>OV815270.1:62149507-63411877 GCA_929108145.2 Limnephilus rhombicus
TCTAATAAATAATTTTCAGTCGTATTTTACAAGACAATATGCCCCGGGATAAACAACCGTATGAATGAGACTAGTCCAGATAAACTTCGATGGCCCCGTTACTCCCGATGTTATATATTCCTGACACGTTGCCAACGTCATATTGATCATATTTCTTCTTTTAAATATATCCTTTTATAGTGAATGTATTTTCAAGATTTACCTCCACAACCCTCCGATAGTTACGCGTACCTACTTCCCCATAACATCCTTGTTTCGGAATTCATGGCAACCCCCTTTTGTTAAAAAATTCATGTTCCCTGCAAGAATAGTCCCTACTCCACGAGAAAATAAGAGTCAGTTTGTTGGATACCGACGCACATGGTGATATATGAGTTTGCTCCGAAACGAGGTATGCGGTCTTAAAACCTAACAAAAAGAGACAGGGGCTGTACTTCCCCGGAGATTTAAATGAAAATTGAGAAAATTTCATATATTGTGAATGAAGGGTGGATTTTTATATAGTTTTTTTTTCTCTTGTGTCGAGGTCCCCCTTTTGAACTGTTTACGCGGTTGGCTTTTTGGAAAGTCAGCGAGGCGTTTCATTTTGACAGCTCTTGATTTCTTAATATTCTTGACTTGCTTTTATTCAAACACGAAATAAGAAAAATCTCTGCAAATATTCAATTAAGAAAAAATATATTTTTTGAATTTCGATAATATCAGTTTTTTTTATAAAATGGCTCTACACAGAAGGTCCTGAGGAAAAAAACCCTAAGGGACTATGTCATCTTTGGGGAAGCTATGTGGAGGGGCTTTTTAGGGAAAGGAAGATAGAACTTCTGTGAAGGAAACGGGTATGAGGGGTGGGTATGAATCTGGGGTCAATGTGTCCAGGCGTGACATAGTACGAATCCATCCCCTCCACTGCGGTGCAAGGCGATGGATTAAATGGGTCTGGCTGGAGAGGTCTATATTTGGTCTCCCTAACCATTGCTCTCCCGATGGTTAGGGAGACCGTACAAACTTCTACCATGAACCCGGGCACCCCTGCCAAATCATCAAACGTAGCGAACCACTTGGGGTGACCTATGGCAGGGAACAATGAAAATCACCCGTAAAATTGGACTTACTTCATTCGAAAAACTAGTTTTCCCCCCATCATTTCAAGCAAACACTGTTGGCTTTTACAAGATTGCGAATTAACGCACAAAAATTGATGATTATTACTTTTTTAAGTGAAAACTTCCTTAGCACCGTTGTTATTTGAAACTCGATGAAACGAAAAAAAACGACACTAAAAAGAGACAAACACATACATTCGCCCTTTAGTTGATTTTTCACAAAAACGGCGCTCTACAAATTATCCAATTATTATTATTATTAGATATACGTAATCTATAGGATTTAGCCTGTGAAATAATGCGATTTATAGAATAATCGGTCATCAGTGCGATGCTTCGTAAATAATCGGTCTCCTCTTTGTGCGGTGTTTCGTAGCCTCCCCACTCTTGTCTACTTTAGTTTTCTGAAGGTTTCACTTCTACCACGTCTGAAATGCACGCAGGTTTTATTTTAATATTGTAACATGCTAACTTTTGCGCTCGATTCCATTCACCTTAAGGTCCTCAAGTATAGTATTTTAATTAAGTACTTATGTAAAAAAATCATCCCCCTCTCCCTAAACTCGTCCAATTAGTCCCGAGGGATGAACTGACGCGAGGCAAGACGTTAGTCATTTTAAAACCGAATTTGTTTCCCTAACGCTCCGACTAATAGACAAATTGTCCATCTGTCACTTTACATCTACGCTCATTTCATTCCGCGGCTCGATGTCTATATTTATCAGAATTCACTCCTGGAGTTAATAAGACAGCCAGACTTAAAAGGTATTGGATAGGAGAATTATCTTCTCAAATTGGTTGAATCACGTTACTATTATTTAAAATTGAAAGGGCGTTCACTTTTAATTCTCAAGAAATGTAAGCTCTAGTAGGGTCTTTGCCCGTAGACGAATTATCCAATTTATGTATTTTAGGAAAATCTAACAAATGGAAATCGATCAATTTAGAAATGTCCCAAAAAACTTTGTTTTAGGGGATATCAACAAAATTTACAATTCCATGTGAGTAGGTTTAGGTGTATTAAATTTGGTTCCATGCCAAATCAAAAACAAATCAATCCAACACTTCTTTGAAAATACAATAAAAGCTATGATTTATTTATTTATTAATTTACGGACAATAGTCCATGAAAAACATAATAACAACACGAATAAAAAAACAGAGATGACAGTGAAGGGAGAGCACATATAAATTAATAGCAATTACAATATAAAATGTAAAAAGTACATATGGAAGACACTACAAGTCAAAGCATGAAGAAGCATTTAAATATTGCGTATCGACTGCCGAAAGTCATTTAGTTTTACACCAAAAAAATCAATGCTTTGACTTGCGTTGCCAAATCGAATCGAATCGAATCTCGACATTCTGGATTTTTTTAATAGCTCATAACGTAAAGGCTCGATGACACCAATCACGGCTAAAGCCATTTCAAGCGACGCTTTAGTTCTAAATGATGGTCTTACACCAGGGCGATACTAGGAGTATTATTCACGCTTCTTTAGATAAATATTTAGATCTGCACTGCGCCTTAACCATTTGTTCGAATTTTGGTACAACTCATATAGGTCTCTCAAAAATCGTTGGGCCTCCCTTTGACGGTGAGAAATCTAATCCAATCGGTGTTAGAAAGAGAAAATACTACTCACTTTATATTCAAATCTTAAAGTTAACCACTAAATAATTAAAATGTACACATTGTACACCTATATGAAACCAAAGTTTCCGTCCGCAATTAGAAAAAAAAAAACTTTAATTTTTTTTTAATAATTATTATTACATGAAACGACAAAAACGTCTAATAAAACATGTGTGTTTTTGTTTCTTTTCGTTATCAGTAATTTTAGTTAGGAAAAACGTATGGTGAGCCATTTTTTAAACTTTTTAAAATTTGCAATCAGGATTTTTATATTTAAAAAATTACATTGGCATTTATAATAATAAAATTTTATAGCGTATTTCATCACCTTTCGAAAATAGTTTTTAGTTTTCGGATATGTTCAGAAATATTCCATTTATTTCGATTTCATAGCACAGCGGAAATATTTAGACCCTGTGAAAATCTTCCTCTTTAGTTATACCTACCTCGCAATAATTACTTTTGCTTTTATCACTGTATGTATAAAATAAATTTTGCTGATAAAACTCGTAATTTTTGCAATGTAAAATTAGGCTCAAAGTTTTTTTTTTCGTTTACATTATTAAAATACATTTCGTGGTTCGTTTTGGTTCGTGTTTGCGGCCTATTATAAGTTCGACAACGGGGAATTAAGATATCATTGTGATTACAAGCAGCGTCCAGCGGTGTTTAGATACCATTCGCACGGTTTAAGTGCGGCTCGTTTCGCGGTTCGGGGGATGATTAGATTGGTGCCACAGCGAGTACAGTCCGACAGAACAGTCGAGTCTCCCCCAGAAGTCCACCAGTTCCTAATTCCCGTCCGGAGACCGCGACTGTCCTGATTCATGGTCCCTTCAGTAGCGGCGCCGGCGGAATATCTCCTGCGGAATTAAGTTTTCAGCTTAAATTGGTTTGATAAGGAACACGGAGCGGGTTTATGGAGTATGACGATCGCGATCTGTACCGACCGAGCGGGCGGAAGGGTTCCTACTACTTTCTTTAACTGGATTTTTATTGGTTTCAATTCGTGACTGCCGTGTGTAATGGCCGACACGTTTTTTTCTTTCTACTCATTTAGTTCCCGCGGGAGGAGAACTTCAGAAACCGGGCGATTTAAATCCCACTAAAATGTGGAGGGCATATTTAAATACGTCCACGTGGAATTGCCTTGACGGGGTAATCACGTTTTGAACAAAATTAAAACCGAAATCAACAGCGGATAACTTCAGCTCACTACTTGTTTCCGAATCGCACGTTGGTGGCTGAATACTGATACAAAACAATTCGACAAACTCCGATATCCATATTGACAAACAGTTTATCATGTATCTGACAAATCCGAGCGTTAAGTAAACTTTCATACTCCGTAAATCCGTGTCCGCATATGTTTCAATCTCCCGCAAACGATTTATCGTCCTGACGGTGAATCCGAAAACAGAAGTATGCCCACGGAGTTATGAGATATTCTCGGGGAAAAAATCTCCGGGACATTGATGTATTATGGGTTTATTTGATTCGATTGTATCATCAGAAGGCGATATATCTTTGTGTAGTGGGAGAGTCTTCTGAGTGATATAAGAATTATTATTTGGAGTGCAAGTAGTGTGGAGTGGAGGGGTGCGGGCCGGGCACGTCCGCCCCCTCTCTCTGCCCTCCCCATCGCCCCCCAGCAGCCCTCGGGGAGAGTATTTATTGCCACCGGAGCGAGACGAGTAGCTGAAGATGTTGGATTGAGGAGTTCCGGAACTAGGATTGCGTTACTGAGTGACGGCTTCGAGAGGAGAGTCAATAACTGATTCGTTAATTGACAGATTTTCAGAGCAAATATCTCTAAACTTCAATTGTGGCAAACCTATTTAACATTTCAAATCGCTATCGTACAATCATTATTGTTACAGATATCATAATATTTGAGACATCGCTGAGTTGAAATCTGTCAATTTTGACAAGGTGATTGATTGAGCAGCGTTCTTGGTTTAGATTGTATACGAGAAGGCACACGGTTGGTTACGTTTTCAAATTTCATCAGCTCAGTACGGCTACGTCCACACTCCGAATTCATTTTAAGATAAAACCATTATAGGTATAGCTTTACACCCATAATATAGGTAGGTACCAACTGTAGAGATTTAGATACGATTATCATTTATTTACCTACTCCAAAATATCAAGCATAGAAATAAGCATGTGCTGTAAATGCGTTATTAGGGTTGAATACAGAATTGGTTACCTACGTGAAAAATTTGGAGCTCATATTTCCTTTTAACACAAAATTTCAATAAAAAGCTAACTCAATATGATGGATCAAAACATGTACGGCGGAAAATATGACACCTGACATGGAGAAAAAAAATCTCGCAACATTCCCGGAATACATAAATAACTAAAAAAATCTCGACTCCTAACACCGAACGCCAAAGGTAACCGCACTTGCTGCCACGGAGCCTGTATGTTTAAACCTCCGAACAAACCATATTGTGGTGACGCGGTTCTGGCAACAGCTTGTCGAAACCGAACCGCCTCGAAAAAACGATACATCTGAAAGCCACGCAAACTTTAAAAGGTCATTTTCATCCCCATTTCCCTGAAAGTGTAGGGTGCTTACTGCATTTTGGGTCTGCGAAAGCTTGTCTGTTAGACCCTTTATGCTGGAGCTTATTTCTCTCGGCGAGAAAAGCTCTGTGTATTTTTGTTTGGGGGTAGTTTTATATTAATGCGTGCGTACATTGTTATCTGCGCGCAGTAACATAACGTCGAACATTGAAATATTGCCAGGGTGGATTTCGATCGGCAAGAGTGAAGAAGAATTTTATTCAGAGAAGAATATTATTATTTCGTTTTTACTTTCCACAATGGAAATAATATCATTTGGAATCATTTGAAAAACCTGCACCATTGTATTAAAGGAGTAATTAAAGTTCAAATTTCATCCGTATTTAAAAGGTTTTTGTTATAATGTCGCCGTTTTGAATATTATAATTAATGTTTTTTTGGTTAAGTACAATACATATAATACGTATTCACAAGTAGTTTAAATTTGTTTAATTTAATACTTCAATAATTATTGTAAAAGTACTCTGTGGAATCATTTTTAATTAAATATTAATACAACACATAGTTACGCACACTGTTTTTTTATTTATTTATTCTTATCAAATTTTGTATAATAATGTTACTAAAGCGCCCTTGAGGTGATTTTTCAAAAAAAACGGCGCTCTATGAATTATCTAATTATTATTAATACTGTTTTAATACTATATGCATAATATCAACAAAAATTGTGAAAAAATATTATTTAAAACCAAATCATTTTTACTAAGAGCCACCTGCTATTTTTATTTTTTTTCATCATTAATACATAGTTATTTACCTAATCTGTAATCTTTTCCCACCATTTGTTTTAATTATTACATACCATAAATACACTAACACCGATCAAATACATTTATTTAAACATAAAACATCTCACTTGGTTAAGCCTATTCCGAGGTGGTGGAATATTTATTTGTATAATTGTGTTTATGTCGGTACTTATTTTATATGTCATTTTAATTTAGCATACTTTGTATCCTGATGGAGGAACCATTGATTCTGAAACATATTGATATATTATATATCAATGAAAACAGTGATTCAAAATAAGTGTTTCATTGCAGTTTAATTGTTTATACTCGTATTACACCGCCAACAGTCCGATCTGCAAAACATACTATTTAAGGTGATGCACCACGTGGTGTAAAATTCGAGATTAGGCCACTAACAATAACACTCCTTATGAAGGTGGCAATAAGGTTTATATTGCCGTTTAACACCAGACACCACTTTTGATTTTTACACGCCAAAAATATCAAAGAAGCTCAGGCACAAATATGTAAATGTTTTACTGTAATTTTCTAAAGTAATTAATTTTCTGCATTATACAATAAGACCATAACTGAAAAGGAGTTCGTAAGTAGGAGATTTTGAACTTTAAAGCAGTTTTTGTTGTCTTAATACTTTATTTTTTCTGCGCTTATAAATATACTAATAAAAAAACGAGTGTGCTTTAGATCACACGACTGAAGTAAAACTTAAATCTCCCTCTCAACTTCCGTACGCTTCGCCCGATCACACTTTTCATAACGATCTCGTCACGCATTCACCATATTTGCTTCATACTTATTACCATAATATTTACCATACCATACTTACTCCCCCAAGTCAAGCGTGCGTAAAGGCCCAACCGTTCGCCTCGCCAGATCACACTTTTCGTAACGCTCTCGTCACGCATTCACCAGCTTACTCCTCAAGTAAAGAAGTTTTACTTTATTTATTTTTTTTAATTTGGGAGGCGGGAATGGGTTCTGCCGCCCCGGGAACCTTTATTGGATAACCAACACTTCTGCCATAGGTCACCCCAAGTGGTTCGCTACATTTGGTGATTTAGCAGGGGTGCCCGGGTTCATGGGGTGAGGTTTGTCTTGGAGGCGGATGACCAGGACACACTGAACCCCAAATTCCTACCCACCCCTTAAACCCTTTTCCTTCCCAGAACTCTCCTCTCCTACCTTTCCCAAAAAAACCCCTCATGTAAAAAAAAAAACTTCAAAACATACGATTATTAGAAAACGAAATGATTTGTTCTAATCGCAATATTTAATTAGGGCATCAAAAATATTTCTAAGCGATCTAATTTACAAACCAAAATCAAATGATTTTGCATTGATTTGTAGTGCAGCACCTCAAGACAGAAATTATAAAAATAAGGGGTTTATAGAACCATGTGTTCGAACTGTACACATTACAATATCATAACCCTCGACTATAAAGACCTATCGATTGTGGTTGGTAACACAGCCGTACACGGGGGACTTGATTGAACCCCGCTCCGGGGATTGAACCCTTCAATATATAATAACAATCCAGTTACTCCGAGATCAGCCAGTTAAGTTGATTGGACAACATTTGTTTAAGACAGTCGCCTTCATTGTTCCGCTACTGCGGCGGTACTTCCCCGAATTTATTGGCTCTTGCAACTTTGTATGAAAGTGGATGGAGTGAACTTTCGTTACCACGAAATCTGTCCAATCTGTTTCATAGAAATAAAAACGTTTATTTTATTATATTGAAGTAAATGCAGCTTTCGTTTCTTGATTGTATTGGTTGATTTTCAACTACGATAACTGTTCGTTACCGAATGTAAATTTTGATTTAGTTTACGAAACCAGCAGTAATTTTTTTAAATCTAAAACGGTGATTTTTATCTTCAACCTTTTTTTAAATATTTACTCCAAAAAGGAAATTGAATACAAACTACTACGGAAAATAATTTCCCTCAAGGCCTATGTCATCTTTTAAGATATTGTGTGGAGGGTCTTTTTGTGGAAAGAAAGAAGTGAATCTGAGTCTTTAAGAGACCCATGTTGTGGGAGGAAGGAAACGCAGAGGTCGGCAAGCCGTTCCACACCCACACCCGAGATGTGAACTCAAAAACCGGTCGTAAAAACGAACCGTTCCTTTATGATATATTTCAAGTGTGTAAAAATATTGGGCGCGCTTGACGCGTCTGTGCACCGGTGCCGAAGGAATCAATGGCGCTAGAGCCTCAAAATTAATTTTGATACCCGGTATTTAGATTTTCTAAAAAATAAACATTAAAGCAAAAGTTCACTGTGAAGTTTTATCTTTAGATAGGTACCTACCTACATATATTTTTGTGAAAAAAATTGTTGAAAAAGTTATTTTTGATCAATATGCAGGGTGTTACGGGACGTACTTGACTTACTTTAACCAGTGATTCCTGACATTATCTGGAGAAAAAAATGTAAATGAAATTTTGGTCTCCGGTGAAATTTTCGATGTTTTTTTTATTTAGTTTTTCTACAAAAACATAAAAAAATGATAGGTGTTGGACAGTTGGAGGCGGGGTGAGGGGTTGGTTTGTTACTCGACTGAGTGACCAGTGATGACATGAGGAAGAATTTTTTTTTTGTTTGAATTTGGAGAAAAAAAATTGAAAAAAAAAAGTCATCAAAAAAAGTCACCGGAGACCAAAATTTCATTTACATTTTTTACTCCAAATAATGTCAGGAATCACTGGTTAAAGTAAGTCAAGTACGTCCCTTAACACCCTGTATAACATCTTGTATATACAGCAGGGGTGCCCAGGTTCATGGCGTGCGGTTTGTCCGGATCTTGGCGGCAGATATGTGTGCCCACCAGCTGCATGGCAGGCCAGATCGGGAGAGAATGGTGGAAGTCCCTGTGGCTTCTCCAGCCGTACTCTCTTGGAACATCGCCTTGCACCGCAGGAGGGATGGAGTCAACACGTCCGTCACTCTTGGACACACTGATCCCCAGATTCCTAACCACCCCTCATTCACTTTTCCTTCCCAGAACTTCCACTCCTTCTTTTCCTGAAAGGATCCTCCAAACAGCATTTTACGGTACCTAGGTCCCGTAAAATGACTTGAAAAGATTAAATTGACTAAATGCATGTGAATAAAATATCCTCTTATTAAATCATAAAGTGAAAAACATATTTAATCACAAAATTTCAAAATAGTACCTATTCAAAATCCTTATTAGTCTACCGACAATTTTTTCACAAATTCTATTCTAGTGAGATTGATTTAGTGAAATGGGTATATTATTAGATATGATTTTAGATTTTCACAGCCAAAAGTATTTTGGTTGTTTGTTTTTGGGGTGTTATGCCGTGTTACGCTACCTCCTCCTTCTTTAGCCTATTAATTAGCCTGTATATTATTAAAAAAAATTAAACAATACAACTTTGTATAAACCACTTATATGATGTGCAAATCCGACCGGTTTCGGAACAAACGTTCCTTCGTCAGGGAAAGCTTAAACTAATTTGACAGTTTAGAACAATGTTTTATTGTGGTAGGGGTGGAGTATTTGTACAATATTTTTGGTCATATATAAAATATTGCCATATAGCCCAATCATGGATTTGTTCCCCTACCCACCCACTCTACACTAATACCTACCCACCCAATCTACATTATTAACTAACAACGGCTCCACCCCTACCACAATAAAACATTGTTCTAAACTGTCAAATTAGTATAAGCTTTCCCTGACGAAGGAACGTTTGTTCCGAAACCGGTCGGATTTGCACATCATATAAGTGGTTTATACAAAGTTGTATTGTTTAATTTTTCTATAATGGATAACCACAAAGTAATAGCTACATTCAAAAAAAAATGTATATTATTAGTTTATCATACAAGGACTATTTTCTGTCGAATAAAAAACATAAAAATAGTTTCAGCTTATTGTTACAATATGAAGTTCACAGAAATTCCAATGCGTTTTTCAATTAAAAAGGCTTACCCCCCTCAAAGCCAAACAAATCGATTTGTTGATGGATGGACGAAACAATGACAGAACGCATCAATATTACAGCCAAACATTTCGTTGGGCAGCTTTTTTTCTCATTGAGGGGTGAAAACATTCCTTGAGATATTCAGAGGATATTATTATTTTTTGTTTGAGGTGCCAGATCTGTCTTATTATTTGAATACGGTGAATTAAATATTTGGTTGAATTTTTTGTTTAATTTTTTTATAAGAACAACTCTTTTTACATAAGTTTTGAAGGTTATGCCTATAAATGTAATATGTCATTGAAGAAGAAGATAACACTAATTATCTAAACGAAAATATGAAAGAGAACAAGACACAGAAAAATCGAAAAAGTTAATGGTCGCAACTGGGACTCGAACCCAAAATCTCTCGTGTATTTCAAATATTCGTTTAGATTTAGTGTTATCTTCTTTTTCAATGAATTTTTATTTATTTAATTTGGGTGTAGGAATCATGCAACTTTTCACATTACCACATGCAGGTGTCCGGGTGGGGGGGGAGTTAATTTCTCTACCTTCGGGAGATGATCCTACACGATACTAGAAGTAAAAAAGATGAACAACTTTTTCGAAATTCCTTCTCGAAGTAATCGTACTTTACCCACGGACAACTAACTAAACATCATGCCATTTACACGCAGAGAGGTAGGCAGAGAGGACAGACCGCCAAACAAATTTGGCACACGCACCTCGCCTTATTCATATTTATACTTCGTCTCATAAATACTCTTTTATTATTATATCTCTTGACATGGCCCGACTCAAGTAACTGATTCACTTGATCGTGTGTTCCTCTGGCACCCCCGACTTCTTCCACCACTCACATTTTGTTTTTAATGTATTGTGTTTTTAATTTTAATTTTATTTTTTATTTTATTTTAATAAAAATAAATCCCTTTGCATACGCCACTATTTAACAAAACCATGTTTCAAAACCGATGGTTTCTTCGTTAGGAAGAATAGACAAATAAGTAACTAAGGACACTAATAATAAAATGAGCGGTGATAAAATAGTTATTATAGTAAAATTGAGAAGTCATAATAAAATAGGTAATTATTTTATTTGGAAGGCGGGTATGGGTACAGCCGCCACGGCAACCATTCATTGGATAAGGTCTGACATAGGTCACCCCAAGTGGTTCGCTACGTTTGGTGACTTAGAAGGGGTGTCCGATTTCTCGGGATGAGGTTTGTCCGGAACCACCCACCCATTGTGAGGCAGGCCGGATCGGGAGGAACTGTTTGGGGGAGACCTTTTGACCTCTCCAGCCGGACTGTCTGCCTTGCACCACCGTGGAAGGTTCATACGTTCGTCACTCTAGGACACACTGACCCACTGAACCCACCCCTCAAACCTTTTTCCTTCCCAGAACTTCCTCTCCTTCCTTTCCTAAAAAGACCCTCCACACAGCATCCCCAATATGACATAGCCCTTGAGAGGAATTATTTTCGTCAAAGAAAATAAATTATATAAAAAAAAAACAATTAAAAATTACATTAATAAAAGAAATAAAAAAGAGGAATTATTCAAAAAATTTATTCTTAACTTTATGGGTAAAACCTTGAATTGTAAATTTTCATTAAATGCAGACAATAATTAGCGAAACTCAATCGAAAATTCGGAAACAGAAAAATCAGAAAAGCGCATTTGCCAGGAAAGCAAAAGTTCGTGTCGCCGAGGTGCAAATATATTTTCTTGATTTTTCTGTTTTTTCAGATTTTCGATTGAGTTTTGCTAATATTGTCTTCATTTAATTAAATTTATGTTTATACTTTTACTTAAAAACATATATTTTAAATTTCCCTAATAATTCATGGGTCTGCGCTAATATAATATTAAATAACAGTATTAAGGAAAAAAAATCAGGTAGTACATGGTTAGTAGTTACACCCAATCACGCAATGCACCCAATACTCAATAGAGGGTTAAAAATATAATTTGCCGCAAAAGAAAGCAATCTGAGAGGGGTCTACCGCAAAAATATATATCTCATACCTGTCAAGTCAAATTAATTTCTTCTTAAAACAAATTTCATCCCCCGCCCGCCTGTTAGCGGCCCTTGTCTTCGCGGCGCAGGGCGTGCGGGGGGCGGTAGAGAGGGCAGGCAACGCGGCGGGGGCGGAGGGTTCCATCCCTTGGCTCCCACTTCGCCGTTCCCATTTGTCAACATCAACGTGAGAAGGGCGACTGACATACGTGTCATCGTTTTTGAAGAAAAAACGCACCCACCCCCCTGAGACGCGCCACTGTTCACTCTTTAAGTTGATTATAAATTTGAATAAGGAAATGATTGGGGCTTGATTGCGGTTGGAAATGCAGCGGAGTGGGCAACTAACGTATTATTATTTCTATTTTGCGCAGGGAACCCATTTTATGTTATTGTATTGTATTGTTAATTAAGTTAACCAAACCAAACGGTACGGAACTTTCAGACTTTTCTTAAGTTTGACTAATATTAAAATACCCCTGAGGAAAAAAATCCCTCAGGGCCTACGTCATCTTAGGGGATGCTGTGTGGAGGGTATGTCTAGGTAAGGGAACGATATGAAGTTCTGGGAAGGAAAAGGGTATGAGGGTTGGGTAGGAATCTGGGGGGTCAATTTGTCCAGCAGTGAGGGAAGTATGAATCCATCCCTCAACTGCAGTTCAAGGCGATGGGTCGAGAGAGTCCGGCTGAAAGGTTAAAAGGCCACCCTCAACCGGTCTCTCTCGATCTGGCCCGCCACGCGGCAGGTGGGCAGACGCATCGGCCGCCAAGACCTGGACAAACCCCACCACATGAACCCGGACACAGAAATGGATATAGTAAAACAAAAAATAGGATTTTAGAATAAATCAAGCAATTCGATATCAGGACAGTTCCATGACATCTCAGAATTATGCAAAGTCATTACAAGTTATGATTTTTATTTAAATAACCCATAACCTAACCTAACCTAACCTAACGTAAGTTAATTTTTTTTTTCATCACTTTAAATTACTTTTCAAAGGAGGCGTTGAAGTTTCATGATTCTTAGTTATTCGGTCACCCAGGAAAACATATAGAGCAATTATTATTTTTAATTTATAAACTAACGTTTAGACAAGATTTTTATGCATAGCACAAAGGGTAACAATTATTATAAGCGATAATTTTCAGCCTGAAACACAAAAATCAGTCAAAAATCTTCCGAGAAAAGATACTTGTCCCGTTGGCGGCAAGTATCTTTTCTCGGAAGATTTTTCAATGTTGTTTCAGGCTGATAATTATTGTTTATAATAATTGTTACATATAGAGCAGGTGAGAAAAACAGATGTTACAATACATTTATAGGAGAATAAAGTTTCTGTGCTGTGTGGAGGGTCTTTTTGGGGAAACGAAGGAGAGGAAGTTCTGGGAAGCAAAAAGGTATGAGGGGTGGGTAGGAATCTGGGGGTCAGTGTGTCCAGAAGTGACGGACGAATGAATTCATCCCTTCCACCGCGGTCCAAATCCTGCTGAGAGTCCTGCTGAAGAGGTCAACCAGTCTCTCTCGATGCAGTTGGTGAGCAGACGCATCCGCTGCCAAGATCCGGACAAACCTGACTCCCATGAAGCCGGGCACCCCTGCTAAGTGACCAAACTTAGCGAACCACTTGGGGTGACCCATGGCAGAGGTGTTATCCAATTAATTTTTTTTTTTTACATTAACTCCACAGAGGAGGCCTTAAGGAAAATAATTTCCCTCAGGGTCTATGTCATCTGGGATGCTGTGTGGAGGGTCTTTTTGAGGAGAGGAAGGAATGAACATTGGTCTTGAAGAGACCCATGTTGTAGGAAGGAGGAAACACAGAGGCCAGCAAATCATTCCACAGCCGAGCTGTTGAACACAAGAACTAGTCGAATAAACGACCCGTTCTCCTGTGACAAATGTCAACCGTGTCCAAATGTATGGCACGCGTTTGGCGTGTTTCCCGACTATGCACCGGTTCCGAAGGGATCAATGATGCTAGTTCCTCGGAGCATCTTCCATTTTAACACCGGTAGAACAAGGATAGCATTCCCACCCGACGCCTGTGATCTAAAGATTGCAATCCGTCTGTTAAGATGGGAGAATCTATCAAACGGACCGCCCGTTTCTGAACAGAGTCGAGGGTATTTTTCAGGAATTTTGGAGCTCCAGACCAGAGGTGGCTGCCAAATTCAACCGTGGGGCGCACTTGCGATTTGCACAGGGTTAGAAGTTGTGCACTATTAAGGTATCTGCGGGCCATATACAGTACGCCCAGTTTCTGGGATGCTAACTTTACTCTGGCTTCGATGGAGCCCTCATTCCTAAGCTGGTCACATAGGGTTATACCAAGCATATCAATAGAGGGCCTGTTCGGAAGATTGCTTCCGTTGAAAGAGACTGAAACTGAGAATGGTTCCCGGGGAGGCGGCACCCATACCCGCCTCCCAAATTCTGCATTGCCATGTCTTCCTCGGGCGTCTCCGACGTCTACCATTCACATTTTCGTCATATAACACTAAAAATTCTAAAACATAATAAATACGTAGGTACCTACTTACTTTTCGTCGTCCTACATATTATTTAATATGAAAATCAACCAATAATTTTTGAACAATCTCAACCTTTCGTTTGGGAAATGGGGACAATTAACTTAGCTGCAGATTCTATGTTTCTTTTCGAAACATTATACTCGTACATTAAGTCAACCACTTCACATCTGCAACCGTTTTCATGGCCGTATTTTGTATTGTTATTACGAACCTTAATAAAATAGCGGTAAATAAATCATCACGGAAAGGTAAATTTGCGCTTTACGAGCGTAACAAAAGCGACATCCATAAAAATTAAGCCTTTTTAAATAACGCTTTTGTAAACCGGAAACGCTTGCAAATTCCGCCATTCAAAAACTTGATACTCTATCCCGGAATTATCACAGTCATATTTATTTCTTGAAACCACATTTCATGATGCCAAAACCACAAAAGAATCAAGTCTAGTTACCTACCACCTAGGTATCTACTTATCTCATCAGAGGTCAGAAATTTAACTAATAATATCGAACCATAGTAGAAACTAGTTCGTTTAGAAGATTAGTGTTAAGATATGCGGTAATTGATTGACGGTGTAATGGCTGTTATACACGACATTTTTTTTGCAGTCCGATTCCAATTAGACACAAAAGTCAACATTTTTCGTTCTACGCAATCGCTATTTTCATTTCTATTTTCAATTGTCATCACTGCAAACGACACATTATGAACCATGCTGTTTGCTTTGATGCCAACTGAAATCGTAGATTTATAAATAGAGATAATAAATTTTATTTAATTAATTTGTGTTATTTCACAATTAATTATTTTTAAATAATATATAGTATATTTGCGGCACGTTTCAGAGTGGAAGATACTCTCAGTATCGCCCTGGTGTAAGACCACCATTCAGAATTTATTGACTTTTAATGGTGTAAGACCGCCAATTACATGAAATGGATTTAACCGTTTTTGGTGACCGGAACTGAATAGACAGGTACTTTCCCGCCTACCTATTTACTGTCTCCTTCCTCTCCCCACTGCTTCCAGCCTCGCAACATGCTCCAATGGGGATGACATAGTCTCACTGGTACCAGACGGGAGCAGTTGAGACTCTTGTGTGGTACTCACTTTAAAAAAGCGATGATTTAAAAAAAAATTGAAGTAAAGAATATTGATATGAAATTCAAGATTTTCGAAATAATCTATCCATGATTCATGGAAAATTTGTCTGCCCAACACAGTCGTTGGGCTGACAAATCCGCCGCCAAGATCCGGACAGATCGCAATCCCATCAATCCGGGCACCCCTGCTAAGTAACCAAACCTGTTAGTTGACTTATGGCACATGTGTTGGTTAACCAATAAATCCTGGAGCGGCGGTACCCATATACGCCTTCCAAATTGCAAAAACGATTGTTAAATTTTCAACATTAATATTCAAGTTCTGTTATTATCTAAATTCTGTGAAACAACCGGCCCATGATGAAATAATAACATAACTTGAATTATAACTTTGAAAATTGATAATTTTTTTATATTATGTGAAACACTCCATCCTTAATTGACATTCCGGGAGAAGATTGATGTAATACATCGCAGTGAAAAACACCGCACATCATTGTGCGTTTCAAAAGAGTTACTCCGAGTTGCAGTTGTATTGTTCCGAGGTGAAGATTGATCTGATGTTAGCCAACTACTTTAGGGCAACTACTATAGGGCAGGTCGCTAAAAGAAGGATGTTCACGTTAGGGATTATTCTTGTCATTATCCTGATTCTTACCTGCATTTTTCCCTACCTACCTACACCGGTGAAGTCACATGTTCAGTGCATTCAGTGCATTCAGTACCTTGACAGCATAAATATACCAAACCAACCACCTTGACAGTCTTCAAAGTGAAAGCAGTGTTCCATGATCAGTTTCTTGAAAAATTTCAAAGTTACAACTGTGTTAATCGGTGCAAAGTGGAAAGTGGAAATTGGACAAGAGACACCATTACCCTGCTGCCGCGAGTTTATCCGATAGATAATATAATAGATCAGTTTTTCCTACTTTTCAGACAATTTCTAACAGTTCATAAGTTGATGAAAAAAAATGCTGTTTCATAGTTTTTTTCCTTGGGTAAGAAGTTTTTATATACCTTTGAAGATTTCCAGTCCAGTAAACAAACAATTTTTCTTAGCATCCTTCACAGAAGCTATGTGTCATGTATACCTATATCGGATAGTGGGGTTGGCTGTGACGGGGGGAGGGGTTGCCGCTCCGCCCGCTTCACCGACCCACCTACTGTCGGAGTGAATTTGTATGCAGCTCACGGGCAGCTCGGGGGCGGGAGGGAGGGCGGGGGCGGGGGAGGGTCGCGATCAATACTGCCCAGTGTTCTATGGATTTCCAAAGATGCACGATCAAATTATTTTCCGCTTTCAAACGTTTAAATAGGTAAACAAAAATATTTGAAATTTGCCATCTTTTTATATTAAGCAAATATCAAGACTGCAACATTACAGCCAACAACATTTATCAACCCCTTTTTCCTAGAATGCACATCGTAATATCATCGTTTCCAGAAAACACCATCACAATACCTTATTTACATAAACAAATATCACTTTGGTTTTAGCCATGCTTTGAGATTTTCACGGTCAAAAGTATTTGGGGTATTATGCTGTGTGATACCAGCTCGCAGAAAATTGGAGCTGGCATCACGGTTTCGCATCTACGTACAATAAGAACATACTTCACATTTGCCCTGATGGCGTAACGCTGTCCGAAACGTTGGCTAAATAATGAGGTAGCGCAACATGGCAAAACACACCAAAAATAAATAACGATTAAACATTTAACATTTCCTTACGGACAAACAGGTAGGGCATTCTCAACTAGATTCAAAGAACATATAAGATGTTATAAAAATTAAAACACCTCTTCAAAATTCGCCGAACATCTCTTAGTGAATAATCACGTTCCACTTAAAAATAACCAGCCAAAACCATTACATATATAACGAAAGGGTCTTAGATTAAATTTGCTTGAACAATTAGAAATCAATAAACGAACGAATGACCCCAACATAACGCTAATTAATAAAGTAAGGAAAATTATTTATTCCCCACTCCTTAGTATGTTTACCGAATCTAAAAAATATAATGCACTTAAATGAGTCATAGCAATAACGTCATTCTAAATCAATTAAGAAAACCCTTACAATTAGTGCAAGGCAAACCAAAGGGAAAAACTCCGAATCCCACATTAGCATTCTCTCAATTAGTGTCTCTACAAATTGGTTTAACCGGTAATAAATCAACTTAGACACCTTCAAAAATTGACATTTAAAATCTTATAAATAAGTCGTCCGTACGTGGCTTCACCACAGTTTGAAAATGACCTTACAAGTCGAAACAGCTGTAACTAAAACACTAACCAAAAAACTTGCAGAACTCGATAATAACATTATCAAATTTAATTTTAATTAAATTTCTAAAAATTAAAATGGAGTTCTACGAATTAAACACAAAAACAATTAATACGATAAAACATCACAACATTATTTCATTTTGAAATGTTAGTATTCAACTATGTTCCTCTTAATTTATTTACTTACTGGCGCGGACCTGTAAAAATCACGGGATATAATTGTATGATTTGTGAAGTTGAAATTTTACGTAAAGAAAACATCAGCACGAGGACAATTGCCGCAGAATGATCAAGAAAAATATGTACAGCAGCAAATTTTTAACATGTTACAATATTTTTTTACGTAATGTCACTTTATGTCTATATTCTTGAGATTTCAGTTTAATTTTGGAAAATGACAGGAAAATATTTTTTTTCTTTAAATAATATTATGTGATCTGTAGTTTGTCTGAATTCTTGACAAAATCATTTCCAATTTTGAAAATGACACTTGGATTCAAGGGAAATCTGAATTGATCGAAACAGATGAACTATCACTCACAGACTGATCCACAACCTAAATTGTGTGATGGTGATTTAATTTACATATTCAGTAACCAAAATGAATCTAAAATAAAATGTTATTTTACTAAAGTGCATTATAAAGTATATTATGTCAGTAAGTTGGTACCTATTATGATATTATCCTAAGTGGATAGGCATATTACACAGATTCTATATAATACAAAAGAATAGCCAGGTGTATTCTTACCTTACCAGAAACAGTTCACCTAATTTGAATCTCCCTCCCCTTCCTGTATTACCGCTGGTAAGTTCCTGGACTTATCCTTTATCTTCCCAACTGGACTTTGGGACTTGCCTGTTATTGTGTCTAGGACTGCAGGAACTTTAAGCTCTAAGCTGACCAGCGAAAGGAAAGCTCCCGGCACTAATTACGGAAGGGATTTAAAGCCGAGCTTTATAATATAAATCGCCCACAGGACACAGGACTTCTAGCTTTAGAATTGAAGATCGTTTTCTTATACGTATGTATGTACGTCCTTTGAGGGAGACACTACTCACTAGCTCTGACTGCTTTCGTATCCTGAAGGTATACGCAATTTACTATGGGATGCTGTCTTCGACCAAGTATATCTAGACAAGGCGTGTATGTCTTAAAAATGACACCGAAACCAAAAATATTGGTTTACGAAAACATTTATCAAAAAAAAGTCCATTATCTCACAGTCAAAAGATCGCAAGAAGCATTGGTTTGTACCTTTAGTTGGTCTGCGTGGAGCTAATTTGTTTTGCAGCAAGTTCGCGGTAACGGAATAACTAGATTTGTGAAGATCATTTTTAAAACACAAATTTCAGGCAGTTAGAAATATTTTAGGTATGGGTTATGGCGGACTTTATTATTAACAATTTAATCAGTTATATGAATATCTAAAAAATATGTACATAACATATGAATTCGAGGCAGCGTACCGATAAAAGTAACATTTGATATAAAATGTTTAATTTCTTACTTAAAAACAACTACGTCACGCAATAGATGCAACGGAATTCATGGGTAGTTGAATTGTGAAATTTCTCGTGGGTGGTGTCATTTTGGGATTTGAATTGGGTATGGGAGGACTAATCTATAGTTAATATATCGATGGATGTTGTAGATGTTCGATTTCGACCACAATGCAAACAAAGGGGTGAAAGCAATTTTTCACTTTGTTAAAATTCAGGATACATAGTTCAGGAATTGAGTATGGCAAAGTTCCTGAGAGTTTTGATAGTGGTAATACGAATACAAGACAGTAATTCTGTCGTTGACTCGCAAAACCCGCTCTGGAAATTTGGCTGGTTCTGATACGTTTAAAAAAAGTGCTTGAAGTAAATTGAAAACAAACATTATTGAAGAAGAAGATAGTTCTACTAAATCTAAACGAAACGTGAAACGGCACCAAGGTACAAAAAAATAAAAGGTAAAAATATCGAACCCAGGATCCCTTGTCTTACTGCGACACAGCGCCAAAAGGGGGAGCCCATGGTGTATTTTCGTAATTATTTTGAAGCAAACGATGTGTGAAGTATTTTCTATTCAAACTCATAGTCAATATATATATAAATGTTTTTTGATTTTGTTTTTGTTTTCTATACTTTTATATGTTTGTAAAAATACTATGAATTCATTAATTTTCCGGTTATAGCATTTTTTTCCATTGTTTGTTTCTATTATTAGAAATGTTAGCTTGTTGACATCCTATTTATTATTACGATTAAATTTATTTTTAAACTAGATGAAGTCTCGGACATTGGCCGATCTTTACAAAGTTTTTAAAATTCAGATGTTAACATTAATTTTCCTTTTATTTTGTAAGTCAAATTTGTAAAATTTCACCAAAAAGTATTAAATATGGAGTGCGAAATTTCAAGAAGATAGTGACATTCTTATTTTAAATGTCAAGTGTGAAAAACTTCATCAATCTCTGAGTAGGTAATGTAGATTTGTATTAAAACAAAGCCACTCCGTCCACCTGGACAATATTCATTATTTTGTACAAGCAGACTGCAGAGCCTTATTATGAAGGGTAAATGGTTGATTATTTGACACGGGATGGATTTTTTATTATTTTGTATTATGCCACAAAAATATTCTGTGCCACAATGCGATGCAACAAAGCAAAACTTACCTACAAACGATGGCTTAAAGGCTTCTACTATTCGTCGGGTTGTTTCAACACCTATCGCAGTTTTGCGAAGATTCGCGAGACTTTTGAACTTTTCCAATATGGGCGCAACTACCAGGAATTCAAAGGTGCAAGAATTATCCAAGTTTCAACCACTATTTTCTTATTTGAATAACTAAAGCTTATATGAAAACATATTTTTTTAAACTTGTGCATTATTATTAGCGAATTCCTGTAATTAGATGCAACGCCACTTAAATAAATAAAATGTTTCTCGCTGCGTCTCCTTCCCATTGGTCTCTTTTCGCCTACCGCCTCCCCTTCTCCTCTGTGTTACCCCTCTAACTTCCTTCCCCCTCCCTCTTCCCTCCTCCCACTCTCCCCCGTCCCGCAAACTCCCTTCGCGCTTTCCCCTCCCCTCTCCCGCGTTCCTCTTCCACTCCGCCTTACCCCTTTCTTCGTCAACCCCTTTCTGCATCCCCAAATAATATAAAATCCACTCATTTTTCAAAAAAATTCGCCATAGCTATTGCGCAATTTGAACTCAATCTTCATAATGCCAGAGTTCACCAGTACTATAAGGAAACCTTCGCATGCGTGCGCAAAATAACTCACCAAAATTTCATCGCAATCGGATGAATAGTATAGGAAATAATTTCATTACGCCAGAGCTATAGAAACCATCGCCGGTAAGTTCATTTCAAATTCCCAAAGTTTCATTGCAATTGGATGAATGGTTTAGTAACCGATAAGGAACAAACAAAGAAAAATAATAATTTTTATATATGACTAGCTGACCCGACAAACGTTGTTCTGCCATAAAAATTATTTCTAGTGAAGATTTTGGTTGTTAAATAAAAAATAACGAACGCATTGTAAGTGTGTGGGGATGGGATCTATGATCTATGTAGATGATGACCGCCGATAAAAGCAAAAAAACACCAACTAAAGTAGGAAATAAAATAAAGAAAATGAAAATTAATTTCGAAGAGCGTGTACGATATTTTTTGTCAGTCCATCTTTAGCTAACACAAATAAGCTCGATGGTTTGCCCACGCGAGAACATGATGCCGAATGAAATATCAAAATGACGCGACGCGACGCTTCTCGTGAATGTCTTGCGCATGTGTAGATGAATGTTCGATGAGGTGGACGTAGCGCCATCTGTCATTCAAAAACATAAATAATTTCGTTCTCTTTGAAATACGAAAGACGGTTAAATTTGTTCATACAAAAAAAATGGGAAGGTGGGGGTAGGTGGGTTAAAATTAGGGGTTATAGGTATTTTTTGATGCCAAATAAAAAAAAATATGTCATATAAATAGAATATTTTTCTGGGTCGGACACCCTAATCACCTAGCGGTATGAAATATACTTTAAAACCTATTCTCATACCTGCCAATTATACATAAAAATCGGTCAAGCCGTTTCGGAGGAGTGCGACCACAAACACCGTGACACGAGATTTTTACATATAAGAAGAAGATTTATATCACATTGTCCCATGTCAAACTAGTCTCCTTCTATGGTGATATTATTGATGTAAGGATGGGTTTTTTCAAATGATGTAGGTAATAACAGAATTATGTCTGAATTGAACAGAGTGTAAAGAAAAAATGTCAGCCCCATTACGACATGGGGCTCAACAAAGATCTAGTTGCTTCTTCCCTGAAAAGAGGCCCTCCACCCGGATATGGCATAGACGAAGAAGGAATTGCTAGAACCTGTTGTGTGAAATTACCAACATTTGTTTTTATGTAATAACTTCAGTAGTTTGTTGAAATGACGTCTTTACTGACGTGCATAGTGAATGAAATTATCGTATCGGTAAAATAAATTCAATGGTAAATCGATGAATTTTAAAATATTGTATTATTGAGGAATAAAAATTACACAAAATTCTTGTATCAAATGAAATTAACATAATCGTGGATATAAAATTTTCCAAATCAAGAGTAGTGAAATAGTTAGATTTATAATTTGCCATAATAGATATAATCAAAGATATTGAAATATAAGTAGATGTGCTATCTGCAGTTTTTACTAGGTGGGACTGCGCTTCCGGGTGTCGCCGATATGGTTTACCGTTTAACAAATAAACTAAATGAACGAATAATTAACGAATAAACCAAACGAACGTTAAACTAAATAAACGAGTTCTTTCCGTATTCAAACTATATTGTAAACCAATACTAATGCACATCTTCAAAATATCAACGAAATTAACAAATTATTTTCGTATGCAAACTACTCTAATTAGGGCGTAGTCCGCCGACAGTTGCGCGGACACCATAGCATATCTCTTATGTATTTGAATATCTTTGGATATAATCGATTACCGTGTACCTTTCATAACGTTAGAAGTTAACACGGCTAATTAACCACGATTAATGTTGGTAATAACTGATGTTACAAATGGGACTTCAAATTGACAGTTTTGCTCGAAACTAAAATCAAATTCGGTTTTAAAACCGATTTGGTCGTTGACATTTTTATGACCCGGCTGCATATTTTTAATTTTATGAGGCAGCGCTTAGTAAACATTTGCATATTCAAATCTCAATAAAAGTTTCGAAATTGTCTGAATCGTTTTCGATGTTCTCTTGAACTATTAATAAAGTATCAGATGTCACCAAAATGTTTCACTCGAAAGATGCCAGAATTTAATGTAAACATTTTAAAGGTGCGTAATGTAACAGTTCTAACGAGTATCTTTTTAAATCATTATCAGATCGAAACTGCATTTATAAGTAGGTTCCGACACGTATCTTTTAAATGTTTTTTTTTTAAATTACTGTAAATACTATCGTATCTATCCACTAGATGTCATCATCATCAACAGAATATATCCAGTGATTTAATTACCAATCTTTCCTATCAGCCATAGACAAAAGATGAATTTCTAAGACATCAGTGGTTTTCCCGTCTTAATCCACTTTCTTCTACAAAATGTCTCTTAAAAACCCAGATTTACCCCATTAATTCACTTCAATAAACTCTATGCTCAGCAATCAGCAGGGATCTCACGAATGATGTTATTTAAAAAAAAATCATTACACTATTATATATAATTATCAAACACCGTAAATGTATAATATTGTTGGAATCATTATATATTTATTTATTTGTAAACTTGAAACAAACAGCTTTTATATTGTAAAGATATAATAAATATATGATACATTTAGGTTTAAAATAAGATCAGGCCAATAAGTTTATTTTGCTGAAGTTGGTTAGAGGTAGAAGGTGAATTTTGCCTTAAAACTAATTTGAAGGGAGAGGATTAGGAATACATGATAAGGATAGGAGATACTTTATATAAACTCTGTACCCGTGCATTAATTTATGAGTTATGAGCGTATATATTTCTAAAGGTTTATTATTAAAAAATCAAATTTGTCCAAGTTAGTTCTGCAAGCGGCAAATGAAAACAATCGGTTTTTTGGTTGGAAGTGTAATTTACAATTGATGTGCGTTAAACAGTCTTTGAAATCTTCCGATTGTTTCAACATGGGCTTGGTAGAAAGGAATCATCCAGGAATCGAGTTTAAAATGGCGTATTGTTTCAACTTCACATGGTATGTATTGGATTATTTGTTATATCTACTTGTCTAAATAATTTGCACAGAACGGCAGTTTGTGTGTACAGATTAACAAATTAGATCCATACATAAAACCACGAGAGGGAGAGTATCTCAGAAAGGGTTGGCTGGTGGCTGGTTGGACAGTTAGCAGTTAGCAGCCCCCATCCCGCAGCTCAGCAGTCAGTAGCCCCGGGGCACGGCAGACCACCGCATTAAGTGTGAACCGACTTGTTCGCTATAAAGGGGTATACTTCAGTCGGGTGCGCCGTACCGAGGTTGCCAATTTACAAAACGCCCGGGGTCAAAACTACCCCACATCGAGTGATTCAAGGATCGTGCCAATAGTTAACGCTTATCTTAACAATTAGTATGGCGTTTATAACGTCGGATGGTTCAATTGAAAAGCTAACGATTTCACAACTGACGCTTCAAGACAAACTTGATCATATCTCAAGATTTTATTATCGTAATAATTTATCCTCGAACTTGCAATATTGTTCAAAGATGATATTTAAGTTCAGCAAAGTGTTATTGACTTAATAGTTTAACACTTTCTTATATATATTTTATGGTGGCATCAGGGTCAAAAGGCACAATAACTAGATGGAGTAATTACTAAGTTAACTCTTTGGTGGCTTATAAATCTTTTAATCTTTTTAGTTGGATGAATTATGTAAATAATCAAAGGGAATAAAATAGCAGATTTGACGATTGATTTCTGTCAATATTCTGAAATCTTCCACTCGCTTTCACGGTTTTCAAATCTAATGCGTAGGCAAATCGTTGGAATGCTCACACTGTTTTAAAGATATTTTAGTGTAATTTGCTCCAAAGATCCAGGAAGATTGACCGTCAACGTACCGGTGCACCCGCACATGGTATTTAGTTCAAACTAGGTACCGTCATTTGGCTTTAACCAAATGGTGCTGGTTAGGCATTACGATATGTTATTTGTTTGTTCTAATATTTAAATAAATCTATTTATATCACAAGAATGCTAGTAAGGTAGGTACTCTTTAGATTTAACAGAGACACCTGGTGGTTTGAAAATAGAATTCAAACAAAAAATAACTGACATCGTTTGTTTTTTATGGAAAATTTTCTTGTCTTTGTGAAAACTTGCGAGTTGTGTATTTATTGACAAATTTCATCTCTTGTGCAAGTTTTCAAGTCACAAAAGGATTGCACTGATTGATCTTAAATATTTATTGGATGAAATTACGGAGGCCTCCAAGCTACAAGAACTACAAAACAAGGTTGGTGGATCTGTTATTTTCCCTGGAGTTTTTCTTTGTGCCATTCTTTGTGATATATTTGTTCGCGCAAGTAGAGTTTTCATAATCATAATTCTTGGGTATTAAGCTCAGAGGGTCTGGGGTTATTTACACACCTCAGGCTCGCATATTATAATGCAGGTGCTATAGCTCTATTTGGTTGTACACGGTGTAGACAGATGAGGAGTCACTTAAATAAATAAAAATAAAACTAATTTTTACTATCTGAGCGATGAAACACGTAAGTGACAAAACTCTACCAACAAGTACAGAACAATGCGAGAATGATGATAATAATAATACAGAACAATGCAAACCATACGAGGCTAGTATTTCAACAGCAAGTATGACAGCAAGCTATTGCTAATAATCTGGGAAGCTGGTAACTCTAAATAGATGTAAATAGAAACAAGTTTGATTTTATCCCAGTAAGCTAGTGAGGGAGGCAGTAGGCCAGTTTCACAGGATAAGGTTCTATTATTTTAGCTAGTAGCGCCCTCTTCCACCGAAATTACTCTCCTGACTTTGTGTTTAACTTCATGTGGCCGCAAAGCTATTACATGATCGGCTAGTGTAGGAACGTTGGTACCTTAGTCACTGCAGTGATACTGGCTTAAAATTTACTCTCATCGTGTAAACCTCTCTAGCTTGTGCCAAGCCAGGAGAATAAACCACGATCTTACCAGGACAGGATTTGGAAGATCCTTGGCTTGAAATAATAGACTCGTGTGGCTTGGACAAAACAAATAGTACTTGCTTTAATAAAGACCGTCTATTATTGAAATATTACAACTCAATCAACGTCTATTTTAGGAACCTTCTAAAGCATAAACCCATTTAAAAATAGTACTTTTACATTTTTTTTTCTTTTCCAGTGATGTATCAATCTCCGTCGAATTCAATTAGCAAAAGAGGTATATATTTTTTCCATGTAAATAACATTGAACTTCAACTATTAATCAACCTGAGGAATAGTTTTTGCTTTACTCAAGTATCCAGTTGATTTATCAAGATTTATTGCCGGCAATTGAAGTAACAAATGGGTGTGAGATGGATCGTGAATTCTGAAAAGTAATCGATTAGATTTTAGACACAGGTAGAGGTCCTTCAAAAAAATATAATGAAATAAACAGACAAAAATCAATACTATTAAAAAGAACTGAGAAGAAAAAACAATGAATTGGTATCCAGCCCAACGAACATTTATTGTTATTGTGTATTTCGTTGATTGCATTCCATTTAATTTTATGAAATTTATAGTAAGTAAAATTTTAATTAGTTGTAACAGCTGTTTCAACATTCAAGGCAGTTATAAAACTGTGTTTTAGCCACATTAAGACAACTTACGAATAAGAATTTATTGGTGTCTGGATAAGCGTCACTTTGACAAAAGTTATTAAAAGTGATGAAAAAACAAAAAAAGTAGATTATGGAACGTACCCATACTACGTGACAAATTTTTTGCAATTTTTAACCACCCCCTAAAAGACTAAAAACCTAAGCACCCCGCCGCTCATTTGTACCAAGCGTGGTATTTTGAAGACCCCCCCCCCCTGAACGGATCACGTAGTATGGGTACGTTACCTTAGATAGGCAACGTCAGGTTAGGTTATCGTTTTGGTTCTAGCTCATATAGGTCTCATTAAAATTGACGAATCCTATTTACCGAAATTTTATTTGTGCGTTCTGAACACAAAACTGGATTTACGTTCGTGAACCAATTACGCTGATTTTTATAATTGCGCATTGAACATCATCACGATTTAATATTTACATAATTACTTTTTTAACTAACTTATTTGTTAAACCTTAACCCCTTAAGTTTCTTTCGTTCGGTTTTCAGTGCGACTCATATAGGTCTCGTAGAAATCCTTGTGGCTCCCTAACTATCATAGTGAGAAATATGATCTAAATGGTATTAGAAAGAGAAAACAACACGCTATATACTCAAATCTAAAAATTTACCATAAACTACTTAAAATATACACCTTTAAGAAATCATAGTTTCCGATCGCAATTAAAAAAAATTATGAAACTTGGAATTTTTTATTTATTATTTTTACATGAAATGATAAAAAAATGGAAGGAGAATAAAGTTTATAATTCATGTGTCTAATAAAATATGTGTGTGTTCTTATTTTTTTTTCATTATCAGTAATTTTAGTTAGAAAAAACGTAAGGTGAGCAATTTTTAAAACTTTTTAAAGTTTGCATTCAAAAATTTTATATTAAAAAAATTACATGCTTTTTTTAATAATAAAATTTGATAGCGTATTTCATTACCTTTCTAAAACAGTTTTTAGTTTTCGGATACGTTAACAGACATCCTTTTTATTTTACCTTCGGACCAAATATGGTCCAATTTTGTTGTTGCATTATCGCCAAGCAAAGGGTCTGAAACATTTAGTTTTGATTACAAAACTACTACAGCGCACAGTTTAGGAAGTTTTGTACAAATATTCAGTTATTTTTTTAATGTATCCAGCGTCTCCTGATGACCTAGAAGGTAAAACAGAATCTTAGCACGCGCCACCTATCAGTGTTTATCAAATACAATAAAATATTCAATGACGTACTTCTGATAACAGCTGCTCTCACAACCTGCTCATATATTGACTAAACCGGTTCTCATTGTGGCGAGGAGAAAAATCTGAAGCCATTTAACCATTCACCGGGATGTGAAACTGAGCTGCCTACCGCCTAGTGAGTGTGGCCAATTAGCAACTGGGTAAATTGATTTAATCAACTATTATTTATTTTCGAAAGTGGCATCTGTTTTGGCACAAACAGACTTCCACTGGCGCCCTTAAAATAAAGTGTGCCTCTTTTCGAGTGACAGAAATCGTGTGCAGACCAAAATTTGCGTTTTATTCATGTGTAATATAATGTAACTATAAACGGGATTACTTTTTTATGCATTAACTAGCTCAAACTCGTGAAAATCGCGGGATAATCTGAATTCTTGATTCTAGACACATCAGTTACAAATTTTAAATAATTTAAAATTATGCTATTGATGGTTGTAAACATTCCGTTTCAATTTTTAAAATGACAGACGGATACAAAATTGAAATAAGTATTTTTTGGTTTGGTTTTCTGCATCACTAAGATACAAACATTTTGAGTAATAAAGGCATAACTGCCATTTTTCATGTGAATTCCACTGACTGGGATTATGGCATCCCCAATTGGGAAATGTTGGGAGGAAGAGAGGAGTGGAAAGGGAAGGAGATGGGGAAGAGGATGGTTTGAAAGCACTTGGCTATTCAGATCTTTTGTTTGGATAATCCAGACCAATTTACCTGTCTATAAAATACAATTTTTAAAAGGCAAATATTTTGCAAATTTTCTTCCGGTGAAATAATACTAAAAAGTATATTTACAACACAATTTTTTTGCATGGAAAAAAATTATTTTTGTTCAATAATGAATGCTCAGTACATCAACAATATCTATTTTAGATTAAGATAAGCCTAGATTTTCAAATATCTAGGAAAATCTAGGCTTCAGCACACACAAGCACCCCGTTTACGTGAAAGCTCGGATCTGGAGAAACTGTTGACAAAAAATGGTAGTTAGGACAAGCTGAGGAACATCGCCGATGTTCTGGACTGAAAATCTTATCCAGGACATCGGTTGTTCATAGAAAGACGTGAAGTGCAGGAACGTGAATTAATTATTAGTTTCTCCTATTCTCATAACAGTAGATATTATTACAATCAGCTCTAACGCTTTCCGCGTTATTGTGTTAATAAACTATACTATTCATTATGTTATTTGTTCGGTATATTATATAGCGTAATATATTATCCATGATGGTTTTCTAATACATAGTCAATAAATAAACCACTTTATATAAAACATATAATGTATGTATTTATTGTTATTGGGTTTAATTCGAAGAAATCTATTTTTTTAAAACACTAACTCCCTTATTTATAAACGTGTTTTATATTATTTTCAACTGATCAGATGTGTACAATTTAAATCATGTTTTTAATACATAAAGTCATACAAGTAATCAATTTTAATGTTATTATTAAGTTGCTAGTAATCAAATTTTATTTGTGTGATGATGACTTTTAATATTTTCAGTAAAAACAGGTTTACTTAGAAAATCAACTGTCTGAGGCATTTTATATTTTGTTTTTATATTAATTAATTGTGGTGGGTAGGCGGGCGAATACCGGGCAGGATTTGATTTTTTTACAAATCAACAGCTTTATCCGAGATTGATGAAATTTGCACACTTAACCGTCAGAACAAGAGGAAGGTCACTGTCTAATGAAATTTCAATAAAACTTTGCGTAAACCCCGAGGTACGCCGGGGACTTCAGTTATTAATAAATAACGTTTTTCACTACGATAAAAATATTTAAAAGTATGGTAAAGGTAAATAAATGGTTATTGCGTTGGTATCTAGATATTATAGTTTTAGTAGAGGAAACACGATAATTTCCATCGGACAAAGTCACGAGCGTGATAATATACCTACCTACGCAATAACAGAGCCTAGTATCGGAAGGTTTCATTTCGATCATTATGTTAGTTTGCAGATAACAAGTGTTTAATGCCTTTTCTTCAATGAGAACCTGAGAAACGAGTAAAACTCACTGGTCCAGCAGGTTTATCATTAGATATTTATTGGGAATATGTATTCCTATCTAAAATTACAAGTCAGTTTATTGCTGCATAAAATATAAATCAAACGGCTGCTACTGTTTCCGCATCAAGAGGTAAAGATGGCGGCTCGTGCCGCGAACGATATTTCATTCAAATGGGCTGGTCAAAAATTACATCGAATGTGTTGAAACACCATCTGCGTCATTGACAGTGTTCAGCAAAGACAGGCGTTCAATCAAAGTTGGATTTCCATTCGAGGAATTAGATTTTGGTGGCAGCCGTGGACTTCCATTGGCTACCGTCGTTGTAGTTCCATGCTCTACAACTCTTGACTTGTACCAGTCTTTGGGCTTCAGCGGTCGACAACCAGTGGCTAGGATTACTTTGGACAAACTATTATCCGTTATTTGAGGTATCCCGATTTTTTTATGAATCTTCAACTTCATGCTCAGAAATAGTTAATACTATACCTACACAGTAATGCGCGTGTTCATCCCGTGACAAAATATCCCCGACAAAACATCCCTCAACAAAATATCTAGTAAAACTTCCTCTCTTCTTTGTGTGCCCTACCAGGTCCCCCCGATGTTGGCGATCACTCTTGAAAATGTCTCTCTGTCTTGCGCTGCCCGGAATAGCTCCTCCACACTTCTAATGCCGGTCCACTCTCGTATATTTCGCAGCCAAGACATTTGTCTCCTACCAGGCCCTCGGCGACCCTCTATCATGCCTTTCAATATTAAATGGAGCAAGTGATACTTCTCCCCTCGAAGTATATGATCCAGATATGAAATTTTCCTGATTTTTATTAATGTAAGCAGTTCTCTATCTGCTCTAGCCCACCTGAGAAATTCTGTGTTCGTGATCATGTCGGTCCATGAGACTTTGAGCATTCTCCGATGAAGCCAGTAGTAAAACTTAACCTAACCTATCAAAAAAATTGGATAAAAATTATACAGACACCCTGTAAAGACAATAAATTATTGTTCAAAAATAGTAAACTGGGACAAAAATAATAAAGATAATAATAATTTATCGTCTTTACAGCATGTCTGTATTATTTTTGTCCCATTTTTTGTTAGATTAGTTTAGGTTAGGTTAGGTTTTAGTAAATGTTTATTTGGGGGATGTTTTGTCCGTAGAATATTTTGTATATTTTGTCACGGGATGAATAGTCGCGGAACCGTTTAAATACTAGGCTGCATTAGTACTAGGTATTATGTCAATTTCATCTTAGTTGTTTTCCTTGAGAAGACATCCAATAACTTTATAATATTGAAAAAGATAGCATTCGCTTGTAACTCAACGCCCTTGAAAGAGGTGTATGAACACATGGTGCAGGGAGTTGTAAAGATAGCGGAATTATACTATACTATACATCATACTTGTAATTAAATCTCACTATTGAACTGCGGTTAAGATTTTCCCAGATACACAGATTGAATGTAAAGTTCGTGGTTTTGTGTTCAAAGGTAAGGAATTTTATCAAAACCACCTAAACCGCAGTTCTTTGAGAATACTTGTGTTAATAATTATATACTAGTAGTTTTGTGAACAGTAGACCCCGCGTCCAAAAAAGGATGTTTCTATTTTTATCTTGTTTAGTAAAACAAAACCAAAATATCCTCTGATATCATAAGATAAAGTAGTACGTAGATACTTAAATACTTGCATGCTTAATTATAAACCAAATGTATTGAGAAACATTTTTTAATATCAAATAAGGACTTACAGTCTGTCAAATAAGAGTAGAAAACATGGGAGGGCGCCACTGTTGTACAAATGTCTGGCTATACTAAAAATATAATCATGATTATAATCTAAAGATGTGTAACAAACATTTTTATTAAAAATTAAAAAGGCATAAAAGTGAAGAAAAAAAAATTTATTCCACTGATCTCAAAATTAGAATTGCATGTATATTGTTATTTTATCTTTGCTATTGTTATGTTAACATAATGAAGAATAACGATTTCGTAATAAAATGTGAAGCACACTTTAGAAATTGTTCACTGCTCACATTTATTTAATATTAGCTTAGGTACTTACTAGCGTTGTCCAGGCTTCAGATCATGTCTCTAATTTTAGACCTGAATGTATTTAACTCATTCAGATCTAAAAATAGTATAACTAAACTCACCGTTAATGATTCTTCCTTTCTACCTACTGTTAAATTCAAATTTATGTCATTAAATAGGTAACTTAACAGAGCTTCTTCGATTTTTTTTTTAAGAACAAAAAAAAGGTAATTTTAAATGTATACAGTGTTCTGTATCATCAGTCTCATTGCAGTTCAAAAGAATATTTGACAGGTAAATTCGTGTTGCCAGCCTGCAAATTTCGTAGTTCCAGTTTTTATTTTTTCTACTCTTATTTGACAGGCTCTACCTACACAATTTATCAATCTCTCAATGACGATTTTTTTTCAAACTCTAGCCGGTAGGCACCGTTATATTGAAAAAAATGGAATGAGAAAGTAAAAATAAAAACGACGATATCACATTTGAAAAATGGACCAAACTGAACGATTAATTCGCTACCGTCGGAAAGTATAAAAAAATTTAAAGACATACGAAATGCAAAACGATCGCTTTGAAAACAGAGCTTCGGTAAACTCAATCAAAATTACAAATTTTAAAAAACATTGAAGCTCATAGCGCGTGACAAAACACACAAACAACAAAGATTTGGAAGAATGTAAAACAGCAAGGAACACAAATAAAAACAAAATTACTTGAAGATAACTGCCTAAGGTACGGAATCAAAATTCTTCACGTTTAGCACGTCAATTGCAAGCCTGTCAGTTTAGGTTAGGTTAGGTTTGGATTGTGTTATCGATTTTGTTTCACTGATCTCTTCCACAATTTCTCGAGATTACATAACACATAACTTGTAAGCAGGTTTACCAGCTTCTCGATCGCTGTCTCTAGTTGGTGCGACTAGTGGTGATGGTGAGGGGTGAGGAGGCGGGGGACGGGGTAAGGCCCCAGGAAGGTGAGCCACCACCAGAGTGCGCCAAGGTCGGCACGACTGGAAACTACTGTACACTCCGTTCTATGTAACTCTATTACAGTTTCTCTAGGAATACACGACATTCCTGCTACAAATTAAATGGATTCTAATTAATTTCAGACTGGAAGCAATTAATTATTAGATTAAGACACATAATAATTTTAAATTGAATATAATGTTATATTAAATGCTGCTTATAATTTTTATACAGAGAATTCTTACCGTCACACCTGACGTTACAGCCAATCTTTGGCGACAAATCACAGTTTATCGCAACAAGGTTCAGTTCAACCTGGAATAGAAGTTTCAACATACTGGCATGGTCAACATGCTATGGATAAATCGCCAATAACAACTTGAATGATAAAAATAATTGGTACCAATCCCGTTCCCTGCGGGATTCCAAATTTACTGAACTGGGAATCACTCAGATAACCATTTAACATGACAAATTGCTTTCTATGAAGTAGGTAATTTTCGATCCACGTTGAGGCATTATTGGTTATACCAATTTTCATTTGTTTAGAGATAAGATTAGAATGTGATATACTTACTATGCGTTTTTCATAAAAAACGTTGTAAATAAAACATTAGAAGAGATTTACGCTGAGTTTATGGACCCCCTCCATAAATGTCCTGGTGAAACATTGATGTTGTAAAACTCTAAGTGCCTCCTTTCACGGAGATACTTACAAGCTACTCGATTCTCGTGCGCGTATCATACGCGCCGATCGTAAGTACCCCCCGTACGATTTAGCTGGTGCCCGTTCACGGCGCTACGCGGTGGTCGTCGGCTTCCAATCAGTATCACGATTCCGACAGTGCTGATCGCACGCGACAGTCGCATCATTTTTGTCTGATACTTATTCGTTTGACGTTTGACAGAAATGGCGTCGGAACATGAAAGTAATGTTAGATTTATTCTGGAAGTGGAAAAAAATGCATGTTTACATAACTATACTTTACCAGAATACGTAAGAAACGATTTAGTGGAGAAGGCATGGATTGATGTTGGAAAAAAAGTCATATGACATCGCATGACAGCGTGTTCACTTCACGGCTGCACGTGAAAAATGACCCAAGTTCAGTACATTTCGGATAGCGCCGTGTACGGAGACTAGCATTAAAAAGTGGTATATCAGCAGGATACTTGTGGTTTCGTCACAATTACGTAGATTGTAAGTATCTCCATGAACGGAGGGCCTAAATGCTTCTAAGACGAGATCTGAACCGTTCAGTTCAGACGATGAGTTTCCCACGTGATAAAAGTTGCATTTACGACAAACGAACGTAACCTTATTGACATATTGGTGTATGCATCCTGAACTTAAATATATTTCGACTGTACCACAATTTAAATACCTAATATTTACAATCACGCGTAAAAAACGATCAGATTCACTTCAAAGCTACGTAATAAAATAAGAACTGCTGTCGGTGAAGGATTTATTATGATTTTATTTATCAGCAAACCTAATGTATATCGTTAATAAAATGACAACGATTTTATGTTTTATGATACCAGAAACAATAACAAAAAAGTTTTTTGAAGTGATACTTCAAAAGCCCCGTGAGTGATTTGAAATTCGGATGAAACGAAAATTCGTCACTTATTGTATGATATGTTATCATTTGGGTCCTCGGTTCTAATATAATGCGGTAAATGCGCATCAGCGAGGGCCCTTCGATAGCGCAGTGGGCAGTGGGCAATCAGCGGCCAGAGAGACAGACATCAAATTTGAATCCTACAAATCAATGCCAATCTTCAAACTATCAAAAATAAACAGACTAAAGAAAAGAAAGCGACTTTCTAGTTTCACTTCTCCCGCGTGTGAATTACACACTCTGATATTTTTTTACATTAGCTCCACACAGGAGGGTCCGACGAAAATAATTCCCCTCAGGATCTATTTCATCTTTGGGGATACAGTGTGCTGATGTCGTGTGGAGGGTCTTTTAGAGAAAGGGAGGAGAGGAATTCCTGGAGAGACAAAGGTATGAGGGTTGAGTAGGAATTTGGAGGTCAATGTGTGAATCTCATTGTGGGTCGAGATGATCAGTTTTAAACGAAACGCCTACACTCCAACGAGTATAACAAATTCTTTGACATATGTAAGATTGATGAAACCGTCTTTTAAATATATTTTTTGCGATACAACTACAACTTTTCTCCTCAGAAACGACTTATATCGATCATAGATAAGCGACTCAATCAATCGTAGACAGGAAACCTAACTTTTTACCAAATATTCTTGAAACATTGCACTTCCTGATTCATACGACACGTTTTTACCAGCACCATGAACGGTAAAGAATCTTTTCTGTAGAACAAACGTTGATTTATTTTATCTGTTATAATTTTGAATAAAATAAAATAGTTATTTATTATGTTTATAAGACCGTTTGAACAAGTTTATCACTTTGCGCGCGAACGTAGTCGCCGCGCAGTTAAAATATGGCGTTGTTTCTAAACCGCACGGCGCAGTATAGACAAGGCTGACTACTAAATGACAGAAAAGTGTTTCTCTATCTGACAGATATTTTATTTATGAATATGATGTACCGACACCGACCTGGATTTTACTCGACGCATTAGCAGCAGGCTTGTTCAGTGATTACCTGCTTAAATGCATTTAATAATATTTATTATAACAACAAGAACTTAGAGCCTGATATTTTTAACGAGTTTTGATAGGAATGTAAACACTAGTGAAACCAGTTGAAAAAAACATTATTGCTAATGCTAATTCATTCAAGCTGCTTGTGAGTGGAAACCGAAACAAAGCAAATTGTGTTTGTTGATTTTCAAATGATAAAATATTTTCTCCGTTTGAGATACTTGCTGTAGCCCAATTGCGAAAGTTTGTTTGTCCTTCTTTCACGTCGCAATGAAGACACCGATCAACGTGATTTTTTGGGTAGGAATAGTTGGAACACTGGTAAGTGACATAGGCTATTTTTAATCCGGAAACATATTCTTTCTTGTGGAAATATTCTTTTTCCAGTAATTTTTTCCTAATACCACGCGACGCGGGTAAAAGCTAGTGTATTGTGTAGTTACTATGTCAATTCATCAAATTGTAAAATAAGGGTCATACAGTTATGTTTTCTCACTGTAATTAATATAAATAAATATAATTTTAAATCTAGAAAAGGTAAAACAGTTTCTATTTGAACACGGGGTGAAAAGGATTTCGATTTTAAGTACTGACCGACGGTTTTTAATGTGTTTTTATTTTTATTATAACATGCTATATTTCGATGTTATTGTTATGTTCGATGTTCCTCACAAATTTTTTTCAACAACTGACGTAGATAAACACTTTGACTGCCGCCAAGGCCGAAGGGTGAGGCTCTCGACTAGCAATCCGAAGGTCGCGGGTTCAAACCCGGCGTGCGCAAATAAAGTTATTTCACGAGTAATTGATAAAAAAATATACATAGTTTATTTGCGGTACGTTCCAGAGCGTAAGTCTTAGTATGGCCCTTTCAGAATAGGCCACTTGCATGGATTTCATAACGGATTTTTACATGGATTTTTTTACTAAGATTGCGAAAATGTTAGTAAAAATTTTTAGAAATAATAAATCCATTGTTTGGGCGCGTGACGTCACTACATGAAAATGTTCCGTCTCCGAAAATGTTCCTATTAATTTTGTAAAATTCCATCCTGCTTTATTTTTTTTTTATATGGCAACACTTTGATTTCAGGCGAATTTTTGAATTTGACATTTAACGTTCACTAGATTTATTGTTTGTTCTCTGCGAACTTATCATTTGGTTTGACTTTTTGATAGATGTTATGAAGAGAACCCCATACATTTTACACTGTCTGTACGTGTTTTAGAGGTATAATGTTTTAGTGGTGCTGATTTTAACAAAATCAAATTCTACAATATTCTTATTATTATTATAATTTACAAATACAAGTATATTACATTGGATTTAGTAATATAGACGTTGAACATTATAATGATTTATGATCAATAAGATGGATCAAGGAAAAAAATATTTATGAGATGTAATATTTTTGGTATGCCTCGTTATTCTCCTGTGCCCTTTATTGTGAAAAACCTTCTTTTTTTAAATGATTTTCGAGAATGTAATTATCGTTTTTTCGTACCCATAAAATTATGTCCCGTCTTTCCGGTTTATAAAAAATGGTCTTGTTTTTCGGATTGAAATTTTCAAAAAATCGCCAGGGTTTCAAAAATACGATTAAAGAAAAATTCGGAATGTCTTTAGAATATTTGCCTAAACCGGATTTTTTTTTAAAATGTGATGCAAGTGACCTATTGAAACGTTGATTGAAATTGCTATGTCCTCCTTGCATAAAGTACGATTTGATAACTCAAATCCTTCCCAAAATGTCCTCACAATACGTTGTTTGTATTTTTCGTTAGAATAACGAAACGCGATTATTCGTTACAAGGGTTAAAATGGGCATTAAAATAATCTTTACATTACAATTATTTACCTTATTATAAAATTACGTACAAATCACAGATGAATTACAGCGAGATTACACCGAGAATAAGTATACAATTATCTATTTTTGTACTTAATTAATAAGTAATTTCTGGTAAACCTACAAATTAACAATAATAATAGATTATTCCTAGTAGATTCCCAATGCGCACGATTTTATGATATAGCGTCTGTAACAATTTCTTTGGTGATTTAGACTATAATGAGCGTTTTATAGAAGATTAAAATTAATTTATATATTCACTCAGTAGGCTTGTTATTAAAATATTATTAATTAAAAATTATTAACTAAATTATTAAATAAAAATTATAAATCTCTCAATAAATCTTGATTGTGAATTATTATTATGATACGCTATTTATTTAAATGGCTACAAGCGTTAATGTAACGCCCACGACATGTCTGTTATTAATACATCTGTGTACTTACCTTCTATTAAATTATGTAATATGTAATAAGGTTTTATTGATTTTGAGAAAATTATTCTCATAACTCAAACAATGTCTTCTCTATTCATCGGGATGCAGGCAAGTGATTGTTAAATAAAGTTCGTGAAACATCGAGGAAATATGCCAGTTTTTCTTACCAATTATCGGAAACGTATTTAGATTTTAGTCTTTGTAATGTTTTATCTCTGACATCGAGGGGCAAGGCTCTCGGCTTGTAATCTGAAGGTCGCGGAATCGAATCTCAGTGTGGGCAAATAAATTATATTTTGAATAATTTGTGTTATTTTACAATTAATTTCATAAAATTAACATACAGTATATTTGCGGCACGTTCCAGAGTGAAAGATACTCTCAGTATCGCTCTGGTGTAAGAACACCACTCAGAATTGAAACGTTGCTTGAAATTTCTGAATAACCAAGTACTTTCCTACCTTCCTCTTTCCCGTCTCTTTCCTCTCCCCATTACCTTCAGCCTCACACCATAGCCCGATTGGGGATGCCAGAGTCTCACTGGCTCCAGACGGGAGTAGTTGAAAGTAGGACAGAGTAGTTGGTTAGTAGTAGTGGACGGGAGTAGTGCGGTATTAAAATAAATAAAAAAATTCTACCTTAAAAAATAAATGCACCAATTACGTGACTATCAAGCGTTACGTGTAAAATGCGAAAATCATTATTTAATGCACGTCGCATATTGTTAGTTCATTTTACGAAATTTATTAGTTTGCTATGAAAAATATCACTTCTTGAAATTTTCTACAAAATATCTTAAAGCATGCATGCCGGACTATGTAGTTATTTTTGACAGTAGATCTTGTAACATAGAAGATGTTAAATACGAACGAGGTTTAATTCAAATAGGTAGTCAAAATGTAATGTAAGAGATATGTGAGTGTAAAGTGTAACCTGTAAAATAATACATGAATAAAGATGTGCCCAAAAGAAATGAAAGATGTGGCTAGCTCAGATATACATCGTATCAATTTATTTACAAAAGATACAAGGACATTATAAATGCAAAATTAGCAATTAGCATGAGACTCTAAATATTAAAAGGTAATCTTAAAAAATATCTCAAGGTCGCCCAAGGCTCCAAGATAACCTCAGTTACGAGTAAATTTTTAATAATAAATATAATATGTTTCGTGATAAATTCTAAAAGGATCTAATCGGTATTTAGGAGAAGTGTGAACGCCATCTCATTGCAATTTTATATCCCAATGAGAAAGGATTGTGAGATTAAATTTAAGAGTAAACCATGATCGAATAAAATAACTGAGATATTATATTACGTAGTAGACGCTCGCCATCTCGCGTTCGCAAAACGTCGGCCGATGTTGGAATTCTGGATCGCTGGGAGATCCATGTCGCAGCTCGCTCCTAGACTGACTGCCTCAAGAATTCAAGAATTCTTTCTCACTCTCCTCGCCTGCCGGTGTCACTGCAAGCATTTGGTGTGGCCCGCACCCATTGTATTTCCGTGTAAATTAAATATTGTCATCGTAGCGGTAGGAACTGCTACAATCTTAGTAAGACTTAATGTTATAGTATCCTTATCATAGCATTCAAGCTCACAACGTGAGCTTTTTATGCATAGAAATATAGATATAATTGTTGCACCTTATACTGCCGATAAATTTAAGGGAGAGACATTTTTTTTCAAATGCACAAAAACTTCACATCAGGAAATAAAGTTTAAAAAAATTCGCTGGCTTTGCAGAAATCTGATAAGCATGCTAACTAATTAAGATTAATAAGTATAATTAATAATAGGTGAGTGAGTAAGTTATCAGACAAGCAATAGTTGATACTATTCTATTATATGTATACGCAATGCAGATTGCTTTATAAACGTATATTTTTATTGAAAACATTTACAGCTTGCATAACAATTACACCCTTGTGTTAAATCTAGACAGCTTGATTAATTTTTTTTTCTTTTTAATGCCGGCAGCCCGGGCGTTTATTGTAATAATAATATCTTATACAAACAAGTTATTAGCCCGCCTCACTAGACTAAGTCTGTTCTGAGGCGGGTACATATATACATAAACTTACACACACATACAATTACATATATGTACATACATACACACATATATGTACATATACACATACACGCATATGCGCACATACATACACACAGGTATTCGCATTCGTGTACATAATCGAACACATATATACATATTAAAACATAAATACTTTTAATCAAATAAGAGTTATTGGGAGTTGAAATACAGTTTTCAAGGAATTAACATATTTCCATAAAACCAAAAATTCATCAGATACACATAGTAATGCTAGCATCTAAATCTAGAACTATTAAATATCAACAAAATGAATACACATAGTATTATATATGAATTCACATTTAGCTACCGTCTAAATCTAGAACTATAAGATTTGAACAAAATAATATACATATGAGGTAATAATAATATAAGCATTCGTAAAACTGTGCTCCTAATATGGGGATTTAAAATTCAATTCGTTCCTTTACTTACTGACTTGATTTTCCTGAGTATAAATACAGTTTGCAAACTTGTCCCGGCCTCCAGTACGTATAATTACACCACAACACCGATGCATACTATTTCACCTTCCAGCCCTCCTTTTATTTTCACTCTAATTGTGCATAGATTTAAAAATAAAACTTGTGTTATACTTAAAATATATTAAAAATGAAATTGTAGTTTTCGCGCAACATTGAAAAATTATTCTTAAATCCTACCATACACTTTTTTATTGCATTTACGTGTGTAAGGTAAACGACTGTGACATTTTTGGTAATAGTTCTGGTCAATAAAATTGTCAAGCATTTATGTGGATTTTTTTCCTGTAAGAGATATTTGTTTATTTTTGGTAGGTATGCCTGACAATTTTTTTTCAAAATGTATACGGACAAACAACCTTGAAGTAACAACCTTCGGGGTGACAAACATTATTTGAATTCTATAAAAACAGTTAACTTTTTATCCGGCGTCTACTTAATTAATCTGTGCTAGAAATTCCAAAAAAACATAGTTATGTTAATTCAGATACTTGCTGTAGGTCAAAGTATTAACACATTTCATATGAATTATTTCGATTGAGTGTTAAAATCTTAGATATGTAAACTTGTGGTTATATAAAACAACTTTATAGTAATAGAAGACCATTTTAAAAAGCGTTTCCTTATAAATAACTGGGACGTTTCACATTTAAATGCAATGAATAATTTAAAATAAACAATTCCTACCACTAAAAAAGAAGCCCCGTCAGATTTATACAACTTCTATATTTTTCCAAAATAATTCCCACTTTGCAATTTCCATTAATGATATAGCCAATTCAACAATTAATTTGTTTATAACTAGCGAGTTCCCGGCATGCGTTGCTATGCCACTTAATAAAGAAATTGTTTCTCTCTGCGGGTCTTTTCCCATTCAACCCATTCCACTACCGCCTCCACTTCCTCTTATTAATCCTCTCCCGCATCCCTTTCCCCTCACGCGTACTCACTCCACCTTCTCCGCCTACCCTCTCCCCACTCCCGACTCCCCTCTCCCGCTTCCCTCGTCCCGCGAACCCCCCTCCCAATTTCCCCTCCTCCTTCCCGCATTCCATACATTCAGTTTTTTAACAGCTCGCGTACCACCTATTGCAATTTTTTGTGCAAATTTCTTAATGCTCTTCAGAGCTTACTATTAAATATAGAAACCATCGCGGTCATGCGCATTGCGCACATCAAATCCCCAAAGTTTTATCGCAATCGGATTAGTATTGAGTATAGGTCTCGCAAGTTAAGTTGACTTCATCACAGTACTCACACAGATGCAAAACTTTCATACAGCGTGTTTCGTTTTGGGCTTTTAACAAAAAAGCAATTAATTATTATTTAACAATTGAGAATTCGAATCCAAAGCGTGTTTAAATCGGTAACGTAAAACTAATGTTGTTTTACAAATTTTTTATAGAAATACTGAAGGTTTAGGAAGAAAAATAAGTTTATTAACTAAATGTGATAATCTTCAGGATTGAATTCAAATGGGTATTCATAGCTAACAACAAGGTTAAAAAAATATTGTGTTATTTAAAAAAGATTAATTTATTATAATTTTCATACTTACATAGATAATATTTTATAAAGTAAATAATCTACAAGCCGCCACATGCCGCTACACGTTTAATAGGCATAGATTTTGAAAAGTAAACGACTGTTAAACTTACATAATTACCAAAAGAAACATCGGTTTCGGTCGGGATAGATGGAAAACATGTATGGGAAGGTGTTTATCTTACCAAATCAACATTTCCATAAGTGTCACGGGAGTAAAATAAATGATTAGATGGTTTTAATAGATTCTCTTTTTATTGTAATAGTCACAATCGCGACACAATATTAAATATCAGAAAGTTGCAGGGCTAAATCTGATAGCTGTACACACCAGGGTATCTAGCATGGTCGATCGATATAGGTTTTAACGAAAATGTCGGTAACTTGTCATCGCTCCCGAGCATGACAACAAGTAACAGTTTAGGTCAAATAAATTATGAACCCTTAGTGGTTGTGAATTGGTTCGTTAGCGGTCTGCAGTCGTGCTCGGGAGCGATGACAAGTTACCGATATTTTCGATAAAACCTATGTCGATCAACCACGCTAGGTACCCAGGACAATTCGGGACGGAAAGATTTTGCGGTAGCATTTTGAACTACATCTAGTGTTTCCGGTGTGACCAGCATTCAAAATTGCCAGTACATAAAATAAATTGTACATTAAACAGTACCTTGCCATACATGCATTAAAATTCGGTTTTCAAAGTTATAAATTTCCCATATAAAACATCTCCATTGTCGCCATTTTTTTGTACGGATTTGACATTTGTAAAGTTTCGTTTAAAACTCAATATGCATGAATTACTTGGTTTACCTAAACCAGGGAACCTAATGTTGAAATGAAGTGTGATTTCCAAAATCTGTGCTTAAAAATTTTGCTGCTTATGGATTATTTATTTTTATAATTATGTGTTTACAATCATCAGAAACAGTAATTATTTAATTATATATCAGTCATCATCAGCAACTATCTATACGTATATTATCTAAAATATAACAGATTACTAACACAAAGGTACAGAAGATTAACTGTTGAATAGGTACTAGTCTGTGATACTCCAGTTGCCTTAGACGTCAAATCATACAAGTCATTTATGCTTAAAAGTTGACCACCGTTTTTTATAAGTAAAATAATTAAACATACGGAATAAAATTTCACGATTTGGTCCATTCAGTGATTTGCCACCTTCCGTTTCGTAACAGGACTCCATGATATCGTAATAAATATTACAAACACTTTGCAAACACTCAGTAAATCTACTAATAAAGATTCGAATTAAAAATAATGAAAACTATTTATTATTTCAAATTTTAAAATTTGATTTTGTCATTTGCGAAATGCAGGTGCACGTATGTTTAAATCAAATTACGAACCGAATGAAGAGAATAGAACATCCTGTAAGTACAGCCTCAAAAGGGTGTCGTAAAACTTGCCTCTCTTCTAACTAGTTGCAATAAGTGGGCGTAAGCAAGACAGAGAGCCTTATCGGTTTTGTGGGTGTCGCTTGACGTTCACACAGATACACCAATACATCAATAGTAAGCATTTTTATTGCTTCCAACTTAAAATGTTTTACCTATACCTCGTACAAGAGGCATCTCAAATATCCCATACAAAAATGTTAAATGTCCCCCCACCTCATAAAATGTATTTGTATCAACTCTTTTTCTTTGTATTACTACAAATGTCATGTCACGTTGTCACGTATGGGACAAATATAAGGTGTGAGGTGGTTGGTGTAATGGACTACATTCATCTCATGTCACGTATGGGACAAATATGAGGTGAGGTGTGAGGTGGTTGGTGTATTGGACTACAAATATAAGGTGTGAGGTGGTTGGTGTAATGGACTACATTCATCTCATGTCACGTAAGGGACAAATATGAGGTGATGTGTGAGGTGGTTGGTATATTGGACTACATGTCATGTCACGTTGTCACTTGTAGGACAAATCTACGTCTGCCCACCAGCTGATTACGGCTGAAAACTTATGTAAAAATGTATTCTGAAATTCTCTAGCCACCCCCCCCCCCCGTCTCCCCATACCCCCGCATTCTCACCCGTAAGCTAAAATATTGTCAAACCTCACCTCAATTGAGGTGGGACACTTCAACACCTCATTTCAGTATTTGAGTACCTCATACAAACTCATCCTGATGTCGTGTCCTACCCAACACTAAATCGGATGAATGGTTTAGCAACGCATAGACATCTCGTATACTCACTCATTTATTTATATATCCCCAAGCAAAGGTATTTTGATTTATACGAGTATATGTATAGATCTTTACAGTAGCTAATTATTCCACTTTTCTATTAAATTGCACAATTTTGCAGAGGGGCGCCATTGGCAAACCTGAAGTGGTAGTTTTGAAGCTAATGAAAATCGGGGTTTTATTATTACTACTTGTTTATTTATCTTCTTTTTAAAAAATTAACTCTTAATAATATTCCATAGATGTCACTAGACGTCCTCTAACCTTTCTTGACACCGGTGACTAGGACAGATCACCAGCCTTACTACAAATTATCCAGGTAGCCACTCCTCAAAGTGTAATGTATACACCTCTTTCCAAACACGATGGGTCATCACTGTCTTCAGTGAAGTTAGAAGATGTCATTGCAGATAAATTTGTACAGTAAATTAATACTGCTGTTACCGACATTCATTCATTTATCGACAGTAGGTACGTACCTTCCAAAGAGATATTTTGTAATGTTTTTATAATTTGTAAAGAATATTAATAAAAAATATACGCAATCTTTTCTTATTCTTGGCAGCATTAGATCTAAACAAAAGAAATCATTTATTATTCATATACTAGCTGAAGTCCCCGGCGATGCCCGGGCTTTACACAGAGTTTTCGAAAACAAATGTATACAGTGACCTTCCTCTTGTTTTGAAGGTCACATGCGCAAAATGTCATCAACCTCGGCATAAAACTGTAGATTTGCATATCCACACCGCCCGCTTTCCAGCCCGCTGGTCTACCACACGCAGACATATATTTCAATCAATTTATACAAAACCTTGACAATTTATATACCTAAACCTTCCTCATGAACCACTCTATTATTGGTGAAAACAGCATGAAAATCCGTTCACTCGTTTTTGAGTTTATCGCGAACAGGCAGATAGACAGACAAACGCGACGGAGGGCTTTAATTTATAACATGTAGAGGGGATAGCTCTTAAAAATAATGAACCTTTTTTGTGTTCGTGATTTTTTGAGAATTTTTAATTTAATTTTTTATAAATGTATCAATTATTGAATTATTGTAGAGAGAGTGAGAGAGTGAGAGTGAGAGAGAGGGGGAATAGCAAGAATAAAGTCATAGATGGATAAGGGAAGAGGAAGAAGAGAAGCACTAGAAAATGGTGATCGGGCAACTTTTGACATTGGCAATTCAACTCACGTTTGAAAAGAGATACAAAGTCAGGAAAAGAAATGAAAAAAATGTTTTAATAGGTTATGTTAGGTTAGTTTTACATGCCAGTTGTTTTTATCATTTTAATGATTTTACATCACTTTTCAACTTGTTTTGAGTTGCCAATGTCTTGAATTGTCATGGAACCCAAGAAAACCTATCATTACGAAAATTCTATCACCACTCCTTCAATATTTGATACTTTTTATTAAATCTGATTAATCCTTCTTGCGCAAAAAATAAATCGCAATACTCGTAAGTTGTAGACAATCCCTCATTACCTACCTACCCAAACATGCCTTGAAAGTACAAAAGTGCCCACCAGCTTGAATAAAAAAAAACTCCGGCAAGGACATGTCATTCGGTTGACATGGTTACCTGTTATTGTAAGGAGATAAATGATGACTTGCCCGGTGATTAAAACGCAATACAGGTTCTGATAACTATCTTCGGTGTGACAGCAATACGACGGCATTGACAAACATAAAAACTAAAAACTGTTTGATTCTAAGTTGCCTAGGACGGCCAATCGGCAGAACATCGACTTCAAAGTGTCACACTTTGAGCCCGGGTCGCTTTTCTTGGCAATTCGGAGATTTTTATGAGGATTTACTTACCTGTTCTTTAAACGATTAAATTGCCGTAAAATATTTACAAGTAGTTAAACAGAAATTAATAAAAATATATTGATTTTAAATCGGTTTTACATATATCAGGCTAATTAAAATTTTCATTTAAAAAACCACTTAGCGAAATTTTGCTATTATAAACTTTATTCTAATTAACAAATTTGTTGCGCCTAAAGAAATGGAGGAAATAAAAATAAATAAAAAGCGTATGATTTGACAGACAGGCAGAGATAAATGCTTTTTTAATAAATTGTCGTTTAGATATTTCGAATTGCTGCCTCTCAACTAAGAGGTGTCGAGTATGTCTTCCACTCTGCAACGGAACTCAACATACGGGTATTTTAAATAATGTATAAAATCGATTTACAACAAAAAAAACATCAGTTTTGAAATGCTTCCAACATGCCTTCTGTTGGTATGCTTAGTGAAAGTTGTTAATTTAGTACCTACTACATTATATAATAATAATAATAATAATGATTTATTGTCTTCATTTCTTAATAACAAATAGAGATAATGATATCCTCACTGGGTTCTCCCGTGCTGAGGATTTCATTTACATTTTATAATTTAATTATAAGAATAATATGAATTCGACATAACATATATCATGTAGTATTTTTTTTTTAATAATTATAAAGTAAATAAGATAGTGTTTTTTTATAATTCATTCATTAGATTCGGTTTTAGTCTGTATTTGATTTCAGAATATTTTCTATTTCTGATCTCCCTACATTTAGTATCCAGCTTTTTATTTGAAATTTAAATGTTATAATGTTGAGGTTTTTGAGTGAGAGTGGTATTTTATTGAAGAGTTTAATGCCATAATATAAGAAGCTTTTTTGCCCAAATGTTGTGTTAGCAGTTACTTGTTGGATATGTTTTTGACCATGAGATCTAGTGTTTCTAATGTACGTGTCAGTTGTTATTTCTTGGGTTTTGTACTTATGAATGTAAATGAGTATAGTTTTAGAATATAGTTGTTTAATTGACATTATGTTAAGATTGTTGAAGATTTCGTCAGTGCTAGTTCTTACAGGAACTTTCAGTATAATTTTCATTATGGCTTTTTAAGTTTTAATTAGTGGATTTAGTATGTTTTTATTTGCAATGCCCCATCCGATAATACCGTATTCTAACAGTGATTGGCAGAGGGCCATGTAAATCTTGATTAAGTCTTTTTTAATGAGGACATTCCTGATAGATTTGAAAAAATAACTTAGTTTTTTAATTTTATTATTTAAACAGGTAATGTGTTCGGTCCATTTTAAGTTTCGGTCAATTTTTAGACCCAGATACGTTATATGGTCAACGTTTTCTAATGAGGGACAATTACAATTCTCATTTAAGTGATGCGGGCTATGAATTTTCAAGTTCAGGTTTTCTTCAGAGTTTTTCTTATTTTTTATTTTGAAAGTAATGAATTTGGTTTTATTAGCATTAAGTGTAAGTGAATGGTAGTCTAGCCATTTTTTAATCCTATTAATTTTATACACACGATTATTCCTACTGTTGGGTATCAATTGGCTGAATCTAACTACTAACTTGCGTTACTCCGTTACGAGTTGAGTCGACATCACACTGTAAATTTTGTAAATGATTAAAAGCACAATATTTTAATTTTATATAAATTAAAATGACGCAGTTCATAAAAATGATCGATCATTTCGAAATAGATAATAAATATCTCGATTATGTCAATTATTAATTGAGCGTTCGCTTGTTCTACACTCTGCGCACAGCAAACCGCAACAGTAGGCGTAATCTAATAATATAGAGCTGCTAAATAAAAGATTAAATCTCCGGTAAGAGTCGAATCCGTCCATTGGCTGAAGCAATCAGTCGCCATCGCTGCAGTCCAGGCACGCGTCCCGAGCTCCACAGACAATTAACGGCAATTTCAAACAGTTTACGAGCCGTTCCGTTACCCGCTATTATGGTCCTACGTATCGTACCTAGAACATAGCAGAGCGTAGCAGAATATAGCAGAACATACATAGCATGCACGGTGCACGTGGCATAATGGTCCACACCCAGGCGGGAAGGCGCGACAACACTTTCCAACAATTAACCACCCACCCACGACATGAACCAAACACAAAACTCATAAATACGGATGTGCGACGTATAAAGCCTTATGGCGAAGGCTGCATTACTCGACACGCTACAGAACCGCAGTACCACCTTACACAGAGTGGATCAACACCAACATTCAGCGAGGAACGAACATCTTGCTACGTTCAAAGCACGCCAACTATCTACGGACTGATCAATATTCTTCGATCTCGGAAAACCTCTCAACATTGCTGTCATTCAGCGGATTCTTAAAAGTTTTCCGAACAATTTATTCAACAGTTCTGGATTTATTCTTATTCTTCTTTCGTATGGTGGGTGCCGGGGGGTCATAGGGGTGCCTGTAGGTCTGCCAGTCTTGTGCACCAGATTTTGCCTAGTGGATCCCGTAAGTCCCGCTGGGGAATTAATTGAGCAGATATTCGTTGACCACATGTTCGGTGATCTGCACCGCACAGCTTTCACACATTGCCGACTCTGGGGCCTAAACTCTATATCTTAAAGTCACAACGGCTGTAGGAGTACCTTATTCAATGGGGTCATGAACAAGAAGGGCAATTCTTACGTTAGCCAATTATCACTTAAGTTTCCTCCTATCTCCTAGAGCTATGCCTCTCCCCTTCCGACCAGAAAGGTTTTCGGGAATTCAGCGGCACGCAGGCTGAGAGACGACACCATCGTGCAATGGCATTGCTTTATTTTAACAGTGTACGTACCATTGTACTTTCCATTCAGAACACAAAAATGTAACTTAAGTTTTTAACTAAAGAGTGATTCTGTTTAAGAGTCCGCAAGTTTAAATTAAAACCGGAACAAGCTAATGGTTTTCCTTCAAGCTTTGCATCATATTAGAAAATTAGAATTCACTCGGAAAATTAGAATTTTTTTCTTCGAAATGTGTCAGCAGACGAATTCGCAACGGAAGTTTTATCGTTACATTCTCAACACAAAACTGGTTTTAACTGAAGTGTGGATCTTGAAATTACATGGCATTTGGAACATAAAACTTTATCTTAGGAGTGGATTTGTGTGCTTGTCCCCACGTTCAATTATACTGCACTAAGAACTGGAAAATGGTGTCAGCAGCTGATTCCACACTGGAATTTTATTAGTGCGTTCTGAACACAAGACTTGATTTATGTTCCTGAACCAATTGTACTTATTTTTTATAATAGTGCATTGAACACGATGATGATTTAATATTTATATAACTAACTTTTTTACAAACTATAACTTATTTGGTATTGCCTTAACCCCTTAAACTTCTTATGTTCGGTTTTCGACTCATATAGGTCTCATAGGAATCGTTGTGTCTCCCTTTCTATCATGGTTAGAAATATTATCTAACGGTGTTAGAGAAAAAAAAACACCACGCTTAATATTAAAATCTAAAAGTTAACGGCAAAATAATTAAACTTAATTAAATTCCGACGGCAATTTGAAAAAGAAAATTAAATTTTGGTATATTTATTAATTATTTTTGCATTAAACATCGAAAAAGGGAGTTGACGATAACAAAGTGAGTTGTCTAATAAAATATCAGTAATTTTAGTTAGAAAAAACGAAAGGTGAGTCATTTTTAAAACTTTTTATGTTTGCATTCAAATTTTTTATATTTAAAAAATCATTTGTTTATTTCCAATTATAAAATTTCAAAGACAACTTTTATTTTTCGAATGCGTTCAGAAATATTCCATTTACTTGGATTTTAATGCTAAGCGGAAACATTTTGACCGTCCGACAAAATATGCCCGGGACTTGAAGGGTTAAAAGAAAACCGTTATTTCGTTCTGCCGCGTTGTAGTTTTTTGTTTTGTGCTGCTTTCAGCAAGTACCAAAAGTTCGCGCGCAGCAGTTTTACACCCCTGATCTGAGAGTAGGATTTTAAAAAATATTTTTTAAGCACTGATGCATCGACTCTGTATCGACTGTGTTCCGTTGTAGCAATAATATAATTATTAATCTAGAATTGCATTATGTTGTAGCAAAAATGCTATTCTAGATTTTTTTTTCGTTATTTATTTTTGGGGTGTTGACGTTTCGGACAGCGTTGCAGTGTCCATTATCAGGGCAGATTCGGTAGATGTGCTCACATCTACCGGATCACAGAACACGGCATAACACCCCAAAGACAAATAACGAAAATACTTTTGGCCGTGAAAATCTTAAAACGTATCCAATTCTAGATTTCTTTTTTTAATTTTAGGCACGTAGAGCTGTAAGAAAATCTCAGGTGCAATGAGACCTCGTGATGTCGAAACTATGATTTTTTCGTCATTTGACATTTGGCTTCCAAAGAACTCTCTCAATATATTTGAATACTATCAACAATGTCCGTTAGGTAAAAACTTCGAATCTAAGAATTGAATAATATATCCAATATTATCATTAAGTTTTAAGATTTTCACAGCCAAAAGCATTTTCGTTATTTGTTTTTGGGGTGTTATGCCGTGTTGCGCTACCTCCTTCTGTAGCCAACGTTTCGGACATCGTTGCAGTGTCCATCATCAGGGCAGATCCGGCAGATCCGGTAGATGTGATACCGGTAGATGTGATACCGGATCTGCCGGATCTGCCCTGATGATGGACACTGCAACGATGTCCGAAACGTTGGCTAAAGAAGGAGGTAGCGAAACACGGCATAACACCCCAAAAACAAATAACGAAAATATTATCATTGATTATTATTTTTTTTTAAATCGAAGTAAATGCTTGACCTTTAACTATTATATATATTAAAAAGAAAACTAGTTGGTACATGGACTAAAAAATGCCGAAGGGAAAAACGTAAGCGTTTTGTGAATTTCGCTTTCATACTTTATTATATGTATTCTGTTTTGCAACACTAACATACATTCCGGCATAGCAAATATGCCTTGTGGTTTGTTAACAGTTCTTCTTCTTCTTTCGAACGGTGGGGGGTCAGAGGGGGACATATAGGTCTGCGAGCCAGTCTAGGGCCTCAGGCGTTTCCCTGTGGACCTCATCAATCCCGCCGGGGAATGAATGGAGCGGGCATTCGTTGACCGCGTGTTGCTGATTTATTTTGTTATGTTCATTGTACCATGTACTACTAACACCTGTATTATTATTATGTACCGTGACCATTACAGTACAGTCTGTAGGCGAGCCTACATTCCGCCACCTAACAAAGTATGCAGGGACATTGAATGTCTAGATTCGTTTATTTAAATGTAGAGCCGTTCATTCAAAAAAATTAGATTCTTGCGAGAGCTCCGAAGCGAAGGGGCGACGATAAGTCGCCTATACCGGGGCGGGACAGTGGTGGGCACTTCAATGTTCGGTGGTCTGCACCGCACCGCATTCACACATCATTTGTTAACAGTGATAAAAAATCATCGTGCATTTCACGGTAACAAAAAGAGGATGTCTGAAAGTTTCCAAAACATCTGAGGGTATTAATAAAATTACGTGACGTGTTTATTCCATTTCTCGTGATTCACAACAACGAGTCACACTTCCTAAGTCGTTATTTATTCTGCATAATTCTCGATGGTACGAAGTTTTTCTGAATAACACTCGGATTAAATTATTAAAAAACTAAATATGTATTTAATTTTTCGAAGAAACTCTTTTGAAAGGTTTTTACTTTTTGATGACATTGCTTATTTTATTAAAAATACAAATAACTTTTAAAAAAAACAACATAACAAATATAAATGTAATAATATCAACATAACAATAACATAACAAATCAAAATGTTAATAACAAAGCTGATGTAATTATAATATTATCTATTTTTTCACTTTGTGATGGCATTATTTATTTTATTTAAAGACAAATATCACCATAACAAGGGCATGTGCCTAGCATGGTCGTCGAAAAATCTACAAAATTATGTAACCGCAAGGGCGGATCCAGGATTTTTTGTGAGGGGGGGGGGGCAAAGGGGGTTAGAAACAAACTTGAAATATCATACTTTAAGTTTATTTCTACAACTCAAGTAGGTACCTGCGTATAGGAAGGTTTATGAAAGTGTCAAAACATTAGAAAAATTAATAAAGACAGTTTTCTGTACTGTGATGGAATTTCCACAGTTCACAAAAATACCTTCTGGGGGGGCACGTGCCCCCGTGCCCCCTCCCCCCCCGCACCTAAATACGCCCTTGTGTAACCGTCAAAGCAATGAATAAAGAAAAATAAATAGAAAATAGAAAATAGAAAATTAATAATAAAAAAAATTTATAAATCCACTCTAATGACAATGTAATCCCTAATACTAATAAAGTTCCCAACTCTTATCCCTCCCTCTTCCTTTTACCCCTTCCTCTCTATAGGTGATCTGTATTTTTAATAGAGTTTATTTACTCCTGATGATGTAAATATTGTTCACGAAATAGGTAAATTGTGTATATATAAATAAAACTACGTAAACTTAGTTATTGGTCTTTTGGTCACTTAACCTGGGTTTATCGGGTGAGGTTTGACTAGGTCTTTGCGGCGGATGACTTGGACACACTGAACTCCAGATTCATACCCATCCCTCATATCTTTTTCTTCCCAGAACTCCTTCTCCTCCCTTTCCTTAAAAAAAACCCCCACATAGCATCTGTGAAGATGGTATATGTCCTGAGTGAAATTATTTTCCTCGGGGACTCCCGTGTAAAAGAAATAAAAAAGAAGAAAAATATTTAAAAAAACCATACCGAAAATGATAGGAATTATATCTCTCTGATCGTGGAGAGATGATTAAAACCTAAATAATTACATCAGAAGTTTGTGTTTGTTTTTCTCTGTTTTCTTTACATTATTGCATTGACGGTAGGTTGTTATTGTGGATTTAAATATACAGGGTGATAAGGGACATAATATTTGACTTAATTTAACCACCGTTTCCTGACATTATTAGGAGTAAAAAATGTAAATGGAATTTCGGTCTTCGTTAACAATTTCGAATTTTTTTTCTAGTCTGAGTGACGACATGTGGAGGAAAAAAATGTTTCTTTGATTTTGAAAAAAAATAGTCAAACTAAATGCTAATAAAAAGTCAACAAAGAGATTTTTTTACTCCAAATAATATCAAGAATCTCTGGTTAAAGCAAGTCAAGTACGTCCCTTAACCAGCAGTATATTAGAACACGATGAAATAGATAAAAAAGAATAATATTTATTTTGGTCGGTGGTTTTAAAATGTTTTACACCCAAATGTAAAATCTGCAGTTTCTCTTCCTGCAGTTTTCGTATTATATCACGGCTTGCAGAATGTTCTCCATCTGTAAGTAAAGCCGGCCTCACACGGTGCGCGGCGGTACAGTGAAAGCCGCCCGCGCTGCAGAGAGATGGCCAATTGTATTTAATGGCGTAGCGGTTTTGTAAAACATTTTATTATTTCGGGTGTGTGGCGCGATCGTCTGGGAAGCGGCCTCCTCATACATATTCAGTGCGGCGCATGACCTAGGCTAAAATTTTCACTACGTTCGCGGCATTTGTATTAGGCGACCAGAGGCGGCGCGTGGTGCCGACATACAATCCAGCCGATCGATTTCGCTCTATGAGTACTACGTCACCATCGGGAATTACCTCACTTACCAAAAAACAAACAAAAAAGTAAAAACTGATTTGATAAAAAAAACAACCAAAGATTACGCCCGTAAAACTAAACATCGAATTTTTTATCGCGTGAACTTTGATTCACCAGAAAATCGAAGATTTATTATTTATTTTGTTCAATGTTATTTATTGCTTCCAAGTACGTACATATCAACATAAACGCTTTATAGATTTCAGACAACGTGTGATGTTTGTGTTTTTTTACTTCTATTTTTAACACGCATAAAATTAAAACGACGGTCACATACGTTTAAACACAATACGACTCGAAATTCGTAAATTAAACGAATGATTTGTTAAGGTTTTAGTTGCATGGTGTCGGGATATATTTTAGTATGCCCGCGCGGCCCAATAGTGAGTCCCAAATGAGTCCATTCACCCAGAAGCTAGCAGTAGGCACAGTAAGCAATGGATGGCAGTACGGATTGTACGGAACAGCCTCAGCCGAGGAGTATTTCTGTACCAACAGCCGCACTAGATAAGTTCACGTCCACATATCGATCCCGCGTAAATCTGAAATTCAAATGAGCGAAGCACATACAAACACACAGCGGGGTGTACTGCTAGCGACGGGCTATAATATGACATACAGTGTAGCTAGTAGATAGTAGATAGAGGTAGGGCCCGCTTCCCGCTGCCTACTGCCTAGCCTGCCTGCTAGTACCGGCAGTGGTACGGTGGTACGGTGGTACCGGGCGACGACGCTTCATACATAACGCATGCGGTTCAACAAGTGCCCGCGGGACGGGGTTGCCGTAGCCAGTTGCCAGGAGATGTGAATGAATTTAATGCATTCTGTTTCGGATTGCAGCACAGCTCACATTTGCATAGTCTCCTGTATCCATTGATACACATTTATGACTCAGCCGTGCGGGTGAAATTTGGAGCATTCTCAAATCCACTAGAAATGCTCGCTTGTAAAGTACACTATTCATAAAGACACTATAGCTAATTTTCGTTATTATTTTCGAAGATTTGTTATACCTTTCTACGATGTCTTAACATAAATTTGTCACTTCACAGTTAGAGTTAAGCCATATCAATGACGATCGGATATCTGGGACACCTAGATTGGTTTTTTTTTAAATAATTTATGTTTTTAGATAACAGCTGGCATCCGGCGGAAATAAACATCGGAACCTGAATATTGAGCAAAAAATTAAATTCCAACTCGAGGCCATCATTTGCTATAATAATATTATGCAGTTTTTTTTAAAGGATTGTTTATTTAGAAATTCAAATGTGGGCTTTTGATGGAATGCTGTACCCCGAACTCAATATACGACTAACGAGAAGCTTTCACTTTAAGACAGTGAAGATAAAAGTACGTGAAACCCACATTAATATAAAAGGAAAATGGAAAATGAAATTTGAAAATATCTCTGGTAAAGTAGATGTTTGCCTTACATATAGTAATGTACGGTGTCCAGAAACTTGTGAAAAGCATAACTTTTTCGACTAAATCGAGTCCGAAGATGAAACTTTTTGGTCAAATTTGAAAAAAATCAGTCGCTTGGGGGTTAGTATCATATGTGTAGGGAAAAACGATTAAAAAAAATCAAATTACTCAGATCGGAAAAATTAAGATTTTTTGGGTTTCCTTATGTGTATTCCGGCTTTTTTGCGAGTTTTTGAACACGTGTATAGACAACTACAACTAACTAACTAACTAAACTAAACTACACTGAAATTACGACCATGATCTTTATTGAGCTTTTTCCACATTTTCCTGGTGATGAAATTTTATGTTCTTGAGAATGGTCTGCCTTCCTAATTCAGTTTCCGATATAGGCCAACTATGCAATGCCTTTTTCCGGGAACGCTTTTAAAATAACTAAAATAGTATGAAACTTCGTCATTAATTTGACCAACTATATTGTGATATGAATTCGACCCTGATAGAAGTGATAGGGATAGAGTCGTTGGGCATATTATCTCCAGTCTTCCAGTATCTTGTATCCGGAGTGTCCAATCGTATCATCTGCATGCATACCTACAATTAATACATGACACCTAAAATCTAGTTTTTTTCAATGTGAGCTTTCATATGTATTAATTACAGGTCCAGTAGAAACATGTCTTGCCAAAGTAGTCACAGCAATAGATATTTAAAACGCTCCCGCAATTAAGAGCGGGTAATCTAATATAAGCGTTAATCACATAATTGCCTAATTAACGTGTTATTTCCTAAGTGAAACTAAACCGTGGGCTAGCAGTCATAACCAAATGAAAATACTTCTAGTTAATTCCTACTATATTAATTTATTGACGAAAAGATTTTTTACGTTGATTTACCTTTAAATGTCCCATTGATTTAGTCGTGGGCAATTACACTACGCATTAGTTCCACTGCCCGGGGTCAGCTGGACTGTAACACCCCAAAATTAAATGTTGTGAAGCGGAAGTAAGTGAGAATGGAAGGCTGACAGTAGGTTTTTTCGATCTACTCTCAGATAGATTTTATCAACGACGTCCTTGGTTGAGCGGTTAAGATCCTTGACTACGTACGGTATCCAGAGGTCACGGGTTCGACTTCAGATGTGAGTAAATAATTATTATCGTAAAATAATATATAGGAAATTTGCGGCACATTCCAGAGTAGAAGATATTTACTCTTAGTACGGCCTTTGTGAAATACCATCATTCAGAATCGAGACGTACCTTCAAATGTTTTTGATCTGAAACAGATCTGAAAAAAACCAGGTACATTTAATCTCCATTCTCCACGTCTACTTCTTTTCACCACCCCCTTCCGTTTCTCACCATCTTCATCCTCATGTCATACCTACCTCGATTGAATATTTTCACTGTTTATTTTTCATAAATAACTAACTAACCATCGCGCCGTATCCCCGCAGGGGTAGGCAGTGAGGACGGACCGCCAAACAACTCGGTCTTGGCACACACTCTTTGCATCAGTCACATTCATAACCCCCTTCCGTTTCTCACCATCTTCATCCTCATGTCATACCTACCTTTTTTATATTTTTTTTATTTAGTAACTATATAATATTTTTTTACATTTTTATATGAAACGTGTTACTTAGATGTATATATATAATAGAAAATATATTCGTAGTCCTCCTCACTAGGAGATCCTGTGCTGAGGGGGACTATGCTTTGGATAAGTTTTTCAGCGACTTCTATGGTTTAACTTCATTGTTTGGATAAGGTTTTCCAGAAACTTCTATGACGATGTTTTAAGTATACTAGTAAGTTCATTTTCAGATAGTTCCTTCAGCCAACATTTAATGTCCTTAACGTAGCTATTTTTTGTTTTAATTTGTTTGATACTAAGTGGGAGTTTGTTGTATAACTTTAGTGCAAAAAATTAAGAACTTCTTTGAAGAGTTACACTTTGGTATATTAAGTATGTCTGTTTGTTTGGCTTTGGTTTTATGAGCATGTGAGGTGTCTGCCTCTGAATCATTTTTGTGGTGATGTACTAGAATGTTTTTGGCATAGATTTTCTGTATGCTTGGAACATCAAACTGTTTAAAAATTTCTGTTGTTGACGTCCTTATTGGGACCTTTAGAATGGTCTTTATGATGCAATTCTGAGTTATCTTAAGTTGTTTTAAAACAACCTCAATTGAATATTTTCACTGTTTATTTTTCATAACTAATTAACTAACCATCGCGCCGTTTCCCCGCAGGGGTAGGCAGAGAGGACGGACCGCCAAACAACTCGGTCTTGGCACACACTCTTTACCTCACTCACATTCACAACTCATAACCCCCTTCCGTTTCTCACCATGTCATACCTACCTCAATTGAATATTTTCACTGTTTATTTTTCATAACTAACTAACTAACTAACCATCACGCCGTTTCCCGCAGGGGTAGGCAGAGAGGACGGACCGCCAAACAACTCGGTTTTGGCACACACTCTTTGTCTCACTCACATTCATAACCCCCTTCCGTTTCTCACCCTCTCCATCCTCATGTCATACCTACATCAATTGAATATTTTCACTGTTTATTTTTCATAACTAAGTAACTAACTAACTATCACACCGTTTCCCCACAGGGGTAGGCATAGAGGACGGACCGCCAAACAACTCGATCTTGGCATACCCTCTTTGCCTCACTCACATTCATACATCGTATTTTATTTTTCATAATAACGATATTTAATTTTTTTATTTTAATATTGACGAAAATATTTTCTACAACCATTTCAATTTTGCCATTTTTGATTTGGCGCCAAAACGACACCTTTGTTATTGTTTCTAAATATGGCATTGTTGACGTCACTCAACAGCCTTCTTCCCAACCTGTAGCGTTTTCTACGTCATAATGATGTTGTAGTCAGTTCAAACCGTTTCGGGTGTGTGGTTTTAGGTTTTAAATTCAATGATTATGAATGAAAATAAAAATAAAAATTATGAACTTCAAAATCTAAATTCCTCAGTCCAAATTCTAAAGAGTTACGAATCGAAAAATTATTTTTATGAACTATTTTTTGTCGTTTAACCTAACCCTTAATATATGAAAGAAATTTGGTATTTGCAACTTATCCATGCATCTGGATGCTGCTCATTCAAAGATTTCGTTTTATAGAATGCAATGATATTTCTTCTTCCTGGAATCTCTCCGTCCTGTTAGTGGGTATGTAAGTGAATAAATGTGCGTGTTCCCAGGCCTGTCCTCCTTATAAGGACCTATGGAAAAATAGCACACTGCCATTTAGTATGAGCTTAGCATTCCGCTTGCTTCACCTAACTAGACTGTCTGAATCCACAATGAATGAAACAGTCTTCTATTTTTATTTTCAAGTTATGTTGATCTGAGCGGCAGTTTTCGCGATATTTGTTTGAGGATTTTCTCAGAAAGAAAATCACACTTAAGTAATGTAGGGAATGGCAGTGGTGTACCGTGACGAAATACCGATTTTTAATTACTTATTTTTAAAGTAAAACTTTACGCACGCTTGACTTCGGGAGTAAGCTGGCGAATGAGAGCGTTACGAAAAGTGGCGAACGGTTGAGAGGGAGATATAAGTTAGTGAAGATAGAAAGAGAGAGAGTTACGTTTCGTATATTACTGTAGGGGCAAGAAAGAGAGGTGCGAGCATACATTTTCTTTCTCTCTTTCTCTCGTAGCCAGTTACGTTTCGTATATCTAAGACACAATGCAGGCCTATTGTCTGTACTTATAGATGGAGCTAAAGAAGTTTTACTTCAGTCGTGTGAACTAAAGCACACTCCGCTTCCGCGGTGATGACGCCACTGCTTGTCTCGTTTATTTTGTACTGGTGAAAGTTAACCATTGTAATTTTTTTTTTTTTTTAATTCTTACCATTGTGATTTCTAATTTTAGATTTCATTAAGAAATGGAGCCACTTCCGTCGGCATCTCGCAAACGGACTTGCCCCTGGCTAGCATAAATACCACGTTTAAATGAACTTTCTATTACGTTCCGCGGCGATGACGCCACTGCTTGTCACGATTATTTTGTACTGGTGAAAGTTAGTGGTGCTGGCGACACGGTATCGCTTCGAAGTAAATACGCACACACTTCGCGACTAAAAATTACACATCTACCGGATCTGCCGTATCTGCCCTGATGATGGACACTGCAACTATGTCCGAAACGTTGGCTAAAGAAGGAGGTAGCGCAACACGGCATAACACCCCAAAAACAAATGACGAAAATAAAGCACACTCGTTTTTTTACAGTCAGTATAACTGAAATATCCATAAAAAATCACATTTTTAAAAAGGTTATTTATTTATTACTATTAAGAAGTCTTGATTGACCTTTTTCGAGCTGCAATGATTCGCTTTGTATTTTTTTTCCATTAGCTGCACATAGGAAGCATTCAGAAAAAAAAATCTTAATGGTTTATGTTTTCTTTGGAGATGTTGTATGGAGGATGATTTTAGGCAAAAGAAGGAGAGGAAGTTCGGGGAAAGAAAAAAGCTAAGATGGGTGGGTATGAATCTGGGGGTCAGTGTGCCCAGGCATATGAATCCATCCCTCTCACTGCGGTGCAAGGCGATGAGAGGAGTCCGACTGGTGAATTCAAAATGTCTCCCACGGCCCGCAACGCAAACGGTGGGCAAATGCATCCACCGTCAAGACCTAGACAAATCTTACCCAGTGAACCCGAGCACCCTGCTAAGTCACCAAACGCATCGACACACGTGGGGCGGCAAGGGTGTTAGTTATCCAATATATGGTTCCTGAGGAGGCGGTACCCATACTCGCCTTCCAAATTAAATGACATCCCCTCGTACTTATGATAATTTTTTTTTTGTTCAAATCAAATAACTTGTTTTATTTTACGGTTCAAATTTTAAGCCGTTTTTTTAAGTAAACTATTAACCTTGTAATATACCTACCTTTTCGACTTGCTGCTAAATTTTTTTGCATAATAATTTAGTTTCACTTTTTTACAATTAAAAGCGACAACAGATGTTGATAAATAAGTACCTACGTATAACAGTGGAAGTTGAGAAATGCGTAGGTACCTACTTAGGTGCTTAAAATTTATCATATTTTTTTGTTTAGGGAAGAAAAGTTAGACCTAGCACACAAGATTTACTTCAGTAATATACATACATCGTCTCATACACACGTCTATAAGCATATATATTAACTACCTACGTAATGATGAAATTAATTCTACTTATACGCATATTACCTTCAAAGTACTGCAATGCTTTTAAGTGCATCTATCATTTTCATTATCATTATCGTTTTCATTTAACATCTATATGAATTTGGATTTCCTTTCTTGAATGAATGAATATATTAAATAGAATTTTGGAAGTAGAAATCAACCCACCACCCGACATCCAATCAAGCTTAAACTCGTTATATAGAGTCGTTGTCGATGACAATGCATTCTGTGATCTTTTGGCGGTTCTCGTGCATATTTCTGAAAGCACGCATTTTTGTGAAATTGGTTGAAATTATATTTTTTAAATGTACAGCAGTTAAGGCTCTGCAACCAGGCTCGAAAAGAAGAAGATGGAGAGGTACGAAATTACGAATGTTAGAGGAGAGCGCTAACATTTACAGCGACAAAATCGATGCGAAAATTACAAAAATGTTTAATAAAACATGACTCGTTTAAAATAGAGCAAAAATCTCGTGGGCATTATCTTAAACAGCATTTAAAGAAACACTGTGAATTTTTTCATACATATAACTTGTAAGCTGGAAGAACGACAGTTGAGATGGTATGGACACATAAGACGGAGACCATCAGACCACACAGTGAGGCAGGCAATGTCTATGGAGCTTCACCGACAGTCATCCAGAGGAAGACCGAAGAACTCCTGGATGACTCAATGTTCCAAAATTCTTCAGAGAAACGGCCTGGATGAAGGCGATGCCCAGAACAGAAGATATTACAACCTGAGAACGAGAAGAGCCGACCCCAACAGCCTACTTAGGCAATGGGTTGGGACAGGGCAAGGAAGAAGATATAACTTGTAAAATAACTGAAAAAAACGTGTTAATAATAATTTTTAGAGCATACTTTGCGATTTTTTTCTATCGAGGGAATTTTATATAATTTGCGTTTCGGCGCAGGCAAAGTCTAGATATTATCTTCAAGAATAACCCATATTTTTTAAAGAGCTTTAAACTTACCGTGTTTAAGGGAAATATGTAATAAATCGGTACAAATGCGGATTGCGGGCCCTTAATATTCGATTAAAATATTGGTACTAGCCAATCAGAATTTGGCTTAGATGCTAGCGGTATTGACTTCAGTACCGGGGGAGGAAGGTTCGATCGTCAGTCAATCCTAAAAAAGTGTTGTAATTGTCTACTACTAGCCAATTACAAGATGTCGCAACTAGGTCGAAAATTGTAAAGAGATTGTTTGCTTTGGTTTCTATGGTTTAATTTTTATTTAAAGTGTTAATTATTTCTAGTCGATCTTTTATTTAATTCATGTAGTTAAGCGCCCTTAGGGTGATTTTTGACGAAAACGGCGCTGCAAAATTATCCAAATATCAACAGTATCTATTAATAGGCCCGAGCCTGTACGGTTGAAATTTAAGAATTCGGCTAAGAATGCAACTCTGATGCCGCGCCGTACGCAAAACTATCTTACGTACTTCAAGTTTGTTAAAAAGCTACTTTTGTACTAGAACCGAATTCAAGCAAGTAGCCAGTAATGCCAACGGATGAGGATCGTATGAGGACCTGCCGTCTGCCGTATAAGCACTACCTACGGATTTGTAATTTAGAGTATCTCTCCGGATATGGAGAGATTGACGGTAATATGATTTATTATTGTAACTGGCATTTGTGAATAATAGTAGAACGCTGCTACACATTCCTATGACGTCATTGCCTGCCGCGGTTACTTTTCCCGGTTTCTAGCTGTCGCTGGATCACAGTGGATCCGAGGAACCGGCTATCTTTGGAACCAGTTCCTATCGGATTTATAAAATGGTCAGCAACACTCAAACTGAGCGAAGCCGAACCAAAAGCCACCCGCAGGGCCTAGCAGCAAAAATCTGCGGAGCGGGTTTTTAACTGCTATTTATTTTTTACTTCCGATTTTAGGTCCGGGTTAAATCTTCCCCACAGGAAAAACTAAACTCTTCCACACACTTTTCCACAAATTACCATCTAGTAAATCCACGCTACGTAAGTGCACTATATAAGTATAATAAATACAAAACAATACAAGAACAAAATTTCCATCTACCAGAGACCAAGTGGGAAAATAATTCAACGACTCCAGATATTTTCACATCAGATTGTTCGCGTCGGCAGAACTCCTAAGTGGACCGATAAATCCTACTGATCCCTCAAAATAAATATTTTAAAAAATCTTTCGTAATCCTACATGTATTTAAAATAGATTTAGCATTTTTATATATTATTATTATATTACTATTTTTACGATTTTTTAATTGAAGAGTGTGTTTGAAAAAATCGTTCTTTACTTGGCAGTGAATTGAACCATTGGCTTCCAATATAAAGGCAAAACCACCCCTTTCATATCACCCACCAGTTTACTAATAATTATGGAAGAAATTAATCATATTATTCAAGCTGGTCATTAGAAAATTGTATCATAAAGAGAGCCGACTGATCGTCTTCCCAATAAAACTATACAACTTTTTAATCATAAATTTTTATTTGTAGCATTCATCAACATTATTTCATTTGTTTATTTTGATAATAAAGCTTAGTGATTTATTATTTTATTCATTAATCGCCATAAAAGCTACTGAATTGCATTAATAAAAATCTTAGTTTTATTGCTAAATGTATTTTATACATTTTTATAGACTTCGAGCATCAAGTTTTGATAGTCGGTGCTAATTGTGAAACCAGTTTTGAGGCAATTATAAATTCGTTATGTTGTAAATCATACAATAACCTTAGCTAAATAGCTGAAACGTTTGCCGATAGAACTTTAAAAATTCTTTATACATCTTTCACAGGGAAGATATCGTCTTCAAGACATCAAACATATTAATTTCGGTTCGATTGATAATTTTTCAAAATATATTTGTAACTCTGATTTTTTGAAGTGAAAACTTCTTTAGCACCGTTGTGATTTGAAACTCGATGAAACGAAAAATAGCGATAATAAAAAGAGACGAACACATACATCTATGTATAGGATTTAGCCTGCGAGAAAATGAGATAGTATATTCGGTTTCCTCTTTGTCCGGTGGTCCGTAGTCACCCCACTCTTGTCTACTTTAGTTTTCTGAAGGTTTCACTTCTACCGCATGCGAATTGCACTCCAGTAGATACAAGTATTATGTTACTTGATGCTTGTGATAATGCTAATGTATATTGCACGGTGCTGTGCGTTTTGCGTTAGTTTTAGCCGACCGTTAAAAATGCAGAAAAATAAAACAATGACCGAAGCAGCCTATTGTGTTTAATAATTTTCCTGTTGACACATTTGTATCCAACGCAAAAAAAGAACGAGTTACAATGATAAAACTGAAACGTTGTATAAAAGTTCCTCGTTTAATTGGTTGGTAGGTGCATACTTTGTGAACGTGTGTGTGTTTTAGATCCATGCTCGTGAGTATCGACATAATTACGAATTCATGTACGTAGATATATACTCGTTTGTCATGATATACTTGACCCTATAGAGTCGGTGTTTCTTGTTCCTGTGTATAATTATGTATTTTGTATAGTGGGCTTTGTTCTCTGACTATGTGTTAATATGTGCAATAGGCTGCTTATGTCGATGGTATTATTGTTAATTCTCGCAACATCGTTGTTACATTCTTAGGGGATTTTTGATTTATGAAATAACGGAAGCAGACACTTGCAATAAATAACTATTCAACAAACACAATGTAAGATGTGTAGTAATCTTTATTGATTCTAAAAGTCTTCCTTGGCACTATCTTTTATTTACGGATTGGATTAATTTGGTTAATTCAATGACTGATCATTCCAATGTTTTAAAAAAGAGCTGAAGTCCAAGCCAAGGGTATTGCCCGGGCTTTACGCAGAATTTTCGAAAACATATTTGAAAGTAATTTTTCACTTATTTTGAATGATAAGTGTAAAAAATTTCATAAAAAAGAAACAAAATTCGGCTTTAAGGAGTGAATAAAGGGGATAGGGTTGACAATTATTATAAGCAATAATTATCAGCCTGAAACACTCATCCACATTGAAAAAATCTTCCGAGAAAAGATACATGACGCCGACGGGACTTTCTGATTGACGGTCAGCTGCTCTCCCAATTGAGCTATAGCGGCTTATCTTATACCCGCCAAATGATTCAATATATACTAGTGTTTCATTCAACCATTACTGCTTATTATATTTTTTCCACCTGAAAACAACCAACTTTATTTTTGCAAGAGAGACACTGTTAGTGTTAAATCCGTCGCTAGGTGGCGTCGAGACAAATTATGTCTTCATTTATTGGGGAAATACTTAAACTTGTCAAATACTTAAACTTGTCATTTGGTGGGTATAAGATAAGCCGCCATAGCTCAATTGGGAGAGCAGCTGACCGGCAATCAGAAGGGCACGGGTTCATGTCCCGTCGGCGTCATGTATCTTTTCTCGGAAGATTTTTTCAATGTGGTTGAGTGTTTCAGGCTGATAATTATTGCTTATAATAATTGTTACCCTTTGTGCTATGCATAAAATATCTTGTCTTAAACGTTAGTTTAACAATCAAAAAATAATAATGGGATAGGGTTGTTTTTCGGAATTTCATGGAGACAGTGAACTTTGTCTTTTTTTGAAGATTAGGTGCCAAACATTCGCAGACACTCTTCTTTTTATATAAGTAGATATGTAGATTAAATTTACGAAATTTTCACATAATTAGGTACTTACCTAGGCGTCAAAATGAAAAAGGGCGCCGGATTGAACCGGTGCACAACGCTGATCACCCATTGTTAAAATGGTCACTTTATAATTTTTTTTTGTGTTATACGAATTTACGATTTGTATTTGTTCTTTATTTGTTCCGAATATAATACCGACCTGTTAAATCGGTGATTTCGGGTTCTATTCCCCCAAAGGTTAGATTCATTTTTACTTGAAATTAGTAATAGTTTTCCATGTAAAATTTTGCTTTGGATTTAAAACTAGATCATTTTTTAATTATGAGTGATGAGTGGAGAGCAATGGAGTGAGGCACAGAGGATTGGCTTATACAACAGAGGAATTAATATAGTCTTTGAATTCTCTGATGTTAAGGCTAGAATCTAAAAAAAAGAAGGATTGGCATTTATTTCCCTGGAAAAGAACGGAAAATATTGCCTTAAATACAAATTATAATATCAAAATAAGCTACCTCAACCATTCTTGGGTTAATCTGAATCAGACGAAAACAACAAAAATAAACGAATTCGTAGACGTATGCATATGTAATTTATTTAATCGTAGGTACCTACTCTGTTCAACCGTCCAAAATATAAAAGTATTCCCACACGCCACACGGTAAGTCGGTAACGACTAACGGCGGACGTGCGGTGGCCGATCCCGCTGCTGATGGTAGAGGTACTGGTGTCTGATGGTGACGGTGATTTATCTTGCGTCAATCGGTCCGATGACGGGCCAGGTCATGGCTGATGATGAACCAAGATATTGCGGCTACCGGTGTTAGCCTGTGTCAATCAAAACACTTTTTCATTTCCTACAAGTCACCATGGCCGCCTCAGACTCCACTGACGAGTGTGTGTTGAATGTGAAGTATTCGGCATTCAGATGCTGTCAAACTTCACTTGAAGTCGGTACATTAGGATAGTTTGAGTGTTATTATACGTTGATGATGTTATGTTAGGGACGTCAAATAAAATGGTGATTTTTTATATTTCATTTTCGTGAATGGGCAGCATGCTCATCAATGCTCATCACAATGCTCAGCAATTACGGTAGTACATAGTCAAATTTGTCAATGATCTATTGAACATTTAACATACAGCTAATGATTTTATATAACACTAGCTTTTTTATCCGCTGCTTCGCTCGCACGGTTTTAAGGGGAAATCTATATATATATATATATAAATCAAAATATATGCTAGCTTCTGGGTTTGTAGTTCCCGGCATGCGTTGCTATACTACTTAATAAAGATATTGTTTCTCAGTGCGTGTCCCTTCCCTTTTCCCTTCGTCCCATTCTTCTTCCGCATCCCCGTAACCTCACGCGTTGCCACTCTGCCTTCTCCGCTTTCCCTCTCCCCAATCCCCTCTCCCGCTTCCCCTGTCCCACGAACCCCCCTCCCGATTTCCCCTCCCGCATTCCACACATTCAGTCCCTGTACATTCAGTTTTCAAATAGCTCCTATTGAAATTTTTTTATACAAATTACATAATGTCAGAGCTCACCAGTATATATATATAGAAACCTTCGTTGACGTGCTCACAACAACTCACCAAAGTTCCATCGCAATCGAATGAACGGTTTAGCAACGCGTAATTTCATGATGCCAGAGCTCACTATTGTATACAGAAACCATCGCGGGCATGCACACATCAAATCCCCAAAGTTTCATCGCAATCGGATGAATGGTTTAGCAACGCATAGCGGACATACATTCAAACATTTTTAGAGATTTATATATATATATATAGATTTACTAAATTCTATATAACAATTTCTAAGTTATTATATAGGTTATTTCAGCATTGTATAAGAAGATAATACTAATAAAATCTTAACGAAAATATGAATTACTTGCGGTTTGTCCCGGTAAGACGAGAGGTTCTGGGTTCGAGTCCCAGTTGCGACCTTTTTATGTTTCTGTGGCTTGTTCTCCTTCATATTTTCGTTTAGATTATTATTGTTATCTTCTTCTTCAATCATAAATATGTACCTTTTAATATTGTCGTCAGAGATGTCAGCAATTTGTTTAAAATTGACATTTTTAAAGAGTTTTTATTTACATAATTGTTCCTTTCAAATAGTTCCCAAGCTGAAGCTATAGATTATCATTTGAGTGTACAACTCCGGATTATCTTCAATCCGAGTAAGATGTTCACAGGATAAAACAAAACCTTTCTTTTTGGCGAAAGGCTCCGCTAAATAGAGACCCTTTTAGTATGATTGTTTTATAAAAAAACATCCGCAGGTAGATAACAACAAGTAGGCTGGCTGGTTGGCTGGCTTTTGGGATCAGTGGAGTCTACATTTAGTTAACTCGGTGCCTAGTCTAATAAGGCCTTACGGCTCCTGGAAGGCAATTAGATCGAGCCTGTGATAAGGCAGTAGGTAAAACAATGACGTGTGTGTCGAAGTAAGAGAGGTGGTGCGCGATGCGAGGCTCGATAAGACCGCGGAGTGACATGAGAAATTTTAATATGCACTAAAAGTTGAATGAAGTTTCGACTCCGAGGAGATAATATTTTATTCAATGGTACCTACAAGTGCCTGCCCAGACGTGATTCTGTAATGAAAGTAGTTAAACGCCGGGGAGCCGTGTTAAATGTTAAGGATGTGTGACTTTTAGTCTGTCCGGTGATGTCTTTCTTGTTTCTTTCGGTGTGGGAATAAGACGAAGAAGAAATTTGAATTTTAATGGGGGCAAAATCCAGTGACAAATTAAATGATATAATATTATGGTGACTGTGAAATGCGGAAAGAAAACACGCACTTACTTTTTTATATTATTTTTTAGTATTATTGTTAGAAAATCAGACTTCGCTTCGCGGTAAAAAAATATATGGCTTGACTCTTTCAATACTTGAAACCCTAGAATCATAGCATTTTATACCTACCTAATCTGTCTTAGCTTCGATTATCCCACAAAATTATATTATTATTTTTATTTTTTTTATTTAATTTAATTTTTTGTACTTTATGAGTAAAACCTCAAATTGTAATATTTAATTAAATGAAGATAATATTAGCGAAACACAATAAAAAAATCTGGCAACAGAAAAATCAGAAAAAGATATTCGCACCTCTGCACCATTCGAATCAATAAAAACGTATATAAATAATAGCGTATTTTGAAATTTATTTCATTCATCATTGATGACGATTTTTCATCCATTCTGAAAAAAAGGAAGTATTAAGTCTTGTTCATCTTCAAGCATTATTCTCTCTCACTTAATTCGAAGAACGGAGAAGAATTTTTATATAAATACATGTTTATACATTACACTTAAAATTCTTTAAATCGTCGACAAGACCAACACTTTTAACTAAAACAAATTATTTAACCACTCGGGTCAGGTAGTGAGTGTTTATCAGTCACCAAATGACACGTTATCATAAAATTCTTTAAACCTTCTATTATGGTCAATCATATAATATTAAATAATTTAGAAAGAGAGAACACAATTGCCGTTTTCACTTTGCATTTAAAAGCTTACGATAAAAGTTGCCATACAATTTGAATTCTTATTAATAACTCAAGAACGGCTTGACCGATTTCTATAATCTTTGATTTTTTGGATTTGTCTCCGTCCCGAATAGCAGAATAGATATTAAATCATCGGAAGAATTGACGAAAAAAAATTATTAAGAAAATTCTTTTCCTCATACATTTTGTTTGGAACCAAAGATATTCAAATACAGAAGAGATATGCTATGGTGTCCGCGCAACTGTCGCCGGACTACGCGCTAATTAGCGTAGTTTTCATACAAAAAGAATTTGTTCATTTCGTTGATTTTTTGAAAATGTGCATTAATATTGGTTAACAATATATTTTGAATAAGGAAAGAATTCATTCATTTAGTTTAAAGTTCGTTTGGTTTATTCGTTAATTATTTGTTCTTTTAGTTTATTTGTTAATTGGTAAACAATATCGGCGACACCCGGAAGCGCAGACCCACATAGTAAAAACAGCAGATAGCACATCTACTTATATTTCAATATCTTTGTTTGGAACAAATTCTCATCTTTTGAAAGAGCTGCAGTAATATTGTGATAAATATAATATTGAATAGTGCGTGAATTCCAAAAATTCAAAAACGTCAAATGTCAATGCGCCGATTGTTTGGCTTTTGTTCTTAAACATATAATGCTGCCCCTCTTTCTTACACACTAAATATCAACAGTCGAAAATGAGACAAACGGTGAACGTATGTATGCACCCCTCCAAATGAAGAATACAATAATCATAATAAATCTCCCTCACACATATAAAGAAAATGAAACGCAATTCCCGTAAGTAAGTAGAAAAGTGAGAAAATCACAAAAATATAAATCCATACACAACGCCATACCTGATAACAAAACAAGGACAGTTGCGCATCGATAATTGCTTCATTGTGTAATTTTTAACTTAATGAAAAATTTAATTCAATTCAGCTAATAAGTTAATACAACAGTTATTGATTCTGAGGCGGTACGAAGTTCTCCGGGACAACTAGTAATTCTATAAAACAGAAAACTGCTAAACATTTTACCCGGTCAAGGTTCGCCAATTTTTTAAATAATAATTTTTATACAAAACAAAAAAAAAGTACCATGAAAACGTCTGTCTGTGAAAAAGAAAAGTGACAAAGAAAAGCCATCGTCCAAAACTATAGCTATATTTGTGTTATTTTTTTAAATTAGGTACGTAATATGTCCGTTTGTAAAATCTCAAAGTTATTCACGTGCTTTCAAAAACAGCATTTAGTTATGGTAATCTATTTGAAATTGAATTTCAAACGGGAATATTTGATCAGATGATATTTTTTGTCTGGACTCGAAGGGTTAAGCGACATGCTATTACAATACCGTCAATGGCTTATATTATACCATATTCTTGAGAGATGATTTCTCCAGTAGAAACTCAATGTTTTCTCTGTTCTGCTTCGGACCTCAACTTGAGAAAGGGAAGCACCATTGAAATGTGAAGTATGTTCACTTCCTTAAACAAATAGCACCGTCCAGGTGTGATGCTCTCTGCTCTTGTCCAAAAGACTGGCTCAGATAATTTTCTTCTCGTGGGAGATAAACACCTACATATCTACCATACAATGATTCAACATTAACTATATTCACACATAACACAAGTAATTTTTTTTGATAAATGTTTTTGTGTTCCCAATCTGGACAATATATTTGATTAGATATTATTGTCCAGTACAGTGCAATATTGTGCATTCTTGTGCTATTGCTTGCGTGGGGTGAACTCTTCGGTTTTCTGTTACTTACTGATTTGTGGGTTCAATTATGTATTTAATTAAATATTAATTAATTAAATTAGTTAATTAAAACTATGTAGCATAATAATAATAGAAATAATTTTATATTTATTCCCAGCTACATGAATAGAATAAGGAATTCAATTTATCCGTAGATATTAAATATTAGCACTATAGCAAACAACAGAATATGAAACATAATGTAGGAACAGAATGGATCAACCATCCGTAAGTAGGACTACAACAATAAAGAGAAATATAAATGCAAACAAATACTGCTACAACAAATACAAAAAGTGGTAAAATTGGTACCTACCTGCCTAAAGTAAAAAGCAAAAATCCACGTCAAACGAACAAGTAACGCATATGGTAAAAATCAACATTATGTAAAAGTAATACTGATTAAATAATAATATTAGCAAAATAAATGAAAGTATCAGCGGAACTGAATTTATTTCCAGATATTTTTATTAATTTACTAGCGAGTTCCCGGCATGCGTTGCTCTGCCACTATTAAACGAAAAAAGCGACACAAAAGAGGCAAACACATATACCTATAGGATTGCGAGAGAATGAGATAGAATAATTGGTATCCTCTTTGTGCGGTGCTTCGTAGCCTCCCCACTCTTGTCTACTTTAGTTTTCTGAAGGTTTCACTTCTACCGCGTGTGAATTGCACATTTTTTATGAATGCCCTACTAGGTTTTGTCAAGGAATTTGTGGTTTTGTTAAAGTATGTAAGTACAACGGTGTTAATGAACACTTAAGACGGGTTCTATCAAAATATTTGAACAATTCATCAATATTATTTGAAGTTAATTTTCACGTTCTGTATGAGTTCTATTCAAGTAGTTGTATTTTAGGCCAGTTGCTTCATAAAACTGAAATAATCATTTAACTTGAATAGAACTTATACAGAACGTGGAAATTATCTTAAAATATTTCAAATATTTATTCACTACCCATCTTTAATTTTGCGAACTTCTAAGTTGCCACGTGATACCGGTCGCTTACAAGTTTTTGTGATAATTACGCAACACTGCATTATTTTTCAAGGTTTTGTATAAATTGGAACCTTAGAAGAGTTAAATACTTTTGTACTTGGAAATATAGATAGTATTCTTAGAGTGACTTTCAAAATTAATATACCTTTACTATACAAAATTAATATTTCATCCACTGTGTTAACGCCTGTAAGGAAATAGCGTAATAGTTCATTACTTAGTTAGTAACTACATTTATTTATGGATTCACAGAGGCAACACTTAATCACTGATTTTTTCAGTGTCGTTATCGTTAACTGTTAAATCGTAATTAGCAAATCAAACACAACCCTTCGTTATAAATACGCGTAATGAGATGCAGACTAGAGAGACGCTTTATTTGAGAGATAAGACTTGATTTAAAATGATTGCAACTAATTCATCAAGAAGCTTTATTAAAAAGGCATTATTTTAATGAATGAGAATATTCAATCATTAACAACCTCCATGACTTCTTGGAGTAAAATTAAGTGTTGAATCTCGACAGCGAATTCTAAAAACTATCATCGCCATTCAACCGTTTTTTTTCTAACAAATCTTTCATTTAATAAAATATATTAATAGGCAGCCTGGCAAATACTACCACAGCCTTAATAATTCTTATACAAATAGATAAGTGTGTGTGTATTCTATTCAACTAAAAAATAAAACCTTCGACGTATAAATATTGGGATTTGTCTTTTCCACAACTGGTTTTTTGTGATTAGGAAACACGTTGGTTAGTTGAAAAACATCTATAAATTTTGTTGTACTGTAATCGGCTGACAAAAAAATACTGGTTAAGTTACGTCTTTCATAACTTTATCTCGAATGTGATTTTATTTTACCCGGTAATTTTTTGTTTCTACCGTCAATGGGTCTAAAGTCGTAAATATAATATTGTAACGCTACGTACCTGTTAAAAAACGTTTCGTTATGTTGGAAAGAATATACATCTTTGGGTCATGAAATGCTTTATTATTTATAAAAGATATCTGCTGAATATGTTCATGTTGTGTCTTTATAGCAGAAATCCCCGTATATTTTTAATAAGACAAAAAATCTTCATTGGATAACCAACATTATAAGATGCACAAAAACAAACACAGGATTACAATAATCAAAGTAATTTTACATAGATTATGTAAGGTTGTGAAAAGGAAATTGTATATTTAGCATTAATTCATAATAAACCATAAACGTTTCGGAATTTTATAAATATTTTGAATGCGTCCTTGACCTTGCATAATATGAATTTTAATAGATGCTACCGTATTCAAATTTCAATAATTACATTTAAGCACATTCTATGTATGTATGTAAATTTATTCACCGCTTATTGCGTTAGGTTATTACACTCTAAATAATTTATAAATAAAAGTGATAATGTTTCATGCTTATCATAAATAATCAATAAACCAGTGGCGGGGCTCTTAATGAGTGCTTCAGGGCTCCGCCTCCGATGGGGCCCGGATACATGTCACAAATTTAAACTTTTACTAACCAAAAATTAATGATAATCGTGAAAAAAAGTTTTTTTTGTATTTTATCTCAATTAAATTATATTAAACCGATTAGTGGCTGAGTTGACAAATGCGCCTGGTATTCACCCAGCTACGGATTCAACTGGGAAGCGTTTTCACAAAGAGAAATATCTATGAAAATGTTTTTTAACGTGAGATAGTTTAAAGTGAATATTTAATAATTTTATGCAATGAATAAAGAAAAATTTAAAAAAAAATACTCGAAGTCACTATTTTGTAAAAATCTTTAAATGCAAATTCAGTGTTAAACATAGTAAAAAAATTCAATTCATTTGTGAAAAGTCGTCACTATTAAAAAAAGGGCAAGAAGTTAGAACTTTGATAAAAGAAACATATCCACATATTTGAAAAATAAAGTTTTCACGAAGCAAAATGCAAATACATTTTGGTAGTACGATAACATTATTTTTTTTAATAAAAACTAAAATTTATGTTTGCTTTTACTTTCAAATTACCTAATTCCACCGACAAAATAATTATAAACATTTCAAATACATATTACATACTTCGTACACACAAAAAATAGGCAAAAATTTAATAGGAAATCATAAACAAACTTTTTTTATATAACTGGGGACCTACTCAGAAAAATTGAAATAATATACCTAATACTGGATATTTCACATTAAGTACCTACCAAATTATTTTACTTTGTGAAAATTCATCATTTTCTATTACACGTAAAGCAGGTACATAATATATGGATTTTTGAAAATCTGAATATGTGTACCTATATAAAAAAACCGTTTACACGACCAAAACCATTTCATGCAACGCTTCAATTCTGAAGGATTATCTTACACCAGGGCGATACTGAGAGTATCTTCCACTTTGTGACATGCCGAAAATGTAGGTACAATGTATTATTTTTAATTAATAAATTGTGAAATAACTCATATCCTTCAACAAAAATTTCTTGCGCATCGCGGGATTCGCACCAGCGACCTTCGGAGTGCCAGTCGAGAGTCTTACCCCTCGACCACGATAGAGGTCATCAATGAGATAATTTCTCTTTGTGAAACGCTTAAATAATGTTAGTAATAGGAGAATTCACATATTTTCTGATATGTTTTTAACCATGTCGTCAATTTCTCAAATTCCCGATCATTAACGAGCAATTACTTAATATTTCTTTCTTTATGAATAAACAGTTAACCACCTTACTCACAATCGCAAAATAAGATAATACCACGGGAATACGAATGGATTAGGTGAAATTTGTACCACAATTTCACCTAACCCATTCGTATTACCTTGGTATTATCTTATTCTGCGATTATGAGTAAGAGTTTACGAGTTTACGATTTACGATTATTTCGGTAAGAGTTTTTATGGTGTATAAGATGTACGTAAGTTAGATAGTACCTACTATATTCATATAGGTAGTTAGGTAGGCAGGTTTTTAGATTCAAGATCTACTTAATTTTTGTAATTTGGTAACTTTTTCATACCCCTACATACCTAGATCGATGCAATTGAGTCTATTAATTAAAAATAATAAGCATTTATTTTAATTGACTGACTTAATTTAATTGATGTTGAGTAAGTTTTATGATATTTTCGTGAGCATTTTATTAGGTACATTCAAATAGAGTGCCTAATAACCGTTGATTGGTTACAAATATTTATGTTATGGCTTTATTTATAAACAATTTGCTTTCTTACTAATCGTGGTGATCTACCAATTATCCAACATTCATTTAAACGAATTGTACAATTTATTTATCTGTAAATATATGTATTTTTTTAAAGAGTGACAAACATTCTCCGGTTACGAATAACATGACAATATTTGAAAATCTTTTACTACTACCATAGTAGGCGGAAAATGTCGCTTGTGTCATGATGGAGGACTTAGACAGAGTATGAAAATACAAGAGAGAATATAAAAGATGTAGGTAGGTGCCTAGTGCCTACATGTGTTTTTGATATTTATATTTATATTAAAGTCCCCGGTGTTCACGCTCATGCCCAGGCTTCACGCGGAGTTTTCCGAAATCTGATGATCAGGCAATAATTTTCATCTTATTTTAAACGTCAAGTGTGCAAAATTTCATCAATCTCGGAAAAAAGGTATATATAAAAAATTTAATCCAAGCCCCCACCTGTCTGCCTACCCGCCAAAGTCACTCTTCTTTATATTTACATAAATAGATAGATAGATAGACTAGTTAAAGTCCCGAGCGTTGTTGCGTAATTTTAAAGTGTTTCAAAATTTCACATGTGACCTTTCTCTTATTTTATGAGTGTGCAAAATTTCATCAATCTCTTAATAAAACCTTAGCCATACCTGGAATAAAATCGAAGCCACAGCATCCGTGTGCCGCCAGCCACTCTGCTTTATAAACACACTTCTTTATATGAATAGATAAAAGGTGAAAATATAAAATTGATAGATATATAGATTGATAATAAAGATTTTTTAAACAATTTCTTAAAAGTGGGTTATTACCATATGTCGCCTATCTACTATACAGCGATGTGATCACCTACTCGTTTGGTGACAGACAAGCCTGATGTGAAGAAAATAATCTAAAAAGCGTATTTTAGGCCATGCGTAAAGATAATGTCAGCCAGTTTTAGTGACCTCAAATATGTTTATTACCTTGCCGCACTTTGGAGGTTGTGATCTATCGACAATTTGCTTTCGATGGGCAAGGTGACACTCTCGTCCATGGGACCGACGATATTCTGGAACTATTTGCATATTCTTAAGAATTTTGAAAGTGGTCACATTAAAAATAGATATAAAATTATTTTCTAATGGCTGATCGTTAAGATATCAGGAGACAACTAATTATCAAAAGTTAATAAATTGCATAAAAATCGGAAAATTAATATTATAAATAATTACTTCTCAATTTTTGTCAAGGTAAGTAAAGTTTTTGAGACTAAATGCTCAGACAATATTTGATAGATCATTTAAATTCTGTAATTTTAAGTAGGTACTGTAATTTAATTTAGATACCTATACTTTTCAGCAGTAAGAAAAAGCTTTCGGAAAATGAAATTTTATTACGAATTCAGCCGCTCTAGTGTCTTTTCATAAAAATGTAATAATTAAAGGGAATGAAATAGTAGTTTAAGAAAACCACTGTTTTGACCTTCGATTTACAGAATGTAGAGGACGTACTTTACTTACTTTAATCAGTGATTCCTTGATTCCAGTGATTTGGAGAAAAAAATGTAAGCGAAGTTTTGGTCTTCAGTGACATTTTAAAATTTGTTTCCAACTAATAACGACAGTTCCAATTAATAACGTCAGAAATTAGTAAAAGTTATAGTTAAAGTAAGTCATGTTCCTGTATATGGTAGTGAAGAACTTCGAAAGAACAATTGAGCAACAAATCTTAATCTAAACACCAGATCACATGAACATAAGTTAAAGGTCATTCAAATGACTGTTTTGATTTTAGTGATTTATAATGGTGGTCTATAAAATACATACGAAAATAAGCTAAATAATAATAATATAATAAGAATACCTAGGTATGTAGCTACTCTACTTTTATATTTGTTTAATCACGAAGTACCGCGATCTGACCAAAAATTTATGACAAGTGAATGAAACAAAATGAATTATGTCTAAAAACACAATATTATGATTAGAGACAACCGTACATGCCATTAAGTATTTTTTTATAATAATTGAATTAGTGCGTATTTAACAGAACACTCAATAAGTAATAATAATATAATAATCACATCCAGCTATGATGGGCGTAGTTTATATCTTTTTTAAATCTTGTCATGTATTTTGTATGTAAACATCTTGTATTAGGTCTGGATATTTTTGAGCCCGAACCTTTTATTGTATTTTCCTGATTTTGTTTTTTATGCATTTCTATAGTCCATCATGGAGGATACTTTATATTAAGTTTTTGACATCAACAGTACATAAATCAAATGAGTGGTTATAATAATTGATAAAATCTTATAAGACAATTCTATGAAATATTTGCAAAGTGATTCTTCATATGTTGTGTCTGTATGTTGCTTCTGTGAAATGTTTTGTAAAATTTTTCTTCATATATTGTGTCTGCATATTGGGTTGGGTTGAGTTTAACTTTTCAAGAGTACCAATTGGCGATCCCTTAATGAGTTTTGATAACTAATGGGAATGCATATTGTTTTATTTAAATTTAAAAAAAGTAACTACAGAGGATTGCAAGTAAAAAGACACATCAATTTTCTTACTCCGTTCAAATGTATTTTGATTTTTTTTCGTATATCTCCGTTTTATGTTCTGTGCAATATGTATATAAATACATGTATTCATAACATTTATTTGCGAATAAATGTCTGTACATCTAGTGTTATCCTTATAACAATTCTTAGCCCCTGAAATATACGAGCAAAATGCGTGAAGTAGTCTATTATTTCGTCTTAGAACCTCTATTAACCGAAGCTGGATTGAGCTATATTTTATTTAATTTCGCCGACACGATCGTCGGGCTCGATTTTCAAAAAGTGTCCCTATTGACGGTACTTCTAAAATTGTTTTATTTTAGTAAATCACCTAAATATTATTTTACTTGCTATAAGCATACTTATTTGGTTTGCTAGCTTATTCCCCCTAAGTGCACAAAGGTATTTTACCTGCTAACGTATAAGAATAGAAAAGTTTGGAAAGTGGGAACGTGGGATGTGCGAAAATGTAAAAAGATAATAATTTTACATGAACAGCTGTACTTCATTTTAAATTGAAGGAACAAACTAAGAATTTTGGTTTTAAAATTAGTTCTGGTGTAGGGATTTATTTATTGTACCCATGTGAACAAATATATTTTTTGCAACGTCTGTGCAAGCCCATTTCTCTTAATTGTCGTAAACATTACTCATAATTTTTTGTCGTAAAAATTACTCATCTGCAAAACACAAACGATATATAATAGGGGGCATACATTAATTACGTGAGCAGTTTTGGTGAGATAAATTTGGGCCACTTCGTAAATTCTTTTCAAGTAACATGAGATTTTGCTGGACCCCTCCCCCCCCCACTTGAGCTCACTGTGTTTTACCGCCCTTACATTTGATTGTGTATATATTTTTTTAAATTTATTTTAATTGTTTACATATTACCTATTATCTTGAATTCTTCCACTAAATCTACTTAATAAAATTATCTTTGAAAAGTGTCTTACACAGCACAGATGAACTCCTAGTATGAATAAACAATGTGCTTTGATAAATACATATTAGCAAAGTTTTTTAAATAATGGTAATACAATAGGGAAACAGATAGATATAACTTGATACAAGTAATAAACAACGCATTCTCACCTTTTGTAATTTTTTTACGTGAACTTCACACAGGGCCTATGTCATCTTTGGAGATGCTGCGTGGAGGGTCTTTTCGGGGAGATGAAGTTCTGGGAAAGAAAAGGTATGAGGGGTGAAAGGTATTGTTTCCGAAGAATTAATCTATCCCTCCCACTGCGGCGCAAGGCGATGTTCTAAATGTTTAAATAAATAAATAAACCAATAGAAAAATAAATAAATTAACATTAAAAGAACTAGCAATCATTACATTTTAGAAATCATATATACATACTTCGACTATCATAATACGGGCATGTACCTAGTGTAGCAGTCGAAAAACTTGTAAAAACTGAATACCTAAGATATTTTTATTAATAAAGAAAATAAATTAAAAAAATTAAAAAAGAGTCCTGATAGACTCTGACCAAAAGGTCTACCTCAACCAGAATATCTTGATCCGGCCTGCCACGCAGTAGGGCACCTCTGCTAAGTCAGCAAACGTAGCGAATCACTTGGGGTGACTTATGTCAAAGGTGTTGGTTATCCAGTAAATGTTTCCCCGGGCGCGGTACCTATACGCGCCTTCCAGATTGAAATGCTTTACTTCATCGCTGCTGATTGAATAACTTGGCCCCATCTCTGAGCAGCGCAGTTTTTCGTGATATTTTCTCGTTTTTGGCATCTGTCGGATAGATAAAGTGACAATATTTCGTCATAAATGTACAGTTAAGCTGTCTCTGGAGCAAAACTGGGAGCTTTGACTCCGTCGGGCGCCTCAGATGTTTCTAGTACACATTTTTTATCTCCAGTTCGGTTAAACAACTATCACTTCTATGGAAAAGCACCTACTGGCGATTTGTCAAACCGGAACTCGAGGAATGCGGCTCGCGCTTCAGGGACAGGTTTTACAGACAAATAGGTGTCTTTACGTGTATACACAGAAAAAAAATCAAATCTAATATCAATAAAACCTTACGTTTGCTTTAGATTAGTCAGTTATATCTATTTTCATTTTTTAAAAGTAATTTGACAAAATATTGATGATCCACGTTAAATTTTACAACCGCGTTTATAATTTATTCACAACCTGTGTGCTAACAACAAACTTCTGGCACTTTTTTTAACGAAGATATCGCCGGAGTACGGTGAATTCAACCTCCCACAAAGATCTTTCTTTTTTTGTTTTATATCTCAATTCTTTAAACATGAAACTAGTCGTATAATTTGGTTCTTATTGGTGTTATATGTTACAAAATTGTGGGTTGGTAGGTTTAGTGGCTCGGCGACAAATTTCCGAGGCCCGGGGCAAACTAATCCAGTCCCGCCCCTTTCATACTAATCGTAGAAGAGGATAAGGGACATAATGCTATTTGTTTACTTATGTATTTGTTTAAATCACTTACAGGTTGATGATAATTATTAGCACTGCATATTAGCATTTGTTTTTCTACGATGCATCTAAGTCTTTACTTCCCCTTAGTAACTTATGATGTAACTACGAGTCGGAAGGAAGCGAGTTAGATTCCTGTTGCCGGCAAAACTATATTTATCCTTTTCTAGGTTCATGTAATACAGGTTATATGTATACTAATATATATAATCTAGTCTCCTTCAACGGAAGCAATCTTCCGAACAGGCCCTCCATTGATATGCTTGGTGTAACTCTAATTAATCTCTCCCCTTAAAGCCTCCATCGAAGCCAGAGTTAAGTTAGCCTTTCAAAAACTGGGCGTATTGTACAGGGCCCGTTGATACTTTAATAGTACACAACTGCTAACCCTGTACAAATCACAAGGACCTCTGGTTTGGAGCCCGAAAATACCTGAAAAAAAAAACACTCGACTCTGTGTAGAAACGGGCGTTCCGTTTCATAGATTCTACTAACTTAACAAACGGATTGCAATCTTTAGAGCACAGGCATCGGGTGGGAATGCCATCCTTATTCTACCGGTATTTTAATGGAAGATGCTCTGAGGAACTGACGTCATTGATCCCTTCGGCACCAGTGCATAATTGGGAATCATGCCAAACGCGTGCCCAACATATATACACGGTTAACATTTGTAAAATGAGAACGGGTCGCTTCTTCGACTCGTTCTTATTTTCAACAGCTCGGCTGTGGATCGATTTGCCAGCCTTTATGTTTCCTCCTTCCTACAACATGTGTCTCTTCAATACCAATGTTCATTCCTTCCTCTCCTCAAAAAGACCCTCCACACAGCATCTCAGATGATATTGGATCTGAGGAAAATTGTTTTCCTCAGGGCCCCTTGTGTGGAGATAATTTAATAAAATGGCGCTGCCATTCCAACGATTAAAATGATAATTCACCTAAAAATACGATAATTATTAATTAATATTTTACACAATTCAGTTTACAGCACCCAACGATATACAGTTTACAGCACCCAACAGTATACAGTTTACAGCACCCAACAGTATACAGTTTACAGCACCCAACAGTATACAGTTTACAGCACCGAACGGTATACAGTTTACAGCACCCAACAGTATACAGTTTACAGCACCCAACAGTATACAGTTTACGTTAACAAGAAAAGAAAATGATTTTTTCTCGATAAATCTATTTTCCTACTGCTTTTCAGCTCATCCGTACAAGCCCATCAACATTGCGAAATAAACGTATTTAAATCTAAGATTTTTGTACATTTTCATGTCCAGGCGTCCCGTTAGGTGGCCACCGGCTGCTGCGCCAAGATACTTGCTTTATTACTTACGACATTGGTAAGGAATTATGTTTTAAAATGTAATATGCTCACGGTATGTGTATTTATATATATGTATTGTGTATTTAAAATTTAATGTACCTATCTGTATTAATGTGTTACGTAAAAGGTTTTTACAAAAATTTGTAGACAGTAACAATTGTTGCCAATTCAAGCAAACGTAAATCTTCATACTACTAGGTAATAGGTATTCGCGTCATTCGATAAAGGTAAACGGAACATTTTGTCCATATGCTTACAAAATGGTATTTCATCGATTAAAATAATTAAAATACAATCTACTTTTATTAATCTGTTTATCTTTCCAAGTGATCTGCATTAATGCCATTATATTAACCATGTGACCAAACATTCATTCATAAGTTTTTATGGTTAGAATAATTAATTCATAATAATTTGAATTTTTACAATATAAAACTGCCTCCGGCCTTTCCGACCAGAATTAATTTGTTTTAAGATGAGCGAGTACAAATTTGAATAAATCTATTTGAATTTCAAATAACCGTGCGGTTACCTATGCATTGTATAACTGTTTTATTGATTTATTTATATAAAACCGACTTATTATTCAACGATTTGTGAATCTAAACACTTAAATTCTGTTCATTGATAAGAAATCATTTAAGAAAACAACGATATATTGTTCTTGTGACGTTCCGGGATTTTTCACGATTGGCAGTAATAATGTATTTCTAGACTAACGAGTTCCCAGTATGCGTTGCTATGCCACAATAAAGAAATTGTTTCTCCCCGCGTGTCCTTACCCATTCATTCCGTACACCCCTCCGCGTCCCCTTACCATCAAGCATTCCAACTCCGCCTTCTCTCTCCTCACTCCCCTCTCCCGCTGCCCCCGTCCCGCGAACCCCTCTCCCGAGTTCCCTCTTTTCTATACATTCAGTTTTCAAACAGCTCGCGTGCCACCTATTGTATTTTTTCATACAAATTTCACAATGCCATAGCTCACCAGTATATATAGAAACCTTCGCGGGCGTGCTCACAACAACTCACCAAAGTTTCATCGCAATCGGATGAACGGTTTAGCAACGCATAGTTTCATTACGCCAGAGCTCACTATTGTGTTATATAGAAACCATCGCGGGCATGCGCACGTCAAATCCCCAAAGTTTCATCGCAATCGGATGAATGGTTTAGCAACACATAGACATCTCATATACTCGTAAATAACCAAGCAAGCATATTTTGATTTTTGTATGTAGATGACTACGTGTGATGATTGTCGTCAAATGAATAATGGCGATGGTGATCAAGTAAATACTTTAATTTCTTGTATTAAAATAATACTCGTGTAGGTAGAGTTGTTAGTTATAATAATTAGTGTTACTATACTAGACATGTTTCACGTCCAGATACGGAAGGTTGAATGTTAGCGACAAACACCTTTATTGCGTATCAACAATCATGCTATCTCATTCATACTCGTTTGTCTTTTTTATACATTTGGACTTACGTTCCTTACCCTATGAGTATTGTGCAAATATATTCACTATCCATACGGATAAGACAAACGATGGTAGCCTCACCATGATTAATTTTTGGGTTACCGTGCCGTGTCGCGCAACCTCCTTCTTTAGTAAACTTTTCACATCTGCCCTAATGATGTACATTGTAACGCTGTCCGAAACGATGGCTAAAGAAGGGGTTAGCGCAACACGGCATAATACCCCAAAAATAAATCACTATAATACTTTTGGCCGTGAACGTCTAAAATCATATCTGATGGTAACCATAAACAGCCATTTCAAGCAATAGTGTTTTTTTTTACATTAACTCTAAAAATGGAAAATCCATGCCATCTTTGTTATTTTAAGAAGGGGTTAGCGCAACACGGCATAATACCCCAAAAATAAATCATGATAATACTTTTGGCCGTGAAAATCTAGAATCATATCTGATGGTAACCATAAACAGCCATTTCAAGCAATAGTTTTTTTTTACATTAACTCTAAAAATGGAAAATCCATGTCATCTTTGTTATTTTTGTAAAGTGGTATTCACTCAGTGGTAGTTTAAACTATTGAACTTTGGATGAATTTCTGAAAAACACAATAATTAATAATTATTAATCATTGAAGACAATATTAGCGACTCTAACTAAGACTCTAAACAGAAAAATCGGAAAAAGATTTGGTGTAATTTGGAACTAATCGACCCTATCCTCTGGTCACGTTTAACTGAATCGAGGTTCGAATAAGAACTACCAACATTATCTTTATTTTCTTATCGCATATTTTTCATTGGCTGCTATCTTTACGTACGATTGTAAGATTCTACAAATCTAGATAACATATCCAATATCCATTTTTAATTTTTATGTGCGACATCTATTGTCTTGTCTGGGACGATTATTCTTGTTTTTTGAAATAACTAACTGAGTAACGTGTTATACTGTTTAAAATTATCATTTAAATATTACTGTTTAAAATTAGTATACTGTTTAAAATTATCATTTAAATATTACTATTTCAGGTTTTACTCATTCCATTCCATCCATATTCCAAACATAAATAAATAAATAAAACTCATCCTATCTTATATATAAAAATGAACCGCTAAATGTGTTGCTAAGCGCAAATCTCGAGAGCAGCTGAACCGATTTCGCTAATTCATTTTTTAGAATATTCCTTGAAGTACGAGGATGGTTCTAACGGAGAGAAAAATTAAGAAAATTACGCAGAAAATTGGATAATTTCAGAAAACCTAACAACTATCGCACGTTTGACAATTCGCATGTTTGAGAATGACATTTTGCAAAACAATGATTGTTAAATCAGGATTCTATTTTTGAAAATCTTTAATTTGATAAATTTATTTAAAGTAGGTACTCCCCTAATAGCTTGAAATAGGTACCTATGTTAGGTACCAAATTTAATATACATGAAAAATGGAAATTTTAATAAAATTTTTAAAAAGTGACACTCTGGCTGCTTAAAAACTGAATGTACTGGGATTGAATATATGGAAAGTGGGAGGGAGGGAGAGATGGCGGTGGTGGGGGGGGGGGGGGGCAGGTGGAAGAGGCGGAGTGGGAACCCCCCTTACACCATGCGAGCGAAGCCGCGGGAAAAAGCTAGTTAATTATATAAATTTATAGGATTCATCAAATATTTTAAGTTAATTTTCACGTTCTGTGTAAGTTATATTCAAATTCTGTGATTATTTCAGTTTTATGGTGCAACTGGCCTATAGTTACATAATAACAGAGCTTGGACAGAACTTACACAGAACGTGAAAATTAACTTCTAATATTTGATGAATCCGTCAAATTTTTTGAAACAACCCGTCCTTATTGTTGCAAAATCACGAAATCTCAAACATTCAACAAAAACTGTCTCTCTTCTTGGTGTAAAACAGATATACGTACCAAAAGAGACATCGTAAATATTACACAGATACGTAGGTGTCGCTGTTTTTCTTTGTCAACAGATCGTTTTTTTTTTAAGAATTCTTTCTAGTAAATATAAAATAAAATATTCAATTCTAATTTACGTATTATAAGGTAAAAGGTGACAGATTTACAATAAATTTAAAAGAACATGGCATATTCAGACTCTTTACGCGATTCTTTTAGTGTGAGATATCTCTTCAATTAAGAGTTGTATTATCTGCGACTCTGTCCCTGTTATCCATAGTTGGTTTCGGCACAATTTACTACAAACTGTCTCAGGGAGGAGGTAGACATAAATCTTCGATGTCAATTTTTAAATCAGCATAACATTTTCCACGTTTTCTAGTTTTAACGGTGTCATAAACAATGTAAGTTCGGGCGACCATCTTGCCAAGGACCGCGGTGTGAAGGCCGATTAGATGTACACAATCAACACCTAGGTTTATTAAGATAGAACAAGAATGTTGTTCCTTACACAGCATCCGCCGCGGAACACGTGAGTGCTCGAGCGAACATTGCTTACTTGTTTATAAGTAGGTACATTATACTGTATTCTCGTTAGTGTAATTCCGATCACAGTTAACATATGATAAACTATTTATTATACTTATAAAATGAACAAAATTTTCAGATTTTTTTGGTTCATTATATTGTGTGAATCCTGGTATGTCATTTTTAAAATTAATTCCACACAGGAGGCCCTGAGGAAAATAATTTCCCTATGGCCTGTATCATCTCAGATGCTAAGTGGAGGGTCTTTTTGAGGAGAGGAAGGAATGAACATGGGTCTTGAAGAGACTCATCCACCATAGCTTTTAAATACTTGTTGCAACGTTAGTACTCTGTGATTCCTCCCTCCTACAACTTTCATTTGTAAAATAAATAATAACAAAAAAGTGCCTTGTGAGCGCGATCCAATTATAGTCTAGAACCAAAAGACAGTAAGTCAGTGGCACATTTTTCTCATTAAAATTTGTAGGTAAGGCACTTTAGAGTTATATTCTTTATTCTACGGTTGTCTGTATGTCTATAAGACCTGTGTTCACTACTTCTTCCCCTCAAAAAGACCACTCACATAGCATCCCCAAAGGTGACATAAGCCCCGAGAGATATTATTTTCCGCATGAACTCGTGATCTGTGTGGAGTTGATGTAAAAAAAAACGATAATTATTTTATGAAAAACCTAATAAATATGCATTTTTTGTGTATTACAATACAGATTATATTTCGAAGTGGATAGACGAAGCTGATAGATGTTCTCGAAACGTGGTGCAAGAGAAAAATACTTCAGGATTCCATGGACATCCAGGTGCACAATAATGTGTCCATTATGTAAGAACTAGGCGTCCTCAAAAGTCTTTCAACTATCAGCCTTCAAAGGATTAAGATAATTTATACACGTTATTGGCCAAACTGAGGATTTCAACTTAGAGAACATCATAGTCATAAATAGATATAAACCTTTGTTCATGTTGGGCAACAATGTGTGTTTCCTTTATCGTTTATAATATTACCGATGTACGAAACACACATTAATCTTAGGTATTCGGAAATATTACGATGTGTTTTATGTGAAACGATCTATGCGAAAACTCTATTAATCCTTGACTACAATCAATATCATTGATTTTTCGATAGAAAAATTTTGAGGATTGAAAGTAGTCGCCCTCGTTGTGAATCGGTCGTAGCTATATTACATTGACTGCTCCTCAAAGATTCAACATCTAGTTTACTTTAAAATTAACATAAATGAATGGTAAAAACCATGTGTTTCTTTAATTTCATGATATATCACAAAGTGATTGCTTTCTACGAGTCGTGTTATCGGTGAGATGTTCTTAGGCTAAGGATATGATTTTATTGAAAACATTTTTGCTTTTATCGAGTATTCAAGTTACCTTCTCCTTTGCGAGTGACCTGAATGTACTGGGCTTACCGCGGCAAGAAACTGGTGTTCGTAGGCAGGTATTGCGACACTAGGAATTACCTACGGTGTTGTGGTATTTGTCAAATGTATTCACACCCACCTGAATACGAACACTAGAACAAGGCAGCTACAGACAACAGCAACAGATGCATGGGCTACAAACTACATATGACGGCGACAAGATGGCGACCAGCCTGTCAATTCCTAATCGATATCAAACCTCTTGTTCCAATTTAATTAAATTACATTCTAAAATAAGATGTCAACCTGGCGGAGAATCGAGTTACGTTAGTTTCTAGATCAATTTGGAGCTCTGAATAAGGTTATCGATGGCGGTTAATTAATAACAGTATTTAATTAATTGAAGACAATATTAGCGAAACTCAATTGAAAATCTGAAGACAGAAAACTCAGAAAAAGAAATTGGCACCTCTGGGACTCGAACCCAAGACCACCTGCTAACATGGCAACAGCTCTTCAAACTGAGCTAAGGTGTCTATATTCAATTCGGTCACTTTTAACTGTATCATACTTGGACTAAAAACTACCAACATTATCTTAATTTTTTTTTTAACGCACATGTCATTTGGCTGCTATCTTCATATATGATTGCAAGATTCAAACCCAAACTAAATGCTATCTAAATAGTGTCTGGATAATTTTTTATCCGTTTTATATTTAATACGCGACATCTATTGACTTTTCTGCAAGTCTAGGATGAATATTTGATTGAGTTTCGCTAATATTGTCTTCATTTAATTGAATATTATAATTTGAGGTTTTACTCATAAAGTTAAAAAAAATAATCATAATAATAACAGTTATTAATTAATAATAATAATAACAGTTATTAATTACCTGCAAAAAGTGTCTCTAATCTTGTCAAGTCATTAAGTTTGTGGAAAAATAACTGAAATAGTTACGTAACTTGGGAATATTTAGAAGGCTCCTGATATGGAAACTTCAACCATGATGAGTTTTGTTAAAACAAAACGGAACATGAATCTGTGAAATGTATTTATGTAAAGTTTTGACACTTTAACCCGCTTTATTCAATTCACTCACAATCACAACTCAGAAATTTTGTGGGGTCTTCTATTATCTTATTGTAAAGAATACAAATATGATCCAAAAGAAATCCACGTAAAAGAAACCTATCTACGTTATCCCTTTATATATTGCAGTAAAAAATTAATCGAAAATAGATATATCAAAGTTGCTGTTTTTCCCCTTTCTTCTTCTTCTTCTTGTGCCCTGTCCGTTCAACGGACGTTGGCTGTCATGTTGGCTATGCGGACTTTGTTTGCTGCGGCTCGGAACAGCTCTACAGTAGACTGGCCAAACCACTGTCTCAGGTTTTTCAGTCTTGAAGTTCTCCTTCTTCCAGGGCGCTGTCTTCCAGCAATCTTTCCCTGCATTATGAGATGCAAGATCTCATACTTCTCTTGATGTCTCATCTCATGTCTAAAAAGTTGGCGTTTTCGGATTTTTATAGTTTTAATAACTTTTTTTTCGTTATTCATCCGAACCATAACATCTTAATTCGTAACCCTGTCCATCCAGCTTATTTTAAGTAGATATTGTTCTGTACATGCACATCTCGAATGCCTTAAGTCGCCTAATCAGTTCTTCAGTAAGCGTCCATGCTTATATTCCATAAAATAATATCGAAAACACGTAGCATCTGACCATTCGCATTCCAAGGTTGAGATCATGACTGCGGAACATCTTTTTTTTATGCGGATAAAGGTTGCACGAGCTTGCTCAATGAGGCACTTCGTTTCAACCGAAGGATCCAATCTATCATTTAGATTGCAGCCTAAGTATACAATACTCTGTAGCTTTTCCCCTTTACCGGCTATCAATTATATTATATCTTAGTTTTCTTCACGCTGACTGTGAACTCATTTTTCGAAGTTCAAATTGAATCATCGAATTTAACAGTCAACATCATAAATAGACCGGCAGCGTCCATTTGAACATGGAGTATATTTTGGCACTTCTATTACATCTTTTTCTCACCGCCTTACTATCTATCACTTACAAGAAAATATCAATCATTTGTTCAAATAATTTTAATAACGAAAACAGTGAATGAACTCCGAAGATACCTAGTAAGTTTCTCTAACGAATTATCAATCCCCGTCGATACATTTTCAATTCGTTGTTGATTATCGAGTCGAGATAAAATTAATTGCGCGTTCGATCTCCGCGCGTTCAGCGATTACGCCCGTTATAAATAAAAGCGGGCAATCAAATGATAACAATTCGGTAGCAGGTAATTACTATGTATGAGAAAATCGCCTAGAATAAATTGGAACCAACGAAAGTCTAGGCTGGTTCGAGACATTGATCAATTCTATAGGCCCAACGGCTGCTTCCGTTTTTTGAGTTGCCCCGAGAACTAGTTTCAGGAGCACTTGCACGAATTTGATCGTAACTTTAATTACACGAAATACGGCCGCGCTTTTAGATGTACCTGTATACATAATTTAATGCCAAACGGTAGTATTCTCTGTATTAAATTATAAATTAATAACACAATAATTACTGCTGTAATTAGAACAAAATATAATATTTAAATAAATGAAGACGATATTAGCGGAACTCAATCGAAAATCTAGAGAGAGAAAAATCAAAAAAGATATTGGCTCCACTGGGACTCGAACCCAGGACCCTTTGCTTACATGGCAAGTGCTCTACCAACTGAGCTACGGAACCCATATTAAATTCGGTTACTTTTAACTGTATCATACTTCGACAAAGAACTACCAACATTATCTTCATTTTCTTAACGCACTTATTATTGGCTGCTATATTTATATATGATTGCAAGATTCAACTCGAACTAAATGCTAGTCTGCATAATTTTTTATCCATTTTATTTTTATTACGACCACCATAACACGGGCATCAGCCTAGCATTTTGGTCGAAAAATCCACAAATAATGTAATCATGATATATGCAATGAATAAAGAAAAATTTAAAAATAAAATACGCGACGTCATTTCATTTTTTTGCAAGTCTACGATGAATACTTTTTTTTTACTTTATGAGTAAAATCTCAAATAAATTAAATGTTGTAATTTGAGATTTTACTCATAAAGTTAAAAAAATAAAGATAGAAGAAAATAGTTATTGAAGTGAAAACGTCTTACCTAAGCCCCGTTGTGATTTGAAACTCGATGAAACGAAAAATAGCGAGACTTAAATGAGACAAACACATACGTCTATAGGATTAAGCCTGAGAGCGAATGAGATAGTATAATCGGTCTCCTCTTTGTGCGGTGCTTCGTATCCTCCCCACTCTTGTCTACTTAAGTTTTCTGAAGATTTCACCTCTACCGCGTGTGAATTGCACACTCTGTTTTCGAAGTGCAAACTTCTTTAGCAACGTTGCTATTTCAAACTCGATGAAACGAAAAATAGCGACACTAAAAAGAGAGAAACACATGTATCTATAGGATTTACCCTGCGAGAAATTGAGATAGAATAATCGGTCTCCTCTTTGTGTAGTGCTTCGTAAATAATCGATCTCCTCTTTGTGCGGTGCTTCGTAGCCTCCCCACTCTCGGCTACTTTAGTTTTCTGAGGATTTCGCTCTACCAAGCGTGAACTGCACACATGATTTTTTATCAATGTAGGTTTACGGTGGATTGTTAGGTGTTGAGATCTGAGGGTTCGATCATCATGAAAGAATTCGGTAACAAGTATTATAAAAAATTTAAAAAATCATCAGACCAAACTATGGTTTTGCTAAGAAAATAAATAAATTCTTGGAAGTGCAAAATCAATTTTTTTTTTAAATCATTAAAATAACACATCAACCGAAAAAATGGGTTTACTTGGTAGCTCTTCAATTATATCACAACTACCGTGATTAATTTTAGGGTGTTGAGTGCCATGTTGCGCTCCCTTTTTTTTAAATAATCCAAAAATTAAACACGATAATGCTTTTGGCCCTAAAAATCTCAAATCATCCCCTTCTAGCAATCATAAATTTACTATATCATCAAGTCTTGGCGCTCATAAATTTTAATGTGCCAGCCAGAAACACAAGGTCAGTACTACTGTTTTATTGTGGCAATACTACGACCATGGCCCATTTCAATATACCACTACACAGAATTCAATACTTAGGCAATATGTATTCGCACTTGGAATGGAATATGTCGCTAATACAATACAAGCATGAAATAATGGAATCATTTATCCATAATTCAAGTACTTACTCATTAAAGAAGTTTTTTTTTTTTAAATTTATTTAAGGAGAAAACACAGATACAGACAATAATTGACAAAACAATATTATGAAAAATAACTTGAGAATTCGCCTGCACCCCAACTATTTCTCACTGATTGACTTGATAAATAAAGATTTTCAAATACATGTTTAAAAATAAGTCATAATTAATAATGAATCGAAAATTATTTAAAAAGAAGCACATAAAAAGTGAATGATAAATGTGTTTTCTTTTTTATAGGAAAGCAGCCATCAATTTTCTACCAAAAGTGCTATAAGTATCAAAAAATATATCGAAATCCTTAAGGTTGTGGTTTTTATTAAACAATTCGCACATTCTTCTGATTGGATCCCTGACACCAGCATTTGTACGTGTCCGGTTAATGTGGAATAAGTCGTTAAGCCTAGTTGTTCTGGGTGGTATTTTAAAATGAATTAGTTTGAGTAAGTCAGGACAGTCGATAACAGTTCAATGTCAGTTCTTTGGTAATTTAATATCCTACATCGACAAATTTAGTGAACATATCTCTGCCTATCGTATTAACGCATCTTTGTAATTAAATGTATGATTATTTTTAAAAAAATCGTTTTTTTCTTTTCGTCATTGTTAACAATTTACAAATATTGATACCATACAACAAAAGTAGCTTTTCTTGTAATATGGTATCAATATTTTGATACAATTGTTCACAGATTTTCTTAATTTTATTGTTTCATTGAAAATAAGGTTTGATTCCTGTAGTAGTTTCTCAACATTAAATATATTTTATTTATTATTTACCTACCATTAAACATTTTCAAACTGCCTCTTTAAGTTAAGTTATTTGTAATATATAACAAGTCTACTTGTTTAGGAATAAATACATCCGAAAACACGTAATCGCGTTATACTTTCATAAGACCTTACATTTTAAAATGTAAGGTCTTATTTAAGTGTCTCTCTCTCTGGTTTCAATCCTGGGATTGGTTTGCAGCAATTTCATCTATTCGTTTTTTCCACTCTTCCCTGTCTTGTGCGGCTCTTTTGAATTCTGCATATGATAAGCAGCGCACGTCCACCAGCAGGTCCTCCAGGTACTCTCGGCGTGGGCGTCCCCTAGCGTTTGTCCCCTCGGTCATACCCTCCATTATGGCATGCAAGAGGCCTTCTTGTCTTATTGCATGGCCGATCCATCTTGCGCGCCTTTCGGACAAGGTCCTGAGCAGGTGCCTTCCTCCTTCGATTTTTTGGAGAACCTCCTCATTTGTGATGTGGTCTCTCCAGGAAATTCCTAGTAGTCTTCTATAGGACCACATCTCAAAAGCCTCTAGTCTCCGTTTATCTCTTTCGGATAAGCACCATGTTTCGCAGCCGTACATCAAGATACTCCATACATAGGTCTTGATGAGGAGTATTCTCAGTTTCAGGTCTATATTATTCGATTCTATTATTTTCGACCTTTTATTGAATGCAAGCCTAGCCTGGTGTATACGGCTGTCGACCTCGCTCTTAGACCGACCGTCCCATGTTATTTTGCTCCCGAGGTACACAAACTCCTTGGTGTTCTTTAGTGGAACTCCTGACATCTCTACTCTCATCTGATGTTGCGTTCGGCCTACAGTCAGCAGCTTTGTTTTGTCTTTATTTATCCTCATGTTGTAGTTATTTTGAAGAATGCTTTGCATGGTTGTTAAGGCCTCTTGCAGTTCTTCTTCGCTTTCAGCAACCAAAGCAATATCGTCAGCAAACCTTATCATATCCACCTTTTGCCCGTGTATCTTTACACCTTTTCTGTGACTCATTCTCTCCCTCAAGTCATCAATCGCACTTTGTACATATGCGTTAAAAAGAACAGGTGACAGAGAGCATCCCTGTCTCACCCCTTGTCTTATACTGGCTTCTTTTGTATCATTGTCACATCTAATTATAGCGGCCTCATTCTTGTATAGCGCCTGGATTATTCGTCTATCTCTATATTTGATGTCAATTCTCTTCAGAATCTCGAAGAGTCTTTTCCATTCTACTTTGTCGAAAGCCTTCTCCAGGTCTATGAATGCGATGAATGTGTTTTGGTTTCTTTTTAATCTTTTTTCTAGTAGTATTCGTAGCGACAATATTGCTTCTCTGGTTCCTACACCTCTTCTAAAGCCAAACTGGTCTCCGGAAAGGATGTTCTCTACTTTTGGTTCGATTCTTTTTAGAATGATATTAGTCAATATTTTTGAGGCATGGGATATTAGGCTAAGAGTTCTGTGTTGTTCACATTTCGTCGTGCCCACCTTCTTTGGTAATGCGACAATTAGGCATTTCTCGTAAGTTTCATTTAATTTAAGTGTAAGGTGTATTTATCTCACTTCCTATCATACAAACATATGTATTTTTCTTTTAACCAGAAAGAATTAAATAATGCTTCTTATTGTCTTTGAAATATGAAAGCTATCTTGCATAGATATTTTACAATCTCGATCCAAAGTGACGGTTTCTGATTTTTCGCGCGAAACTGAGGCTTCCGGATTGTGAGGTGCGAATATATTGAACCAAGCAGACGGGTTAAATATCGTAGCATTTATTTTCAATTTGTTATCTGACTACATATATCTTACAAGCTCACTAGAGCTGTATTTTTCATGTTGTTGCTGTATGTACACTATGTTATATTGTGTAAAAGCCGAAAGGCGTTAATATCTTCTGTATAAATAAAAAGGAATCGCCGAAATGTACGTACGCGCATAACTTCCGAACGACTGCACAAAATTCTATAATTCTTTTTTTGTGCTCGTGATTGTCAGCACAAGGTTTGTATAAAACTACTGGTGAGCTCTGGAATTATGAAATTTGTATAAAAAATGCAATAAGTGGCACACAAGCTGTTTGAAAACTGAATGTGTGGAATGCGGGAGTGGGGAGGGTGAAGAAGGGAGGTGGAGAAGGGGTGGAGAGGGAGGGGGGGATGGGGGGAACGGGTAGCACGGGAGGGGGGTTCGCGGGTTTGGGGAAGGGTGGAGTGGAGTAGGGAGAAGGAAGATGGAGGAGGTGGAGTGGGAAGGCGAGAAGAGATAGGGGAGATAGGGGAGGCGGAAGGGAAACAGGACGAATGGGAAAGGACAAAGGATAAATTTCAAAGAACTTTCTAATTTCATATGGATATTGCTTATTTTCAATACTTAGAAATTCAAAATGCACGGGTACATATTTCATGAACCAACTTGACTACAATGTAAAATAAATTAGTCTATACATCAAGATTGTTTGTTTAAACTGTCGGTACGTAATATCGCTTTCCGAAATTGTTAACGAAATAAAGATATCGCCCTCAATATTATGCTAAATTTATAATTAAGTTGTCTTATTCAAAATTTACTCCAACCACAGTTACAAAGTTGTAACATTAAAAATGTGGTTTTAATATTCATAATGAATAATGATCAATAAATTAGAAAAATATATTGTCCAGTCCGAATTCCTGGCGAATCAATCACTTTTATTCGTTAATAAATTATTTATGTATTCCCATATTATAACGAGTATTTGTATTAAATTACTTAATCAAGTCACCTGAAGTGCTTCCACATTCAATATGTTAACGAGGTTTTTTGCATTTTATTTAAATAATTCTAGTAACGTGGGCGTCGCTTCAACACATTTTTGACAGAATGTATTATTTGATGTTATAAATTATGTTATTATGAAATAAAACACGGTGTATGAATATTGAATGTTTGTTTGTTTATTAACCATGCCTGCATTATGAACTTAAGCACTACAGCTTGAGATCGGTTAAATGACTATTTGGTGATGAAAAGAGACCATTTATCAGCATTTGAGATACATCAGGTGATTCACAACATGTGGATTATTATGTTTGTAATGACGAGAATCGTTAAAAAGGTCGACGTATAAATGTTTAATTTATTTTATATTTTGTAGGCGTTCATACCCAGCTCCCTTCATATTAATTTATTCAAATATTTATTATTAATTCAACAAGAGACAGTGGATGATTTATAAAAGGATGGGTGATATACTAGTCCCAGCGAGTGGTCGTACGTAACATGAGGTGAGGTTTGTCCGTATCTTGGTGACGGATGCGTCTACCCACCAATTGCATGGCAGGCCGGGAGAGACTAGTTGAGGAAGACCTGTAGGCCTCTCCAGCAGGACTCTCAGAACATCGCCTTACCCGCAGTGGGGGGATTGATTCATAGGTCACTCCTGGACACACTTACCCCCACATTCCCACCCATCCATCATACCTTTTTTCCTTACCACGACTTCCTCTTCTTCCTTTCCCTAAAAAGACCCTCCTAACAAAAAAAGAAACACCTCGTAACAGTATCTTGTCTTTTGCGTTTTCATTCAAGGTGTATGAGAGGGAAGCAGATGATTTTTGATAATGTACGTAGGTAGTCTCTTGGGCTACTATATGCACGCTTGTGACTTAAAAATTAGACAAAGAAAAAGCTTCAAACTTCAGTTTTCATTTAAGACAATTAGGAAAATACTGAACGCTCTCCTTAGGAATTCAAAAAGTAGGCCTCTTGTTTAATATGTTTAAGTACTTTTTACGTAACGGTTTATATTTGTGAAGTATCGAAGTACAATTATTTAAAAAACAGAAGTTTTTTGGGCAAAAAAAAATATTTTTGGTTAACAGAATTAAAATACATTTAAGAACTTAAGTTAGAAGTTTTTCGTTTTTTTTTTAAAAAGACAATTACCTTTTCATAGGTCTCCAAATAACATTTTATATCAGCTTTCTATATCCTCTTAATGTTTGGAACAGTCAAATACGTGTACCTATATCTCTTGTTTTTATTACCTAACAAAATAGGTATATATGCCTACCAGATAAAGTTCTGATCGGTGCACTTGACTATCCAATACCATATTATTAGCAATTCTTTCATTACCTCTGTATCAAGATCACTGTCAGAAAAATATGTATTGCGGACTGTGAGATTGTAAAAACCGTCTAATTTACATGAAAAGACCTCCAATCTGAAAATGGTGGAGAATTATGTGACAAAGTCAATTAACGGAAACATCATAAAAAGTCAAAGAAAGATAAGAGATTACCGGGTACGCTTCCTTGATTTCTATCGAAGAAATCGTCGATACATTCAGAAATTCAAAGGTTAAAAAGTCCGACCATCAATTATGAATTCGTTGACATATATTATGGGAGTCTCATCCGCGTAAATTTGAATCGGAATGGCACTTTGTACGCGCTCCGAGCGGCGTTCACCACACGGCCCTGGCGGGCGGGACTCGGAACAAGCTAGATCATTTCCGCTGTGATTTGCAAATAGGTGAGCTTTTACGTCGTAACTTTTGATTTTGGCAAGTATTGGAAAGATGATGGTTATTTTTTGATAGATAGTACCTATCGGATGCGTAAATACAGAAATCATGAATTTGAAAACATCATTTAAACGTTTTCTTTACGTGGGGGTGGGGCAATGGAGTTATCTATCATAATTATATTATGAACGTGCGTTTTTCTTCTTTTAGTCCTGTTTAACTGAGATTTAGACGAACAAATCAAATAAGCAATAAACAAGTGATTACAGCAATACCCGAGCACGGGGATAATGTAAATGTCATCAAAGAGACGTAACTGTTAAGTTATGTATTTGATATGGAAAACACTGTTATTATTTTATTAAAGACTTTTTATTGAAGAGGTGTTTACACCATTGACATTAATTGACATTAGTTCTCAATAGATAAAACCACAGATGACAATAATTATAAGAAGTAGTGATGTGCAACATACAGCAATAGTGATGTGACAGTAACCATTGCTTTTTCTTAATTTATTTTGTTTTTTAAGAAATCCAAGCATTTCAGCTAAAAATGCAAGAAAGTCAAACGGTATGAAAAAATCAGAGTGTGCATTTCACACGCGGTAGAAGTGAAACTAGAAAATCGCTATATGTCGCTTTTTTTGCCTGTTTATTTTAAAATGAATCGAAGATTGAATATTGACTTACAAAAATAAAAATGTTAATTTTTTTTTGATTTCGTAGGATTCGAATTTCTCTGGCCGCTGAGATTTGCGACGTACCTCTGCGCTACCGGACGCTCAAGCGGAGTTGTGAATTTACCGCATTATATTAGAACCGAGGACCCATCATATTATAAATTTTAGTGACGTATTTCCGTTTCATCCAAATTTCAAATCGCTAACGGGGCTAAAGGAGTTTCACGAAGTTTCAAAAAGTGTCGTTAGAATACTAACTATATATTCAGCTGAAGTATCTTCTAGAGTGTTTCAGCTGCTTTCACTATATTTTCTATTCCAAACTAATAGATATTAATAACATTGTTCAACCTCCGATATGTGTGGAATTAGTAAAATTAAACAACAAAAAACAATTAGTCCGAGTATTGTCGAATTCAAAATTGCCATTTAAAATAATATATAATTGTACTTTTAACTTTAAAAATTGTAATTCAGACTCCAAGATCATTAGATCCTTGGCGTGGGAAATAGTCGTTGTAAATAAAAAAATCATCATATGTTCAATTGTGCAAAAATGAATCCAAGGGTGTATTTATTCTTCGGAAATTATTATAATATTTTTTTTTTTACTTTTTAATTGTATGAACAAGATGAAAACTGAAGTGATAGTTTTGTTGCAAATTCTTTAAATAAAATTACTTACTGTGTTTTTTTTAATTTTGAATTTTTCGAAATTATTCGTCATTTTAATAGAAAATATTTGGGGTAAGGTTTTTTTCAACTTTGTTCATGCTTAAAATACTGCAATTTTTATACATTAAAGTGTATTTCAAATACAAAAAAGTAAAAGGTAATTTTATCTTGTTTCTAAAATGTATTTCTCTTAAAATTCCGAAATTCGTTAAGACATCAACGACAACAAGTAAATACAACAGATGAACAACCCCCTTGGCTTTTTAAGCAATGTATATGTCGTTCCATGAACAATTTTTTGTATGTTTCTAAGTAGTAATGTTTTCACGTACCCTGTCGTTTGTCAAATTAACAAAATATTCATCACATTATTTGTAAGGCTGATTATGTTTAATTCGTAGAACCCCATTTAAAACAATTAAAGCATGTAAATCAAATTTAATTAACAATTAATGATAATGGCCTTGAAAGCCGAAACGTCTATCTCAGTAATAAATAAATATTAAATAATAACATTATGAAATTTGATTTACTTTAAACTTAGGTATTCTGCAAACAAGTTTTAAGCTTATAATATGGTGGCTTTGATTTGTCATTGAAAGCTGACGTTTAATAATATCGTTATTGCATCAGTCTACAAGGCTGCACATTAGAAGGCTTACTGATAAAGGAACCTACTGACTGCGTGATACGTATGCATTAAACAAATAAATAATTCTGGACTTGTTTGAATACGATCGCGACAATGATTATTAATCTAGATAATTTGTCCCGAACATCAGTAAATCCATGGTCACCTCATCAATAGAAATCTTGGAGGATTATAAACATGTTCGGAAAAAACTGGAATTGTGTGAAGCGACTTAGTGCCGAATAAAAAATGTGGTTTCTTGCGACAACTTCTTCTCGGCCGCGGCATATAGCCGTATCGTGGTAGTTCAGCGGCGTCCAGCGATAGCTCGCAGGTTTCGTAACTCTTCTTCTGGTTCAATCGCGTGGGTCAACTCCGTTATTACTATTATTCCGTCTCCTAGATATGGCCAGCTCTTCGTTAGGCGACCATTAACAGTTGACACGGAGCCGTTTAATACAATTTATCGTTTTAATGGTGCGACGACCAAATGGACGTTTATCTGTCCATTGGAAGACAACTCTGGTTTTACAGCTAGCGGTGCCTCCGCGGTCCACAGTGGGCTCTAGACCCAGTCCACTGGGTGTCTGGTATCCCAATTCAAAGAGCGGCTCAATGAAACGTCTATTTGGCAAGAATACATAATACCTGCTTAATTGGGAAAAGAGAGAGTTACCATATTTATGACCCGGTCATAAGCTAGAAAGAAAGGTGTAATACCTTCTGTCACATATCATAATGCCAGACCAATAAATTCCAAGCTCATAAAATTAAGATGGTTAACAACAATAAGGCACTTAAGTATGTTTTCTAGGTGAATTCAGGTGGTTTACGACCGCTCATTAATTGAAATTTTCTCGATTAGATATATGAAGTATATATTATGTAAGCAGTTTGATAACCAAGAAGCTATGCTAGCGTTATTCAGTGGCGTACTGAGAAGCAAGCTGGAGTACGCGAGCGATATTTGGGCACCGTACTACCAGAAGTACATTGATATGTTAGAGTAAATCCAGAAGAAATTCCTCAGGTATGTTTATATGCGGAAGCATGGAACCTATCCAAGATTCATGCACCATATTGACTTACTTGAGGAAACTGATTATGTGAGTCTAGAAGCTAGAAGGAAAGCAAGTCTTGCTATTCTGTCTTTCAAAATTTGGAACAATTTCATCAATAGCCCATTTCTCTTGGGATGCTATGATTTATATGTACCAGACCACTACAGCCGACGTCGACATCATGACTTATTTAAAGTATCGAACGGCAGAACAGACGTCTTGGCAAAGCATAGCATGACGAGGGGAGTGGTGCTGTTAAATGAAATTGCAAACCATTTGGATGTAAGTGACTGTTCTTTATATGCCTTAACATTATTGAAGAGTCACTTGCCTAAATGCTGATAGGGTAACTAAATTGTACTGTAATTGGAATTATTCTGTTGTACAATAATAAAAATAAAATAAAATAAAATATAATTGGTATCTAGGTACTTACTTTACGTAATGTGTATTTTTATAGTTTTTATGAGAGCAAATAAATACTAAAATATTATTGCTGCAAGACACTTTAATAATCCAATAATATAACTCTACGTTTATGGAAGGTACTTATAGACATAATGTTCTCTGCTCCATGGCCAACGTACAAGTAGGTAGGTACCCGAAATGAAAATGAGAAAACTATAATATTTATATAAAGCACTATTCGGTTAATTAATTAAAACTGATTTTCAAGCAGGAAATTAATAAAAATCTAATAATTCTGAAGCTGGTTTGATAAATGAACAAAAAAAATATAATTCGCTCGTCACTTAAGCCGAGTTCAAATATTATAGAAATCAAAAATTTAAGTTTGAATAAGTATGCAGAGGAAAATAAACCCTTGAGTCCAAATTGTTATTTTGGCGATACCTCACTTTAGTCAATACGTAGATGAAACTTTAAAGAATAATTTATAAATAATAATATTTTACCGATATTTTACTCGGAAATCAATGATGATTTAGGTAATAAAAAAAATCAATCTGTTTTTCATTGTAAGTACATGGATATAATGTAAACATATCGTCTGTAAGTGGATTCACCAGTTTGATAATGCCTTCAGAAAGCGAAACAACTGTTACACGTAAAAATAATTATACAGCGTCAGCACAAAGCACTCTTTTTAGGGTAAATTGCCTAATTCAAAAAAAAAATTATACGGTGGAACTTGTTTATAAATAAAATGTTTACATAGCCATGTATATTCCCACCTTCCTCTTCCCTATCTCCTTCTCCTTCCCACTACCTTCAGCCTCACAACATACCTCAATTGGGGATGCCATAGTCTCACTGGCTTCAGAGCAGTTGGGACTCTTGTGCGGTATTCATATAAAAAAAACATTAAATAATAATATTCTTTAAATTTAAAAAAAATTAAAACTGTCCAAATTAAACATGATAGCAATAAAAAAAAATACTAAAATAATAATGATAAAAAGCCAACACTAAGGCCGGTTACAGTGCTCAACCGTCGCGACGGTCGGTGCGTACGTCGGCGTCGGTCGCGCTTGTCATTTGTATGAAAATTCATAAATCGTTCAGTGCAGGACCGACCGTACGCATGCGTATATCGCTGCGCAGTGCGTACGAGAATCGTCGGTCGAGCGCGTGCGCATGCGGACCGTCGGTCGACCGACGAGTGAATTCCCTTTGAAATGCTCTTTGGGCGACGATCGGATTTACGTGATATCTACATCTTCTGTTCCAAATACGTCTACAGAGATAATAAGCAGCAATTAAACTATTCGTCAACGCGTCCATTTCGCGTACGACCTCCGGTCAGCTTGTTGGTCAAGCGTGAACTGACGGTACGCACCGACGGTCGGTCAGTGGTATGCGATCGTCAGGACCGACCATACGCACCGATCGTCGGTCGTGCACTGTAACCGGCCTAACTTAAAACGGAATATTTTAAACTTAATAATCAGAGATCACAAAAGTAATAGTAATCCTCAATATATACAGATATTATTATCATAACAATGTATTACAGGCATTATTTGAAAATGATTATACTAGTTTATTGGGTGACGTCAGTGACAGTCAAATGCATTACCTAAACCTGCGAATGATTTTTTTTCCCCTTTCAGACAATATTCAGATTATAGATTTAAACTAAATATTCCTACTTAGCTTCTTACATTGCGAACGACACAACTGACAAAGGAACCTACCACAGAATTGTTGTCATAACAATGGACTAGTCTAGTCACCTCCTTCAGTGAAAGTTAATAACCAATGAAAGGTGGCGGAACTCCTCAAGTCCTAAGTCTGTATTTTTTTTTTGTAAAAATAATCTTTGTTTTACACAATTATTCAGCGTTATTGAGTGTCCGTGGTTTATCAATGTCTAAAAAGTGTCAAAACAAGACACCATGTTCGAAAATCGGTGCATATTTCGATAGAGTGATGTTTCTATTTAAAAGTATCGGAAAGCCCTGCTTAGGCTTAGTGAAACGAAATTGAAAAGATTTTAAGGTAAATTTTGGGGATCGCTGGCAACGGTTAATACGCACTTTTTTTTGAAAAAAATCTTTTGATTCACCTTAATTACATTAAAAGACAACTATTTGCATTGGGGGAAGTGGAAAATATTTTTGTGTAACATGGTTTGCGATACAAAAGAAAGTGCCCCTTTATAACGCCTACTCGCGTCAAGGCAAGAAAAACATCCCAGTTTTCAAGTAGTTTAGCGGCTACGCTAGGTATGTGTAACATGGTTTGTGATTCTGGCGTACAATCTCACAAGGCGAAAGCTAATTTTAATTTTACGTAATGAAATTTAGAATGAAATATTTTCCACTTCCCCCAATGCAAATAGTTGCCTTTTAATGTAATTAAGGTGAATCAAAAGGTTTTTTAAAAAAAAGGTGCATATTAACCGTTGCCAGCGATCCCCAAAAATTAATGATTTTAATAAACATGGTACGTTTTGTAGAATTTTAAAAACATTGATTTTTAGTAAAAATCAAATGGTGCTTGTCTCCCATTTTTTGTAGATATTTTGTATGATTTTTTAAGGTAATCATTAAACAACACCTACCGTTTTTATTATTATATGTAACGCAAATGCCCGTGCCATAGGTTATCCCAAGTGGTTCGCTGCGTTTGGTGAATTAGCAGGGGTATGGGGTTTATGGGTTTTTGCCCACCTACTGCATGGCGAGCCGGATCGGGGGAGACTGGTTAAGGGAGACCTTTTGAACTTTCCAGCCGGACTCGCTCGACCCATCGCCTTGCACCGCAGTGGGAAGGATGCATTCATACTTCCTTCTCTCCTGGACACATTAGCCACTAGATTCCTATACCCACCCCTCATACATTTTTTCTTTCCCGGAACTTTCTCGCCTTCCTTCCTCTAAAAGGCCCTCCACGAAGCATCTCTAAAGATGACATAGGCCCTGAGGCCTCCTGTTATTGTAAAAAAAACTATAAAAAAGTATATTATCATTTTTCATGAGTGGTTATAAAATCACATACCATCAGTATTTATGAGCTCAGGTAAGGTAAGTGTTATTTATACATAATTAAAAGTTATGGAATAAATACCATATAGAAATAAATACCTACAAAGTAATCAAACTAGAGAAAGAAATATATATGGCGTATATTATATACAACGCTACCTACTCACACGTGGTTATGTCTCTTACGTGGTTACGTATGTTATAAAGTGAAGGAAGGTGAAGGTCAAAATGTTTGCAGAACCAGCATCATTACCTTTTCATTTTGTTTTTATTAATAATTTTAGTCACACATCTAAAATTAGGGATATACCTTGAAAAATAAGACTTTTTGAAACTGTAAAAAAAATAATAATAATGTTTTTTACGTACCTAAATAAAAACAAACATTTTAAAGAATATTTTTGGTAGGCATTTAATTTACATTCACGAGTACTTTGCTTTAGACTAACGTGTTTTTTGTTTCACAACATCGTTAAAATAAGTATTTTGTTAAAAAAATATTTAATACCTACCTACCTATCTACACAACATAAGTAATGCAAAGGTGCTCAGAGCTGATTGGGTGTGTAGTTGGTGCCATGGAATGAGGTATTACGGAGACATCTGATCTCCATTCCGTCCTTACTGCAAATCAGTTTCCAAAAAGGATCAACGTCCGAAATTGAAGAGACCCGCAGGCTTAGGCCCTGTCCGGCATAAGATCCGGCGAATTTCGGACCCTTGTTTGTCGAATCACGTCCGGCCGCATGCAAATAGTTGTATATTGGCGGAAGCGGAGATCGGATTCTGCGAGGACTTTGGCCTTTTATTGTGAATTATTGTGATGGTCAACTCCGCCCCGTCCGGAGCCTCTTCCTTACTACCCTCTACCTAGTACCTAGGGCGGATTATCCGTCCTGACCGACTCCCCATACCCTCCGCCCTACACCGGAATCCGGGCCAACTCTCAGGCTTTATTGTAGGAAAACACCGAAAGAAATTGAGCTTTTTGTTGGTTGACTTTCCACTCTATTTAAATTGGTTTTATATTTGTAATACAATATAGATTCCCTGCCAATGGGTTCACTTTGAAAAAATTCTTTCTCAGAGTGGTAATATTCTGGGTTCTGGACCCAGTGGTTAAGGATTGAAACAGTTCTAAATCACTTCAAAAATGTTACTTCTTGTATTAATGTAAAGTCAACCCTGAAAATGTACAAATAAAAAATAGCGCAAGTACCTACCTGTACTTATATAGTACCATAAAATGGCAAAAGCCTTAGGTACATGAATAAAATATAGTAGATTGAATAAATGTTACGTTCGAGATTAAAATGGCAAAAGATAACTCAAATGCTAAAAATAAAAGTAAATATCAAGTTGACGGCTAACCTATGTCAAAAATGCAATTAAAAGCTTTAAAATAAGAACTAACAGTATCGATGGACTAAAATACTGAATATTTGAAAAACTAAGAATATCGAGAGTGACAAACGATTCATCCACTTGCCGGATAAAAGTTTAAGGAAAACATTTATTCAATGTCCATTTTCCCTTAACACTGTCTCCGTGATGCATCGACTTGGAAAGTCAATATAGTCCACCTCATAATCCGGATGAATTCCTTCGCGATACGATCCCCCTTTCCCTCCCCCTCCTGTCCGGTGAGGAATGTCCTCCCCCCACCCTCCTAATCTCCGGACCCTCCGGAATATTTTCCCAAATAAACAGAATGCCGCCGAGACACTTTCCCGTTATGCCACATTCCAGGAAAGGGGTGTGACAACCCCAAGCGCTCGCTAAAAAATGCACGGGAGATTTGGCGACTCTAAAAGTGCATCTCGATAAACTAAAGGTTAAAAAGGTAGCTTCGGTCAGCGTAAAGCTTAAGGGTGTCACATAACCCCATCCCTCGAGCCTCTTCAAATCTATAAAAGGGTGTGGATGAAGAACTAAAAACAAAATAACACTAAAGTGAAGTTTATTTTATGGGTAACCAAAATTACCGATCATCAATAATAGTGCAATTCTCGGAATCTACCGATATTAATGTATAATGCATGCCATTATAAATTTATCTGGTTGTAAGAATGATATTTTGATTTCACTCAAATATGTTGGTTATTTTTCTGATTGTAAGTATTTTACACGGCCTGATCACCACATGGTTTATTAAAAGCCTTTTCAGAAAAAAATAAGCTGTGTTGTCAACTAGCGACAAATATCACACATGTTTCACACTAACATTCACAATATTCATTATGCATACACATACGACCACGTCAATTAATAAACATTATTTTGCTTATTGAATCTTATCTCTCACAATAAAATAGTTGTTATGTACTCGCATTATCTGATTTATTAAGTCGTACTGATGTATTGGACGTTTTAGTTCCCGGTAACTTTCAACGCAAGCTTTGTACCGACTAGTAGTGGAAGCTGTACCCAGGCTGGTTTCAGCGAATGAATTGGTAGCATAATGTGTCCACGCAAGTGCAGGCTGGGACATAAATTAGAATAGTTGTTGTAACCTACAGCGGAATGTTTGCATTCTGCACATCGCCATTTCTGATTTATGTTATGCATTTGGAGGCCACCGGGTTTGCTTTTGCTCCGCTGTTACATGGAGGTGCAACAAAAGACGAATGCAGGCGTCCGATGAAATTGCAAATTAGATATATCCCGACAACACGATTATCTGCCAAAGGTTACGTTTAATTGCGTATCGATGACATGTGGGAAATGTTTCGATCTCCCCATTATTGGAAATGTTTTGTCTTGGAGATGTATTGATTTAACTGCTTACGAGGTAGATAGCAATCGGATCTGGATGTTTTCACCGACGGTAATCCCATTGTTTATACCTTTACAAAAAGTATCGGAAAAATAGCTCATTGTTCTGAATTCTCTAATCTTGTTTTATGCCATCGCTACTCAGTTGTGTATCTTTACAAGTTGGTTTAACATGACACAATTTACTTACCCGACAATGACTAAGTACCTATTTTGTCACCGAATACTGCATTATTTCAACGCTTTCTACGTTAATATGTATGAATATACGGTTAATCTCTATCTCTACATATTATAAATTAAAGTTCTCTGCCGCATCTGTCTGTCTGTCTGTTCGCGATAAACTCAAAACTACTAAACAGATTTTCATGTGGTTTAATTTATTAAATTGGTTGAAATACATAATATAGTGTACATAAACATTTGCACTTTCGTAATCATGCTAACGGGGATTCCGAACGGGGAAGGAAAGCGGGGTCACTTTTGCGTGGCTCCTCGCTTTTTGGAAATTTAGTCACAATGGATCGCTTCACGGGAGAGCAACGCGCTTTCTAGGTTAAACATTTTTACAAAAACAATGATTTTGTTCTTTTCTTCTTCAAACTTTGCAACTTTTTTCTTCGTTCTTTTCTGTCCAACAATGATACTATCCTGTTTTACAAATCAATGATGCACGTTGCCTATTTCGTTCGCAGCATCACCAATTATAGAGTATTAATCAGTGCTTAAGTGTTAATTTAATTAAATCATGATTTGAAAATTTCGAAGAAACCGGCAGGAAAACAAACAGAAAAGAAATTGGTTCAAGAAATTTTCCCTAACAAACTGATCTCGCGCAGAGGAGATATTCCATGGCCACCCGCAGCCCGGATCTAATCCCAGCTGATTTTTTTCATGGGATATATTTGTGTAAATGTACATTTTGTCTTACAAGTCGAGTTTATTTACGTAGAATTTACTCCAATTAAAGGAGAACATCCATCAAGAAATAATGGTAAATATACCCCGAGATTTGTGTCGAAAAGTTTTCCAAAGGCCTGATTTGAGGAATGACAGCGGCGAGGTGACGGCCATTTTGACGAAATTATTTTTACGAAATGATTTTCCAGGATATTTTTTTTCTAATCAATAATCATTTATTTCAATAAAATCTGTTTTTTTTTTCACGATATTTCAAAAGTGAAAATGTTTATGGCCCACCCTTTATGTCCGGGGGTAAAGTGCATTAACTTGGGGAGGTGATTCTACATGATGGTAGGAGTAAAAGAGATTAACAACTTTTTCCGAAATTCCAACATTTTTTTTCCCATACAAAAACACGTACCTACTAAAAATCCTTAGTGTGAGGTACGATCTTACTTGCTGAGAGCCTGCCGGGCGCCCGACTCGATTGTGATTGGCCCGTATCGTAACAGCGGAAAATAATAAATCTGGCCGCACACGCCGGACTAATTTTATCTTTTTACCTCAAAACTACCCCTAAAAGTTGGAATTTCGAAAAAGTTATTTATCTTCTTTATTTGTACTATCATGTAGAATCACCTCCCGAAGTTAATGCACTTTACCCCCGGACACCCCGTATTTAAAGGAGAATGTCTGTATGTGGTGGATGAGTGGGCTAACAAGCGGGAGGTATGGATTTGATCTGTATGCAAATCTACAGTTTTATGCCGATGTTGACGAAATTTTGCACATGTGACCTTCAAAACAAGAGGAAGGTAACCTTATTCCAGGTCTACATTTGATTTCGAAAACTCTGTATAAAACCCGGGCATCGCCGGGGACTTCAGCTAGTATTATTATAAAAATACTCCTATCTGCTATTCAATTAGACAACGAATTCATCATTTCATTAAATTATCAAATCTTAACAGGTAACTACATAAATTATTCTGTTTTTCAAAGAATGCTCTCTAAAGAAGTAATTTACTTTAGTCGTTTTCAGTCTTTGTTCATATATTTACATTAACTTATGTAGAATCGTTAATTATTTAGCTCTCAGACTCGCCCACGTGAACTTGCCATGTAACTTGTCTACAAATAAGTCCCGACATTCCAGATTTATTTTATCTATTTTACATGGTTTTACGTGAAGCTTTCAGCAATAATATATCCAGAAAATGTTAAACTCCTCAATTTAACCTTTATCTGCAATTAAATTAGAAATAGGTAGAGTTGCCCAATGCGCAATTATCAGCATAATAAAATTAGATTTTACGTACTATTTATTACTTATTCATGAGTATTATTGTAATGCTTTAATGGGTGTTATTGAAAATATAATTATAATGGATGATTATCATCAGCAAATTAACTTACGATGATTTAATAGAATTAATTTAAATTATTATTTTTAATTGTTAAACTAACGTTTAAGACAAGATTTTTATGCATAGCACAAAGGGTAACAATTATTATAAGCAATAATTATCAGCCTGAAACACTCATCCACATTGAAAAATCTTTCGAGAAAAAATACATGACGCCAACTTGACCGTTGGCGTCATGTATTTTATTAATTTTATCTCTTATGCAAGTGGAGTTATAATGAATTTCCGGCGCCTCCTAACAAACGAAATTTCTTCTTGAAATGACTGATTTGAAAAAAAAACTAAGAGTATTTATTTGGTTAATGGTCTGCATTACCTAATGTCGTTCGCATTTTGTTAAAATGATGCTCCAATTTTCTATGCCGTGCAAAACTTTTTGACGTATGACACTTATGTATAATTTTATTTATTTAAATTATTATTCTTTTACAGTAAAAGATTTCTTATTTTACATTATTAACATTTGGGAAGATATATATAAACAAAGCTTTTAAGGTTTAAACTTTTAAAGAGTACCTAAATATTTCAATTGTTTTAGAAATTTCATTCAATAGCACAAATCCTCTTGTGTTGGTGTGCTAAAACATCTGTTCTGCTGTATGACATTTTGAACAAATCATGGTGACGATTACGTCTTAAATTTTCAGGCACAACTAAGTATAAGTCCATATCATTCCAAGAGGAATAGGCAATCAATAGAGTTATGCACTGTATTAAAACTATGTAGGCATTGCAAGATCAGCTGTGTGTGCTTCCAGTATTGCTGGGTATTGATGTGTAAAACAGAAAATAATATGCGTAATTTCAGAGCAGTCTGGTCATACCTAAGTATTGTGTGGAGTAATCGTGGCAATATATTTAAACTATATTTTTAACAATTTAGACTGCAGTTCAATCAGACAAAATACATTTGCATTTTTTTCGTACGTATTACCTTTCAACTCACGTCACGCCGTTAATATTTGCACTTTGCACCGTATCTTTCATATCGACAGATTGTAGAATTTAAATTAATAAAAAACAGTTTTGAAATATCGATTTCTCGTTAAAAATCATGACGATGTTACTTTAATAGCAATAATCTTGTTTCACGTTATTAAATATAAATATAATTTTCCTCGTTGACGCTGATTTTCAATCGTGACTGACCAACACAAACAAACAATATGTCAGAGTCACTTAAAGCACAATTACACGTAGTTAATACTTATAACTTATTTTAATTATGGTGTAAAACCCGTTAGATAATTTACGGTCGCGTTCTCAAACTATTAATGTCCCGAGCATGCAACGCATTCGTCCAACATCGCCAAATAACAACTGTCCAAACAATCCCCAGAAGAAGTTATTACCAAGACTTTTCATCGGATCTCCATTTCATTTCTCGTGAAAAGTGACGGAGTGTAACGAAATAACAGCGCGAAAATCGCCTCAAAGTGGCTGCAAAGTGAACGGACACCCTAGCGGAATGGCTGCTAGGGTGGCCCGGGTTCGGGCCTCCTAATGGGCACTATCACCCTTCAACCGGCCCTCCAGAGGCTCACTATAAAATATCGTTTTATTTCGGTCACATCTACAAAAAAGATGGAAAGTAAAGGTATTAACACTATAAAATTTAACTAGGCAATTGCCGTGATTAAGGTAAATTCGGGATGTAACTTTTTTACTGCAGAAAACATAATATTTATAAGGTAGAATTTGCTAGAAGAGTATCTAGTCTTAAAGGTAAGATCAATGGACATAATATATCGTGGTAAAATAAAATAATGAATAAAAAAACATTGCAAAAATTGGTACAACCTTCTGAAATATTATCGAAGTGGATCCAAAACATTATGAACAAATTGATTAAAAAATACACACTCAATTTGGAAGGTGGAAATGGGTAACCATTTGTTGAATAACCCCTGCTCTAGGTCACACCAGGCGCTTCGCTACGTTTGCAGACTTAGCAGGAGCGCCCGAGTTTACCGGGTGAGGTTTGTCTAGGTCTTAACGGAGGATGTGTCTGCTTATCTACTGCATGGCGGGCCGAATCGATAGAGACTGGTTGAGGAAGACCTTTTGACCTCTCCAGCCGGACTATCTCGACCCATCACCTTGTACCCCAGTAGAAAGGATAGATTCGTACATCACTCCTGGACACACTCACCACCAGATTCCTTCCCACGCTTCATACCGTTTTCATTCCCAGAACTTCCTCTCCTTCCTTGCCTTACAAAGATTCTCAATACAGAATTTCCTACGAAGACATAGGCCCTTAGGAAAATTATTTTTCTCAGGGCCTCCTGTATGAAGCTAATGTAAAAAAATCTCTAATAGGCATTACGGTCCTTTCATAAATTCATAAATTTATTATTTGCTGTCAATAATTGTCGCAACATTAATACTTATATTTTTTTGTTCTTCGTGGTGCTTCCACACATATTTTTTATTTATTGGATGATCTATTTACACTGATAGTACCAATGTGTATTTAGTTTTGAGTGTTGTAAAGTGCCTACATTTTTACAGCCACTGGTTAAAGTTCATAATTGGTTTAATTTAACCTTTAAAACACTTTACTTCTCGTTACAATGTTTATCTTAAATTGTTAATTGCATGGCTCGATCAAAATGATAATTAATTACCTGCATAACTGTTCGTTAAGTTGCCAATATTATGTAAACATCACCGTGGGAGTCGTTTAAAGTGAGAAGATCATCGACGAATGTAATGTAGAAGTGTAAATAATAACCAGGTACTATTAAAATTTATGGATTAGGTAACTAGATAATAGTGAAAACGTGTTGAAATATTGCTTAATTAACGTTTGTTACAATATATATCTACCGATTGAGATGTTGGTAGTTTTATAAGGTCATTTTGTGGAGACCGCATTATTTTAATGCATCTTAATCTTAACAAAGGAAATGCTCAATTTTCTGAAAGCCTCCACAGATAAATGGTAGATTAGTTGGATCTGGGCCCTTAGATCCACAAATAAAAAGCGCTATCGTTTATTTTACCTATCAAAATTATGAAAACATTGAAAATGTACAATAGCATTTTGGGAGCCGGGCATGCCACCTTGGGAACCATTTTTTGGATATGAAACACCTCTGCCGTAGGTCACCCTAAGTGGTTCGCTACGTTTGGTGACTTAGCAGGGGTGCCCGAGTTCATGGAGTGAAGTTTGTCAATGTCTTGGCGGCTGATGTGTCTGCTCAACTGCTGCGTGACGAGCCGGATCGAGAGAGGCCGGCCGAGGGGGTCTTTTGACCTCTCCAGCCAGAATCCCTCGACCTTTGCACTGCAGTTAAGGGGTGAATTCATACGACCTGGACACACTGACCCTCCGATTCCTACCCACCCCTCACACATATTTCCTTCCCCAAACTTCCTTTTCTCCCTTTCCTTAAAAAAAACCCTCCGCACAGCATCCCCTAAGATGACATAGTCCCTGAGGTAAATTATTTGGCCCGCCACACAGTAGGTTGGCAGCCGCATCCATCACCAAGACCTAAAAAATCCTCACCCCATATACCCGGGCGTAGTCACCAAACGTAGCTAACCACTTGGGGTGACTGGTTTTCTAATAAATGGTTCCGGGGGAGACAGTGCCCATGCCCGCCTCCCAAATTGTTTGAAAACTTTGTTATATAAATTATGGGTTTGGCACCTTTGTGTGTTTGTGTTTTTTTTTACATTTTTAATAAGTGTATAAGTAGGTAATTCATTCTAATACCACACATAGGTTGTCCTCTAGATCTTGCACTCGCATTTGAAACATGTGTAGGTCTACATATATCTTTAGATGAAATTTCTGTATCTGAAATAAAATAAAAGACAATCTCTTGTTCCCATTAGGCACAGGCATCTCCTTCACACATGTCTACGCCTATCTTGATGGCGTTCTGGCTTGACCCTTCGTCATAAAGCGGGCTCCCGATCCGAGGGGGCGCTAAATTATTCACACAAATACGATGAGACCATTCTAGACAAAATCGGAATACGATAGACATCCCCGTTTTTTGTATCGAGATGGCCACCCTTACGAAAAATAACAGAATGTTTCGCTTCGCACGATTTTGTTTTTTTGGAAATTTTCGCAATTGAGATTCATGATGGAAGCTTTTTCTGGATTTTTGATTTTTACGTTTAGTTCACTAGGTGTAAAAGACAGGATTTTTGGTTTCGATTATTTAACGTAACTAACTAACCATCGTTTCTCCACAGGGATAGGCAGAGATAATTGGTTCGAAAAATAACTCGGTCTTACCACTTACTATTACTTAAATCACATTCAAACATCCTCTTCTTTATCTGACTCCTGAAGTGACTCGTCTAAGTATTTGGTTCACTTCGATCGCGCGATGTTTTCCGCTGGCGCACCCAACTTACACCATTCACTTTCGCTTCATATATTCTCATTGCACCCCTTTCTTCGTTCATCCCTACACGCCCAAACCATTTCGTCGATTTCTTAATCTTACTCATAATGCTTACATCAGCTTCCCCTTGCATGGTTTTACGACACATACGCCTCAGAAGTCTCATTTCAACGGCATTTAGTCTATGTGCGTATGTAGTATATTCTTTTGATAGACTTTCCTTTATTTAATCAAAAAAACAAAAAAAAACTGAAACTGTCAAATTAGTATACGCTTTCCCTGAAGAAGGAACGGTTGTTCCGAAACCGGTCGGATTTACTCATTATATAAGTGGTTCAAACAAAGTTAAATTGTTTCATTTACTTTCATTTTCATTTTATCATTTTATTCAAGACTTTCCTTTATTAAATCATTTCACAGAATTTTTTTTTTATGGCACTAGAAAGCACTTGACAAAGATATTTTAAATTCCTCTCTGAACAAGATAATGTAATTCATAATTAATAGATTTTTTTTGTTTAAGTCACTTTTATTGTTTAATAGCTGGTACCCGGCATGCGTTGCTATGCCATTTAATAAAGAAATTGTTTCTCCCTCCCCGTCCTTTCCCATTCGTCCCGTTCACCTTCCTCCTCCCCTTCCTCCCCCGCGTCCCCTTCCCCTTTCGCGTTTCCACTCCTCCTCCTCCACCTTCCCTCTTCTCACTCTACTCCTCCCCTCCCGAGTTCCCCTCCCCCTCCCGTATCGCCTCCCCCCTCCCGCGGCTCCCCCCTCCTGCATTCCATACATTCATTCCGATACATTCAGTTTTCAAACAGCTCGCGTGCCACCTATTGCAATTTTTTATAAAAATTTCATGATAGTAGAGCTCGTATATGTTATTCTGATGTATGAGCTATATTGTATGAATTTCATTAAAATCCATTCAGTAGTTTTTGCGTGAAAGAGTAACGAACACACAAAGATCCGTGATTCGTTTAATATTAAGGCTGTCCGACGGCATACGATCTAATGCCATTTTGAACATTAAATCATTGTTCTGATGAAGAAACGTTTGCAGCTCTTGGAAAATGGTTCGTTTCATTGTTGGATTATGAGCACAACGCCTTTCAACTTCCGCATCTTGATTGCCCATAAAACGCTAGCTTTTTTCCGCGGCTTCTCTCGCATGGTATTAGAGTGATTCCCACTCCGCCTCCTCCACCTTCCCTCTCCCCACTCCACTTCCCCCATCCCCCCTCCCTCCCACTCCCCTCCATTTTTCTAAACATCGTGTGGACAGTGACCTAACTCCTGTTTTGAAGATCAAGTGTGCAAAATATCATCAATCTCGGAATAAAACTGTAAAAACAAACCCACACCGGGACACTCTTCAATATATTATAAAGATAGATTGATGGAAAGGCGAATGCGTTATTACGGTCAGAATTGCTTTCATTCACTTTATTTTGTCATTTTTATTGCCTTATTATATGTTTGCTTATTGGAAACGGCTCACGTGCCTTGTGCAGCGTGTCTGGGCGAAGCTATTGAAGAGTGGTAACTCGTGGTTGAAAAACAATTACTGCATTAAAAAAAAAATAATAATCTTAATTGGTTTTACTCTGACGTAAATTACCCAAGCTGTAACTGAAATCTCCTGATTACATAAATATCGGTACAATATGAGATTTTATCTTGATCGCCTAATAACCACGTAGTTTATTTATCTTTTCCTATATAAAGCTCTTTATTTATGCATATTTGTTTTTGTCTGGCCGTAGGCGTCCGTAGACTTCTTGTGTTCCGTTAATTGCTTGTCATTTATGTTAGTTTTATTCATGCCCTGTGTTAGTGTTTTTTTTATTCACAATTTATTGAAATTTCACAAACTTTTGGATAATTTAAAAAATTTATCGTCGTTTTTAATCTGCATTCGTGACACGAGTTAGTAGGTACCTAATATAATTAATTTTAATTTTGAATTATGTAATAATATGAGATAGAACAATAATTTGTATTTTTTGTGTGCTTCGACCGGTTAGTGGCAGAGTTGGGATAGCGTTTGGGTCCCATCCAGGCATCGTGAGTTCAATTCCTTGATTGGCTAGGTCCTCCATCACGTCACAAGCAAGATTCTCCGCGTACTTTCGTGGTAATGGGAGATTTTCAAATATTTTCAGATTATTCGTTTCCCGGGAATGTTTTTGTATCTTTAAAAAAGAAAGTAAGAGTAAATAACCAGTGAGGGATGAACTTGAAAAACGTTATAAAAAGTGTAATAAAATGAAATATGTTTTATAAAATGAATTCTATGCTATGCTTCATTTCAAAAAATAAAATATTATCTTCCATCACCTACCAATGTACCGGCCAACCAATAAAGGGGCTGCAGCCCCGGGGACCATTTATTGGATAACCAACCAAGCCATAGGTGACTTAGCAGGGGTGCCTGGGTCCATCGATTGAGGTGTGTCCTGGATGAGGCCGGTTTGGGGAGACCCTTTGACCTTTCCAACAGGGTTTTCTCCACCCACCGCCTTTCACCGCAACGGAATGGATGGATTCATACGTCCGTCATTCCTGGACACAGTTGACCGTTAGATTCCTACCAATCCTTCATACTCTTCCTTCCCAGAACTTCCTCTCCTTCTGTTCCTTAAAAAAGACCCTCCACACACAGCAAATCCAAAGATGACGTAGGGAAATAGACATCGAGGGAAATTATTTATGTGGGGATATTGTCAAAAATAAAATTTTTTATTTTTATTATTTGACAACCTGATGATGCTTTTGTTAAGCGCGACCGGCCGGTTTTAAGAATTCAAACAAAATTTCAAGGTTAAAAATAAAGTTATTGTTTTATTTTATTATATTTCAAACCAAACGATAGTGACTGCATTCGGCTAAAGTTCGGTGTTTGGGTTAAATTCCTAAAAAATAAAACTAGTTATTTTTATACTAATTTGGGGTCGGGGAATATGAATCTGAAAGAATTAGGCGGCGGCAAGCAATATTAACTGAATTAAACGACTTCAAAAAATTTTATACACATACAGGAAAATAGCCATTTTGGAAGCATTTTGATTCCTAGAAAATCAAACTAGTTATTTTTATACTAACTATGGGCCGGGGAATCCGAATCTGAAATTAGGATTAGAAAGAATTTTTTTTTTTTTTTTTTTTTTTATTATAGCGACTATATAGAAAAATTTTACATACAAAATGAAATGTGAAATTAAGTACAAAATATTGTATTTCTTAGTCCTCCTCACTAGGGGGTCCTGTGCCGAGGAGGACTAAAGTTATTCAAATATAGTTCATTTGTCTTCTATGTCGTTTTTAGCGTCTTCGCTAGGGTTTTCTCATTGACCTCTTTAAGCCATATTTTTATTCTTGATTTGTATTCAATTGGATTTTTTATTAGTTTTATGTCTTGGGGGAGGATGTTATGGAGTTTTGTTGCAAAGTATGTATAGTTTCTTTGTCCAAATGTGGTTTTATAACTTGGAATATTTTTTATATCATTTTTATTAATTAGGCGGCGGCAAGCAATATTAACTTAATTACACGACTTAAAAATTTTCTATTCACACACACATGAAAATAATCATTCCGGAAGTATTTTGACACATGTAGTACAAAGATCATAGAAAAACACGATAACATAGATGTTTTTACCACACAAAATTAAGTGTTGCCATTAAGCAGTAATATTTATAACGTAAAATAACATGTTTATATTTTAAGTACTTATTTTTTATAATTGATTCTCAAATATTTTAGGAAGGTACACCAACTAGTATTGTGGAGTTTTTATGCCTTGACGCGAGTAGGCGTTATAAAGGGGCACGTTCTTTTGTATCACAAACCATGTTACATAAACCCGGCGTAGCTGCTAAACTACTTGAAAACAGGGATGTTTTTTTGCCGTGACGCGAGCAGGCGGTATAAAGGGGCACAAACCATGTTACACAAACCTAGCGTAGCCGCTAAACTACTCGAAAACAGGGATGTTTTTTTGCCGTGACGCGAGCAGGCGGTATAAAGGGGCACAAACCATGATACACAAACCTAGCGTAGCCGCTAAACTACTTGAAAACAGGGATGTTTTTTTGCCGTGACGCGAGCAGGCGGTATAAAGGGGCACAAACCATGTTACACAAACCTAGCGTTAGGTTAGGGACGCGAGCAGGCGGTATAAAGGGGCACAAACCATGTTACACAAACCTAGCGTAGCCGCTAAACTACTTGAAAACAGGGATGTTTTTTTGCCGTGACGCGAGCAGGCGGTATAAAGGGGCACAAACCATGTTACACAAACCTAGCGTTAGGTTAGGATAGGTTAGGGACGCGAGCAGGCGGTATAAAGGGGCACAAACCATGTTACACAAACCTAGCGTAGCCGCTAAACTACTTGAAAACAGGGATGTTTTTTTGCCGTGACGCGAGCAGGCGGTATAAAGGGGCACAAACCATGTTGCACAAACCTAACGTTAGGTTAGGTTAGGTTACGCATTTTTAAGACTACGAATTTTCATACTTTTGGTTTAAGAATACGCCGTTGAGATAGTCGTAATTCATCAGGTTAATGTGTTATGTGAAGAATTATCGTGTCGGAAATTATTGATATAGGGATAAATATTTTTGAGAGCTGGTAACACTGCCGGCACATGTTTTTGTATATTTCTTGTTTTTCTATGATCTTTGTACTGCGTGTGTCAAAATACTTCCGAAATGATTATTTTCATGTGTGTGTGTATAGAAAATTTTAACGTCGTTTAATTCAGTTAATATTGCTTGCCGCCGCCTAATTCTTTCAGATTCGGATTCCCCGGCCCATAGTTAGTATAAAAATAACTAGTTTGATTTTCTAGGAATCAAAATGCTTCCAAAATGGCTATTTTCCTGTATGTGTATAAAAATTTTTAAAGTCGTGTAATTCTGTTAATATTGCTTGCCGCCGCCTAATTCTTTCAGATTCGGATTCCCCGACCCCAAATTAGTATAAAAATAACTAGTTTTATGTTTTAGGAATTTTACCCAAACACCGAATTTATTCCCTGCATTCTTCCAAAATAATTTTTTCTTTTTTTTTCTTACAAATTTGGAAGACAATCTTCTGTGACTTATTTTACATTTCCTAGTTTTGTAAAGGCACTAAATGGTTATTTCTTCAAATACATTGGGTGGAAATTATGTATTATTTTTCATAAGTTTGTACTTTTTCACAAATAAAACGTAAAATGTGTTTAAATAGAGAAGGAGTGGATTAGGGAGAAAGGATTGGAAGATAGGAAGAAGATCAGCATAGCGATAGGTAATACAGCGCTCATGCTTACGGGAACAATTAATCTTGGATCGTAAATGTTTTTTTACTATACCTATACTAAGGACAGTAAAGTTTGTGCTAGTCGTGAAAAAGTATGAAAATGATATTTAGTTATGGGTCGAGATTTTAAAGATTCTTTCATTATGTGAGCGAAGTGAGAGATCGTCTTCGAAGAACAGAATAGTTGATTTGGTTTGAGAGCTTTACACAAGTGACTAAAATGTTTAATTAAATGAAGGCAATATTAGCGAAACTCAATCGAAAATCTGGAGACAGAACAATAAAAAAAAGATATTGGCACCTCTGGGACTTGAACCCAGGACCTTCTGTTAACATGGCAACAGCTCTACCAAATGAGCTAAGGTATCTGCATCATACTCGCTCACTTTTAACTGTATCATACTTCGACTAAGAATGACCAACATTATCTTCATTTTCTTAACGCACATATTATTGGCTGCTATATTTATATATGACTGCAAGACTCAAACCAGAACTAAATTTTCGGTTCAGTTTCGTTATTATTGTCTTCATTTAATTAAATATCACAATTTGAGGTTCTACTCATAAAGTTAAAATAAAAAATAAAAACTAAAATATTCTTTTTATGGACATTTAACATTGCTAAATGTACGCGGCATTTTAAGATAAGTGATTATCTTCTTCTTTTTGGGCCCTATCAGGTCCCCCGACGTTGGCGATCACTCTTGAAAATGTCTCTCTGTCTTGCGCTGCCCGGAATAGCTCCTCCACATTTCTAATGCCGGTCCACTCTCGTATAAGTGATTTTAATCAAAGTCAAAAGCAACCCTTGGCTGGCAGACCAGTTCTGACCATTACGTTTCTTTCGATTTATTTTTGGATAATTTCATCAAATTTCCTAAATAGTCTTTTAGTTTACGATACCTGCAGGATAGAAATTTTGTCCAAACGAGTGAAAACATTTTCGGGTGTTCGGGTTTCGATTCGGCCGCACTCATTACAAAAATCTTCTTAGCGCTGTTAAAATCAATTAATTTAATCGTTTTAATTCATAAATTAAGAAACGTGTCGCTCGAGTGTGTTTAGGTTTTAATAGGCATTTAATAATGAAACGTATCAAAATGTTAAGCAGACTCTCTTAGACAAAACAGTTGACTATACCTGATACCTGCATTAGACGAAATAGAAATCAATTATTAATATGAACATAGAATTATATTTTCGTTTAATTATATTATTATCTTAGAAGGTGTGTCACAAAGCTCTAGCGACTACTGTTCGCAAAAAATGCTTAATGGCGTCATTAATTATATCGAACAATATTCAATAAAAAGCGGCTTGAAACATAGATGTGGTAGCTTGAAAAATAGATGTGGTATTTAGTTCAATGTCTGCCTTCATTTCAATAAAAAATAAGCAAACAGCTGACTTGAAGTTGGGATTATAAATTCTAACAGCCGACTTCGGTAGGTACACTAGGAATGTTAGTTACATTGTATCGGTAAGCGCACAAGAAATAATTCTGATAATATTTTTTATTTTATTATTTCAATTTCTGAACATCTTCTAGATCTCGGTATTGTAAGTATGTACTTACGTTTTAAGAACTACAGCCATTTGGAACATTGGATGTATTTTTTATATTTTTTCATTGATACATTAATATAATCATAGAGAAAATATTAGTAAGAAGATAACATAACATGTGACGCAAGGTGCAAGTGCGTTGAAGAAGTCGGGAATGACGAAAAGGAAATTTTGATTTGATGAAAAAATAATGATCTGATGAAAAAATAGAAGTACAGCATGAAAGAGTTGGAATAAAAGAAGATACTAAGTAGGTACCTATTTTAAAAATTAAGATAGTAATGCTTTAGGTTTAGGATTGGTCATGGTGCCATTCTCCATGCTAAAATGTACCATGTACTCGACGATCCGAGACGATCTAAACATCGAACCACTTCTACTCTTCATAGAAAAATCGCAACTGAGGTGGCCTGGGCACGTACTAAGATGTTCGGATGACCGAATTCCGAAGAGGAAGATACTGTATTAATTGTTTTTTTGTTTAATTCGTAGAACTCCATTTTAATTTTTAGAAATTTAATTAAAATTAAATTTGATAATGTTATTATCGAGTTCTGCAAGTTTTTTGGTTAGTGTTTTAGTTACAGCTGTTTCGACTTGTAAGGTCATTTTCAAACTGTGGTGAAGCCACGTACGGACGACTTATTTATAAGATTTTAAATGTCAATTTTTGAAGGTGTCTAAGTTGATTTATTACCGGTTAAACCTATTTGTAGAGACACTAATTGAGAGAGTGCTAATGTGGGATTCGGAGTATTTCCCTTTGGTTTGCCTTGCACTAAGTGTAAGGGTTTTCTTAATTGATTTAGAATGACGTTATTGCTATGACTCATTTAAGTGCATTATATTTTTTAGGTTTGGTAAACATACTAAGTAGTGGGGAATAAATAAATAAAATAAAAAACACTAACCAAAAAACTTGCAGAACTCGATAATAACATTATCAAATTTAATTTTAATTAAATTTCTAAAAAAAAAAAAAGGAAGATACTGAATGCGATTCCAGAGGGTAGACGTCCAGTGGGCCGCCCAAGACACATTTAGGCGAGGCAACTCCAGAAACGGTGTGAGGAGAGGATGGGACTGCCATGGACGGAGGCCGAACAAGCAGCAGGGACGTATGGAGGAGCCTTGTCGATGCAATGGGTCCCCGACCCGAATAGGATAAGGGGAAGAAGATCATGATGATGAAGATAGTAATGCATATTTATTTATTGTTTTGGAATATTTACAGAGTGTTAACATGACTATATTTCATTTAATTGATAAAAATCTAGGTAAAAATGTTAACAGGATACATTGTTTATGGTTTAGCTACCACTAAGTAGAGATGCTAAAAAAGATTATTAATTAAAAGCGCGATCCATATTAAAATGAAATGGTTTAATTTATCAAATACCTTTTGAAAATCTGGCATACTACATGGCATCAACTTGAGCCCTTTCTTACGGATTTAAAAAAATATGTAAGCAATATCAGTAAATATTCAGATAAATTTATTTTGCAGAGCCTGCAGACAATCTGTCTTGTGACAGCTTCTTACACAGTGACAATATTCTTGTGTTTATGTTTGTACAAATAACTAAGAGTTAGTTTGTATGGCATTCCATCTTCTTGGTTTGCACCCACAGGAAATAAGATGATGGTTGGATTATTGTGAGCCAATTAGAATTATTTGTTAATATTGCAATATATTAAGGATTGAGAAGTGATTTTTGTTTCACGAAAATCTTTGAGGCTCATATTCTACCCGATAAAGATAATAATTTGGATTGATTATTATTCATAATTCTTCAACAAGACACTAACTTGCATGCAGCAAAAGTACATGCTCCCAAGTTGACCGTTAATTTTGACAAGACCAACAGCGACGAACAAAAAGAAAGGGAAATTATAATGACCAGAACGGACACTAGAACGGTTGTGCATCCGATACGAAGGTGCACATTACAGAACGCAAGGTGCAGCTCTGCAAGGTGCGATCTGCCGGCACGGCCCCAGCCCACTTGCACCGACACCGGCCCTAGCACTGGCCCTAGCACCGGCCCCGGAGCAACACTGGCCTGGACACTAAACGCCCTTTTCATACCCCGAGCCACAAAAAATATTATTCACACCACGAAAAAAAAATATCTTCCACCACTAAATTAAAAATACCTTGATAAACGGTCAATTTCTGCTTCAACTCTGGAATATGGGATCATGTATCTGAGGAGACTTTTTGATACCGGTTCGCAAGGACTTGGTGGATTGCTTCACGGTTTTAAGTGCGCGTAACGATTTTACAGTCCATTTATCCAGGTGGCTGCGAAGACTTTCATTAGGATACCTGTTATTTCATGGTGTTTATAATCTGATAAAAGTGCATTCGTATGTGAAAAATTAACTTACTAATCGCTGACGTGCTGCTGACACCGTGCTGGAACTCGGAACCGTTGGATCGAAAATTAACTGGTTCGGTTTTTAAGTGCCATTTATTCAACGTCTTCTTATCGGTGGATTTCCGGTAGGCACTTTTTCGTTCATGCTTTTTTGATGGAAGTGTTCTCAGATTATTTCCAACACAGCGGGGTAATCGGCTTATTATGTCGTGTCGTGCATTTATCAACATGTGAATACGTTTTATCTTTATGACAGCTTAAGGCAATAATTGTTTAAAACAAAGCACTTGAAAAGTGTTGCGCTTACTTGGCTTTGCACTTATCGTGGATGGTAGGCAAGTCTTTTCTTGTATTTTTAAAAATCCTGTTATTGCTCAACAATATGTAAAAAATGTTGATCTTCTTATTACGATAATAATATGATTAACTAATTATATTATGCATCACTCGTACGTCTGCTTGTGTCTTTTTCCTCTCTTTTTAGAGAATAATCCCTAGCCTACATTTATTTTATTTATTTGATGCAATATTATTTACATTTTTTAAATAATTCAATGATGTTGGCCTCACTGGGTGGTTTACCCGTGCTGAGGCCTCCATTTCATATACAAAATTATACACAATACGTATAAATATATATATATACATAATATTGGTGAAAAAAGTAAATAAAAAACATGCGATTAAGATAAATTAAACTTAAAAATTAGAGATTTAGAATTAAAGTAAAATTAAGAATAAATAATATTATATAAGGTTAAAAACGATATTTTTAATACGTGTTGAGTGTTTGTGGGTGATTGTGTTTTATATTGGTTTTGTGTGTTATTTATATGTTTTGTTATTTTATGCTATGATATTATGGTAGTATTGTCTATTTTGGTCATTATATTTATAGCCTCCCCACTCTTGTCTAATTTAGTTTTCTGAAGGTTTCAATTCTATCATGTGAACTGCACACTTGTAATTTTTGTTATTTGGGTACGTTTTCATATAATTTTATAATTTAGTAATTTGAATGTAGGTACTTATTTGTTTAATAACTGAGTTCGTATAGTTGTTCTTAAATTGTTTTTACGTAAATGAGAATATCAGCTGTTAGAACTCATTATGAATAAATAAATAAATTTGAAAAGGTTAAATATTTCAAACGTCACCAGGACAATGAACACAAAAACTAAATTACAGTAGAGAGGAAGATTACAAGGTAAACAAAAGAGAAAGTTAAGGCGTTTAATAGACGAAGAGAGCATCAGAGACAGGCTGGTAGATGGGTAGGCAGGGGGTAGGGGAAGTGGGGCTTATGTGGAGAGATTTCTTTTTCTCTTCGGTTTACCTTATAATCTTCCCCTGTGCTGTATTTTAGCATATATGTTTAGTGCCCTGATGAAGGTTGAAATCAACTGAAACCGGTCGTCATTTATAAATTAAATAAATTGGTTCAAAAAAAATTTTTCAATTGTCAAGCCACAAGGTGTTTGCTTTCTTCAATAATTTGATAGGTTAAATATTTGTAGCTCATACATAGTAATTAAAAGATGCTAGATACCAGAAGATGTCTAGGATTAGGTACATGGTTTTAAAAATAAATCAAAAATAATATTACAGATAGGTACTGCAATAAAGCAACCAGACTTGTGTAAAAACACCGTTCAGTGTTTTAGAGGTACGTACTCGCACACCTGTAAAGATGTTGCAGTACGATAATAGCGGAGTGCTCGCTGAAGCACCTCCCGAATATCCTCTTTGAAATACAAGCCGGATGGCACCGAGATACTGTTAACGCAACAACTTTTTTTTCATTTAAAGATTGATATCACAATTTTCAATTTTTTTAAAATTAAAACATAAAAGGTTGATGGCTCGCAATCCGAAGGTCGCGGGATCGAATCCCGACATGGGCAAATAATTTTTTTTTTACTAATTTGTGTTATTTCACAATTAATTAATTAAAAATAATATTGAGTATATTTGCTGCACGTTCTAGAATGGAAGATATTCTCTGTATCGCTCTATTTTAAGACCACCATTCAGAAATGAAACGTTGCTTAAAATGGCTTTAGCCGTATTTGGTGACCAGATATGAATAGCCTGGTACTTCCCCACCTTCCTCTTCCCTATCTCCTTGCCCTTTCCACTATCTTCAGCCTCACAATATAAATACACCCCAATTGGGGATACCATTGTCTCACTGGCTCCAGACGGGAGCAGTTTGGACTCTTATGCGGTTGCGGTATACAAATAAAAAAGATAAATTTAGAAAGACCAGATTTTAGATTTTCACGGCAGTTGTTTTTGGGGTGTTATGCCGTGTTGCGATACCTCCTTCTTTAGGCAACGTGATAGGCCAGTTGTCTGCCCTGATGATGGACACTGTAACGTTGTCCGAAACTTTGGTTAAAGAAGGAGGTAGCGCAACACGGCATATCACCCCAAAAACCAGCGGAGATGGTTTACATATATATAGTTCCCGTGAGCACAAGGGCCATAGGCATATTGTGCTATCTCCTATTTTACCCCATTCCTTTGACAGTAACCCAGTCCCTTTTATTAAGTTCACAAGGATTGTCATTGGAAATGATACCTTATTTATGTTTTTTAAAACATTCAGTCGTTGTTAAATTTAGTAAATTCATTTTTAGGAGCTGTCTCAGTTTTATGAATTTTATTATTGACGTGAATTTTATTTTTAGTATTTCGTTATTTCCCCCTTTGGCCAGAAGAAGCACGCTTTTGTTCGAAACTAGCTGATATTAAAATCATATAATTAATGTATACATTGACAAAAAAAGGGTTAGAGGCGTTGTCCAGATAAAGCAGGGATCCTGGGTTCGATTCCCAGTTGTGCCGATTACTCTTTTATTTGATGTGTCTTGTTCTGTTCACGTTTCGTTTAATTCATTCATATTATCTTCTTATTTTATCAACTTTCCCTTTTTTAATGTGTTTTTCCGTAATGTTACTAATTTTAACAGTAAGAATAGCTATATTTACTATGAAATGAATACGCTGCTGATCGGCTTAATTGTACCCTTGTCCAATTTCTCTAAAATAACTTTTCTTAGCGCAAATGATTGATGGTCTTAAAAATGTATTCCAAAGTTTTGTTTTATTGCATGAAAACGAAAAAATCTTGATAACACTAACAATCTACCCAGAAAACAATGGACCATTTTTATTAATTATAAATACTGCAAATAAGAGTTTGCATAACATATTCATAAACACCTCAAGTGTATGAAGACGAATTGCTCATTAAAATTCAACAAAAGAAAGCCCGTTGTGTACTAAATGTTAATTGAGATGTAAAATTATTTTATTAATAGCTGATTCTACGAAATTTCGGAAAATTTGTTTTACGTTTTAGGTTGCTGGGTGTAGACAAATAATAATATAATATTTTCGTAAAGGCAAATTGAAAGCGTTCAAAATAGATTTTTAAAGTAGTATTACTTTCGCTCTTTTCGATCACATGTTAGTAATAAAGACTCTGCAAAGATCTGAAGACTATAGAGAAGTTAACTTGCCGAAGAAATATAGCAGATTCGGTAATGGTATTTAAAATTACACATAACTTAATCGATAATCCTGATCTTCTTCAACGCCTATCATTCCATGTTCCAAATCGCAACTCCAGACAGTCGCTTATTTTTAATCTCCCTCTTTGCAAGACCAACTCCAAACAGAACTCGTTTATCTACTCATTTAACTTAAATTATTACCCCCCCCCCTTCCCCTATAAATATATATTCCCGTCCTTTATCTCTTAATCCTAATTTTATGTTCCTCCTCCTCAACCCCCCCCCCCCCCCTCACATTTTATAGCTAAATAAATAAACTAATTAAGAAAACACCCTTACAATATCACACTTTATTCATTCACTGCCATCGGTGGAAAGTTCATAATTGGCATAATTAACTATTTTATTTTTGTACTATCTGGTCCCCGGCATGCATTGCTATGCCATTTAATAAATAAATTGTTTCTCCCTGCGTGTCCTTTCCCAATCGTCCTGTTCCGCTTCCGCCTCCCCTTCCTCTCCCGCATCCCCTACCCCTCTGGCGTTCACACTTCGCCTCCTCCACCTTCCCTCTCTCCACTTCACTCCCCCCCCCCTAACCCCCCGCTTCCCCCTCCCCATCCACCCCATATTTGATATTTATATTTATAATTTCATAACGCCAAAGCTTACTATTATATAGCCTATTTGTTATTATGATGTATGAACTATATTATTCTTAAGTTTCATTAAAATCCATTCAGTAGTTTTTGGGTGAAAGAGTAACAAACATTCACACAGACATCCATAAAAACTTTCGCATTCATAATATTACTAAGATTATTGTGTAATCTAAGATTTGATGTCAACTTTCCCTAAAATAAATAAAAAGTAAAAATAAAATAAAGTTAAAAGAAATAATACGGTGTTGGCAATATCCTCAACCTGACAATGTTTCTTATCTCCCACAACGTGGCCCTCTTCAAGGCCAATGTTCAATCCTTCTTTTTCTCAAAAAGACCCTTGATGTTTCCATGCAACAGAATTGTAATAACTTTGTCAAGTATGATCCATGAATTCGTATTTTTTAGGCAAGGTGGTCCCAGACGTGTCCCTAAACCTGTAATTTACCAAACAAATAAGATCTTCTAAAATGCGCAAACGGGATACGTAAAACCCTTTCTGCAACAATGGATAAATGGACAAATGCTGCTGATTAAATTAATAGTCTTGTATTAAAGATTGTGAAACTATTTATTCATGGAAACTGTATTTGTATAGGAGACTCATTACCGCAAATAATAAAAGCAAGTCAAATTAAGAATGCGTGTAGATTCATTAGTAAATTTTAACACGTGTCATAAAGTGCTAATTAGTTGGCCTAAAATAACGTAGGTGCTCATTTTCACGGTTAACAACCGCACAGAGCGGAGAAACTGTGAAATGCCGCGCTTTGGTAATCCAGACCCAGCCTGCTAATTAACTCTAGGTTCGGGCCAACTCATCCGTGCACCGCGCACCTCGTATCAGCGGCTTTATGGTCAACTGGCTTATTCTGGCAATGACCTTACTGTGCTCGCACCGCTGTGTCTTTTCCTGTACCTACACTACAATACATTCTACACACTGTAACAATTATGTTGTATTAGTTCATTCTACACACGGGTTTTACACAGGGAGAAATATCGACATAATCGCGAAAACTCCAGATGCTTTACGTAACGCCTTCATAAATCTTGAAAGTTCTGCCAAAAATATGGGTCTCGTAGTAAACCAGCAAAAGACCAAATACATGGCCGTAGGATGCACCCAACAAATCCCAACTCTCTCATGTGGAAACCAAAATTTCGAAACGGTACCAAGATTCACATACCTAGGCTCCCTGATAACAAACGATAATAATACCACAGAGGAGATCCAGAAGCGCATAGTGAACGCAAATCGCTGTTATTTCCGCCTACAGAACCAATTAAAGTCCAGACTGCTGTCCAGAAACACGAAGATATTAGTGTACAAAACACTTTCAGACCAGTACTTACGTACGCAGCTGAGACTTGGGTACTAACTAAGAGGAATGAGCGAGCACTGGACGTTTTTGAAAGAAAAATTTTGAGACGCATCTTCGGACCGGTTCTAGAAAATGGATTTTTGCGCAGACGTTATAAAAATGAGCTCTATACTTTGTTTAAGGAGCTAAACGTCACGAAATTTATAAAACTGGGAAGACTTCGGTGGCTGGGTCATGTGGAGAGAATGACCGAGCATCAAGCACCAAAGTCCCTGCTGAACTCAAGACCAATAGGGCGAAGGAGCCTGGGAAGACCAAGACTAAGGTGGAGCGACAACGTCCTCAAAGACATATCTATCTTGCAGCTTCTAAACTGGAGAGAGCTGGCACAAAACCGAGATGAGTGGAGGAAGATTCTTGAGGAGGCCAAGACCCACCAGGGGTTGTAGGGCCAATAGTGATGATGACACACGGAGAAAACATTGGATTGGCACACATTTTCTTTGAAAATGAATAATAATAATGCTACTTATTACAGAATTTGGGGAGGTAAGTGCAATCCCACACATATTAGTACATAGTTTCCTACAGCGATTCAAGTAAGAACATATTTATTAAAATGAATTTGTAGCAAATCTAATTATTTTCGAGCGTAAATTGATAAGTATTCAATCTAGAATACTTTCTCATTCCCCCATCGCTTCGCCCCTTACTAATAAGAGGCGAGGGATGCTATTGGACATAAGCCACAGATGCCACGGATGTCTGACCGATATAAGGTCATGTGGTATCTTGAGAAAGTGAGTTGCCTTCCGGTTCTACCCGCGCATCTTCAAGTAAAATCTCGTCAGCTAACCTTCAGTGATTATAGACTCGAAAACCTTCAGTTAAAAGGTTTAACGAGCGGTTGGATTATTTATTGTTAAAGTACCCATTAAGTTATCATTATACGAGTAGTTTTGTACTGTATTACTATTATAGAACTGTGTCATACTTGCAAATTGATTGTACCTACTCAAAATAAAGACTAATTTGTGATTACCATAAAATAATCGTGGATATTATTAATTTAATCATCCCGCCACAAATTAAAATATAATAAAGAACGAAAGAAAAAAAAAGAAAAAAGATAATAGTATCACAAGAGATTAAATGAACAAATGTAATACGAATAAATTTAAAAAATAAATTAAAATCACTTATTCATCGCTTTTTGGTCCATTGGATCTTAAATTGTGGGGGTCAATATATTTCTTCAATGTTCTTCGACACTCGATCCTGAAGTCAAACGGGATTCAATGATGACGACATTTCTGGATTCGGTATCCTTCCCTTCAGTCCTACACTGGTTCTTATTAGAGCTGCAAATCCATTCAACTTGCCTTTCTGTGGAGATCGAGGAGGCCCTGCAGTGCCTGCGAGGTCCGAACAACATGCGGTACCTATGTATTTTTGTATTACACATTACACCAAAGCCTTTCCATGGTTTCCATTTTTTAAATTGACCTAGAGCTCGCATGGTATACAATGTAGTCAAAAAAGCTGAGAGCCTTTTCACCTGTAAACTGAAAGTAAAAATATTATGTGATATTATTTTCTCATTAACCTCATCAATATCAATTTAGAGAAAATAAAGATTGCAAGTAACAAAAATAGGGTAGAGTTACCTGGTACTTGTCAAACTATTATTGATAAAAATGATTTAATTTTGTTCTTCGTTAGGTTTATTAAATTTAATTGTTTGCTATCATTATGCCATAATCATAATTACAACTTTTAACAGATAAAGTAATAAAGTAATAAAGTAACACGTCGCGTCGGCACAAAATAAAATGTTCATTTTATATCTTGAATGCATTGAGAAAGTTTGAGATGAACGACGGAAGAGTTTTTTATTAGAACTTTTATTGATTTCTGAATTGTGTTTGCAGGAAACTTTCAAATGCATTGCTCCATTACGATATTAAATAATATAATGAAATGAAAATAATAATCATCAAATCATTTGCATTAGAGATACGGCAGTTCAATAAGTTGGGAAAGATCCTAACCTTCAAATCGCGGTCGCTGCAATAAACTTGATTTTTTTGTAAAGAACCAATATGAATTTTTGATTAATAAAAATTCTTCAATATTGAATAGCATTAAATATTTTTTATCCATTGTAAATGCCGCATATCATAATAATTAATTCGATCTATTTTTACACCAAACAAAAAATATGTAAAATTAAGAATTTTTCAATAGTGTATAAATAGTCTATGATTTAGTTCTTATGAGTTCTTTACTATAGGAGTCTATGGGTTCTTCGAGTCACATGGTCTCATTGCCGAGTTGTGCCGAAGGTGACCGAAGGTAATTGTACGAAATCATTAGGTTTCAAGAGCTCCGCAGATCAAAACTAGTATTCAGCCTGGAAGGAAGTTTGTCCTCAGAAGTATTATCATAATTCTAATAGGTCACTGTGTCTTCAGTAGTGACGTTTTTATTTTTTATGAAGTCGAAATGTTGAAATTTGCGTTTAAAATTTTTTTTTCTCAAAGTGAACCTTAATAGGGGGGGGGGGGGGGGGGGGTGACACCACGTTTTCCGCTTGTGCCGCCCATGTGTGTCATAAAGAACCTAAGTCTTTCAATAATCATCCAATTATAAGTACTGGAGAGTACAGGTTCCAGTTCGTACCATATTAACATATTCATTGGAGAAAATAAAAGAGAGACATTACATATACCAATTTGACAGAACACAGAGGTCGTTAATTTGCATAAGACCTTTCAACTCCTAGGCCCCAGAGTGGCCAATGAAATCGACTGTCTGTTCTAAAAAGAATTTCAACATTTTGATAATTTTCACCGAAAGTAAGACAAAATTGACCTTAGTTCGGTCACATAGAAACGTCCACAACTTAATTCTACCTCTTCAATGTATTTTAAGAATAATTTGAATCAATCGATAAAATTATCAAATTCATTTCAAATGCTCGTTTTTTTTATTCATATTAAAGTACAAATTACATATTGGAAGCTTTGCCTGTCCAACTACAGGACATACGAATTGACAGATTTAGTTCATGTTATTCTTTAAGAAATGTACATAATCACATAACAAAAAAAAACATTTTTCTCTGAATCTAAGGGAACATACCCATACTACGTGACCAACTTTTTGTAATTTTTAATCCCCCCCCCCCCCCCGGTGACTAAAAACCTAAGCCCCCCGCCGCTCATTTGTACCAAGCGTGGTATTTTGAGATCCCCCCCCCTGAACGTGTCACGTAGTATGGGTACGTTCCCTAAGTTGTGTAATGAAGAAATATACATACATTTTTTGTGACAACGTATAAAAAGTAACCTGGTAGCATATATATTATATTCAGATTTACCGAATTATCCTGGTAACATATAATATATTCGGATTTACAGTGTACGAGATAAGTATGTAAGTTAGTAGTACTGAAAAGTGTAAACCAGGTATCTGATAAAAAGTAGGAGGAATTACAAAAAGATTCACAACATAAAGAGATGAAGTTATGTTAGGTTATGTGTTTAGAAGTGTGAACTTATAATACATAGTAACCTAACATAACTTCATCTCTTTATGATGTAAATCTTTTTGTAATTCCTCCAACTTCTTATCGGGTACCTGGTTTACACTTTTCAATACTACTAACTTACCTACTTATCTCATACACTGTAAATCCGAATATATTATATGTTACCAGGTTAATTCGGTAAATCTGAATATAATATACGCTACCAGGTTACTTTTTCTACATTGTCACAAAAAAATGTATGTATATTTCTTCATTATACAACTTAGGGAACGTACCCATACTACGTGACACGTTCAGGGGAGGGGGGATCTCAAAATACCACGCTTGGTACAAATGAGCGGCGGGGGGCTTACTACTCTTACATACTTGTCTCATACACTGTAAATCCGAATATATTATATGTTACCAGGTTAAAATGTGTAGAAATATTTTGAATCCCGTTTCAAAATCGATTTATTACGGTTTGGCACATATTCCAAAGGACCTTTCCGCAGTCAGTAAAATTATCCTCACCATTATGTTGTTTAAATTACAGAAGGTTTCGTGCTTTAGACGCTATTAACTCGATTGGGCTCCTGGAAAAAAAGGTAACGCAGCTCCCGTTCGCAAATATGCAATTACCAAAGAAGTGCGGTCGTGCCTCAATAATAATTGGTACATTATATCTTCACAGCTAGTTTGACGTGGCGCGAGGCATTAAGAGCTAATTACCGGTCGGACGCACTTCGCCACTATTTTATACCTGTACCTGAACAAGTACCTGTATCTACACTGCACCTCTCCCCGGTAGCAGTGGCTGTAGATATTCAATTAGGATATGGAATATCCAGTGGCGAATTGGAAAAAAAAATAAATTATGGAAGTGAAAACTTCTTTAGCACCGTTGTAAAATTGCGGTAATGGGTACCGCCGCCCCGGGAACCTTTATTGGATAACCAACACCTCTGCCAGAGGTCACCCCAAGTGGTTCGCTACGTTTGGTAAATTAGCAGGGGTGCCCGGGTTCATGGGGTGAGGTTTGTCTAGGTCTTGGGGGCGGATGACCAGGACACACTGAACCCCAGATTTCTACCCACCCCTTAAACCCTTTTCCTTCCCAGAACTCTCCTCTCCTCCTTTCCTTTTAAAAAACCCACTATACAGCATCCCCAAAGATGACGAAGGCCCTGATGGAAATTATTTTCCTCAGGGCCTCCTGTGTTTAACTCATGTAAAAAAAACGTGATTTGATTTTTATTTTATTTTATTTTTTATTTTAGTTTATTTGGGAAACAAACAGTTATACATATTTTAATAAGAAAGTAACATATTACATGATTGCATTAACCAGCGAAGTTTCCGCTACAATTTATAATATATATATATATATATATATATATAAAAAACATGGATTAAAACATTAAAGAAAACATAAAGTGGTAGAAAAAAAAGAAAAAAATATATATATACAACAGAAATGAAAGAAAAAAAAACACACACCAAATTAAAGCATATGGGATATATAAATCATCCAAATATTATTTTTATAATAAAAAGAAGGAAAACCAACATAATGAGAATGAAAAAAATAACATGCAGCGGGGGTGGAGAGTTCGTAATTAACAATTTGTTTTAATTTTTTCTATTATGGATTTAATAAATTGGCCTGAGGAGAAATGGAAAATATCAGCGTCGTAAAAGATATCATTGTATTTTGTGCACGTCCTTCGGAGAAATGAATGTTGTGTGTAATTTGTTTTTGAGTGTGGGATGTGGAATAATTGTTTTGATCTTGTGTTTCTTATCGGACAGTGGAAATTAATGTGTTCTAGAAGATAGTTGTTGTCAACAACGTTGTTAATGATTTTGAATAAAAATTTTTGGTCGGATATATTTCTTCTATCTTCTAAAGTTGATAAATTATGGAATGTTAATGAGTCTCTGATAAATTATGGAATGTAATTGATACTCGATGAAACGAAAAATAGCGATACTAAAAAGAAACAAACACATACATATATAGTATTTAGCCTGCAAGAGAATGTAACAGTATAATCGGCCTCCTCCTTGTGTGGTGCTTCGTAGCCTCCCACTCTTGTCTACTTTAGTTTTCTGAAGGTTTCACTTCTACCGCGTGTGAATTGCACCCTCTGATTTTTTTTGCATTAACTTCACACTGGAGGACCATAGATAAATAATTTCCCTCTGGGCCATCATCAATGGAGATGCCGTGTGGAGGATTTAAAAAAAAGAGATGGAGAGGAAGTTCTGGGAAGGAAAATAGAATGACGGTTGGGTAGGAATCCGGGGTTCAATGTGTCCAGGTGTGATGGTCGTATGAATCCAACCTTTCCACTGAGATGCAAGGATGGGTGTCCCTCAGATCCCGGTGTGCGCAAATAAATTTTATTTGATAAATGTTCACCATTAGTTCATTTAAAATAATACTAGTATCTATTTTATTTGCGGCACGTTCCAGAGTGGAAGATACTCTCATTTAAGCCCTGGTGTAAGACCGCCATTCACAATTGAAACGTTGCTTGAAATGGCTTTAGCCGTGTTTGGTGACCAGATCTGAATAATAATAATAATAATATCTTTATTCAATGAAATTGGCAGAAGTAAAACTAAAAAAAATTACATGTTCAATGTAGTTTAAAAATAGATTACATCAATCAGTACAAAAAAATTAACAAATAGAAAGTAATGTCAGAACGGTTAAACAGTAGTATAATTATGCAATATTTTTAGTTGTGCATAGCCTGCCTCACTAGGTGAATCTGTATTGCCAGAACGATAATAGCTAGGTACTTTCCCACCTTCCTCTTCTTCATCCCCTACCCCTCCCCACTACCTTCAGCCTCACAACATACCCCAATTGGGGATGCCATAGAGTAACCAATTCTGACTCTTGTGCGGTATTCATAATTATAAAAAAGTCACAATTTGTACTACTTAGACCTAAGGCAATGGTGTTGGTTATCTAATAAATGGATCGCGAGACGGTGGTCATCCCTCCCAAATTCATGGCGGTATACGGTGTCAGGAATGTGTAAGAGAGACAGAGTGCTTGCTAAATGGGCTAGAATCAAGACGACATAGATTTCCAGTCATATCTTCGTAGAAGGCATTTATAGCACATTTTATGTATTCATTGACTCCGTGCTCATAGTGGACATGTGCTTTTCATTTGCCTACAGTAGCTGTCGCTTGATTTAAAATGTTATACCTAGGTAAGTAGGTAGTATGTACCTATTACAGATTTTGTAAAACTTTGCTTTTTACTCACTAAACAGTAGTAAGCTTGGCTCAATATACACTTATTTTTGATAATTTATTGAAAATACATTTTTTTAGATATGGGCGCTTGCCAGCCTAATCCGCTCCCGATTATTGTACACCCTGTTCTCAACATCTCGTGCTGTTATTGAACTCCTAAACGCAAAAGGTATAATTAAACCGCAAATATCAGCAATCGTAAAGGCTCTGACCAGGCCATTATAGATTAGTTCAGTACGGCAGCCTTAGTAATTCTGTACCTAAATGCAAGCAGATTGTTGATTCAATTACTTTAATAACTGCAATATTAGTTGAAAACACTTAACCCCAATTGATGACTTCATCAACAAACTTCCTTTCGACTTCTAACTAAGTGGATTTGACATCTTCTACCGTTACGCTTTTAAACCTAATAAATGATTTTTCGTTATTTGTTTTTGGGGGTTATGCCGTGTTGCGCTAGCTCCTTCTTTAGCAACACTGCCAACGCTGTCCGAAACGTTGGCTAAAGAGGGACGTAGCGCAACACGGCGTAAAACTCCAAAAACAAATAACGAAAATACTTTTGGCCGTGAAAATCTAAAAACGTATCTGACTAATAAATGAAAATCAATAAGAATGTATTGATGAACGCGGTTTTGGAAATAATGGCTTAGGCAAAATGGAAAACAAACTAAGAATATTTATAATCGTTATTTATTTTTGGGTAAATTATGCCCTGTAAATTTATTAACATCTTCGATTGGATTTAAACTAAAATTGTCAATACAAACTCGTGCATTCATGCTAATACTCCATGCAGATTTTCAATTAGATACTTTTATAGCACTCAACTTCTGTGCCTGTACAAATTGCAGATGCGCCCCAGTGTTTAATTTGGCAGCCACCTTTGCCATATCTACAAAAACCTTATACTCTGTCCAGAAATTGGCGGTCCGTTAGATATATTCCCCTATATTAACAAACGGATTGCAATTTTTGAGCACGAGCGTCGCGTCGGTTAGGAATGCTGTCCTTTTTCAACCGGTAGTACAATGTAAGATGCTCCGAGGAGCTTGCGTCATTGATCCCTCCGGCACCGGTACCTTTATTGGATAACCAACACCTCTGCCATAGGTCACACCAAGTGGTTCGCTGCGTTTGGTGATTTAGCAGGGGTGCCCGCGTTCATGGGGTGAGGTTTGTCTAGGTGTTGGGGGCGGATGACCAGGACACACTGAACCCCAGATTCCTACCCACCCCTTAAATCCTTTTCCTTCTCAGAACTCTCCTCTCCTTCCTTTCCCCCAAAACCTCTCCACACAGCATCCTCAAAGATGACATAGGCCCTGAGGGAAATTATTTTCCTCAGGGCCTCCTGTGTGGAGCTCATATAAAAAATAAATAAGAAAATTGGAAAACACGTCAAACGTAAACGCCCAATATATGTACACGATTGACATTTGTCACTTAAGAAAAGATCGCTTCCACGTACGTCTCGTTCTTGAGTTCAACAATACATTTAAATAAAAACAGCTGGGCTGTGGAATGATTTGCCGTCCTCTGTGTTCCCTCCCTTCTACAACATGGGTTTCTTCAAGACACGTGTTCACTCCTTCTTCTCCGCCAAAAGACCTTCCGTACAGCATCCCCAAATTTGAAAAAACACCAACATTTCCGATCATTTTATTAGACAAAAACATCATCTAAAACCGTGAACCATACCTTTTCTATTATCCAAACCAGTGGTTTTTCCATCCCACCAAAAACTGGCGAACGGAATTTTAGTAATCTTAATATATAAAACAAAGTCGGGTTAGTTACACCATTTATAACTCAAGAACGGCTGGACCGATTTGTACGATCTTTGATTTATTGGATTTGTCTCCGCCTCGAATAGCAGAATAGCTATTAAAACATCGGAAAAAATTACGGAAAAAAATTATTAATAAAATTCTTTTCCTCGGACATTTTGTATGGAACGAATTTTCGTCTTTTCAAAGAGCTACAGCAATATTGTGACAAGTTTAATATTAAATATTGAGTGAATTTCAAAAATTCAAAAACTTCAAATGTCGATGTGCAGATTGTTTTCATTTTGTTCTTAAACATAAATATAATGCTACATACTAAATGTCAATAGTCGAAAATGAGGCAAACGGTGAACGTATGTCTGCATCCTCCAAAGGAAAAAAACAATAATTAAAATATATCTCCTTCACACGTATAAAGAAAATGAAACGCATTTTTTTTACATTTGCTCCACACAGCAGCCCTGAGGAAAACAATTTCTCTTATCTTACCATCATAGGGGATGCTGTGTGGAGGTCTCTATATCTTCTTAGGGGATGCTGTGTGGAGGTTCTTTTAAGGAAGGGGAGGATAGGAAGTTATGGAAGGTAAAAGGTATGAGGGGTGGGTAGGAATCTGGGTGTCAGTGTGTCCGGGAGTGACGGACGTATGAATCTATCCCTCCAACTGCGGTGCAAGGCAATGGGTCGAGAGATTCCCGCTGGAAAGGTCAAAAGGCCTCCCTCAACCAGTCTCTCTCGATCCGGCCCGCGGCGCAGCAGGTGGGCAGATGCATCCACCGCCAAGACCCACCCAAAAGTCACCCCCTGAACCCGGGCACCCCTGCTTAGTCACCAAACGTAGCGAACCACTTGGGGTGACCTATGGCAGAAGTGTTGGTTATCCAATAAATGGTTCCCACACAAAATATGTAAATCCGTACACAACACCATCTCTGATACTGACAAAAACAAAACACGGACAGTTGCGCATTGATAATTGCTGCATTGTGTAATTTTTAGCTTAATAAGTTTAATTCAACAGTAATTGATTCTGAGGCGGTACGAAGTTCGTCGGGTCAGCTAGTTTATATATATATATATATATATATTTCGTTCTTGCGCTAATTTCTATAGCGAGGTAGTTATGTCATTTTTAATCAATTATAATAATAAAGTCGAGCTCCGAATCCGTTCAATACAATCCATACAAGTTAGTTCATGATTTCAATTATAATTTAATGAATACTTCGCATTTAAAGGTACTTGAACATATTATAACATGTATTAAGTTAGTGTATTTTGCATTGAAACCTGTATAATGTCGAGTTATATGAATCCTTATCAATTTCCACAACTAGTTTTAGTAAACTTGTTTGCCGATATCTTGCCCAAGCGTAGCCAAAGTCGAGATAATACGGTATGTTATGGATTATTGTTAACATTCTGACTAAACGATAGCCTAATATGACAAAGCTGTACAAAATGAATGTTCTGAAACCTGCCTAAAGCTAAATTTGGGAATGATGAATATTCTTTTTACTAATAAGGGTCAATTTTATTTTATTTTTTATTTAGTTTTTATTTAAGTCTTTAATCCAGCAGTACCTACTAGGGGGACAGTGCAATTTCAGTCTACCAAGTTACATAGGATACAACTATTACATACAGAAAAAAAACAATAAAATAAATTAAAAAATTGTTCACACGCGGTAGACCAGAAAACTAATGTAGATAAGAGTGGGGAGACTACGAAGCACCTGTTTTTATCAATGTGAAGGATATTTTTATCCATATTTTTGTCGTCGAGTTCGAGTGCACCTTTTCCTATAGATACATTTGGTCAACTTATTAGTGTTTGTGTTTTCTTCTTCGGAGTTGCTAGATGTCGCTTTCTTTTGTATTTTCTTTTGCCTGTTCATTTTGGAGTGGTTTGAAGATTGGATATTGTTATTACAATTTTTTTTTTTAAGATTTTGCAGGATTCGCTAAATGTCTGCAGAGGTTCTTCGGGTGCTTTATACCACTACACTAAAGGAGACTTGCGTTGTACTGTGGATTTGTCGTATTATATTGGAACCGAGTACCCGTGAATTAAATAAATATTTTATAGCTGTCTCATTCTCTTGCGGGCTAAGTCCAATAGATGTATTTATTTATTATTAGTTTCAATAGCAAGGTTTGTACCTGTATATATAATGTATAGTATAAGTATAGATTTTTTTTTCACAGACCTCCTGACTAGGATTTCCTGTTCTGAGGTAGCCTGTAGTTTTTTAAAATATTTGTATTTGGTTATGGATTGTCTTTATATCGTCTTCATGATGTTTGTAATTTTATTATCACTCTGATCTCTCAGCCATGTTTTTACTTTTGTTTTAAATATATTCATTTCCTTTATATTTTTGATTTGATCTGGTAAAGCATTGTATAATTTCATAGCATGGAATTTATTATTTCTCTGTTTAAAAGATGTGTTCAAACGTGTGTATGTGTGTGAGATTTAAATATCAACGGTGCTAAAGAAGTTTTCACTTCAAAAATATAATAGGTATGTACCTAATGACACAATTAAGTAAAACATCATATAAATTAAATTAAAAATTACATCAAATTAAATTTAATTAAAAGATCGCCCATCGGGGAGGTCACCGTATCATCTGCATCCACGCTCATTGAATGGAGAGTTGAACCACTCGGTTGCAACCACGACAATGCCATTGGTTAACTTCCGTGTCCTGCCTTAGAAGCTTTGTTCGTCGATGGTCAAGTAAGGCGGGCAATGAATGCACCCTTCTACCTTCTGTGAACATCGTGGAGGTACCTACTGCAGAATCTTGGTAGCATAATTTACCTGAATGCATTATTGTAACACACCCTCAGATTTTTCTATTGCGCTGGTGGATATTGTGTCCACATCTCATATGCGTGTACGTACATAGCAGTCCTGAATTTGCTGACATCGACGCTAGTCACTACAGTGGTAGAATCGCCCTGAGAGCATTCCGGCTCTTACAATAATTGTTCTTCTTTGTCTTTCCATGTCTTCTATAATAATACTAATATTATTTAGTTTCCCATAGCTTAGCACATATTTTTCGGTATTCATGAATACGGCATTGTTGAAGTCACCGCGCTAGCGACAGCCGACTTGCTCCAGTAGCGTTTTTACGTCAGAATGACGTTGTAGCCAGTTTGAACCGTTTTGGAAAGTATGGTTTTCGATGGTTTTTTTAAATCAATAATTATGAATGAAATTTTTTAGGATTTTTAGAACTATGATCAGAACTAGAAAAATTAACTCTAAATATTCCATACATTTTTAACGGCATCCATAATCTTCGAAAATTCCCCATTAAGTACAGTAGAATCATTTTTAAGAGATTCTTGCTCTTGTGGTGGTGTGCTGTATCATTAGCGCGAAGCGAGGTAAAAGGGGACTGCTGACGGATGTTTAAAATAAATTTTAACCAATATGAACAACTGTTGGTACGCGATACCAGCGCTCTGTACATGGTTTAATTGCCGTGAGGTACTTTTGGTTTCCTGCAATGAAAACCAACTTTATTAAAATTTATTGAAAGGCAAAACAGCCATGTTTGGCGACCAGATCTAATATCCAGGTATTTTCTAACCTTCCTCATCCCCATTTCCTTCCCCCGTTCCTTTCAGCATCTCAACTTAACTGAATTACCACTTAATGATACCATGGTCCCATTAGCTCCAGACAATCATTGCAACTCATCGCGTATTTTTGTTTAAAAGTAGAAATTATTTTCATTTCTATTAATACTTCTTTTCTAGCTAACGTCTTCGTTAATGCTTTTTAAAAATAATTACTCAAACCGTTCATCGACAATTATCGAAGAAACAACCCTATTGGCGTAGTCATACATAAAAGTAAAGAATGATAAGTTAACACCTTTGGTATATGGATTCGTAGAATGGGCTTGAAAACCAGCTGCTTCCTGTAAAAAAGGCTTTTAGTCGACGCTCTTCGTCCTTTTTTCCTGCGATAAAAAGATAATTTAATTTAAGGACTAGAATTACGTTCCTATACATTGAATTTAATATTTTTATTTTAAAATTATGCCAACACTTGAGAAAGTAGATTCAAACTTCTTATCAGATATTTACAAAAGTGTGGATAACTTTGTGAATATGAAAAGTGTACTATTTATATATCTTTTAACATATTTTTTTAATATAGTATTTAGATTGATACGTGAATACCGCACAAGACTCCAAAATGTTCTCAACTCTCCTACCCGTACTGTGCTATCACCGATTTGTGTATGTGAGGCTGAAGATAGTGGATAGGGTAAGAGGAAAGTCAGGAAGTAACTGCTAATCTGGTCTGTCACCAAAATGTTCTCAACTCTCCGAAGCCAGTGGTACTGTGCTATCACCGATTTGTGTATGTGAGGCTGAAGGGAGTGGATAGGGTAAGAGGAAAGTCAGGAAGTAACTGCTAATCTGGTCTGTCACCAAAATGTTCTCAACTCTCCGAAGCCAGTGGTACTGTGCTATCACCGATTTGTGTATGTGAGGCTGAAGAGAGTGGATAGGGTAAGAGGAAAGTCGGGAAGTAACTGCTAATCTGGTCTGTCACCAAAATGTTCTCAACTCTCCGAAGCCAGTGGTACTGTGCTATCACCGATTTGTGTATGTGAGGCTGAAGGGAGTGGATAGGGTAAGAGGAAAGTCAGGAAGTAACTGCTAATCTGGTCTGTCACCAAAATGTTCTCAACTCTCCGAAGCCAGTGGTATTGTGCTATCACCGATTTGTGTATGTGAGGCTGAAAGGAGTGGATAGGGTAAGAGGAATGTCAGGAAGTAACTGGCTAATCTGGTCTGGTCGTCAAACACAACTAATCCATTTTTTTAACTCCACAAGGAGAATATTTATTTTTTGTATTGCCTATGCCATCTTTGGGGATGCTGTCTTGAGGGTCTTTCTAAGAAAGGAATGAGAAGAAATTCTGGGAAGGAAAAATGTATGAGGGGTGGGTAGGAATCTGGGGGTTAGTGTCCAGGAGTAATGTTTGAATACATCCCTCCCACTGCGGTGAAAGGCATTGGGTCCGGCTGTAGAGGTCAAAGGGTCTCCTTCAATCGACCTGTGAAATTGAACAAAGTTGACCCCATGAACTTGTGATGTTTGTCTTTTCTACTCTCTTGTATTTGTCTGTATTTTATTTACTCCTGGGCACTTGGCACCAGTCGTAATATTTCGTCTTTTCTCTTGGCTCTGATCGATATTTAAATTCTTAAGGCTTTGCATATGTGTGGTAGGGATGGAAAATTCCTCCCCTACGTCACACAAGCCTTTATAAAATTGGACCCTTATTTCCTCTGATAACTACAGAAAGCTACTTAAAGCTCCCTTGTACTACATACCTTTAGCGATATATGTACCTAACTAATAAATACGTTATTTACGACTTTGAACGTAAATATTTTCGTATTTAGGTTGTAATTAAACTCCATCAAACGTTGTGTAAATTTTTTGATTTATGATATAGGACTTTAATTACTTTAAATTTTGTGGTAACCCTCTTGATTCTAAACAGAGTGTTGAATTTCAAACTGTATTGGTCTCTCTCTTGCAAATTTAACCTTAAGTAATTTCTCTAAATGAACTAACTTCCCTTTGACGTTTATTATGATTCCCTACATCCTAATGAATTCATGACTAAGTAATACTAATCGAAACTACACATGACTAATTGAACAGATAATTAAATATAACTCAAATGGTTAAATGTTAGTAAATTTGATTATGATTGTATCTCGTATCTGCTGGGCGCCCCTCCGTTTAGATTCAGCTGCTATAAGGTACATATAAAGATGGATTTAGTAGGTTAATGTAATTAGTTAATTGCATATTTGACGAACTCAGAATAACCCTTTTTCTGGCAAAATTTGGCTCCTGCCTCCATCAAGTAAGCCGGGTGATCAGAAGTCAACCCAAAATTCGCACAGTCTTTTGGCACGGTTCAATTGATTGATACCTAAGTTATCGCGTCCCAATTGACCTTCCTTTCGCCATCATGCACTGCCTTCAGGTCTTCCTCCAAGCCCAGATACCTCCAAATTCCTACTCCTCCAAAGTTTACTATTTACTTAGGGCGAACCGGTTTCGTCCTATATGCAATCATATACTCACGGGTTTGTGTGGAGTTACGGGTCGTGAATCCTCCCTCCACGTTCAAGAAATGAGACGAGAGTGACCCGACAGGCCTAAAGCACTAATTGTAAGTGAGTTCGTTTCATTCAATGAACAGTACATAAAAAGATATATATGTAAACATACGTTTTGGGAAGGTTTATAACTCGCAATGCGAAACTACTTGCAACGCATCCCGAGCTCGGATCTCGCCCATCAAATTCTGCGAAATTTTCAGATTGATACCGAATATATACGTAAGAATAGTGTGAAATATAAATAAATATTAGTATAATAAGATCTTATCTGGCGATGTGTTCTGGAGATTCGCCATAACTCCAAGCTTTTGTTTGGTTTTGTTGACGGTTTTGTTTGAGAGATCCGCCATCTCTATGGTTTGATTAATGGTCCTTGTTACAGAAGCGAACACTGCCTTCTGTTGGTTGAATTGTATTTTTTTTTCTTTTCTTTCCCTCCCCTCCAATGTTCAACTTTTGATAAATTCTTGCTATCCCGTGATTCTCAATTGAATCATGTAAACCCTCATTACCCCTTATTAAGCTATCCCGTGATTTTTCAACTGCTTCATCTAAGCCTTCATTACCCCTTATTAAGCTATCCCGTGATTTTTCAACTGCTTCATCTAAGCCTTCATTACCCCTTATTAAGCTATCCCGTGATTTATCAAATGTTTCATCTAAGCCTTCAATACCCCTTATTAAGCTATCCCGTGATTTATCAAATGTTTCATCTAAGCCTTCAATACACCTTTTTGAACTATCCCGTGATTTATCAAATGCTTCATGTAAATCTTCAACACACCTTTTTGAACTGCTATAATAAATCTGTTAATTTTCAATTGCTTAGATCTGTAGATACCTCTTTACGTTCAAATTAAAAATAGTGTTTAATTTTTTTTTCTTTTGTTCCTAATAATTGCGCAATATAATAATTTTATCCCGTTCCTAGAAGTTAATACCTAAGTACGATATCCACTAACCAAGGTCATTTTTTTTTTTTCTTTTTACTGTATTCGAACTAGTGCCCCAGTGACCGAATTATTTTGTAAACAATTTGAGCTTTGTAAACATTCTCGACGGCTTCGTGACCTAGATTCAAGCGTATGAGGTATGTTTACTTTAGACATTCCGGAGACGTGTGAGATGACTCTAAAATTTTCTTTGTTTGATAATGATGTACTTAGCGCAATTGTCTAGTCTGATACCCGATTACGTATACATATTTATTCATTTATATATACTTTGTCTCAATAAATAATTTATAATATTGATCTGTATAATTTTATGATTGAAATAATTTCTAATATCATAACTTATTTCAAATGCTCTGGATTTTCTGAAATTATATTAATACATACATAAGATTAAATATAAAATATTGATTTGTAAATTTATCACACATAACTACTTTCAATAGTTATTGATGAATTCAGAGGTAGGAATCGATACCCTTTTTTCCTCTTTTTATATAAGTGTTTTCCTTTTTGATTAAATTTTTTCTTGGGAACAATAAATTACATATATATATGTTGATATACATACATATATAAATATATAAAATATACTTATTATACTTATAATATTTTAATATAGTTACATATCACATATTAAGCGAGTAATATCTTGGTCAAATAATTAATCCAAATACCAATGTTTGCTGCATTCCGCCTTCTCCTTGGAATCTGTAAAATTTTATAACGGAAAAGACTTACCCCTACCAAGGTTTTTTTCCGACCGGGAAATACACGGTAACCTTGCTGCGATTTTCCTAAATTAATTTTTTACTTTCCTAAATTTAATTAAATCTTTTTGACTTCAATTTTTTTTTTTCATTTAATCTAATTAATTAAAATGATGTATGAACTCTATCGTTCTAAACTGTATTTTATCTCAAAACTCGTTGGTTAGATAACACTTTAAATGATAGTTACTTCACGATTAATTTAGAGATGGTAAATTGTCGTTAAATTAAATTTTTATCCCTCCGAACTTTTATGTATTAATAAAATATTATTTTGTCTTATTATTATTATTTAAGATAATTAATTTAAATATTTATTATTTGTTAGAACACTTTCACTTAGATTGAACACACGTATTTAATTATAACTCCTTCACGCTAAATTATCACATCACTTCAGTTATTTATTGCACTAATATTAAACGCGAAATTTCTAAGTTTAAAAACACGATATTAAGTGATCATAAAATCCGAATTTTCCACTAAAACAAATTGTATTTATCACGAGCACTTTTATTTTTCACAAGTAATTAATGCGTTGTCTTTAATTTTTATTTTCACTGACTCTAACTGCAAAGTATTTTTTTTGTATATCACTGACTAGAATGTGAAATTTTTCTAAGTATCAAAATAATTATCACTTAGAATTTTTTAACTTTAAGTCACCCACCGTTTCGTCACGTTCCGCGAAGTTACAACCTTTTCGACCACGACCGTAGACTGTCCTCAACTGGCATTTGTCTAGACTTTTATACCCCTCTCAGGTCCAAAAGATCGTATCTGAATCTCCTATAATAAACCAATCTAATTACTATCAACTCGTAATTTCTTGAAACCTCTCCATTATTGTCGAATGCGGTCTCTTTGTACGTTTTGCGTTTGATACATTAAATTCTGTCTCGTACTCCCATACTTACAAGATCCGGATTTAGTAAGATCCATGTTTAATGGCCCAACTTCCTTTGTCCTGTTGTTCATACAAAATTAGCTTGAATTTAATAATTTTAAAGTTCTATTTTCATATATTTCGTAACATGTCCGTGCGTACGGCATCTACCATATGTTCCAAATCTGTCCCCAAATTCGCCTATCAGAGATATCTTCATGTCGAAGTCTTTCTCGCAAATTGTTCATTTTTATTTTATTATTTTTCCTCGAGTTTTTCTGTATTCTATATGAACCTTTCCATTTGAAACCGAATTTTCTCTATTTACGTCGTATATTTGAATTTTCCATTTTTTTCTCGAATTTTCTTTTATTCACGACACTCTTTCCATGAATTTCCTTATTTATCCTTACGTTATTGTTCATATCTCTATAGGTTTTTATATTTCAAGCCGTATTTATTTTATTCACTGTTAATCTAAGATTTCCTTTGTTTTTCTCTGTCGTATCTCCTTTCCCCTCACTTCCCCGTACTTCCCTGATATAACCATATCGTTTTTTGATGTTTGCTGCCTCTTGGAAAATTTCATTTTCTATTTGTTATTAATAAATATATCATTTTTTAACATCTTTATAGGGGATACCCCCACTTCGGCCCTTAAATTCCTGTCATTTTTATTGCTTCATAGAGAACGCCTTACAAATTTCGTCCCGTTCTTACGAAAAATCCCATAAACCATATGTCTTGACAGTTGTATACATTAGTTCTTGTACCCACCTGGCAATAAATCCTTTTTTATTTCAGTGTCGTTAAATTTTATGAGAATTCTTTAATATAAATATTTCATAAGACCCATGATAATTTTTATTACCTTTTTAACGGCTAATCGTCCTTATCTAAACAATTTTCATGTTCGAATATTCCTTGTTTATCACAACAAAATACATCTGAAATCGACAACCATTGTAATGCCTCATTTTTTTATCTGCAATCGCGTACTATGTTACTCTATAACCTCCATTTTAATTACGTAAAATGACTCCTTTTCCTGAGTTTTTCTATCGCAATGTTTTCAGCATTTTCCACTCCCCTCCGTACTGCACTCTATTTCTTCTCTAACACTTGTTACTGCTCTAGACATCTGAAATATACCCTCGCCTATCCTTTAAAACTCTCATTTTTTTTTTGACGTTTCCTCCCTACATCTTTCATCGTAATATCCTAGCTCCGTCTAGAATTGATAACAATAATTTTCCATTGTTTTTTCAACATTTCCATTTCCTTTAGCACGTTTTCCCTCGAATCGATCATCTCCGGTCGTCACAAACAATCGTATTATAGATGGAAATCTCCCTAACATCTTACAATACGTTTTCGTCACTTGCTTTGCAATCTTTCACTTAAACTTTTGCATCGTGTTTACGTGTATCTTTTTTTCCGCACCTTATATGTTTTAATGCGTTCGAGAACTAGGGTTTCTGATCCCTGGAATGTACCGGTTAATGATAACATTTCTTGGGGTCATCGTTCTTTTGTCCCTGAACAGATTATTTCTTCCCATGGAGTTTATTCACCTCTCGGTTTGGTGGGAACGTCAAACTCATTAATCACATTCCTAATTGCTAAGTCCAAAGGTCGTTCCTTTGTTCTAAAAATGGGTTCGGCCCTCTTCCCGTTGATAGGCTGAATTGTTTTTTAATCGCTTTTGCTGCAATTCAATTGGCTGTCAATATATCACGTCTAAAGTATATTGGGGAGTCCCTGTCCCTGATTATTTGTTGATACCATCTGTGATTTTTTTATCAATACTCGTCTCACTTTGTCTAATTATAGATCCCTACCGTAAATATGAATTCACTTTACTCTAATCCGATAGATGTCGTAGACGTGTCCGTTTTATAAGTAATTGATATTTTCTTTTTAAATTAAAGTGGGAAGCTACGATATTTTCTTATTTTTCACTGTTGATCAATGCAATTCATCACAAACTCGATCAGCTCTGCTGATTCACCAAAGGCATCGAACCATTTGGGGTGACTCAATTTCTAGCAAGGTTTGATTCTGAATTGTAGTCTTTCACTAGGCGTTACTGGTAGTACCTATCTACCACTCTGAAGTTACGGTAGAAAGTTGCTTTTCTGCATTTGCTCATTTTTCTGCCCTTTCATGTTTGCCAACGTGAATTTCTTATCCTTTACTCCACCACGTGAAGACAAATAACTCCAACAAGGAGTTTAACGACTCCTAGGAAAGGTTATCTGTCGGTAACGGTCCAACTGTACGTAGCACGTTCCAGTCTGTTAATTCCATACGTCCGAATCTCGCCAAAAGAGATATCACAAGCGAGACGTAACGCTGGGGAAGGTACTAAGGCCTCATAAGGCAGTTTCTACATTCTCATTTTAATGTAAAGTAATAAAGAAGATTGTAAAATAAAAATCTCTTATTTCAAAGAACAAGAACTCTCAATGCTCAGAGATCCATCTGTCTTAGCATTAGGTGGCTTACGAAGTGTTATGTTCCTGATATTGTATTCTGATTTGGCAGGTTGGGGGTTTGATTCCAAGTGCGGAACAAAAATGTGATGATTATTTTTATTCATTTTTATCGCCAATTAGCAGAAACAATATTTCAATTTTTGGGAGTTCTATGGTAGGTATTTAATTTTATATCTTTACTAAATAGCATCGAGGCGGCTTATTTTCTTTCGGCGTAAACGGAATGGTCTACCAATATGTTATTAAAATGTTGTTCTATTGTAAATTTCCTGGATAACGTGTTACATAGATAATTTCTCATGTTAATGCTTTTCGATATCTCGAAAGTAGAAATTTGATTAATTGCTTTTAAGGGTTTCATTTATAATTCGCTATCCCTGGAACTGCATCAGCCTAAAAATACCCTCTACAACATCCCCAAGGATGATATAGGCCCTGAGAATTTTTCCTGAGCCTCTTGTGTGGAGCTAAGGTTAAATAAGTCCACGTCGGTATCCAATCTCTCGCTACACCTACACCTCCAAGCAGCAAGCAGCAAGCAGCAAGCAGCATCCAGCAACCAGCAACCAGCAACCAGCAACCAGCAACCAGCAACCAGCAACCAGTAACCAGCATCCAGCAACCAGCAACCAGCAACCAGCAACCAGCAACCAGCAACCAGCAACCAGCTAAACGGCTACCATGCTACCAGAGCCGTGAGAAATCTATTACTTCCGTACCTGTCAACAGTCCTGATTGTTCTCGCTTAGTGACATCAACCATCACACTGTACACCACAGTGTGATGTGTAGTGCACTGCAGTAGACACGAACAAACTCACTCACAGTCACACGACCTCTGACCTGTAAACGTGAAGCAGTGAGGCATGGAGATCGAATGAATTAAATGTTAATCTATATCTTCGAGACTAATCTTTTAGTAGAAAGGTTGGGAAAGCTTCATCGCCATCACATTTAGTTTCAGATCAAATGACAACAAAGCTAACAGCTTACCTAAAATAAGGGTATGTCGAAATTCCTCAATATTTGTCTGATTCTCAATCACAAGCTATTATACTATTTGTGTAGATGAAAATGATTGTTTAGCAAAAGTTTATTAAACATCATACAAAAAAGAGATCCGATATTTTACCACATCCAAATGAATATTGCTTCTCCCTCAACTAATTGTGATTGGTAAAGAAAGCACGAAATCGGAAGGCAGTTATTATTTTTGACGCATCTGCCTCGATGACGGACACTGCAAAGCTAGCTGAAATGTTGACACAAATGTGAGGTAAGTGCAACACGGCATAGTATAACAAAAATCAAAGAGGATATAAAATTAATTATTTTTGTCACGTCTGCTCAGCTAGGATCATACTGTGTATTTATCACCTTCCCCTTGGTAAAATTATTTTCTAGATAGACGCAGTAGAGTCGTCATGGTGACTGCGTTCAGAGAGAATCGGCTATCATCTTAATTATTAATACGCCACAATGTAGTTCATATAACGCCATATTCACATTTTTAATAACAGCGTTAATAACTCAAAAACGCGATTTATGTTTCCCCGGAATTCTCTTATCCTTCGCCTGCCGTTCATGACGTACTTTTTTAATCAATTGATAATTAAAACCGTCCGCTTACGCAGCGTAATAATATATGTGCCAGAGTTATAATTGCATCGTTGTACAGTAAAGTTGGCAGTCTTGAGTTGTGTCTTAAGGCGGCACTAATTAGATATTTGAGATTTCTCCCTCCCACAGAGCAGTCTTCCTCTGCCGATTTGAGAAATCATAGAACCGTGTCCGGTTGCAAGCTGTTTCCACTGTATTTTTACCTACACTTATATGCCCGATAGTACCGACTCAAGGCGCCGAAATCACACCAAGGGATTGCGATTTCTCGGAGTTTCACAAATTCAACAAAATAATGAAGGACGGTTTTTAATTGGGCTGTTTCAAATCAAAAGAAAGTCAAGGACCATGCATACAGTAATTTATGTTACTAAAATCGTTAACAATTAATTAACAAGAAGTTTCACATGTTGTGTGTTTACCTTACCTGTTACTTTACACTTCGATATTCTTGAAGGAAATAAAAGACGATGTTATTTCAGTGAGTCAAAAAATCAAAATTTTAGAAAAATGAAAATAATATTGTTTATAATTAACGGTTTTTCATCATAGGATAACATAAATTAATACATATTTTTTATTAGCTCCACACAGGAGGCCCCCAAGGAAAACAATTTTATCGTAATTGTCACCTTTGGGGTTGCAGTGTGCACGGTATTTTTGTGGAAAGGAATAATAGGAAGTTCTGAGAAGGAAAAAAATGTGTGGTCAGTGTATTCTGCCGAGCGATTCTCTATCTTTTGTGAAATCGAGATAGATCTCGGGCGAGATCTCCTGTCAGATTTGTGTGATTTTCTTTGGCTGTTATTTGCTTTTTCTAAATGCCGATGTCAGAATTTCAGCTGTGAGCTGTCACGTATTTTAGTTTAGGTCGTTTTAAACACAAATTCATGCAAGTATGCATGATTATTTATTCATTTAATAGTCTTAGAAAATCACACAAGTCTGACAAGACATCTCGCCCGATATCTATCTCGATCTCACAAAACAGAGAATCGCTCGGCAGATTTGGTTGTAGGCGAGTTAAAAAACTAAGACTTCTCAATTTTCCTTTCGTTATTCTAAACTCGTAATAATTCCTAAATATATTCAGCTTCGTGCAATTTGATGTAAATTATTACAACAGTAAATTTGATCTACCGTTTTTTAACAGAATGCTCAGGAATCGATTATTTTGACAAATTGCAACTTCAAATTAAAAGACTCCATACACATATGCCTTATACACTCACCTGCAAAGGCTTAATTAATAATTTAAAAAAACGTTAATTAGCATAAGCACACAACCTAAACATTTGTTTACCAAATGAGACGGACCATCATTTATCAAAATGATATCTCTGTTATTTATGAATGAATTTAATGAATGCTAACAAGAGTACGTAACTACGAGAATTTACAAATGACACAGCAACATAATGATTGTCGCATTAAATTAATTTGTAGTTTGGTCGTTTTATTAGTTTGGTCCTAAAATATTATGGGCAGTAAAAATAGGCAGGAACACCTGAGAACATAATATTCTCAAATGAAAGTTTTATGTAATTATATTTTTATGAAACACCACACAAGATATGCAATGTTCAGAGCAGTTGTGGCTACAGCATTCCGATTTGAGGAATGTTGTGGTGAATGGCAAAGAATGGGTGGGAGGGGAAGGTAAAGGATTAAGAATAGTTTGGAAAGTAGTTTACTGCACATTTAGACATCATCATTTTGATAGTAGAATATTTTCATTCATTTTGATGATAGAACTTGTTTACAATTCTCATAAATTCGGAGTAATAAGTTTTACATGATTTTCAACAATTGTTATTGTCCGTTATATCCGACTTAATATTAATGTTCAAAATTGTAAATGGTAGAATAGACAGTCCTGATCTAACTAAGCTCATTGAATTTCATATTCCCACGAGAACCACTCGTTCTAAAAGCCTTTTTAAATGTAACAATAATCGGACTGAGTATACGAAACACTCACTTTTACCTAGGTTGCATGAAGTTACTAATAGATATGCAGATGTGATAGATCTATTTAACTGCACGGAACATAGGTACAAGACGGCTATGCTATCATATTTTTTTAATCACTATTAATTTTATTTGTATTATAGATTTTTGCATGTAAATGTATCTCTGGTGTCACTTCCCAATGTATCGTCACGATTAACTGTTATACGTACACTGTTTTACCATTACTAATATTTTGAATATGAATTTGTGACATGTAATTAATGTTTATGGCATACTTATGCCGTTTGTATTAAATAAATAAACATTAGCGCAGAACCGTAAAAAATCTGAAAATTTAAAAAAAATGTTTAAAAACAAGTGAAGAAAAAGAAAATTAAAATTTGACGAAAAAATGGTCACGGTGGAGAATTGAACCCCGATCAATTGTTTGGAAGGCAACCATACGGACTATAACACTATCAACTATTTATTGAATGGCAGCACAATTTCACGATTGTATCTATCTCTCATAAAAGTATGATTTTTTGTTCCGTTATTTTATTGTTTCATCGTTTACAAAACAGTCATCAATGTAAAAAAAATAAATATGCAGTTCACACGCGGTAGAAGTGAAACCTTTAGAAAACTAGAGTACGCAAGAGTTGGGAGGCTACGAAGCACCGCACAAAGAGGAAACCGATTATATTATACTATCTCATTCTCTCTCAGGCTTAGATGTATGTGGTTGTTTCTTTTTAGTGTCGCTATTTTTCGTTTCATCGAGCTTCAAATGACAACGGTGCTAAAAAAAATTCACTTCAATAGTTTCCATAGTGACTATGACTACTCCGTGATTTTTCACGGGTCTACGTTAGTTATTTCTAATTTTGAAACGCGTATGTGTGGTAAAACAAATGTGGATATCCGCAAAGAATGTAAGGCTGATGTAAGCATAATGAGTAAGATTAAGAAAGGGACCCTCAGATGGTTTGGGCATGTAGAGCGAATGAACGAAGGAAGTAGTGTAAGAAGAATATACGACGCGAATGTGAATGGTAGAAGAAGTCGGGGATGCCCGAGGAAGACATGGCACGATCAAGTTAATCAGATACTTGAGTCGGGTCATGTCAAAAGTCAGAATAATAGAAGAGTATGTATGAGACGATGTATGAATGTGAGTGAGGCAAAGAGTGTGTGCCAAGACCGAATTGTTTGGCGGTCCGTCCTCTCTGCCTACCCCTGCGGGGAAACGGCGTGATGGTTAGTTAGTTAGTTGAAACCTTTAATTATTCGTGGCAGAATTCCATAATGACCTTTTTATTGAGTAAATCACTCTTACGGGTATCTTCAAACTGATGTCAAGATGACAAGTCTGAAGATGCCCGTCGTAAGGTAAAACGTTCCAGCCATCAAAAAAGTCATAAAGGTGTTGTTTCATAAAAAAGTCATATGAAAAATGTTTCAGTTATCGATTAAACCCGGGCGTTTATTTTCTTACAGGTTTTCTATGAAAGTATACATAGAAATGCTGTATTTATTTTGAATTTCATCGACATGGTTGAAAAGTCCATGTGGTAAAATTGGCTCCCCCTTCAGGCAATACATTTCATCCCCGCGATGCGCGTCCCGCGGCAAGGGCAGCGCAAAGCGGTACGACTGGAATCATCGCCGCGACAATCACGTATGCAATCGATATATCGCTTCAGCCCCGCAATAAATAGGGGAGAGTGACTGACCCGGCACCAGTCTACTTAGGGCCGACTTAAAGCCGAAATTGGGTTTTTCAAACTCGCACGTGTCATTTATTACCGCCCCCCGGCGCGCACCCTCCCTCTAAAGGATAACTATAAACCTATTATGATTTTTTTTCAATAACGCTCCGTACCGCAGCGTAAAAAGCTTCGGCTTAATCCCGCGCCCTGATAAGGGGGGTAATGATCGATGCATCATCCACTAGATTTGATACAAAGACATTGTGTGCCGCATTCAAGGCTTACCCAGCAGCGATGTTAAATCTGCCACTGGGCTAATTAATAAAAAAATCCCCATTGTCTAATCTAGCCCCACTTTTCTAATCAATAAGTCTTATCTCGTATAAAAATCCACTTATAAAAGTATTTTTTTATTAAAAGAAAATAACTTAGTTTACATCACTTTATTTTTATACTTTATAATATCAACATGTTTCGTGAACCATGTTCACTTCTTCAGGAATAAAAGTATACTAAAGTTAAAAAAAATAATTATAGATTACATATGGAGAGAAGAAATTGAAGGAGGGGGAAGGGTTGACAATGGTGGGAATTTCGAAGAATTGGGGATTACCCCAATTCTTCGAAATTCCCACCATTGTCAACCCTTCCCCCTCCTTCAATTTCTTCTCTGGTGGGAATTTCGAAGAATTTCTTCTCTGGTGGGAATTTCGAAGAATTGGGGATTACCCCAATTCTTCGAAATTCCCACCATTGTCAACCCTCCCCCCTCCTTCAATTTCTTCTCTCCATATGTAATCTATAATTATTTTTTTTAACTTTAGTATACTTTTATTCCTGAAGAAGTGAACATGGTTCACGAAACATGTTGATATTATAAAGTATAAAAATAAAGTGATGTAAACTAAGTTATTTTCTTTTAATAAATAAATAATGACATCACAAAGTAACAACCTTTTAGAAGAAGTTTTCTTCGAAAAATTTATAAAAGTATAATCCACCTGTAGCAAGGTGCAACTATTTTGATCTTAAGTATAAGAGTGAAACAAAGATGTTTTTTTTAATGTGAATACCGCGCAAAGGGTCGCAACTGTTTCCAACCGTCTGCAGCTAGTGATATTCTGGTATACGCAAGTTGTGGTATGTTGTGCAGCTAAAGGTGGTGATATATGGCGATGAAGTATCTGGCTATAAAATCTAGTCATCAAACACGGCTAAAGCCATTTCAAGCAACGTTTTGATTTTGAACGGTTGTTTTTCACCAGGGTAACGACCTTGCAAACGACGTTTCGTACGAAGATGATAATAAAAATAATTAAATTAAGAAAACACGAAAATGAAGAAATTATACAATTCATGAAGTAACACCAAAACAACCCACAGTTAACCATCATTAAGATAAGGTAATCAACAAACATGAAAATGTGGTCCACAAACACAAAGCTGAGGAAATCAACAAACGTGACGATGACGAAACCAACAAACATGAAGATGAGGTCGACAAACCTGATGTTGAGGAAATCATGATGTTACACCAACACAACAACCTACAGTCCTCCTCACTAAGGATTCCCATGTCCTCCTCGGAACAGGAATCACTGCTGAATAGGACTGTGAATATTTTTAGTACCTACTAGGTATACTCTTATACCTAGAATGTAATATGCATTAATAAAAAAATAAGTAAACAAACTTGTAAGATATATTTTAAATCTATTAAAAGTATGATCTTTTCTTCCCTCTAATGGCACTATACTCAATTACTCGGGACCCATAATCCAGAGCCACAGGGTTACTAACTTGACCCTTTGCAGTCGAACTATCTCCCATCTTCCCTTTCGTGGGGGTATTTAATAAAAATAGACGATTTGACCTGACACCTATCGCAGTTCATGGCATAAAAATGCGGTAGTTAAATGCACTACTATAGAGAGCACGTCGCCTATCTTGGAGTCCCTAAGATTGAAGGGAGGCTTATCACTTTGTGAGTCAGCCGCATTTGGAATTTAACAAAACACCCTGCAAATCTCTAGGTAGGTACTTCACAAAAATACGATTTTATCTCATATTTGTTAATGATTTTCGCCGGGCTGGACTACTAATTTATTTATCTATTTATTTCTATCGTCGTACATATACACTAGTTTAATAATAGTTTACTGGTAAATAAGTAGGTGATAAGTTTAAGTAATACAACAAATAAAATTCCTTTTATTTAAAAAAATGTAGGATTAAACTTATCAGTTACTGTATGTAATTGGTTAAGCAGTAACGTTTTCTGAATACCTCACTAGGAGAAGCCGAGGTGTTCGCACGTTTGTGATAAAGTGTTATTGTATATTAGATTTGTAGCTCTCAATATACATCGTGATAGTAAATGGCAGCCTCTGTGGTCGAGGGGCAATACTCTCGACTAGAAATTCGTAGAACGCAGGTTCGAATCCCAGCGCGTGCAAATAAATTTATGTGGTTAATTTGTTTTGTTTAACAAACATATTATTTTGAAATAATATATAGCACCCAGAGTGGAAGATCCTCACAGTATCGACTTGGTTTAAGACCACCATTCAGAATTAAAACGTTGCTTGAAATGGCTTTAGCCGTGTTTGGTGACTAGATCTGAATAACCAGGTTCTTCCCCACCTTTCCGGTACCCATCTCCTTCCCCTCCTCACTATTTTTAGTCTCTCAACGTACGTTGCAAGGGTTGGGCGGGGCTAGTTGAACCAAGGGGCTTGTTGGGCCACGCCAATATCTTCGGAGCCGAAAGACTTACAAAGTATGCCGAACATGTTCTGGCAAGCTAGAAGTGTGGGGATCGCGCCACCAAGCATTTAGTAGGCGAATGGCCTCCGTAGCGTGTGCGCGGGGATTTTGTGTGATTTTTGCTCCAAAAGTAAAAAAAGACGATCGACTGCTTTTTTGAAAATAGATACTAAGGAAAAAGGTACCAAGTCAAGGTAAGTCAATTTGATATTGGTGTTTACTTAACTGTATCTTGTCAATTGTAAAATTGAAATACATTTAGTGGTATTTGAGTTATCCGATGAAATTTGTAATAAAAAATGGGTGGGGCTATTTGAACCATTTGGTTCAACTTGCCCCATTCAGATTCCTTACTGTAATTTTATACATAATTTCCAGAGAAGAGTGCGTTCGTTGTCACGCCAGTCTAAAGTGGGCACACCAAAAGTGCACATCTGGCACTATTCCAATGTATATATATCTGCGTCAATTGTGACAGCGATATCGATGAAATAATTCTAAGAAAATTTACCTGTTTTATTATACTCGTTTTTTTAGATAAAATAATCATTTTATTGCCTAATTCTATATTCTTTCATTATTTCAATAAATTTAGTTTAATAATTTACATAATTTGTTTTATTAAACCATGAGTGTGAATATATGACACTATATTGTTCAACAAGCCCCGTGGGTGGTTCAACTAGCCCCACCTATGAGGCAAGTTGAACCATTTCTCCTTCTGCGTGAAAATTTAAATATCTTGCCTAAGGTCAATGTATTATATCATTTCATGAATATCATTATAAAGCCAGATAATGAAACTATCTTAATAAATTGAAAAAACAAAAATATCTATAAGAGTTTCGAGTCTGGGTCAAATTAGCAAAATCATGTTCAACTAGCCCCGCCCTACCCTACCCCAATTGCCATAGTTTCACTGGTTCGAGACTGGAGTAGTTTGGACTCTTTTGAGGTTAACATAAAAAACAAATAAAATAAAATGATAGAAACAATGAAATGAAAAGAAAAAAAACTGATGCTAATGTAATAATCACTGCTTAAAGTAGATCTAATCGTATGATTTATATTTACACTGCGTTTTATTTGGTTTGCAGTAAATAGGTTGAATTGAAAGGCTGTATGTAAGTTCGTTATCGGTTCGGACGCTGTACCTACAAAACACGATATTTTGTAAGAATCATCGATATATCCGATAAAACTGTATTTCTCGCGTTCGTTTTGTATTAAAACATGCCTCAGCATAGCAATTACAGAAAACCGCTCACCCCAGCGTCTAAATACTTTATGAAAAGTTACACTTAAATATAAAATTACACTTTATATTATTTTGAGCCCGGAAATATTTACAAAGGATGAAACGAGCGTACCTTTTTAAATCGTCAACACCGCGCACGTGGCCAAGTGTCAAAACATTGCGAGAAAACCCCGCTGCACGACACGTGGCTAACTTAGCCTCCCACGGTGCAGCGGAGCCGCGGAAGCTGCCAACGTTTTATTCATAAAAAACGTCATATTATAATGTCCTTGGCTCGCTTACGCCCGCAACTCTATCGTAAGTCCTGTATGTAAATATATCCGATTGTCCCAATACACACTCTGAGAATGGGGACATAACTGATGATCGCATCAATGCGATATATTTTTTATCGATTTTCTTAAATCTTAATAGAAGATTTCGGAATTAGCATCGCTATTAAATTTTATTTACACAGCAATAAACTGATACGGCGCAATAAAAATTGACGTTTTATATTTTCTTCAGTCAAATTTATCACGGCTTTCCGGGTTGTATAATATAATGTACCCACATATGCCAAATTATGTTTACCTCTTTATGTAAATGTCTCACTAGAATTCCACTGACCGGAGATGGTGGGTCACCAGAGTCCCAGTTGCGACTGCTACCTTTTTATTTTTCTGTGTCTTGTTCTGTTTCATGTTTCATTTATATTTATTAGAATTATATGAGACCGGTCAGTGGCGGAGTGGGCATCGCGTTTAGGTCCCACCCGGGCGTCGCGTGTTCGATTCCTCGGCTGGCTAAGTCCTCAATCACGTGGTGGTAGTAGGAGATTTTTTATTAAAAAAAAATAGAGTGTTTAATTCACACGCGATAGAAGTGAAACCAGAAAGTCGCTAGATTTTTTTATTTATTTTTTATTTATTTATTTATTTTTTTAAATTATTTTTTTATTCTTTTTTTTTATTGAAACATATAACAAGGTTACAATTTTACAACATAATATAAACTTCAATATTTCAATCACTCTCCTAATAAAGCAGCTGCTTGTGTTTAGGAGAGGACAACTAAATATTTTAACATTTATTTAAATTTAAAAAAAAAAATTGTAATTTAACAAAAAATATTTGTGATTTTATGAGAAAATACAGATAAAAGTAATAAAAATATAGGTTAGTTAATAAATGATTCAAAGAATTGATAAGGCAAAAACATATTTCTAAACAATAAGTAAAGTTATAAGGTGGTACATACTAGAGTATTTTAATTTAATTTTTTTTATATATTTGTCGTGGTTTTCTTCCAATCGTATATCAAAGCGTAATTTATTAAATAATTTAACCCTGTCGCTTTCTTTTGACTGTTTATTTTGAAGTGGTTTGAAGATTGGATATTGATTTAAAAAAAAAATATTTTTTATTTTTTTTGGATTTCGTGTGATTCCAATCTCCGTCCGCTGGATTTCTCTGGCCGCTGAAATTTGCAACGCACTATACCGCTGCGCTATGGGACGCGCGCGGCGAGGCGCGAATTTACGCATTATATTCCAACGATCCGTAAAAACAAAGCGGCCAATGAGCGCAGACCTATCGTCGGTTCGTAGTGCGTCATTTTCTTCTTCAGTAACGTACGTCTATCCTCTGTATAACTAGTGGGTTCTTACACAGCTAAACAAGTTGATTATAGGTAACCTCCATACATTTGAATACCTAACATTTTATTTTTCCGACATCTCCATTTATGCAAGTAACTTTAAAATTAGTATACTTTCTTGTTTTTTACATGTTTTTTTGGAAGATAGGGAAATATGAGATATATTTAGGCACCCGAATAGCCGTCGAAGCCATTACGACAAATTAGTATGCATTGCATATATTGAAACTCCCCTCAGTTTTCTCCGGCAATTCAAACACAGAAATTACATGAGCCGTGAAGGTTCGCTCCGATACAAGTCTGATACAAGACCATCGCGAGGCTCTCCGGGATAATCCAAACAGTTTGGCAATATGTTCAAATTACGGCCGCGAGAAATAGGAATCGGCATGGCGATTAATTTAAGATGAACCTTTTCAATTTGTTAGGATATCTTAAATAGCTGCCAACACATTTAACAATAAGTAAATTAAATTGTTTTGAGCAAGACTAATGAAATATATTATATTAAGGATGAACATAATACTATATCTAAGATTTCAATAAAGCTGACAAGAAGTTAAATATCTACGTAATTTGTAACGAACTTTTTTTACATTAGCTCTAAACAGGAGGCCCTGTGGAAAAAATTCCCCGACGGCCTGTGTCCTCATTGGAGATGCTGAGGCGAATGTCTATTTAGGGTATGGAAGAAGAGGACGTTCTGGAAAGGAAAAAAAATGAGGAATGAGTGGAAATCTGGGGGTCAATATGTCCAGGAGTGGCGGAAGAATGAATTCATCCCTCCCACTGCGGTTCAAGGCGATGGGTCGAGGGAGACCTGCTGGATAGGTAAAAGGTCTCCCTCAACCAATCTCACTTGATCCGGCCCGCCACACAGTAGCAAAACCTTGACAAACCTTACCCCGTGAACCCTCACTGTTAATTCATAAAACGTAGCGAATCACTTGCGGTGACCATGGCAGGGGTGTAGGTTATCCAATAAATGGTTGCCAGGGCGGCGGTACCCGTACCCGCCTCCCAAAACAGACTAAAATACTCAATGAAATCGAATGAATTAATTCATTGCTCGTTGACTGAGTTAGAGAACTGGTTTAATTGATATTCTTTATACGTGTTAAAAACATTCCTTGGCTCGCAATTTTTTTCGCTGTTGAAAACGTATAGGTCTTGAAGTAAAAATTATCTCCAATATTATATTTCTCACTTTCTTCATGCTCTTTCCTAAGAACATACCTTGGCCCTTAAAAATATCGGTTAGTTTTTTTTGTAAGTCTTTTAATAAGCCTATAAAAAAATAAAGTATAAGGTCTAAAAAACACACTTTCAAGTCCAAACTCTCCTATTTATAATCCCCTTTTCGGTTATGGTTTTATTGTATAATGTGGGAAATTCAGTTAATTTTATAATGATCGCAAAAAAAGTTGATATTTACACCCAATCTTCCCAAAATAAAATAAAATATGCATTTTCGCGTTGTTATTTTACAATACGGCCGCTAGTCGACGAATTCGGTTTTTCAAAGTGAACCCTATGGCGTCCACCGAAGAACTACTGTTCACGCCACAGTCGCCAAACCTCAGTCACGCCCCGAACTGAGCGGGAGATGGACGCGTCACTCCGCGTCGCTTTATTTCGTGAAATCAATTTTAAATTTCCGTTTTATTACAATAAACAATGCGTAAAACAGGAATTAATATTTTAATGCGAAATCAACCTATAAAACAAAACTCTCAAATACCTTTTCCAACCTTTCCAAAAGCTTTTTCTCAAGTATTTTTAAACTCCTCCCATAAAGGACGTGAATTCCAATTTCGATTTTTTCCCGAACTAGTGGATCGCCTTAAATAAAAACTAACATCACGTTACTTTATTACCATAAGACGCCGAACAGGTTTAGGTTCCATCGACTATTATTTTTATTACCTCTAATAAAAATAGTTTTCTCTGAATGAAGGGACAGAAATTTTCAAGGTTCAATTAATTGCGTTGTTAAAAATGATTTCTTAAACCATGCAAGACGGTGAACTGGATTAAAATACAAGTGCATAAAGGAATAAAAATAAATTGCGGGGTTAGAAATGAACAAAAAATACGGCGGGGTGGAAACAGACCCCACGGCAATAAAAAGAAACATTACTACACGTTCTAAGCCTAAGTTTTTATTGAAGTCACCTCCCAAACCGCCCACCCCCCAATGTACCCACAGGGCGCCGCGGGCCGTGGGGTGCCCCAGTCATTTAAAATGGGGAACGCACTCCCAACTATAAAACTTTAGCAATACAAGCGACGTACCATATTCTACTTCCAATTTATTAGGCATGAAATAACCTAATTATTTTGAATGGGATTATCTTTCCAATTAATTTAGATCGCTTCTGAACAGCTCTGGCTCTGGTTTGAGGGAAGTTTGAGATCGAAATGCAAAATGTTGAATATAGTTTTATATTAGATTTAACTTATTAATGCTTTAACGCTCATTGCGATATTAATTATTGAAAAAATAGCAAAGTATTTTTAAAATAAAAGGTGTTCAAAGTGCACTAACTTCTAGAGACGATTCTACGTGATAGTACCTACAAGTAAAAAAGGCAAATAAATTCTTTGATGGAAAAATATGTTTGTATGAAAAATAAAATAATGATTTTTTAAAAGGGCATTATTTATTTCTCATCAAGTTTAATTTGAACAACTCCATTTTAATTTTAATATTGTATCGTGTATTCAATGATATTGTGAAACAATTTGTACAAAAAACAGTTTATTTATATTATATTCAATTAATATTGATTACCAACACCTATCCCATTGGTCACCCTACATGAATCGCTACGTTTGATGACTTAGCAGGGGTGCCTGATTTCATGGGGTGAGGTTTGTCCGGATCTTGGCGAAGGATGCTTCTGCTCACCAATTGCGTGGCAGGCGAGATCGGGAGAGACTGGTCGGGGGAGACCTTTTAACGTCTCCAGTAGGACTCTCTCGGAGCATTGCCTAGCACCGCAGTGGGAGGGATAGATTCATAAGTCCGCCATTTCTGGACACACTGACACTCAGATTCCTGCCAACCCCTAAAAACGTTTTTACTTCCTAGAACTTCCTCTCCTTCGTTTCTAAATAATATCCTCCATACATCTCCAAAAGTGAAGTAGGTCCTGAGGGGAATTATTTTCCTCGGGGACTCCTGTGCGGAGATAATGAAAACAAATATATATATATAAATAGATCGTCTGACCCCGGCATAGTTAGACAATGCCTTCAGAAGTTGAAACAGCTGTCACGAATAGTAACAATTACAGCGCAGAACTTATTTATAAATAAACCTTTTTTCTTTAAAAATTAAATTATAACATTATTGAAAATACAAGAGAAAAAACTTTAAAAAAAAGAAGATATTTACCTTTTTTACTTCTGTCCAATCGTATACCATTTTCCACCTTCCGAAGTCAGTTCACTTTATCCCCGGACGTATACATAAGCAGAAACACATACAACTCAATATAAAGATGGCACTCAATTGGTTAATCCGTTACTTTTGAATAGATTGGAAAGTCTCAAATTTGAGTCCGGGTAGCAAGTAGCAACCCAACCTTTTTGTGTCTTCTTCGATTTCATATTTTTCGAATATTATGGATTTTGGTTTAAGGCTCTGCAACCGGGCCCGAAAAGAAGAAGATGTAGAGATACGAAATTACGAATGTTAGAGGAGAGCGCTAACATTTACAGCGACAAAATCGATGCGAAAATTGCGAAAATGTTTAATAAAACACAACTCGTTTAAAATAAAGAAAAAATCTGGCGGGCATTATCTTAAACAGCAATTAAATTTTTTCATACATATAACTGGTAAAATAACTGAAACAAATGTGTTAATAATAATTTTTGGAGCATACTTTGCGATTTTTTTCTATCGAGGGAATTTTATATAATTTGCGTTTCGGCGCGGGCAAAGTCTAGATATTATCTTCAAGAATAACATATATTTTTTTAAGAGCTTTATAACTTACCGTGTTTAAGGGAAATATGTAATAAATCGGTACATATCCGGGTTGCGGGCCCTTAATATTTAACAATGTTTTGAAGTTAAATTACGTCATAAGGTTTTCCTGACTGTGCTATGGGTATCCGCTGTCTCTATCCAAACTACCTCGATAACGTGGCATGTTGTTAGATGTACTGACGACTGTTGCGAAACACAATTTGCGCTATTGAACGTCAAACCTTCCGTAGCCCGCGGCAGGGTTACGACAGCAATTAACAATATCTTCTTGCAAGTAATCTACTGTTTGGATATGATTTGAAATTTTCATGGTAAGAAGTGTTATCCAACGTCAGTGTCCATCACATTTGTCCTGATGATGGACACTGTAACGCTGTCCGAAACATTGCACGAAGGAGGATGTGCAACTTAGTGTAATAACCTAAAAATAAATCACTACCTATTCCAGTATTTGTTAATGATTCTTTTTAAAACCAATAACCAGGAAAAATATGTTATCTAATGAAACTAACACCTATTTATCATAATTGATAATCTAATAATATTAAGTGGGGGCCTCCATGGTTGAGTGGGTACGATACTTATCAACTGTTTATAGTGGTTTGCGGCACTTGTCAACTGTTTATAGCGTTTTGCGGCACTTGTCAACTGTTTATACTTGTCAACCGTTTATGTTTGTCAACTGTTTATACTTGTCAACTGTTTATAATTGTCAACTGTTTATACTTGTCAACTGTTTATACTTGTTAACTGTTTATACTTGTTAACTGTTTATACTTGTCAACTATATAGTGTTTTGCAGCACTTATCAAATGTTTATATCTACTTGTCAACTGTTTATAGTATTTTGTGGCACTTGTCAACTGTTTATAGTGTTTTGCGGCACGTTTGCTTTAATTTGCGGCTCATTCCAGAGTGGTAGATACTTTCAGTATCGCCCAAGTAAAACACCACCACCACAATGGAAAAAAGAAAAAGGTTTGTAATGGATTTAACAGTGTTTGGTGACAAGATCTGAACTGTCAGATACTTCCCCACCGTCAACTCCCCGATCTCCTTCTCCTCACCACTACCTTCAGCCTCTCAACATACTCCAGACGGGGATGACATAGTCTTACTAGCTCTAGAGTCTAGACGGTTGTAACTCCTGTGAGGTATTCACATAAAAAAAAAGTTCTTATATTACGTACAGCCATTTGGCATTTTATTAGTGCAATTAACTTGAAAATATCGACCGTCTGACAATCTCTATAATATTATTCGATAATAAAAACACAGTTGACAATCATCTAAATCACCTGTGTGACTTACGGGCGACACCTACCAGCCGTTACCTGTTAGCTGTGAGCTGATAGCTGTTGTCCTTGTTCTGCGTGTTATTGGAGATTCACGGCAGGTAATAAAAGATTCCGTTACGTTTGCACTGAAATAAATCGCCGTGGAATGGATTTAATTCGTTGCGGCGACTCCTAACCCTAATGGTACAAGTCCATATATCTCCGCGGAGGAATTTGCCTTCGGAGGCTAGTCAGGCCAGGCGCCCCACGCGTCTCCGCACCGCGTCACCGTCACAGCGCGCAGCGGCCTTGTAGCGCGAGGCGATGCCGATTGCCGATGTTGGATGTAGGCCACAGCCGCCAACGGATCGCGGAGTGCGGAGGCCGAAGTGCTCACAACTGGCTTCAAGCTGCATCCATCCACTCTTGGGGACATACTGCATGATACTCGCGCAATAGTATACTCACACTGGAATCAACACAATCAATAATTAGGAACATAAAATAAAATGGAAGTGTACGAGACAAAACGCTACTTTTTCTGCGACAATTTTAAAACAAACTACCTATCAGACTCACACAGATTTAGGCTTGTTGAAAAATTATCGATATATCGATATTTTTAATTCAATATATCGATATTTTTAGCCGATATATTTTGATCCGATATATCGATATAAAATATCCAATATCGAAAATTGTATCAAAACCATATTTTTTTAAAATGTATGTATTTAAAGTCACTAGAATTCAAAACCGTATAGGAACGAACGGAAAAAAGTAACTGTATTGGGCATGACATCTGGCGGTTGAAATTTTAACTATTAATATCTTACAAATATTGTCTTTGCATTAGTGTTTGTGATCACCAATACTATCTCATGTGTGTAGGTACATACATAGAAATGTATGCTATTTTTCGCCATTTTTTTGTAAGCCACTCCTATGTGTTGGTTCCCAATTGTCTATGATTATTGACTGTACCTTGTTCCAAACACGAAGTCCTTTTTGACAGATTAATACGCCAATAGAATGTTACTGAGACGCATACAAACTTTGTATGCGTCTCAGTTTACATATAAGTTAGAAGGCAGCTTTTTAGTTTTTGATATTTTTGTAATTATGTATTACGTAATAAAAATGAATAGTGATAAAAATACCTTTATTTTTATTGAGATTTTTGTACATTAAAAAAGCAAATTGTGTACAAAAATTACTATTGATAGTATTGAGCTGAATACACTATTATTTTAAAAATAATAATTTTACCGATATGTCGATATATCGATATTTTTTCCTCGATTGTCAGGACAAGGTTTTTATAAAGCTTCAGGTGAGCTCTGGCATTATGAAATTTGTATAAAAAATTGCTATTGGTGGCACGCGAGGAAGCGGCTATTGCTATGGATAGCGGGAGGGAGGGAGAGATGGGGAGGGAATCATGGAGGGGGAGGGGAACCTGGGAGGGGGAGGGGAACTCGGGAAGGCGGTTCGTGGGACGGGGGGAGGGTAGGGAGAGGGAAGGTGGAGGAATCAGAGTGGGAACGCGAGAGGGGAAGGGGACGCGGAAGAGGAAGGGGAGGTGGAAGGGAACTCGACGAATGGGAAAGGACACGGAGGGAGAACCAATTTCTTTATCAAATAGCATAGCAACGGAGGGAGAACCAATTTCTTTATCAAATGGCATAGCAACGCATGCTGGGAACCAGCTAGTTTACTATAAAATTGCATTATTTACCGATTTCAAACATAAAATCGACATCAAAAATACCCTTAATAATAGATTGGTATGAATATCAAACGAATTTATACATGGTGTCGATTTTTTTCTTTACTTATGCGCTGGTAGATACAGTATTGTGGAAGCAAAATTGTCCTTGATGCATTTGAATGAAAATACGTATGACAAAAGTTGACATATCTGCAAGCTTTTTGGGTGGAAACCTGCTACACTAAAATACCTTTGAAAACAATAATGTCGTATCCCCGAAGAAGTATGTACGAGGATATACGGCCGAATAATAACAAAATTATATGGCATTATATTCAACAGTAAACTCACCTTTGTATGTCAAATTAATAATATTATCAATAAGGCCCTTAAGACTCTTGGTTTTGTGTTGAGAGCTGCAAAAGATTTCAATAATTTAGGCACATTTATCATGTTATATAAAACCCTTGTCAGATGCCAACTTGAGTATAACTCTACGTTATGGTCTCCCTTTTACAATATTAATTCAGACAACATTGAAAAGATTCAACATAAGTTTGTAAGGTTTATAAACTATAAATTGCATATTCCTATACAAACATTGATTACAATTACCTCCTGGATAAAATGTCACTATTGAAACTTTCAGAAAGAAGAATAAGTACAGATTTAATATTATTACATAAAACCTGTCCTGAATTACGTCAATTTATCAATTTCCACATTCCCAAAAAATCATGCCGACATTTTTACCCTTTTACTTCAATAACACCAGGACACTAGCTTATCAAAATTCTCCGATTCCGAGACTTCATAGTCTCGGAAATACATATTCTGATCTGGGCGACGTATTTCATCTTAAAACTAATCGGTATAAATGTTGTATATTCTATCACTTTTATTCTTTAAGACACAAATAGACCTATGTACCTACCAAATAACTTTTATGCTACTACTATGTTGTTTTGTAGAATCTTTTAAATTCAATTATATGCGTGAGGATTCTTAGTTTCTGTTTACATCTTTATCTGTGTATTTTGTTTTGTGTTTTGCAGCAACCTTTTTTGTCATTATCTTTAAATTTTTCTTTATTGTTTAAATTCGTAAGTATTTACTTTGATACAAATAGTTTGTAAAATTTTATAAGAAAAGCCCACTAGGGCGTGTAATAAATAAATAAAATAAAAATTCGACATACTTATATATGCAGTGGTGCCCGCACAACTCAGAATGAACTAAACGAAGACCTCCTTTTAAGTCATTAAAAGTGATGAAAAAAATTGGTTAAATAGGTTACGTTAAGTTAGGTTATGGGCTATTTTTAATTTTTTTCATATCTTTTAAAGACTTTCTAAAGAGGTGATGGTTTGAGTTGATTCCGAGTTGTCATAGAACCATACGTTTAGGGAAATACGAAATATCTACTTACACAACATAATATTACAGCTTAGGCGGCCAGCGGGCCAACTGTCGGGGGACCAACTGTCAGGGATCAACTATCGGGTCATCCTTACACCCTTACCTACAAATCGACTGCTTTATTTTGGTAATGGATTTGGGAATATTGTTGACATATATAATATTTAGAGATTCGATAATGAAACAGGAATACTGTAACAGGAATCATCAGTATGGACCTTCTGATTATTCTATTTAATGGTAGAGTGAGAGATTCTCTTCAGGATTGTGGGAATAAACGAATACAGGTTCCAACTTGTGAGGTTTCATTGGTTTAAGCAATAAAAGAGTTCATTTCCAAAACAACCAAATCCCAGTATATTTTTATAAAGAACATAACAATGTTGCCCTTTTGAGGGGCCGGGTATCACATCCCCAAAAACATAACAGATTCTGACAATTTAACAGGAACATAATTAAGCAGAAAGAAATGTCTTACCTGCGGACCATGGATCTTTATCTAAATACTTCTACAATGACGCGAACACTTAATTTACTTGAAAGAGCGCGTTGATGAACCGCGGGCCATATTCTCACGCAATCTCCAGGATGGGAACCAGGAAAGACTCCCCAGGAAGGCCAGAGTTTGAGGACTCCCCGCCAGGGAGTAGAGTCCAAGATCAGCACCAGTGCTCTGGTTGAGCCCCTCGGATAACCACGATTTCCGTCAGCACGCCTCATCAGGAAATGAACGCCAAGTAACCATCCGTCACAAATATGAGCAGCAGTGACCGTACCAGGTCATAAGAACTCTCCCTCGCGACGCTCTTCAATATGCCGGTCGCGATTATATAGGTAATTTACAACATCGTTATGCCGCGGACAAATATCGGTCACAATGGCGGCGACCAAACACATTAGAAAACAGCGTTCCGATCACATCAGAAAGGAGCGTTCGCAAAAAGTGAATCGATGTGCATCGCGATTAAAATCGTTTTAAACAAACAATTTGTAACAAAGGGATTATCCCATTTTTAAATCCAGAACTATCACTTAAGTGACTAGTCGAATTTGCACCGGCTTCCTGTACGGTGCGAATCCAAAATACAAATTTACCGCTACATGCGGATTTTAACGTTTTCAATGTTTCTATATATATATTTTTTATGTTTCCTTTTTTAATTTATTATATTTAATTTGCTACTACTCTTCACAGCATTTTTAATTTGCTATTCTTATGTTTTATTTAGTATAAGAGTGCTTTCTGTGTTAATTAACCTGTCTTTAAAGCGGCCTACACACGACACTGCATGTAGTGACTGCGGCAGTGACTGCAAAGAGGGTGGAGTTAAGCGAACTAGCGCTGTCTCGTTCTAGCGGCCCTTTAACAAACGAGACGGCGCTAGTTTGCTCAACTCCACGCTCTCTGCAGTTACTGCCGCAGTCACTAAATGCAGTGTCGTGTGGAGAGCCCATAACTCATCATTTGTATTTTGTTTCATAAATCAATATCGTGAACTTTTTAATTATTTTGTTAGCTGAATTCCGAATAAGTGTCCCAATCCCAACTGCTCCCAACTGTCTGGAGCCAATGAGACTGGCATTACAAATCATGGTATATTGTGAGTCGGAAGGTAATGGAAAGTAGGAGATGAAAAAAAGGAAGGTGCGGAAGTACCTGGCTATTCAGAACTGGTCAACAAATACTGCTAAAGCATTGTTTTTTTTGTCGATAAATTTGCAGTATTTTTTTTATAAAACATTAATGGTAATGGCAATGCCACTTTTGTTCTCTGTAAATATGTATCTACGAGTACATACATTATTTTTACATCGTACGCTAGACATTTTTATTTTTGTTTTTGATCCAATTTTGGGCAAGCGTTGGATTAAGATATATACGAAATAATAAATGTGCTGTAATTTCATTTTGTAGTTTAAGCAGGTAACTATAAATTAGTGAACCCATATCGTATAGAAAAAAAAACAAAATAATAATTACGATTCGAGCATTTCAATTTTTTTCCTTTTTTCGGCACCTTTGGTTAAAAACTGGCAAGTGAAGGGTTTAAAAATTTTGAGACAGGTCAACGCTTCGACGTATTTTTTAAATACAATAAACGGCGATATCGATATTTTTTTTCAATTTGGCGGGAATAGGTACCGCCGCCCCGGGAACCTTTAATGGATATCCAACACCTCTGCCGTAGGTCACCCCAAGTGGTTCGCTACGTTTGGTGATTTAGCAGGGGTGCCCGTGTTCATGGGGGAGGTTTGTCTAGGTCATGGAGGCGGATGACCAGGACACACTGAACCCCAGATTCCCACCCACCCCTTAAACCCTTTTCCTTCCCAGAACTCTCCTCTCCTTCCTTTCCTTATTTCCTCAGGGCCCCCTGTGTGGAGCTCATGTAAAAAAAAAAACCAAAAAAATCCAACTTCTGATTATTTCAAATTCGATTTACTCGAAAACGAAAGTTCAAACTAAGAAAAAGTATTCCAGAGCATCTGTTCCAAATGTGACGTGAAATCACAACTTTCCCGCTGTTACTGTGAGCTTCCAGACACTGCAAAAGAAAGTGTGAAGAAATCTATAAACTCTGTATTTTCATTAATACAACTTTAATCCTGTAGTTTTATGACATAAACACTGGACCTCTGAACCCACAAATATCCTACGTAAAACTACAAGGGTATTCGCTTCAAATATAATACGCCTTAATAGTTGAGAAGAAAAAAAATCAGTTTTACGAAGTGATTGTTTCTCTTGTCTCGTTTGATTTTCCAACCCCATTTATCATTTCGCTTACCTCTCATAACGTATCTTTGCCTGTCTCACTTATTTGAATAATTGAATATGCGCATATTATTAGATACATCTTGTTTATTGTTTTTGTTATTAACTAATAGTTGTTATTGATAGGTACATATTACAATAAATTGGTTTTAAAGTAAGTTACTTTGTTTGTTTTAATAGAGGTCAGTTTCACGGAATGTTTTTGTTAAACGATTAAATATTCATTAGAGATATATTATTATATGGTATAATTGGATGGGGTGGGACCTTCAAAACTAACCTCTTACCTGTAGAAAGGGTACAGAGGTTAATTTAAAAAGTCATCTTACGAAAACCATCTGTATTTCCAACAACACAGCTATTTGACTCTTTTAGGGTTCTCAGTCTAAATAAAATTCATTATTACAAACTCATAAAGATCATTTCCATCAACAACAACATTCACAAACATAAACATTTCCATCAACAACAACATTCCATCAACATTTCCATCAACAACAACATTTCCATCAACATCAACATTTCCATCAACAACAACATTCCATCAACATTTCCATCAACAACAACATTTCCATCAACAACAACATTTCCATCAACAACAACATTCCATCAACATTTCCATCAACAACAACATTCACAAACATAAACAACCGACCACGATCACGAGGCAATTTAGAAACTCCGAAATTTAAAACGAGTGCTTGCCAACACCATTATGCTTATCAAGGTATAAAATTTTTCAATGCTCTCCCGTATAAAATCAAGTCTGAAAATATTATAAAGTTTTTCGATCCCAAATAAAACAACTAATAGACCAACCCGACACTAATTATAAGTTTTAATTTCATCATCACAATAATTACAACGCCTTTTGGTATTGCTTAAATTCGTTTCTATTACAAAATTAGATTTGTCTAACCATCCATCTCCCATTGGTACCTACGATATTATATTACATATCTACCCACTTACCAAAAACGAATGTTTTTTCGTTGTCATGAGTATTTTTGTTTTTTAGTATTTTGAAAAATCACGTCATTACCTAAAGAGTTTTGAGTTTTAACCTTTCTCATTTTTTATTTTTTTATTTTGTTTTAAAGAATACATTAACAGTATAAAGAAGCTTTGACTGCCCATCTGGGAAGGTCTCCCGTTCTAGGACAGTCAATTATAGTAGTTTAAAAAAAAACCATCCAGTAAACAAGTTTTTTTCACCATCATTTCATCCAATTTCAGAGAAATGCGTTAGTGTGCGTAAGTGCCACCAATTTGAAAAAATGCACTGTCATCGACAACGAGTCCATCTACCGAGTTGCGGCTCGATCGGATGTCGGAAAGTGGGTTAATTTCCACTTTCAAGATTTGCATTCATTCATTCATTATCTATAACAAAATTGAAATTCAACATGATGTAAAAAGTTTTCCTCTATTTGTAATATGGTCCGGGAACTAAGTTTCTGAAAAAAATTTATTCTAATTAATTTTTTTAATTAAATTTCTAATTGAAATTCTGGACAAAAGGCCTAATTTTATACTTTACTTTAACATCTCCATAAAAATAAATGATTTAAATCGATTACCATTGAACAGTTTGATAGTGGCCATTCGAGTGGTTTATTTTATCTGGATACATAAACAATTTTTAATTAAATTAATTTTAGAATATCCACGCAGGAAATTATAATATTATCTTCGCAACAATTTTTTAAAACATTGGGAAAGGCGACAGAGCGCGATTTTTATCAGCGTTTTATAATTTACACCGAATTAAATGCTTTTTAATCAAAGAACGAGCACATCTAATGAAGGCGGCAGGCGGCAGGCAGCCTCGAGAAGATGTTGTCTTTATTGCAAAGGTAACCTTTCGCGGGATTCCGGGTCGGCAAGTCGCTAAGTCGCTAGTCGCACAAATAACAAATAAACCGAACTGGCTAATAAACTTGTCGGAAGATAGAAGCCCCCGAATAACACTCTTTGGACTATTCCATAAACCACGTCGGACCAACTCTCAAAACTTGTCCTTTAAATATTTTCTAATGGCCCGCGTACGAAGTGTTCGAGGCCGCCGGACCTGACTGAAATGCAAATATTATTGTGCTTTTGATGGACGCAAAAGTATAAACCAGCATTTTACGATCCAATAATGACTTTTCTGATTTCTTGGCACGTTAACGTAGAAAACGGGGACTCAGTTTTACCTCTACTAGTAAAATTGATGTTTTCATTTTTGAAATTCAAAAGTAACGCTATTGTTGATTATCATCTGGAGACTATCATTAAATCTGATTTGTAACTCAGAAGACTTTAACTTATGAGACACAACATAATTTTACAACATTTTTATATTGAATCTTTCTTATCCATGTGAGACATTTAATGGCTATGGCTAACTGCTATTACAAAATCTTGCATGGGTCCTAGTATTATTGATTAATAATGATTTTTTTGGGAATTCGCAGAAGTTTAATGGAGTAGAAAGGGTAAAAGGGTAAGTACAACCTCTCAAAAGAAGTGCTCACTTCGCACGAGTTTTGAATTTTTAACGTTCAGATGAAAAATGTTTTTTGCGGGTAGACTGAAAAATTGATTACTTTAAATTGAAATACATTTGATTCGTCGAGGATGGTTGTAGGATATATTTGGTTCTACGAGTTTATAGATAGCTAGGTCGTCTGTTGAACATCTACGTAGATTGCGTTGGGACTATATTTAGACTTCAGGCGATCGTATGGTTCAAAACGGAATGTTTACCCGATAAATGACCTACGTGATTCGCATAAGTGAAAATCGCCAACTGGTAATGCCCAAAAAACGCATTGGCTCGATTCATCGGATGGAGTTATCGCTGCCAATCACCGCACTCTGTACGGCGCGGCTCGCTGGGCTGATTTATACGTGCACACGTTCCAAGAAGTCCGAGACCTGACGACTGACGACCGGCGACAATAAGCGACGTTTCTCCGTTCTTCCCCGCGCACGTCCGCGCTTTCCAACAAATTGTGTCAAGTTGGAGATTCGCCATTACCTCCGCAGCCAGTAATGGCGCATCCACATATTTTTTCGTACAAGTCCGGGCTATTCCCACGAATGAACTGTAAACTGTCATTGGTTATGCAGCGGGCCTGCCGGGCTTAGGAGACGGCCCGCGCATGTAAACTAATGCTCGACTGACTGCGGCCGAGATATGGACGGACTCGCTTTGGGGACACCAACCAAAGACTCAACTGTTTTTTTTTCTATCAGCAGACTTGACCAGCAAATTGACTCCCAAGAATTCGATCTAGACATCCATAAAAAGTTACTGCTTTTAGGTGATCAGTTTCGGAATAAATTAAAGGCAGATATATTTAAATGCTTACATAAGCTGTGATACATTTCCACCGTCAAAAACAATCTCTGCCATAGATACATTACAATAAATTTTACTACATTTGGAAAAATGTTTAAAGTATAAAGTCTTGTTTGTGCTATGTGCGGATGGGTAGGAAGTGATATCATAATGTACATATACGCCGAGTGCATAAAGAAAACCGTAGAAAACCTTAACAAGAAGGAAACGGCCTGCGGTCCAACCGGTTTTCCCTCTAAGGCGATCAGCGTTTTGTAGTGTTGTATTGTCTTGTATGTCTGTTTTTATGTCGATAGGAAACCAAGGAGATATTACACGTGAATGGTGATTTTATCTACTCAATGAAGCTGCACATGTATACTATAATGGTTTTCTTCAGGGTAGACGTAAACAAGTTAACGAATACCTTTTTAACATAATGCAAACATAATCAGTTGTAACCAAAACCTTTACCAGTTTTATTTCGATTAATGTTTAGTCGATTTTATATTCACAAGAAGTGTTTAATAAACCTGCCATGCTTACTGTTGGTTGTGTTATGTAGATACGTTTGTTGTAATATGCTGCACCGATCAAAGGATAAGTCCAGTAGAACTAGACAATGACGCCATTTGATTGAAACATCACGACTTCCCGCTGGACATTTCTTTACTAACAATTATTTAAAATAAACTCATGTTAATAACAAAGAGCCTACGTACATGCAACGCGATACGTAAAGGTCGTGTTTGATTTGACATTGACTTTTTACTTTACAGATTGTATTCATTGCAATAGTCACCTATGATTCTGGAGTATGTCCTGACTTATTTCTTCAAAATGCATAAGTAGTAAATGTTTACCACTTTTCTACTAACAATATTTTATTATGCTTATTTTATGATATACCTATTTTTTTGTATAAACCACATCACTAGGCTGAGCCTATTCGGAGATGGCAAGAATTTATATACACGTACCCACATAATATGTACACGATTGACATGTCACATGAGAACTGATCTTTTCGTACTTGAGTTCAACAGCTCGGCCATGGGTCTCTTCTAAACCCAGTTCACACATTCCTCTCATCTAAAAGACCCTCCACACAGCATTCACAAAGATTTCATACGAAATTATTTGCCTCAAAAAAATAGTTTTATTTCAATATAAGGAAATTAAAGAAAAATAATAAAAATGATAGAGATGGAAAAAATGGCACGAAAAATAAGAATAAATTAGGCTAAAAGAGAAAAATACAGACGTGGAATATGTTGTTATAATATTGCACAAGTAAACTTTTCGATTTAATTATCATTACTTTGATTTATTAGCATTACTTGAACATCACGATAATTATGCAAACGCAAATTAGCTATGGTATGCAGACGGTGGTTAGCAGGAGTACCCGGGTTTATGGGGTGAGGTTTGTCTAGGTCTTGGGGGTGGATGTCCAGGACGCACTAAACCCCAGATTCCTACCCACCCCTTAAACCCTTTTCCTTCCCAGAACTCTCCTCTCCTTCCTTTCCCTAAAAAACCCCTCCACACAGCATCCCCAAAGATGACATAGGCCCCGAGGGAAATTATTTTCCTCAGAGCTTCCTGTGTGGAGCTCATGTAAAAAAAAAAAATACTGGGATGAAGGGGGGTTCGACCATACGCGATCCTGGAGGGGAGCAAGGGAAAAGGGAGGGGGTTTGGGAAATTTTTTGTGACGTGTGCTTGCCACAACTTATTTTTATAAAAAGAGGTTGAGCAAATATGTCACCTTTACTTACTTATTACAATAATTTTTGTTACTAACTTACATGATTATTTCATTTATAATGATTTTTTAATCTATATTATGATAAAATATAATAAAATTTAATATAATTATCTATATTATTATATCTTATTTAAACTCTTCGTGATTTTAATTTTTAAATTTAGGTATACATAATTTTTAACCTACTTATTATTTACAATAGCCGTTATTACTAACTTACACGATCTTTTAATTTACTAATTGAGCTAGAACTCCCTCACCAAACACAAGAGCATTGTCTCTTTATGGTTAGGAAAGGCAATTTTTTTATTTATTTGTTAAAACCTTATGTAACTATGTAACTGATGTAACTTTATATGTATTTTTAATCAGCATTGCCAATAAAAAATAAATAAAAATATTGTTGAATTTTTCAGGTATGTAATCTACGAGTAAAATAAACTTTTTTCCTAAGCAGTACTGAGGCCGAAGAGTGAGGGGGTTGGAACTTTGAACCCCCCTATCCCCACCCCATTTACGAACGCCTTTGTGCAGAAAGTCATGGTGCAAGTGAAGAAGAATACGTACGAGTACCAGAGACCCACCAAGTGACTATCAAAAAGATTTACATCAAAAATGACCCTCTCTATAAGAATTGTGCTACAACACGAAATTATGCAACGACATTGGCAATACTTTTGTGTTAATTTTGTTGATGATTCTGCTATGTGGCATAAAACAGCCAGGGTACCTTAATTTTCAAAAATTTTAAATTGAAAATTATTTCAACAAAAAACAACTACCATACAAAATATTTTTAAGAAATATATTTAGAGGTTAATTGAAGTCGAGTTTGAGTGTCGAATATTAAAAAAATAGAACGAAATTTATAGACACTCACTCACGTTGACAACGGTATTTGATTAAAAAAAGTTTACCGCAAATTGAGGTTAATTATTGTTTTATTAATAATATTTTCTGACCTTTCAATTTTTAACAGTATTTTGAGACAAATAACCATTCTCGGATCGTAAAACACGGGCAGCATAAAAATTCTGAATATTTTTCCAATAGCTGCTCAAATACATAAAAATAATCAAAACAATAAATTAAATTCAATCAATACATAGGAGATAAACGCATCGAAATACCAATGTCAAGTCATGTGTGGATTTTCATAAATTTCACAGAAAATTTGCATTATGGACCGGTGTGTACCACATTCTGAATATATAAAGGTCTACCTATCTATCTATGTTTTTGTTGTAGTCTGCGTCTATTTTCTGTCGTACAATGAAGAAATTCAAAACAATAAATGTGTATACCAGTGTCATAACATAAACTTTACACCTACTTTAAGTATAAATCTTGTCATTTTTATGTCATAGCGAACATGGTTGGTGATATAACCCACGTCAAAATGCAGGAGTTTACAACTATGAGATTTAAGATGAGGACTGTTTGCTTCATATTTAATATCTTTTAATTTTTTTAATTATAGGTGAGCACACCATTCATCTCAATATTCTTACTATGACTATATAAGTTGTAATACATAATAATAAACTAAATTACAAGTAGGTACGTAAAACAAGTAGGATTAAAATCAAATATTAGTAAATTCACACATGCACATTTACGTATATCTGTACACACATATATGCATACGTGCGCACACTCTATATTATATATGAATACATGTACATACACACGCACACATATATAGACATAATATAGAGTCAATACATAAGTAGGTGAATGATTCAATAATTACAAATGGGCTCTAAGTGCGGAGATCGTCAGGTATATGAAAGAATAAGTTCCTTCTGAAGATAGTGATTGAATTCGAAAATATATCTAAGTCTTTATGTTCGCAGTATCTACTGTACAATCGAGTCACTCTTTTTTTATTAGAAAGAAAAAGTTGTGCAATATTACAGGAAATCAAATAAAATAAAATATTACAGAAAAAAAGAAAAGTCCCAATAAACTACTTTTTAGTAAAATGGAACAATTCAACTTTGTATAAACCACTTATATAATGCGCAAATCCGACCGGTTTCGGAACAAACGTTCCTTCTTCAGGGAAAGCTTATTTGACAGTTTCGAACAATGTTTTATTATGGTAGGGGTGGAGCCGTTGCTAGTTATTAATGTAGATTGGGTGGATAGGTATTAATGTAAAGTGGGTGGGTAGGGGAACAAATCCATGATTGGGCAATAAGACAATATTTTTAATTACAATAATATTTTTAATTATAGTAATTGTTTCATTTTTCTATAATGGATAACCACAAAGTAATAGCTACATTCAAAAATATATACTTTAAGTAGTTTGAAGTTTAAAAAATAAAACTTATTATGCAGTCAGACATTTTTTTTGTGTTACTACAAAAAATTTTAATACAAACTATTTCTTTCGGCGAGCCAATTTTTCAATATAATATTTGTTTTTACATTATTTGTACATTTTTTTTTTAAATTTTATCAGGTTACATATTTAAGCAAGTAGGTATCATGTAGTCCAGCGTTCTTTGTCCATATTTGTTTAGGTACGATTAGTCCTTCATTTAACGTAAATCGAGTATTGTAAGTGTGGTCCAGTCTATTTATGTATATAGGGCTTTTCATATGCTGAAAAATAATTTTATGCCACAGAATTGATCTTACTAAGGGAATTTTGAGATTCTGGTAAAAGTACGGAACATTGTGCCTTTGTTCGTTTGATGTTGGTTAGTTTGAAAAAAAAACTTGTGTTAATAAAAAAATAGTTACCTACTATTATTCTGAAAAGTTCAAAACTGGAGGGCTAGAAACCAATTTAATAAGTAAGAAAAATATAATCATAAATGAAGGGGAAACAATTTGTCGTATACAATATCATACTGTCGTATACGATACCAATTTGTCGTATACGATATCATAATTTGTCGTATACGATATCATACTGTCGTATACGATACCAATTTGTCGTATACGATATCATAATTTGTCGTATACGATATCATACTGTCGTATACGATACCAATTTGTCGTATACGATATCATAATTTGTCGTATACGATATCATACTGTCGTATACGATGCCAATTTTTCGTATACGATATCATAATGTCGTATACGATATCATAATTTTGTTGTATTTTTATTTTATAACCTCAAACATTATTATGAAAATCGTGCGATCAACTTGTAGTCCTGCCGTTAAATGTGAGGTAGCATTATCTATTGGTTGAAAAAGCATGAATGAATTTAAAGCAATGGTAGATAAAATATTGAAATGATTTATTATTGTTCATCGAAAAGGTTGCGAACTCGTTTGGCCTGGAACGACTTGACAGAGGCGTAACCCTATTTTCAATGTAGGTACACCAAAGTCGGAAAGTATTTGTCCACTCGAAGCTTAGCAGATGTTTGAATCTACAACCTTATTTGTTTTTATTAGTTATTTTAATTTTCTGTTTAAACTTCATCCGCAAGATTGTAATTGTAAAACATTAAGATTAGGTATCTACCTGCCCCAAAATGTTTTTCAAAACTAAAATTTCAATTATTATAAGCAATAATTATCAGCCTGAAACACTCATCCATATTGAAAAATCTTCTGAGAAAAGATACATGACGCCAACGGGACTTGAACCCGTGCCCTTCTGATTGCCGGTCAGCTGCTCTCCCAATTGAGCTATGGCGGCTTATCTTATACCCGCCAAATGATTCAATATATACTAGAGTTTCATTAAAAAATTACTACTTATTATATTTTTTCCACCTGAAAACAACCAACTTTATTTTTATAGCTCAATTGGGAGAGCAGCTGACCGGCAATCAGAAGGGCACGGGTTCAAGTCCCGTTGGCGTCATGTATCTTGTCTCGGAAGATTTTTCAATGTGGATGAGTGTTTCAGGCTGATAATTATTGCTTATAATAATTGTTACCTTTTGTGCTATGCATAAAAATCTTGTCTTAAACGTTAGTTTAACAATTAAAAATAATAATTAATATTTGACAAGTTTAAGTATTTCCCCAATAAATGAAGACATAATTTGTCTCGACGCCACCTAGCGACGGATTTAACACTAACAGTGTCTCTCTCGCAAAAATAAAGTTGGTTGTTTTCAGGTGGAAAAAATATAATAAGCAGTAATTGTTGAATGAAACACTAGTATATATTGAATCATTTGGCGGGTATAAGATAAGCCGCCATAGCTCAATTGGGAGAGCAGCTGACCGGCAATCAGAAGGGCACGGGTTCAAGTCCCGTTGGCGTCATGTATCTTTTCTCGGAAGATTTTTCAATGTGGATGAGTGTTTCAGGCTGATAATTATTGCTTATAATAATTGTTACCCTTTGTGCTATGCATAAAAATCTTGTCTTAAACGTTATTTTAACAATTAAAAATAATAATAAAATTTCAATCACCAGAAATATCCAGAGTTATATGAAATGAACTTTTCAAAACTTGTCCTAAGCTCGTGATACTTTAAAAAATTTTATTCCGTCAAAATATCACATAATACAAATTAAAATGAACATATAAACAAGACGCAGAAAACATTATAGATTTTTTTAAGTGTTAAGTTTAATGCGTGTATTGGTAAAACATGTTTTTTGTGATATACTATTGGTTTTGATTAGTGACCGACCGAAGGTTCAGTTTCGGTTTCGGTTTCGGCAAGTTTTGGCAAAAAAATCTAGTTTCGGCAACAGTTTTGGTTTCGGCAGAAAATCATCCGAAACTCCGCGTTCGTGAATTAACGCCCGTCGTTCGGCTGACGTCGAGTGAGTTCGTGACTCGTGTGCCACCCGCCATCATCGGTTGAGTTTGCCGGATGGTCCGGCGTGATTGTATTAAAACTAAAATATTCAATTAATGAGGTTCTTCCTTTATAATGTAAGGGTTGATAATTGACAAATTTTTGTTCCAAGAAGTAGTTAACATGTTGATTATTTTTTATAATTTTTGTTTGTTTTAAAGCTGTAATATCAAAAAAAAAAAACTTTTTTTTGCATTCTTCAATAAATGTTTTTTTATTTCATTTAACACATGTAAATGAATGTTGTGATTGCAATCAAAATTAAAATACCTATCTTCCTTTATAATGTAAGTGTTGATCATTGACGAATTTTTGTTCAATGAAGTAGTTAACATGTACCTTTAGTTATTTAAAAAAAATTCTTAGTTTTATAGCAATATAATTTTTTTTATATATTTCAATTATTGTTTTTTACTTCATTTAACACGTATTCACTATCTGTAAAGGTGTAAAAAATAAGCCAAATTTCAGTAAACAATAGATTTTTAGCATGTCTAAAAAAGTTCCGGTTTCGATTTTGGTTTCGGTAGAAAGTCCTGTTTCGGTCGGACACTAGTTTTGATGCAGTGAATTATATGGAAATGAATTCAAAATTTAAAATATTTGGCATTTACAGTCTTCTACTTATAACATACCTATATAAACATAATCATATTTATTCTGCATGCTTATATTTCGTTCATTTGTGTGAAAGATTCACTCATCGAAGGCATCATTAGATTTGTCAAATAAAAAAATCTCTAAATAAAAGCTTTGTTTTATATTTTTCAATAATTTGAAGAATTCTATGTTAAACGTGTAAAAATAACTCAACGTATAATATACCAGCATTAATTTATTGCAGAACGAAATATGTTTGAGTGGGCTAGTAATACTTTCGGTCTAAGGTGTAGGTATATTGCATATCGAGGTTTGGTGACAATTCCAAAAAACCCAACCCAAATACCTAGAGGCCGACCTAGCCTTCCAGCAGCAACTGCTAACATAACTGCCATTGCCTACGCAATCTCCTTCATAACTTACGATAAATCCAGCCATGGTTTTGCAATGAGATACGCAAAGCTCTGAACATTATCTAAGTGATAGAGGTTTATATTTCTCGTTTGTATCAATTTCTAAGACGCGAATGATTTATCTTAGGAGATATAAAAAAACATTCGTTTCTTTTGACATATTTATGACGACGTTATTTCACATTATTTTATCAATTGGTTGGACCAAGAAGCATTTTGAACAATTTACGATTTATAGCTGTATTTCTTAAAACAGGACAGTGTTCTTAGTGGCAAGGTGGTCAGATATTATACCTTACAGGTTTTTCTAAGAGACGTAAATATTATGGACTATTATTTAAAAGTGATTTCTAAGCGAAAAATTACAATTAGAAACTTGGGGTACTTACATTTATTTCTGGTTCAAGGGAATATTTTACTTCCCAACTTAAAATATTGGTTATTATTTTTTTTAATTTATAAACTAACGTTTAGACAAGATTTTTATGCATAGCACAAAGGGTAACAATTATTACAAGCAATAATTGTCAGCCTGAGACACTCATTTACATTGAAAAATCTTCCGAGAAAAGATACTTGCCGCCAACGGGACTTGAACCCGTGTCCTTCCGATTGCCGGTCGAATGCTCTGACCACTGAGCTATGGCGGCTTATCAAATACCCGCCAAATAATTCAATATATACTAGTGTTTCATTCAACAATTACTGCTTGTTATATTTTTTCCACCTGAAAACAACCAACTTTATTTTTGCGAGGAAGACATTGTTAGTGTTAAATCCCTCGCTAGGTGGCGTCGAGACAAATTATGTCTGCATTTATTGGGGAAATACTTAAACTTGTTAAATATTAATTATTATTTTTTTTAATTTATAAACTAACGTTTAGACAAGATTTTTATGCATAGCACAAAGGGTAACAATTATTACAAGCAATAATTGTCAGCCTGAGACACTCATTTACATTGAAAAATCTTCCGAGAAAAGATACTTGCCGCCAACGGGACTTGAACCCGTGTCCTTCCGATTGCCGGTCGAATGCTCTGACCACTGAGCTATGGCGGCTTATCAAATACCCGCCAAATAATTCAATATATACTAGTGTTTCATTCAACAATTACTGCTTGTTATATTTTTTCCACCTGAAAACAACCAACTTTATTTTTGCGAGGAAGACATTGTTAGTGTTAAATCCCTCGCTAGGTGGCGTCGAGACAAATTATGTCTGCATTTATTGGGGAAATACTTAAACTTGTTAAATATTAATTATTATTTTTTTTTAATTTATAAACTAACGTTTAGACAAGATTTTTATGCATAGCACAAAGGGTAACAATTATTACAAGCAATAATTGTCAGCCTGAGACACTCATTTACATTGAAAAATCTTCCGAGAAAAGATACTTGCCGCCAACGGGACTTGAACCCGTGTCCTTCCGATTGCCGGTCGAATGCTCTGACCACTGAGCTATGGCGGCTTATCAAATACCCGCCAAATAATTCAATATATACTAGTGTTTCATTCAACAATTACTGCTTGTTATATTTTTTCCACCTGAAAACAACCAACTTTATTTTTGCGAGGAAGACATTGTTAGTGTTAAATCCCTCGCTAGGTGGCGTCGAGACAAATTATGTCTGCATTTATTGGGGAAATACTTAAACTTGTTAAATATTAATTATTATTTTTTTTAATTTATAAACTAACGTTTAGACAAGATTTTTATGCATAGCACAAAGGGTAACAATTATTACAAGCAATAATTGTCAGCCTGAGACACTCATTTACATTGAAAAATCTTCCGAGAAAAGATACTTGCCGCCAACGGGACTTGAACCCGTGTCCTTCCGATTGCCGGTCGAATGCTCTGACCACTGAGCTATGGCGGCTTATCAAATACCCGCCAAATAATTCAATATATACTAGTGTTTCATTCAACAATTACTGCTTGTTATATTTTTTCCACCTGAAAACAACCAACTTTATTTTTGCGAGGAAGACATTGTTAGTGTTAAATCCCTCGCTAGGTGGCGTCGAGACAAATTATGTCTGCATTTATTGGGGAAATACTTAAACTTGTTAAATATTAATTATTATTTTTTTTAATTTATAAACTAACGTTTAGACAAGATTTTTATGCATAGCACAAAGGGTAACAATTATTACAAGCAATAATTGTCAGCCTGAGATACTCATTTACATTGAAAAATCTTCCGAGAAAAGATACTTGCCGCCAACGGGACTTGAACCCGTGTCCTTCCGATTGCCGGTCGAATGCTCTGACCACTGAGCTATGGCGGCTTATCAAATACCCGCCAAATAATTCAATATATACTAGTGTTTCATTCAACAATTACTGCTTGTTATATTTTTTCCACCTGAAAACAACCAACTTTATTTTTGCGAGGAAGACATTGTTAGTGTTAAATCCCTCGCTAGGTGGCGTCGAGACAAATTATGTCTGCATTTATTGGGGAAATACTTAAACTTGTTAAATATTAATTATTATTTTTTTTAATTTATAAACTAACGTTTAGACAAGATTTTTATGCATAGCACAAAGGGTAACAATTATTACAAGCAATAATTGTCAGCCTGAGACACTCATTTACATTGAAAAATCTTCCGAGAAAAGATACTTGCCGCCAACGGGACTTGAACCCGTGTCCTTCCGATTGCCGGTCGAATGCTCTGACCACTGAGCTATGGCGGCTTATCAAATACCCGCCAAATAATTCAATATATACTAGTGTTTCATTCAACAATTACTGCTTGTTATATTTTTTCCACCTGAAAACAACCAACTTTATTTTTGCGAGGAAGACATTGTTAGTGTTAAATCCCTCGCTAGGTGGCGTCGAGACAAATTATGTCTGCATTTATTGGGGAAATACTTAAACTTGTTAAATATTAATTATTATTTTTTTTTAATTTATAAACTAACGTTTAGACAAGATTTTTATGCATAGCACAAAGGGTAACAATTATTACAAGCAATAATTGTCAGCCTGAGACACTCATTTACATTGAAAAATCTTCCGAGAAAAGATACTTGCCGCCAACGGGACTTGAACCCGTGTCCTTCCGATTGCCGGTCGAATGCTCTGACCACTGAGCTATGGCGGCTTATCAAATACCCGCCAAATAATTCAATATATACTAGTGTTTCATTCAACAATTACTGCTTGTTATATTTTTTCCACCTGAAAACAACCAACTTTATTTTTGCGAGGAAGACATTGTTAGTGTTAAATCCCTCGCTAGGTGGCGTCGAGACAAATTATGTCTGCATTTATTGGGGAAATACTTAAACTTGTTAAATATTAATTATTATTTTTTTAATTTATAAACTAACGTTTAGACAAGATTTTTATGCATAGCACAAAGGGTAACAATTATTTGATAAGCCGCCATAGCTCAGTGGTCAGAGCATTCGACCGGCAATCGGAAGGACACGGGTTCAAGTCCCGTTGGCGGCAAGTATCTTTTCTCGGAAGATTTTTCAATGTAAATGAGTGTCTCAGGCTGACAATTATTGCTTGTAATAATTGTTACCCTTTGTGCTATGCATAAAAATCTTGTCTAAACGTTAGTTTATAAATTAAAAAAAATAATAATTAATATTTAACAAGTTTAAGTATTTCCCCAATAAATGCAGACATAATTTGTCTCGACGCCACCTAGCGAGGGATTTAACACTAACAATGTCTTCCTCGCAAAAATAAAGTTGGTTGTTTTCAGGTGGAAAAAATATAACAAGCAGTAATTGTTGAATGAAACACTAGTATATATTGAATTATTTGGCGGGTATTTGATAAGCCGCCATAGCTCAGTGGTCAGAGCATTCGACCGGCAATCGGAAGGACACGGGTTCAAGTCCCGTTGGCGGCAAGTATCTTTTCTCGGAAGATTTTTCAATGTAAATGAGTGTCTCAGGCTGACAATTATTGCTTGTAATAATTGTTACCCTTTGTGCTATGCATAAAAATCTTGTCTAAACGTTAGTTTATAAATTAAAAAAAATAATAATTAATATTTAACAAGTTTAAGTATTTCCCCAATAAATGCAGACATAATTTGTCTCGACGCCACCTAGCGAGGGATTTAACACTAACAATGTCTTCCTCGCAAAAATAAAGTTGGTTGTTTTCAGGTGGAAAAAATATAACAAGCAGTAATTGTTGAATGAAACACTAGTATATATTGAATTATTTGGCGGGTATTTGATAAGCCGCCATAGCTCAGTGGTCAGAGCATTCGACCGGCAATCGGAAGGACACGGGTTCAAGTCCCGTTGGCGGCAAGTATCTTTTCTCGGAAGATTTTTCAATGTAAATGAGTGTCTCAGGCTGACAATTATTGCTTGTAATAATTGTTAAAATATTGGCATCAGTTTCCAGTTGAATACGAGGTAAGCCCTTAAAACAAACCGGATTTGTTATTGAAATTGTTGAAAATTCAAAACAATTCAAAAATGGAGTTGTGTATATGTGTATAACATTATAATACATTAATTTCCTCCCAAAACATGTTCAGAATCGATAATGTTTTAAGGGCGATAAACCAGTGGCCGAGAATTCAAATTTCGTCAAATGACGGTCGTCTTGCGATTGTGCCCTTGCAACTATACAGGGCGGTCCCGATGAGAAAGATTAATTATTCTCCCTACCATCATTTTTAAATAATAACTCAATATCGATTTTATTTCAATAGGAATTTGCTTTGATTTATAACTATATTCCAAAATGCTCGAACGTGTGATGATAAAACTATTAAAATTGTATACCTTTTGTAATTATTTTTTGATCACAAGTATTTATAATTTTTCAATAACGTCTAAGCTAAGTAAAGATATTTAAAAATATATGTTAATTTGTAAGACCGTAAATAAATAGACAAACGGTAATAAATAGGTAAGCGGATCTTTTTTTTAAGATTTTAGTCGAACTAAAATGAAAATTCTGAAAAGTAGCTTTCTTAGATAATTTATTGATTTATTTTATTGTATGATTGTTTAATTTAAAATTTGCGTTGTATAATTCAAAATTTTGTTTGAAAATTTAACAAATCTGCCAACGACCTGCAGTATAACCTTATTATACTAAAAATAAACGTTTTTTCTCAAAATTTAAAACATACCTTTACTAAAATCGATTTAAACTTTTTTTGTGAAAAAAAGTAAATAATCTAAAATTTTATTTAAAAATGATATATTTCCGGATATGTTATTCCAGTTATTCCCTCTTAACTGTCGTATCGTTTTGAAAATCATGAGTGTAATCCAATTACTCTTTACAAACTGAGAATTTTTTTGGACGCATATTTTTTGAAAAAAAAATTGAAATGCCTTATTGACTCACCAGCTCTACTAGAAAGGATTGCATTTCGTTGCACTGAAAGCAATAACAGATAGAATACCTGATTTCAGATACAATATTTCAAATCGAAATACACACAAAACTCTTTGCTCGCAAATATCTGCAAATCTTACAATGCAGGTGTTGATATTTTCCACTACACGCTTGAAACGTTTAAAATCAAAATATTTTAATATTCACCGGCTTTCTAATCTGTAAACATAAAAAAAATATATTATGCATGGAACTTTACTGGTTTATGATATATTCGCTATTAAATGTGAAATGAATTTATGATTTTTTTCCTAAATAAACTAAAAATTAAAAATACATCGTAAATACGAAAACCTTCCAGATGTGATGACAAATCGCCCAACCCTTTGAATTTAATAGATGTGTTTCTTATAGGCCAAATTAGCCTACAAATGCATACTCGTTAAACGAATCGCCCAACGCCACTCTATGTAAAATGCCATTAATTCGACCGCTAGAATATTTTGACGATCTCCCGGCTTTGGTAATGTTTAGGAATATGCCCCAATCCTGAATCCTGTGTGTAGACATTAACTAACCTAACAAAACAAGTGTATTTTGTCAACCAAGATGAATAATTTAAATTGATTACCCAGTTGGAACTACATTATTGACATCGTTGAGAACATTGAAAATAGATAATTTTTTGTTCTTCTTGCATCATCAAACTCGTGTCGTTTTGCTGCTCGTGTTTCTTACGGCTTATAGTTGACTAAAAAACATATTTGTGACGTCAGGGTTCACAGTTTCCTTCAATATACACGTACAACGGTTATATGGAAATTTGATCCATAATTTATACATTTTTTACAAAGATATCTGTTTAAAATACATGCATATGTATAGGTACGCGACGAACAATGCCAAATCAAAACACTCCGGGCTTGATTCTGTCACGTGTTTCAATTTTATAATTTCAATCGGTCCAAAACATATCGATGGAAATTTAACATAAGAGAACATTTATCGTAAAGCGGATTAATATTGCTGCTCTTTATTATTCCACTGGATTAACAACTCAATTAACACCATTCTGTTTTATATAAAATATATAAACCCAAATGATGGATAAATCTAACATATTGAACATAATCCCGATGATTTTAAATTAACTATAAACCGAATGGTTATAGTTATAACTAAACAAATGTGGTAGTTAAATCTTATCAACGTTCCTTGAATCGTGAGCTTAGCCGATAACTGAACTTTGGTTTCGGAGGTTCCGGGTTCAATTCCAAATGATCATTTGTACCTACCGAAGAAATAAAAGATCGGAATCTATAGGTACCTTTAAATTGATATTAGGAAGAAATGGTAATACACCTAAATATTGGCAAACGTACATATATTTTTATAATTTTAATTTCTATGTGTGCATAGATAACTGCGATTGTTGTTCACAGAACACATTCAATTTTACACGATAAATTTTGTCATATCTCGATAACAAAACTCTACTTTGTATGTAACACAATATCTATTTTGTTAACCTTGAGAGAACATGACATTTAAAGATTGCCTACCTTCTATTTGTCGTAGGACATCATCAAACAGACATAAACACCAAAAGAGGCCCAATACATTTTGAACTTTGACTTCTAAGGTACGAATTATAATGACGTCGTTATTTTTTATGAGAGACGTATTAAATAATATTTACTTTGCTGAATCTATAAGTTATATAGAATATCACCAAAAATCCAAAGAGAAAGTTATTAGGATTTTTTATACCATATTTCTATATCTAAGCCTGTTTGAGGCCGCAAATATATCGACTCCCTGAAAAAAAATTTTTTTTTTTAATATTATATTATTTATATTGTGCCTAATATTGACTAATAGATTAATTTTCGTTATTTGTTTTTCGTTATCCGGCAGATCCGGTAGATCCGGATCTGCCCTGATGATGGACACTGCAACGATATCCGAAACGTTGGCTAAAGAAGGAGGTAGCGCAACACGGCATAACACCCCAAAAACAAATAAAGAAAATGCTTTTGGCCGTGAAAATCTTAAAACGTATGTAATAGATGAATGCACTTAAAATTTTCATAGTATTTTTTTTTTGTTTCAACGTTATCCTAAGGATAAATTAATCCCAAAGCCTAAAAATTGAATATCATTCGAAAAAAGTTCACTTTCATCTTTTAAATCTTATAAGACAGCCAGCTAGCGTCAAAAAGTTGACGCTTCTTCGTGACTTTCATCCATCGGGTGTGGGTGGGGTGTAACATAAATTGAGAAACACGGTAAACCTGCAGTTATTTGCACCAAGTAGGGGGAATTGTACGACTGTGAAAGTGGCTAATTATTCCGGCTCTATCTTGAATATTACGGGGGCCTTAGCAGCATTAAGATATTGAGTCGAACTTAAAGGGGTGAAAGCTGTAGACTGGAGCTTCCAGGGTACCTGCGCCGGGTAAGAGACAAGGCCACGAGTAAGCTGATATTTCATGTTTCGTCGTCTGTAAAAAGTTATCACCTTACGTTCACTGCCTTACTTTAAAAAAAAATCACAACCGTTAAGCATTGAATAAAGACTATATGTTCTATTTCGAATTATTACTAATAAATCATGTCTTTAACTGGCAGCATTGCATTTTGGTACACTGGCGCATGCGGCACGCGCGTGATTTTCCCGGCAAAATGACAGTTTGGTTTGTGATTGTTGTGTGTGGTTCAAATCATGTTTTTGTTCATAATTTCTATTCTAATGACCAATTCAATGTTATTAGTATAATTAAATATATTTACTACTATTTGTGTTATTTTTCGCCAGTTTTAACCCATTAATAACGTCGTATTATGAATTTAGTTTTGTTATTGGAAAAAGCAACTTTATTCCTGACAAATTATTTTTTAATTGACTTTTACCGCGCGAATTTAATAACGCTTCCATGAAAGTGGTGTTTCTTAATAAATGCCTCATGCACGAGCACGTGTAAATGAATACAAATTCAAGATGTCAACTTTTATATATTAAGAATCCAAAAGATCAGATTTTTTTGGTCTTCTCGGGAAATTATTAAATCTGTGAACGAATTAAAAGTCAGAGACTGTTTTGTTATAAATTTCTTAAATAAAAGGACTGTGTTATTAATTTTGTATAATGTGTAATTTTTTGACGTTTTAATTAAAATTAAAGATATTGATAACAGTGTATATAACAGATAAACAAACCTATTTGGCTGAAAATACAGTATAGATATATATTTCCATTAACTATTTTTTATCAGTGTCCATCATTTATTGTTTATAATTCCTATAAAATATTCATGTTATTCATGTTTTTTAGTAAGGCTGTTAGGGTGAAGGTTTTGGGGGGTTCGAACGTCGATTGATATAAAAACTGGACGTCGATTGTTATAAAAACTCGACGGTATCTAGCATGGTCGATCGATAGGTTTTATCAAAGATGTCGGTAACTTGTCATCGCTCCCGAAAACGACTGCAGGACGCTAATAAACAAACAATAATTCACAAAGACTAAGTTTTCCTAATTTATTTGACGTGAACTGTTGTTTGTTTGTTGGTTATCTGCAGTCGTGCTCTAGTATGATGACATTATTATACATACATATTATTACAAATTATTATATTACATATTTTGACTAGGCTGTTGTTTTCTTAGGAACAACCAACTGTTCAAATTGATGTTTAACTTGATAAATATGCTACGCAGACGTAATGTTTATTTATTTATATATGTAAATCTCTATTTAAAAAAACCTCACTATCGCCATTGTGTCTAACTCCTTCTACTGTGCAAATATGAATGAAACTGATCAACTTTACCTAATATTAGAGTGAAGTTTTTGAACTGGGTAAACTCTAATTATACCTATTTTATATTAATATGTAGTATTACAAATATATGAATGGGTCAGTTTAGAATGCATTTCGGTGGTCAATCACTCATATTTTTGCTTTTGGTACCATGTCCAAACATACCGTTGTAGTCGACTTACTCGGTTTCCATGTTTCCAGGTTAGATACTTTAGCTACCCAGTTGAGCTTTAAAAACGTCTTATTTCCTTTCGGCGAGGCTTATTAGGGAGATCTGAGCATCCTCTCTCGCCAAAAGACGTCGTAAAATTCTCGGCAATTACAGCAGCGGTATCTGCAACCAAGTTCAGTCAAATTCATTACAGAAGTAGGTACCTGTCTCTAGCCAGCGCTACCTTTGCCCGGAGTAAGGTGACGTTATCGGACACTAAGATATGAACTCAAAATGCTATAAGGAGGTGGTTAAACGGGGAGTTTATGGTATTTTGTATGAGCAAATTAATACTCTTATCATTTGAAACTGGTACTAATTAACCGCTGATACCCAACCAGTGTCGATTTGATCACAAAACTTTATGCCAAAAGCGAATACAGTATCAATTAAAATAAAGTTTTACTTTTAAGCAAATTTCGTTACTTTTTTATTAATTAAGTGGACTATCTCCTTATTAGCCTGATGATTAAAGAAACGGTAGAATCATATTTAATGAGAAAAAACCAAAAATCCAATTTAACAATTATGTGTAAAAAGAAACGAATAAATTGAAAAATAAATCTGAATTAATAACTAAAATAGGTACATCGCCTTTCGCTAAATACTACTTATGACTAAAGACATTTTAAATACTGTGCAACAAACTATACACTGCATTTCCACTGACGATTAGACAAAACACAAATTATTTGAAATATAACTCTAAGTATGACACTAAGGACGGGTTGTTTAAAAAAATTTGACGGATTTAACAAATATTTGAAGATAATTTTCACGTTCTGTGGTAGTTCTTTTCAAGTTCTGCGATTACATCAGTTTTATGGAGCAACTGACCTGTAATGATATAATATCAGAACTTGAATAGAACTTATACAGAACGTGAAAATTAACTTCAAATATTTGATGAATCGGTCAAATTTTTTTAAACAACCCATCCTAAGTCTTAGATCATCAGCCATGGGCTGATCCCGCAACCAAATATCCCCGACGAAATATCCTCCGACAAAATATCCTACGCACAAAACATCCCCCAACAAAATATCTACTAAAACTTAACCTAACCTAACCTAAAAAAAATGGAACTAAAATTATTGATAGATCAAACGTCAATGATTTTATTAAAGCCTATTTATAAGCATATATTTCCGATGGTACGATGCTTGTTGTCTTTTATTATAGAGGTAAAATTGTGTTGTTATTATCATTTTAGTTGTAAATTGTTTATAAAGTGCGTCTTCTCTCAACACAGGAGTTCCTAGTGATACGAGCACAGCACATCGCCAATATGATATAAATAATAAAGATGTTTTTTTTTTAAAATTAACTGAATACATTTTTTCTAAAACATAGTTTCCCTCAGTACAGGATCTCCTAATGACGACTAAAAAAATATTCTACATCTCTTTAAATATCTCATATAAATATATCGCCACAAAATGCCAAAATTATAATATAATAATTAAGTACCTAAATAAAAAAAAAAATAAAGTTAACAAGGGGTAGCAAATGTAAAATCACGCAATATCCAGTGTTTTAAATATACCTAATGTCCTCCACATGTAAAGTCGTATCTTCTCCAAGCACAACCTTTCCAATAAAGTGCGTTTAGCGGAATTGACCTGCCAGGTAAGTATTTTTCTGTATCTATTTGTAAATAATAAAGTTAGATAGAGCCTAAGAATTCATAATAAATTTTTGAGGTTCGTCACAAAATCGGGGCTCTACAAATTATCCAACTATTATTATTAACACCAGTGTTAAATTTTCAGATGGTATTTTTAATACATTTTGGGGTGGAATCGAAATGGCACCTCTTCGTCACCCCTGTATCCCATCCCCATACAAATAAATATATTATTATTATGGTGGAACCATTTCATACAATATCAATAATTCAGAATTATACACCGCCCTTAGATACACCAAACTACGGTACATGTTTGATGGGCCATTCCAGAGATTGGAAAGGATTGTGCTTGGGTGGGTGATGTTTCGCTTGATTTATAGCCGCGTTGCTCCGTCCTTTGCGCGGAGGTGTAAAACAGTTTGATTGGCCGTAGGGACAATAACCAATATCACAAAAATCCTTTTCGGAATCACGATACTCATAATTTATTTATTTATTTATTTATTTATTTATTTATTTATTTATTTATTTATTTATTTATTTATTTATTTATTTATTTATTTATTTATTTATTTATTTATTTATTTATTTATTTATTTATTTATTTATTTATTTATTTATTTATTTATTTATTTATTTATTTATTTATTTATTTATTTATTTATTTATTTATTTATTTATTTATTTATTTATTTATTTATTTATTTATTTATTTATTTATTTATTTATTTATTTATTTATTTATTTATTTATTTATTTATTTATTTATTTATTTATTTATTTATTTATTTATTTATTTATTTATTTATTTATTTATTTATTTATTTATTTATTTATTTATTTATTTATTTATTTATTTATTTATTTATTTATTTATTTATTTATTTATTTATTTATTTATTTATTTATTTATTTATTTATTTATTTATTTATTTATTTATTTATTTATTTATTTATTTATTTATTTATTTATTTATTTATTTATTTATTTATTTATTTATTTATTTATTTATTTATTTATTTATTTATTTATTTATTTATTTATTTATTTATTTATTTATTTATTTATTTATTTATTTATTTATTTATTTATTTATTTATTTATTTATTTATTTATTTATTTATTTATTTATTTATTTATTTATTTATTTATTTATTTATTTATTTATTTATTTATTTATTTATTTATTTATTTATTTATTTATTTATTTATTTATTTATTTATTTATTTATTTATTTATTTATTTATTTATTTATTTATTTATTTATTTATTTATTTATTAATTTACGGACAACAGTCCATTAAAAACATAATAATAACACGAATAATAAAAAAAAAACAGAGATGACAGTGAAGGGAGAGCACATAAAAATTAATAGCAATGACAATATAAAATATAAAAAGTACATATAGAGACACTACAAGTCAAAGCATGAAGAAGCATTTAAATATTGCGTAACGACTGCCGAAAGTCATTTAGTTTTACACCAAAAAAATCAATGCTTTGACTTGCGTTGACAAGTCTCGACATTCTGGATAAGGGGGAATGGTATCCGTAATTAGTAGAATGTTGATTGAGGAACAGCAATTCATTATTTCGAAGCCTACGGGAAGGGATGTTAAACTGGATGAGTTGTAACAATGCAGGTGTATCTGTAAAACTGTTGATAATTTTAAATATGCAAATTAGATCAGAGTCCTTTCTACGTTTTTCTAAAGAAGGCATGTTTAAAATGTGTTCAATTTCATCATATGAGTACTTGCCTCTTTCAAGACCCAACCTCCAAGCAATTCCTCTTAGGAAACGATGTTGTACGGATTCGATGTGACAAATGTGGACAGCGTAGAAAGGAGACCAAATGACACTAACATATTCAAGGTGAGGGCGAACCAGCGAACAGTAAAGAGTTTTAAGTGTACTTATATGTTTGAAGTCAGATAAGATATTATAAAAATCAAGGAGACTAATTTTGGTTGTCTGTAATTTTTAAGACCAGCATATTATTTTAATTCTTTCAATTAGTTTTATCTTCATTGTCATTTTCAAAATTGGAACTGATTTGCATAATAAATGGAATAGTCTGAATTGGTATGTTTACGAGGGATCGGAAGGCTGACAGAGATATTGAAAGAAGAGTAAATGCTGGTAACTCCTGAATGCAGGACTGAAAGTCGTTGGCGCTAATAAAACACTGTCAAAAGAAGCGAAGCTAACACTCCACAATGGGGTACTGGTACCTACACTGATGTATGGCAGTGAGGCATGGAACTGGCAGGAAGGATGAAAGTGGATTGAATGCTAATGAAATGAGATAGGCAGAAAAACCATGTATGATCGTGTAAATGTGGAAATTCACAAAGAATGCGAATTTCCACATTTATTTAAGGCCTGAAACACTCATCAACATTGAAAAATCTTCCGAGAAAAGATACTTGCCGCCAACGGGACTTGAACCCGTGTCCTTCTGATTGCCGGTCAGCTGCTCTTGACCACTGAGCTATGGGGGCTTATCAAATACCCGCCAAATAATTCAATATATACTAGTGTTTCATTCAACAATTATAGCTTATTATATTTTTTCCACCTGAAAACAACCAACTTTATTTTTGCGAGAGAGACATTGTAAGTGTTAAATCCCTCGCTAGGTGGCGTCGAGACAAATTATGACTACATTTATTGGGGAAATACTTAAACTTGTCAAATATTAATTATTATTTTTAATTTATAAACTAACGTTTAGACAAGATTTTTATGCATAGCACAAAGGGTAACAATTATTATAAGCAATAATTATCAGCCTGAAGTTGGCGGCAAGTATCTTTTCTCGGAAGATTTTTCAATGTTGATGAGTGTTTCAGGCTGATAATTATTGCTTATAATAATTGTTACCCTTTGTGCTATGCATAAAAATCTTGTCTAAACGTTAGTTTATAAATTAAAAATAATAATTTATTTAAGGCGACTCCAGATACTAATATCTATAGCCTGTATGTCGGACGAATATCTACAGCTCATATGTTGGACTAATAATAATATCTACAGAGCTAAGGTCGGACGTATATCTATGACGGTCCCAGTGGTGACTAATATCTATGGAGCGTAGTTAAGGTTAAGGTGGTAACCTACCTATGCTGATGTAAGCGTAATAAGTAAAAATTACGCTTAGTAATGAGTAAAAATTAAGAAAGGGACCCTTCGATGGTTTTGCATGTAGAGAGAATGAACAAAGAAAATAGTGAAAGAGAATATAAGACGCAAATGTGAATGGTAGAAGAAGTCGGGGACGACCGAGAAAGACATGACACGATCAAGTGAATCTGATACTTGAGTCGGGCCATGTTAAAAGTCAGAATAATAGAAGAGAATATATGAGACGATGTATGAATGTGAGTGAGGCAAAGAGTGTATGTCAAGACCGAGTTGTTTGACAGTCCGTCCTCTCTGCCTACTCCTGCGGGGAACAGCGTGATGGTTATTTAGTTAGTTTATCATAACTTTTGTCTGCGCTAGAAATTTTTTAAAATACTAATTTAAGTTGTGTGTCTGCTCAGCATAATTCCGACAAGCGATAAAGTAGCGGGTGAATGCGTTACGAAAAGTGGTGATTGTTATGAAAAATGTCATGCGAACGGTAATCGATACTAACGGTGATCGATTGCTAGGCGAACGGTCGGGCCTTTATGCAGGCTTGACTTGGAGAGTGATAAGGATAAGGATAAGGATGGTCACCCCAAGGTCGTAGGTCACCCCAAGGTCGTAGGTCACCCCAAGGTCGTAGGTCACCCCAAGGTCGTAGGTCACCCCAAGGTAGTACGTCACCTCAAGGTCGTAGGTCACCGCAAGGTCGTAGGTCACTCCAAGGTCATAGGTCACCCCAAGGTCGTAGGTCACCCCAAGGTCATAGGTCACCCCAAGGTCGTAGGTCACCCCAAGGTCGTAGGTCACCCCAAGGTCGTAGGTAACCCCATTCGCTACGTTTGGTAACTTAGCAGGGATACCTGGGTTCATTGGGCGAGGTTTATCTTGTGGTTTTACTTCAGTCGTGTGGTCTAAAGCACACTCGTTTTTTATAATTGTCTTTTTTTAAATGGGAATTAAACTTATTCCGTAGGTTTTCACTTTCTGTGCCACATTAATTAAATAATTACAAAACATTCTAATTATCTTATATATAAAAATTAATCGCTGAATGTGTTGCTAAGCGCCAATCTCGAGAGCAGCTGAACCGATTTCGCTAATTCTTTTTTTCGAATATTCCTTGAAGTACGAGGATGGTTCTTACGGAGAGAAAAATTAAGCAAATTGCGCAGAAAATTGGATTATTTCAGAAAACCTAACGACTATCGCACAGTATCGACAGTTCGCGTGTTTGAGAATGACATTTTGCAAAACAATTCTATTTTTGAAAATCTTTAAGTTGATAAATTTATTTAAAGTAGGTACTCCCCTAATAGTTTGAATCGAATCATGAATTTTAGATATTTTAAATAGGTGCCTATGTTAGGTACCAACTTTAATATACATTAAAAGTGGAAATTTGAATAAAAATTGTAAAAGGTGGCACGCGGGCTGTTTAAAAACTGAATGTACTGCGATTGAATATATGGGAAGCGGGAGGGAGGGAGAAATGGGGGAGGGGGTGGGAGGAGGGTGGAGGGGGGTGGTGAGAGGTGGGGGATTGTGGAGGGGGTAGGGGGAAGTAGGGAGGAGGGATGGGGCAGGGAGGTCGGTGAGAGGAGGGGGGGAGGTAGAGGAGGCGGAGTGGGAATCCGCCTTACACCATGCGAGCGAAGCCGCGGGAAAAAGCTAGTTTGTTATAGAGGATAAAAAATAGTTTATTGTTCACACATTAACTATTTTTTGTAAGTAAGTAGGTATTTTCAATCCTTTTACGCGCTATTTCCTTGGATAAAACTTAGTCTGCCAATTTATTGTTTCACCCTCATACTCCACATGCTTCCTAGTTACAAAGCAGCATTATTATTTTATTTTACGCATCCCACAAATCCGTAGACTTAATCCCAATATTTAGATAATATTGTTCAACGAAGTATGATCTACTATTTCCTAATCTGTGAGTTGTGACGTTCGAAACAAAGCAAAATGCTCCAGTATCACGGTATAATTATATCAGGGGAAAATTCCGCTGAATACGTATATCGAATAAAAATGTTAAATGATGCATTTAAAAAATCTGAATCGGTAGAAGTGAAACCTTCAGAAAATTAAAGAAGACAAGAATGGGGAGGCTACGAAGCACCGCACAAAGAGGAGACCCATAGGGTACGAAGCAACAGACAAAGATTATAAATATTATAGGAGACCGATTATACTATCTTTTTTTGACATGAGCTCCACACAGGAGGCCCTGAGGAAAATAATTTCCCTCAGGGCATGTCATCTTTGGGGATGCTGGGTGGAGTGTTTTTTAGGGAAAGGAAGGAGAGGAGAGTTCTGGGAAGGAAAAGGGTTTAAGGGGTGAGTAATAATCTGGGATTCAATGTATCCTGGTCTTCCGCCTCCAAGACCTAGACAAACCTCACTCCATGAACCCCGGCACCCCTGCTAAATCACCAAACGTAGCGCACCACCATGGCAGAGTTGTTGGTTATCCAATAAAAGTTTCCGGGGCGGCGTACCCATTCCCGCCTCACAAATTGAAAATGTATCTCATTTTCTCGCAGGCTAAATCTGTAGATATATGTGTTCGTCTCATTTTAATGTCGCTATTTTTTGTTTCATCGAGTTTTAAATCAGAACCGTTTAAAAGAAGTTTTCACTTCAAATTATTATTAGAATTTATAGTGAAACCACAGATCTATAAAAGACCACGGACCTTTGATACATCGAACTTTTGTTGGTTTTCTCCAAGAATACGACGAATGTTTATTTAAATTTTAAAATAAACTAGTTGATTAAGAAACCACAATATTTAAGGTTATCGCTTCAATACTTTCACTGAAATTTATTTAAACCTTCCTATGAATAAAGAAAAAAAATAAGATATTGGATATATGTATATTATAATACTAATGCATAAACATGTTTCAGTCCAGAAAAAAATCTCTGTTATCTTACACACGCAGAACTTCTCAAATTGCTTTTTGAAATTTACTGGGAATCTGGACTAAATACTGAGTTTTTTTTGTTTCAAAACGGTATATTTCGCGCATAAAATCTCAGGAGAATGTCGCACGTCTAACTTGATAATAACTTAGATTTTAATGATGAGCGAACTTCCAATTTCACGTCTTCCATGGCAACTGCCACAGATCGGCAGGTTTTACATTTCAGTCACTGATCTTAGCCAATAAAACCAGCTTATTAGGTCAAATGGTTTTCCATAGCGCAGCATTTCAACAGATATGGTGAGGTGTACGTTTCAAAACTTCGGATAATCCGACGTCATCCGAAGGAAGTTTTGTCTTTTGACACTCTTGCAGTCAGTCATATTTTTAGCGTGTTAGGTATGTGATTGTGATACACAAAACTGTGCAGGTCTGGATATTTAAAAAAGAGAGTGTGCAATTCACACGTGGTAGATGTGAAACCTTCAGAAAACTAAAGTAGACAAGAGTGGGGACGCTACGAAGGGTAGACCGATAGGGTACGAAGCACCGCACAAAATGGAGACCGATTATACTATCTCATTTGCAGGCTAAATCCTGTAGTTGTATGTTATTTATTTTTTATTTTTTTTAAAAGAAAGACAAACATTCCCGGGTTACGAATAACCCAACAATGTTTAAAAATATCCTACTACCACAACAAAAAGCCGAAAATGTTGCTTGTGTTGTGATGGAGGACTTAGCCAGCCGAGGAATCGAACACGGGACGCCTGGGTGGGACCCAAACGCGATGCCCACTCAACCACTGACCGGTCAATATGTTTGTCTCTTTTTAGTATGGCTATTTTTCGTTTCATCAAGTTTCAAATCTCGACGGTGATGAAGAAGTTTTCACCTCAAAAATTATTTATTTCTCTTAAATCAGTTATTACGTCTCCTCTGATAGAGGTGTCGCATGTCTTTTTTTAATCTGAAAGTTTGTTTGTAATGATAAATCTCACTTCAGCTTTTCCTGAATTAAGAAATACAATAAAAATTATGTTCAAACGTAGTAGGTACGTTATATTATCGTATGATAAAACTCGACAGAGAACACTTGTTTTTTTTTTCAAGTAAAATCTTTTAGCACCGTTGTGATTTGAAACTCTATGAAACGAAAAAGCGACACTAAAAAGAGACAAACACATACATCTACCGTATTTAGCCTGCGAGAGAATGAGATAGAATAATCTCTCTTATCTTTGGGCGGTGCTTCCTAGCCTTACCAACATTGTCTACTTTAGTTTTTCTGAAGGTTTCACGTCTACCGTGTGAATTGCACACTTTAAATGTGACAACTTTATTTGGGCTCAACGCTACTATCAAAACACACCCCCCATCATTTTGATAGAATATCAAATAAATAAAACTACAACATAAAATTTGGTATAAAAAAAAATATTCTCAGTACATATATACATATACATTATAGGTAGGTACTTATCTACTACTTTCGATTGTGATTGTAATTCTGGTTCAAAAACTCTGTTCAGTTAGTTGAATTTGTGACATTTTCAAAATTGGAACCAATTTTGTGAAGATTTCAGCCAAGCTATAAATTCCTTATAATTTTTTTACCAGATAATTATTTTAATTTTATGATAGAAATGTTTACTTATTTTTCAATTTCTTGTGATTAAAATCTTGACAATTAAAGTGATTTTTCTTGATTGTTGAAGAGTCTGCGCGTTTAGCTAAAGGCCAATTATCCTACGTCTGTGCTAGTAACCATTATAATAATGTTTCAATCAATTTATCAATTAGCTTTAGGATTATCTGGGCCTAAGGCTTGGAATAAACTCCCTCTGGAACTTAGATGCATAACAAGCCCAACAGAATTTAGGTCCAAATTAAAAACCTACCTTTTTGGGCTCTCATACCCTTAAAAAAAAAATACCTATCTGAGAGTATCATTTTTGTTTTGCCTATAATATATCTTGATCATACTTTTCTTATTGGATTAACATTATTCAAATCCTAACACATCAATCTTTCTCTTAGCAAGGAACGAATCACATTTGGGAAGATAAATATTCTGATCAAATCCTCATACTATTATTGCACGGCCCATCATAAAATTTGCTTTCGTTTTCAAAATACGCTCATTAAAGAACATATTACATGTTATAGTTCCCAATTATGTCCTATGCGTGCGAACTTTACCTAAATTTCCTAAAATAAACAATAACAGTGTTAATCTCTAGTGACCTCCCAGGTAAGTATGATCCTGTATACATGTATTTTCTGCCTGTACAGTACATTTTTACAGCAGCATCGCGTTCATTGTGTTACGTTGCCACTCTACGCCACCTAAGTCACACACGTTTGTTTGTCGGCCACCCTACGAGAGTTGCACACCGCGTCCCCCATCCCCCTTGCAAATATTACCGCTCCCTTCCCCTCGCCGCACGCACCCGGCCGCCTCAGCGGCAGCCCGCAGCCCGCAGCCCGCAGTCCCGTACTAGCTCCCAGCGTAGTAACCCGTGTCGGGGCAATACCCAAACTGTTCCCGCGCGTCGAGTCGAGTTTGTTCTAGAACTTTCGGCGCCAGCGGAAAAGGGACGCGACCGCCTGCTTTGTGGGCGCGAGCTGGCCAGCAAGGAGCTGCTGTTGCCACCTGCTGACCACTGTAGTTTCCTGCTGAGCATGGACAGGCTCAGCTACCATATCACCGGGGGGACGGGGGACGCGGTGTGCAACTCTCGTAGGGTGGCCGACAAACAAACGTGTGTGACTTAGATGGCGTAGAGTGGCAACGCAACAATTGGTTAAATCATTGTTCATATATTCGTGTGAACCGGTGGATGCAATTTTTAGCCATAAGTTGTTATAGTGGTTTGTCTAGTTTGTAGTTAGAAGTAAGATTGTAGAAATGTATTATAAGTTTATACAGCGCCCTTGAGGTGATTTTCCACAAAAATGGCGCCATACAAGTCAAACAAATATTATTATTAATCAATAAGTACCTAATATTAATCATGATGTTTCAACAATTTCATCAGTTCGTCAATCTTTGCAAATGCACTTTGTGGTGCCAATTTCTATTAAATGATAACAAATCACTTTGTAAAGCACTACTTTTTTAGTCAAAATTATCTACATGTTTCAAAAGCAAAGGTTTCCACGTCGGGATAAGATTATCTTAACCTGACGAGGAAACAACACTGGATGTTTTACAAAGTGATTTGTTATCACTTAATTTTATTAGTTTTCATCTTCTGTGTAAATTATTGCTGTACTCTAAAATATTTTAATACAACACGGCGAATTTGTTTTTAGTAAAAAGGCTTTTCACTTTGAAAACATGGTGCATTTCCAGACTCCGTTTTCAAACTGTGCATCCAGATTTTCTTTATTTCTGTATCTACGTGGAAGTGTAACTGGGGAAGGGAAGCGAAAAGGAATCGACTAGCGTAATTTCTCTCGAAACATACGTGACGGGAATACTACCGAGGGCGATCCCAAGATCAGTTTTTGTGGGATTCCTCAGTACTGAAGGCTGCTGGATCTGGTGGGGTGGTGGGGTGTTGGGGAAAGCTGCACGGAGGGGGGCGGCCCAGCCAACAGAGGGAAACTCTATGATTGCGTCCACAGCGTCTTTCAATGCAATAAATCATGGATTGTACAGATTGAATTACTTAACTGTATACAAGTAGTTTAATATTAAAATTACACGAGTGAGAACAACCACTTTTCAGTTGTGTTGAACCAAAGAAAGCATCGGTTGTGACTCGAAAAAAATTATAATTAAAAATATAAATAAAACAATAACTATGTAAATATCACATTTATTTTTCTACTGAAGCTTCTTCAGGATAGTTTAATACTAAGGCAGTGTTATTAGTAATATACTGCCTTGAAGAAACTATGGTAGTAGCGAATCCTGGTCAGCAATATACATAGGTTCAAAAAAAAAAGTAATTTTCAAAAAATTATTGCTTTGTTTTACAATATAACGTCGCATCACAAAGTAGGTACCTGCTTCATGTGAAAATATAAAAAAAAATATCATAGTTTGTAAATCTGGAAAATGAGAACGACAAGTAAATAATGTAAATAAAATAAAATTAAAAAAAAAAGATTTTAGAGTATTTTCGAAAAAGCTTTCCTAACAAATAATATTATTAACTGCATACAACATTTTCGATTTGTTCCATTCCATTGTAAGATACTTTCACATTTTTTAAATTAAAATTTATGATAAAAGCTACGATTGAATAACCTTGTGTGTACTTCAACTAGAGGTACAAATTTTCTTCTGTTTCCAGACGGTGGGACTACTGTGAGTATTCACAGTAGTCTTCACAATAAATACAAATATTTGGTTTGGTTTCTGCATACCCAGGTAATTACATTTAAAATAGATATTCATATTGAGAAACGCTTCTTAAGAGTGTTAATTACATACGTTCAACGTGGTAAATTTGACAGCGAGGTCACATCACCTTAAAGAAAAATGAGAATTTAATGAACTTAAAGCCTTAAGCATTTAATCAAAATTACGACCGCGCGACGGTCGTAAATTGACGATTTCTCGTAACGGCCATATTTCAACGGACTAACTGGCCAAATGTCCAAAACATAGAAATAACACGCATAAACAGTCGCGCCGCCCGATCGATATCGGAACACCTGACCAGACCAGAGACCAGCGACCATTGCCGTATTCCACATAAAGTATCCCGCATAACGTCAGCCTCCACTGATCATGTTTCGTTTATCGGAGGATCATCTGGAGAATAGTAGAATCATTGAATCCCGCCAACTGGTCCTAGGCATAACGTACTGCCGGCACCGACACTACCTCGCTACCATTATTTGTCCACCTATAAAACCTTCTTTGTTTCTCTAGTGATTTTCCATACAAAGTTCCACGTTGTCTGTGAATCTCAAACTTTTCCCCCGTTACAATATTACAAACCGCTGTACTAACAGTTCTGTGAACAGCGGACCTCGCGTGATGTTGATTATTTCGATTTGACAGCTCGTAACGCACATGCGAACTCTAGTGGAATAAAAAGTTACTATCCAATACGGCTACTATCTGACCGGATACCGAATACATGAACAAATTGACTGACGAAATGCTGAATTTACAGATAAAATGCAAAGCGCTTGAGTTAAAACAGGAAAACAGGACAGGAAGCCAAATCAATAATTAGAAGTGTGCTTTTCGAATATCACCCTCCCCATGAGCAACCTGTTAACTCTTATTAAAATTTCCTAGGTAAAATTGTGTGATGTCTGAAGATCGGCTATTGCTCACAAATAGAATTTTTGCATCTCGTTCTAGAGTGAAAGGTGCTTTCAATCGAACTCTGGTGAGAGACCACGATGAGAAAATAAAACGATGCTTGAATTGGCTTTAACTATGTTTAGTTACAAAATCATTATAAACAGGTGCATCTCAGCCACGGACCTTATAAGCCCTGGACAGAGTATTAGTGCGATTTTGTATGAATGGCGTTGAACACAAATCTAGGGCGAGGGGAAATTGTCTGGCAGCCATCTTTTGTGACAAACTTTTGATATTATGATTAATTCGCAAAGTGAAATTTTTTATGTTTATGTTTTAATGCAATTTTAACGGCTTATTAACTTTGTTTAGGTAGGTATTTTATGAGGCAGGGAATTAAATATTTCATTTAAATATTTAAGCAGGTTTTTACATTTTCATACATTCATACATCTTCTCCCTCACCCGCGACTACGTCTTCGACTTCGTCCAAGAGTTCCGACCTGCCTAGCGATTCCGTATTTTTGTGGGATCGTTATTGAATAAGGACGTTTTCTCCTGTCAGATTTGTGTGATTTTTACATATTTACTGTCACATATTTTAGTTTAGATCGATTTAAACACGAATTCCTGAAAGTATGCATGAATATTTAATCATTTAATGTACGTTGTAGAAATCGCAAAAATCTGACAGGAGATAACGTCCTTTATCCAATAAAGATCTCACAAAAATAAGTAATCGCAGGGCTTATTTATCCGAAAAATCGAACCATTTTTTTTATAAACCGGAAAGATAGGACATGATTTTATGGGTGCGAAAAAACCATAATTAATTAATTAAAAAACTGTCTGTATAACATATCTGTAAAGTACCTGTAACGAAATTCGCAGGCAATAAAGCAACTGAATTTTATGTTATTTCCACACCAAAGTCAACCTTCCAACTTCGAACTCCAAAATGGCGGACATCGAACAGCTCATTAGGCGCTATATCTTATCAGTTGCCTACAACCGTATTGCAAGTTACCATGTTATTGCTGTGAATCCTTTCCAGTTGCATACTTGACATTCGACTTACTATTGTATTCACTCTGAGTTGTAGGTATGTACAATTTGTACAATGTACATATTATTATTATTGTTGTTGTGGAGTGAGAATAGAATTCTGACTCTGAATACTTCTTGTTTGAAATTTAGTAAGCAGATTATTATAGTTTATATTGTGTTTTTTTATATCTTTTTTAAAAATAATTTTCATTATTTTCATATTTTTGTTAAGTTCTTACGGGTACAGGACCCTTACTTTTTTGTATTACTTTTTATTTATAATTTTAATTATGTGAAAATCTGTCATTGGATATTATGTATAATTATTAATGTTATTATTATAAGTGTAAAATATCTGTTGATTTTCCATAATAAATAAAAAAAAAAAAAAAAAAAAAAACAATATTATCGGAGACGGGACATTTTCATGTAGTGACGTCACAAGCCCAAAAAATAGATTTATTTATTTAAAACAACTGTACATTTCTAAACATGTTTAGTTACATTTTCGTAATCTTAGTAGAAAAATCTACCCACACGATTTTGTCTAAGTCATTATGAAATCCGGGCAAGTACTCCTTTATGAAATTGCTCCACAGCAAGATCCGAGCAGTCGGAAACATTGTTAATATCACTGATTTCAACAATAAAAGTTATTCATAATATTATACCTATACTAGGTAATAATAATCATTTTGTTGCTATAACATGTTGAGAATCGTCTAATTTTATTAATAAAATATCCAACTAGATAGGTACAATATATACCTATGCCTAGGTTACTACGCGCACATATCTCGCCATCGACATTTTTCTAACTTTATTTAATGCATAAAAGCCATTATGCGACCATGGAATATGTCAGCGTAATAAATATTTTTTGTAAGTAGGTAGTTTACTGGGAATAGGACAACTCTAATCTTGCTCCACGCACACTCAAGTAATAAACTAACTGTATACGTGCAGACACGTGTATTGGTATTGGCTCCATTCTCTCATAGACCAACCCACACATTACTATATCTGTTAAGTTACGATAAGGATTAAGGATTTTGTGCAGAGGCAAGTCGCAAACCGAATGCTCCGAGTCAAACTAACCTAATAATCCCAATTACATATTTGGAGAGAAATACCAACAATGTACCTATCATGTAAACATTTATTAAATAATAAAAAAAAAAAAAAAAAAAAAAATTATATTTGATTGAGAAGTTAATAATTTTTGAAGAGGGAATAACCAGACACAACCGGAAATATATCGTTTTTAAATAAAATTCTAGCCTTATTGACTCTTTTCCACAAAAACCGTATAAATTGATTTCAAAAGTTTGTTTTTTTTTATCTAGTAAAGTTAAAAATTAGTTTAAAATTATGAGAAAATATGTTTATTTTTAGTACATATAATAAGGATACCGTAGGTAGATTTGTTAAATTTTCAAAGAAAATTTTGTATTATACAACACACATTTCAAATCATATATGCAGTAAAATTAACTAGTCAATTATCTGGGAAAGCTACGTTCCAGAATTTTAATTTTAATTTAAATAAAATCATTAAAAAAAATTCCGCGCACGTGTTTTGTGACGAAAATACTTAAGTTTGTCAATTTATTTACGGTTTTACAAACTAATATATTTAAGATTTTTTCACATTCTTACTTTGTTTAGACATTATTGAAAAATTATAAATAATTATGATCAAAAAATAATTACAAAAACTACATAATTTTAATGGTTTTACCACCACGCCTTTCAGCATTTTTGAATGTAGGCATAAATTAAAGCAAATTTTTAATGAAATAAAATCGATATTGAGTTATTATTTTTAAAAAAGTTGGTACGGAGAATAATTAATCTTTCTCATTGGAACCGCCCTGTACGATCGGTATGGCCATACAGGGTGGCACATCTTTTTTCAGCCCGATTCCAAATAGACAAAAAAATTAACATTTTTCGCTCTACGCGATCGCTATTTTCATCTCTATTTTCATATCTACGATTTCAATTGTCATCACTGCAAACAATACAAGAACCACTCTGTTTGCTGTAATGCCAACTGAAATCGTAGATATGAAAATAGAGATGGAAATAGCGATCGCGTAGAGCGAAAAATGTTCACTTTTGTGTCTAATTGGAATCGGGCTGAAAAAAGTTGTCGTGTATAACGGCCATAAGAACATCTTTCGACGAATTTTGAATTCTCGGCCGCCGGCTGGTTAATGGCCCTTAATAGTTACTTCTTACCATTATGGATCTACAGAAATTTAAATACTTTTTGTAAATCGTTTGAGCTCTACCCACTAACTATTAACTACTACAGTTTTTATTAGGTGTGTGGTTGTCCGGTGTTTCATTGTTTTTGAAGTAAAAACTTTTTTATCACCGTTGTGATTTGAAACTCGATGAAACGGAAGCGAGCGACAATAAAAAGAGACAAACACATACATCTACAGGATTTAGTCTGCGAGAGAATGAGATAGCAATAAAATGTTTATTTATTTTACGGGTACTCGGTTCTACTATAATACGATAAATCCACGGTCCCACGCATGTCTCCTTTAGTCTAGCGGTATAAAGCCCGACGAACCTTCTCTCTCTCTGGTTTCAATCCTGGGATTGGTTTGCAGCAATTTCATCTATTCGTTTCTTCCACTCTTCCCTGTCTTGTGCGGCTCTTTTGAAGTCTGCATATGATAAGCAGCGCACGTCCACCAGCAGGTCCTCCAGGTATTCTCGGCGTGGGCGTCCCCTAGCGTTTGTCCCCTCGGTCATACCCTCCATTATGGCATGCAAGAGGCCTTCTTGTCTTATTGCATGGCCGATCCATCTTGCGCGCCTTTCGGACAAGGTCCTGAGCAGGTGCCTTCCTCCTTCGATTCTTTGGAGAACCTCCTCATTTGTGATGTGGTCTCTCCAGGAAATTCCTAATAGTCTTCTATAGGACCACATCTCAAAAGCCTCTAGTCTCCGTTTATCTCTTTCGGATAGGCACCATGTTTCGCCGCCGTACATCAAGATACTCCATACATAGGTCTTGATGAGGAGTATTCTCAGTTTCAGGTCTATATTATTCGATTCTATTATTTTCAACCTTTTATTGAATGCAAGCCTAGCCTGGTGTATACGACTGTCGACCTCGCTGTTATTTTGCTCCCGAGGTAGACAAACTCCTTGGTGTTCTTTAGTGGAACTCCTGACGAACCTTAGCGGCCAGATATTCAGCGGACCAAGGATCAAATCCTGCGAAATCAAAAAAATAAATATATATATATATATTGTAAAATCAATATCCAATTTTCAAACCAATCCAAAATGAACAGACGAAGAAAACATAAAAGAAAGTGTCATCTAGTAACTACGCAGAAGAAAAAACAAATATAGCACTGGAATTCGAAGACAAAAATATTGAAAAAATCATCCTTCACTTTGATGAAAGAAGTGCTTCGTGGTCTCCCCACTCATATCTACTTTAGTTTTCTGAAGGTTTTCGAATAAAATTATTATTATTATTAATATTATGGTGTAATTTCACTGCAATAAAATTTATCAGTTTCCCTTTTCTGATATTTACTTTGGTGTGCAATCCAACAACTGCAAAATTAATGCTACACGATTCCAACAAGACAAAAATAATTTTTTATATTATTTTATATTTTTATTTCATATAATTTTATTTTTTACAGATGTTTGTTTTTTTTGGCTTCCACACTAGGCAATTATTGCACATTGGTATTGCAATAAATGCATGAATCCATAGAAGTTCAACGACTACTAATTTTACCGTTGCTCTTGTTCATTCACCAGTTATGAAGGTTTTTTTAAAAGAAAATAGATTAAATATTTGCACTTGACAGGAATATAACCAGTAACCACCAGTAAATAACTCTTGGTACAGTTAAGTTAGTATATCACGAGGCCTGGCAGATTTATATCTCCAAAGCATGCAGATAATCCGTGTTGTTTTAATATTATTTCGCCGTATATTTATATGAAAAGACTTTTTAATAATACAGGTAAAAATAAGTGAATTGTATCCAATTTCGTATTTAGCGTTTTTTTAATATTAATTAATTACTTCATAATTCCTAGCTACAACATATTTAGGCCGTGGCGGACAGTAATAAACAAGTGGATACCTACGCCAATGTCCAAAAAGATTGTTAACCCATCAGGTCTCGATCATTTTTATCAGAGGGTCAACATATTTCCGCTTTGAAAATAAAATCAAATTAAATGCAATATTTTTTAATATATCCGAAAACTTGAAAGGTGACAAAATACGCTTGCAAATTTTATAAATCGGAAACTATATAAATTTTGCATGCAAACATAAAAAACGTTTTAAAAGTCTCTCACCTTAGGAGGGTATTGCCAGAGAAAACCAGAAATATGTCATTTTTAAATCATATTTTAGAAGTATTGACTCTTTTCCACAAAAAATTATAAATGGATTTCGAAAAATTGTTCTTTTATCTAGCATTAGCATGTTTTAAATTTTGAGAAAAAATGATTATTTTTAGTATAATAAGGTTATACCATAGGTCGTTGGCAGATTTGTTAAATTTTCAAAAAAGATTTTGTATTATACCACACCCATTTCAAATCATATAATCATGCAGTAAAATAAATCAATAGGTTATCTGGGTATCGCATGTTTTAGAATTTTAATTTAAGTTAATTAAAATCATTACGTTAGTTAAATATTAATAATATATACGTACATGTGTTTCTTGACGAAAATTGGTCCGTTTGTGTATTTATTTGCGCGCTTACAAACTAATATATATCAGATTTTTTTAACATTCTTATTTTACGTAGATATTATTGAAAAATGATAAATACTTATAATCAAAAAATAATTACAAAAATACATTATTATAATAGTTTTATCATCACGCCTTTCAGCATTTTTGGATGTATGAATAAATTAAAGCAAATTTGGTATGAAATAAAATCGATATTGAGTTATAATTTTAAAAAGCTGGTACGGAGAATAATTAATCTTTCTCATTGTAACCGCCCTGCACGATCGTAAGAACAACTTTCGACAAAATGTGGATTTTCGGCCATCGGCTGGTTAAACGCTCTTAAGTTTTTTTTATCCAAAATTACTGATAATGAAAAAATAAAAACAAATACCTACATATTTTCTCACACAAATTTATTATAAATGTTTTTGTAACTTCACTGACACACTCTTCTATTATTCTGACACTTGACATGGTCCGACTCAAGTATTTGATTCACTTGATCGTGCCATGTCTTCCTCGGGCGTCCCCGACTTCTTCGACCATTCATATTCTTCTTTCTATATTTATCAAAATCAAAATCATTTATTGTACAAACTTTTCATTTAGTACAAAAGGTATAACTTATAGGTACCTATATCCTATTTCTTCCAGTTAACCTAACATGTTATACAGATATGAACACAAATGAAATATAAATATAAAAGTGGTGTAATACAAAGTGAATTTGTTTTAATTTATTAAATAAACATAAATATAAAAACAGTTGTACCTATGTGAGGTATTCACTTAATGTGTAATGAGACCTATTCAGAAGGAATGTTTTTAGTGATGACTTAAATCTGAGTGTATCTTGTATTTGTTTAATATCATGTGGAAGGTTGTTGTATACTTTAATGGCTATGTTAAAGGGTCCTTTTTGGAAAATTGTTTTGTTTGCTTTTGGTATTAATAAATTTTCTGTAAACCTTGTGGCGTGTTTATGTGTAGAGTTTTTTTGTGGAAAGTTTTCTGGAGATGATCGCACTAACACGCATAACTCCATTATATATATATGTCGGTGACTGTAAGAATTTTCAAATTTTTAAATATAGGTCTACATGAATCCCGATTAGCAGAGTTTGTCATTTTTCTTATACATCTTTTTGGATGATAAAAACATATTTGGCGTTTACTGAGTTTCCCCAAAAGATAATTCCCTATTTTATTATTGAATATACATAACCATAGTATGCGGCCATTACCGATTCGATGTTTAATATATTTCTCAGTGTACCTAGAACAAAAGAAAAGCTACTGATTTTGGCTACTATTTGGAATACATGTTCTTTCCAGTTTATATTTGCATCTGGTTGTATTCCCAGCAGTGAACAAGTTTGAGAAGGTTTGATAATATTATTATTGAAGTTTACGTTTATGTTTATAGGTGTAGCTTGCACTGGACAAAATTGTAAAACTTGAGTTTTGTTAGTGTTGAGTGACAGATTTTGTGATAACAGCCAATTTGCTATTGATTGACAAGTCTCGTTAATATGTTTATTAAATCCGTCAACGTCTCCATTACCTTCTTCAGACAGATATAACTGACGTCACGAGAGTCTCAGACAGACGAAATGGAGCCCCTCCAAAACTTCTTGCGATCTTTTCAGATAAAAGAAAAAGAGATTCCCTCCTTGAAAAGAAAAAAGAAATAAATTATGATGAAATAAAGGATTTGACGACATCTCCTATCTACATCGGCGAAGAATTGAGCCCGTACCATAAAGAAATATTATGGAAAACGAAACAAGTAGCCAGGGAAAAAGATTATCAATACGTTTGGTACAAACAAGGCAAAATTATGATCCGTAAAAAACAAGATGATAAAATTATCTACATAAAGCACCTAGATGATATGGTAAAAATAATTTAGCAAATTATATTAAAAAAAAACATTACTAAATCCACTTAATAATTTATATTGTGAAAATGAATACCACAATAATTACTTCTGAACCAAAGGCTTTAACAACTTTAAATGATAATGAAACAATAACTACCAACAAACCAGATGAACTGTCAACTCTTAAAAACAATTTTAATATATTAAATAAAAATATACGAAGTATCAACAAAAATTTCGATGAACTTCAAATACTAATTAAGAATCTAAAAATAAATCTAGATATAATTATCCTCACTGAATGCTGGATAAAGGATAAATATTCACCCTTGCAAATTCATAATTACACGTCATATGCAACCAACTTGAATTACACAAAAAATGATGGTGTGATAGCGTACATTAAAGATGACATTAAAACTGAAGTCAATGAAATAAAATTCCCAAATGCAAACTGTTTAAAGATCAAAGTGGGTGATGAAACCACGATATTAGCTCTGTACCGATCACCAGCTACAACTAATATTAATCAGTTTCTTGAAACGCTTTCTAATGAACTCAATCTTCTAAAAAACACAAAAAATGTCTTCCTTATCGGAGATATAAATATTGACATATTAGAAAATGGTCATCCCAATAGAACTGATTATCTACAAACACTGGCCTCCCATGGACTCCAAAGTATGATAAATAAACCTACGCGTGTAACTAATGACAACAAATCTTGCATCGATCACATGTTCAGTAAGACTATTAAATCAACCAAATCTATCATATTCACCTCTACTATAACCGACCACTATACAACAATTTTATCTATTACAAAAAAGAAAATACAAAGATCGCAGCCCTACCCAAATATCGTGCAAAAGACAGAAACCAAATGGAATGATGTAAAACAACAGTTATTCAATACAAACTGGATAAGCCTACTGGAAAACCTTGATGCAAATAATGCCTGGAGTAAATTCACTGAATATATAACATACACCATCGTATCAAATACCAAATCAATAGAAAAAAAGATTTCGCATAAAAACCAACATCTTAAGCCATGGATAACTCAAAGCGTTATAAATTGCATTAGAAAAAGAGATGAATTACATAGGAAATCTAAATTAAATCCTTGTGATATTTTTATACAACGATACTACAAAAGGTACAGAAATATTTGCAAAAATGTTATACGAACTGTCAAAGAAAATTATTATAAGAAGAAAATAGACGAATGTAACAATGACCCGCGCAAATTATGGAAGATCATTAATGAAATTACAAATGCAAAATCATCCCATTACAAGAACGTGGAGGAATTAACAATTGAAAATACCCAAATCTCTTTCGCAAAGCATCCGGACAAAATTCTCGAATACGTAAACGAATTTTTTACTAATATAGGGTCACAATTAGCAAAGAAAATCAGACAACCAATAACTAGCATTTTACCAGAAGAAAAGGAAAATATGAACCAGATAGATAAATTAAAGTTAACTGATGTAACCAATACTGAAATCAGAAATGCAATTGTATCCCTTAATATTAATAAATCATCGGGAAATGACATAATCTCAAATAAAACAATAAAACAACTACAAAATGAACTGACCTTCCCATTGACATACTTGGTCAATCTGTCTATATCTACAAATGTATTCCCTTCATGCCTTAAAAAAGCTACAGTTATACCCATACACAAAAGTGGTAACAAAAAGGATATATATAACTACCGACCCATAAGTCTCTTAAGCTCTTTTTCAAAAATCTTGGAAACTGTAATGAAGAAGCAAATTGTTCAATTTCTTGAACAAAACAAATTACTATCACCATCCCAATATGGTTTTAGAGAAAATCTGAGCACCAATGATGCCATAGAAAATCTAACAAGCATGGCCATAAAAAACATAGATGATGGGAAAAAATGTTTAGCTTTATTCATAGATCTTCAAAAAGCTTTTGACACAATAGACCATAAAATACTACTAACTAAACTAAAAAAAATAGGAATGGCCGAATCAACAATTAACTTATTGGAGTCATATATAACAGGGCGAGAACAACAAGTACAAATTGGCAAACAAAAGAGCAAACTTCTATCTTTAAACTATGGCGTTCCTCAAGGAAGTGTACTGGGACCGATTCTGTTCATTATCTACATCAACGATTTAACTAACCTTACCATTAAAGGAAACGTAATCAGTTTTGCTGATGATACTGTTTTATTATTTCAAGAAGAAAATTGGACTGATACATTTAATGAGGCTGAAAAAGGGCTTAGTGCACTTCAAAATTGGCTTAAAATCAACTCGCTTACCCTTAATATAAGCAAAACAAAATATATAACATTTTCAATGAACTCAAGGGGCCAACCAATAAAATCACTAGAACTAAAATTACATGAATGCCATGGAAATAATATACAATGTTACTGCCCCGTCATCGAAAAAACACAAAACATAAAATATCTCGGAGTAATAATTGACGAAAATCTTAGATGGGACCTACACATCAAAGGTATTACGGAAAAACTCACAAGCCTTATATATTTCTTCAAAAATCTAAGAAACGTGCTAAATAAAAAGGATATGAAAAAGGTCTACTATGCGTTATGTCATTCTCGTATTGAATATGGAATCATAGGATGGGGATCTGCTGCAAATACGTACCTACACAGCCTGAATACGATTCAAAAAGGAATCATAAAGACCATATTGAAAGTACCAATTAGAACGCCTTCAACTGAAATTTTCAATAACTTTGACGTACCAAATGTACAACAAATATATTCCAAAAATATATTATTGAAGCTCTTCAAAAATAATGAATCCTCTACTAGACCGTGTATGCATAACACTAGATCGAATAAAAATGATATAAAAAATATTCCAAGCTATAAAACCACATTTGGACAAAGAAACTATACATACTTTGCAACAAAACTCCATAACATCCTCCCCCAAGACATAAAACTAATAAAAAATCCAATTGAATACAAATCAAGAATAAAAATATGGCTTAAAGAGGTCAATGAGAAAACCCTAGCGAAGACGCTAAAAACGACATAGAAGACAAATGAACTATATTTAAATAACTTTAGTCCTCCTCGGCACAGGACCCCCTAGTGAGGAGGACTAAGAAATACAATATTTTGTACTTAATTTCACATTTCATTTTGTATGTAAAATTTTTGTATATAGTCGCTATAATAAAAAAAAAAAAAAAAAAAAAAAAAAATTCAAACAACAAAGCAGAGTCATCAGCAAACATTGAACATTCTGTGCCAGCAATAATTGGAAGTTCGTTTATGTATATAAGGAACAGGAGGGGCCCAAGAATGCTTCCTTGAGGCACACCCTTGTTGATTGTTCTCCATTTGGATTCTACCATGTACTGCATCATTTTTTCGTCAATGTTTGAAATTTGAACTTTTTGTTTACTATTTATTAGGTACGATTCAAACCATTTTAATGCTAAACCGTTTCGTTTACATCATGTTTCTCACTGTGATGGTACGGGAGACACAACGATTTCTATGAGACATATATGAGTGGTTTCGAAAAGCCAACAAAATAGCCCGAGGGGTTAACTTCATTATCCGTTATGTATCATTGGGAGGCTTCAAGTATGGGTTTGCTTCCTTGGCCACACGGCGTGTTTGGGAGCTAGACGCCTCACGCCGGGCAGCAATAGCTTCAAAATATGTAATTAAGACTGATAAGATTTAATTAAAATGCCAATTAAAATTTTGGTAACTGTTGTTTTTTTTTCACTACCGTATGGCGTATAGTCCGTTCCGTTGGGCTGCCCCCGTCCTCTCCGCGCTGCTAATTAATGGTCAGACATTTTAGCGCAAAACGATGTAAACAATCACATACCGCGCGAAGCACTTAAGTACTAGATGCAACACATCCACTACTTCCACGAGAACAAGCAAAATTGTACGATTAACTAAAAAGTATCATCTAAAAATATGTTTCATAACATCTTTACATATCAATGATTCGAGCATTCTTACAAGGTGGAGCGGGAGCTTTTCCGCTTGCTAATCACAAAGTACGTTGTGCTTTGGTGCGACTCGACAGCTCGGTATCATTTCCAGATTTTTTGCACCCGGTTAATTAACGCATACACATTTCTTTGGTTAATAGAATGAGAATAATTGGAATCGAAGTGGACTTACATCTTTAGCGAATTCTTATGAGATTAATAAACTTAGGAAAGGATTAAAAATTGGTTCGTAAAGGTTGAACAATTGGATTAAAGTATTATGGCTTAGAAAAAAGCATTTTTTATTAGAAATAAAAATACTTACCGCTTTTTCGGATTCAATATATTTTATTCGAAAGATAAAAATCTTGTAGATATTTTTATCGACTACACGAAAATATAATCAAGGCAACTTATCACTATTTCCCTTTATTACTATTATTAAGAGACACTTCGAGATTTTTATATTTTAATGTCGTGTATACTTCTCATTTCAACTTCCAATTTCACTCATGAACCATTTCTTGCCTCTGCACCTCTGCCTTGGTCACCCGAAGTTGTTTGCTATATTTGGTGACTTAGCGAGGGTACCCGGGTTTATGGGGTGATGTTCGTCGAGATGTTGATGGTGATTGCGTCTGCCCGCCTACTATGCGGCGGGCAGGATCGGGAGTTGGGGTGGATCTTTTGACCTCTTCAGCAGGACACTCTCGATCCATCGCCTTGCACCGCAGTGGGAAGAATGGATTCATTCACTCCTGGACACACTGACTCTCCAGATTCCAACCAACCCCTCATACCTGTTTCCTTCCCAGAACTGTCTCCAGTTTATTTTCATAAAAATGCCCTCCACACAGCATCCCCAAAGATTGGGTAGTTATTTTTCACAGGGCTTCTATACAGAGCTAATATAAATATTAAATTCATGTTAATTAAATAATATAATAAGTTTCATTACCTGCTAGTGTCCAATGGGTTGCAACTTGAAATTAAAAAATTAAAAAATGCAAGTATGCAGTTCACACGCCGTAGAAGTAAAACCTTCTGTGATAACCGTGGCCGGTTATCCCATTACCTCTGGACTCCTTTATGATGGATCCAGAGTCCTCAGATATGATGATCTCAGTATGGGGTGTATGTCAATAATAGACGTGGGTAGACTATGTGTATTTAATCCGAGAATACTGTACAAGGTTCTTCTTAGGAAGCTGATAACAAGAGAGGACGAATGGACAACATTCACGCCTTTTATACGTTCCACATGCTGTCTCACTCATACACGCATGTCTCTTTCATACTGCAAGACATACGTTCACTACACCTTCAGAAAACCAAAATAGACAAGAGTGGGGAGGCTACGAAGCACCGTACAAAGAGGAGACCGATTATTCTAACTCATTCTCGGCTAAATCCTGTAGATTTATGTGTTTCTCTTTTTAGTGTCGCTATTTCGTTTCATCGAGTTTCAAATCACAACGTAGCTGTAGAAGTTTCCACTTAAAAAAAAATCGAGTTCAGGTCACACGCGGTAGAAGTAAAACTTCACCACAGCCTTGAAAAGTGTGCTCGTAATCAAAGCGTCCAATGACGCTTCGTAGGTAATTTACGCAGGTAAGATTTCGTTCTCTCGCAGGCTAAATCGTATAGATGTATATGTTTGTCTCTTTTTCGTGACGTTTCCGTTTCATCCAGTTTATAATCAGGTGCTAAAGAAATTTTCATTTCAAAAATTATAAATCTGTTGAAACAATGGGTAACTAAGTAGGTACCTATTTAATACGCGTAGGTATGCAACTATAAACGAATTATTTTTTTTAATCTTCTACGGCAATTATTTGTTTACGAGCAAAAGTAGTGCAATTAAAAAGCTTAGATCACAAAAATAAAAATAATTACTCATTCGATGGTCAACGGCGCGTCTGCCATAATTCCTCACCTGTGCACCTATTATTTCTTGAACGCGAACAGAGCCTGTAACGTGCGCTAGCTTGGTCGGGTATACCTACTCGTACCTGCGTTGTTTGATTTATCGCTAGTCAAGGTAGACTGTTTCTCAAATAGGCACGCTTAAAACGCAATACCTTGTGATTTACGATAATTAGTGGCGTTTGCGTTTTCCAATGATCATCGCGGAATCAAATTAAAAATTAATTCCGACATCAAAGAAGCTAGAAGCCTAATCCGTTGGATAAAGAATTTAATTCGGTTAAAACCGCGCGTTTTTTATGTAATTTTGCCCGAGAACATGTTAAGAGTTGATCGTGGCTGGGTTTGAACTTTAGCATTAAATATCAGTTCTTATTAAAGATTTGCCGATTAATTAATTAGTTTCCTAATAAACCTCGGCGTACTTAGATTAGGAAGCCTATAAATAAATTAAGCATAGGCAAAATACATAAATCTAATAGCTTGAGATTTATTTAATAGTGACTGCAGAGTTTTTTAAAATTATTATTTGGATATTTTATTTTTAATTTTTAACTTTATGAGTAAAACCTCAAATTGTAATATTTAAATAAATGAAGACAATATAAGCGAAACTCAATCGAAAATCTGGAAACAGAAAAATCAGAAAAACATATTGACACCTCTGGGACTCGAACCCAGGACCTCTTGCTTTCCGGGCAAACGAATTTTCCTGAGTTCGAGTCCCAGAGGTGTCAATATGTTTTTCTGATTTTTCTGTTTCCAGATTTTCGATTGTGTTTCGCTTATATTGTCTTCATTTATTTTAATTATTATTTGGAGGCTAAAATAAGAAAAAAAACCTTATTTACGTAGTATTTTGAGTAAAGTGAATATTTTTAGCAAAAACTACATTTGTGTGAAAACTTTATTTTATTGTAGTGAGACGCATTTCTATAATTCTTTAAACAAAAAAATCACCTCACTACATCTAATTTATTTGAACTGTTCCTGTTAGGTACTACAAAAATAACCCATTTCTCCAGATTTATTTTATTAGGTGCATTATGTAACATTGGTTATTGTAATATTATGGATCAAATATAAATATAAATTGCAATTTTGATCATTACAAGTTCATTGACGCTTGCACCCACGCACCGACAATCGAAATGAATATGTTTAATGAGCTAATTAACAACACAACTCCCCATAAAAAATAACAAAAAATGCATTGTGACATATTTAGATTGTTTAGGCTTTGCGGGGGAATCGAATCCTCGATCTCTGAACAAAAGTCAAATGCATAAACTACTACGCTGCATAACAACATTTGTTAAAGAAAGAATAATGGGTCATTCAAAGGAACGTAATAATAATAGTAAATAGTAATATCGATTCGAAAGACTTGAGCAAAAGTAAACTTCAGTTGTAAGTAATACTTGTGCTCGTATGTACTTTTAGTCCCTGTATAGTAAAGCTATCACTCACTTTTGAATAAACTTTAAAAATGTTTATTGTCAATGGTATCTGGTTAGCCAATTACAAGAGTACTTATCTAAACAAAATGCTTTCCGTCACCTGCTCACAACGCTTTCCGTTTATCAGTATTTGCGATAGTACACACTTTAAAAAGCCTTTTATAAGTAAATAAACCAACGAAAAATATTGATTTCATGCAGACCTTTCAAAGCTCACGTACGCAAAAAACCTGTAAAATAAACATGATTAAGATAATTTGGCGTAAGCCACAAATCAAGGTAAGTTCTCGAGCAAACCTGTTGCCTATTGGACAATTTTATTGAAAACATTTATTAATTACTAACTAAAAATATTACTTATAAATATTCGACACTGAAAATTCTATTGCGTCACATTATGTAGCAATTTGTTGTGTAATTTATAAGCAATAAAATTCTTCACTATTTAGTGTTTTAAATAACATTGAGTAATAATTGGCATTGGTAAAAATAGCGTTAACAAATTTAGTTTGACAATTTCACACATTTTTAAACGTTTGCTTTCAAAAGCACCTATACGGGTTGCCGCAGAGGTACTACTCTGAGAAGAATATCGTATTATGAAATTGAACTAATTCTAAACATTACTCCTTTAGAAGACCGTCTGAAAAAAATTGTTCTCAATAATTTGTTTCTACAAAATGATCAACTGTATTATTGATACACCTACATTACTACAACTCATCCCTTTCAATATATAGAACTGCTCTTCCTCAATCAACACTCGACAAATTATGGATAAAATTCACCACTGTTCAGATTGTGTAGAATGGTCAACTCAAGTCAAGACCATGATTTTTTTGGAATAAGCCTAGATGATTTTTGTCGGTCACTAAACAAATGAACATATTTTTAAACTATTTTGAATTCTGTATAGTTAGTCTTGACTTGACTCGCCACTTCTATTTCCTTATGTTTTTCTCTGTTTGATCTTTGCTTTCGTACACCATTCTTTATTCTTACAGTGTACATTTTTTCAAAATTTCGTATTATCTTATTGTAAATTGGACGTAAGTCCGTTAATAAATAAATAAATATTAAAACGATTTTTGATTAGTAGTAATAGACAATCTCAATAGGCTCTGGTTGGTGACCACTACTGTTCAGAACCGAAACGTTGCGTAAAATAACTTTGGCTGTGTTTTTCCAACATATCTAAATTCACAGCCTTCCTCTTCTTCATTTACCTCCATTCTAATCCTTTCAGGCTCACATCATGCCCCATTATCTTTGGCTCCAGGAAGCTTCAACACTCGTATTATTTCGTATACAATTTGGGAGGCGGGTATGGGTACCGCCGCCTCCCCGGTAATACCTCCGTCATAGGTTACCCCAAGTTGTTAGCTACGTTTGGTGACTTAGGGGTGCCCGGGATTTTAGGGTGAGGCTGGTTAAGAGAGTCCTTTTGACCTCTCCAGCAGGACCTCTTGGAACACCGCCTTGCACTGCAGTAGGAGGGATGGATTCATAAGTCCGTCACTCCTGGACACACTGACTCCCAGATTCCTACCCACCCCTCACACCTATTTTTCCCAGAACTTCCTCCCCATCCTTTCCCAAAGGGAATTATTTACCCTGAAGGGAATTATTTGCCTCTCTCCTCCTCTGGAGCTGATGTAAAAAAAATAATTCACACAATGTCTTTCCCTATTTCATCCTTGATGAAATCTTCCTTAAATACGGAACTCGCAGATCTCCGGACACATAGCTTATAATAACTAACGTGGGTTTATTTACATCAAACAAAGTTTTCACAAAATCCTTCTTGGTTCACAAACTGAGGGGTAAGACAACTACCCCCCACCCCCCTCGCAACTGTGTAACTATCTAACTAACTAACAGACTGAATGTCTCACAACTTTGTCTTGGCAAACACTTCTTGGTTGATTCATAATCATACATTATCTTATAAGTACTTAATCATCGCCCTATTGCGATATGCCGACATTTTGTGAATCTTCTAGAGGCAACCTATACCTGTAAGTATGCATATATAATATTTTTATTAAAGAACTATAAAAAATTAAAGAAAGATATGTTTTTCATTATGTTTTTTACATCTGGTATTTTAATATTACTCTTCAATTAGATACCTTTCTTTGTAGTTGGATGAGCATACATTATTTCAGAATTTAACCAGCAATTAAATAATATAGGTACAAGTAACTGTCATCATAAGCAAAAAGGCAGGTATGAATTTGCGAAAGTCACATACTGACGTACTTTTTATTAAAATATTTGAAAGGTCTCGAATACCAGGATGACTTTTGCAAATTTCTAGGCTTTTGGTAAATACTTCTTACTACAGCACATACCTATACATTTAGGTAATATGTACTACATATGATGTAGGTACTGAATAAGTAAGGACGTTTATTGCAGTTAGATGGGAAAAATATGTGTACGGTAAATGTGGAAGGAGTCAACAAAGTATCTACATCGTATCCAAGATAATGTATTTAAAAGTAATGCTTATTATGTACGTACTTATGGAGGAATTAATTTTTCACTGATATTTAAGATATTTGTCGTAAGATTAATTCATTGAAAACATTTTTTTTGATAAGTATGTTTTTTAAATATTCATCCTTGGGGAAACCCGGTAACCGAGATATTTGCACAATAGAAATTTTAACAAACTGTTTCTGTCACTGTCGCTCCCCCGAATACTGAGCGAAAAGGATAACTGCACACCAGGCTGGTAATACCTAAGAAAAAAAATCGAGATTTTGTATTCCCCATTTTTCTCCACCAAAACTGTAAAGATTTTTAAGGTTTTTTTTTTTGCCTACTGTATTATAAGTGTTATGCCTGTACGTTATGAACGTCTGTTTTTGGCGTTCAAACCAGGCATTTAAAAAAATAGTAGGGTCCTAACTCTTGTAAGAAGTAAGTTATCCAAAAAAGAAAAACGTACCGACACGCTAGTGGTCGATATCCATAGGTAGCGGCAGTACCCATACCCGCCTCCCTAATTGCACCACCTGCGAACCATCACTAAAATATTACCAAGGTCGCAGCTCTTTCTCCGTTCTTCGAGAGTAATAATATTATTTCCTAGAACTGGCATTACTATTTTTTTTGTGCAGCAGCTTTTGAATATTTTCAGTAATAGAGATACCTTTATTTTTTAAACATTATTTAGACCCAAATAATGTTTTAATAAACACAACTACTAAATCTCTATAAACAGTATGTAAATAAACGAATAAATTAACACGATGGCTTGCGTCATATCATACATTCCCACACAATGACTTTACGGTAACGTCACGACACGTCGAACATTGACGTCACTTATTATGCGTTCAGCGTTTATTGGTCTCTATGAACATATTTTTTTAAAGCCATAATATTTTTCACTGGAGTTCCTTATTGCGCAGTGCAACTAGTTTAGGCAGTGTTGTTAGTTGCATTCGCAGGCCATTCCTCGCGCAGTTTCGTTCCACCCACGCGAAGGCGCACGATAAATTTCGTGAATGAAGGTGCGCGCCACCTCCGAGTTGCGTGCGCAGTGCGCATAAATGCTTTATTGGGCGCAACAAACTCAAAGCGCGAGAAATTAAAAAAAAAACGCATTGGTTACCAACTTAGCTTTCGAAAAGCATATTATTTATATCTTGTTGGTATAATATAAAATAACCTTACACTGGCAACAAGACATACATTAAAACAAAATATTGATTGTTTTTCATGCGATGTAGTTCAGTCTTGATTGCTATATATTAACTTCAATTATATATCCCATGATCTTAATTCAAAAGCTGCTACTAAGGATTATATTAAAATGTCACCCATCTCACCCATCAGAGCCACTTTTAAAAAAATTCGCAATCCTAGACATTAGACAATTATACGTTAAGACAATTCTCATACACTTAAGGAAAAATGATTTAACACTCAAAACTCAACAAAATATTTACACCCGCTATTCATCACAACAAAAATGCAAAATTCCTCCAACAAAAACAGCTTTCGCCCAACGACAGTTCTCTTACATCGCGCCTAAAATGTTCAACTTACTAAGTATTAATATTAAGACATCGAAAACTGATGATCTTTATGCCATTAATATACAGAACTGGTTATTTCCTCAGGGAAGGAAATATTATAAAGAATGCCTTACATCTTAAAAACTGTTCTTATTTTTTCATATTTCTCGAGTAAAAATCTTATCTCTAAATTAATTTTCAACCAAAACTTTATATTACGCTGATGCTTTTTTTCATATTTTTTGACATTGTTCGTCCATTTCATATGCTGCTTAGGAATACTTGCTTTTGTTTTTTGGGGTCTAAGACTATCATTGTTCATCTGTATAGATGATTTACATATTTATTCTTATTTTTTATTTCTATTATCCTTAAAATATTATTATTTTGTTACTTTTATTTTTATTAGTTATTCTATTTTATTTTTATTTATACAAGATTCACCTAGTTTAACTCCTTTCCTGTATGTGATCATGTACCTAATACTAGTATGAATATTTTCCTTAATATGTATGCTATATGTTTGTACTTTCATCTACATATATATGGATGATAATTAATATTATATACTTAAATATAACATCTTATGAATCTCGACTACCATAATACGGGCATTTGCCTAGCTTGGTAGTCGAAATACCATGTAAAACAATCCTGTAATAAACAAAATGAATAAATAAAATAAAATTTAAAAAATAGATGTTATTTTTTTATCAAATACTGCGCGGTTTTATTGAACAATTATTACATTCCGGTTCCATGACTTCCGTGGCGCGATAAACAATTAATAATAGATTAAATACAATTCACTTAATTGGATTAAAAAATCGCTAGTTCAATTCCGTTAAAATAAATAAAATCATTTTTTCTTCCTCTGCCTCCTATTATAGCAGGTTCAAATACTAAAGTAATTACTGCACTAGATTTTGTAAACAAAACTGTAATTTAAACCTGTTAGATTAAGTTCAGCAAGATCGTATCAAAGGTCGACAACAAGTAGATACTGAGATCTTGTTTTAGTTACGCCAAAAGCTCTAATACTCGATTTCTGAATCGCTTCTGGTATTGATTATTCTACTATCCATGATTATTTTGATCGCAAGATATATATTTCTGGAAAACCAGATCGCGGAGAGAAAAACGTCGCCCTATTCTTAGGCTCAGCCAAAGTTTTTGAAACAATTTCTCATAAGTTACTCCTAAAAAGAATACAAATGACACAAAGATGAGTAGCTCACCAGACACTAATTATGGTGTACCACAAGGATACACACTGGGACCTCTTCTATTTACAATTTACAATGAGCTACGCGAGCTATCAATAGAGAATTAACTATTAAAACATGCAAAATATCCTACATCGGTCCAATAATATTTAAATAGTTGATTGGCTTGGGTAGAGGTTAGTCGGAAAAATTGTTAAATAATGTGATTTAAGATACGCTTTTAGATTTTCATGGCAAAAAGTATTTTCGTTATTTGTTTTTGGGGTGTTATGCCATTTTGCGCTACCTCCTTCTTTAGCCAACGTTTCGGACAGCGTTGCAGTGTCCATCATCAGGGCAGATCCGGCAGATGTTCCGACATCTTCATTTAGCATTTTCACGAGCTTTTGAATCCTTAGAAAGGCAATAAAATAAATAAATACAATAAATTGTACACAAATACTGTCAAGACTGAAAGTGGCAAGAGAAGTATTGGTCACGAGGGAGTTCATATATATAATCTCCTTCCAGATAGCCTAAAAACGGAAAATAACATAAAAACCTTTAAAAAAAAACTATTTAAACTCAAAATGTTGGAACAAAATTAAAAATATTATTCTTACTACTGTACTATATATATATGCTCTGTATTTAAGTTAAGAAAGCGAAATACTATGTTTCTTTTAACTTAATAATAAAAAATAATCAAAATAAAAAAAAAATAAAAAATCTGCCTAAGTTCCCAAAGAAACTAGTCCTGGGTCGATCGATCGTTTTACACGACCCGGGTCGCTCATGACCCACTGGCGTTACGAGCGGGTCGCGAAGACCCGCTCTTTTCGCGACACAAAATATGTAACTCGATTACGCTTCACCCAGCTACTTTCTACTACCTGAGTCGAGAGAGCTGGCGGCGAAACCCGGGTGTTGACAAACCGTTCGCTCTGTCACACATCTATCTATCGTCGCTCGCCCCGCCACAACCGCACCCGAAACCCAGGTTGCAGTAGTAGAGCGGTTGCGAGAAGTGGGTGGCGAGACCCGGGTGCTGGCGAAAAAATGACCCGCTCGCTCTTTGGTGGTCCGTGAGCGGGTTTCAATGAGCGGGTTATTCACGACAGACCCAGGACTAAAAGGAACTAATATCGACCTGACAAGAAATAATAACACTTGCTCGCTTTCTTTAAAAATAAAATAAAACACATTGTGCACGTTATTGAAAGATTGTTGCTCTGGATTGAAAAATAATTGTGTAATATTAAATAAATAAAATAAAAATGTAATGCAATGAAAAAAATAGGCAATTCTCAATGACCTAAGCTGCAGTCTTGCTGAAGTGGGTCTTGCTGTCCACGATATTGGGTTTGAAATGTTGTATCTAGTCTAACAAAACGAGTACATTTTACGAGGTTCTTGGATTAATTGATTTCTAACGGTCAATAAAGCTGTTGCAATAAAAATCTTTATTTGATATTACGACCTGTGTGTCCCGATGCCATTGGAGATAATGTACCAAACCGCATTTCTCAAGTAGGTATAAGGAGAATGAAACTAATTCATTTAAAAATAAAAAAAGCTATGTAAGATGAGGGAAGACAACCATCAAAATAATTCAAATGAAATAACGTAAAATCTATAGAATATTTTCGGCACATTGGAGTGTTGTTCTCGGTGCAGGTGAAAGATCACTAATCAGATTAGAAATGTTCATTTAAAGGGTTTAGCCGTGTTCAGTGACAAGCCAATTAGGTACCTACTTCACAACCTTTCTCGCCCCATCTCCTTCCCCTTCCCACTCCCATCAGCCTCTCAAGATACCCCAATATTGGAGATAATGGAGATGTCTAGTGTCAATGTGTCCGGGCGCATATTCATACGCAGAACAAAATTATTTTAAGTAAACAAATATTCAAAAATAAATACACACTCCTCAATACAGGCGATTTACTTCTAGATCAATAGATAATTATATAAATAAAAAAATTCTAATTTTGGTTGTTTATCTGTCTCTAACTCTAATTCAATGAACTCTTTAATTCAAATTTGCTTTTGTGGAGGTCGAACAAGGACACCAATCTGCAGTCTCACGGCAATCCGATTGGTCCCCCATACACCAATAGGAATCAATGCTTATCTCAAGTCACTCTCTCGCGCTGCAACAAAGATCATCCAAATTATTCGGCCTTAAACTGCCGGATGATACACTATCTTGTAAATCTTACTTGTTCGCTCTCCACTTTCATAAACGTTCTCCACGTTCATATTTGAATATTAAATTATGGTGCGTTATGTTCGTATGTAATTTGTTAAATAAACCTGTAAGTATTGTATCTACGATCTACTTATTTGATTTACCACACATCACTCTCACGTAAACATTACCCCATAAAATGGTGACCCCGACGTGATTACCCCATATTATCCCTACATTACCCCATACTTTAAACTAAAGTGCCTTTTTCAAAATTGAAACTGATTGTGTGAAAAATTCAGACAAGCGTTAAAGTGGGTACCTAGCGATAATATAATGTTTTAAACGAAAATTATTTAAATTGTCTTTTGCAAAATTGGAATTATAATATAACTGTTGAAGAACATGTGAAAAATTGTTTTAAGACATACTATTTTGTGAATATTAATAATAACTATTTTATGTAGTTTAAAAAAAATGGTTAAATGCTTCATTTCCTTCTTCCTTTTTACAACCAAATTTTGTATTTTCATAACATATTGCAATGTTTGCGTCAAAGGTGAAATAACAAGTAATCAGCAGACCAGAGCCGAGGTAGTGGTCCCCGGACTCAAACGTGCTCAAGTCGAATGTAATATTTCACGTTGAACTTTTAAAATAGGAAATACACCTCAGAAAGCGCATCTTTATTATTTTATTTATTTTTGCACATATATATAATAATTTCAACATTACATCATCCCCATTTAAAGTAGTGATGCAGTAAGTACGTAGTGCTAAAAACTTGGCAAACGCACTGTAGGTTTCGAAGAATACGTCGAATTTTACGTCCACTGTTTTTAAGTAGAGGGTGGCTCTTCCCACGCGCAAATTCGAATACAGATTTGTGCGACTAGCTCGAGATGTTGTGGCAACGTCCCCGAGAGTGAGATTTTGTTACAGATTGATTTATGCCAAAATTTCACTATAAAATACCTAGCTGTTGATTAGCTTAAAAATCAATTTTAATATCGCAAAATATCTACGAGCTTCTGGTGAATGATATTTTGTGACGTTAATTAAGGCGGCGCAAAATTAATCACCCTATCGGAAGATGTTATAATTTTTGCAAATGGCGTCGTACGTCAATCATATTTGCCATTTGTGAACTAGACAGCTGCAGAATACAAACGTACAAGCAATGGAGCGCTATACTCTGCAAGAGCGTGGAAAATTGTGTCGATTTAAGCTTTAACGCTTTTAGCGATTTTGTGTTGAAAGTCATCATGAGCGACGAGGCGATTTTCCACTTAAGCGGTTACGTCAATAAGCAAAATCTTCATTTCTGGGGCACTGAAAATCCGCGTGTGATGCCAAAAAAACAAAAAGCCATTACATCTACTAAAAGCCACTGTGCAGTGCGGCGTTCACGCGGGAGGAGTGATTGGGCCGTATTTTTTGAGGACGCCATGGGCAATACGGTCACTGTTACTGGCGAACGCTACAGGGCCATGGTAACGACTTCTTACTTCCGGAATTGAATGAGCGGGCTTGGTGAACATGTGGTTTCAACAAGACGGTGCAACCGCGCACACAGCACAAGCCACAATGGACATTGTGAAGGGAGCGTTTCCTGGTCGCGTAATCTCTCGTTTTGGCGATTTGGTATGGCCAGCAAGGTCGCTCGATTTAACCATCCCAGACTTCTTTCTTTGGGGCTATTTGAAGTCGCGGGTTTATGCCAACAAGCCTTAGACAATCGCAGCCCTTAAGGAGAATATTCGACAGGAATGCGAAAAGTTATCACCGGAAATCTTGCGGAAAGTCATGGAAAATGCGATAAAACGGTCACAAATGTGTATCAACACTGGCGGCAGCCACTTGACGGATATCATCTTTTCCACTTAACAGCAAAAATTGTAAAAGTCCAAATAAAGATTTCTATTACTCAAAATCTTTTTTTTTATTTAGTAAAAAAGTTATTCGAAAACAAAATTATATGATTAATTTTTGCGTCACCCTGTACCTAAAATAAAATAAAATAAAAAACGCATGACTTTTTATGAATCTTTCAATGTTCAAAATGTAAAAGGCTTCATGCAAGAGCCGGATAATACGGTTCTACTCAAATTAATGCACTTAGCACCAGTGAGATCTATATAGTCTCTCTTGTCCAGGATGAACGAAGCATGTATGAAGATGTAAGAAAGTCTGAGGACATGGTATTTGAAAGAGAGAGTCCCAAAACAGTGTGAAATATGGTTGTAAGTGATGAATTCTTGGAGGAGGTGGATGAGTTTGTGTATTTAGGAAGTATGTTTACGAAAGATGGGAGTGTTGATAGAGATATTGAAATAAGAGTAAATTCAGGTATCTCTATTAATGGAGGACTGAACGTTGTTGAGTGTTAACGAAAAACTGCCTAAAGAAGCGGAGCTAGCAGTCCACAATGGAGTGTTGGTATCTACCCTGATGCACGGCAGTGAAGGATGGAACTGGCGGAGGAAGGATGAAAGTGAGATCCCTGAGACCATGAATAATCGTGTTAAACATAATATATGGAGATCCGCAAAGAATGCAAGGCTAATGTAAGCGTAAGGAGTAAGATTAAGAAAGGGGCACTCAGAAGTGTAAGGAGAATATATGATGCAAATTTGAATGGAAGAAGAAGTCGTGGATGTCCGAGGAAGATGTGACAGTTTCAAGTGGATCAAATACGTGAGTCGGGGCGTGTCAAGTATGAGACGTTGTACCTATGTGAACGAAGCAAGTAGTGTGTGCCAAAACAGGGTTGTTTGACGGTCCATCCTCTCTGCCTACCCTTGTGAAGGATAATGAACGCAAAGGTAATTAAGCCTTATTCTTTATCAGGAAACAGGAATACCCATTTGCTAAGGATCACTCTTCACCTTGAAAAGTATTGTTTTTTCGCATTTTAACTGTACGATTCAGATTACTTTTTGGTGAAGTGCAACCTGCGATCATGTTATAACACCACCTGAAAAATAATTAATGCGGTTTTGTATGCGGTCATATTATTTTTATCCCGGAGCGACCGCAGTTTTATTACGACCATCGTAAAATAAACAAATATCTTAAACGTGTAACCATACTTATATTGTGTGTTATTATTTATAAAGGTGAGCTTTTATTATCAGAATGAATTTATCAAATCTCCAGTCTTTTAGTATAAATATCGTAATATCAACGGTAATACGCTATGTCCAATGTTTTAAATATAGTTTCCTCCGCGTGCAACGTGCGTCGTCGCGTCGTATCTTCTACAAACATAAACTTTCTAATAAGAGAGTACGACCTGCTTTCTGTATCCGTTTGTAAATAATATACATAATTATTCAATTTGGAAGGCGGGTATGGGAACCGCCGCCCCGGGAACCGTTTACTGGATACCCAACACCCCTACCATGGATGGGTCACCCCAAGTGGTTCGCTAAGTTTGGTGACTGCCCAGGGGTACCCGGGTCTTAGAGGCGGATGCATCTGCCCACCTACTGCGTGACAGGATGGATCGGTAGTTACTGGTATCTATCCGACCGATTCATTCGTCCGTCACTCCTGGACACACTGACCCCCAGATTCCTACCCACCCCTAAAACATTTTTTTCCCAGAACTTCCTCTACTTTTTAATATTTTTTTATAGTAATACCTCACAAGAGTGTCAGCTGCTTCCGTCTGGAGTCAGTGAGACTATGGCATCCCCAATCGGGGTATGTTCTGAGGCTGAAGGTAGTGGGGAGGGAAAGGAGACGTGGAAGAGGAAGGTGAGGGGAAGTACCTGGCTATTCAGATCTGATCACCAAAAACACGGCTAACGCAATTTCAAGCAACGTTTCAATTCTGAATGGTGGTCTTACACCAGGGCGATACTAAGAATTATCTTCCACTCTGGAACGTGCCGCAAATATATTATACATTATTTTTTATTTTAAATTAATAAATTGTGAAATAATACAAATTAATCAAACAAAATTAATTTGCGCACGCCGGGATTCGATCCCGCGACATTCGGATTGCGAGTCAAGATCCTTACCGCTAGACCACGCCGGCCGTCATGTCACTTCCTTTCTCATAAAAACCCTCCACATAGCATCCTCAACGATGACTTAGGGAAATTGGTTTCCTCGGTGTACTTCTGTGTGGAACTAATGTAAAAAAATGTAGAGCCTAAGAAATCATAACCAATTTTACAGCGCCCTTGAGGTGATTTTTAACTAAAACGGCGCTCTACAAATTATCCTGGCTCTGCAACCGGGCCCGAAAAGAAGAAGGTGGAGAGATACGAAATTACGAATGTTAGAGGAGAGCGCTAACATTTACAGCGACAAAATCGATGCGAAAATTGCGAAAATGATTAATAAAACACCACTTGTTTAAAATAGAGCATAAATCTCGGTGGCATTATCTTAAACAGCATTTAAAGAAACACTGTGAATGTTTTCATACATATAACTTGTAAAATAACTGAAACAAACGTGTTAATAATAATTTTTAGAGCATACTTTGCGATTTTTTTTTTATCGAGGGAATTTTATATAATTTGCGTTTCGGCGCGGGCAAAGTCTAGATATTATCTTCAAGAATAACATATATTTTTTTAAGGGAAATATGTAATAAATCGGTACAAATCCGGGTTGCGGGCCCTTAACGTATTTCACAAAATCGGTTGATATATTGTCGCGTTCGAGAATAACCAAGGTTGATTCGTACGTACGAGTAAATTACACATTGGTTTATTTTATTTTATTTTTATTGTGTATCTTTATTGCACCTTGCTTAGATTTACCCCAAGCTTCGTTTCCCGTTGCACACGATGTATTTGGCGACAAAAAATCTTGATTTTTTAACGTATGTATAGGCGCTTTCTGGCTTCACATAATATTGATTTTAACGCCTTTTATTTTCAGGAAGACCAAACAAGTTGGTAAATTATCAAATATTTATGAATATTGATAGAAAATCACAACATAAATTCTTATTTATTACATTTCTTATAAGTATTTTTTGGCAGAGTACGAATTTTAACTCCAGTCATTAAAATGGTAAATAATGATCAGCGTTTTGGATGGCGCGGCGTCTGTTAAATAGATAATCGAGAAGTGGCGTAGGGATGTCTAAAGTGAAAAAAAAATCGATATATCGATGTATCGATATTTATTAAAATATCAATATTGACGTCGACATATCGAGGAAAAAATATCCATATATCGGTCAAATTTTCAAAAGATTTGGCGTTTTTAAAATAATAGTGTATTCAGCTCAATATTATTAATAGTAATTTTTGTACACAATTTGCTTTTTTTAATGTACAAAAATCTCAATAAAAATGAAGGTATTTTTATCACTATTCATTTTTATTAGATAATAATTACAAAAATATCAAAAACTAAAAAGCTGTCTTCTAACTAATATGTAAACTGAGACGCATACAAAGTTTGTATGCGTCTCAGTAACATTCTATTTGCGTATTAATCTGTCAAAAAGGACTTCGTGTTTTGAACAAGGTATAAGGTCAAAAATCATAGACAATTGGGAACCAACACATAGGAGTGGCTTAGAAAAAAATGGCGAAAAATAGCTTACATTTCTATGTATGTATCTACACACATGAGATAGTATTAGTGATCACAAATACTAATGCAAAGGTAATAGATTTGTAAGCTATTAATAGTTAAAATTTCAACCGCCAGATGTTATGACCCAATAAAGTTACTTTTTCCGTTCGTTCCTATACGGTTTTGGATTCTAGTGACTTTAAATACATAAATTTTTAAAAATATCGTTTTTGATACAATTTTCGATATTGGATATTTTGTATCGATATATCGGATCAAAATATATCGGCTAAAAATATCGATATATTGAATTAAGTAATACAAGCCTACAGTGGCGTAGCGGGATGGCGGGTAGCGGGCGGCAGTAGCGGGTAGCAGACCCACGTACACCGCGAGAGATAGAGCGCTAGAAGTGGAATGCAGTAACTTATCTGATAACTTTCAATCCATCGTCTTAGAAATATGAACTTACCAGTGACATACATCTCGGTTAACGCGCAGATGCGTATCTGTGCGTAATCCGCGGAACATCGTATACATAACATACTGTACCTACAGTGAACACTATAATTATGTTGTTTTTTTTTTGGAATAACCTAATGGGTAAAACTTCAAATTGTAATATTTAGTCATTGATGACAATATTAGCAACCAGGATCTTAGCCTTGTCAGGACTCACTTTTAGCCACTGAGCAATTCGATCCTATCCCCATCGGTCATATTTAACTGTTGGTATCATACTTCGACTATGAACTACTAACATTTTCTTCATTTTCTTGGAGCATTTTTGTACATTTTTATACATTATTTCAATATTTTTCCAAATTCATTTTTGTACATTATAATTTTTTTCCCGAACTAAATGCAATCTCGATTGTGTCGTAAATAAATATATCTATTTTTATTTTAAAGTGCAACACCTATTGACTTTTCTGCAAGTCTAGGTCGAATACTTTTTTTAATAACATAATGAGTATATCTATTATAATATATCTATGGTGTATTCACATTCCTTTTTTATAAAATCAATTTACTTATTCTTATTATGCTGTCTCAGTAGAAGTAAAGTCACCAGGAGGAAATCCATAATTGATTTTATTTTGGCAATTTAATACTATGTACTGTCGATTTCCCCAAAATTAATAAATAAATATATGCATATAATATAAATAAATATATAAATAAATCAATATATGCATATAATAGAAAATATATACTTCAAATTGTAGTATTTAATCATTAGAAACAATATTTGCATTAAATTACTAGATACGATATATCTTTTTCTATTTCAAATTTTCGTTCGAGAATTGCTAATGGTATCTATCTATAACTATGCACATACCTATTTTTCGCTTTACGCGATCGCTATTTTCAACTCTATTTTCATATCTACGATTTCAGTTGACATCACAGCAAACAGCATGGTTCATGTGTTGTTTGCAGTGATGACAATTGAAATCTTCATCAATGAAAATAGCGACCGCGTAAAGCGAAAAATGTTGACTTTGGTCTCTAACTGGAATCGGGCTGAAAAAAGAGATTGTGTAAAACCTACTTTAATGTATTAAAATTGTCAGTTATAATTATAGCCATTTTCCAGATGGTGCCTTTATTTCAATGTAAAAAACTTCAGAATCTTACATAAATTTCATTTCAAATTTTGTAATTGCCGTTGAGATTTCTTTTTTCCAAATTGAACATTACTTTTCTAGTTGGAAAAGATCCGTTTTGGAGGAAACTGTTAACCAAAATCGAGTTAGAATTTTTTGCAGACAATGGATTGCATTCAATGTAGACAATGAATGGTGAAATAACCCCTAACAAACCCTAATATTATTTTCTTATTTATGTGAAACGCATCACGTTTGCACTTACCAAGTAGTCAAAGTAGTCAAAAGTAGTCAAATTTAAATCGCTAAATATTTGTCAAACGCTAAAATAAACTTGTTTTGCCCGTGATAGTACATTGCTTTACGAAAGTAAACCTTAGAGCTAAAATCTTCTGCTATAAGATCTAACTTCGGGATGACCTATTTAGCTTAAGGCGATCCACTAGTTCAGGAAAAAATCTAAATCGGAATTCACGCCCTTTATGGGAGGAGTTTAAAAATACTTGAGAAAAAGCCTTTGGAAAGGTTGAAAAAGGTATTTGAGAGTTTTGTTTTACAGGTTGATTTCGTAAAGGCCTGTAAAAAATATTAATTCCTGTTTTACGCATTGTTTATTGTAATAAAACGGAAATTTAAAATTGATTTCACGAAATCAAGCGACGCGGAGTGACGCGTCAATCTCCCGCTCAGTTCGGGGCGTGACTGAGGTTTGGCGACTGTGGCGTGAACAATAGTTCTTCGGTGGACGCCATAGGGTTCACTTTGAAAAACCGAATTCGTCGACTAGCGGCCGTATTGTAAAATAACAACGCGAAAATGCATATTTTATTTTATTTTGGGAAGATTGGGTGTAAATATCAACTTTATTTGCGATCATTATAAAATAAACTGAATTTGCCACATTATACAATAAAACCATAACCGAAAAGGGGTTTATAAATAGGAGAGTTTGGACTTGAAAGTGTGTTTTTTAGACCTTATACTTTATTTTTTTATAGGCTTATTAAAAGACTTATAAAAAAAATGACCGATATTTTTAAGGACCAAGGTATGTTCTACACGCAGTATTTAATTGGAGCATCTACAATACTTCTAAGCGATCAAATTTTCAAAACAAAAACATATGATTTTGCATTATTCACTATGGCTTCATCTTAATATAATTATTTCTCAACTTGTCTAACAGAGAACAAGATTGTGCATCGGAAAAAGTACAGTAGGTAGGAATAATAATATAGCCCTGAGTAGTAATATATCCCTTACAAGACTTCCCTTCAGACTTCGACCAGCATCCCTTATGACGTAAGCGGGTCGGGAATGCTTTTACATTGATTTGGTCACGTCTCCGCGTATTCCCTTGGTTCGCATATACATGTTTTTATTTACCAAAACACGGCCGAGCAACGGAACTTCGCAGTGGATCGATCAAAGTGCGGACAAAATATTTCAAGAGCCCATCCTTGGGGGATTATCGAATCATATTATGTATCCGGATCCCTGACACCCCTATTCACTGATTTATTGACCTATCGACTTTACGACTCGAGCTCGTCGGGATTGATTTGTCGCTCGTGATTTGGTGCAAATGACATCTGAATGCGTGAATTGTTGACTAGAAATAGTAAGAAAATCAAACATGAGTCTTAACTAAGACCGACAAATAGTTTAGAATAGTTTAATTAAGAAATTTTAAAATACTTAGTTTAAATAATAAATAATAACAAACAATGTAACTAAGACCGACAACAATGCACTAAATGACTTCAACGTAAAGCTTAGATTTTCACGGCCAACAGTATTTTAGTTATTTGTTTTGGGGTGTTACGCCGTGTTGCGCTACCTCCTTCTTTAGCCAACATTTCGGACAGCGTTACAGTGTCCATCATCAAACCTGAAACATCTGCCCTAATGATGGACACTGTAACGCTGTCAGAAACGTTGGCTGAAGAAGGAGGTAGAGCAACACGGCATAACACCCCAAAAACAAATATCGAAAATGTAAGCACTGTTCTAAATTGCACAGAGTTTTTCTATTTGGGAGGCGGGAATGGATACCGCCGCCCCGGGAACCTTTATTGGATAACCAACACCTCTGCCATAGGTCACCCCAAGTAGTTCGCTACTTTTGGTGATTTAGCAGGGATGCCCGGGTTCATGGAGTGAGGTTTGTCTAGTTCTTGGAGGCGGATGACCGTGACACACTGAACCCCAGAGTCCTACCCACCCCTTAAACCCTTTTCCTTCCCAGAAATCTCCTCTAAAACCCTACACACAGCATCCCCCTGCGAAAAATTGTTTTCCTCATGTCCCCCTGTGTGGGGCTCATGTAAAACAAAAATCTTGAATTTCTTTTTTTTCTGAACTCTTTTTGCGACATGGTGTATGAAACTTTGATAATACCCTTTTAAGTTAACATGATAGAGGGATAAGGCTCTCGACTATCAATCCAGAAGTGGCAAGTTCAAATCCCGGCGTGCGCAAGTGAATTTCGTTGATTAATTTATGTCATTTCACAATTTAATAGTTTAAAATAATATATAGCATATTTGCGGCACTTTCCAGATCGAAAGATACTTTCAGTATCGCCCTGGTATAAGACCGTCATTCAGAATTGAAACTGGTGACTTTCCTCTTCCCCATCTCATTTCCCTCCTCACATCATCCTCCATTTGGGGAGGCCATAGTCTCATTGGCTCCAGTTGGTTGGGAGCATTTTTATACGTAAATACCTGTGCGGTATTTACATATAAAAAATAAGAAAACTCCATTGTATGGAGAATCACGAAATTCCTACAATCTCAATTGAGGTGGAATATTTCCAATTTTGGCAATATTCTTGTTGGATTTAATTCCAAAGTAATTTTGACATAATAATTATGACGATCATTATGACAAGCTTCTGAGAGGCCTCTAAAAGCCGTCAAATCCACTTAACAACTTTAAGTGTTGAACTATCGTCATCTTCAGAAACTTGTTAGTTGCCTATCAATAATAGATGAAATTTGTTTTTAAAAACAAGCTTTTAAAAATATATATAATTTTCAAACGATAACGTAAATGGAAAATGGAATTCATTTTGTAGAATCCATGGTAGATTGTGGGCTCTTTTTCATATTTTATCTCACGATTCTTACAAGAAACATATCAACCAGAACTTTTACTAGTTTCTAGTATTCTGTTGCATTCCATGTTCACGTTTAGCAGCCATAAACGAATCCAGTTAATCAAGTTGGAAAATTGCAATGTTTGTTTTACAAATCAAGCATTTAAAAAAGTTGAAATGATATCGACAACTTTAAGAGGAATGTGCATAGAGCTAGTTGTATATGTGCACATATCTTTGTATCTAGAGCTCGTTTGTATTCTCAAGTGGTACAATCTCTTGGAGAGTTGTAGTATTATTTTAAAGGATTTTTTCCCTTATGAGTGCTGTATTTCTTTTGCAAAAGGCTTTACAGCTGAGAGCCAGTGCTGAATAAGTTAATTTGCGACCAAGTGCGGTTACCTAATATGAGAATATAGGTATCGGCAATACATCATTGGTGATCTTTCCTGCGAGATAGTATATCTTTCTCATTCTATCCCCAAGGTATCTTCCCTTAAGAGTTGTGAGCTTCGGGACTTTCAACTTATCTAGCCTTTGATCCTAATACCTACAATACACGACATCTTTTTCAGCACGATTCCAATTAGAGACCTAAGTCAAGACTTTTCACTTTTCGCGATCGCTATTTTCATATCTAGCATGGTTCATGTGTTGTTTGCAGTGATGACAATTGAAATCGTAGATATGAAAATAGCGATCGCTTAAAGCGAAAAATGTAGACTTTGGTCTCTAATTGGAATCGGATTGAAAAAATATGCCGTGTATTGTAGGCATACTTCCTTCATCCGATCCATCACATTCCATCCCAAAAGTCCCATTACTTTGAGAATCTCGAGTCAAATTCGTCCTCTCCGTACAGATCAAATAATTTTATAAATTTTTATTATAATTTTTTGTATATTCTTGTCAATTGAAAAGAAAATACAAAACAACAACTAGAGAACTAACCTGCTCCAAACTATTTTTCACGAATTGACCTAAACAGCAGATAAAAACATATGTATATATTTTTACTTACGAGTATCGGAAAAAATATATGCATAAGAATATAGGGAAAGAATATATACACAAGAATATTATTTTACAAATGGAGGGATGAGAGAAATGCGCAATATTCTTACAAAAGTTTAGGAATTATTTTTTGAAAGATGTTCCCCATATATCAATAGATTGTTCCCCATAATATGTCAAATAACCGCAAAACCAATAAAACAAATAAATGCGTGGAAGTAAAACTTTTACATTTTAATGAAATTCCACCAGCTGGACAGTTTAAAAGACATTCTAATTGAAAGATTTTAAAAGATAGGGGGTAGAAAGCAAAATAATTTAATAATATTATTATACCAGTACAACAAATAAGTATTAAAGCCTCTTACAAGGTAAGGTATATAGATATGGAACTAAAACAGTTATGCACATTTATTTTTATAAAAATCTCCGTTGCGCTAATTGGAATTATAAGATTTTGGTTGTGAGTTATGAGGACTTAGTTATGATTTGAAAAATAAAATTGTTTGGTACAATTTAAAGTTTCTTTTGTGTTATATATGGTCGGTCTTTTGGCTATTTTGGCGATTTTGTCTATTTTAATTGTAAACAGCTATCACCCATTCGAAACTCGCAGTCCTCGTTAGTTGTCATTTGTGGTTTTTGTTTGTTTCAATTGTTTGCTCTGGATCAATGGTCCATTTTAATCATATGCATTAGTTGTCTGGCTTCCTTGCTTAAAGGCTTCTCTAAGGACTAGATATTAATGAAATGTATATATATATACATATATAATAGGTAGGTACCTACCTACTTTGAATATGATGATGGTGGGTGTCTCTTTCCTAGTTCATGGTCACCTTGATAAAAATTAAGAATAAATAGTCCGATAATGAAGTTATCATGGGTAGCCATTACTTGTGGGTTGTGTTAGCTGGTGGGTACCAGGCTGACAGCGAGAGGGAGAGGAGAGGTGGGTTGGGAGGGGGTGGTGTGTTAGAAGTGGAAGGTCGACTGGTGTTGTTGGAGTGGAGAGGTAGCGGCGAGTGGTGACACCTAACTAGCTCGGTCAATAGGACAGGCTCGGTGGCATTTTATTCCGACGCACCTGCTACTGCTGAGGTAGGCATTGAGCAGCCAGCAGGGCTGTCCAAATTATATTAAATATTATAAATATTGCAAACATTTTTTTTGCAGATAAGTTTTAAGATTTTCACGGCCAAAAGCATTTTCGTTATTTGTTTTTGTGGTGTTATGCCGTGTTGCGCTACCTCCTTTAGCCAACGTTTCGGACATCGTTGCAGTGTCCATCATCAGGGCAGATCCGGCAGATCCAGTAGACATTGGCTAAAGAAGGAGGTAGCGCAACACGGCATAACACCCCAAAAACAAATAACGATTTTTTTTTGCAATCTAATATTTGTTTTTTCAAACCGAAGTAACGGTTAAAAATACATATCTAGATGGGTATTATTAAACTAATGCCAAAACGAATCGGATGTACACTATTTTTAATTACCTAGCGACTCGAAACCAAGAAATTCAGAACAATTTTTTTTACTGTTTTATATAAGTTTTTTTTGCTCTTTGGCGTGAGTTAAGCCTACAAATACATCCAATTATTGTAGTAAATAGAAACCAAAAGGGCGAGAACTTCATGAACTCCATGTATCGCCCACCGTTCTTATTATTGTATAGAAAACCTGTTTTCACCAAGTAGGAAATCCATTTTGAAAATTCTTAATGCAATAACAATTTATCAGCCTCGCTCTAATTATTGATTTTTAAAATATAATTTCTAGAATTATTAAAATTAGTCTGTTTCTTTCAAAATCAAAAATATCTTAACAAATAACGTACAAAGAGATCACACGCATTTTTATTCCACATGCATCTCCTTTCTTTTTCCTATTAAATCCAATCATATTCAATTTGGGAGGCGGGAATGGGTACCGCCGCCCCGGGAACCTTTATTGGACAACCAACACTTCTACCACAGGTCACCCCAAGTGGTTCGCTACGTTTGGTGATTTACCAGGGGTGCCCGGGTTCGTGGGGTGAGGTTTTTCTGTCTTGGAGGCGGATGACCAGAACACACTGAACCCCAGATTCCTACCAATTAAACCCTTTTCCTTTCCTGGCCTCCTGTGTAGAACTAAGTAAAAATAAATCTAATTCTTCTCTGAATTATTTGTATACCATGAAATTCATTAGTGCCATTTTTTTAAACATCTTTCTTCAGTTTTTAAATACACTCATCAATAACAAATAATTAATCCCGAGAAGATAATATAAGACGATAGAAATAGTAATAATTATATGAAGTAAATTCCAACTCATCAGGATTATAAGCGATAAGTTATAGATAACATATTTTTTTTTAATATATATTTACTTCCATTTCTAAAGACTGACAAACGACACCATTTTGACAAACGATTTTGACAAGACCGACGAACGATCTCTTATTTCCATAAGTGATTAGTAGTGTCTTAGCGTCCCACAAATCAGATAAAACTTGAAAAAATTATTTAGTCACAACTTGTTTTCAGAAACTTCCACATTAAATTGGCGGACATTATAAAGCAGGTTGAATGGTTAATTGTGGTTATTTTTCTAGTCTACCCATGAATAAAATATTGATTTTTAACTAATAACGTAGAAACGCGTATGAAAAACTGCACGTATTAACGTTTCTCAACTAGTTAACGACCGCGATTTATGTTTCGTGACTGAGTTTGCACAGTTTCCGCAGTCCTTATTTGCACAAGTTATACAATAAAAAACAATTACAGACAGGCATTTTTTTTATGTAATTTAAAACTACCTAACGGCGATTCCTTGACTCGAAGCCTACATTGCGTAATTTTTTAATTGGGATTAAAACGATTTGCTCAGAACTTGTTATCTGACTTGGGCAAGAAGGCCAGCAATGTCAGCCGGTGAAGCATTCCAACCTTGGGACGCTGACTTTACTAGGACTAGTTACTGTACAATGTATAGTTTTATCCTAAAAAATAGCTTCTCTGTCAATAGAGGTGATATTACAACGTTTTCATACCAAAAAACCACTCTAATGAATTAAGTTAAAGGCCATTGGTGTCGGAAACGGGGTCACCACTCCGTAACTTTAAAATTTAAAAAAATATATGTATACCACCATTTACGTAAACCAAAAACTCTTCTTAAGTAATAATTATAATCAAGTAGCTGGTTCCTGACATGCGTTGCTATGCCATATTCAAAGAAATAAATTGTTTCTCCCTACATGTCCTTTCCCGTGCGTTCCCGTTCCCCTCCCGCATTCCCTACCCTCCCGCGATCCCCTTCCACCTTCCCCGTACATTCTCTCCTGGTCTCCCGTCTCGCAAACCCTCCTCCCGCGTTCCATATATTCAGTCCCAGTACATTCAGTTTTCAAACAACTCGCGTGCGACCTATTACAATTTTTTTATTAAAATTTTCATTTTTAGTATATTTCAGTTTTGTATATTATTAGAACAATCAATCAATTTTGGTACCTAACATAGGTACCTATTAAAAATATCCATAATTTAAAAAATCCCCCCAACCGTGGCGCAAGGCGATGTTCGGAGAGGGTCCTGCTGGAGAGGTCAAAAGATCTCTCTCAACCAGTCTCTCCCGATCCGTCCAGCCACGCAGTTGGTGGGCAGATACGATAACCTCACCTCATGGAGCTGGGCACCCCTGCTAAATCACAAAAAGGAGCGAATCACTTGGACAAATATATTTATAAATACTTCCTCTATTTGGGAGGGGGGTATGAGTACCGCCACCCCAGGAACCATTTATTGGATAACCAAAACCATCGCCGTAGATCACCCTAAGTGGTTCGCAACGTTTGGTGACTTAGCAGGGTGTCCGTGTTCATGGAGTGAGGTTTGCCTAGGTGATCGGGAGACTGGTGGAGACTTGAGGGAAACTTAACCAATATCTCCCCAGAATTACTTAACCAATATCTTAACTTACTTAACCAATATCTTAATAATCTTAATAGAAACTTAACCAATATCTCTCTCGTCCATATATCTCATCCGGGATGAATCCAAACGTCCGACACTCCTGAACACATTGACCACCAGATTATTACGCACCCCTCATACATTTTTCTTACAAGAAGTTTTTTCCTCGGGACACTGGAGCTAATGTAAGAAGATAAAACATCATCAATCAAGGTTAAAAAAAAAAAACTTTCTTCCTAAAATAGTGCACAGGTATATAATTTTACATACATGTTGTTTTTATTTTATTTTTTCATAAATACGCTCATGGTAGCATCAATTAAACATATATCAAAATATCAATTGTGTTAGTACTCCCTCCCTAAACACGAGAAATTCTCAATTAGAGAGGTATTATTACCACCATTAAAAAATATTTGCATTACATGTACATAATTAAAAAAATAATTGTACTTATACCTAACTTTGTACAATTGTAAAAAAGGAATAAATAAAAAAAAAAAAATAAATAAATAAAAAAAAAAAAAAAAAAAGTGTTGGTAGATACCAACCGTAATTATTTGGATTGGTACCTACTTACCAACATACATTAAAAAAATTTAAAATAGGTATTTTCCTGATTATCAGTTAGTAGGTACCGCTTACCAGCTGGGTGTACTGTGTATTTGTAGGCGGCTCGCGAACACGTAACTCGGCGGCAGTGGTACGCACTCCGCACTGAGCCGCTCGGTGCTCTGTACTCGGTACAGCGTTAGTGCATTATCTACCGACAGAGATCTCCGGTTCTCCTCCTCCTCTGATACAATCCTTTTTACGTGTGCAGGATTAAATTAGGTACAAATTTACATCCCTTATTATTGTTTCAAAGCTGTGTTAAAATTTACTACTTTTAAACCTTTTTCCAACAGTAGAACAGTGGGCATCCGCAAATCTTATATTTTTAATTACATATAACTTGAGTTCTTCGATCACACTTTTCATAACGCTCTCGTTACACATTCACCAGCTAGCTTACTCCCCAAATCAAGCGTGCGTAAAGGCCCGACCGTTTACCTCGCCCGATCACACTATTCGTAACGCTCTCGTCACGCATTCACCAACAAGTCAAGTGTGCGTAAGGAAGTTATAATTCAATAAATAAAAATAATGCACATCTACCCACATATAAATGGGTTTATAAATATAATGATCGCAATAACGTATTCTGGGTAAGGAATGTTTTCTTTGAACGTTGGCATAATACTTTAACATATATAGTTATGTTTATAAAATCTACACTAATACTGACAACTAAACGAAATATTTAATACATTATTTATAATGACTGAATCGCTAATGAGAATGGGACAGATTTATTACGAGTACAAGCAAAACCTCTTACATTCTAGGAGGTTTTGGTGCAAGCGGCTGCCTCTAAATAATCATTAAGAGGGCATTACCAGAGAAAACCAGAAATATGTCATTTTCAAATCAGATTTTAGACGTATTGACTCTTTTTCACAAAAAATTATAAGTGAATTTCGAAAGATTGTTCTTTTATCTAGCATTCGCATGTAATAAATTTTGTGAATTTTTAAAAAAAATTAGTATAATAAGGTTATTCCATAGGTCGTTGGCAGATTTGTTAAATTTTCAAAAAAGATTTTGTATTATACCACACCCATTTCAAATAATATAATCATGCAGTAAAATAAATCAATACATTATCTAGCAAACGCATGTTTTAGAATTTTAATTTTAGTTTCAATAAAATCATTAAAAAATATGTACGTACATGTATTTCTTGACGAAAATTGGTCCATTTGTGTATTTATTTGCGCACTTACAAACTAATATATTTCAGATTTTTTTTAACCTTCTTATTAAATTTAAACATTATTGAAAAATGATAAATACTTATAATCAAAAAATAATTACAAAAAGTACATTATTTTTATAGTTTTATCATCACGCCTTTCAGAATTTTTGGATGAAGGTATAAATTATTAACTATAAATTAGGTATACATTATTAACTTATCCTGATGAAGATAACATTGTTATCGAAACATGTAGATATTGTTTATAATATAGTGGTTTATACAAAGTGATCTGTTATTCATTGTATAAATTAAAGCTTATTTGGACTGAAATAAATTCGATATTGAGTTATAATTTAAAAAAGCTGGTACGGAGAATAATTAATCTTTCTCATTGTAACATTGTAACTTGTAAGAACAACTTCCGACGAAATGTGGATTTTCGTCCGCTGGCTGGTTAAACGCTCTTAAAAAATAGTCATGACGGAGTCCAACTTTCATAGGAAACGTAAAACTACCCAAATGAACAGGATAAAATTAAATAGATTTTGAACGCTTGTGCGTGGTACTTATCACTTGAAGCAGTGACGTGCCGCGTCTCTTATTTTAACAATTTTTTAACGGAAGGGGTGTGTGTTTATGCAATTTTCTATGAACCACTCTTTAATGGATTGTGATTATTTTCATGTTTGCAAAGATCGTTAATAATTCACCGCACGCCGGTGCTATGTAGTTATGTAGATACATTTACATAATCGAGGCAATTATTGCATAAATAAATAATTAATTAAAAATAAAAATTCCTGCACTAGACCGCGTTGATTAATTGCGCATGTTCTAAATAAATGTGATTTTTAAACAGATTGTCCGCACCTCCCCGTCTCACTAGTTGTACGGGTTAATATGTGGGGGCGGACTTAACAATGCCCTAAGAATTAATGCCCACATAAGAATTAAGGGGAATCCGATTGAATGGTTTGTCAGTGTTTCTTGATACTAGCAGGAAACTAAATAAAATGACACAAGAGTAATCTTTTAAAAAACATTTATCTCTTAATTAGGGTGAATTTCGCGGTTCGGATGAAAGGACTTTTTTCAGTAGGTCCCTAGTAATATTATCAACCTTTTGAAAGATTTGCTATAATTATCCTTAGTAGGTGGGAAGGTATGTTTAAATAAAATATCTCCATTGAAAATAAATAATATTCTTAGCTAACAATACTATATGCAATTTTACTAATGTTGGCACAATAGTGTTGAAGAGCGGATGATTCTCTCAATATTTCCCAGTGAGGGGTGAAAGATCTCTTTTAAAAATGAAAAATTTGCTTTAATTAGTTCCTCAACCTTCTTATTATCATCATCATTCTAATCTTAGATTTATAATAATTATTATTTAATTAACTACCTACTTTACATTCCGATCAAAATAGAACATAAAAATAAACTAACCCAAAAATGCAAACCGTTATACTATAGTGCGATTTTTTCCAAAACAATTTAAATGCTTAGGCATTTTAAAATTCTGTTATTATTACTAAGATAAATTTTATTGCCACGTGCTCGCTTTTAATCAGGTATCCGTACTAATCGTACCAAGCTGGATTCACCCTTAATAATTGTAATTTATTTAAATTTAATAATTCCGTGATTTTTTCCCTAAATTATAATAATTTATACTAAGCTGATCTACCTATTGTATTTTTTTAAACGATAGATGCCTATGTAAATGATCAGGTTATTTGAGTATTATTACATTTTATAATAATATTACATTTAATAACTATTACTTCGCCGTTGTAATTACGAATTATGGAGATCTCAAAAGTACATCATTAAAGCACTTGCATAGAGTGAAACCCACTTTAAGTTGGTTTTATTACCTACAACACTGTATGGGAAAATGTTTGTATATAACATGGTATTTTCTTACATTATTGAAACAATCGATACATTCGGTCTGAACGGCACAATTTTTTTTTGTATCTAATAATAAATAATTACTAGAACATAATATTTATATAGCCCAGTTTTGTATTATTTCACAAGTGCGCTAACTTTAATAGATTAAAAATAATTTTGTTTTGAGAGTTTTAATTTTCAATGTACATTTGTACTTCATATTTTTAATTTTCTGCTCCCTGCTGTTTTAAGTTTGCTAGTGAATGACACGGATGTATCGAAACCGGTAGCAGAAATTTATGTACATTGTATATTGAAAATTGAAACCCTTCAAAACAAAATGTCTAGAAATTGTTACACAGTAAATGCCGAAGAAATATAAAAGTCTTAAAATAATCCTACAGTGCTCCTTACGAGTTCTTATAAAATTTTGATCAAATAATACGAAACAAACAATATACAGTAAGCATATACGAAGCAATACCAAGAGAACAATATTTAACAATAACAATACTGCTATAGCACATGAAAATAATAATAGACAATAACGGTGCACAAGACAAAACAAGAACATTAAAACTAAAACATAATATGAAACAGGAGGCAGTTTACGTTCAGAAATAAGAAACACTCTGGGTGGACATTATAGTACATAAAACATAAACGTATAATAAGAAGGAACCGAAATCAAACAATTACCGGAAACAGATCATGACTTTTTAGAGTATATTGAAAGAAGTTAAGATTCATAAATAGTATGATTTTTTAAATACATTTGTTTTGAAAGCCCATTTATATTCAGCAAAATCTGGATATTAGTAAGAGCTGCGAGAAGTTTATTCCAAATGAGTGGCCAGTTATATCAATGCCAAATTAAAAAAATACACAATAACATAATAACATTCTAACTTATAACTGAATTTATATTCACTCCCCTTCCATACACCAGCATATGCTTCATTCGTGTGGTCAACGACAAACTGCTCACATACCTCGGGAAGAACAAAATTATTAACGACCGTCAATACGGATTCCGGCGGAACCGCTGGTGGGGTGATCTTCTCGCGAATGTGACAAAGTTGAAGACGAAGGCCTTGGAAATATCCAGTGTAAACGTTTCGGTGAGACCCAAACGGTTGCACTGGATATTTCCAAGGCCTTTGACCGGGTTTGGCATTGAGGGCTTGTCAACAAACTGTCTTCTTACGGACTTCCCGCATCCTTGTGTACGTGGATTGCCGACTTTTTGAGGGAGAGGTTGATTCAGGCGATTGCTGACGGATTCACCTTTTCCTCGCATTCGATAAATGCTGGCGTCCCACAGGGATCGCTTCTGTCACCTACTTTGTTTCTGTTGCACATCAATGACCTCTTGTCATGTGCACCGATTCATTGTTACGCGGATGACAGTACAGTCCATGATAGCTTTTTGTTTGACAAGCCCCCAAAGGGCACACAAACTCCAATAGCTCGGAGGGCTTTGAAACAAAAATGGACGGTTACCTCGAGAGTGTTTTCTCTTGGGGTAAGAATAACCTCGTCGAATTTAATGTTTCAAAGACCCAATTATGTTTGATAACGTCTAAAAGGGATCGAAATGAAAATCTAGTCTCCTTCAATGGAAGCAATCTTCCGAACAGGACCTCCATCGATATGCTTGGTGTAACTCTAAGTGACCAGCTCAGGTACGGGGGCTCCATCGAAACCAGAGTTAAGTTAGTCTCTCAGAAACTGGGCGTACTGTACAGGGCCCGCAGATACTTTAAGAGTACACAACTGCTAACCCTGTACAAATTGCAAGTGCGCCCCGCGGTTGAATTTGGCAGCCACCTCTGGTCTGGAGCTCCAAAATACCTAAAAAAAACCTTGACTCTGTGCAGAAACGGGCGGTCCGTTTGATAGATTCTCCCATCTTAACAGACTGACTGCAATCTTTAGAGCACAGGCGTCAGGTGGGAATGCTGTCCTTGTTCTACCGGTATTACAATGGAAGATGCTCCGAGGAACTAGCGTCATTGATCCCCTCGGCACCGGTGCATGGTCGGGAAACACGCCAAACACGCGCCCAACATTTGTACACGGTTGACATTAGTCACATGAGAACGGGTCGTTTCTATGACCCGTTCTTGAGTTCAACGGCTCGGCTGTGGAACGATTTGGGTCCTACAACATGGGTCTCTTCAAGACCCGTGTTCACTCCTTCCTTTCCTCAAAAAGACCCTCCACACAGCATCTTCAAAGATGACATATGCCCTGAGGGAAGTTATTTTCCTCAGGGCCTCCTGTGTGGAGTTAATGTAAAAAAAAATGTGGAAGAGAAGTAAATAATTCTAAGATGTAAATTATTATTAAGAATTATTTATAACATAAATTTAAAAAATAATAAAAACAATAATAAAATTATTATCAAATTTTCAATCTTTCTAATGCTTTAAAGTATTCTTTAACAATTTATTTATATAATGAATTCTTACCAATACTATATCAAAAACACGTGACCAACTTAACACAGGTTTTCCTAGTGAGGTGTTCATCATACACCGTCATACATTACATAAATCATTTACAGTAGCTGATTTTATAAATTATAAACAGTGATTAGTTATATCTTATGCACCGATGCTATAAATATTATTATGGATGTATGATTTCTTTTGAGATATTTTGTATCATACATGTAAGAAGTGTGTAAAACAAACTTATTTTTTTATTTACGTAGATACTTTTTTAAAAATTTTTATTCATACCCCTGTATAATTTCAATGTTTTCTTTTATATTTTGTTACCACTGCTATTATTTTTTTTCTAGTAAACGAGCACTCCTATCCAAACACAAGCACCCGCGTATTTTAGGAAATAGTATAATAATGCACAAAATTTTACACTGCAAAATCTGTTTATCGTGTAAAATATGTTAATATTATTACAATAAAAAGAAATAACATCTTCCTCGACATTACATAATAGAGTAAACATTCTAGATAATATAATAATTTTTTTACCGCACAAGAGTCTCAACTGCTCCCGTCTGGAGCCTGTGAGACTATAGCATCCCCAAATGGGATATGTCGTGAGGCTTAAGGCGGTGGGGGTGGGATGGAGATAAGGAAAATTGAGTTAGGGAAGTACCTGGCTATTCAGATCTGGTCATCGTACGGGTCACAAGTCATTTCAGGCAACATTTCAATTCTGAATGATGGTTCTCTTACAACCGGGCGATACTGGGAGCGTCTACCACTCTTAAACGTGCCGCAAATAAACTATATATTATTTTAAATGAATAAATTATGGATAACGCAATTCTATAAAATAAAATTAACGATGGGATTCGAACCCGCGACCTTTGGATTGCTGATCGAGAGCCTTACCTCAGGACCAGGCCGAGGAGTAATTTAACTTTATTACGAGTAATTCATAATTGCATTAATTTAACTATAAAACAAACAAGAATATGTAATGAAATAAAACAATTACTTTGTTTACAACCAGAATTTGTTTACAATATCGACCGGTTTCGCTTAACATAAGCATCATCTGGTGTTTAGGGACCAGATCTGAATAGCCAGGTACTTCCCAACCTTCCTCTCCCCCACCTCCTTCCCCTCCCCACTACCTTCAGCCTCACAACATACCCCAATTGGGGATGCCATAGTCTCAATGGCTCAGACGGGAGCAGTTGAGATTCTTGTGCGGTCTTCACTGTAAAAAAAAAATCATCACGATATAAATTAAACTGATCAAAAATACATTGTGTATGAATATATTGTATATATACATACACAAATATATTGTATATATATATAAATACATACAGAAAGAGACAAAACATAAGATAAAGGTAAAAGAGCGAAATAAATAATTTAAAAAAATTACAAGAAATAAATTCCATAGGTACCTACTAGGGTGGGTCACGAATGTATAGGAAAAAAAATTGTTTTGATTTGTCTAATAGTGATAAAAGAGTGTCAAATGAAGATTTAAAAATCACGTAATTTTTTTTATAATATTCGGATATCATCTTCTTCCTCCGGATTGTCTTTGAAATTTCACGTAAAGAAGAAAAACCCACCTTGGTTAAATCTAAAAAAAAATGTTAAACCATTAAAAATGAACTCTTTTTCAATAAAACACGAAATAAAGGGAATGTTTTATTTTATTTATTAAAAAAAATATGAATATAATTCAAATTATCTCAAGGCAGTGTATTCAAATACCAGCAAAATTCTTCTTACTCTCGAATTTCGGCATTATTTTGCGAGACTCAATTTTGGGACTTTTTGTAAATGATTTCGTAATTATTACCACATTTGCTATGGAAGATTACAAAATATATGGTTTAAAGGATTCATAGTAACTTTTATATGTACTAGAAATATACCCTTAAAATGAAAATTATCAAAACTTTGAAGTGAACCCGGAGGAAAAAGAATGTATCGGAAATGTAAAAAATTTTAAACATGACCTTTTGAACCCATTTGGCACCCTTTTACCTCTTAGAATTGAAAAATTACATTTTTTTAAATGACCCATCTTACTACCTACATAATAATATTGTGTTCTGTAGTCTGGCAACACGAGTGGTGGAGTAGGTTGTTCACTGGCTGTTGGTCCATACAGAACGCTGAAGGCTGTAGGCTGAAGGCAGCGGGCGGGCCGCGCACAGCCTCCTCTCTATCGAGATCTCTAGATTGAATTAACGATTTAATATCCACCTGTCATTATCCATTCAATTTGGCTGCGTACTTTTTATTGTGATTATTTAAACAACTGATCATTATCATATCAATTATCTCCTCTTGTCCCGAGACAATTATTACGTTGCGACGGATATGCATAACAATAAATAATAAGATGTATATTAAACTTTGCTTATGTTATGTTCGTGTTGTATTCGTCTTTTGTTAAGTATCGACTTAGGGCTTTTGACACAAATATAAATATCTCCAACGTTTTTTTTTAAAATTTAATTGGGTTTAATTTATTTATTAACTAGCAAATACCCGCCATGCTTTGCAATGTCACTCAAAGAAATAAATTGGTTGTGTTTAAATTATTTATGTTTATTGATATGTTTTTGGATACACCTTCAATCCACGTTATTTTCCTCTCTGCCGCTAAACTGTTGGAAATACACCTACAAAGCTGCCCGTGAGAGAAGCATGGATTTTACCAAATTTGCTTCCCGATATCCCCTACCGCTATTATGTCTCCTTTGCAATCCTTCCCTCTGCCCCTTCCACGTCCCCACCCCTCGTCACCCCTTTCTGATACGTGTCCGTGCCCTCCACGACCCCTTCCCCTCCCGCGTTCCCCTTCCACCTTCCCGCTATCACACCTCCCTCGTTCTCCCTCCCGCGACACCACAACTTGCGCGCCACTTATTAAAACAATTTTTTATCCGCTTTCAGACATCTTCTAAAACATAAAAAATATATCGGTTTTCTAGGTCTAGTTTTGTGTTAAACGAGGTGAACCGTGCATACGTAAATTTATTTTTTTATTCAAAATGTGCAATGTACATGGTGTAAGAATTTGATTTATTTTTGTTGTTGTTATTACTAGTGTCCGACAGAAACAGAACTTTCTACCGAAACCGAAACCGAATCTTCGGTATTCGTCTCAGTTTCGGCCGAAACCGAAGTAAAAATCTATTGTTTACTGAAATTTGCTTATTTTTTACACTTATACAGACAGTTAACACGTGTTAAATGAAATAAAAAACAATAATTGAAGTAAGTGAAAAAATAATTATTTATATTTTTGATATTACTGGTCAAAACAAACAAAAAAATACAAAACATGTTAACTACATCTTCGTACAAAAATTTGTCAATAATCAACACTTACGAAGGAAGGATCTCATTAATTGGGTATTTTAATTTTAATTGCGTTTACAATTGCGTGGCACACGAGCCACCAACTCGCCCGAAGTCAGCCGAACACGAGTTTCGGTGCGACAGAAGCTTCGGCAGATTTTCTGCCGAAACCGAAACTGATGCCGAAATTAAATTTTTATGCCGAAACCGAACCTTCGGTCGGTCACTAGTTGTTATATTTTATTATTATTCTTATTTGCTACGCTATCTTTAGCCGTGTGTAGCAAGGATCAACAAGAGACTTCAAGGACGTTAAGGACATCATACGTAGATTCAAACGATTGCACATTCTTCTATCATGTACAGGTTGTTAAAAACGAGAAAGTTTAAATTTAAAAGAAAATGATTAAAAATGTCATCAGAGTCCAAAATTTATTTTATATTTTTTACACCAAATTGAATCATGAATCAGTAGTTTGTATATCAGGTACGTCTCTTAATACGCTGTTATCCTGTTTATATCCCGAATGTTATGTAACTTCTTCACATTATATAAAAATGCATAAATGTACATATCTCCCCCTTGTAAGTTGTTGAGGTACCTAGTACTATTGTATTAATCTAATTAACAATAATTATTTTAGCCAACATTCCGTTAACAAATTGATAGCTGACAGAGAAACTCATACAGATCTACCAAACTTGTCTCGCCATGTACCGGAACTAATTAACGAATATATGAAAATAATTATGCTCGAAATGCCCACACTGCCCACGTGCCCATGCGCCAGTGAACATTATGGTACGGTTATAATACCAAATTAGCAGCAGTTAATTAAAGTGCAGTCCTTCTGACGTTTAGTAAAAGTAACCTGAATGCTTAAAAGTGTGAAAACCACAATATATAATCTCAGTGGATTAATGTAGGTGTACTGTATGTAATACCGTTACAGATTATAGAGTGAGCCCACACATCGGGCGAGACGTGACGGTTTGTGCTTTACACAAACAAAATGCAAACATAAACACTAAACCGTTTTCCGTTAAACATAACTGATCGCTAAAAATCCACGTTCTTTGTTTCCTCTAACGGAAACCTCATTGATAAATGAAACATCCCTGATCTGTGAATATCTTATCCAGATCTATTGATTTCAATAGATCCTGCGTCACAAGACTAACGTTAAACACTTTTTTTTTCCCATGAAAATTTCAATATTCATCTCGAGATGATCACTTATGAAACGACCTAACAACCGATAACTCTTTACTCGAATGTATATCCAAGTTCTTCCCTGTTAAAGCCTACTATTGACAGCATCCCTTCGCATTATCTGCTTAGACATTCAAATTTTTCACACGCTCGGTCCAATATTCAGCAATAAATCTTTGCAAATCAGTAAAAAGGCAGATACGCGAACACAAAACTGATATCCTCCCTAGTGGATCCTTAAGTCTAGTGTGAAATATCTATTTGAATAAGAAAGCATCGAGCGATAGTTAATTCGCATCCCTTAATATAAAAAAGGGATACCGCGCAAGTGTTGTATGCAAATAAAGAAGTTCCGAATACCCCCCTAAGTGAATATCGCTGCGGAAATGCGATTATTTCTGGGGATGGAATATTTGAAGGGAATACCTGCGACCGTGGCCACTTTATTTGCATTTTTTGAATGCAACCCTTTCAAGTATGAGGGGTAAGGTTACACTTAATATTCAAAAAGGGCAGGTACCTTTGCGATTTCGCATAAATTATCGTCAGGTAGATACGTTTTTTCTATGCGTAATAAAAAATGCATTCTCCAAATCGGTGGGGTGCCGAAAGGCAAATATTATCGCAATTATTACTGGGAGAATTCGCCCTTAGGTTAACGGCGCATAAGGAAACGGACATGTTATTCTTTTGAATTGAAAAAAATACACTTCCTTTTACAATAATTTCCTTACAGTCTTTATGCAAAAAAGGGTTTAACCCATCCTTTTTTTCGATGAATAGGCCCATACACATTATGCTAATATATGCATAAATTTTATTGCATTCACTCGGAGCTTTTTACGATTATACACTCTTTATAACATACGCTTAGGATACATTTTTGCTTGTCGGCATTTGGTTCCCGTACCTAGAGGAAATCAAATTTGGTTGCCACGTCCCGGAATATACCGAATTTTTCGATGACTTCCGTTATGAGCATTGGTTCCGTTTTTTATGGGTATTTTTTTCTCAGGCTTATTTTTTATGCAAATAATATTACACGGCCGATAACAATTGTTGGAAGGAACCCTTTGAACCAATCCTTTTTGTGTCGAAACAGATACAGCCGAGTGTTCAACTTGCATACGTAATTTGTCCCGCAAGGCGTTGGAAAAAACGGTTAGTAACGATTTTTTTTGATTTCCACCGGATCAATCCATTGACATGTCCTCAACTTGTGTAACTTATCTCCTTTGAATAAGATGAGATAGGTGTTTCCGTAACGACTTTACTTTATGCTAACGGATTCCTTAATAATCCGTTACACATTTTGGTTGGCTACATAATAATATGTTCGGTGGATACATAATAAACCGTCATGGGGGCACTTACATCGATACCTATAGTATTTAAAAAACACCCACCCATCCAGAAGTATTATGGAAACTTTTTGAGAATGAGATAGATTTTCTTTATCTATTTTTTATATTTCTATATAAATGACAGTAATATTACTTACTTCAATTGAATGCTCCCATCTAAGGATGAAGATTGAGATGTGTTTCAAAATGATGCTCTGGACATCGTTTCTTATGAATTTCATCAAAGGTAAAAAAAAAAAAAAATTCAATATTCATTAATCCTTAAAAACATCTTGTGATAAAAATACCAATAGGCCATATTCATAAAACTGAAGGATATCCTTGTAAATATAAAGTAGAAGTATAAGGTTTTGAGTTGAAGAAAAATGTAGGAGTATAATCATTTCCTTTTTTCGTATTCATAATGGTTTCCTTATACTTGCAAGAATATCCTCCAAGACTGAGGACATGTTGGCTTGTGACTATGCCGCGGCAGGCTCCAACCTGCTTTCGATAGTTTGTTTATTTACGGTATTTCTTTCTTATCGATGTTATTTGAGTACAGTATTTCCATCAGGGAAGATGTATTCGTCAAGCAGCGATAGTGAAAGTACAGAAAAAGATAATGCTATAACCGATCTGCAGTTCATAGCAGATGAAATTGCCAATTCCCGTCGTGATTTTGGAAAATGGAACCGGTGTAATTCTTTGTAATCACTAACAGGTGTTGATAAACGCTGCTTGTAGTGTTTAATCTCTCTCAGTTCCACAACATCTGCCATTCGCTACAACTGATCATCACTACACGACTGAGTCTGCTCCTGACCACACTCGAAATTATTGAAGGATATCCTTTTTGTTTAGAGTAAAAGGTAACGTTTATGAATAACCAAATACTTTTTGTGAAGGAAATGCTCCTAATCTTTAAGTATAAGGTTTTACTCGGAATATTATGAATGCGAGCTGAAGGATTTCCTTTATATTCTGCAAGTATAAGCATAACCTTTTTTTATGAATACGGCCCAATATATCGCTTACGAATTTGTTCGGATTCAAAGTACCACCGGACTTGCAGACTGTTGTAGATAAAAAAAACTCATGAATGTATATACTCAATATGTATTTTATATATAAACTTTTAATTGATATATTTTTCCGTGATTTGCTGTGTATGTGATTGGCACATTACAAAATTTTCAAAACCTTTTTAAAGTGATTTTGTGTGTGTCGGCAAGTTTAAATCTTTCCACTTTTAAACAAAACAATAATACAACTACGAGTGAATCATGCATTCATTTCATAACTCCTTTTGAAAAAAATGTGTTTGCAGTTTTATATTATTTAGTTAATGATTATCTATATAATACAATTTCCTGATAAATGGGATTTTTATAATAAAAGAAAAATTGAAATCTTTCTAATTATTTTTCCAAAGACTTTCTTAGCACTCACATACACAATAAGAAAAAAATAATTTTATTCTCAAAAGTCTTGCATTTAATGATTTATTCAAATAAGTGTATCAAATACTTACGTAATTTTTCACGAAAACCGCGACAAAAAAATGATCCAATCAAATAACCTGTAAATAACTGTACCCACTAATTTATTCTTAAATACAAGTTATACGACGCAACAGGTAGATTTTAACATTTTTTAAATATGTAAACAAATACAAATTGCATTAAAAACACGAACAAAAAATTACGCAACTGTGTTGCATTTTGCTCCCTCTTTTTCATCCCCTATTTTTTTCTACAGATTTCTTTGTTCGGGACAGGTCTCGGGTTCGGGTTCCCATTTACAGCAGAAGTTGGCTTTGTCCTCGTCTCACAGGTGTCATTGAAGCTTACCTGGGAAAAGAAGGAGTAGCTTTAACAACAGAGAAGAGGAAGAAATGACACGTTTCTGACACACACATTGGTAGCCCGATTATTATCTCGGTTAGGCTGTTTAGTTAAACACAGCTTGTCACATTATAATGACCGCCAACTCTCGGCTATGATGCTGAAAGGATGGACTCGAATCGCATATCAGTTTTTAACGTCGAGGATCATCTGAAGAACTCTGTAGCGTAATTGTTTAAACACTTGACTGTGAATCGTGTGGTTGTGGGATCGATTATGTACAGCGCAAAATGATAATTTTTTTTACGCAGATAAATTTAATATGTTTATTTTTCTAACATTAATAAACTTTTAGTAAACAGGCAATTATGAACTTTCTGTTGAAAATCTAAATAAAGAATTAACCTTTTTTTAAAGGTGAACTATTTTAATGACAACACTGCACAAGAGTTCCAACTCCTCCCAACCGTTTGGAGCCAGTTCAACGTTTCAATTTTGGATGGTGGTCTTACACCAGGGCGATACTGAGAATATCTTCCACTCCGAAATGTGTCGCAATTATTCTAGGTATATATTATTTTTAATGAATAACTTGTGAAATAAATTTAACAATCAAATAAAATTTACTTGCGCACACTGCATTTAGAACTATAAAATTTTAATGTAATACATTTTTATCTAAGTACAGTTATTATTAAATCTGTAGTGGTTTTTTGACGTTTATTGGGTAAAAAAAATTTCCATATTTTTACTTAGAAGTTTACGACAATAAAGAATTGGTTCTTTTTTTCACAAAATCAGATATACCTACCTACATTGTGTCTGGAAACAATACAGCGGATTTTGTAGTGTAACTATGTTACTTGCCATTTTTCTTACCTATTTGTTTGTTTGTTCAAATTTTATGCGCTGCTATACCGTTCATCCGATTGCGATGAAACTTTGAAGATTTGTTGTGCGCATCCCGCAAAGATTTCTATATATAATACCAAGCTCTGGCGTTATGAAATTTGTAAAAAAAAAATATTACGGTTGGTGCGCAAGAGGTTTGAAAATGTGTGTATTTCATATATTTTAAGGGCGGGGAGGGAAGGCAGGAGGGAGAGGTTAACGAAATAGGTGGAACTCGCGGGAGGGGCACGAGGCAGGGGGAAGATGGGGAAGATAGAGGGGGAACGCGGGAGGAGAACCGGGTCGCGGGATGGGAACGGGCACTCATGGGAAAGGACATGCAGAGAGAAAAAAATTATTTCTTCAAATGGCTTGGAATGAATACAAAGTTTCAGCACACGTGAAGCGAAGACTGGGCTGTAATAATTTATTATTTTGATGCCGAACAAAACAATATTTAAATAAACATAGAAATGTTCCCATGAAAAATAAATTACATAATTTGTGTTCTCCGTACATCATGTAGACTCACCAGTTTCTCTCTGCCGCTAGTTTCCGGATTCCATGTATAAACCTATTAATTATTTCTTTGAACAAATAGACACGTGTTATTCCAAGATATCTGTTATAATCCTGAGGCAAACTTTTATCAGCCGTTACAAATCTAGCCCACGTCTTGTAGGTGAAGGGTAGAGATAGCAACACTAAATTAAAGGCTCTTCGTTTTGTCAACAGTCAACAGATACAGCCTACTAGCAGGACACATTACGCACGTGGCGGAGAGAAAGTGATAAATATCATATTATAATAACGTCGCACGTGCATTTTTAAAGGGTGGTTGCAATAAGAAACTGCATTTAAAATTTGTATTCAGGATATTTTCTACTTTGTCATTGGCAAGGCACATTAAATAGTGCTTATATATGTAAAAATAAAATAAATATTAAATTATGCTTGCTTGGGGAGTACCTATATTTACATGAGTATACGAGATGGCTATGTATTGCTATAGCATAGGAAATCTTTGAAACTTTCAAAATACCTTCTTTAAACCCGAGCGATGGTTTCTGGATTATTACAACCATATGACAATATATCTGAAAAGTTTTTTAATCATTACAAAAACTCTTGCAAAACTGTCAAAAATGTTACAATTTGACAATGACAATTTGCAAAATAATGATTGTCAAATAAAAATTCAATTTTGGAAACTCTTTAATAGTGACCGACCGAAGGTTCGGTTTCGGTTTCGGCAAGTTTCGGCAAAAAAATCTGGTTTCGGCATCGGTTTTGGTTTCGGCAGATTTTTGCCGAACCTTCGGTCGCACCGAAACTCTGCAAAAGATCTCACTAAGTAGTAAATTTAGACTTAAGTATTTTAATTTAAACGCAATTTAAATTAAAATACTCAATTAATGAGGCCCTTCCTTTATAAAATACATAAGTGTTGATTATTGACAAATTTTTGTTCCAAGAAGCAGTTAAAAAAATAAATAAAAATTCACATACTTCAATTATTGTTTTATTTTTTTTTTTTATTTCATTCAACACATGTAAACTGTTTGTATAAGTGTAAAAAATAAGCCAAATTTCAGTAAACAATAGATTTTTAACATGTCTAAAAAAGTCTCGGTATCGGTTTCGGTTTCGGCCGAAACTGAGACAGCTACTGAAGATTCGGTTTTGGTTTCGGTAGAAATTCGGGTTTCGGTCGGACACTGCTCTTTAAATCAATGAATTTATTTGAAGTATCAGCCTAATACTTTGAATCGAATCAAAAATTATACACATTTAATTTGGTAGGTACCTATGTTAGCTACCAAATTTGATTGATTGTACTTATAATATACAAAATTAATGTTTGTAATATATGAAAAATGAAAATTTTTATAAAAAAGCTGTTTGAAAAGAGAGCTGTTTGAAAACTGAATTTACTTTCACTGAATATATGGAAGGCGGGAGGGGGGCTGCCGGGACGGGGGAGCGGGAAAGGGGAGAGGGAAGACGGGGAACGTGCAAGGGGAACGGGGACACACGGGAAAGGACATGCAAGGAAAAACAATGTATTTCTTTGAATATGGCATTACAACGCATGCCGGGAACCAGCCATAGAATATAAAAGCTTTTTTTATTTTTTTTAGCCGTAGGTACCGTTAAAAATCCAAATCACACAAGGCACAATTCTAGGAGTCACAATAGTTGTGACTTCTAGAAATGCCCTAACTAGAAATGCTTGAGATATGCGGAATCTTGCATTTTAATATTTTCGGACAAAATATGATACCTAATTTTTTCCTGAAATTTATTGAAGGATTAAATGTGATCATATTAAAATAAATATTGATGTATTTTGCGAACCTTAAAGGTAAAAACTTAAGATTTTAACATTGATCAATACTAATCAATACGACCTCCGTAGTCCAGTGGGTAAGACTCTTGACTCACAATCCGGAGGTCGCGGGTTCGAACCCGGCATGCGCAAATAAATTTTATTTGATTAATTTGTGTTATTTCACAATTAATTCATTTAAAATAATATATAGTATATTTGCGGCATGTTCCAGAGTGGAAGATACTATCAGTATCGCCCTGGTGTAAGACCACCATTCAGAATTGAAACGTTGCTTGAAATGGCATTAGCCGTGTTTGGTGACCAGATCTGAATAGCCAGGTACTTCCCAACCTTCCTCTTCCCACCTCCCTCCCCTCCCCACTACCTTCAGCCTCACAACATACCCCAATTGGGGATGCCATAGTCTCACTGGCTCCAGACGGGAGCAGTTGAGATTCTTGTGCGGTATTCACTGTAAAAAAAAAAAAAAAAAATCAAGTTACTAATCGGCGGTGTTATTAAAAGTGCTCGTAATGTTTATCCACTCATAAATCTTAAAAGTATTGATTTTCTTTATTAACCAAATTTTTTTTTCAAATATATATTTTTTAGTGTTAAAGTATCTCCAGATCGCCAAAAAAATTAATAAACATTTTATTTTAGAAAAGCTTTTGTAGGGATTATTTTATAGGTTAGCCGAAACGATTCGTACTTGACAAAAGTGGGTTTCTAGTTACAATAATTAATAAGATTCCAATTGGACGTCGTCACTTTTTTGGAATCAAGCATTTTTCAATTTTGGGAGGCGGGTATGGGTACCGCCGCCCAGGGAGTTGGATAATTCCCATTTATTGAATAACCAATACCTCAATTGGTTCGCTACATTTGATGACTTAGCAGGATGCCCGGGTTCATGGGGTGAGGTTTCGTCTACGTCTTGACGGCAAACGCGTTTGCTACTTACTGCGTGGCTGGCCGGATCGGGAGAGACTGGTTGAGGGAGACCTAACCTAGACCTCTCCAGTCAGACCCTCTTGACTTATCACCAGGCCTATAGCAGTGGGAGGATTGGATTTATATGTCCGTCACTCCTGGATACATTGACCCCCCCCCCGATTCCTACCCACCTCCTGTACCTTTTTCCTTCCCAGAATTTCCTCTCCTTCCTTTTCCTAAAAACTACTTCACGTAGAATCCCCAAAGATGTCGAAGGCCCTGAGGGATTTTTTTCCTTCGTGGAGCAATGTAAAATATATATTTACATAATTACCGACTATACTAGTTTGTATTATCAGTACCTACCCAACATTTATATACTCTATAATCTCTCTCCGGGATGTTTTGAAGACGCTCCTACGATTACGACATGTAGTTTTGAAAAATTTGTTAACATTGTTTACGTCAATAAAATCGTGGTTCACAATATGTTCCAATGTAACTACCCGTTTTAATTCTCTACAAAATAGTATATTACGAATTGAACAGTTTGATTTTAACAATAATTTCAGTGAATAAAAGTAGGTATAATATGGTCCGAATGGTTTTAATTAGCCCTGTGTAAACACGTCGCTTGTTGCCTAAACAGGTAACACAGAACAGTAAACACGTAGCCAACATCCACCGCGGTGATGATATGGATATAGATACCTGTACAAAAAAACGAAAATGGAATCAAAAATTTATAGCTAGCCCAGCGTGTCATTGTTTTTTTTTATATAAATATTTTTTACCTGTCCCGTTGTGGCCTTTGGCGGTGGAGTCCCTTCGCGAACGCTATCCTGTGTCTAAAAAAATCTAGATATGCGTTTACAGATAATACTCCATTGTTTGGAATTTTATTTAGGACTTTTCATTATATTTTATTGGCTCTTTCAGTCTTCCTATTGTGCGTTCGTGGCCATTATTTGAGTTCGCTGCGTTATTTTTTTCGTCATTGTTTAATGCGATATAAAATTTTAAAACTCTCTTCGATACGCTCGTGATTTTGGGATGATTAATTTCATGCAATAAAGTTGTTGATACGGTTAAGTGATTTAATTTTTCAAAGCGAAAGAAATCAAGGTTTCTTTTATCAGTCCGAATTTTATGTTTGGCGTATTAACGATGTTTAATTTATTTTAATAAATATGGACGATAGTCTTCAATTTAATTTTATAATAGTTTAAAAAAATAGATATTTTGAAAGCATAAGAAAGCACAAAGCACACTGAATTCGCACACATAACACACACATCCACACACATCCGCACACACACACGCGCATACACACACACCCCTCTCCTTCAATAATTTACTAACTTAATTTAGGTAAAATGTATAATTTATTACATAAAAACATAAGTATATAACAGCGACATTGGTACCAATTATTGTGTTAAATTCTATAACTTTGGAACTATTTTCTACTATGTAATTATGTAGTGTTTGTTTCTGCAAAATAAAATAAAATAAATAAGAATTCATAAGAAACTCAATCCTCATCCAAAATCTCAACGACAAAATAAATTACGAGGTTTTTGAATAACTTTATCTGCCAATTTAAAAAATTTAAATTTAAATTTTTAAAATATTTTTTTAAAATTTTTATTTAAATTTGTTTAATTTTTTTTGGATGGATGAATTGATGAACTGGATGAACTTATTACATGACGACATAAAATCAACCACGAGAAAGGAATTCATATTTTTTTTTTTTTTTTTGTACATACAATAATGACATTACATTTTTCAGATACATTTTTTTATATAACGTGATTCACCTTTTTTTAGAGCATGCTCGTGTAAAAAAGGTGGAGCAGCATGTGTGAAAGACTATTTAACATATTTTTTTTAGAATTATAATATATATTTTTTATATATTTTTATATATATATATACATATATGTACATATATATATATACATATATATAATACATATACATATTCAAAACAAGATATATGAAATAGAATAGAAAAAAAGAAAAAAAGAAATATCTTAATTCATTTCATATCAATTCTTCTCGCATTAAATGATCATTTCGTGTTTGTTTTCAGAACAGAAATATTCATTTTGTTTTCAGAACGCAATTACAACAATCATCTCGGTAATAATAACTACATTGAAAAAATAATTCATTAAAGATGTAAAATTTATTAATAAAAGAATTCAATGATTAGTGGTCTTAACTAGTTCTTAATTTACAATGAAAACTTCAAAGGATTATTGCCAGAATAGAAAACGACTTCATAAGGTTGAAAAACTCAGGTGCGTAGACCTACAAATTCTCGACAAACGAAATACAAATAGGACAAGGATCGAGAGGTTGAATAATAAATGAAACGTTAAAAGTATGTAGGTAATATATTTCAAAGTAATAAATGTTATCTAAAATACATTCTTAAATATTTGTTATGTTTTTTTAACACGGTTTCGGTAACATTTTGGCCAAAGGCGTGCGATACACCCGCTGTGATTTCCATCATATGTTTTTACCGTTTCGGTCACGCAATTTGCTTGTAATGTTTGGCTTGGTTTATATCGCTAAACGCGATAAACTTTACCGTCCGTAAAATGAGTGATTAAATTCGTATTTATCACCAAATGTACAATATTCGGTCGATTTAGCCTGTCAAAAGTGGTTACCGCCAGTTGAAAAGGTTGTTTCTGCTTTTCCCGAACAAAGGCATTAGCGGAACAAACTATTTGAATATTTATTACTCATAATTAGTAATGAAAGACATCTGTATCAATCATAGAATAAATAATATAACTAGAATTGCCTTCCATTCGAATGTGAATGAAAACAACCCTTCCATTTAGCCCAACTCCCAGAGTTCCGTCTCACTTACACTAGCCTGAAATCGTACATATCCATCTTATTTGAATTTCGAAAACACAGCTTTGTATAGAAATATAAGGCCAAAAATGCTTAAATTTGGATCACGCAACATGACCACAACGCCCTTCTTTTGTAATTCTTTATTCTATGGTATCAATATTGCGTAGGAATGTGAGTGAAATGATTAAAACCATACTATAGCACATAAGATAAGTAGGAGTCTGTTTTACTTATATTTCAATGCCAGGTTATCTGGTTATCCATCATTATTGATGCCGTCATTACTTCTCCAAGAGCAGGCAAACCCACTTGCTGTGGCCAAATTCAAATTGAAGATTACGGTTTTGTACAGTTGTAGCTGAAAACGTCGTAATTTTTATAAAAGCTGTTTTTAAATTTAAACCTGTAACACGAACAAATTACCTCCCGCTGTTGGTTGCCCAACACCCTTGCACGATTGACATTTTTGCCGCTTGAGAACAGGTAGAGTTTTATATTATGACTTATACTCAAGAATACGGTTTTGGAACGATCTGTAATTTTTTTGGACTTCCTTCCTCTAGCGAGACTTAGATTTACTGGCTAACTCTTTTTCTCCTTAAAAAAAACCATCTGCGTAGTGCATAACTATCTAAAATTAACAAAAGTGATGAGGCAATTCTCCGGAGTTAAGATGGAAAATGGTTAAAAGTAGTTTTTAAGTACCAAAGTCTAAAAAGCGCATCGCAAACGTAATATAGTCAATAAATGGAAATTCTAATAAGTAATACAATAGAAACAACTAAATATTATCATACTCGTATACATATACAAGCTAACTAACAACTTGAGATACATCTGCCACCAGTGCTACAAGACACAATACTTTCTTCCCCTACCAACGCAGAACACAAGTAGAGTGCAAGTAATATGTAAGTACTTTAAGTATTATGGCGACGGGTCTCACCGCAGCACAAGCCACTCACCACTCGCCACAAAACACTGGCGGTAAATCAACGAGCAACGCACTACAGATATAATTAATAATGAACACACACACAGCCTCCAATTGCGGTTACCTCACACACCCCAACCAGCAACCAGCCCCCCGGGACAAACGCTTGTTTGTTTTCATTTAAAGCCTACAGTTGGCTTACAGCCCTACCAACCCGTATGAGATCTTACGAACTGTCAAAACTTTGGATTAGGAGCAAACTTCGGAAATAACATTCCTTTCATTTTAGTCATCTTAACGAAGACAAATTTAATAATAAATAATAACAAACAATGGAAAAAAATACGAGCAGGTTATCCTTACATAAGGTCTTTTTTAATGGATGTCTGCTTCTAGCATTTCTTGATCTCGTATTTGATTTATGTAGAACCTTCCGCGTATTTTGTTATAAACCAAGAAGAGGTTAGATGATTTAGATTCGTGTTTCCCAAATTGTTTTGCGCGTTTCAAAATGTAAACGATTTTAAATGCCGTTATAACTGTTCTGAATGACATTTTGTTTAACGCACTTATAATATTGTTTCTTTTCATTATCAAGAGACTGGAAACCTCCAAATAAACATGGGCTCTAGTATGGGATTGTGTTGCGCATTAAAGTTTGAAAAATCGTTTATGATCATTCGTTGTCCCATGTCATTGGAGGTTATCCTCCACTTACCCGCCCTGGTATAAGTAACAGATAGTTACTCCTTCAAGGCTCTCGCAAGGACTTTAATTTTTTGAATGAACGAATCTAGACCTCCAGTGTTCCTGCATATGTTGTTAGTAAGCAGTATGCAAGTCCCATGTCATTGAAAGTTATCCACCACTTACCCGCCCTGGTATAAGTAACACATGGTTACTCCTTCAAGGCTCTCGCAAGGACTCTAATTTTTTTGAAAGAACGAAGCTACATTTACTTAAATCGAATCTAGACATCCAATATCCCTGTTAGTGAGCAGTATGCGAATGCTTACATAATAAACTTGCCCATATAAGTCCCTGTCAACCACATATTATATTGAGCAAGTACCATATTGTTTTATTTATTTTTAAGACTTCTTCAGACACTAATAAAATGCTGAGTACCCACGTACATATGAATATACATGGACCTGCCCTAAGTGATAAAAACGTATTATTTCCCCCTCCACATGGCGCCGGCTGGAGCTCCTCCTTGGAACCGGCTCGCTCCATGGGGAGGGGATAGAGCCTCGCTTGAATCTAAAATGTGTGACGTCATCATTCTTGCCGTGAACAGCTAGAAGGTAACATCCATACATTTAACGAAATATAACGCCAAAACGGTAGCGTATGCTATACAATATATCTACATATCAATGTGCACATAGCGAATGTGGGCGGTTCTTCAGTGTGCTCGTCGCTGGTTACAGGGGTAAGTAAATTATGAAACATTTGTAATAGTGTTTTAACTAAACACGGCAACAAAATATTGCTATGTGTATTGGGGCGAGTCTTTTTGGGGCGAGCATTTGGCCTTAGCAAATATGTTATTATCGTGGCAAGCAATTCGCGCTCCCATGTAAAAAGGTCTATTCATTCAAAGCAGATTTTGCTTTTCAGAACTAAATGGTGATATTGTAATGCGAGATGCCTATTTACTGTCAGATTGATTGTATAACGAATCACAGTCATCTTTCCCCTCTTCGCCCTCCATAGTTTGGTTTTACCCCCTCGTCTGTATCTTCTGGTCTATTGAATTCTGATGTCTATGTGAGTACCTCAGCCTGGTTAGATAGAGCCACAATAGGCCACTTGCTTACCATTTTTTTTTTTATTATTTTCCGGTTTAGGCAAATATTCTAAGACATTCCGTATTTTTTTTATCGTATTTTTGAAACCCTGGCGATTTTTTTAAAATTTCAATCCGAAAAATCAGACCATTTTGTATAAACCGGAAACACGGGACATAATTTTATAGGTGCGAAAAAACGATAATTACATAGCCGTAAATCATTTAAAAAAAAAAACGTTTCCACACGAATGACACAGGAGAATAACGAGGCATACCAAAAATATTAAATCTCATAAATATTTTTTTTCTTGATGCATCTTATTGATCATATATCATTATAATGTTCAACGTCTATATTACTAAATCAAATGTAATATACTTGTACTTGTAAATTATAATAATAATAAGAATATTATAAAATTTGATTTTGTTAAAATCCGCCCCATTATCATTATACCTCTAAAACACGTACGGACAACGTAAAATGTACGGGGTTCTCTTCATAACATTTGTCAAAAAATCAAACCAAATGATACGTTCGCAGAGAACAAACAATAAATCTAGTGAACGTTAAATGTCAAATTCAAAAATTCGCCTGAAATCAAAGTGATGCCATTTAAAAAAATAAATCATTGTGGAATTTTATAAAATTAATAGGAACATTTTCATGTAGTGACGTCAGTGTAGAATTTAAAAAAAAAAACAGTACATTTCTAAAATTTTTTAATAACATTTTTGTAATCTTAGTAAAAAAATCTATCCACACGATTTTTTACAAGTTGTTATGAAGTCCATGCAAGTGGCCTATTATGTAAAAACGATTTGCTCGTCATTAAAATGAAATAAAATTGGTGCCGAAATGTTAAATCGTATTTTTATTTGTGAAGCACAAAAAATTTTAAAACATTTATTTATTTTTAACCAAAAATTGTGTTGCAGTTTAGCAAACTTCTCATTCGATGATTTACGAATGCATTTTAATCATATGTTAAGAAACTATACTAATTTACAATAAGTTTCAGCATTAACAAAAAAAATGCACTATGGTTAGAAGTATATTAAATTTCTTATTAATAATCGTGTTAAAAATGTTATATATCCGATAAACAACCATTTACACTACATCAATTGTTGTTAAAAATAAATCAGTTGTGTAAAATTTAAAACAAGTTTATTAGTAAAGGGGGTATGTGTATTTCAAACGGCCAAAAATTCTTGTATTATAATATTTTTATGCTATGATATGAAGAGAATACTTTAAAAATATGTATATAAATTATCTATAAATTGGTGTTCAGTTTCTATACCAATTTAATAAATGTATTTGCAATTTCTTACTCAATCAAGTCTTATCTTAAATTTCGCAAGTATAAGAAGCGAAACGTCGTTAAAAAGATATAAAATGTGTATTTCGATTCGGCAATGAAACAACTAATTCGCGTTATTTTATGAAGGTCTCGATGTTGATAACGGTAATGTTAAATTGGCAATAGAGAGACCCCCAAACGACAGCGCTGAAAAACGGTCGGAATGCAAATGAAGGCATTTTATTAATCGACTTCAAAGGTGTGATCATTCGTATTTGCATAGGTCTCAGATATATTACGCAAGCTAATGCATTCCGCTGACACCTCGCTAAAGTGCAGCTTGTGTATTTGTGTAACGTATTCGGAAAGGGGTACAACCATACAAACGTAGAGCGAATTATAATATTATTATAATTTATTTTCCAGATGTGTACCCGCAGGAAATTGAGAGTTCCGGACAAGAATAACTGTGTTTGATTAGGCTGATCGGTTGCGAGTGATATATGGTCCGATTATTCAAAATTATTCAAATTATTTTAGCAGCTTCGCACGTTTTATTGGCTATTTTAACAGGCGTCTGGTACAAATGAGACTTCAATGACTAAGTTTTTTTTTTTCAGAATTGATATTTTTTTCCTAAATTTGCATAAACCCAATTGTTATACATGACGCTCGACGTAGGTTTATATAGATATATATTTTAGTAGTATTTTTATTGTCGTAGATAAATTACTCAGCGTTTCCTTTCTGCATTATTATGTTCAACTATTATAATAGGATCAAAATTTTAAATCTCAAACTGTGGATAAAATTTTTAAAATAATAACTGAAATAACATCTGCCGATGGAATGGATCTAAGCCCCAAAGTGTTAAATGTTTCACATTCTGAAATGAAATATTATTATAAATAGTAATTTAAATAAAGTCATATAAAAGATCGATTGGAACACACGACGGCACCAGCAGCAATGAATAGAGTGAGAAAAACTCTTTTATGTAAGAAAGATATCTCCACGAGTATCTTTAAAAATTTGTTTCTTTTCAACAATTGTAGTGTTACTTGATTAAGCTCTAAAGCTTAAAAACATTTTTCATTAACAACATTTTAACAGTGATATCCAGAACCCACATAAATTAGGTATTTTCTTAGAATAATAAATTATTAATTTATTTTAGTGATTTATTTTAGGGGTGTTATGCCTTTATCTCCTTCTTTAGCCAACATTGTAATGTGTGTGGAGAGTTGGAGAGATGGGTAATCGAAGATTATTGTTTTATAAGTGTATGCTTATGTATGTAGACGTGATATCTTGTTGCCCGTCACAATCCTCTATGAGTTACAGTATAATTTAAAATGATTTTCTGCATTTAGTTTTGGTGTATCCGTCAATTACCGGATACGAAGAACTATTGAGCTTTGCCCCGCCGTCTTTATATGAATGTGAGTGGGATTTTTGTGAATTTCAAATGTCAATTTTGAGTCTTTCCAGGACTTAACGAACAAATCCAAAGTAATGGTCGGTTTTCATTAAATGCTCGGCAATTGGAGACTTGACAGGGTGGCCGAGTTTACGCGCTCAAAAGTGTGCTGATATTTGTTTGGAGATTGTCTGTTCTGTCTAGTCTACATAAATCTTTTGACATCCGGAACAGCTGAGTTTATGCACTCCATCTGTTTCCAAAGTTTTATTAATAATTATTAAGACATGGTATTTATCTATGTGCCCTCACCTGTTATGAACTTACTTCCACTATGTATTATTACTACAAACCATAACGCCGTTTCCCCACATGGGTATGCCGAGGGGATGGTCTGACAAACAACTCGGTCTTGGCGCACACTCCTCGTTTCACTGTCTCGTCGTTACTACAGTTTTTTATGTGTATTATTTTACCATTTCTTATTTACCATGCCATGCACCTTTATGTGTTTTTCGGAATGTAAGATCTCTATAATATACAATATATTATGATGTAGGTAGGTACATCTTTTTTATGGAGACTGTGAAAAATAAATAAATAAAAAGTTTATTTATTTTTAATTTTTATCTTTATAAGTAAAATCTCAAAGTTTTCGATTGAGTTTCGCTAAAATTGTCTTCATTCAATTAAATAAAAGGTTTTTATAAATCATTGATTAATTTGCTTGGCTTGGTTTTAAAACTCGTGATATTGGAGCATATTTAAATAAACTAGATCAAGTAAGAGCTTGGTTTAATTCGGAGGCCATCAACGTTCGTCCTCTTCCTACTCACGTGTCTTGTTTGAAAAAGAAAAAAACGTAAGATACTAGAACGATGACGTCACGTGTGATGTCTCGTTGGAAATAGTATACTATTCTTTTTTATACAAATCATAATATTATTTTACGTTTTGAAACGTTTTTTTACCTCATTTCCAAATTCGTCAGATAACCTCCAATCAAACTGTTGTTTATAACTTATAACGTAATATATTATAACCAACCTTTGACAATAATCTTCGGTATAATAATACGATTATAACAACCATGAGTTTTTTTTAACAAATCGATAAACTATTCTATATTATTACGGACGTAGCTGAGAGCATTGGAGCATTGACTTAAACGGTAGAATGGTTGATAGACAGAGTCTATATCAAGCAAACAGTTATGATTGTGTATATTGGTAGATCGTAAGCTGTACTTTTTATGTGTGGGCATTTTACCCATTTAAAAGTGTGCTGCGGGGTATGAGATCCCTTTCGGGGGGCAGTCCCTTCGGTCCAGGTATATTTGATAACTTACAGAGCTAACGGCTTAAACCTTAGGAATAATGACGATATTTTATCCCAACTGTCATCTCGAAGGCGAATAGTGGCAATCTATTTTAAAATATTAAGATACAGGATCGTTAGGCCGGTACACTTGTAACTTATGAGTTATTGATCGGATTCCGTGGAGATCTTTTCCTTTTCTCGTCCGACCCGCACCGGAGCACCGCGGACGATATCGAAAATTAAATAGCAAAATAAAACATGTTTTTTGTCTTAGATTCTGAGAAAGATTTCTATCGCCTTGTTCACACTAAAATCTTATGATTGACGGTGTTTAGTTGATACGAAAAAAACAGGATCTTAATTTTTTTGAATTACACGGTATTTTCAAAAGATATCTTACCTACGTAGTCTTAGAAGCTGAATGCCTCTCTACTACTGTCTACTTACGCTTTTAACAATAAATAATTTCCTAAAGCTAGTCTTATGTTACCTTTCGATATATATCTATATGTATAAAGATCAGTGACTGTGGCGAGCGGAGATCTGGCTTTGTTTTTTTATACAAATTCAGTTTTATTCCGAAATTGATGAAATTTTGCACACTTAATAATAATAATAATACTTGGATGATTTATATAGCGCAGTTTTTGTGGAAAAATCACCTCGAGGGCGCTGTACAAACATACAAAATATTTCTGAAATCTGAAAAAAAAACTACAAGCTAGACAAACAATTAAAAACAACTTATGACTAAAAATTGCGTACACCGGTTCATTGATCACCGATACGAAAATATATGTACAATATTTTGACCAATGAACGCGATGCTGCCTAAAAATTAATGAAAACAGGACCATGCTTACCTGGGAGGTCGCTTGAAATTAACACTGTATATTGTCCATTTAAAGAAATTTAGATAGACTTCGCACGCAGAGGACATAATTGTCGGTAAGGTATTGGTACCGCCGCCCCGGGAACCATACATTGGATAACCAACACCTCTGCCATAGATCACCCCACGTGGCCCAATATACCATGCTGCGTTTGATACCTAAATTGTTACCTTTTCTCTGTGTCTTTATATTTATCTTATATTCTGAAAGTTTTGTGTTTTTGCATTCCTGACGGTGAGTTCGGTTAACCCGGTTTCATTCGTAGTTATATCTACCTGATAAGTAGCTTGATAGAATTTCCAAACGGGGCTCATCTTTTTATACACCGAGTAATCAAGAAAACATTTATAAAAAGTGAGACAGTGCAATAAATTCAACATCGACATATTAATAACGTGTTACTCGTGCACAGCGGCGTGCCGTCACATATATTGAAAACAAAAAGATTCGTTGGATATTTACAGATATACAGAACATTTTCACATTTACTTTTAGATATAGGTATCTCAAAGTGGTAAACTCATGGCAGCTTCTTCCAAACAAAAAGTTGATATTAAAAAAAAAACTGGCATATCGCGGATAGTGGTAGAAATGTCTGAGCACCTCACTGCAAGCTTGGCGTTCATCTTTTTAAGCCAGTTTTTTTTTGTATGAAACTGCATTTCGTAATCCTGTTGTCAGGTGAGAAAGTACCTGAACAGTTCTCAGTGCAATCCACGTGAATTGTAAACCAAACTGCACTTGCCAGTATTGCATTATTCCTTGTACGGATATCTTACAACTGTTGCACGCACATGTAACCCTCGATAACTATAGATTTATACGGCCATCTGTTTCAATGCTTGCTACAGTAAAAGTAAGAGTAAAGGACATTGCTAAAGTTAAATTTCACCAAAACGCGTTTTTCAACTAATGTGTTTTGCGTCACTTTAACTTTTGTTTTGACTTTCCAAAAGCAGATGATTACTCTGCTATTTTGAAATATTTAACATTTCTGTTGAAGGTAGGGTATGGAATTGCGCGCTTCAACATAGATTATTAGTGATATAATAGTGACGATGAATTCCTCAGCCAATATTTCTTGTACCAAAAACCAAAATTATTTCTACAAAATAAATCAACAAATTACATCAGTTCATCAAATTAATTCATTAGTTACATCAAAGAGATGTTACGAATACTGGAAGGTTAATTTTAATTTTTTTCTTTTAACAAATTATTATTGTATGTATTAAAATAGATCATAATTTATTTTTATATACTCACAGAAATATTTTTTTAGTAACAATGATGTCAGAGCCTACAACAATGCGAAACAAAATACATCGGGATATTTTGTCAGTTGTTATGGTTTTCAAATTGAATTTTCTGGGTAGCTGCACAAAAGACTGATCACAATAATAATTATTACTCACCAAAAGTACACTTGAAACAGCTCGCGGCCCTATTTAACATCATATTCACTTTAACTGACGGTTAAAATTTAAATTTAGCTCACGATTTAGCTTTCTGTTGCAATATACGGCCCTTAAAAGTTGAATCAATGTGGTTCCATATGCTTGCAAAATCAGGTCAGAAATACTATTATTATTATATTATATATTGTATGATATATTATATTATAATATTATAAAGGAGAAAGTTTGTATGGATGTATGATGAATGTTTGGATGTTTGTTACTCTTTCACGAAATAAATACTGAATCGACTTTAAAAATTCTTTTATTAATAGAAAGCTACATTATTTGCGAGTAATACAGGCGGTATATATTGGTAAGCTGTGACGTTATGAATAAGCTCAGGCGCTAAGAAATTATTTACTTACTTTTATTGGACGAAAAGCAAAGCGTTGCTAAGTAATTGTCTGACATACGCTGTCATTTTGTTATTTGTTTAGGTTGCCTATTATGGATATTCCTTTGATAGCAAAAATTCAAATATGTATAAAATAGGTACTAATCTACATTTTGACCTAAGCCAATAGCTATATCATCATTACATAGTATAAAATGAAGTCGCTCAAAATGTATGTGTGATTGAAGAGGAATGTTTTTGTGTATAAAACATGTAAATTATATTAGAGAAAAGCCGAGAAATTCAAAGAAAACATATTTTTGTGCGATTTAAAACGGCTGGCGGGCTGTACTATAGTCACTTTTGAAATTGGTTCTACGGAAGAAATTGGAAAATTGATGGCCTAGAGTAAGTAGGTATTTGATTTGAATTATTTTATTTGATGAAGTCGCTCAAAATGTATATGCGCATAGATCTTTTAAACTACGCAACGGATACTCACGGGGTTTTCACCAATAGATAGAGTGATTCAAGAGGAAGGTTTATATGTATTATTATAGTAGAGAAAAGTCGATAAATTCAAATATTCAATTCAGGCAGCGGGCAGCTGGCAAGCGGGTGGTGTGGATTTTATAAAGGTTGGGTAATGGCGTTGTATTTCATTAGCCACAGCAACGTGTGGCCGGGTCTGCTAGTTAATATTATAAATGCGAAACTGCGCGTATTTGATTGTTACGTTTTAATAGGTGGCATAGTGAAAAATGAACGGGTATGGTGGTGGGGGAGGGAGGGGTAGGGGGAGGGGGCATTGGGGGGGGGAGGTGTCGGTAGGGGGGGGGGGGGGGGGGAGGGGTGCGAATATTCGAGCGAAGCCGGGGGCAAAAGCTAGTAAATAATAAATTTTTAAAAATGTTTTTGAAATTCGGAAATAATAACAGTCATCCAAAACGGGCGTTGTGGTAATGTTGTTTGGATTGCTAATGAGAAGAAAAAAAAACGAATTATGGATATAGAGTTGATAAATATAAATCAGATAACAAAATTTATTTAATCATTGAGAAAAAAATAATATTATTTATCTAAAATAATTATTTAGGTATAATATTCATTTTAATAATGTTAAAATAAATATTTATTATATTTATTTATAATATTTATGTTAATATTATAATATTAACTTTAATATTATTAAAATAAATAATCAAAATAAATACATATTAATAATAATATTATTATTTAACTCAACAAAAAACAAACAGAAAAAGAAACAGAAAATATAAAAGGTAGCAGTAGTAACCTAAACCTAAGCCCGCCGCCGCTCATTTGTACCAAGCGTGACATTTTGAAGACCCCCCCCCCCCCCTAAACGTGTCACGTAGTATGGGTACGTTCCCTTATTTATGAAGGATAAATGAATTTGAAGTAGGCTCCATAGATCATGAAGGAAGAAACATTCTTAACTGAATAAGAGATTTCAGGTCAAAAAGCCGTTCGAATTTCATAGGCCTCTGGTTTATTATAATTATTGATGACTGCTTTAAATAATGAGATTCTCTCAAGAGTCCCAACTGCTCCCGCCTGGAGCCAATGATGCTATGACATCCCCAAATGAGATATGTTGTAAGGCTAAAGGTAGTAAAGAGGAGAAGAGGAATGTAAGGTAGTACCTGGCTATCCAGATCTGGTCACCAAACACAACTGAAGCCTTTTCAAACAACGTTTCAATTCTGGATATTGTTCCTACACCAGGGCGATATTGAGAGTATCTTCCAATTTGGAAAGTGCTGCAAAAATGCTATATACTATTATTAATGAATAAAATTGTGAAATGACAAAAATTAGTGAAATGAAATTTATAAGGACGTACCGGGATTTGAACTCGGGTCCTCTGGATTCTTAGTCGAGAGTCTTACCCCTCGACCACGAAGACCCTTTAATGACTATGGTTAAGAGGTTTCTGCTTTAGAGTTAAGATATCTTACCAAATATCCATACCGCTTCCATATCGATGAGTATTATGCCCAACCAAATAATATATTCCAACTACGCATTATTCTACTGTTAAAATTTATATGAAGCATAATGAAGAAGTCACTGTCGACATTCTACTATCTAATCGGTATTTCGACGCATTCCTTAAGAAGCAAAAGTGCTTCTAAAACCGGCCTGAGCAGCCTCTCCCGATATGTCAAGGCACGGATCTAGTTGAAGTAGTAAAACTACTCCAGTAGGTAGCTACCACACCTACCACCTGATCGAGCCTTTATAGAGACTGGAGACCTGGCGCAATATGGTACCGTGTACTGCTCCTCACTGTCTCTCAAAGTGGACCACAAGGAGAACATACTGAATGAACAGCAATACCTGCACATCTCTACAAATATGAACGCATGTCATTATCGTCATCTGTATTTTCTTTCTATCAACTTATGGGTGAAAGCTGCATCAAGTTTCAGCACCGATCTTCTAGAATCTGGAATCTGCAACCACCGTATTTAATTCCACTAAACTCCCGATCTTAGTCTTGGTTGAATGGAATTGAAGATTTAAATCGGTAGGTATAGCATGAAAACCACCCACAATCTACATAAACGCTTTCTTTTAGAAAGAAAAAAGTATCGTTTTACGGAAAACCAAATTACATACACATTTCTCATGATGGCGGCTCATACTCGAGGTCCATTTTTTTGTTTAATAAACTTTCTGACGGGAAAGTTATAAGGAATATTAAATCCGGCGTTTGCTCCTTAACTTCGATGCTGATTGGGGCTATGAATAAAGTTTTGTTCAAATTCAAAATTCAGAAAAATATGAAGGTATAATCGTAAAGAAATAACAAACAAAGAACGTACTTGTGGTAAAACCTTATATGATCGTGTGAGATCCGAAAAGAATGCAAGGCTGGTGTAAGCGTAATATGGGAGGCAGGTATGGGTATCGCCGCCCCGGTAACCATTTATTGGACAACCAACACCTCTGCCATATGTCACACCAAGAGGTTCGCTATGTTGTGCCCGGGTTCATCGGATGAGGTTTGTCCAGGACTTGGCAGCCGATTCGTTTGCCCATCTGCTGCGTGGCGGGCCGGATCAAGAGAGACTAGTCGAGGGAGGTCTTTTGACCTCTCCAGGAAAAATCCATAGGTATGTGGGTGGGTAGGTATGAGGTTGGGTAGGAATCTGGGAGTCAGTGTGTCTAGGAGTGACGGACGTATGAATCCATCCCTTCAACTGTGGTGCATGGCGAAGAGTCGAGGAATTCTGGCTGAATTCGGAGGTCAAAAGACCTCCTCAACCAGTCTCTCTCGATCTGGTCCGCCACGCAGCAGGTGGGCAAACACATTATCCGCCAAGACCTTGACAAACCTCACCCATGTTCCCGGTCACCCCTGCTTGGGGTGACCAATGGCAGAGGTATTTTTTATCCAATAAATGGTTCCCGGGCCGCGGTATCCATAACCGCCTCCCAAAATTCGAAATGAAATATTTGTAACCCACTTGTAAGCGTGTCACATTTTGAAAAAATAAAAAAATAAATGTTTTAATTATTATCGTTTTAACCCTGCAATATTTATATAATAATATAATACCCCATATCAATTAAATAATTTTATTTTTATCGCGTTGTATCTTATACGCAAGTATCACAACGTAATTAAATTGATTCTGACATGCTCTCCATAATCCAACATAATTAAATGGCATGCATAAACGAAATTGTTAACAACGTGATTATTATTGATGGTTACGTCATTACAGCTATATAAATCATGGTCATTTATATAAAAAAAAAAACATTTTTTTAAGATTTTCGATGGATATTCGCAAATATTATCTTCATTGCCTGATAGTAATCGCTCAAAATAAAGAAGAAGTGGAGATTTGTAAATACGAATGTTAGATGGATCGCGCTAATATTAAAAACGATAATATTTAAGCAAAATTGTGAAAATGTCTAATAAAACACAACTCATTTAAAATAGAGCAAAAATCTCGTAAGAAATGTCTTAAATAGCATTTAAAGAAACACTGTAGATTTTGTCATACATTTTACTTGTAAAATAACAGAAAAAACGTGTTAATAATAATTTTCGATGCACACTTGCGATTTTTTTCTATCGAGGGTATCTGTAATAAAAAATGAATCGCTGTATGTGTTGCTAAGCGTATAACTTTCGAACGACTGCACCAAATTGGATAAAAAAAAATTGTGTGTTCGTTATTGTCAGGAAAAGGTTTTTACAAAACATCCGGTGAGCTCTGGCATTATGAAATTTGTATAAAAAAATTTCTATTGGTGGCACGCGAGGAAGCGGCTATTGCTATGGAAAGCGGGAGGGAGGGAGAGATGGGGAAGGGGAACTAGGGAGGAGTAGGGGAAACTGGGAGGGGGGAGGGGGATCTGGGAGGGGGGAGGGGAAATCGGGAGGGGATTCGCGGGACGGGGAAAGGGGGGGTGGAGTGGAGTGGGGAGAGGGAAGGTGTAGGTGACGGAATGGGAACGGGAGAAAAAAAAGGGGGGGGGGGGGGGCGGAAGGGGAATGGGAAGAATGGGAAAGGACACTCAGGAAGAAACAATTTAAATAAATAACTAGAAAATAATAAAATACTAAATAGAAACTACCTTGTTTTACGTCACTTTATTGTTATTTTTTTCCGTCTACCGGTTTCGGTACCTCCGTACCATCATCAGGACTGAATATAAAAAATACTGACAAATACAGGAAAATACACATATATATATACAAATTGTGAAAGAAAAAAAAAAAAAAATCTTTATTAAATGGCATAGCAACGCATGCCGGGGACCAGCTAGTTTCATATAATTATCTATACATTTACTAATTATTTCATATAATTAGTAAATGTATAGATATTATCTAAAAAAATATTATGTATTTTTTTAGAAACTTAAAGTGTTCAAGATAAATGTGTTGTAGAAATTAAACAAACAAAATTTTAAAAAAAACATTAAAAAAATTATTCTCCGAACATTTTGCTCGCTTACTAATGAGGCTTTTGCTGACGATATTGAATTGGACTCACTCCTGGCCTTTGCGTGCAGTGCACGAAACACAGTACCCTTGGAAGTAAGCAGTCATGCATCCTCGCAAATCGTGAAACCTCATGATAGACATCATAATCCAAGCTTTTTCTTAGGCGGCCATATCGTTTGAGGAAGAGTTAAGAGTCGAAGAGTTATGGCTGTCATCATGGTGCACGGGAAGCAGACGTGGACGAGGAATAGGTATGACGAAGTGTGGGAAATCAGACTGAGTCATGTCTCGCGCTGTGACGTCACGGCTGGAGTCGTGTGAGCATCGTACGTGTCTCCGCCCATATCCTGTTCTCCTGGCCCTGGTTACTGCTTGAGAATATGAAATTCCGTTTTAATCATACTCCTTCTATTTTACTCTCAGTTTTCATCGAGAGCCATCTCAGTAAGATCTCTGAAACTTTCAAGCTCCTATGTCCTTAACAAGAGCAACTAGCAACGAGTTTCTATTATTATAACATTCTATTATAATATTCTATTAGTGTCCTGGTAAAACTAATTAAACATTGCCGGGTGTATTATTATTTATTTATTTATTTGCATCTTTAGGGCTATTATATAAACCAAGTTTTAATAAATTGAATGTGTATATTAAAATTATGTAACAAAATAGTATATCTAATCCCAGCTACATACATGAATGGGGTATGCTATAGAATTTATTCATAATATTTTAAGAATAACTTCTCGAATACATCAATTTTTTCATTTTACAAATCAAACGACATTATTATAACATAATGATATTTAATTAAATGAAGGCAATATAAGCGAAACTCAATCGAAAATCTGGAGACAGAAAAATCAGAAAAAGATATTGCCACCACTGGGACAAGAACCCAGGAATTAAAAATAAAATTAATAAAAAATTTCCAGACACTACCTAGATAGCATTTGGTTTGAGTTGATTCTTGCAATCATATATAAAGATAGCAGCCAATAATATATGCGTTAATAAAATGAAGATAAAGTTGGTAGTTCTTAGTCGAAGTATGACACAGTTAAAAGTGACCGAATTGGATATAGGTACCGTAGCTCAGTTGATAGAGCACTTGCCATGTAAACAAATGGTCCTGGGTTCGTGTCCCAGTGGTGACAATATCTTTTTCTGATTTTTCTGTCTCCAGATTTTCGATTGATTTTCGCTAATATTGTCTTCGTTTAATTAAATGTTATAATTTGAGATTTTACTCATAAATTTAAAAATGAAAATAATAATATTTCGCAATCTTTAATACAGGGTGGGGCAGAGTGGAGTTACTAGTTTCAAAAAATCACAGAAGGCCCCCCTGACCGAGCAGAGGGGCGGGGCGGGTGCCGTTAGGTCGGGGAAATGATCCGTTTATGTTAGTGACCATACTGTGGTCAGGTAAGTACCGGAGTTTTATTGTGGAGACGTTCTTTAAAAACGTGAAAAGCGTTGTGGCTACGCATGGAGCCCGGGTTCGGTTCGAGTTAAATCGTGTTGACAGTGTTCCTAATCCCAAAAACCATTCGGAAATGGATCAGTAATGTAAGGTGGAAAAGGAACTACAGATCCTAAAATACCAGTTGAGCAACCTAAAAGTGTGCAAACACCTGAAAACATCGCGGTAGTAAGAGCGTCAATTGAAGAGTCTCCAACCAAAGCAGCGCAAAAACATGCCGCTGCGCTTGGAATATCGTCCAGAATTACAAGGCAAATCTTACACTCAGACATTCATCTGCACCCCTACAAGATGATGCGTACACGGGAATTGAGCCCACAAGATTTTGTAAAACGTAGAGATGCTTAACCATTACCGTTATTCAGTTATTCATCTCACTATCGTGAGATGCCGGAGAACTTTAGGCATCCCAAAATGAAAGAGTATTGCGAAGAACACGAAACAGAAGCCTTCTGGTTTCAACGTGATGCCATGGCCCATGCTGACCATCGTTCATGCGAAATTTTGCAAAAGCTCTTTCCAGGTCACCTGATTTCTTTGCGGGGGATATTCCATGCCCCCCTCGCTCTACCGATTTGACCCCGAGTGACTTTTTTCTGTGAGGATACGTCAAAGCTGAGGTAAAAAAATTTCGACCTCGAAACCTTTATGCTCTGAACGAGGCGATTAAGGACGTCATTGCTGGAATTCCGCAAGATATTCTGGGAAGAGTGGCCGAAAACTTCTTTGAAAGCCTCAATATGCATATTGCTCGCCAAGGCCGCCACGCCAGACGATATCATTTTCAAAATATCATGAAAAAAACGGAATCATTTCCACGACCTAACGGCACCCGCCTCGCCGCTCTGTTTGGTCTGGGGGGCCTTCAGTGATTTCTTTGAAACTAGAACTCCACTCTGCCCCACCCTGTAGAATGGAAGTTAAAATTATTCTTAGTATTAATTTGTACCCTAAAGATACTTAAGTAAAACGAAACCGGTCGGTGCGTAAATTAATAAATCTCGTGGTTTTAAACAAAAAAGTATTTTATTTTATTAAAATTATTCATTTAAATTTTCGTACGTTTCCAAATTGATTCACTCTTGTGGTGAAAAATCGCAGTATAGAAAAGTCATTTTTATATAGATTTTAAAATTTTGCATTTTGGGAGGCGGGCATGGGTACCGCCGTCACGGGAATTATTTATTGGATAACCAACACCTCTGGCATAGGCCACTCCAAGTGGTTCGCTACGTTTGGTGACCTAGCAGGGGTGCCAGGGTTCATGGGGTGTGGTTTGTCAAGGTCTTGGCTGCTGATGTGTCTGCCCACCTGCTGCGTGGCGGGCCAGAGACTGGTTGAGGAGGTCTTTTGACCTCTCTAGCCGGAATCCCTCGACTCTTCGCCTTGCCCTGCAGTTGAAGGGATGGATTCATACGTTCGTCACTCCTGGACACACTGACCCCCAGATTCCTACCCCTCATGCCTATTTCCTTCCCAGAACTTCTCTTCTTCCTTTCCTTAAAAAAACCTCCTCGCAACATCCCCTAAGATGACATAGGCTCTGAGGGAAATTATTTTCCTTAGGGACTCCTGTGTGGCGATAATGTAAAAAAAAACTAAAAACTCACCATTGTATTTAGCGTGGGCGATTGATAGAGGTTTTATCGACAATTTCGGTAACTTGTCAGCTTTCCTGATCGTCAACGAACAAACACTAATTGAAAAAAATAAAAAGTTCTTAATTTATTCGGTATGAAGTGTTGTTGTTTGTTCGTAAGGCTGGGCGCATACACACGTTTTGCGCATTCGATTTCCGAATTAGTTTTCCGTATTCGGACATCCGAATGCATGGAATCAGTAGAAAATACATTAACTGACGCACATGTTCGCTTTTTTTCCGAACGGAACAAATTCCGTACGTACGTTTCGAATGCAAGCTGGCGCGTTCGGAGAAACCTAATGGAAAAAACCTAATGACGTCATGCGAAACGCAGCGCTTGCATACATTTTGTTTGTGCCGGCGCACACGTTCGGAAATGTCTATCCAGATTCAGTATCGCACCCGCACCGCGTACATCGGACGTATTCTTTGTATTTGTTATGCATAGAATCGCAACACGATAATGTGTGAGGCAGAAACTTTAATTATTAATTCATTATTCTTCATCATTTCATTATTTTTTTCTTCTTCATTATTAACAGAAATGCAATTGCTAATAAATCGTAGTTCTCCATCGTCGTGCGTTCACCACGCTATCACAATCTGTACTGACCTGTATACATTCCGAATGAAGAAAAACGAACGTTTGCGCTAGTCTCACGGAATTCCAAATCGAAATTCCGCATTCGGAAATCGAATAAGGAAAACGTGTGTATGCGCCCAGCCTAAGCCTAAGCCTAAGCCTAAGAGATTATTTATTTTTTTTATTACGTCAAAAAATTATTCCTCCTTGACAGAACCCAGCGAAGTCCTGTTTTAACTCCACCATTTGTAATTTCATCTGTCTAGAAATTTATTTGTACGTTCCGTTTCCGTTTTAGAAAATCTGGTGCATCCTCTATATTATTCGAACAATCCTACATTAGATGGCTAACTTTGACTAGGTGGCTAACTTTGGCTGGACTTTATGATACCTACCTGCCTGAATGAAGTTTGAAAAAAGAATGATAACGTATCTTTGTTCTTTCTATTTTAAAATAAAAAAATGTTTCATAAAATTTTATGTAGTCAAAATTAAATAGGCAGGTATTTATGTACCTACTTTCGAATCTTATGATTTCAGAGGATTTGGTTTTGATTTATTACATAAGAGAAAATTATAAACATCCTTTTTGGGATGCGTGGTCTACTAACTGCTAACTGTTCCCTAAATTATCAGTGTAGGTACTGATCACCCTGTACAGAACAAGTTTATTCTATCTAATGCATTTAATTGCTCTGTATGAAAAGATTTTTTATCACGTTAACAAGTTTTAATAATGTACAATATTTTAATATTGTATAATATATATATTTTTAAATAATCAATAACATTTACCGTAATAAGGGGTGGCTTCGCACATTTTGGGTGAAGTCGGCAGATAGACATTATTTTTGCGTGTGGGTTTACGAGGAGTGGATTGAGGGATAGTGAGTGTAGAACCAACTAATGAAATAGAAGTTCTCGACAATGTTATTTTGTTTTACAAATAATACTATGAACTCTAACAGCTCGGAGGGCTTTGGAGAGCATATTGGATGGTTACCTCGATGGGGGTTTTCTCCTGGGGTAAGAATAATTATTTATATAATAAGTATTTTGGCAGGCTAATCAACACCTCCGCCGCAGGTCACCCTAAGTGGTTCACTACGTTTGGTGACTTAGCAGGCGTGCCCGGGTTCATGGGGTGAGGTTATTTTTACATAAGATATGCAGGTACAAACGTTTAACAAAAATTACATACTTGTAAAGTATAATAATAAATAGGATGTAATGTTGGCAATATATCTAAAAATTTGCAAATTATGGAGCAATTTTTAATTCTTAAGTTATAATATACTAGTTGTAATGCATTTTACTACTATAATACGCCTAGTGTGGTTGTCGAAAGGCATAAAAAAAGTGTTTACAAAACTTATTTTATAATCAAAGAAAACAAAGAAAAAAACTAATAAGTAGAGTTTAAGTACCGAAGCTAGATTGAAATACAAAATTATTTGATTTTATAAGTACATAACGTATATATCATGATTTAATGCTCAATTAAATTTTGCCAAAGTCGCTCCATTTTACGGTATTTGCGTGAATGAACATGCACGATCTGACTTTATAGATTTAAGTAGATAGTGTCAAAATGCACAATAATGTAAATACATATCTTCTATCTAATAAATGCCGACATGCCAAAGATTTTCAAGAATTTTTAAAATATTGTTTTGCATCTCTCTTTTATGCTGTTCTAAGGCTAACAATTATTACAAGCAATAATTGTCATTGTGTTTCATTCAACAATTACTAATTACTAGTAATTGTTGAATGAAACACTAGTATATATTGAATTATTTGGCGGGTATTTGATAAGCCGCCATAGCTCAGTGGTCAGAGCATTCGACCGGCAATCGGAAGGACACGGGTTCAAGTCCCGTTGGCGGCAAGTATCTTTTCTCGGAAGATTTTTCAATGTAAATGAGTGTTTCAGGCTGACAATTATTGCTTGTAATAATTGTTACCCTTTGTGCTATGCATAAAAAATCTTGTCTAAACGTTAGTTTATAAATTAAAAAATAATAATTAATATTTAACAAGTTTAAGTATTTCCCCAATAAATGCAGACATAATTTGTCTCGACGCCAACTAGCGAGGGATTTAACACTAACAATGTCTTCCTTGCAAAAATAAAGTTGGTTGTTTTCAGGTGGAAAAAATATAACAAGCAGTAATTGTTGAATGAAACACTAGTATATATTGAATTATTTGGCGGGTATTTGATAAGCCGCCATAGCTCAGTGGTCAGAGCATTCGACCGGCAATCGGAAGGACACGGGTTCAAGTCCCGTTGGCGGCAAGTATCTTTTCTCGGAAGATTTTTCAATGTAAATGAGTGTTTCAGGCTGACAATTATTGCTTGTAATAATTGTTACCCTTTGTGCTATGCATAAAAAATCTTGTCTAAACGTTAGTTTATAAATTAAAAAATAATAATTACTGTTCTAAGGCATTTTCAAACGGTTGAAAAAATGTAACCTAAATTTAAACAGAGTTTCGTATCTTAGCCTTTGAAATTATTTATCATTTTTTTCAATCAAACTATATTTCTAAGCCCAGAAAAAAAAATAACATGCCCTTTAAAAACTGCTTTAAAGTGCATAATCTCCTAGTTGCGAACCCCTTTCTTGGTATGGTTTATTGTGTATTGTGTCAAATTAAGTTCTTCAGAAAAAAATCGCATAAAATTTTTATATTTGTTCCTGAACTTAACAAAATAAAATAAAACACGAGCGATATTTTTTTTTCCATAAATCAAATCAGGCGACTGGTTTTTAGCAGGAATTTCAACCTCGTCGCCATCCTCATAAGGAGTGTTATTGTTAGCAGGCCGATTCCGAATGTTACGCGACGGGACGTGTCGCATCACCTGGAAGATGCTGCTCTTCAAAATTTGCCTGACAGCATCTTCAAATTTTGATATGAACAAAAAAACTTTTGTATTTGTTGTCAATCACATACAACGCACCAGAATATATTCATGATATAAGTGATTTCTTTACTTAATTGTAAATATCATTAACTTTGTGGTTCGCCATAATTTATGTACAACAAAAATACATTAATTTCTTAAAGACTACTTTTATTTTATTCACTCTCTACCGGTTTCGAAAGCATCCTTCCTTCGTCAGGAAAATATCTGGGAAGAACAGAGCGGTTTATTGGAAAAATGTTTAGAATGCGACTAAAAGATAACCCCTTCACACGCTCTTCCACAAATGATCATGTAGTCAAACCAGTTATGTAATTGCACTATATAAATATAATAAATACAAAATAGTACAAGAACAACATGTCAAAGAGAACAAATGGGAAAATAATTCACCGACTCCAGATATTTTCATATCCGAGGGTTCGGCTCGGTGAAACTCCTAATTGGACCTATAAATCCTACTGATCCCCCAATATAAATATTTAAAAAATCTTTTGTAATCCTACATGTATTTAAAATAACTGATTTTTACATTTTTATATATAAATTCTTTGACAAATCTAATATGCCTAAATTTTGAATAAGAGACCTAGGTATAATGCCAGTAGCCGAAATGACGAATGGTAATATTTTTATAGTCTGAGAATGCCAAATTCTTTTAATCTCATTTCCTAAATCTGTATATTTTCTTATTTTTTCAGAAACAGATTTTTGAATATTACAGGAATTTGGAATAGCTACATCAATGATACAAGTTATTTTTTTTTTAATTTTGTCATCTAAAACTATATCAGGTCTATTATGACTGTCTGTCTGTTCTGTCTATTAGCATAGTTTTATCATAATATATTTTATAAAATTCATTTTCTAAGAATGAATTTGGTTCATATTCATAATATGGTACTATATTAGATTCATAAAATTATTATATTCATAATAAAATACTAGAATTATTATTTAGGGATTTTCTAATTTCGAGTTCTTCTAAGTTATCTAATTTATTGCTTTTATTGTTACGGTGACGAATTTTAACCCCTGTGTCCTTATTAAAGGTAATCATCTCATTTCTACAGATCATACTTTACCCCTTCCTCATTGCTCACCTCCCACTCATCATCATCAGCATCGTCTTCCCCTTGTCCTATTCGGGTCGGGTACCCATTGCAAGGCGCCTCCATTGATGCCTGTCTTGCGCTGATTGTTCGGCCTTCGTCCATGGTAGTCTTATCCTCTCCTCACACAGTTTCTGTAGTTGTCTCGCCCAACTGTGTCTAGGGCGGTCCACTGAACGTCTACCCTCTGGGGTCGCACTCAGTATTTCCTAGGAATTCGGTCATCAGATAGTCTTAGTACGTGCCCAAGCCACCCCAGTCGTGATTTTTCTATGAAGAGTTACAGTGGTTCAATGTTTAGATGGTCTCAGATCGTCGAGCTTCTTATTTGATCCTATTTCGTAACTCCTGTCACTCCTCTCAAGTACGTCATTTCGGAAGCTGCCGAAATGAGGTAAAAACCTCCCTCCCAAGCCCTGGAAATTTTTATGTAGTATGTCAATATTCTATATCGTAGGCTAGTTCTAATATTCTCCTGACGAAGGAAGGATTCTTCCGAAACCGGTAGAGTGTGAATAAAAAAGAAGTCTACATTTACCCTGAAGAAGGAACATTCGTTCTGAAACCGGTTGGATTTACTCAATTATAAAAGTGGTTCAAACAAAGTTAAATTGTTTCATTTATCTATAATGGATAACCACAAAGTTATAGCTACATTCAAAAGTATAAAAAAGAAGTCGTCTATAATAAATTTATGCGTGGTTGACAAACCATTGGTGACATTGTACGAGTAGGTATCTGTAATCTAATAACTTTTCAACGAGATAATTATAAATTAGCATTATTACATTATTACACTATTGTCTAATTGAACTCTTTGTAAAAATCAAAGCTCACGTATATCATAAATATTATATAAATAATGTGGTTTTGCACATCAAAGTAACTCTTGTGTTGTTTCGCGTACGACTAACTCTCGACATGTTCCGAGAGTGCTCCGTTTTCCACCTTTTAAAACTTTCCATTAATTTAGGAAGATTATCTCGTTGGACATGCCTACTTGTAACGGTTCTGAACGCAGCCCTTATATATGCTGAAGATAATACGATGCTTGTTAGTGAATAATTTAAATAAAAACTTGGATTTAATTTCTTTACTGAAAGCTTACAATCTTAGAGTCTTGTATTTTAGGGACCAGCCGAGTTACTTATTAAGGATATTCGTTTGTGCGATAATCCTGATCTGTATCCCAGTTATATTAACGTCCAGAGGACAAAAATCAACAGAACAATGGAATCATTTAAAGGCAATATATCTCTTCACACTGATTTAGATGACACTGTTGGGGTAAGTGCTTCAATATTTACTACTAAAAAATTAGTCGGAACACTTTCTAATCCCTAACTGTTTTCGAGTTAAATTTTCAGAACTCCATTTTTATTTAAAGTCTTTCTTATATTAAGACATTTTTTACATGAGAACGGGTCGTTTCTACGACTCGGTCTTGAGTTCAACAGCTCGGCTGTGAAATGATTTGCCGGTCTCTGTGTTTCCTCTATCCTCAAAAAGTAAAGTACCCATTGAAAAAAATCATAAACTCCAGTGTGACGAACGCAACGCTGTATTTACACATAACATTCCAAATTTCTACCGTTTCATAACATATATCTCTTCAACACTTAAGTTTCTAAAAAAATATTTGTTTTATTTGAAAATAATATCTATACATTTGCCACGTCAAAACAGTAATTGATGAAACTTCCTCGATAAAAAAAAATTGCAAAGTGTGCTCTGAGATTTTTAATAGACACGTTTTTTTGTTGTTATTGTACAAATTATGTGGATGAAATCCTTTCTGTTATTTGTACAAGTTAGTTATGTGTATGAAAAAAATTACGGTGTATCTTTAAATGCTATTTAAGTGTTTTTTAAACATTTTTAGAACTTTCGCTTAAATATTATCGTTTTTAATTTTAGCGCACTACCTCAAACATTCGTATTTACCTATCTCCCCTTCTTCTTCTTTTTGAGCGCTTACTAGCGGGCCTTACATACTATATTTATAAAAACACATGCGATCGTTTAAAAATAAAAATAAAATACAGTCACAATTTGCCAAACATCTCATGGACAATCATCACAAAGAGAATGATAACAATAAGCCAACTCCGTTACACATACAAAATAAAGACCGCAGACTAAATCTTCGAGAGATTTAAAAATCTAAAAGAAGTGAGCCATCCAAAATATTAATTTGAAAACATCTCACTTTTACAACCAATAGTCAACTTTAAACAATGCAATAATTGGGGGAACTTTACATGGTAAGACACATTAATAATTTCCTTTAAAAGGCTTTGGTAAATAAAAGCAATGTGATTTTCATTATAATTAACTATATACCTAGAAGTAACACAAATAGATCGTCTTTTCATGTAAAAGGATTCACCACTGTTTGATATTGCCTTTAAAAGGTCAAACAGCTGTCACACGAAATAATAATTACACAATAGAATTGCTTTGTGAGTAAACTACTTACTATTTATTTTTATTGACTAACTAGCTGGTTCCCGGCATGCGTTGCAATGCCAAATTTAAAGAAATAAATTGTTTCTCTCTGCACATCCTTTCCCGTGCATCCCCGTTTTCCTCCCGCATCCCCTTCCCCTCCCGCGTTCCCCTTCCACCTTCCCCGCCCACCCTCTCCCCTCTCCCGCTCGCCATCCCGCAAACCCCCTCCCGTATCTCGTGCATTCAGTCCCAGTACATTCAGTTTTCAAACACCTCGCGTGCCACTTATTAATATTCATTTTCATTTTTGTTTATTATAAGAACAATCAATCAAATTTAGTTCCTAACGTTGGTACCTATATAATAATTTTTAATTAAACATTGGTTTGATTAAAAAAAAAACAAAACCTTCTAAATGAAAATAATTCAATTTTACATGTTTAAGGCTCAAAGGTTTCGTCAGGATATAAATATATGAGGATATAACAATCTTAAATTTATGATATTTTGTAATAAATAAAGCATTTTTTCACTTTCTCAATAATCGCGCATTCACTTTGTGGCTTTTTTTAAACGTAATTAATTAAATCACTTTGTATAAACCTCCATTAAATAAAAATCCACATGTTTCAAAACCAATGGTTTCAAGATAAACGTTTAATATTATTGTATTAATTTATATTATTTTAATTAAATGGTGTTGAATGCAGAGTAATTTATTTTTATCAAATTAATTATTTTCGTTTAATTAAAAAGCGTGTTTGGTTTTAAAATGAGAATATACTTAATTCCCACCGGAATGTCATTTATCCAGTTCCTACCTCTTCCTAACCATCAAATTGCTAGAAAATTATTTGAAATTTAGAATAATGGCAAGAAAAGTAGTGAAAAATTCAAGTTCATTTGTTTTGAAAACAAAAGAAAATTTGGAGCTACCTTGGAAGCAAGATATTTTTCGTGTATAACCAATCTACAAAATATAGTTTTTAAATAAAAAGAAGGAACTTGATCATCTCGGAAGTACGTAATATCGTTGTGTGCTCATTTTTTTGTCGTGGTTGTAATGACCTCGAGGTAGAACTGTGTGACTATATTGTGATTTTTGTTGTGTGCTCCTTCGCAGAGATACAATGGTAAGTGATTGGTTATCCCTTTTCCTTGTATACCTCGTTTTTCCTATACGAAGTATCACCCAATTCCTTCAAACACCATTTCTTCTAGTTTTGTTTATAATTTTTACAGTTCATTAAAAGTGCATCCGAAGCTGTAATTCGCAAGCAGTTTCGGGTGACATAAAGTGAATTCACGATTTTCATTATTTGTTTTGGGGGCGTTACGCCGTGTTGCGCTACCTCCTTCTTTAGCCAACGTTTCGAACAGCGTTGCAGTGTCCATCATCAGGGCAGATCTGGCAGATCCGGTAGAAAAGTTGGCTAAAGAAGGAGGTAGCGCAACACGGCATAACACCCCAAAAACAAATAACGAAAATACTTTTGGCCGTGAAAATCTTAAAACGTATCTGAATTCACGATGTACATTTATAGATGTAATCTTTTTTGTATTTTTCACTTACCTCCGTAAACCAAGCTGAACACTATTCCTGTAAACTTCATTCTCGACATTGGCTTTAGACACTTATTGAAATAAGGTAGCACGGATAGCAAAAATTTAACAATTTAATAAATATATATTTTTTTAATCATGAAGTAAACAAAATCTTCGAATGATTGCACATGATCGGCGAAAAAATGCGCTTGTTCTCATTGTCCCAAAATTTTCACTCTTTTAAAATTTTTCAAAAGAACTGATTTTCATTAACTCTGTCAATAACTAACTGTTTAATCCCTTTCAGATAAACGTGAACATCGCCAAGTGGGGAGACGGGGGATACAAACCCAACTACTACATCTTTGAGGACGCCAAAGTTTGCGATTTCTTCTTCAGGTGGATCGAAAAAGACCTAAAGGAGACCCTCAGGGATTTAAATCAACCGGAAGAATGTCCCATAAAAAAGGTATTAACATTTTTATTGTTCTAAATTTTAAAACATCTCCACAAAGGAGGCAATGAGGAAAATAATTTACCTCAGTGCCTACGTCACATTCGGGATACCGGGTGGAGGATCTTTTTGAGGAGAGGAAGGAGTGAACCTGGGTCTTGAAGAGATCCATGTTATAGGAGGGAGGAAATACAGAGGCCGGCATATCGTTGAACTGTTGAACTCAAGAACAAGTCTTAAGAGCCGTTCGCACACAGCAAGTATTTTAATCGAGTAGAGAGTAAACTAAACGCGTCCGAACTCCACAATTTTAGTAGAGTAGTTTAGTCAGCTCTTTAGTAGAGTCAATCCATTTTGTTATATTTTTTCGCTGAGCACTGACATGCTTGACATGAGTTCATTTGGAGGGAAGATGCTACTCTTATGAATGCTGCTATTAATCTCTTTTTGTGTTCATAGTTTATTTATTTTCAACTTTCTTATGTATTATTCCAACTCTTCTAAAATGAGCATTACAACCAGTTAATTAGCGTACTTACTTTGTTGTGTAGCAGCCCGTCATCTTGCAACGGGCGGCGGGCACTAATGAACTCTACTTGAAAGTAATGCGAACGTTTTTCGGCGAGTCACGTAGCAAGTAACTCGCTAAACTACTCTCTCAATACGAACAAGCCATTAAAGATGACCCGTTCTCATCTGATAAATGTCAACCGTATGCAAATTTGGAAATTACAGTTCGTCTGATGATTTTCTCCATCAAACTTTTTTTTCTATTTTTTATAAGAAAAACTCTCTTTTATAACTTTTGACGGTTATTCCCATTAATGTAACATATCATTGAAGAAGAAGATAATAATAATCTAAAGGAAAATATGAAAGAGAATAAGACACAGAAAAACAAAAAAAGACAATGGTCGCAACTGGTTTAGATTATTATTGTCATCTTCTTCTTCAATGACATATTTATTTTTTCATTTGTATAAAATATTTTCAAAAATTCAAAAAGTTGTTTTCAATATTGGAACATAGCCTGTATATTTAAAACAAAATTATTTTAACTGTCAAATTCGAAATTGGAACTGATGTGTCAAGAATTCAAACTTAATCGTACCTTAAATGTAAAAAAAATTACCAGAAAAATATTTTCAATGCTGTATATGAAATGTTTAGGTGTGTCTTTTGTTTAAAATTTCTTTAACAAATATAGCCAGATTTCGTGATTTCTCAAGGGTTATTAACTTACTAAATTTACTAACATAATGGCACCTCGGAACAGGCTCAGTCTAGTGATGTAGTTTATTACCAAAAAAATATGTATTTTTGTGTTAAACTAGCTTTTGCCCCCGGGCTCGCATAGTATTAGGGGGGTTCCCACTCCGCCTCCTCCACCTTCTCTATCCCCACTCCGCTCCCCTCTTCCCCCTTCTACCCTTCCTCACCGTGCTTTCAAACAGCTCGCGTGCCGCCTATTAAAGCGTAACAATCAAACACATGCAGTTTCGCATTTATAATATTAGTATACATTAGTATAATTTTAACTATCAAAGGGATCTCCGTAGTAACCTAAACAAATAACAAAATGACAGCGCACGTCAAATAATTACTTATAGTTAGTTACCAAGCAACGGTGTGTTTTGCTTTTCGTCTAGACAATAAACGTATAATAAATAATTTCATAACGCCAGAGCTTACCAATATACACCGTCTATATTACTCGCAAATAATGCAATTATGCATATAATAATTTCTATTAGTGAAAGAATTTTTAAAGTCCATCCAGTATTATACATCCGTACATCCATACAAACTTTCGCCTATATAATATTAATAGGATTAATAGGATACGATTTATTTTCGCTTGGTTGATGAATAGTAATAAGAAAAAATAAAAATTAATCCCATGATTTTTCACGGATTCGCGCTGATTTAAATACTAAGTACGTGTTTTTTTTTTTAAATTTAAGTTTATGAGTAAAACCTCAAATTTTAATATTTAAATAAATGAAGACAATGTGCGAAACTCAATCGAAAATCTGGAAACAGAAAAATCATAAAAACATATTGACACCTCTGGGACTCGAACCCAGGACCTCTTGCTGGTCCAAGCAGAAAAATCAGAAAAACATATTGACACCTCTGGGACTCGAACCCAGGACCTCTTGCTGGTCCAAGCAAGAGGTCCTGGGTTCGAGTCCCAGAGGTGTCAATATGTTTTTCTAATTTTTCTGTTTCCAGATTTTCGATTGAGTTTCGCTTATGTTGTCTTAATTTTTTTACTAATTACGTGCTTTAAAATTGTTCTAGGGATTTTACCACGTGAAAGGTTACTTGGTCAATTACGATGAGCTTCCAAAGGAAATGGTTTATGGAGACTTCAGAGCCACAGTTCTATTCATTCAAAATAAACAGGAAATTTTGTGTTACCAGTGGTTCATCAACTCCAAACCGAGAATGCCAGGGTTGTAATTACCAGAGTTATGAATAATTATATCTTACCCAAGTTGAAACATTACATTTAAAATTAAATGAATTTAAGAAATCCAATCAATTAACTATTGCTATTGTAAAAATGTACTTTTCGGGATTTAACTCGCACTCTCTAACCTGCACGAAATTCTGTGCGACACTGCGAGAATAACAAATTTTCAAGTCAAACGCTATAAAAAACATGCAGTGAGTTAGTGCAACTCGATGCTATAAGAAACGTAAATAAGCCAAAGTCGTTTAGTCATATTAATGAATATTTCGTCATACCACTACAGTTGTTTTCTGGAATGACGGAATATTTCGTCATACCGCTACAGTTGCTTTCTGGGATGATAGCTTATTTCATCATACCCGCCATAGTTGCTTTTTGGAATAACGGATACTTCGTCATACCCGCTGCAGTTGCTTTCTGGAGTGATGGAATATTTCATAATACCGGTACAGTTGATTTCTGGGATGATCGAATATTTCGTAATACCGCTACAGTTGCTTTCTGGGATGACGGATTATTTCGTCACACCCGCCACAGTTGCTTTCTGGAATAACGAATACTTCGTCATACACGCTACAGTTTCTTTCTGGGATGATGAAATATTTCATTATACTTTAAAGACATATTATATCTGAAGCAGCGATTTCATCTAAGATTTTGGATATAAATGGAAGATTTGAAACGGGTCGGTAATTTGAACGATCTGCGCGTCGGATTGCGAGTTTTTTAATAATAAATATGTCACGGGGAAATAACCCATGCTAAGTGACTTTTTGAAAATATGATAAAGAACGGGAGCTATTTCATTACGACACTTTTCAATAGTTGAAATAGGGTCGAGTGCTTGTTCGGTGAAGTAAGTATTAATTTTCTTTCTTCTTCAAGAGATGTAGATTTGAAGGCAGAAAAGTTTTATTATTTCTCGATAAAAACTTATTTACAAAATTATAAAAATTGTGCACCTTTTATTTTTTCCAGTTTGAGATCTGTTTTTAGTATTTTTTGTTGTATTGGTGAATTTTATCAGCAGGTTGTTTCAAAGAAAGTGGCTTGCGTTTATACAGATTAATAGAATAGTACTTAAACCCTTTTTTTCCGTGGGCGGAATGCTTTAGCGGGATGTCAAGGGTTATGTTTGTTGAAGACCTGGTTATTATTGAGGACTGAGATTGTAAGGGAAGATGTAGTTTGTATTTGAAGAACAACTCTAGAATTTAAATTCACCCATACTGAGTTTTAATTTCGTGAAACTAAAATAAAAATGACGCCCAAAAACGTTGATTCAAAACAGGTCGGAAATACGTGTGACTCCGAAAACCGCCGATTCAGTAATGCGAACCTTGCAGGACTTGGTTGATGTGATCTTGTTTTATTCCTTTTTAAATAACGATTTATTCATTCCGCAAATAATTAGAGACATATAATAAAATATTTCCATTAAGAATCGTCATTTGTTGATCTATGTGAAAATATCTTTTTAAGCCATAATATTTTTCACTACGGTTCCGTATTATCGTAATTATCCCAAATAAGACCAATAATTAAATCGATAAATCTAATTAGTTATTATTTTTCAGAACATGTTTTCGGTTTCAAAATTGATATAAATAGTTTTGCAAACAATCGTTACACCAAGAAAAGATCGGTATCCAAAATATATTATCACTATGAACTGCGTGATGGCCGCTGAAAACATGTTGTTTCTGTAATAAATTGGATGTACATCAGATACTGATCTAATCTGAATAACTATTACAGGATGATATTAGGAAAAAACAGTGTATAGTCATGTAGACCTCACACGCAATGTTACCGGGATTGTTATATAAAAATACGATTTTTCTGTCATATGTACACAGGTAGTTTATATCCATCTAAAGTACAGGCTTCACCATGTTCAAACTGACATCAGTTATAAAAAAATTTCCTCTGTTAATCTTCTTTTATGGACCCCTCAACCTTTCGTCGACATGTGCAGCAATCGATATGCTTGTAAGTATATGAAATTCTGACAGTTAATATTTTAGTTTGAACGTTACAAATTGACATATTCGTTTTATTACAGGGTCCGGCTGATTTGATCTTAAAAGATATTACTCAGTGCGAAAACCCAGAACAATATATGAGCAGCATTGAAATCTCTCGAAAGAAAATCAACAGAACCTTTGAATCATTTTCTGCAGTCATACAATTGGCAATAGACCTTGATCCAACTGTTGGGGTAATTATTGCTCGTAAATTATACTTGTGTAGATCGCTTCAAAATAATTCAATTAAAATGGTGGATTAAATAATCATGGGTTGTCCCGCAGATTGACGTCAACGTCGCCAAGTGGGGAGATGGAGGCTACAAACCTAATTTCATTATCTTGAACGAAACAGATGTGTGCGAATTTTTCTTCAAGTGGCTGGGAAACAACATGAAACAACTTCTCCGAGATGCTGGTCGTCCGGAAATATGTCCTGTAACAAAGGTGCTTAATTTTTTATATACAGGTGTTAAGGGACGTACTTGACTTACTTTAACCAGTGATTCCTGACATTATTTGGAGTAAAAAATGTAAATGAAATTTTGGTCTCCGGTGACTTTTTTTGACGACTTTTTTTTTTTTTTTCAAAATTTTTTTCTTCAAAATCAAACAAAAAAAAATTTCCTCCGCACATCGTCACTGGTCACTCAGCCGGGTGTCTGACGAACCCCTTACCCCGCCTCCAACTGTTCAACAACTACCATTTTTTATGTCTTTGTAGAAAAAAAAAAAAAAATAAAAGATCAAAAATGTCACCGGAGACCAAAATTTCATTTACATTTTTTACTCCAAATAATGTCAGGAATCACTGGTTAAAGTAAGTCAAGTACGTCCCTTAACACCCTGTATATATAATAGATTTTCACGAAACTAGTTATGTTTAGCTGTGTATTCTGTGATGTAATATTATATTTGAGGTGGTCAGCGCTGATGTTGCAAAAGCACAAAAATATTGTTTTTTATGTGAATTTCCCACATGATTCCGTGACACTATAGCTTTCCCGATTTGGTTTTGTTGTGAGGCTGAAGGTAGTGGGGAAGGGAAAGATATATGGGAAAGAGGAAGATGGGGTGTACCTAGCTATTCAGATCCAATCATCAAACACGGCTGAAGTCATTTCAAGCAACATTTCAATTATGAATGGTGGTCTTACACAAGGGCGATACTGAGAGTATCTTTCACTCTGGAACGTGCAGCAAATATATCATATATTTGTTTTATGAATAAATTGTGTTTTTTGAACCAGCGACCTCCAGATTGCTAGTCGAGAGCCTTACCTCTCGACCACGGAGGCCGTCAATGATAATCTTAAAAGTTTAAAAATATGTAGGTGGTTCAATGAAAATCCGTTGGGAAAATGTATGAAATTTGACAATACTTGAAGGGTGACCCAATTTTTCCGTTTTGGCATTTTGTGGATTTTGCCTCCCCTAAGCTGACCTCTTCATTTATTTGATTGTCCCGTTATATTTGTACCATTTCCTAGTTTTTTTACCGATTAACGTTCTGTTATAGGGTGTTATCAATGTGGAAAAATTCCTGGTGAATTATGAAGAGCTTCCGCGAGAAATGGTGTATGGGGACTTTAAAACCAAAATAGTATACGTCAAAAACATTGATCAAGAGGAAATTTCTTGTTTTTACGTTTTCTTTACGTCCAAGCCTAAGAAATACACTCCATAATTACTATTTCCACAGTGATCTTAGTGTAATTCACGTTTATTCAACGATATTCACGACGTGATAAGCTAAATTGTCAAATGTTAGTTTTGAAACTCCTGAAAAACGATGCAAGAAAAGTGGGACCCCGGGTGAACCAGTTCATTTATGTACGAGAAACCCCAATTAATGCAACAAATTTTTGAAAAGCATCCTATAAAATTGAAATAAACGTAAATATAACATTATACATGACGATTTCTGTTTGTTTAATTCATATCCAACTAAGAACTCTCGCAAGACTTGCATCGACGCTGCAAGGTATACATAAAATGCGCCACAGAGAAATATTATAAAAATACGAAATATGATTACCAACCGTTCAATAATGGTATGTAGCAATATGTAAGAGTAGAAAAATAGGTTTGTAAAATAAACACAACAACAAAAAACAAGAGACATCATAGAAATCAGGGAGAAATTTAGTCAGTTTTGGAGCCAACCGTATCTTGCCACTGCAGTGGATGTTATAAAGTCGACACATTGCGTTGGCACAATAGGTTGAGAGAAGGTATATTCATAGGTTCTTTGGAAAGGTATATGGAAATTTTAAGGGTTTACTAGTTGACGGTGATTGATACTGATTTTTATTGTAGCCAAGATTCTACATATTGCGACTTCTATAAAATTGCTGAAGCAATATTATATACTTCTACACAAAATCCCTTCAAATGTTGACCTCTTAAATGGTTGTACAAAATTATTTATATTTAAAGTCTTAAACGGGGATATTTGGTCTATTGCATTGACATGCAGTGCCGCCAATGCGACATGAAACAAATTGTTATGAAAAGAGAAAAACTATGACACTTAATATATAATATCCGACATTGCGTTTGGAAATCACAGACGAGGTGTTTACATATTATCCGAAAAACGAACATAATTATTATATTTGGTCATCAATATACACATTTATTCATACAAGAGAAAAAAATATAAATCGAATGGCGTTACAAAATAATTTGGAGATTTTTTTTCCTTATTGCATGCCGAACAACGATTGTATATGAACGCTGTTAGTGACAATGCAACAATAAATTTAAAGGTAGGACGATTAAAGCTGCAGAAGCGTTATATATGTAATAAATTTATTCTAACTGCAATGAATAAGGAAAGCGTTGTATTTTTATCAGTTCTCGTGGTTTCAACACCACAAACGTCATATTTGAAGGTAATTTTTAGGTCCTCGGATCTACTGTAACAACCAAATATTTGGATTTGGTTTATAAAATCACGAACGTGTAGAGAAACAGATGGGATTAAGATGGATACTGACCACGGAAAACAAAATGACACTCTTGGCAGAAGTGCCAAAATTTTAGAATTCTTCTTAGACATGAAGCGGGGGGTAGAGTTTTAAAACTTATTTTTTTCTGAATGTACATGTCCAGTGTATTGTGTCAATTTCAAGTAAATTGGAGCAAAACTAACGAAGATGCAGCGTTTCAAGTGACCGGCTCTTATGCTCGATTCTAGTATTATTTCGAATATAAAAACTTTAAATCGATTTTGAACATTTTTGAAGTTCGTGAACAACATAACTCAAAATCAACAGGTAGTCAGAGGGAGAATTTTTTTACAATTCACCGAATTTTTTTTGCGAAAACCGCGTTTTACACTTTAAAATGCATCTCAAAAAAAAAGAAATCGAAAAAAAAAATTCCCCGACTACATCGGAAAACATATCACCTTTTAAACTCATTTCGACTTTTTTGTCTCCGATGATCCGGTAACGATTTATGATGTTCACCGCGTAACAACTTTTTTTCGGGAAGCCTCCGAAGATTCACTCTCACCGGCTTATTTATTGATATTTTTAATTGAAATTTTTTTAAATACACTTTAGATGTTGTACTATAACATATATATAAAATAAATAAACCAACATTATTCATATCTACAAAAAAATGATGAAAATATGCCTTTTTTCGCCTTTAAAACCTTACCCCCGCCACATAAGCATTCGATTGCGATTACGATTTTATTTATACGGAACTTTTGACCTTTTTATAAAAGTCTAGAATATTCAATTTTTTTAAGAAAAACTCTTGTTTTATAACTTTTGAAGGTTATTCCCATTAATGTAACATATCATTGAAGAAGAAGATAACACTAATAATACAAACGAAAATATGAAAGAGAACAAAACACAGAAAAATATAAAAAGATAATTGTCGCAACTGTTCAACCTGTCGCAAACCAGTTTTTAGAACGATAGTTTCCAATGAAAATGCTAGTTGCCAATGATATGGAAAAATTAGTCGAAAATAATATTGTTAATTCTAAAATTTGAAAATATGAGATTGACAATTATGACGGTTTCTTAGAAGGTGGCAATGGCTGAATTGGTAAAAGCGCACGTCCCGCTTAGGTTCTGGGTTCGAGTCCCAGTTGCGACCATGATCTTTTTCTATTTTTCTGTGTCTTGTTCTCTTTCATATTTTCGTTTAGATTTTTAGTGTTATATTCTTCTTCAATGATATATTACATTGATGGGAATAACCTTCAAAAGTTATAAAAAGAGGGTTGTTCTTATGAAAAAATGATATATCTACTTCACACTCTACATGCCTTGGAAAGGACGAGTCTGAAATAATTTCAATAAGCAAGTCAGGATATCGTTGCATATCCACCGCGACCTAATATTACTGCCCACATATTTATAGATAATGGGGTTACACATTTTGATTTCATTAAATTGTGCTGATGGGCAATTTTTACGGAAGAAAATCTTCACAAAAATTGCTTAGGGGGTGAATCGAAAATCGACAAGATAGCAATGTATATCACAATATTTTGGCGTATCGTACGAGATAGAAAGGAATTGATTGCTGGTCGAAGAACTTCAATGTGAAGATGTAACCTAATGATTATTACTGCTGATATCTGAGCGTTTGATGATTTGCGTATTCGTGCAAATAAACATATGTGTGTATTGTTAAAACTTAATGATATGCGTTTAATGGCGCACATTTATACCGTTTAATTATATGACTGGCTCCACATTATTTATATAAATCATTCGATTAATCATAAAAATACCACTTGTACCTTAAAGGTACTTGAGGTACGGAATGTTGCTTCTACGTAGATTACCGGTGTTAATAATTTTTTCATGGAATTTTCTGGTTGCACTCATATCGGCGGACGATATTCCAATGATTGTAAGTGAGATATTTTATAAATCTATTTTCTGTGAATATGTTTACAATAAAAAATAAATGTCAATAACCATTTCAATTTTAGGGTCCTGCCGTATTTAGATTGATGGAGTTCAAGATGTGTCAAGAAAATGAAAATACTCCTAATATGATTTCTATTCATCGAGACAAAGTAAATCGGACCGTAGAATCATTTCAAGGTTATTTTTTATTGGCAGTAGACTTTGATGATACTGTGAGGGTAAGTTGAACTGAATTATGATACAAAACATAAAATAAAAAAGAGAAAATTTCTTGTATAGAAGATTAATAAATCATCTTTAAATTTAGATAAATTTGAACCTCGCCAAGTGGGGAGACGGAGGCTATAAGCCAAATTACTATATTGAGAATAACACAAACGCGTGCCATTTTTTCTTCAAATGGGCAGCCAACGGGATGAAAAGGCTTTTGGAGTCAGCGGGTCGTCCAGGGAAGTGTCCAATGACAAAGGTACGTTAACTGATAATCGTGCTTCCTTATATCTACGACTGCACCAGTATGCATCTCGAACAGCTTAGATAATTGTAGACTCCGGTTTAGGTCATTAGGTCTCCGACCCTATCTTCTATTCGTCGAGAAAAAATCATTTTCAAAATTAAACCAATGCCTTTTTTTAGGAGGAACGAAATGAATGACATAATTTTCCAACTGAGGTGTTACAAATATATTTTACATAATACATGATGAAGAGCAGTGGGGTTATTACCGTTCCTTGAGGTATACTGAAATTGCTTGTAAGGGATTCATATATAGACCGGTCAGTGGTTGAATCAGCATCGCGTTTGAATTCCACCCAGGAGTTCCGTGTGCGATTCCTCGGCTGGCTTTCCTTTATCACAACTCAAGCAATATTTCGCCTTACAGTGGTGGTAGTGGGAGAATTTCAAATGTCGGGTTATTCGTAACCCGAGAATGTTTGTCTTGCTTTTAAAAAGAAAAAAAAAATATGTATATGTTACGAGGAACGCCTGCGCGTCATTTAAAAAAAAAACCTTTTTGGGTTTGAGGTCAAAATACATAAACATGTTAAATCAAACGGTGAAGCGAATATCTGATACGGATATATACTACTTTATTTAAATCGATCATTTGTACATAAATCAGGGTAAAGCCCGTCAAAACACCTTTTTTGTTGATTTTAATTTTTTATTAATTTTTCAACATTTACAACGAAGGTGGGGCAAATAAAAAAATGTAAATATCGTTAAGAGGGTATTACCAGAGAAAACCAGAAATAGGTCATTTTTAAATCAGATTTTATACGTATTGACTCTTTTCCACAAAAAAATATTAACGGATTTCGAAAGATTGTTCTTTTATCTAGCATTCGCCTGTTTTAAATTTTGAGAAAAAAATGTTTATTTTTAGTATAATAAGGTATACCATAGGTCGTTGGCAGATTTGTTAAATTTTCAAAAAACATTTTGTATTATTCCACACCCATTTCAAATCATATAATCATGCAGTAAAATAAATCAATACATTATCTGGGTATCGCGTGCTTTAGAATTTTAATTTTCGCTTAAATAAAATCATTAAAAAATATATATACGTACGTGTGTTTCTTGACGAAAATTGGTCCGTTTGTGTATTTATTTGCGCACTTATAAACTAATATATTTCATATTTTTTTAACATTCTTATTTAACTTAGACATTATTGAAAAATGATAAATACTGATAATCAAAAAATAATTACAAAAAGTACATTATTTTAATATTTTTATCATCACGCCTTTCAGCATTTTTGGATGTAGGCATAAATTAAAGCAATTTGGAATGAAATAAAATCGATATTGAGTTTTTAATTAATTAATTTTAAAAAGCTGGTACAGAGAATAATTAATCTTTCTCGTGTAACCGCCCTGCACGATCGTAAGAACAACTTTCGAAGAAATATGGATTTTCGGCCACTGGCTGGTTAAACGCTCTTAACTCACAATGATGAAATATCTAACAATGTTCTTAAAAAAATTGCCCCTGGTATACTTCAACCATTAACGCATCTACTTAATATTAGCATCCGCCAAGGGGTATTTCCCACCATTCTAAAACAAGGTCTCATTATCCCTATTTTTAAAACTGGCTCCAAACTTGATATAAGTAATTATCGTCCTATTACGTTGCTAAATTCCCTCTCAAAAGTATTCGAAAAGATCGTCAATAATAGTCTCATGGAATATCTGGAAACCAATAACTTAATATCGCCGCGGCAATTTGGATTCAGAAAACATAAAAGCACCAATGATGCTATAGCCACGGTCACTGACCATATTTCTGGCCACCTGGATAAGGGCTTGAAATGTCTATCTGTATTTCTCGACCTATGTAAAGCATTTGATACAATCTCACACAGCAAACTAAAACGCAAAATGTTTAATATAGGTATTAGGAACAAAGAATTAGGCCTCCTCTCCAGCTTCTTATCTGACAGATCCCAATGCGTTAAACTCAATACCACAAAGAGCCAGAATTTGCCCATTAGTTACGGGGTCCCTCAAGGCAGTGTTATAGGTCCAACGCTCTTCCTAATATATATTAACGAGTTATGCAACCTAGATATCGATGCCACTATTGTCAGTTTCGCCGATGACACTGTCCTACTCTTCCAAGCAAAAGATTGGCTTACCGCATATTCCAAAGCGGAGGAAGGAATTCAACAGGTAAAATATTGGCTTGACTCGAACATATTAACTCTAAATGTACAGAAAACCAAATACTTACTGTCTAGTCTCACCAATATCCCAAAGTCAAACCCAGCCCCGCCATTAAAAATACACAAATGTAAAAATTCATCTCTAAACCGAAACTGTGACTGCCCATGCCTAGAGCAAGTAAACATTATCAAATATTTAGGAGTAACCTTCGATACACACCTGAATTGGAAGCAACATATACATAATACTACAAACAAAATCCGAAAATCTATATACTTTTTCAAACAAACACGCAATTTCCTTCACCTAAAACTTTTAAAAACAGTATATTACTCATTGTGCCAATCTCACATCGAATACGGAATTCTAGCCTGGGGTAATGCATATTCCAATGCCCTTGATCCCATCATGAAAGCACAAAAACTAATCATAAAAATAATTCTTAAAATGCCGCTTACTACCAGCACTGATACTATCTTCAATTCCTTCAACGTTATGGACATAAAACAGCTCTACTCAAGATCCATATTACTTAATTTACACAAAAACAACAAAACACCATACAAAGCTACACAAACAATACACAATACCCGAGCCAAAAACAACGAACTTCTCCAAACTCCTTTTTTCAAAACCACCTTCGGGCAAAGACACTCTAAATACATAGCTTGCAAACTATACAATACACTACCAACTACGATCAGACAAAGTGACTCCTTTACAAAATTCAAACAAGATATTAAAAAATGGATTATAAGTATTGGACGCCACACTATCACAAATATCTGTAAAATAAATCACACATAGACATAAATAACTATTCACATACAACCTAACCCATATAAAACAAATGAAAATAATGGAATCCTGTCAAATTTAACCTATAAATAGACTAGGCAGAATTGATTTCATTACTCCATCTCCAACATTTATAAAATAACTCTCTTTAAAAGATTTATTACCCTTCCAATCACCCTTCTGTTTTAATTCTATTCATAATATGTATTTTACCTGAAATATCCTTGTAATTACTATATTCATTTATATACCTGTACGCCTGTCTCGACACAGGTATACCCTAGTGAGACAGGCATACAAATAAAACCATTGTAAACATATTTTATTATAGATAAATAAATAAAAATAAAAAAAATTGTCAGAGATGCCTCTAAAACCATGAAAATCGATTTATTTTTAATGATCTGTAGTTGATGATTTGAAACACCAATAAATAAAATAGTACTAGATATTTGTCATAGTACCTACCTTTTAATTTAAAATTTTTTCAGTTTGGTTAAGTATTTTGGCCTCAAATCCAAAATTATTTTTTTGTTTAAAAAAAAAACGCGCAGCTGTTCCTCTTGGGTAGAAAATGTTATACTGTTAGAAAAGAGTTTTCGTATCCCTGTCCAGTAATAAGAATAGTTAACTCCAGTACAAAATACAGGGTGTTAAGGGACGTACTTGACTTACTTTAACCAGTGATTCCTGACATTATTTGGAGTAAAAAATGTAAATGAAATTTTGGTCTCCGGTGACATTTTTGATGTTTTTTTTTTTTTTTCTACAAAAACATTAAAAAATGGTAGTTGTTGAACAGTTGGAGGCGGGGTAAGGGGTTCGTGGGACACCCGGCTGAGTGACCAGTGACGACATCTGGAAGAAATTTTTTTTTGTTTGATTTTGAAGAAAAAATTTTTGAAAAAAAAAAAAAAAGTTATCAAAAAAAGTCACCGGAGACCAAAATTTCATTTACATTTTTTACTCCAAATAATGTCAGGAACCACTGGTTAAAGTAAGTCAAGTACGTCCCTGAACACCCTGTATTACGTCTTTAAAAAAATATATTCACATCGATCAACAAATATTGAGTATATAATTATACATACATTTAATAAATCGATATATTATAAAATAGAATAAAACCAAAAGCAATTTTGGGACTTTTTACTCCTCATGATAGTTTGTTCGCTTTTCGGAACAACTCATATAGGTCTCATAGAAATCGTCGCGTTTCCCTTACTATCGTGGTTAGAAATATAATCTTTTTTTATGTGAGCTCCACACAGTAGGCCCTGAGGAAAATAATTTCCCTCAGGGCCTATGTCATCTTTGGAGATGCTGTGTGGAGGGTTTTTTTTAAGAAAAGGAAGGAGAGGAGAGTTATGGGAAGGAAAAGGGTTTAAGGGGTGGGTAGGAATATGGGGTTCATGTCCTGGTCATCCACCTCCAAGACCTAGACAAACCTCACCCCATGAACCCGGGCACCCCTGCTAAATCACCAAACGTAGCGAACCACTTGGGGTGACCTATGGCAGAGGTGTTGGTTATCCAATAAGGTTCCCGGGGCGGCGGTACCCATTCTCGCCTCCCAAATTGATCTAAAGGGTGTTAGAAAGAAAACAACACTTCGCTTTGTATTCAAGTATGAAAGTTAATCACAAAATAATTAAAATGTACACCTTTTTGAAACCGTCCGACCGCAAATCGAAAAAAAGATTTGAATCTTTTCAATTTTTTATTAAATATTTTTACACGAAACGACAAAAAAGTGAGTTGAAGATAACACTCATTTGACTAATAAAATAAAAGAAAAAAATAAAATTTGCAAGCTTATTTCATCACCTTTCCAAAACAGTTTTTAGTTTTTGGATGCATTGAAAAATGAAAAATTTATTGCGAAGCGGAAATATTTTTGACCTTCCGACAAAATGGTCCGAGGGGTTAAGAATGCTGGCAATTTAGCGTGATTTCTCGCTGCGTGGACTCGCACACGGATATTTACAAGTATTTAAAAAAAAAAAAATATATATATATATATATATATAATTTTAGTAAACTATTTTAGAATTTGTTGATTTTATACCAACCATCGTCAGCAATATAATATCCCGGCAATTTACTTACGGTTAACCGAGAAAAAACCGACCTCCATACGTATGTAACGTCAACGCCAGATTTTTATCTTTTCAGCTTTAGCTGTATTTTTTTAGGCTTTGGAGAATTCTATTTTTGATAATTATTTTATCTATGAAAACGACATTCATGAAACAATACTGTTATTTAAATTGATTATTCATATCAAAATAATAGTATAAAAATGAGTGGAGATCCTTATTTTTTTTATTTATTGTTTCTTTACACTGCAGGTAAAAATGTTTACAATACAATTTGTTACCTCACTAGGACAAGCCTATACAATTTAACAAAATAACACAAAATTATACAGATTTTGAAAGAACAATATTGTTGTATTTCTTACAGATTGAGATTAGATTATGGGTACCTACTAAACTGATAGCGCTAGGCAGTACATTAATGTAGACTTTTATGGTGACCATAGTTTTGAGATCTGATTTAAAATAAAATAAAATAAAGTTTTTTTGTTTTTTGTTTTTGTTTTTAAGGATTAAGTTGTGAATAATAAATATATGTATACAATTTAACATGCTGTAGATTTGGCAAGAGGAAGATGAACAAAAACGGTTCAAACAAAAATAATATTATTTTAGCTTATTATTATAAACATACTCTTATTATGTTGTACTTTTATCGTTAATCGTATTTCGGCGCTTGTAATCATTTATATTTGTATGAAGTGAGTGCAAATATAAATTATTACAAGTTACAAGTGCGCTTTGTTCATAGTTAATTGCTAAGAAAGAATCTTTTCAGGGGCGGAGTAAGTACAAAAAACCCCGATGCATTTATAAAAGTTTTGAACCTCTCATCCTGTGTTGGATAAATATTCCCCTTAATCGAACCATTTTGTAGGTCGAAAATTTGTCCAAAGACAAGTCATTTTCACAAAATATTCCATACATAAATATCCACTTTGACAAGTATGTTTTTTAATAAGTGATATTAGAGTGACAAATTCAGTATTTCGAATATTTTTTTCCCTCAAGCAAAAAAGAAAATGTGCGCAATACAATCTGATTTTGTAAGATTACTACAACAATACTGTAAGATCACAAAGCTAGATCATGAAATTCGAATTTATTCAAAAATATAAACTTTTTTTTTTTATTATTGCCAACAAAAACATAGTTTACATAAATATATAATTTTGACAATTTATCGGTAGTCCCGCAAAACTGCCACATGGCTACTTGTCTGCAGGTTCGACCTCAATATACACTCGTTAATCTTAGAAGTAAAAAAAAAAAAATATCTATAATATCAAAAATGTAAAGAAAATTGAAGACCTCTGTAAAAATATTTATTATTACAAATATTTAAGATACTTAAGACGAGTTGTGTCACAGAATTTAAACAAGTTTTTTTATTGATACTGAGTAAAACGAAGTAATTTGAATCAAAATGGTGCCACAAAATAAGTTTGCTGTCTTAGAAGAAATTAATTTTTAAATTTGATGAATTGTTCAAATTCTGTAAAATAATCCGCCCTTATAAAACTACACTTTTGTATGTTTCCAGGGAAAGGTGGAATGGAAAAACTTTATTGTAAATTATGACGAATGGCCTTCGACTATGGTTTATGGAGAGTTCAGAGCGACGTTGAAATTCATTCAAAACGATGAAATAATTATGTGCTACCAGTGGTTTTTTTCATCCAAACCGAAGAATGTTTTTGGATGAGTCTAAAAAAATTAGATTTTTACTATTTATTTATATACCCATCATATTGCTCAGATATTAGCAGTAACATTAAACAAAATATTAGGTTTTTAACTGATTTTAGTCAAATACTTTAATACTAACTTTTGAGAAGCTTACTTTCAAAATAAAGGCAATTCTGTAATTGTTTCTGTGTTTTAATAACATCTCATTGGGCACCCTGAAAGATCATTGACGCAAAAAAAAACTATCATGAAAAATAACTAATTTGGGTTATATCCGATTCACAGATTTATCCTGTGGTATTTTTTTTTAACATTAACTCCACACAGGAGGCCCTGAGGAAAATAATTTCCCTCAGGGCCTATGCCATCTTTGTGGATGCTGTGTGGAGGGTCTTTTTTGAGGAAAGGAAGGAGTGAGCATGGGTCTTGAAGAGACCCATGTTGTAGGAGGGAGGAAACACAGAGGCCGGCAAATCGTTCCACAGCCGAGCCGTTGAACTCAAGAACGAGTCATAGAAACGACCCGTTCTCATGTGACTAATGTCAACCGTGTACAAATGTTGGGCGCGTGTTTGGCGTGTTTCCCGACTATCCACCGGTGCCGAGGGACAACAGCATTACTGTTAATTTTTGTTCTCTTGTTATTTATTTGTGTAAACTGTATATTATTTGATTAATATTTTTTGAGGACACAGAAGTTGCCGGTTAGCGGCAAGTATCTTTTCTCGGAAGATTTTTCAATGTAAATGAGTGTTTCAGGCTGACAATTATTGCTTGTAATAATTGTTACCCTTTGTGCTATGCATAAAAATCTTGTCTAAACGTTAGTTTATAAATTAAAAAAATAATAATTCTTTAGTGTCGTCTGAAAAACATTTACCTACATCTATTTTTATTTTACATTTGCTCCACACAGGATGCCCTGGGGAAAAATATCCCACAAGGCCTGTGTCATCTTCGGGGATGCTTGTGTGTAGGGGCTTTTTAGGGAAAGAAAGGGGAGGAAGTTCTTTGAAGGATAATGTATAGTAATATTTATGTTTAAAATCTTAAACCTGGACATGTGGTCGATTTTGGCAAGCTGTGCCACCAATTCGATTTACTGTAAACTAATTTTATTTTTGGGGCCACATTCAAAATATTCAATGAGTGTATTCCAAGACTTCATTCATTGGAAAATATTATTTATTATATTAACAAGTCCAGTCTCCAACTAACATCGACTGGTCTTAAATCTTAATCTCAGTTTTTTCATTTCTCAACTCCACGTCCAACTGATTTTTTTCTCTAAGTATATTGTTTCGTTTGCAGCAAGGATCTACAATGAAAGTATTCATAATTATTTCACGGGATTTTCGCAACGAAATTAAACTGTTCAATTTGGGAGGCGGGTATCTACAATGCAATGCAGCAAGGATCTACAACGAAAGTATTCATAATTATTTCACGGGATTTTCGCAACGAAATTAAACTTTTCAATTTGGGAGGCGGGTATGGGTACCGCCGCCCAAGGAAACAATTAATTTCTGACGGAGTCAGAAATATTAATAAAAAATATTTTCTGATATTTATATATAACAGCCTATACGTATATCTCTATTTTTTCCAAATTAATATCATATGATTCTTTACTGTCTTTCTTGTATATTATTTTTCTTGTATTCAAAATAATAAAACAGTCACTAAATTAAGGCAGGTCCAAATAAACAAATATATAATTTTAACAAAAAACCAAAATATTACGCACGCAACTCTGTCACATGGTAGCTTATCTGATGGTTTTGTCACTTTTCTTGCTGGAACAAATTAATTGAGAGTCTTTCGTATACTGCTTTTGCAGTGTAAAATATTTTGCTTACAAAGCTTCTTCGGATTTAGTTTTATTGTAATGGCTGATTAAGTTCTTGAAAATACGATTGGAAAACACTCGAAACATTTTTGAAAACTTTTTATGCTAATGATTCTGATATTTTTGTATGCCTCTACTGAAGTATAAAGCTGTACAAATAAAACAATTTAGCAGTACATATTTTAACAAGGTCACCGTGTACAAGTTTTTTCTGTTCGTTTCTTCTTCACTGCTTTCATTAACTTTGTATTGATATGTATTATTTTTCCTTTGGTTTGTTTATAATTAATATGTATTATTTTGTCATGTACTATTTTTCTTTTGGTAATATGTACTATTTTTCTTTTGATTTATTTACAAGTAATCTTATAATTTTACATTTCTTTTTTCTTTCTATATTGAAAAAAAAATATTTACGTAAATGACACTTGTGCATAATTATAAATAATTAAATTAATAAATAATTAAATTGTGAATACATTATAAATAATTCAATATTTTTGCCTAGTAATTAAGATAAAGTTTTTTGGCGATGATTATTTGATTTATGTCCCAAATCGGTCATTTGTAAATTTACGCCTATCAAAATGTTTCTGTCATTTGACTGTCCTAGAACGGGAGACCTGCCTAGTTGGACAGTCAAAGCCTCTTTGTACTGTATTCTTTGTAACAAAAACAAACAAACAAATAAATAAATAAATAAATTGGACAACCAACGCCTCTGCCATAGGTCTCCCCAAGTGGTTCGCTACTTTTAGTGACTTAGCCCGGGTTCATGGGGTAAGGTTTGTCTGCTGCATGGCGGGCCGGATCGAGAGAGAATGGGTGAAGGAGGCCTTTTGACCTTTCAAGCCGGACTCTCTCGACCCATCGCAGCGCAGTTGGAGGGATGGCTTCATACGTCTGTCACTCCTATACACACTAATCCCCAGATTCTCTCACACCCCACATACCTTTTTCTTTCCCAGAACTTCCTATCCTTCCATTCCTTAAAAAGACCCTCCAAGCAACATCCCCTAAGATGATATAGGCCCTGATGGAAATTATTTTCTTCAGAGCCTCCAAACGGAGCTAACTTAAAGGATTCACAGGTAATACAAACATCTCTTCCAATTTATTTATTTTTAAAGAAAGACCAACATTTTCGGGTTACGAATAACCCTGAAGTATTTGAAAATTTCCGTCTAATATCACTGTAAGCTGAAAATATTACTTGTGTCGTGATGCAAATTTCCATCCAGAAATTAACATTCGACGCCTGGGTGGGAACCAGACGCGATGCCAACTCAGCCACTGAGCGGTTATTAAAATAATTGATTTTCGGGTTAATTATTATGTTTATTTGATGATAGTCAACTATTGTCCGATTTTAACAATTTCAAAACTAGTCTATTGTTTTCATAAAATTAATCATTTTTTTAGAATTAGATTTCAATAATGCTATGTAAAATTAAATAATGCTATCTGAACAATCGAAGCATTGCGAGGATTTTATCAGAATATTGTATCACTGCACTTTATGATCAATGAAAGTACAATAATATCATCTTTGTTATTCCAATAATATCCACTAGAGCTGATCTAATCAGGATGATTATAGGATTGTTAAATATTATATATATATTAAACAGACCTCTCATGCAACATTACGAGTAGGTATTATTATATAAAAACAAGAGTATTTTGTCAAATGGACACAAGTTGTTCATGCCTATCTAATGTACCGGCTTCACCGTGTTTGAACTAACTCGGTTATAAAACATTTGAGCCAGATCGTTTTCTTTCATGGGCACATTTCACATACAGTCCCCAGCGACGATCTGCTTGTAAGTGAAAAAAAAATTGATAGATTAATAATTTTGTGTTATAAAATAATAATCCTACAAAAGAATCAATTTATTTCAGGGTCCAATTGCTGATTGTGAAAGACTTTTCATTTGAAGATCCAGAACAGTATCCGAACACTCTTGAAGTATCCCGGAAGGAACTTATCATGACCTTTGAATCGTTGGAATGGCGCTCTTGTGTGGAGCTATTGTCAAAATAAAAAAAGTTTACCTCCCTCATAAAAATGGAAGTAGACCTTGAACCAACTGTCGGGGTAAATCTGGATGTAAATGACACTCTGATTGCTGTGAAGTTAACTCAGATAAATCGTTAATTAATTAATGAAGGCATACTCTGCAAATTGATGTGAACGGGTCAAGTACATCAATTTTTCTTCAAGTGGCTTCGAAAGAACCTCGAAAGAATCTTGTCCTATTACAAGGGTTAGTTTTAAATCTATTTTTTTTTATTGACTTACTTTCATATACAAATAGCTCATGTTCCCTGCGTTGCCCGTGATTTACACAGAGTTTTTCAAAATCAAATGTAGACCGTAACCTTTCTCTTGTTTTAAAGGTCAAATGTGCAAAATTGAATTAATCTCGAAATAACACCGTTGATTTGTTTTAAAATCAATTTCGCCTGCCCGCCACAAACCTTCATCTTTATATAAATAGACGGCCTCCGTGGTCGAGGAGTAAGACTCTTCACTTGCAATCCGAAGGTCGCATGATCAGATCCCGGCGCGCACAAATAAATTTTATTTGATTAATTTGTGTTATTTCCCAATTAATTCATTAAACAAAATAAAAGTATATTTGCGGCACGTTCCAGAGTCAAAGGTACTCTAAGTATCGCCCTGGTGTAAGACCACCGTTCAGAATTGAAACGTTGTTTGAAATGGTTTTAGCTATGTTTGGTGACCGGATCTAAATATCCAGATACTTTCCCATCTTCTTCTTTCTCATCTACTTTCCTTTCCCGCTATCTTCAGCCTCACAACATACCCCAATTGGGGATGCCACAGTCTCACTGGGCTCTGGACTGGGAGCAGCTGGGACTCTTGTGAAGTATTCAAATAAAAAATAGATACCTAGATAGATGAATAAGGTGAATAATGTCTTTTATAATCCTTTTTAACAGTTTATGTCGCATTTTATTTTTTGTTTTTATAATATGGATGTCTTGCGGAGAATGCAGAATGGAGAATATTTATGTGCGATTTTTTTAAATTTTCTAATTTTTCAAAACTTTTCTTTTAATGGTGAATTTAATAACAAAAACTGCCTATGAATTAATGCACGGTTTTAATTAATAATAATATTACAGTACCAAATAATACTATTAAAGTATCAAATAATACCATTAAAGTATCAAATAATACTATTAAAGTATCAAATAATACTATTAAAGTATCAAATAATACTATTAAAGTATCAAATAATACTATTAAAGTATCAAATAATACTATTAAAGTATCAAATAATACTATTACACTTTTATTCCAGAATGTAAACAGGGAGGGCAGTGCAATACGTGCAATACTTCGAAGTAGTAAAAAAAAATGAGAAAATAACAATATATGTAGATGTCGGCGGCTGATCGTAAAATCAGGCAGATCATGACACGCTTACCCACATGACGTGTAGTGCCTAGCGGCAGATCGTGAAGTGCCTCAAGCGTGTCATGATAGGCCTGATTTTACGATTTGCCTGCTACATGCCTTATTTTTAAACGTCTGGGGTCTCAAAAGTTGCGTATGATCTGTAGCTATTTGAAAACGTAAAAATAAATGAAATTGGTGTTCGCTATTGGCTCACTAAAATGGCCGAAAGTTTTGAAAAAAAAAATAGATTTCGTGATTTGGGAAAAAAACAAAAGAATTTTTATTTTTCATTTGAAAAATAAAAGACAATATAATAAAATAATACATAACAATCTTAATTAACTAATTTCATTCCCGGTTAGTGGAGAATTATTCTCAAGTCTAACTGGGGTAGTTAGACTATTTACTAATTTTAAAAATATATTATTATCACCAATTAATTTTTGTTTTTTTTTAATGTTCTCCCTTAATATGCAAATGCTTGTGTGTATGGGAGGAGGTATTATTTGTTTAGTGATTTAGGTTTTTTAAATTTTTTATTGCTATTTTTATTTTGTAGTTTTTTTAATCTATTTTATGTAAAGAATAAGAGAATTTATTTTTATTTTTTATTTTATGTTTCTTTATTTATTATTTTTTTAATGAAGGTTTTCAGTATATTTTTTAATTGTGTTGTAAAAATTGTAAATGCAATTTTTGTCTCCGGTGACATTTTTTAAATTTATTTATTCTACAAAAACATAAAAAAACGGTAGGTGTTGGACAGTTGGAGGCGGGGTAAGGGGTTAGTCGGTTACTTGGCTGAGTGACCTGTGACGACATGTGAAAGATTTTTTTGTTTGATTTAAAAGAAATTAAAAAAAAAAAACAAGTCTTCAAAAAAGTCACCGAAGACCAAAATCTTATCATCGTTACTCGGCTGAGTGACCAGTGATAACATGTGAAAGAATTTTTTTTGTTTGATTTTGAAGAAAAAAAATTTGAAAAAAAAAGTCACCGGAGACCAAAATCTCATCTACATTTTTTACTCCAAATAATGTCAGGAATCACTGGTTAAAGTAAGTCAAGTACGTCTCTTAACACCCTGTATTTTCTGGCAATTTATTGAAGAAATTTGTTCCTAAGTATTTGTAGTTTTCTTGACCTAAAGTTTTTTTACAAATCGGAATTGGTAACATGTATTTTTGCATGAGATTCACTGTGTTTTTTAAATGAACGGTTTTGTTTATGATATCCTCTTTGAATTATATAATTATTCTACATATCCCTTTGTGTATTTCTGTTCATATCAAAAGGTCATTGATGTGCAACAAAAATAAAGGTGGAGCCAGAACCGATCCCTGTAGGACGCCAGCATTTATCGAATGCGAAGAAAAGGTGAAACCGTCAGCAACCGTCTGAAACGTCCTCTACCTTAGAAAATTCGTTATTCATATACTCAGGGATGCGAAAAGTGTGTAAGAAGGAAGTTCCTTAATAATAATAAATACTTTTATTTTTAACTTAATTAGTAAAACTTCAAATTTTAATATTTAATTAAATGAAGACTATATTACCGAAACTCAATCGAAAATCTGAAAACCGAGAAGTCAGAAAAAGATATGGTCACATCTGGGACTCGAACCCAGGACCTTAGCCTTTCCGGGGTACAACTCTACCAACTGAGCTAATGTATCCCTATCCGATTCGGTCATATTTCACTGCATCATACTTCGTCTAAGATCTACCAACACTATGTTCTTTTTCTTGACGCATGTTTTATTACAATTTTTATGTTTAATATTATTATCTTATCGGCTCCTATCTTTATGTATGATTGCAAGATTCAAACCCGAACTAAATTTAATCTAGATGTTGTGTTTTCGTTAAATTTTAATTTTATTATTATTTCTTCATTTCAGCTCAATACGTATTTGCACAATGATTGACAATTGCAAAGCGAACACTGCACCTAAAAATAATGCTAAAAACCGTACATACTGAACAAGCAATTGGAACACTTTTGGCGTTCAAGTGGATATGTTTTGTTGGAGGTTATCGCTACAACAAACCCTTGTTGATTTCCGAAAGGCAGTCGCGTCTACTGAATACACAACGAAAAATCCCGGGAAGAAAAATCTTTTATTCTTAGGTAAGTAGAAATCTATTATCCTTAGTAGGTACCTATTCTTGGTTATAAGTAAAAACTAAAAGCCTGTTTTATATTAACTGTAAAAAGTATATAAAGAATTCTAGAATAAACGGGATCGTTATGCAAAATAAGATTGGGCTGCATTTTACAAGTTAAAATGATTCAACCACCATCGTGTTAAAGTTATTTTCCCGCACCTACTGTGAGAACTACATAAAGATTAATTTAGGACCATAATTTGAAAAATATAGTTTTTTCATATTTATTATCTTCCTTAGAGTGGTCTGCACTGTAGTGGTCAATCTTACAACTTGCCTACTTGGGTTAGTCCGTTGCTCAGTAAAGTATCCGCTTGGACGGCGTGGGTGTAAACTGTGCGATTAAGTTCAGAAGTCTGCAATATTTATTTCGTGTGAGTGCACTACGAAACAAATATAGGAATATAGAAAAAAAATATTTTTCTTGCGATGAAACTCTCTATTTACTTAAGTTTATATATTTAAATAATTACAAATAATAATGATATTTGGAACATTTTTATAGCGCGCTTTTTGTAAAAAATCGCCTCAACATATTAAAATATACTTTAATCAATATTTTACAGAAACTCACTATTTTATTAAAATTCTAGTAAAAGAGAAACACTTTCTAAGGTAATAAAAATGACATGTTTCTGGATTTATTCTTTACTAGCTTTTTCCCGCGGCTTCGCTCGCACGGTGTAAGGGGGGTTCCCACTCCGCCTCCTCCACCTCCCCCCTAACCACACCCCGCCCCCCCCCCCCTCCAACCCCTCCTCCCTCACCCCTCCTTCCTCCCCCCTCCCCCCTCCTCCCACCCCCCTCCCCCCATCTCCCCTCCCCCCTTCCCTCTTCCCCTTCCCTCCCCACTCCTCCCCCCTCCCCCATCACTCCCTCTCTCCAGCTTTCCATACATTCAGTTTTCTGGGTCTGACATAATATTCAATGTTAAAGTCACCTGCAATGATATGAAATGAGACTTAACATAACCTTAAATTTAATTTCATTATATTATTCTGAAGGGGATTTTTTTAACGATGAAAGAAAAGTTGCGTAGAGTAATCAAAGAGTGGCACAAGATATGAATGTAGCTTCTAAAGCCGTCGTGTAGATAGGAAGGAATAGGGTATTTTCACAAACTAGGGATACTGTTAAAAATATATGGAAGATTTAAAGTTTATTTTTCTGATTACGATTATCATACTCAAAATGATCAATTTTAATATTTTCATTCATAATTATTGATTTGAAAAGCAGCCAAATATTGTTCATTTTGAAACGGCCCATGATTGGTTCATAGAATCGTGACGTCACGCCCGTCAACCATTACCAGCTGATTCGCTCATTGACATATTATTGTTAGGAGTCAAAACATTGTGTCGTGTTATCGCCTGTTTTGTTTCATTTTTTAAGACGTTTGTGTTATTTCATAATAGTTTAATATAATATAGTGTTGTTATAATGACTGACAGCGGTTTTTTACGGGCGCAGTCCGACAATTTGCCCAAAGTAGATGCTATAATGATGGCATCTTTTATTGCTGGTAACAGTGATTTTCTAAGTGCTGAATTTAGAGGTTTTAAGGCAACCAGGTAAGAAAAACATATTGTATAACTCTAATCCTATACGTATATTTCAACATTTTGTAAACATGCGCACATAATAGTGTTTATTTTGGCCCTTTATTGAAATTGAAACAAGTGACAGTTCGGTCACCTGACCTCCATGTCGAAAGATACTTTGTAAAACTTTGGCCATTCTCAAAGTAAATTTCCTTATTATTGTGTAGATGCCCTCCTTACAACTATACACAAAAGGTGTAATATCGTTTCTACTATGAATATAATTAGTTAATATCTTTATGCTGTTATTGTAATGTTAAATGTCAAATCTGCAAAAAAACATTACCCCCTGCCTGCTAATAAAGCTATGTTTTGGTAGATTAATGTTTTGATGTGTAGGTATTAATGTTTTTGTGTGTATTACAGATCAGCACGGGAGAATTATGGAGACAGTGCTGTGGGATACGTCCAAGTAAAACGAATTGACGATGTTTGCACTGTGAAAGCTCGAGTCACTCCGGAGCACAAAATCAGAACAAAGGCTTACGCAGTCACACTGATTTGCAATGAAGCACTAGAGGTTATAGATTCGTGCAAGTGTGAAGATTGCCCTGCATCCCAAGGTTAGTTCCTAATTTGTGTATTCTTCTCACCTTCAATTGAAAGCAATCTTTCCAACATGCCCTCCAGTGATATGCTTGGTGCAACTCTGTAATTAGCTCTGACAGGGGGCTCCATCGAAGCCAGAGTCAAGTTAGCCTCTCAGAAGCTGGGCAGCTGGGTGTACTGTGCAGGACCCGTAGATACTGCAGATAGCACACAACTGCCGACCTTGTATTGCAATATTTAGAGCACATGTGTTAGGTAGACCTGCTTGTTCTACTCGTCTTTCAATGGAAGATGCCCCGATGAACCTAGCATCATTGATCCCTTCGGCACCAGTGTACTGTTGGAAAACACGCGCTCAACAATTTTACACTATTGACATTTGTCACATGAGAAAGGGTCGCTTCTATAAGCGACCGTTAAGTTCAACTGCTCGGCTGTGGAATACATACATACATATATTGGTATGTACATACCGGAACAAAAATATCTCAGATTGTGTATCTTTCACTTGCTTTCTTATCATGGCTCCACAGACGCAGTGAAGAACCTCCAAAAACTTCAACTCAATGTTATTGGAAACGCTCCAAGATGGCAGGAATCGGTACAAGTCTGAAGTTTATTAAAACCAAAGACATGGGGACCCTGGGACGTGTGGATTTGCCAGAGGATGATGGGAGTTTCATAAGAGAGCTGCTAGATGCTAGTATATCTGTAAATACACAGTTGACAAAGTATTATAGACCCCCAACACCTCTTAAAAATATATCAATCCACAACATGGAATGTGATTTTTTTGAAAATAATATGGGCTCGACGCCCAGTGAATTTATTGAATTCTGTAAGAAATCAATGACCATTGAGGCATGTCAGAAGGCAGCCTATGATACAGTCGGCCAGTCTGATAGTCCACTATGGCATAACCTACGTTATGGTAGAGTGACAGCCTCAAAGTTTCATGAAGCAGCTCACTGCTGCACACTGGACGGGTCACTGGTGGAAAGCATCCTCGGTGCTAAAGTATTTGAAACTAAAGCCATTCAGCGTGGAAGAATTCTGGAAGCGCAAGTTTTGAAAGTGGTTGAGGCTACTAACAAAATTAAACTTAAAAAGTGTGGTCTCATTTTGAGTAATGAGTATCCAATTTTTGGTGCCTCTCCAGATGCTTTGGGAGATGATTTCATCGTTGAAGTGAAATGCCCAGCGAAGGAGTCTACGATGAAAAATTATTTGACAGATTCCAAGGAACCTACACCCAAAGTCATGGCACAGATGCAACTACAAATGTATTTTGCTCAGAAGCCGACTGCACTTTATTGTGTTGCCAACCATGATTTTGAATCATCTAAAAAAGTAATGCAGTTACATGTGAAATACGATGAAGATTTGTGTAAAGACCTCATTATGAAATGTACTATGTTTTGGTCTAATGCCATATTTAAAAAACTGAAATACAAATGGGTAGATGTATGACATGTATAAAATGTTTTAATTACCTTCCTTGATTCCTCCATTCCTTATGAGTTCTTACTTATAACTATTCAATTGAATATAGAGTAACATTTTTTTAATTTATAGAATGCAGATATAATCTACTTTTTATATAGGTGAGTAAAAGAAAAACTATATTCTAGTAGAGAACATTGCTTTTAATAAATACAGTGATATCGGTTATATTATTTATTACAAATAGAATTTTGATACACAATAATTTCAAAGTAGTTATTTACTATAAAATAGAATGTATGTACATATGTGTTCAAACATCACAACCATTTATTTTTATGATAACTGTTTTGTGGACAGATTTAAAAAAAAAACTTATTATATACTCTGCAGACAAAAATAAGACTTACCTTCCCTATAATTTTGACTTTTGGAAATTCAAATAATTAACCCAATGACCAATCACTGAACTGGTCCGAATATAATGACACAAATATTTTTATAATGTATGTACCTTCTACACTTTAATAAGAACACTTTGTAGATTGATCAAAGCGCAAACGATCCTTATGATTTGATCCATGAAGGGGATATGGTTGTGGTGTGTAGATGCATGCATTTTGCACATGTTAAATTCCCGTATCCTGCTAATAACACGTTCTACGTGGATTCTTAATGCTGCTATCCTCTTTGCTTGTTTTACTTCTTCCGCTGTACAGAGCACATTTGTAAATACACTAGGGGGACGTATTAGCTCACACTGTCGAATTTGAAGAAGATTGCTTATATTCTTGAATCCCCTGTCGGCCATTACGAACGTGCCTGGCCGAAGAGCATCCAGGTATCCACAGTCCTCCACAATGGTAGCGTCTGAAGCGCGTCCACCATAGCCACAAGAAATGTAATTCACCAATCCGTCTGGAGTACACGATACAAGGTATTTCAGTGTGTTACAGCTCTTGTATTCGGACCAGGTCAGTGATTGGTGTATTGGATTATTGGGTTTGTTTATTTGAATTTCCAAACAGTCAATAATAGATTGTACCTTAGCATATCTTGATCTAAAACTTATAGGTAAGTTAAGTCTTATTTTGTCTGCAGATGGCCATACAATAAGGCTTTTTAAAAATCTGTCCATTAACAAGACAGTCCTCATAAAAATCCGGCTAACAGATGGAACAGAAATTCCAAACTGCAGCGATAGTATGGCAAATGAATCATCCAAGCGGATTTTCTTTAGAGTTATTAGGACATTTGTTACCGGAGTGGGTATTTTGTTTGCCAAAATAGAAATTATTTGGAACATTTGTTTTGGGATACCTAGGCATAGCCTAGGACTCCTTTCAAGGGCCATCAGGCTTGACTTGCGCATTTGAGCTTTAAAACTTTCACTCTCAAAGTTGTCACCTGCAAAGTCCGGTGAGTTTGAACGATACATAAAATCCTCTGGTATGGAATCTGAATCCAATGAAAATTCCTGAGGTTCCAAACTTGTCGTGCCAGCTTGTGTATCCCGAGGTTTCACACGTGTCGCATCAGCTTGAGTATGTTGTGTACTTGCCGCCATTAAACTGATATCCCACTTCATTGGTGAGCAAGCTGTGTTAGTTTGTCGCCTTGATGTGGCTGTTGCTTTACTACGAACTTGACGCTTTAGGCTAACTTGAACAGCCTTGTCCTGTATTCCAAGTGAGCAAGTTTGGGTAGCAACATGAAGAGGTTCAGTCACAGCTTGCTCTTCTGGCAGTGCCGAGGTGGAAGATTGTGATTGTGGCTCTGGTTTTGGCTCTGCTTGATTATACTGTACTAAAGTGTTTTTGATGATTTCGAGGCGTGAACGCTTCAATCCTGTCTGTCGAGGAGTGGCTATTTTTTTTTTCTGGCATTCGAATTTGTGAGGAATTACACTCTTTTTCAAGTGCATGACACCACCCATAAACCTGACCCTCATGTAGTTGTCAACGTCTTCTTCAAGCTGAAATATAAATAAATGAATATTAAAGACGTATGTACACTAAAGTCATTGATATACCTACATAAACCTCAATGACTACAGCAGATATGTTCATTATTTGCATAAAAATCGTAAAATTTGAAAAATAAAACAACTGTCATCAATGACACTGACTGTCATGCTCGCAATAACTCATCGTTTTATACTGAATTAATCTTAAATTATGAGAATTACATTGCTTACAATATTATTATTATATAGGAACTTACATTAAAATGGTCTACGCAACAATGAAGATGGCTCTTCAAAGAAATGGTTCGATTTCTTTTCGGATCTCGTTTCATGGCATTACACCATTTTTTCCTCATTTTCTCGTTCTTTGGAAAACTTAAAAACACCTTACTTGGTGTATTTACTGTGGTATTTGTACACATAGGTACTAAACAATACTTGTATCGCAAGTGGGAAGACATCGAAACAAATATAATGATATTAATCGAGCAATCTGGAGGTTCACAATCAACTCAACTGCAACTTACGTACTGACAGATCTCACTTATGGCGGAGATTGGCGGCGCTGACGTCACAGCTCAGCGACAGTACATTCGGCGCGAAAATATCGTTTTGGCGGCATTTTAAAAATGGCATACTTTAAATCGTTGTAGAAAATTTATACATCATCATAAAAATAAAAAATAAATTTCGTTTTTCTCCTAATTTTTTACTTAATTTTTTTCGGCAATAAAAAAAAACTGTGAAAATACCCTATTGATTGCTGGTCGAAGAACTTTAACGTGAAGATGGCACTTAATGATTGTTGCACAAGTATCTGAGCGTGTGATGATTTGCGTGTTCGTGCTAATAAACATATGTTTGCATTATTTAGAGTTAATTAATGCAATGCTTAATGGTGCACATTTGTACCGTTTAATTCTATATCTGGATTAACATTATTTATATAAATCATTGGTCTAATGGTTGAGATACCACTTCGGCCCTAAACATCTAGCATGATGTGCGCAATGTTGCTTCCACGAAAATTATCAGAAATAATTTTCTTTACGTGGACTTTTCTTGTTGCACTCATAGCGGCTGACGATATTCCAATGATTGTAAGAGAGATACTCTATATATCGATTTTCTCTAAATATAATAACAAATACATATCAATAACTATTTTGGTTTTAGGGTCCTGCTGATTTTAAAATAGGAACATTCCGGATGTGTGAAGGGCATGAAAATAGTCCAAATGTGATTTCGATTCAACGAATGAAAGTAAATCGGACTTTAGAATCATATCAAGGTTCCTTTTCAATGGATGTAGATTTTGATGAAACTGTGGGGGTAAGTTCAACCAACTTATACTCGAAACCTATAATAATATTAAAAAAATATATCTTCCACAGAATTTTTATAAATCATTTTTCAAATTTAGATAAATTTGAACGTCGCCAAGTGGGGGGACGGAGGTTTTAAGCCGAATTACTATATCGAGAATAACACGTATGCATGCCAATTTTTCTTCAAATGGGCAGCCAAAGGGTCGAAAATTCTCTTGGAATCAGCGGGTCGTCCAGGAACGTGTCCTATCGCAAAGGTATGTAGAAAAACATCAGCATCACTATATCGCGCTTTCTTCTATCTACTACTCCACCAGTATTCATCTCGAAAAGCTCAGATAATTATATCCTCTGGTTTCTGCTGTAAGTTCTCTGATCCTGTCTTCTGTTCGTCGTGAAGAAATTATTTTCAAAATTAAACCAATCAATTTCATTAAAAGTATCAAAATGAAATGAAAGTGTTGCATAAAAATATTTTTTACGAATATGATGAAGAGTCGTGGTACTAGTGCCGTTCCTTGCGGTAAACCGAAATCACTTGCAAGGGATTCGTTCATCTTATTCGCGTATTATTTTTCATGCAATTTTTTTTAAATTTGAGGTCAAAATACTTTACCAAACTAAAAGAAATAATCAAAAAGTAGAGAAAATATCTAATACGGATATCTAATACTTTACTTATTTGTGTTTTAAATTATAAAATATGGGTGATTAAAGAGTTCAATTTTTCATAATTTTAGAGACATTTTTTTGTGGAATAATAGGAATTTTATTTTTTTACTACAAATTTTTATTAAAAAGTAATCTTGTGCAACCTGCTGTGTTAATATAATGAAATAAATAAAAATAATAAAAAAATAAACGTTTTTCGGTTCAAATTTTTAAATTCATGTTTGTAATTAATTTTTTTAGTTCTTATTTTCATTAATTTTTAAATTCATTTTTGTAAATTAAATTTTTTTTTAATTTTAAAAAAGTTGTGTTCCAACGTAAATCGGTCATTTCTAAGTTAACTATGTGCCCATCACAGTGGTTTTTTTAAATTGATTTTCATTTTTAATTTATATTTCATTATATTTACAAAGTAGGTGGGGAATTTTCATTTTTAATTAATAATTATTAACCCACAATAATTACCAAAATTGCCCTTAAATCATAAAAAATCGATATACTTAATGGTGACCGGACAACTTAGAATAAAACCAACTCAGAAGCAACTCAGAAAGGTCATTAAGAGTGATGATAAAAAAAATATTTAAAAAATTGGTAAAATTGGTTAAGTTAGTTTAGGGTTACCAGCTATTTTAAAATTATTTTTTCATAGATTTTAATGACCTCTCTGAGGTGTTTCTGAGTTGGTTTCATTCCGAGTTGACGTGGAACCATTTTAATGACTTATTATTTATAATTTGAAGCATAAATAAATACAGTAGCGCATGTCAAAGAGTAGAGTCACATCGATCAATAAAATACTGATTGTGAATATATAATAATTAAACGTAGCATTAGTTAATCGATATTATAAAAAATGAGAAATTTACACACTTTGTTGAAAGTTGCATGGTATTTCAAAAAACCAGGCGAAAATTAACTTGATGTTTCTGGTCAAATGTCGATAAAAAAAATAGCGAATATTTTTTTTGTGATTGATTTCTGTTTACCAGATAATATGTCTTTTTATTCATGTATGTTAACGTGATAATATCATAAGAACTTTTTCCAGAATGGCTAACTAACTAAAAAAAAATTAAAAAATCTCCCATTTTGGAAATAATTGTAAAAAATATAACCATACAAATGTAAACTGATTTAATGATTTCTATACAGACCTGAATACATACACAACATGAAAAAATACAATTCAACGGAGTTTTCAAGAAATAATGACCTCCATACTCATTTGAAAATGCAAACAAAACTTTGACAGCTGACAAAAGCCACCCGCAAATTTCATAGAAAATTAATTAAAAATAATTCAGAAACCCAAAGTCACGAGCCGCCGCGCCGTAACTTAAGAGACGCATTTAAAAAAAAAGGAAAGATTTTCCGCGCTACGCGAACTCGCAAACGGGTCACCACAAAGTATTTCAAAAATATTATATTTCTTCAAAGTTAGCAAAATAACTTTGTGGTATTATTATTATTAATACAATGAAAATCAAATAACTTTGTTTAAACCACTATATAACTACCAAATCAACACGTTTCAATAACAATTTTATCTTCATCAGGACAAGATGTCAATTTAAAAAAAATGACAAACACGTATAAATAAATTAGAAAAATTAGAACAAAGACAAAATATTAAAAATGAAAGTTGATTAATTGCTTGAAAAATCTCATAAAAATAATTATATAAAATTACATATAAAAAATATTTAAGGATATATAAAATTGCATCTAGATAATAAAAAAAATTTAAAACAAACAATAAAAAGAGGTGGTCTAAATAACAAAATAAATAATTATAATTATTGTAAGTATTAATAAGAAAATAAATTTAAAAGATGGCTATTTTAAAAAATGTTTGGTTATTCAACAAGCCTCAGACTCTTGAAGCCCTTAAGGAGAACCTGTCGCCTGAAGTTCTGGCAAAAGTGATGGAAAATGCCATAAAACGAGCCCGTATGGTCAACAACTCTGGCGACGCGGCCACTTGGCCGATATCATTTTCTCGACTTGATGATATTCAATTTACTTTAATAACTATTTATAATATTTAATTTACTATTAGCGCTTTTTCTAATTTCTAAAATTTCAAAATTATCTAATTGTGTGCCCGTAGTGTTAGTATGTAAAATTTTAAGACCTTTATTAATATCAAAAGAATGATTTGTTTCCAAAATATGTTCGGCAAATTCTGAATAATTATTATTATTTAAAAATCTTATATGTTCCTAAACTCTAGTGTTAAAATTTCTAGACGTTTTTCCTATATAAAAAAGTTACAATAATTACAAATTAATTTATGAACTCTAGATTTGTTAAAAAGATCACATTTATCCATATTATTTACTATATAATGTTTTAATTTGTTATTTATATTTAAAGCTGATTGGATATTATGTGGCATGTTTTTAATTATTAAATTTGAAGTGTTATTATTTAAAAATATAATTTTTCTCCAATTATTGTCATTGTCAACAACGTGTGCATAGGCAAAAGATAAAAAACTTTTTCTTATATTTTTTGTTTAACATATTGTCTGTTAATTTTGAAGTATAACCGTTATTGATTGCAATTTGTTTTATAGTATTTTATTTCTATTCCTGTTTTTATTGTTTGTTTTAAAGGTTTTTTTAATATCTAAATGCAATTTTGTATATCCTTAAATAATTTTTATATTTAATTTTACAAAACTATTTTTATGAGATTTTTTAAGCAATCAATCACCTCTTTGTAATATTTTGTCTTTGTTCTAATTTTTCTAATTTGTCTATACTTGTTTGTCATTTTTTTTTTAAATTGACATCTTGTCCTGATGAAAATAACATTGTTATTGAAACATGTTGATATTGCTAATTATATGGTGGTTTAAACAAAGTTATTTGATTTTAATTACATATTATTTTTAATTTAAATTCTCGTTAATTACTTATTTAATGAATTGTTTTCATATCGACCCAAGTCGTGGAAATTCGACTTAATAGAAACTGAGAAAAACCGGCCTACATGTGACGTCATGAGTACCTCGACAGATTTCGACCGTTTTAGAGGACTCAGAGAAGGAAAATTCTAGTTTTGAAAATTATTTTAAAAATACTGGTAATTAAGTTAAATATTCATAAAAAAAGAATGATAATACAAATCAGAATCGTGATCATTATTAGACATGGTTTTTATAGTTCATTCTGTATTAGCGCTTCTAATAATATATTCTTGAATGAAGTATGTACTGTATATAATCTCGTAGAATACTTATTATTAATACAAGGTGTCGCAAAATTAATCACCATATCGGAAGATGTTATAATTCTTGCAAATGGCGTCGTACGTCAATCATATTTGACATTTGTGAACTAGACAGCTGCAGAATACAAACAGATAAGCAATGGAGCGCTATGTTCCTCAAGAGCGTGGAATAATGGTATCTATTTAATTAAGCTTTAACGCTTTTAGCGATTTTATGTCGAAAGTCATCATGAGCGACGTGGCGCATTTCCACTTAAACGGTTACGCCAATAAGCAAAATATTCATTTCTGGGGCACTAAAATCCGTGTGCGATGCACGAAAAGTTATTACATCCACTCAAAGCCACTGTGTGGTGCGGCGTTAACGCGGGAGGAGTGATTGGGCCGTATTTTTTTAGGACGCCATTGGCATTACGGTCACCGGTCACTGTTACTGACGAACGCTACAGGGCCATGACAAAACAACTTCTTACTTCCGGAATTGGATGAGTGGGGCTTGGTGAACGTATGGTTTCAACAAGACGGTGCAACCACGCATACAGCACGAGCCACAATGGATATTGTGAAGGAAGCATTTCCTGGTCGCGTAATCGGTCGCTTTGGCGATTTAGTATGGCCAGCAAGATCGCCCGATTTAACCATCCCAGACTTCTTTCTTTGGGGCTTTTCGGAGTCGCGGGTGAATGCGAACAGTTATCACTGGAAATGCAATGACCGCCATGTTCAACGGAGTGGTCAGAAGCAAGCGGGAGTACGCTAGTACTGTCTGGATACCTTATTAACTTAAATATATAAATATGATTGAACAAATTAAAAAAAAAATCCTTAGGTATGTTTACATGCGATCATACGGAATATATCCAAAATTCATGCATCACGTGGAACTGCTAAAGGAGACAAATTATCAAAGCCTGGAGACCAGGCGTAATGCCGGACTCATGGTATTCGAATTAAAGTTAATAAAAAACCTTACTGATTGTCCATATCTTCTGTCATGCTGTGGCTTATTCGCTCCTGATAAATACTGTCAAACTCGTTGCTACGACCTATTCTACATACCGCAGAGTCGGACAGATGTCATGGCTCAACACAGCATGACAAGAGGTATGACATTGCTTAATGCCCTACCAGCGGATATAGATGTGTTTGATATCACCATACCATCTTTTAAAAAAACTATATACATGTATTGTTAGTTGTAAGAAAATTGTACCATAATTGGACTAAACCTGTCCGTCGTACAATAAAAAAAAATAATAAATAAAAAAAAAATTAAAAAATTCGCGGGAAAATCATGGAAAATGGGAACAAATGTGAATCAACACTGGCGGCAGCCACTTGACGGATATCATCTTTTTCACTTAACAGAAAAAAATTTAAAAGTCCAAATAAAGATTTCTATTACTCAAAATCTTTTTTTTTATTTAGTAAAAAAGTTATTCAAAAACAAAATTGGATGATTAATTTTGCGCCACCCTGTATAATGTTAGTAAGTGAATACATATTCCTGATCATCGTAGTGTAATTTGTTTATAATTAATCGTTTAGGAACATTCTTTTCAGGGGTGGAGTAAATACATAAAACCCCGATGCACTTATAAAAGTTTTGAACGTCTTAACCTGTGTTGGATAAATATTCCCGATAATCGAACCATTGTATCCCGTTTAATCACAGTAGACCATATTTGTCCTAACGCACATAGGTATAACTCCCTTACTATCATAGTTAGAAATATGTTCTAATCGGTGTTAGAAAGGAAAAACAACACGCTTTATATTCCAATCTAAAAAATATCCACCAAAAAAAGAAAAATGTACACTTTTATGTACACAAAGTTTTGAATTGCAAACTGAAAAAAAAATTTAACTTTCGGGAATGTTTTATAAATTATTTGCATTTTATTGTAAAGCGAAAATATTTTGACCATCTGAAAAAAATGCCAAATTTTTGAAAGGAAAGGTTGAAAGCTTGTCGAAAGTCACTTCATTTTCACAAAATATTCCATAAAAAAATTTACAAATGATATTTTTAATAATTTGTATGTACACTCTGATTTTGTAAGTTTACTTCAATAAGCAAAACTAAACTATGATATTCGATTTTATCCTCAAATTTTGACACATAATTTTTGTGAGACGGTTGTGTTACAGAATTTGAAAGATTCACCATTCACCAATCTATCTATCTATCTTCTATCGCCTAAATGCAAAACTTCCGAATGACTTTAACTATTTCATTCAAACTTTGGGGATTTGATGAGTGCATGCCCGCGAAAATTTCTACATATACTGGTGAGCTCTGGCATTATGAAATTTGTAAAAATAAATTGCAAAAGGTGGCAAGCGAGCTGTTTGAAAACTGAATGTCCGGGACTGAATGAATGGAATGCGGAAGGGGGGAGGGGAACCCGGAAGGGGGGAGGGGAACTCGGGAGGGGTTTTCTCGGGGAGAGGGAAGGCGGTGTGGGACCGCGAGAGGGGAAGGGGGCGCGGAAGACGAACGAGAGGCGACAGGGGAACAGGACGAATGGGAAAGGACACGCAGGGAGAAACAATTTCTTTATTAAGTGGCAAAGCAACGCATTCCGGGAACTCGCTTTAATAATATAAATGGAGCGACCGATCGTGGTGATTTTTTTTAACAGAGATAATTGGAGAACTGGAAAATGACGCAGGCTGCTTTTAAGCCCGGAAAAAACATTTCATTCCTGTGGGAAAATTCTTTATACAGTAATTTCCCTCTAATACCATGCGAGCGCAGCCGCGGGAAAAAGCTATAATATATTTAAAAAAAATAGTTTCCGTAAGTTTGTTTCCCCAAATCTCGGAAAGTAATAGATGGATTGACTCAAAATTTTGACAAAACATTGCATTTTATCAGATGAGTGTTTCTATATATAATGCTAAGGTCTGGCTTTATGAAATTTGTATAAAAGTTTACTACAAGTGGTGCGCGAGAGGTTTGAAAATGTGTGTATTTCATATATTTTAGCGGCAGGGAGGGAAGGCAGGAATGGATTTGCAGGGATTTCTATTGATATCTATATTTCTTTGAATGGCATTTCAACGCATACCCCTGTATGGTACCCGCATTGCAACGCATACCCCGGCTACTACCCATACCAGCTAGTTTCAAATGAATTTTCTGCTGAGATTCTAGTCAAGTTCTGTTACTATATGACAGTTGTTTCACGGTACTTTGATAGTAACAGAACTTAAAAATTAACTTTGATATTTCATAAATTGTTCAAAGTCACCATCAATAAAAATCAACACTTTTGTTTGTTTCCAGGGAAAGGTGGAATGGAAAAACTTTCTTGTTAGATACGACGAATGGCCATCGAGTATGGTGTATGGAGAGTTCAGAGCGACGTTGTTATTCATTAAAAATAATGAAGTAATTATGTGCTACCAGTGGTTTTTTTCAGCCACACCAAGGAAAGTTTTGGGATGAGTCTCTTGTACTATGTAAACGTTTTGTAGCCTAAGTAATAATAGATATGTACAATCATAAAATCAGGCAGATCATGATGCGCCTAAGGCATTTCATGATATGCCGCCAGACACCTCAGGATATGGCTAGGCACATCAAGATCTGCCTGACTATACGATCGACCTACGACTTATACATCTATCATTTTTCCGTAGATATTATTAGTACGTAGGTAAGTAAGTTAAAAAAAATAACAAAAACAATTTTATTAGTTGTCTGATTTTCTTCAAATCATATTTAGTAACTTTTGAGAAGCTCACTTTCAAAATAAAGACAATGCTGTAATTAAATACGTGTTTTATTCACATCGCACTGCACACCGAGGGATAGTTACAGCAAACAAATATTTCTATCCATCTAAAATTGTGTCCATCTAAAATTCTGGTTTAATGAACTCTAGAGCTCGAATTTACTTTATTTTTCTAAATCGATCGTGCTATGGAAAATTAAATTACGTTATCTAAATGACGTTTGGAGCCAAAATATTATGCAAAGGAAAAGGAGTACGGGATTAGATGTCCCCGAGTGGAACATAAAATAAGTGAAATTATTTTGTATTTAAATTACACCTCAGGTGTGAACCTTTGCAGACAGCCAGAATACTTTTGTTTGAGCGCGTTATTAATTTAACCGAGCTTTATCACTGAGGAGTTATATCTATTTATTTATTTATTGTTGTTATACGCCCGTAGGGGCTTTTACATAGATTAGAATATAATATTTAAGTTATCGAGGATTACACATACATAGAATTTATACCAAAAGTTATAAAAGTGAAATTTTTTTAAGAATATACAAGTAGTTATTGAAGAAAAAAAACACTTGTATATTCTTGCTTTAAACCGTGAAATATAACAACATATTAACACACAATCAAAAAAAAATATATATATATATATACATATATTTTAAAGATCTAAAATCTGAAGCGATATGAGCAAAATGCGAATACAATGACGAACAGTTCACGATTCAACAGAAGCTATAAATGCGTGGATTAAAATACAAAAATTGATAATTATTTAATTAAAAGCATTTGTGACGTAACAAGGGAAGTGGTTATAGCAGGAAACGTTACTCGTCTCTGTATATGAACATATCTCTGTATAGATGTCAACAAAGTAATATTATTTCATTGTGTATCAAAACAAAATATCCATAATTTTTAGTGGCATATATTGTTTTAGGATCAAGATTGCAATATTTTATACTTTAAAATAAAAAATAATTTGAAGGAATTTGTATGAACACAGTAAAATCTTTCTATATTATAAACCCAAAAGAGACCCCTCGCTAGAAAATTCTGGATAGTTATCAGAAGTTTCTGATAAGGTGGAAGAATTCTCCTATCAATTAATGAGAATGTAAAACGTTCAAAATTAAGGATACAAAATATTATTAAATATAAGATTCGATCATCCTTAAATGTAAAGTCTACCTTTATTGGCAATTAATTCTAAAATTAATTCAGATATAAAAATAATTTATACGGATGAAATAAATAATTTACAGGGACGCAAGTCTAAAATTAGTTATGATGAAATAGTCTCAAAATACACGTAGAAAATAATGAAAAAAAAAAACAAATAAATTTTACTTGCGTACGCCGGGATTAAAGCCCTCGACCTCTAAATTGTAAAAAAAATGTGTAGGTGGTTCAATGAAAAGCTATTCGAAAATGCATGTAATTTGACAATAATTGCAGGGTGTAAGAAATGCGCAATGAAAACAAAAAGTCCCTTCCAGTTTTGCCAATTTGCATTTGGTGGGTTACACCACCTCTACGCTGACGTCCTTATTTATTTGGCTCTCCCGTTATTTATTTTTATTTACTTATATTACTTTCATACAGGATTTCCTGAGTAAAATAATTTCCCTCATATGGGAACCTCATAGGGACCCATGTCTTCTTTGGGGATGCCGTGTGGAAGGTCTTTTTAGGAAAGGAAGGAGAGGAAGTTCTGAGAAGAAAAAAGGTATGTATATGGTTTGGGTAGGAATCTGGGTGTCAGTGTGTCCAAGAATGACAGATATATGAATCTATGCATCCCACTGGGTGTCCTGCTGGAGAGGTTCAAAAGTCTCCCTCAACCAATCCCTCCCGATCCTGCCTGCCACACAGTCCCGTCCCGTCCCGCTAAATCACCAAAGTATATATTATATTTGTATTATTTCCTAGTTTGATTACCGATTAACGTTCTGTTGCAGGTTGTTCTCAAAGTGGATCAATTCCTGATGAATTACGATGAGCTTTCGCGACAAATGTGGGTCTCTAAAACCAAAATAGTAAACATCAAAAAGAGCGATCAAGAGGAAGGTTCTTGCTTTTATGTTTCGTCTACGTCCAAACCTAAGAAAAATACCGAATATTTTTGGTTTTGAGTGGTCTAAATGCAGTTCATGCTTATTTACGGTGTTTTAAGTTAAATTGTCACGTGCAACTTTTGAGACTTCTGAAAAAACGATATAAAAAATCTCCATTGGACCCAGTTGAACCAGTTCATTCATATTCGGGAGACCTTCAATTTATGTAAATTTTGAAAAGCAGTAAACAAAATATGATAAAAACTTAATATAACAAAACATAACGACTTCTAATGTTTATTTCAATAACCACCTCTGATAATGTACACAAAATACAAATAACCTAAAAAATACAAATAATATATACAAACCATCTAATACTGGAAAGGGTACAATGTGTAAGAATAGAAACATAAGTTTGTAAAACAAACCACAAAAATGACAAAAAAACTGGAGAAAATTATGTTTGGGTCAAGTGAAGTCGATAGAAAACAAGTCGAAATTTAGTCAAGTTCTAGGGGATTTCGCTAAGTATAACTGGTATCTTGCCACTGCTGCGAATATTATAAAGTCGACGCATTCGTACAGGAGGTTGCGAGAAGATAAATTAGTTCTTTGGAGAGAAATATGGAATTTTTAAGGGTTTATTAGTCAACGGCGATTGATATTGCCTTTGATTGTGGCGAAGAGGAAAGATTCTATATATTGCAACTTCTTTAAAATTGCCTTATGAAACATCCCTCAAAATATTGATCTCTTAAATAAGTATATAAAATATTTATATTTGAAGTCTTAAACAGGGACATGCAGTACCGCCAATACGACATAAAACATATTGTTACGAAATTAAATAAAAGTACTACATATAGTAAAGTAAACGGTATTGGACTTGGAAATAACAAACCCGGTGTTACATATTATCCGAAAAACCAACGTAATTATTAGATATCTATGGCTGTACATACATGTTAAGTTGGCGGTGCACAGTGGGCCAGCGCTCAAGGGAGGGCGGTTATAGCATGTTGACGTTGTGATAAACATTCAAATCATATGCTATTGGGTTTTTCCACCTTAATTGCTCAAGGTATTAAATTTCAAATTGTTTGGTACTAGCATCATTATCTGTTTTTAATGTCTTGTTAAAATTTCGATTTATTTTACTAATTACTATTGGGAAAAACGCCCATTATTAGCAAATTGTGTTTTCCCTAAATAATTTAAATTGTTATTTTCCAGGTATTAATATATTTGCCAATGCAGTGCGCAGTGTGTGGTACTTATTGTCTAATTTCTCAAGTATTGGCTTATTGATATTTTTGGAATTATTCAGTACGTAAACTAATTACGAGTACTAAGTACTTAAACAATTTTCAAGTACTATCCATGGAGTGTTTATTGCGATTATGCAATAATTTGTGGTAATAGAGATGTTTAACTGGGTAATGAATATATAATTGATAAAATTAAGAGATTTTGCATTAAATTCTAATCGTTTATTCATCTAGAATGAAGGGTCATATTACAGAATTAAGGGTTACATGCAATGGCAAAACATGCAAAATTATAAAGGTACAGAATGTTCATAAAAATCTATATTACTTTAAACTATTTTTTTAAATAAAATTCAAAATAAAACACTAAACGTTTAATAACAATTCTAACACCTCTTTTGAAATCACAAACTTCTTCTTACGAGGCAAATTCCTTGAGCTTTACCAACCATATCCATGTTTTTTCATAGACTGTAACTTCTACGACGGTATACGAATGGCGTAGATGACGCATAATAAAGAAGATGGCAAAAACGGGTAGCAAAAAAAATATGCTTCATAAACTGGTGACAAAAAAGGCCCAGATAATAGTAATTTAGCACTTCCCACTTTGGAAGCCGAAAAACTAATGAAATCTTTGGGGAACCGGGATTATTTTTATACCTACAGTTCGTTTGGTAATTAGTCAATACTTACATACAATAATCACCCTATAATGACGACATCAATATTTTAGGGCTATGACCTACGGCGGGACCACCGTGCGGTGGCTTGAACTTCCACGTGTAACATTGTACTTCTCATTTGTGTGCCGTGTCAGGTCCCCCCGACGTTGGCAATCACTCTTGAAAATGTCTCTCTGTCTTGCGCTGCCCGGAATAGCTCCTCCACACTTCTAATGCCGGTCCACTCTCGTATATTTCGCAGCCAAGACATTTGTCTCCCACCAGGCCCTCGGCGACCCTCTATCTTGCCTTTCAATATTAAATGGAGCAAGTGATACTTCACCCCTCGAAGTGTATGACCCAGATATGAAATTTTCCTGATTTTTATTAATGTAAGCCGTTCTCTATCTGCTCTAGCTCGCCTGAGAATTTCTGTGTTGGTGAACAAGTCGGTCCACAGGACCTTGAGTATTCTCCGGTGAAGCCACATTGTACTAATGCGATAAAAAATATATTGCTTTTTCTAATTGTGTTTTGGTTGGGCTAAACAAAATAAAATTTGAACCATTGTGCAATGAAAGTTGTATTTAATATTGTATGTATGCACAGCTCAACATTAAACAATACGTTGTATTGAATTGGTGAAGAGCCATGAATATACATAATACATCCATATATAGGCTACCAAGTACATAGAACATGATATACAAATGTATTATGTAACAAGCAAGGGTTTAAAGGTTTACCTCAAACTAAAATACGAGTATATATTTTTTTTATATTCAATGACCATCCCTACTCCGAATTAATTGTAAAACATTCTATATTACATTAACAAAACCAGTCTCTGCCTAACGTCTACTGGTCTTATAACTTTACATTTATAATAATATTTTTAATTAAAGGAAAACAATCACTTTGTTTGTAACCACGATTTATTGATTTAATTTTTATTTACCGACCGGTTTCGCTTAATACAAGCATCATCAGGGTATAAATTAAAACAGTTTTAATTTATACCCTGATGATGCTTGTATTAAGCGAAACCGGTCGGTAAATAAAAATTAAATCAATAAATCGTGGTTACAAACAAAGTGATTGTTTTCCTTTAATTAATATGTCAAACCACAAAGTGACTGCTTTCTACCAAAATAATAATATTTTTTATCTCCTCATTCCATGTCCCACTGATTTTCTTCCCTGAGTATAGTGTTTGATTTGCGACTGGAATCTAAAATATTCCTAATTATTTCATATTCCTACCAACATTCCCGGGTTACAAATAACCCTGAAATATTTGAGAATTTCCAAGGTATAACCATTTTTTTCTTTTTTACATTAGCTCACACGGGATGCCCCGAGGAAAATAATTTCCCTCAGGGCCTCTGTCATCTTTGGGGATGCTAGGTGGAGGGTTTTTTTAAGGAAAGGAAGAACATGAAGTTCTGGGAAGGAAAAAGGTATGAAGGGCGGATAGAAATCTGGGGTTCAGTGTGTCCAGATCATTTGCCGACCTAGACAAGACCTAGAAAAACCTAAACCCATTAACGAAACGTTATGAACCACTTCATTCCCGGGCGGCGGTACCCATTCCCGCATCCCAAATTGTGAACAATATAAACAACAAGACAAAATATAAACAAACAAAAAATATTGCCTGTGTCGTGATGCAAAGCGCCAGCCAGATTTGAAGTCATGACGCCTGGATGAAATATACACGCCATGACATGACGGATATAACAAAGAAATGGTTTTCGGGTAAATTAATACGTGTATTTGCTGATAAGCCATCTCTTGGCTGATTTTAACAATTTCAAAACTTGTCTATTGTTTTCATAAAATTTATCACTAATTATTTTTTAGAATGCATGTTAGGTTTCAAATATTATGCACAATTAAATAATGATTTGTGAACAATCGGAGTACTGAGAGGATCTAATCAGGATTTTTATCACTATGCACTGCGTGATGATACTGAAAGCACTATAATATCATCTTGTTTATGCCTATAACATCAACAGCTGATTAATCTGAATGATTATATGAATGAAATAAACGGTAAACAGACGTCTCACGCAAATTTACAAGCATTATTATATAAAAATACGAGTATTCTATCAAATGGTCACAAGTAGTTATGTGCCGCTTCACCATGTTCGGACTAACCTCTATTATAAAACATTTGAGCCTATTCGTTTTCTTTCACGGGCTCCTCAATATATCACTTACACTTGCCGACGATGATCATCTTGTAAGTATAAAACAGACACAGATTCTATTAATTAATTTTATATTATAAAATAATCATTGTAAGGTTTCGATTTATTTCAGGGTCCAGCCGATTTGATTGTGAAAGACTTTACTCAATGTGAAGAACCAGAACAGTATCCGAATACTCTTGAAGTCTCCAGGAAGAAACTTAACAGGACCTTTGAAATGTTTTCTGCCCGCATAAAAATGGGAGTAGATCTTGACCCAACTGTCGGGGTGAATACTGCTTTTAATTACATTCTGATTGCTGTGAATTAATTCAGATTAAACGTTAATTAATGATTGTATCTTGTATAGATTGATGTGAACGTGGCCAAGTGGGGAGACGGCGGCTTCAAGCCTAACTACCTTCTCTTGAATGATACAGACGTGTGTCAATTCTTCTTCAAGTGGCTAGGAAATAATATGAACAGAATTCTCCGAGATGACCTCCGCCCGGAATCTTGTCCTATTACAAAGGTCAGTCTTAAGAGGAATATAAACGCTAGAAATATTTCGAATCTCATGCCTGCAAAATTTTAAAATCGAGCGTCTTATTTGCACGAGGCAAGTAAGCGAAAAGTGGTTTTTATTTATTTTGTGCATAATTTTATAAGAACTAAAAAAAAGTTTGGACATGGAAAACCTCAAAAATAGTCTTAGCCATAAAGGGGTATTTAAAAAAATGTTTCTTCTGTTACTTCATAGTTAAGTCATGAAAAAACATTTTTTTGGTGGTTTACGCTTATATTTTTTGTAACGTAAATAATAATTTAATTTTTAATTCCAATACCTAGTAAAAGCTTCGATTTATCCGTAGCATATTTTTTGATGTTCATACTGTAAGCCGATTCGTCGTAAAGATTAATCAAAATAGTATCTAAGTAGGATTTCACGTATAACTTCAACTTAAATACTTTTTATGTTATTGACTTCCTTTGATACACAACTTGCTGAAGACTTATAATAACATTTGGATGGTTTGTATAGCGCCGTTTTTGTCAAAAATCACCTCGAGAGCGCTGTACAAATTTACATAATAGTTCTACAATGCTCTTTCGTATTACAAACTACAGAATATACAAACTGTATTTACAAGGCATTTGACCAACGAACGTGACGCTGCAGCTACTTAAAATGTAAATATATTGTTTTATTTTTATTCTTTTATTCCGGATTCATGGGGTGAGGTTTATCTGGGTCTTGGTGGCGGATGCATCTACCCACCAGCTGATGCTGATGGCTGGCCGGATCGGGAGAGAATGGTTCAGGGAGTCCCTTTGACTTCTCCAGCTGTAGTCTCTCCGAACAATGCCTTACACCGCAGTGGTAGGGATAGATTCACACGTCCGTTACTCCTGGACACACTGACCCCAGATTCCTACCTACCCCTAATACCCTTTTTCTTTCCAGAACTTCCTCACTTTCCTCTCCTAAAAATACCCCCCAAAAAGCATCCCCAAAGATGACATAGGCCCTCAGGGGAATTATTTTCCTCAGGGCCTCCTGGGTGAAGCTAATGTAAAAAAAAATCCGTACAGATAGAAAATATAAAGGACCGTACTTACCTAGCTGGTTACTAGAGATTAGAATTGTTCATTGGAGAATTTTATTATTGTTCATTAGGGAAATTTAGACAAGCAACATTTTTGGCTTTCTGTGGTGGTAGTAGGAGATTTTCAAACATTGTTGGGTTATTCGTAACCCGGGAATGTTTGTCTTTCTTTTAAAAAAAAAAAAAAAGATGCAGTTTGCACCCAAAGGACTTAATTGGAAACACATGTTATTGTCAATTATATTATTTAATCCTGATATATATTTTAATTATTATGTATAACTAGCTGGCTCCCGGGATGCGTTGCAATGTCATATTCAAAGAAATAAATCGATTCTCCCGTGCGCCCCCCCCCCCCCCGCATCCCATTCGCAGCTCGCGTGCCACCTATTACAATTTTTTTTTCAAATTTTCTTTTTTCATATTTTACAAATATTCATTTTCGTATATTATAAGAACAATCAATCAATCAAATTTGGTACCTACCTAACACAGGTACCTATTTAAAATATCTATAATTTAAAACTCCATGGACAATTCATTTCTTACAAAAAAAAACTGCCTGCCAAATTCACATTCATCAAAACGCGCGAATTTTCAAACGTGCGAAGTTAAAATAGTCGTTAAGTTTTTTGAAATCATCCAATTTTCTTAATTTTTCTTTCCGCAAGAACCTCCTACAAAGTATTGGAAAACTTTAATAAGAAATATGAATGAAATAGGGAAAGTCGTTCTGAAGTTATGGCGTGGCCAAGGGAAACAGGGAATCATTTTGAGTACATAATATAGAAGATATGTTTGAACGTTAGAGGAAAGCATTTTTATTTGATAAATTTGTGTTATTTCACAATTTATTCATTTAAAATAATATATAGTATATTTGCGGCACGTTCCAGAGTGGAAGATACTCTCAGTATCGCCCTGGTGTAAGACCACCATTCAGAATTGAAACGTTGCTTGAAATGGTTTTAGCCGTGTTTGGTGACCAAATCTGAATTGCCAGGTACTATCCCCACCTTCCTCTTCCCTATCTCCTTCCCCTCCCCACTACTTTCAGCCTCACAACATACCCCGATTGGGGATGCCATAGTCCCACTGGCTCCAGACGGGAGCAGTTGGGACTCTTGTGCGGTATTCAAGTAAAAAAAAAAAGCAAAATTTTACGATGGGTAGTACAACAGTAAAGGAATTTGATTAGAATATTTATCTTCCTAAATGTGGTTCGTCATTCAGTAACAGACATTGCTGGGAACGGCTTCGAATAATGTTAACGCAATAAGAAAAGTGTAATTAAGTTATGTTATAGGCAATACAAGAATGATGCTCAGGTATCTATGTATATTTAATTTAAAAGTATGAGTGTAGCCTAAAAAGGTAAGTTTTTAGTTTGGACCTAAATTCTGCTCTTTTTTATGGAGGGTGTTTATTCCAAGCCTTCGTCCCAGATACTCCAAAAAATTCCCGGGATTTAAACACAGTTTTAAAGACAGGGACCTTCCTCTTGTTTTCAAGGTCAAGTGTGCAAATATTCAGATAACAAGTCAGGTACGCCTCCTACGTCATACGTATATCTGGAACGTTAAATTATCTTGAAAACAAGCTTATGGGTCCGAGAAGTTAAAACTGTGGATTTCAATTAAAATCAAATCCACGCCGCCTGCCCGCGCGCCGCCCGCGTTCCCCCCACCACAAACACTCATATTTTCATATTAATAGACAGTTGGATAGATAGAAGATGAATAATCTCCTCTAAAATTCTATTTCAGTCAAATTTTATTTTTACGTTGAATGACTGACTCGTGGAGAATGCCGAATAATGAATATTTTTGGTAGGCAGGGCTGGGCGGTATTTGAATTACTTGTATTTGAAATACAAATACGTATTTTGTATTTGTATTTCAATTACTTCCTAATAATGTATTTTGTAATTGGTATTTCAATTACCTGCTGCTGAGGTATTTTGTAATTTGTATTTCAAATACTTATGGCTTCAAAATACATTAAGCGATCTAAATAATGATAATGAAAAATAAACTGACATAGATAATACATAGACTGAAAACGCTAGAATTCTGTACTATTGTCCTATTGTCCTGTGCTATAGCACTCTTACTAATGATTATTTGTAGTTCTCTTATCATTGCTTTATAATGTACTGTACATGTTTTTGATGTCATGCTAGATATTATTATTGTCCTGTGCTATAATAGCACGGTTATTGTACATTTTGTATTATTTATACTTGTCATTACAGATCAAGCACTGTAGGAATAATTTGACTGAATACTAGATTATTTTTAAGTTCCCTTGTAGAGCGCACTTGAAGTGAAATAACACAAAACTGCGCTACACAAATGTCATCTATGTATATAAAAATGAATCCTAGTTTCCCTTGGTCACGCCATAACTTCAGAACGACTTTACCTATTTCATTATTTGTATGTACCTATTTTATAGGTACCAGATTTGATTGATTGTTCTTAATATACAAAAATGAATATTTGTAATATGCGAAAAATGAAAATTTGAATAAAAAAATTGTAATAGCTACAATTTCACGCGAGTTTTTTTTTTTTTTTACATGAGCTCCACACGGGAGGCCCTGAGGAACATAATTTCCCTCAGGGCCTATGTCATCTTTATGCTCACCTATGATGCTGTGTGGAGGGTTTTTTAAGGAAAGGAAGGAGAGGAGAGTTCTGGGAAGGAAAAGGGTTTAAGGGGTAGGTAGGAATCTTAGGTTCAGTATGTCCTGGTCATCCGCCTCCAAGACCTAGACAAACCTCACCCCATGAACCCGGGCACCCCTGCTAAATCACCAAACGTAGCGAACCACTTGGGGTGACCTATGGCAGAGGTGTTGGTTATCCAATAAAGGTTCCCATTCCCGCCTCCCAAAAATGAAAAGTTGTTTGAAAACTGAATGTACTGGGACTGAATATATGGAACGCGGAAGGGGGTTGGCGGAACGGGGGAGCGGGAGAGGGGAGGGGGTAGGTGGGGATGGTGGAAGGGGAACGTGGGAGGGGAAGGAGATGCGGGTGGGGAACGGGGATGCACAGGAAAGGACATGCAGGGAGAAACTATTTATTTCTTTGAATATGGCATGGCAACGCATGCCGGGAACCAGCTAGTTATAATAATAATTATTATTATCTAACATCTAAGTCCTATACCACAAAACTTTACAAGGGGAGCGGAGACGAGATGTGTCCTCTGAGCAATACAATTGGTCAATTTTTGCACGTCTCTGTTTCACTCAGCTCAGCTTTGTTTCTATGGAAACCCCTTAGATAAAGGCACTTACCACAATTTATTGCAACCAAAGATTCTACCAAAAGCAAAAGTATTTTGTTATTTGTATTTGAAATTAAAAAATGGTTAAAATAATGTATTTTGTATTGCAAATACACGACTTGAAAGTATTTTGTATTTCGTATTTTAAATACATGTGATAAAGTATTTTGTAATTTGTATTTCAATTACAGCAAAGCATGTATTTTGCCCAGCCCTGTTGGTTGGTTTGTAATAATTTTCTATTTTGTTTTTAGGGTGAATTCAAAATCAAAAATTTCCTGGTGAACTACGATGAGCTTCCGCAAGAAATGGTTTATGGGGACTTTAAGGCTAGAATAGTTTTTGTTCAAGACGGTCAGGAAATTTTATGCTTTTATTGTTTGTTCTTATCCAAACCTAAGAAAGATAATTGACCATGTTTATTTTTTTTAATAGATCGTTTGGCGAGATCCCATCAAAATTTCTTTATATTTATTTCACAGTAGTCCACTACATATATCTATTAGTATATATCAACTGAAAAGTCTTGTATCCCATAAAAAAAAACATTAAAACGTGATTTCATTTTTCGAATGTTTTTGCGGTATTGCGATTTACCTGAAAATTAGTATTAGTCGCATTGGAAGCATTAGTTTCTTTGCTATTACAAATTTACCAGTTTCTGAAAAATACTATATCTAAACCTAATAAATCTTTAATTTTACAAATGCAACTTAAGAAAGGATGCTTGCAAAACTAATTAATATATATATATATATATATATATATATACACATACGAGTATATAGGAGCATTAGCTTTATGCTTCCTTCTCACTTCAATGATTGGTTGTCCTCTACTAAGTCTTTAATATTCAGGCTTGTGTAATTTGTTAATAAAGTATGATGAAACAATTTTTTTAAAACTTTATTCCATATTTATTCCTCTCCGACCTAAACTGTTTCCTACATCTCCTCCATCCTCACCTCAGTAGATCACCATTTGGAGTTGACACGTTGCTTGAAAAGGATATTGCTGTGTTTGGTGATCAGATCAGAGTATCTAACCTACCTTTCCCTCATCTCCTTCCCCTCCCCACTACCTTCAGCCTTAGAACCCACCCCAAATTGGAATTTCATAGTCCCACTTACGGTTGGGAGCAGATGAGACTCGTGCGGTATTCACATAATTAATAAAAAATAAACAGGTAAGTAACAATATTTTAGTTATCATTTTAACCTAGATTGAATTCATGGCCAGTTTCAGTTGTATGGTGTGTATGGATATCGTTATTGTAATATTTTTAAAACTTTATAGTTAACAACTCTTTGTTCATCACTCACAACATGTAATTCCAGCATTTTATGTATTGTCTTAAAATTATGACACTTCAAAATTTGTAAAAAATTGTCAATTGCTCTATTCTGGATTTGCATTGTTTATAAGCAAATATATATTTCCTTCGACATAAAATTCTTCATGCTACAAACTCCCTAAAATATTTTATGGAGGAAATATTACTGGAGATTCCCGGAGAAGAACAATCCTTTAAACTTAGGTAAATGCATGGGCGTAGCCAGGGTGGGTTTTGGGGGTTCAAATCCCCCCCCCTCCGAAAAGTTAAAATATCAACATCAATAATATTAAAATAAGGAGAGTTAAGAGAATGTTATTTGTAACACTGACATCTCAAAATGATATTATGTATCTAAAAAGATAAATGGGGACCTCTGAAAGAAATAAAATAATTTTACTTTTAAGTTCCGTTTTTTCGGTGAATGCGGTTGATTTTTTTTTTGCAAAGTGATTTTTATTTGGAATTCCGTGTCTAATCAGTGGTAAGTATATACGTACTTTGAAATTATTATTTTACTTAGCAAAAAGTGTTAAATAAACATATATCAGGATTAGTGTTACAGACAGGTGTTACTGTATTGTGATTAGTGTTACAGTCAGTGAGCATAAATGTGATTATTTGAATAATTTGACTGCTTCAAATGTTTTAACATGTACTACTAACTTTTATTATGTATTTTGTTTTGAAAAGTTTTATTTCCTAATACACATTTATTACTTTAATTTTATAAAATTAAAAAGAAAAAATAAATAAATTAAGTAGTTACATAGAAAATAAAAGTTTTCAAAGCAAATACAAGTCCGACAAACCCCCCCCCCCCCCCCACCCCGACACGAGTTTTGCACTTTCAGTAGTTTTTTTTTCTTGAACCCTCCCCGATTTTAAATTCTAGATGGGGGATATCATTCTGCCGGGGGAGGAGAGCGGGGTCATTTTTGTGTGGCTCCTCGCTTCTTGGAAATTTAGTCACAATGGATCGCTTTACGCGGGAGAACAACGTAATGTAGGACAAAACCATGTTTTTTTACAAAAACATGGTTTTGTCCTATTCTGTTCAACAATGATTCAATTCTGTTTTACAAAACAATCCTGCACGCCGCCTATTTCGTTCGCGTCACCAATTACAGAGCATTAATCAGTGCACAAGTGTTAATTTATTTTAATTATGGTTTAAAAATTTCGAAGAAACCGGCAGAAACACTGCGGCCATGGAACAAAATAAATTGGTCAACGAAATTGTCCCTAACAAACTGATCTCGCTCAGAAGAGATATTCATTCCATAGCCTCCCCGCAGCCCGGAACTAGCCCAGTTGATTTTTTTTTATGGGATATATTTGTGTATATATATATATAATTTTTATTACAAGTCGAGTTTACGTAAATAAACTAGCTCCAATTAAAGAGAACATCCATCAAGAAATGGTCAACATATCCCGATATTTGTGTTGAAAAGTTTTCGAAAATCTAAGGACCTGATTTGAGCAATGCCAGCGGCGAGATGGCGGCCATTATGACGAAATTATTTGTACGAAATGATTTTCCAGCGTATTTTTGTTCTTATCAATAATCATTTATTTAAATACAATCTGTAATTTTTTTCATGATTATTTCAAAAGTGCAAATGTTTATGGCCCACCCTACGCATTAGGATGGGTCACGACTGCATGAGATTTTTTTAGTATTATTGAACTGTGTAATTTTTTTTTTATTTTATTTTTTTTTTTTGTATTTTTTTTGTATTTTTTTGTATTTTTTTTATTTTTTTTTTATTTTTTACAGTGAATACCTCACAAGAATCTCAACTGCTCCCGTCTGGAGCCAGTGAGACTATGGCATCCCCAATTGGGGTATGTTGTGAGGCTGAAGGTAGTGGGGGGGGGGAAGGAGGTGGGGAAGAGGAAGGTTGGGAAGTACCTGGCTATTCAGATCTGGTTACTAAACACGGCTAAAGCCATTTTCAAGAAACGTTTCAATTCTGAATGGTGGTCTTACACCAGGGCGATACTGATAGTATCTTCCACTCTGGAACATGCCGCAAATATACTATATATTATTTTAAATGAATTAATTGTGAGATAACACAAATTAATCAAATAAAATTTATTTGCGCATGCCGGGTTCGAACCCGCGACCTCCGGATTGTGAGTCAAGAGTCTTACCCACTAGACTACGGAGGTGTAATAGTGATAAAAGGGTGTAAAATAGAGACCTAATATCATATTGTTGTGATATTTGGAAATCATCTTTTACCACCGGATTGACAATCAAATTTGGCGTAATAGAAAAAAACCCACCCTTGTTAAATCTTAAAAAGGAGTTTGATAAATCGTTCGAAATTCACTTATTTTCAATAAAACACATAATGTAAGATATATCGAATTATTAATGAAAAAAATATGTGATTTGACTCCAAATACCCACAAGCCATTGTATTCAAATAGGAGCAAATTAGTCTCATTACTTCCTCTTACAGAATTTTCATGTAAAGTAGTAATATTACCTATAAAATTATACTTTAATATGTTTTAAATCCATTATCATATACATCTATAATCTTATATATAAAAATGAATCGTTGAATGTGTTGCTAAGCGCAAATCTCGAGAGCAGCTGAACCGATTTCGCTAATTCTTTTTTAGAATATTCCTTAAAGTACGAGGATGATTCTTACGGAGAGAAAAATTAAGAAAATTTCGCAGAAAATTGAATAATTTCAGAAATCCTAACGACTATCGCATCTTTGATAGTTCGCGTGTTTGAGAATGACATTTTGCAAAACAATGATTGTTAAATCAGGATTCTATTTTTTAAAATCTTTAAGTTGGTAAATTTATTTAAAGTAGGTACTCCCCTAATAGTTTGAATCGAATCAAGAATTTTAGATATTTTAAATAGGTACCTACGTTAGGTACCAAATTTAATATACATGAAAAATGGAAATTTGAATAAAAATTGGAAAAGGTGGCACGCAGGCTGTTTAAAAACTGAATGTGCTGTGATTGAATATATGGAAAGCGGGAGGGAGGGAGAGATGGGGGAGGAGGGGTGGGGGAGTGGTGGGAAGGGGGGAGGGGGGAGCGGGGAGGGGGGGGGGGGAGGGACGGCGGTGAGAGGGAGGGAGGGGGGGAGGTGGAGGAGGCGGAGTGGGAACCCCCCTTACACCATGCGAGCGAAGCCGCGGGAAAAGGCTAGTTTATTATAATAATAATCGAAAATTTTATAGTGCGCCATTTTCTTTAAAATCGCCTCAAGGGCGCTATATTATTATTAATAAAGCGCCCTTCGGTCAACACAATATTACAGAAAATTATCTTTATTACTTTCTGAAAATCCTAGTGATTGGTTTTGATTTCATCCTTATTGGTTGCTTTCGTAATTTTCCACTTGCCTTAATTCAAAATATTCGTCTTTTTAAATCAAGAGGATTAGTTTTCCGTGTCTGCTCTATATTACTTTAATTATAATTTATCTACACATTTTTAATTATATATCACGCTCCGATGATATTTAACTACGCCTGTAAGATGTTGTCTTTAAAAATCTCGAGCTTAATCTATAAAAAATGAAATTTATTATTTATGTAGGTACGTAATTTAAAAAAAAAATTATCACGTTTCGGCGAATGTACTTTTCTTGTCTTGAATTAGTTTAAAGTTTTTTTTCTTCTTTTTTTATTCGTATTCACTGTACAACACTCCTTTTCCAAATGCAAGCATCAGCTACAAGAGGAATATATATATAACATCGTATACTGCAAAATCTGTTGATCATGTCACATCACGAAAAAAAATCTTTGGGGAAGCTGTGTAGAGTCTTTTAAAAGAAAGGAAAGAATAGTTCTGATAAGGAAAACGCTTTCGGGAGTTGTAGGAATCTATTGGTCAGTGCGTCCAGGAGTGACAAATGTGTGAATTCCTCTCTTCCGCCATCAAGACCTGAACGGACACCCCCCCTTAAATATATCTACTCTGTACTCTATATACGCCTTGTGGAAAGCCTGGGTCTGAAATAATTTCTATATTCAGGTCAGATTTAAGGATATTTATTTCTTAATTTACGGACAATAGTCCATTAAAAACATAATAATAACACTAATAAAAAAACATAGATGACAGTGAACGGAGAGCACATATAAATCAATAGCAATGACAATATAAAAGGTAAAAAGTACATATAGAAGACACTACAAGTCAAAGCATGAAGAAGCATTTAAATATTGCGTATGGACTGCCGAAAGTCATTTAGTTTTACACCAAAATATCAATGCTTTGACTTGCCTTGACAAGTCTCGACATTCTGGAGAAGGGAGAATGGTATTCATAATTAGTAGAATGTTAATTGAGGAACAGCAATTCATTATTTCGGAGTCTACGGGAAGGGATGTTGAACTGGATGAGGTGTAGCAAAGCAGGTGTATCAGTAATACTGTTGATAATTTTAAATATGTTGGATCAGAGTCCTATCTATGTTTTTCTAAAGAAAAAAATGTTTAAAATGTGTTCAATTTTATCATATGAGTACTCGCCTCTTTCAAGACCCAATCTCCAAGCAATTCCTCTTATGAAACGATGTTGTACGGATTCGATGTGACAAATGTGGACTGCATAGAAAGGAGATCAAATGACACTAGCATATTCAAGGTGAGGGCGAACCAGCGAACAGTAAAGAGTTTTAAGTGTACTTATATGTTTGCAGTGAGAGGTAATTTTATGAATGAAGCCGAGTAGTTAAAGTGATTTATTTACGAGTTTATTTATTGTACTGTGGTTGTATTCGTGGTGGAATTCTTTTGTATTAAAAATGAAATTGAAACACTTTTTAACTTTTTTCCACTTATTTATTTCACCAGTACCGGTTTCATCAAATGAAATAATAATATAACAATGGTCACGATAGCAGAATAATCGATAATTTAATAAATTAAAAATAATGAATTGTCTTGCATATCACGTAGGACAAACCGGAAGCGAAGAATCAACCTGCACAAAAGAACACCTCGTTAGTTGAGCAAATCAAAAAGGGGGGGGGGGGGGGTTATGATCTATTGAACACAATCTTGCATTTACCAGAAAACCAAAATAATTTCTACAAAGATAGAGATGTCTTTGTTTGAAACAAAGAACAAAAAAATAGTCAGATTAGAAAATTACACAATTGTTCTCTAAGGTAAATATGTCATGAACAAGCATCAGGAACAAAATGTTCAATAATCATTAATATATACATTGCAAATCACTTGGAATAAAATGTTACCTTAGAGTCTAAGGTAACATTATTCCAAGTAATTTACAATGGATATATCAATGGTGACTGAGCACCATGTTCCAACTGCTTATTCATGATATATTTACGATAAATTTTCTTCGTTAGGCGATTAATTTCTAGTAACTCTAATGTCTAGTAATGTCTAATTTCTGTCCCTTTTCGTAAATGTGAATAACCTTGACATCCCTATCCTTGTCAAAAGTATGTTGGTTCTCTAGCAAATGCAAGGCTACGTTCGATAAATCTCCCTTTTGATTTACCCAACTTGCGAAAAGACAAGGCAAATAATAAGAGCCAAATCTACACCAAACGAAGACAGAATTGAACGAGAATCTAAAGGATGTGCTTTCCTACCCTATGTTCACAATGTGACAGACAGAATTACCAGACTGTTGAGGAAAGAAAGCATCAAGACTGTCTTCGGAACCATGACCAAAATTCAAGACCTACTGAGGTCTGCAAAGACCAAGTTTCTTCTGGAAACAGATGGAGTATATAAACTAAGCTGTTCCGGATGTGATAAGGTCTATGTGGGCCAGACAGAGCGGACGATCTCCAAAAGGATATCGGAACACCCCGACAAATCGGCAATCGCCGAGCGTTTAATTGAAACCGGCCATTACTTTGGATTTGTTCCTGAAGTCCTGGGAAGACCCAAAACTTATAGAGCACGCCTGATTACAGAGGCAGTTGAAATTCATAAAAATCCTATTAACATTAATAGAGACGACGGAGCTAAGCTCAATAGTTCTTGGTATCCGGTAATTGACGGCTACACCAAAGCTAAATGCAGAAAACCATCTTCAAGTTGTGACATAGAATATTTACCTATTATGTATTCCCACCAAGGCTGGACATCCATCAATGTATAGAGTATTTAATCACAGATATAGCCAGCAAGGCAATGAAGGTAGGTATGTAATAAAAGAATGCCAAGTCAGAACATTGAATAATTTATTGTAATTACAAACCCTGCCCTTGGGAACATACTAATATAAGCAATGTGACTCTAATATAACAAATAAAATTACTCATCAGGGGTGGCTGGATACGAAAGATCTATCCAGCTGTGAATTTCTCATAAATTGTCTAACCGTATCAATACGAATCTAGCATGTAATAATTTAAAAGATTAAACTGATGGGCGCCTGTAACGTATAAACGAAACATATTTTAATCTCAGTAATCTCTAAATATATCTAAAACAATATCTCGATCTGTTAAATAATAAATTTAAATCTCACATCTCGTAGTCCTATAATGATGAATAGGGTTCTACCAAATGACAGCCCGTGCCACAACACCACCACTCGACCCGCGGTAATTCCATCAACTGAAGAGCCGAAGATTCTAGAATCACGCCTGCATCATGCGTAGTCCGATTTGGTGTACAATGCAGCCAACCAGACCATGCAAAATTGCGAATACGCTAGCAGCAATGTTACAAAGTATACTGTAATTCCAGCTCGCAGTGGAGTGGAGCTGGCAACACGGTATTGCTTCAAAGTACTTAAGCACACATTTTACCACTAACATTTAAACATCTGCCCTGATGATGGACACTGTAACGCTGTCCGAAACGTTGGCTAAAGGAGGAGGTATCGTAAACACGGCATAATACCCCAAAAACAAACAACAAAAATACTTTTGGCCGTGAAAATCTAAAATCATATCAGTCAAGGTGGGATTTAATAATCTAAAGAATCTTTTTTTCGTCAGGAAATAGCCAGAAACGTGTGTGAGAAAAAAATTTAGTGATATCATTAATAAAAAGGTTGAAAAGAAGTGGGGCCAAATGGGCTTCTTGGAGAACGCCGGTAGTTACATCAATGTTAAAGGATTCAAAATTATTAATTTTAAGTCTTTGTTTTCCATAAGTCAAGTAAGAGTGAAAGAATGATAACAAAGGGTTTCTAAAGCCTGTAGCATAAAGTTTGGCCATGAAGATACGGTGATTCACTTTGTCGAATTCTTTAGAGAATTCAGTGCAGAGGACATCAACCTGAGTGTTATCTTCTAAGGCTTTCACAATGGTACTGGTAAAGGACAGTTAATTAGTTGTTGTAGATTTCGCCGATCTAAATCCATGCTTTTCCTCAATTAGAACATTTTTGAAAATAGGAGTGATTTTCTTTGTAATTATCGACTCAAATATTTTTGGAATATTAGATATAATATAATATTGATATCGGTCTGTAATTTCCAATATTTTACTTGTTTCCGGACTTAAAAATGGAGTATATAAAATTGTTCATAAATTAAAATTATTTATAAAATTATTTATAAATCGAATATATAAAATTTTCCATGAGTCAGCAAATGTTCCAGATGAAAGTGACAAGTTGTACAACATACAAATTGGGTTAAATAGTGTATATTTACATTCTTTTGGCAAGATTTCTGGAATGCCATCAGGTCCGGTACTTTTTTGTTAGAGATATTATTTAAGGATTGGTAAACCTCTGAAATTTGGTAAAATTTGGCAATCATTTAAGTCAATATTATAGTCATAGTGCAAGTGGAGGGATGTCGCATCAGAATATACAGATGAGAAGTGTTTAGCAAAAAGGTTGGCGATATCATGGCCGTTAGTAGCATGAGTTTCATAATAATACATACTTGAGGGAAGATCATTATCAGTACGCTTTTACGCAACAAATTGCCAAAATTGTTTAGGATTTTGCAGTAATTTTGTCTCTGTAACTTCTACGAAATATTTATAGCATATGGCTGATTCCATTTTGGACAGATCCCTTAATTGAGAAATTTTTTGATAAAAGCTTAAGTTGCCAGTGTCTTTAAATAATTTATGAGTTTTCTTTTTTTTTAAATTATTAACTGTTTAAGTTTCGAGCTAAACCAATTTGGAAACTTGGGTTGAGAGTAACATCCCTTAGGAACAAACAAATCCACAGCACGTAATACACATTCATTCATATCCACCGTGACCTAACACTACCGTCCACGGACACCAAAAATTGGGTTACCAATTTTGATCAATGATAAGAAATCAATGGATCTTCTGAAGCGCAATTGCTGGTCGAAGAACTTCATCGCGAAGATGACGTCTATTGATGATTACACAAGTATCTGACCGGGTGATGATTTGTGTATTCATACAAATAAATCCAATTTGGGAGGCGGGAATGGGTACCGCCACCCCGGGAACCTTAGTAGATAACCAACACCTCCGCCATAGGTCACCCCAAGTGGTTCGCCACGTTTGGTGATTTGGCAGGGGTGCCCGGGTTCATGGGGCGAGGTTTGTCTAGGTCTTGGAGGCGGATGACCAGGACATACTGAACCCCAGATTCCTACTCACCCTTTAAACCTTTTTCCTTCCTAGAACTATCATCTCCTTCCTTTCCTTAAAAAAACCCTCCACACAGCATCCCAGCACGGAAATTATTTTCCTCAGGGCCTCCTGTGTGGATCTCATTTAAAAAAAAATTAAATAAATAAAAAAAAATAAAAAATAAACTGTTCATTAATGTGATACACATTTGTACAGTGGTAATAATAATAATATAATTAAATGTAATTCCATGGATTGGCTTCACATTATTTATATAAATCATTGGTTTAATGGTGAAGATGTCACTTGAACCCTACACATCTAGCATGATGCACGCAATGTTATTTTCGCGGAGATTACCCGAGTTAATTTTCTTTACATGGAATTTTCTGGTTGCATTCATATCAGCTGATGATATTCCAATGCTGGTAAGTTGGATAATTTGGCAATCTATTTTCTATAATATATTCCATTAATATAAATGCTTATCAATAACCATTTTCATTTTAGGGTCCTGCTGAATTAAGATTGATGGGGTTCCGGATGTGTGTAGAAGATGAAAATAGTCCTAATATGATTTCAATTCATCGAATGAAAATAAACCGAACTTTAGAATCATATAGCGGTTATGCTTTAATAGACGTAGACTTTGATAATACTGTGGGAGTAAGTGGAACTAACTTATACTCGTAATATATGAAGGGCACTGGGGAAAAACATGCAATTGCACATTTTTATGTTTTTTGAACTGGCAATGCCATTGTATAGTACAAATGTGGTAGAACTAAACGCCAAAACACATATTGCACTAGCATGCAGAGTAGCTTGTGTCGCTCTCCATAGAAAGAAAAAAATGGCCCTTTTTTTAAACGCTCGGGGTCTCAAAAGTTTGAAAAAAAATAAATGAAATTATTGTTATAATGAATAACAGATCACTTTGTATAAACCACTATATTATAAACAATATCTACATGTTTCGATAACAATGTTATCTTCATCAGGATATGTTAATATAAAGAAAAATAAATGACAAACAAGTATAAAATACAAATCTGGGGTTTATACATTAATTTGTAATGATTGTAACTTTTTTATATTGGAAAAACTTTTAGAAATTTTAAGATTAGAGTTAAGGAACATATAAGATGTTTAAATAATAATAATTATTCTGAATTTACCAATCATATTTTGGAAACAAGTCATTCTTTTGATATTAATACAGGTCTTAAAATTTTACATACTAACACTACGGGCATACAATTGGATAATTTAGAAATTAGAAAAAGCATTAATAGTAAATTAAATATTATAAATAACCAAACATTTTTTTAAAATAGCCATCTTTTAAATTTATTTTCTTATTAATATTTACAATTAATTATAATTATTGATTTTTGATTTAGACTAATTAATTTAATTATTTGTTCTTAAAAGTTTTTTTATTATCTCAATGCAATTTTATTTTTCCTTAAATAATTTTTATATTTGATTTTGTATAACTATTTTTATGATTTGTAAGTAATTAATCACTTCTACTTTTTAATATTTTGTCTATGTTATAGTTTATTCTAATTTGTCGATACTTGTTTGTCATTTCTCGCAAACCAACATCGAGGCAATATCTACCGTTCTATTGTGATAACTCCAACTCAGAATCACAGTTGTATACCCCCGCTCGCCGCATACAAAATTTGGGAAATGACTATAAAGATGTTGTCGACATATTCAACACACCATTAACCAAATATAAGCAAGTCATTACCCAATTTATATTGAAAAGAAGAATACATATTACATACAACAATACAACCTTTACATAGTCTTGGTAACAAATACTTATACAATATGGATGTTTTGATAACAATTTTTAACTTGGCAAACTTTAAACGCCGTTATGTGCCAACTATTTCAACTTGTTTCATTAACTATTGTGAACACCAATTTTATGCACTTTTATTAATATTATTGTTGATACGGAGGATATTTGAAAATTATCTAATACTAGCTGGGTTACCCGGCTTCGCTCGGGACAACATTCGAGATAGTTCTGGAATACTTTGCATCTTGTATTTTATGTAACCTTTATTTTATTTTCTATATTTTATGATACCTGTATTTTGTCAACTCTTTATTTTGTTTGTAATAAAAAAAATGTACTGCGTTATATGTAAAAGCCCTTTGGGCGTTTAAATAAATAAATAAATAAATAAATAAATAAATAAATAAATAAATAAATTTATTTTTCTTTATATTAACATATCCTGATGAAGATAACATTGTTATAGAAACATGTAGATATTGTTTATAATATAGTGGTTTATACAAAGTGATCTGTTATTCATTATTTATTTATTTTTATTTATTTATTTATTTATTTACATATGCATATATATTACAATACATTACAATGTGATACTTTGTCTGTCCAACTGGGCAGAATACCCGTTTCAGGACAGCCAAATTGTATATTTAGTTCATAATATTCTTAACAAAGGAATGGTTTCGTTCAAGATATCACGGGAATTTGCTTCTGTCAAGACAACTTTTGAGAAAATTAAGAATTGTATATAATTAAGGGATGGTTTCTTTATGTCTTTAAAAGAATCGCAAAGATGTGATTTTTTTCAAGGTCAATTTGGAGTTTTGGATTTGTTTTCTTTTGTGATATCACAAGTAGGAGATTCTTTCCAGGCCATTTAAGAGAACATTTACAATTGCATAGTCAGAATTTACACATTTTTAAAGCAATATTTGACATATGAATTCCCAATGTATTTATAACTATTTAATTTTAATAAAGTACTATAATATTTAGAATTTCTTAAATAGTAGAAATTACACAATTATAATCCAACTATATGACAAATGATTTTTTAAGCTCGTTTTGGAGAACATTAATTTATTTAGTTGTTTATTTATTTCTTTTATTTTACGCCCAGATGGCTTTTATATAAATAATAAGGCAGTACCTCCATCTTTTACATGAGAAAACAAATAGTTTAGATAAAGTTACAATGGGAATAAAAAGTATATAAATTAAATAAAAATATAGGCAACAAAAATTTAGTTCAGTGAGATATATAATATCAATATGTTACGATTAAAAAAATACGTACATAATATAAAAATCCAACCAATATAATTTATATAATTAATGATGCCACAAAGTAATTTTGCGAAGTTTGATGAAGAAATTATTGTTCACTATTAGCCCGCTAAAATGGTCGGAAGTTTTGAAAAAAAATTGATTTCGTGATTTGGAAAAAAAAATAAAACAATGTCTTCATATTTTATATTTTGTACCAAACTTAATTTTTATTCCATAACTGCAGTACAAAGAACTCAAAACAAAAAAATTTTGGAAACATATGTGATGTGTTTGTTAAAAATTTAAAAGTTGAAAATAACACTTTTTCTGAATAAAATCAGTATTCTCGTTGACTTACTTGTATTCATAAAGTTGATTTTTTTTCTCATTTTTGTCAGCTTTACGCATTTTTTAATAACAAACTAACGTTAAAAAATTATTGAAAAAAAAAAAAAATTTAATATTTAATTTGTTTTCTGATTTTCAAAGCATTTTAGCGGGTTAATAACCATTTTAAAAAATATATATATATTAAATGCAGTTCTCATTTTCTTAGTAAGACGCAACTTTTGAGACCCCGGGCGTTTCTAATTTCAAAAGTTGAAATAATTGACACACCCTAATGCAGAGTCACTGAACAATAATAATCATAGAAACATATTGATACAATAACAAGCAATAACAAGCAATGTCCAAGTCGTACAGAAAAAAAATAAGCATTGTCCATGGTTGCCGGTTTGACGTTTACAGTTTTAATTTTTGAGGTTATTTTATTACGTTCATCTGTTGTGTTGTGCGGCGTGTGTTTTTGATATTATCTCTACATATTATAAATTAAAGTCCTCCGCATCGTCTGTCTGTCTGATTTTCATGCGGTTTTCACCAATAGATAGAGTGTTTCGTGAGGAAGGTTTAAGTATGTAATTTGTCAAGGATTTGTGTAAATTGGTTGAAACATAACGATAATTGTTAGAAGTGTCGGAAAAAGCCTTGCCGCCTGGTAGTTTTCATCGAAAACGCTGCCTAATCCTTTTGGGATATAACAAAACCATTGTTTTGTTACATGGTGGGAAATTCCTCTCTTATAGATCTACAAAAAAGTCCGCGAGGCATATATCTATCTTTTACGGATAGCTTACTATACCCATTCTATCTTCTAAAAAAATGGTCACCAACATTGCGGTAATTGAAAAGTTATTTAGACGGATGCAGTATTAATCCTTATTAACTTAAATACGTTAGTTACCCCAAGCATTTCTTGCACATTATTATAATCTTTCATTCCATCTCTACGTATTATAAATTAAAGTCCTCCGCGGCATCTGTCTCAACGCGTTAAACTCAAAGACGGCGGTGGTTATAAAGGTTGGATAACCATCCAGTAGATGACGTTGTGTTTAGCCACAGCAACGCGTGGCCGGATCAGCTAGTAATGAAAATATAATTCGAATCGTCAAATTTTTAGAAAAATTTCGCCGCAAGATGAAGACGAAGATAATCTAAAGCAAACTATCAAAAACGTAAACTTTAGGGTTGAATTAGGGAATGCAATCTCGTTCTCGCGAGATCTCGTTTTCGCGAGATCTCGCCTTTTTTAGCGAGATTGATCTCGGACGAAAAAAAGGGCGAGATCTCGCGAGTTTAACGAGATTGCACTCGTGCATAAAAACGTCTTATTCGAAGGGCAGACTGACACGAACGGAGTTGCGATCTGTCGGTTTCGTTCGGTGCGCGTGAGGCTGTAATTTCTAATAGTCTGACTAATTGGTATATTTTGTTAATTAATCTGTAATATCTAATGGATCAACTTAATAGATATAGTTTTATTTAATTGATAATAATATCTCAGTTTAATAGTCAACTCAACTTAGATAATAATTTTTTTTTTTTTTACTTCTCGTTGTTTTGTTTGTTAAAAAAGAACTGTTTTTTCCTAAAATATTTTTGTTTGATATTAGAAGAGAAGACTTTTTTTTCCTTTATTTGTTCTTTGATAGATACATACGTCAAAGTTTACTACTTAGACTTTTATTAAAAAATTGTAGATAAAAACGTCAAACAAGGTTTGATGCATAAAAGTCTATTGAAAAATTCGTGAAAATAAATGTTTATCTTATAATACCTATAATTTTTATTATTTTTTTCCTAATTTATTCAAATATTGTGATTATTTGCAAAAATAACACACAAAACTGCCAATCTCGCGAGATCTCGAAATTGGCGAGATCTCGCAGTATTGTTATTCATAAACTCGCGAGATCTCGCCTGAGCCCCAATCTCGCGAGATTTGCATTCCCTAGGTTGAATATCAGATGTAAACAAGAAAATTTGACTTCAAAGTCTTGGACATCGCATATTTGCATTTGCATTTCAAGAACAAATTGCACAATTTCAAGAACATTGCATATTTCTTTCCTGTATTTTCTGATTTCGTTCACTTTTTTTTCAACTAATTCAATAAATACAGGCAAGAAATTTTTTTTATACTACACATACAAAACAAATATATTTTCTTTATAAATTACATGTTTTTGATTTATTTCAAGTTTTAACGTACCTTTTTTTAAAGTTTAAAATATTAATTTAACAATTTCTCATAGTATATTGTCACAGTGGCATTGCATGTTTTTCGCCTGTGCCCTTCAAAAATATTCAAGCGAAAATATCTTTATTTTATTTTTATTTTATTCGGAATATTTACAGGTTAACAATGTTCATGCATTAAAGACAACAACAAATTACAATAATTAGGTTATAACCCAATAGCATATGTTCACATCATGCACAAATAAAATTAATAATTTTGTTTGTCCTAATATTATATAGCTATTAACTAAATAATCTGTCCAGACATTACCTGTATACACTGTCTAATATATAAAGATACAGACAAGATAGGTAAGATTAAAAAAAAAAACAAAGAAAATTAGAAAAAATACCTAAATGTAAACATATTGTAATAATAATAACTGAAAAATGCAAGACGTAATATCGAAAAATGTTATGTACGTATAAAACAAAAAATACAATAAAAGTAAAAATAATAGTGAAATGAAAGCAAAATAAAAGTAAAATAAAGTGTGCCAGTTTTATGACTACAACATAGAAAATAGAAAAGTTTTTTTTTATATCAGATAATTATATAACACAAAAAACTGAAAAACACCAGACGTGTGTAAAAGTGTAAAGTGGAAAAATAATATTTATATGTACACATACCTACATGCACATATATATATAAATATATATACACATATATATTCTTTTAAAATTTCAAATACAAAAAATTCATAAAAAATTGCGGTATCAATTTTTCAGTTTTATTACAATGAATTATGTTATTTGGTAATGGATTGATTATAAGGCCCCATTAACTATTCGTCTAAAAGAGCTTAAAATACACGAAAAGATATCAGCATCGATAAATTTTTTGTTATAATGATTGCGAGTTCTTAATAATAAAGAATTTTGCCTGAGACTAGTTGAAGCACTTTCGATATGAAACAATGACTTGTTTCTAGTTTTCTTACTCGATATTCTAACATTAAAATCTTCTAGTTAAGTAAAGATTAATATAAATATTTTTAAATTATTTGGGTAGCCAGAGGGGCGAAAGCGCTCTTGGAGAGAGCGGGTCGTTCACCGAAATGTCCAGTCGCAAAGGTATGTACAAACACATCGGCAGGGCTGGGCAAAATACATACTTTGCTGTAATTAAAATACAAATTACAAAATACTTTTTCGCATGCATTTAAAATACGAAATACAAAATACTTTTAAGTCGTGTATTTGAAATACAAAATACAGTATTTAAACGATTTTTTACTTTCAAATACAAAATATAAATTACAAAATACAAAATACATTTGGTTTTGGTAGAACCTTTGGTTGCAATAAATTGTCGTAAGTGCCCTTATCTAAGGGTACGTTTCCATAAAAGCAAAGCAGAGCAGAGTGAAACAGAGACTTGCAAAAATTGACCAATCATATTGCGCAGAAGACGCATCTCGTCTCCGCTCCACAAGTTTTGTGGTATAGGACTTAGGTGTAAGATAAAATAATAATAATTATAATAACACTAGCTGGCTTCCGGCAGGCGTTGCAATGATTCAAAGAAATAAATTGTTTCTCCCTGCATGTCCTTTCCCGTGCATCCCCGTTTCCCTCCCGCGTTCCCCTTCCACCTTCTCCGCCTACCCTCTCCCCTCTCCCGCTTCCCTGTTTTGCCAACCCCCCTCCCGCGTTCAATATATTCAGTCCCAGTACATTCAGTTTTCAAACAAATTTTCGTTTTCCACATATTACAAATATTCATTTTTGTATATTATAAGAACAATCAATCAAATCTGGTATCTAACATAGCTACCTATTTAAAATATCTACGTATAATTTAAAAAATCAAAAGACAATTCTTTTGTTACAAAAAATAACAGCTGCCTGCTAAATTCAATTTCATCAAACGCGCGAACTGTCAAACGTGCGAAGTTAAAATAGTCGTTAAGTTTTCTGAAATTATCCAATTTTCTGCGTAATTTTTTCAATTTTTCTTTCCGTAAGAACCTTCTACAAAGTATTACAAATAAAAAAAAAGAATGAAATAGGTGAAGTCATTCTGAAATTATGGCGTGACTAAGGGAAACAAAGATTAGGTCATTTTTATTTACGTAGATGACATTTTGTATTATTTCACTTCAAATGCGCTCTACAGTAATTAACTTAAAAATAATTTGGTATTCAGTCAAATTATTCCTATAGTGCTTGATCTAATACTATGTACAATACAAAGCAATGACAAGTACCTATAATATAATATGATACAAAATGTACAATAACAGTGCTATTATAGCACAGGACAATAATAATAACTAGCATGACATAAAAAAAAAGTACAGTCCATTATAAAGCAATGATAAGAGAACTACAAATAATCATTGGTAAGAGTGCTATAGCACAGGACGATAAGACAATAGTACAGTATTCTAGCGTTTTTAGTCTATGTATTATCTATGTCAGCTTATTTTTCATAATCATTATTAAGATCGCTAAATGTATTTGAAAATGTATTTTGAAGCCATAAGTGTTTGAAATACAAATTACAAAATACTTCAGCAGCAGGTAATTGAAATACTAATTACAAAATACATTTTTAGGAAGTAATTAAAATACAAATACAAAATACGTAATTGTATTTCAAATATGTATACTGCCCAGCCCTGCACATCGGCGTCATACCTATCGTGCTTCTTCCTATCTATCTATCTATGTCATTGACCTATCTATGTATATAAAAATGAATCGCCGAAATGTATGTACGCGCAAAACTTACGAACGAATGCACCAAAATGGATAATTCCTTTTTTTGTGTTAGTTCGATAAGGTTTGTGTAAAACTACTGGTGAGCTCTGGCATTATGAAATTTGTATAAAAAAATTGCAATAGAACTGTTTGAAAACTGAATGTACTGGGACTGAATTTATGGAATGCGGGAAGGGGAAGGGGGGAGGGAAACTCGGGAGGGGTTCGCGGGAAAGGGGGGGGGAACCAGGGAGGAGGGAGGGGAATCTGTGAGGGGGGAGGGGAACTCGGGAGGGGGGTTCGCTGGAATGGAGTGGGGAGAAGGAAGGTGGAAGGGGCGGAGTGGGTACGCGTGAGGGGTAGAGGACGCGGGAGAGGAAGAGTAGGAGGAAAGGGAACGGGACGAATGGGAAATGACACGCAGGTAGAAACAATTTATTTATTCAATGGTATAGCAACGCATTCCGGGAACCAGCTAGTTTACAGTAATTAACATTTTATAATCGAATAATGTTTATTTATTTATTAGCTTTTGCCCCCGCCTTCGCTCGCGTAGTATTAAGGGGGGGGGGTATAATTTTAACCATCAAAGGGATTTCCATAGTACAGTAAACAAATAAAAAAATGTTAGCGCACGTCAAATAAATACTTATAGTTATCAAGCAACGCTTTGCTTTTCGTCTGGACAATAAACGTATAATAAATAATTTCACAACGCCAGAGCTTATTCATAACGCCAGAGCTTACCAAAATATGCAGTCTATATTACTCTCAAATAATGTAGCTTTGTATTAGTGAAAGAATTTTTGAAGTCCATTCAGTATTTTTTGCGTGAAAGAGTAACAAACGTTCATCCATTCGCCTTTCTAACTTTTGCCCCCGGCTTCGCACGCGCCACTCGCCCCCCCCCCCCCCCCCCCCCCCCCCCCCCCCCCCCTTCCATTCTCCCCCCCCCCCCGCACCCCAGCCCCCCATTTTGTATCACCTTAAAGATAATTTTCTGTTGTAATCAATTATTAATTACAGTTTGTTTTTTTCCAGGGAAAGCTAGAAGTGAATAACTTACTTATAAATTATGACGAATGGCCAAAGAATATGGTGTATGGAGAGTTCAAAGCAACCATATTAATAATAAAAAATAACGAAGAAATTATGTGCTACCACTGGTTTCTCTCATCCAAACCAAGGAAAATTTTCGGATGATTTTCTAAAAAATTGCATTGATTTACTAGGTGTACATATGTTTTGTAGCCCATTAGAAGTACCCTGAACAAATACTAAAATAGAAGAAAATAGGTAGGCACGCTAAAAAGCAGTTTTATCAAGTAACTGATTTTAGTAAAACTAGGTTTTGACAAGCTTACTTTAAAAATAAAGATAATGCTGTGATTGAATCTGTGTTTTATTAACATCTCACCACGCACACTGAAGGACAGTTGTAGCAAATCAAAAATCTCTCATTATGGCTTTTTTTACATGAGCTCCACACAGGAGGCCCTGAGGAAAATAATTTCCCTCAGGGCCTATGTCATCTTTCGGGGTGCTGTGTGGAGGGTTTTTTTAAGGAAAGGAAGGAGAGGAAAGTTCTGGGAAGGAAAAGGCTTTAAGGGGTGGATAGGAATCTAGGGTTCAGTGTGTCCTGGTCATCCGCCTCCAAGACTTAGACAAACCTCACCCCATAAACCCGAGCACCCCTGCTAAATCACTAAACGTGGCGAACCACTTGGGGTGACCTATGGCAGAGGTGTTGGTTATCCAATAAAAGTTCCCGGGGCGGCCGTACCCATTCCCGCCACCCAAATTGAATTATATGTATATTTGTAATTATATGTATCTAATTATAGTTCAATGAACTCTAGATCTCGGATTTGCTTTGAATACAAGTATCATTTTCGAAAATGATTGTAATGAATAAAAGTAGGTAGGTACCTAAATTAATATTTTTTAACAGATTTCCTTTGCATATATTTATTAACTACTTATTTCCTATAATAATATCATATGTTTTTTTTTCACATGTAGCCAACACTTTGTTGGAATACATAATTATAATAATATCAATAATATAACATTGTTTTAATTCCACCTTATTATTTCATTGTCCAGCCGGTTTCAGTTCGACTTGAACCGTCATCAGGGGTGAATAAAAATATATTGACCATAATACAGATATACATATATACATATATTTAAAGAAAATTAGAAGAGGTAGAGAGAACATCAACTTAATTCTGAAAAAAGTGAATTCTGAAAACCTACACTTTTTAGATATATCAAGTGTTCGACTACCCTTGTTTGGACAATTCTAGCCATTTTACCTATGTAAAATGCTGAGCAATCATTACATTTAAGTTTATGGATGCCAGAATGGCTTAAGTTATTTTCTTTATCTTTAGAATTTTAAAAGTTTACCTAGGTGGTATCTGTAGACTTTTAATAAATTCTAAAGATTAGAAATGTTCAAACAAGGGTGGTCGAACACTTGAGATGTCTAAAAAGTGTAGGTTTTTCAGAATTCGCCACTCATTTGATAAAGATCACTCATTTAATAAATCTTCAGCGATAGATGTATTACATAGAAATGGGATAGGACTATGCCTTAATAATCTTGAAGCCCTTGAAATAAAAAAGGCATTAAAAATAAGTAAAAATAATTTACTTATTAAACAATTCGATTTGCCTAACAGTCCCATTACCCCCGTGAATATTTTATTTCCATTACCCCCACCCACTTTCACCCCTCCCTCTTAGGCACCTCCCCCCTCGCCATCACCTATGTTGATGCTCTCTCTCCCTCTTCTAATTTTCTTTTAAATACCAAGTATTTCTGTATTTTGTTCAATATATTTTTATTCACCCCTGATGAAGATTCAGGTCGAACCGAAACCGGTTAGATAAAGAAATAATAAAGTGGAATTGAAACAAACTTATATGTTTTTATCACTAAATTATTTTAATATAAATTCCAAATTTGAAATGTGTAGGTATATGATTTGTTTAAATTTCTTAGTTTTGCTTTTGGTCTGAGCTAATGTGCTTTTTTCAATCCTACAATATCCATAATATTCCGCGGTTAACATAAATTATAAATTTTACATACTTAAATAAAAGTTTAAAATAAATTATAAATAAATGTAAAATTTAAATAAATTTTAAATTAATATTCATTTTAAAGAAATTATAAATTAAAAAATATAGACTTTGTTTTATTCACTTTACTGCAACATTTTCAGGGGAAAAATACAAAACAAATTTTATATACAACTGCTTTAAGAGGAATGGCTGCGCGGCCTTTTTCACACAAAACTTTAAACAAATTATAGTTTTGTATAAAAAGGGCTGCAAAACAGTTCTTCTTAACATTACTCAGAGTACAAAAGAATATTTTCTTTCAATTTTTACTCTTCATTATTCCTATTACTTGGGACATACGAGTATGTTTAAATTAATTAGTCTACGTACGATGCATATTCAGACGGTAAATGTATTAAAGTTTTGTATTTTTTTAGAAAAAGTGCATTTGAGAAAAAATGAGAGGATATTGTTGAAACACTTGTTGATTATATTTCCACATAATTTCATCCCGCTTAACGCATGTGGTGAGCGGTGGCACAAGGTTCTTTATGCCCACCTCGAAGAACTCTCTTTCTGTACCCGCTCTTCGGTTGAAAATTTAATTCCACCCAAGGGTGCCTTCAGGAAGGTGAAAAGATTATAATCCGAAGGCATCAAATCAGGGGAATACGAGGAGTGGTTCAAAACATCCCAACCAAATGAGTCCAAGAGCGCCTTGGTGGCTAAGGCTGCGTGAGGACGGGCGTTGTCATGCAACAAGCATACTCCTCTCCTCAGCATTCCTCAGAATGCTCCTTTTGAGTTTTTTTAAGGATCTCACAATATCGTTGTGCATTGATAGTCTCCCCCTGAGGCAGAAATTCTACCAAAATGATGCTTTTTCGATCCCAAAACACTGAAGCCATTTTTTTTGGCCCGAAATTGTGGTTTTGAATTTTTTGACAGGTGAGGAATTGATGACGCCACTTTGATGACTATCTTTTTACCTCAGGTGTTTAATGAGCCATCCACGTTTCATCTTCAGTCAAAATAGATCTTAGAAAATCCTAACCATCCAACAATTCGCAAAAAACGGGAGTTCGGGGATTTCATATCGATATTTTTCACGCAATTGGACACTACAATGTTTACGTACTAACGTGAGTTTACATACTATGTAGGTACTATGTTCCTGCGATGCTCGCTCTGGTCAGAAGATCTCCCTCTACCACTCAGTTATGCCAACTCCCAAAAAAAAACCACAGCCCGTTATTGTCACAGTACACTTACTTTCTGAATATCCCTCTTAATAAATTAACAAACCACAGAAGTTTTTTTTCGTTTCTTTAATGTTCATTGATAGACAAACCACAAGTAAATAAAGTCAAGCCAGTTGAACACTTAATTTATCTATGTATATACTGTTGGAGTAAAACCCAAAACCATCAGCTTCTTTGTAAACTCATGTATCGCAACTTGTCAACACGGCTTTATCTCCGGCAGATCAACTTTGACTAACCTTACATTATATGAAAATTTCATTTCTAATGCACTTGCCAACAAACAACAAGTTGATTCTATTTACACCGACTTTAGTAAGGCGTTTGATAAGGTCTGTCTTACAATTCTCATTAATAAACTTTTGAAACTCGGCATTAATGGAAACCTTTTATCTTGGTTAAGAGTTACTTACTTAGGCGTCAGCTAATTGTCTGTATTAATGATCACTTATCCTACATGTTCGAAGCCACCAGTGGCGTACCCCAGGGTTCGCATCTTGGTCCTTTACTTTTTAATTTATTCATTAACGACGTAACAAACATATCCACCCGTGTTCTCATTCTAATGTTCGCTGATGATATGAAGATTTTTAGAATTATTGATAATATTGACACTTCAACTGTCTGACACTTCAACTGTCTGACACTTCAATCTAATATTAATAGCTTTTGTGATTGGTGTCTTATCAACAAATTAACTCTTAATGTAAAAAAATGTCAACTTATGAGATTCCACAGAAAAAAAACCCATTGTTGTTCACCTACTTTCTCAATAATCCCATATATCTGTTGATGAAATAAGAGACCTTGGTATAACCTTTGACACTAAACTAACATTCATTAAACATATTAATAATATAACCAGTAAAGCATTGCAAATGTAAGGATTTGTCTTACGGATTTCAAAGGATTTTAAAAATTTAAAAACTGTCAAATTACTTTACACTTCACTTGTTAGAAGCCAACTAGAATTTAACTCCACCATTTGGAATCCTTGCTACAGTGTACATGAGAATTCTCTTGAGCGAGTCCAACATAAATTTTTACGTTATATTAATTTTAAATTGGGAATATTCATCGAAAACATTAATTATCCCTCTCTGTTACAATTATTGGGACTCGATACATTAAAAGAAAGAAGAATTTGTTCAGACCTATTTTATTTATTTAAAATCTTTACCAACCTGTTGAACTCCCCTGAACTTCTTTCGCTAATAAGTTTCCATGTACCTAGTCGATCAGTTCGTTTCAAATTACCTTATCATTGCAACAATACAGGATCTAACGCTGAACTCAATTCCATAATGAATCGCCTGCATGTACTTGGAAATAAATATGTTTTGGATGAATCTATAAACATTGCTAGTCTAACCTCATACAAACACTACTTAATTAAAACTGTCTGTCTGCGCTTCTCAGTTTGACTATAATCAAATACAGATTAAAAGTATTAATTTCCTAATACATAATATCCGGGATATATAATATGTTGTTTTGTATTTATAATAACCTACTCTTTGTACTTTTTTATGTGATACTACAATTTTTATTGTTCTCCTTTATGAATTTTATATTTATATTTTTCTTTTTCTTTATCTATGTATATTCTGTATTCATATGTAAAATATTTGTAATTCTTTTGTAAAAGCCGCTATAATCGGCGTTAATAAATAAATAAATAAATATTAGACGCTTTTATAATTTCCGTGACGACTCACGGTTACGGTACCGTGACGGCAAAGAAAAGGCAATAAAGAAGCGTGCCTTATCGTTATAATACTGCAGCTCTTTCTTACACATGAAATAATGTTGCGACAAAAGATGAGAGACACAAAATACGAGTACGTGAGTTCGTTTCTTCCAAAGTATTACTTTTTTCCTTTAGGGGAAACAGATATATCTTATTACGGCTCGGCCACGGTGACGGGAATTGCGTTTCATTATCTTTATATGCGTGAGGGAGATGTATGATAATGATTGTATGTTTCATTTGGGGGGGGGGGGGTGAAGACATACATTCACCGTTTGTCTTAGTATGTACTGAGTGTGTTAGAAAGAGCTGCAACATTATATGTTTAAGAACAAAAGCAAAAAAACCATCAGCGCCTGTGACGTTTTTAAATTTTTGGAATTCACTCAAAGTTCAATAATATCGTATCACCGACAAACGGGCGGTGTGTATTTGATTTAACATATGGCGTTATGGGATGGAACCATTACAGTTTAGTTGACCCGAGGTTAAAGTGTCCTTGCAACTCATGCCGGGTACCCGCTGTATATAATTTATTTATTTACGGACAAATAGTCCATTAACAATATAAAAAACTTTATAACCAACGCCATATGTTAATGGCAACGTTTAACCAACGCCATATGTTGGGTAATGGCGTGGCGTTGTGTTTCGTTCGCCACAGCAACGTGTGGCCGGGTCTTCTAGTTATATAATAAATGGTCCCTGAAATGTTAAAATTACTGCATGTTTAGGATAAACCAAACCAAAAAAACACTTGTAATTATCAACAAGGCAACAATTTTACTTCAATTATGCTGAAATATACGATTTTACCACTCCATACTAAATATACGAGTATGTACCTTCGTATATTTTTTTCTATAATATGTCTTGCGTTAATATTATTTTTTAGATTTCTATTTATATTTGACAATTGTTGCTTATATTTAATTAGCTAATTTCATGTTCTGTGGAATTTCGCATTTGTTTAACTCTTGCTTTTATGCTATGTAAATTATTTTATAAATACCTTCATTAATACCATGCTACATTGCATGTACTTGCTCTACAATTGTTATTACAATTAAAAATAGTTAATAAAACTATTTAAAATTAATTCTATGGTAAAACGCCTGCTGAGGCATTAAAAATAAAATAATAATTTGGTACAATAAAGAATTCCAATAATAAAAAAACAATGGAGATGAAACAGATAACAGATAAGCGTGATTTCAAAAGTATTTTTTGCCATTTAATATTTTATCCACACGCAAGCTGTATAATCTTATTATTGATAAATCATGATATTATGACAATTTTCATTAAACCATGATCATTTGGCCGATTTGATTCGGCCTTTTTAGTATTCGTAAATGATAAACATGGTATTTCAAAGATTGTGCATTTCGATGATATTATTTATTCACTTTATTGTATTCCTCAATGGTATCAAAGAGACTTCTTCTGAAGCACCGCTGCTGGTAAGTTGTAAAAAAATATTATTACGCTTTATACAGCCATCATAAGATGAACTTGAATTTCGATAGGTACACAATTCCAAGGCACTACTGAAAAAGTTAAATACTTCAGTCGTGTCGGCTGACTACTTTAATGCGTGGTACAACAGTAAAAAGTGCATTTGCATTAACATGTTAATAGTTCACCAAATAATTGTAAATTTTTCTACTTGCTTAAACGGCCTTAACTTTCCTTTGTCCCGCCTTTGATCACTCAACGCTGAATTTTTCTTTAAGTCTTCAGGTATTTTACCTCTATTATTCAACTAGCTTTCTTTGAGGCTTCACTGGGTGGTTGCCTATAGGATACGGATGCTGGGTGTGGTTTATATCATGCTGAATGCAATTTGCATCTTTTATCGGTACTTGCCAAATGATTTGAGACTTAATTGTTTATCCTATGTTCTCTCTATTTGTTCCGGTGTTTCCAGGGTTTTTCACATTTTTTTTTAACATGAGTTCCACACAGGAGGCGCTGAGGAAAATAATTTTCCTCAGGGCCTATGTCATCTTTGGGGATGCTGTGTGGAGGGTTTTTTTGGGAAAAGGAAGAAGAGGAGAGTTCTGGGAAGGAAAAGGGATGGGTAGAAATCTGGGGTTCAGTGTGTCTTGGTCATCCGCCTCCAAGACCTAGACAAACCTCACCCCATGAACCCGGGCACCCCTGCTAAATCACCAAACGTAGCGAACCACTTGGAGTAACCTATGGCAGAGGTGTTGGTTATCCAATAAAGGTTCCCGGGGCGGCGGTACCCATTCCCGCCTCCCAAATTGATGCAATGCCTCATGAGTTTCTTGAATGAGTTTTGTTTTGCTTTAAATATTATTTTGCTTGTAGTTCTAACCTGATTTGTTGTATTATGTTTTATTTTCCTGTTAAGCACTTGCATACTGCTTTCTAACAACGTATGCAGGGACACTGGAGGTCTAGATTCGTTCAAAATAAATAAATGTAACTTCGTTTAATAAAAAAATTAGAATCTTGCGAGAGCCTTGAAGGAGTAACCATCTGTTACTTATACCAGGGCGGGTAAGTGGTGGATAACCTCCATTGCTTAAAATGTTATTATTCCTTTTTGAGATCATTAAGGGCCTTTAACCAGCCAGCGGCCGAGAATCCAAATTTTGTCGAAAGATGTTTTTACAATCGTACAGAGCGGTTCCAATGAGAAAAATTAATTATTCTCCGTACCAGTTTTTTTAAATTACAACTCAATATCGATTTTATTTCATTAAAAATTTTCTTTAATTTATACCTACATTCAAAAATGCTGAAAAGCGTGATGATGAAACTATTAAAATTATGTATTTTTTGTAATTATTTTTTGATCATATGTATCTATAATTTTTCAATAATGTCTAAGCAAAATAAGAATTTAAAAAAATCTTAAATATATTCATTTGTAAGACCGCAAATAAATAGACAAACTGAAGTATTTTCGTCACAAAACACGTGGGCGGATCTTTTTTTCAATGATTGTATTTAAATTTAAATTTAAATTCTGAAACACAGTTTTCCTAGATAAATAATTAATTTATTTTAACGCATGATTACATGATTTCAAACGAGTGTTGCATAATAGAAAATTTTGTTTGAAAATTTAACAAATTTGCCAACCACCTACGGTATAACCTTATCATGCTAAAAATAAACAGATTTTCTAATAATTTAAAACATAACTTTTCCAGATAAAAAAACAATCTTTCGAAATCAATTTATACTATTTTGTGGAAAGGAGTAATTACGGCTAAATTTAAAAAAAAATATTTGCTAATATTTTTTTTAAAAAGGGTTTTATGGTTACTAGTTAAACACTAAACATAACACTTGTGTCATGCAATACAAAAAATCAGCGTGTGTAATTCAAACGCTGTTGAAGTGAAACCTTCAGATAAATTAGGCAAGAGTGGGGAGGCTTCTAAGCATCGCACAAAGAGTCCGATTATACTATCTCATTCTCTCACAGACTAAATAATATAGACGTATGTGTTTATCTCTTTTTAGTGTCGCTTTTTTTCGTTTCATCGAGTTTCAAATCATAACGGTGCTAAAGAAGTTTTCATATTCAACAATACATGTGATATGAATCATTCGCCATGAATTGCCACGTTTTATATCTCATTTATTTTCATATTCTTTCAAGTAATTTTTGGCAAACAATTTAATGTCCCTCGAAATACAAGACAAGACGTTTCAGCAGATATCCTTTCTAATTTTGAGACAAATGATGATTTTAACAAAAGAAAATTTTTATTTTTCAATTTCGTGTTATTAACAAATGTTTCAGGGCCCCGCTGACATTATCTTGAAGAACATTGAGGAGTGTGAAAATCCTGAATCTTACCCGAATAGGATAATAATTTCAAGAAGGAAATTAAACCGAACTACGGACGCTTTCAGCGCTAACATCATACTCGACATAGACGTGGACGATACTGTAGCGGTAACTGCATTTATTAATCTTAACTTATTAAGAACAATATCTCTGTTAGTTACCGGCAACACTTTTTCACCTAAGAATAAATATTTGACGAACTAACAAATCATACATATTTCGACTACCATAATACGTATTTGTGCCTCGTGTGGTAGTTGAAAAACCTGTACAAAAATGTATACAAAGGCTATTTTAAGAATAAAAAAATAAAAAAATAAAAAATAAAAAAATAAAAAAATGAAACAATACAACTTTGTATAAACCACTTATATAATGTGCAAATCCAACCGGTTTCGGAACAAACGTTCCTTCGTCGGGGAAAGCTTATACTAATTTGACAGTTTAGAACAATGTTTCATTATGGTAGGGGTGGAGCCGTTGTTAGTTAATAATGTAGATTGGGTGGGTAGGTATTAGTGTAGAGTGGGTGGGTAGGGGAACAAATCCATGATTGGGCTATATGACAATATTTTTTGTTTGTTGATAATAGATTCATTATTTTTAAGGGATTTTTTTAATTTCCAAAGCTTCTAAGTTATCTAAACGTTTTCCTTTATGATTAATATGAAGAATATTTATCCCTGTGTTTTTTAATAATATATAATATCGGTAATTTTTTGAGAAATACTAAAGACAAAGACCATAAATTGACTAATTCCGGAATATATAAACTCAAATGCAATGATTGTCCCTCATTTTATATTGGAAAAACAACTCGTAATTTTGAAATCAGAATCAAAGAACATTTAAGGTGTCTTAATAACAATAATTTTTCTGAGTTCGCTAACCATATCATTGAAAATAACCATAGTTTTGAAAAAAACACAGGGATAAATATTCTTCATATTAATCATAAAGGAAAACGTTTAGATAACTTAGAAGCTTTGGAAATTAAAAAATCCCTTAAAAATAATGAATCTATTATCAACAAACAAAAAATATTGTCATATAGCCCAATCATGGATTTGTTCCCCTACCCACCCACTCTACACTAATGCCTACCCACCCAATCTACATTATTAACTAACAACGGCTCCACCCCTACCATAATAAAACATTGTTCTAAACTGTCAAATTAGTATAAGCTTTCCCTGACGAAGGAACGTTTGTTCCGAAACCGGTTGGATTTGCACATTATATAAGTGGTTTATACAAAGTTGTATTGTTTCATTTTTCTATAATGGATAACCACAAAGTAATAGCTACATTCAAAAAAATAAAATAAAAAATAAATAAAAATAAAATTACACCTATTATAATTTTTTCATTAATTAGATAATAAGTAGAGTATTTTTAAGAAACACCTAACTCGTAGAGTCAAAGTCACACCGTATGAAAGATGTTTTTAAGAAACACCTAACTCGTAGAGTCAAAGTCACACCGTATGAAAGATGTTTTTAAGAAACACCTAACTCGTAGAGTCAAAGTCACACCGTATGAAAGATGTTTTTAAGAAACACCTAACTCGTAGAGTCAAAGTCACACCGTATGAAAGATGTTTTTAAGAAACACCTAACTCGTAGAGTCAAAGTCACACCGTATGAAAGATGTTTTTAAGAAACACCTAACTCGTAGAATCAAAGTCACACCGTATGAAAGATGTTTTTTTAATCATTTATTTTTTCATTTATTAACGCCTAAATCAAGCTTTTTTTGTACAGATTACAAAACAGTTTCGGTCTAATGAAGATGCTCCAATTATGAAGATGCTCTATTACGTGAAAACCCTTGAGAGATATTTGATCAGATATTTGAGTTGGCATCGGGTTCGGGTCCCACCTAGGCGTATTGTGTTCAATTCCTCTACTGGCCAATTCCTCGATAACGACACAAGCAATATTTTCCGCTTACTATGGTGACAGTAGGAGATTTTCTAATGTTTTTAAGTTACACGTTATCCAGGAATGTTTTTTTTTGTAATAAAATGTAAATCCGTATATACATACGTATGTATAACAACTAGCTGACCCGGAGAACTTCGTACTGCCTCAGAATCAATGACTGTTGTGTTAACTTATTAGCTGAATTAAATTCAGTTTTTATTAAGTTGAAATGAATGCTCAAAATGAAATAAGTTCATTAAATGTACAAAAATCAAAATGAAACGTATTTTAATTACATTATCACGTATTTTCATTAAGTAATACAAAATACGTGTGACTGTTTCCTCCAACGTACTACTTTTTTGCGACGGGAAATGCATTTCATTTTCTTTGTATGTATGAGGGAGATTTATACGGGGGTGCACATATACCTACTACGTTTACCGTTTGTCTCATTTTCGACTGTTTTCATTTAGTGTGTAGAAAGAGGGGCAGCATTATATGATTAAGAACAAAAGCAAACAATCAGCGCATTGACATTTGACGTTTTTAAATTTTTGGAATTCACGCACAGTTAAATATTATACCTATCACAATATTGCTGCAGTTCTTTCAAAATATGATAATTCGTTCCATATAAAATGTATGAAAAAGTTCATTTTCTTCATAACTTTCTTTTTCGTGAATTTTTGGGATGTTTTAATCGTTATTCTGTTATCCGGGGCGGAGACAAATCCAAAAAATCAAAGATCATCAAAATCGGTCCAGCCGATCTCGAGTTATAAATACTGTAACTAACCCAACTTTGTTCTATATATTAAGATAAGATATTATTTACTATCCAGGTTGACATAAACGTGGCCAAGTGGGGAGATGGTGGTTACAAGCCAAACTACTTGGTGTTAAATGATACAAATGCTTGCGGTTTTGCCTTCAAATGGTTAGCAAGTTCCATGAAAGAGTGGCTCAGAGGCTTTGGCCGCCCGGAGTCCTGTCCTATCCTGAAGGTACCAGCACACTTACCATAAAAATGTCTTTGTAATATATGTGATCATAAAATCAGGCAGATCATGATTGGCCTGCGACATATATTTAAAAATTAATGTTACATCTTTAAAAAAAACAAGTTTCATTGTAATAATATTTTTATATTATATCATATTATAATAAGATGTACCTACCCCACGATTAAGCTCAGTTGTATGTACGGGGGGTGTGTTATTATATTATCGTTATTTGTTTATTCGTAGGTTTTAATGTTCAGTTTCAGTTTGTTTTTAAGGTGACATTTAAAATCTTTTTAAATGTTTTTACTTTTCGGAATCTTTCTAATAATTAAAACAAAAATACTCTAATATTTTAATAATTGAACTGCCCCACTGTTTCTTTTTTATATTTTGGAATTGGGAGATTTTATGTATGTCTTAGATTTCTATTATTTTAATAGTGCAGTTTTATTCATATAACATTTTTGTATATTATTTGTTGTATAAGAATTAGAATAACTCTGGGAATTTATAGAATATAATAGAACTAGCTGACCCGACTGTGGCTAATAAAACACTTTGTAAAATCCAACCTTTGTAACCACCTCCCTCTTTGAGTTTATCGCGAAGAGACAGACAGATGCCGCGGAGGACTTAAATTTATGATACGTAGAGATGGTGTGACAGATTATAATAATGTGCATGAAATGCTTGAGGTAACTAACGTATTTAAGTTAATAAGGATTAATACTGTATCCGTCTAAATACCTTTTCAATTTCCTCAATGTACGTGACCATTTTTTAGAAGATAGAAAGGGTTATAGTAAGCTATCCGTAAAAGATAGATATAGGCCTTCGCGGACTTTTTTGTAGATCTGTAAAAGAGGAATATCCGACCATGAATTGTTTTGTTATATCCCAAAAGGATTAAGCAGCGTTTTCGATGAAAGCTACCAGGCGGCTTGACTTTTTCCGACACTTCTAACAATTATCGTTATGTTTCAACCAATTTACGCAAATCCTTGACAAATTACATACCGAAACCTTCCTCACGAAACTCTCTATCTATTGGTGAAAACCCCATGAAAATCCGTTCAGCAGTTTTCGAGTTTATCGCGAACAGACAGACAGACGTCGCGGGGCACTTTAATTTATAAAATGTAGAGATAGAGATAACGGTGTTATGGAAGTTATAGAATGTCATAGAATAATGGGTTTTATAGATTTTTTGCAAAGTAAAATCTAGTCCACTTTCGGTCCAAACTGTTGTTGTGTAATTTGAGTGTCTCGTCTTTTGTTTGTATGTCTCATCTATTGTCTCACCATTATTTAATGTGTTAGAAAGAGCTGCCGCATAAGGAACATGTTTGTTGATTTTTTGACATCATGGTACCGCAACCGTGAATCGTCTTGGTAATTATAAATGCGTTTATTGCCATTATTAGATTTTCTTTCAAAGCCATCTTACTGACTTGTCTCTGGGGTCGTGTAGTGTATCCGGGTCTCGTTCCCAGTCACAATTGAGTTCAAGAATTCTTCGCCATCGTTGTCGTAGCACTCAAGGAATCTGAGAGCTGCTTCACCCCGTTGTTGTTTGTGATCTTCGGTGAGCATTTTGGGACCCACCTTGGGCAGACTTTGTGGTCTCCCAATTTTTTTGTCAAAATCTTGTCAATAGTGGTCTTACTGACATCAGGGATCATATCACAGAGCTCCAGAACCGTCACCCGTCGATTTGCGTTCTTTGTTTTCCACTTTGGCAATTTTTTCATCTGAAACCGATGGCAGTCCGGCACACTTTTAAATTCTCTGCACCATTTGCGCACGTTTTCGCACTCATACACTGTTTTCCGTATACTTCAAATAGCTGAGAGTGAATTTATACCGGGTTTTTTTTTTCTTCGCACAAAAATCTATTTATAGAGCGTAATTCACAACTGGCGGGTGCGGCGAGCGGAAGCTTCATCGCGAACGGTTGCCACGCCGAGACTAAGTATTGCAGAGACTTCAGATTTTGTGGGGATTTGGTGTAGGGAAACCAGGCCACACGCCAATTTTCCCGGAATTGTTCATCGCGACTGCAGCACCTTGCAGACCTTATTTTACGAACAGCCCTCGTATTAATGAATCTGTATTTTTTCAGGGTGAATTCAAAGTGATGAATCACTTGGTGGATTATTCCAGTTTGCCCGATGAAATGGTGTACGGGGAGTTTAAGGCTACGGTCCTCCTCGTGCAATACGGCATCAACATTTTGTGTTATGAATGGTTCGTGTCGTCCAAACCAAAATTAATCCTCGGTTAATACCAAAGATATTCAAATTCAGAAAGATATGCTATGGTGTCCGCGCAACTGTCGCAGGACTACGCGCTAATTAGCGTAGTTTTCATACAAAAAGATTTTTTTCATTTCGTTGATTTTTTGAAAATGTGCATTAATATTGGTTAACAATATATTTTGAATAAGGAAAGAATTCGTTCATTTAGTTTAACGTTCGTTTGGTTTATTCGTTAATTATTTGTTCTTTTAGTTTATTTGTTAATTGGTAAACAATATCGGCGACACCCGAAAGCGCAGACCCGCATAGTAAAAACAGCAGATAGCACATCTACTTATATTTCAATATCTTTGGTTAATACCTTTGTGCCCGTAACATTTCTTGTTTAATTGATATAAACATATTTGAAAAATTGAGCGCTTTTTTGTTTTATTTCTACATATTTTTTGCATGAATTCAACAAATACATCTACTGAAATACTTAAGGTAAGAACTTACTGGGTCGACGTATGCTGCGTAAGCGAACATTTTGATATCTGTATTATTTACAATCCAAACATTTTCTATGGAAATAGATGCATTAGAATTACGTCCACGCTACACGTACATTTTCATTTCAACAGAACAATATTTCCGATAACATTATGACTTACTGACTTTCCACATTTATATTAGGTTTTATTTTGTGCCACCAGCATGAAGTGCCGTTGAAGCGCCATATAAAAGTATATTTTAATAAAACAAATATAAAACTTATTTCCAATTTAATTTATTTGACCGTAACCGGTTCAGCTTGTTAAAGCCATCTTCAGACTGGTAAAAATTATTCTTAGCCTACGGTTTATGTACATAACATATGGGGGAAGGGGAGAGGGTTGGTCTACGAGGATTTCAATCAATAAAATAATATAAATTAGATTTGTTACTAAGTTGTCTCTAAATGGCGAGTTTCTTAGTATTTTGGTTATTCCCAATAGCTTAATTAACTGTGGTCTCTTACCTACTTCGATATTTTTCGAAGAATGAACCTTACAAGTAATATGAGTTATTAATGACCTAATTTTTTTTTGTCAAATCGTTATTATATTTATGGACGATACGGAATTTTTTATTAATTTTGGAAGGGTGTTTTGCATTGTGTGTTTTATATCGAGTTTCAAATCACAACGGTGCTAAAGAAGTTTTCACTTTTATATTTATTATAAATATTTTGTGAATTGTTAATTAATTACGTAGGGTAATCAATTTGATTAAAATTACTTGACATACACAAAATGTCCTAAGTAGCAGCAATTGAGCTTTCATTGTAATAGAAAGAATTTTTTTCCACGTGCGTTGTAAATTATTAAAGCTGATGTTTACAAAATATATTTTGTATTTTTTTGCCCAATCATGTTACAGTTATGTTAATAAAATTAAAATCGTTAGTTTATATATAACTAGCTTTTGCCCCCGCTTCGCTCGCATAGTATTAGGGGGGGTTTTCACTCCGCCTCCTCCACCTTCCCTATCCCCACTCCACTACCCCCCCCCTTCTCCCTCCCCCTGCCCACACCCCCCTTTACCCTTCCCCCCTCCTCTTACCTCCTCCCCTTACCACCCTCTCAAATTTTCAACATTTTCAAACAGCTCATGTGCCACCTTTTGCAATAAATTTTACAATGCCAGAGCTCTGAGCCATAGCCTACATGTTATTCTGATGTATGAGCTATGTTATTGTAAGGTTTCATTAAAATCCATTCAGTAGTTTTTGCATGAAAGAGTAACAAACATAAAACATCCATACATACTTTCGCCTTTATAATATTTGTAGGATTATTAACCTTTGAAAATTATAGGATATTCAAATTTTACAATAATAGAACAGTATTTTTATACTGTAGCGTCTGCGTTGTTGAATTTCAGAACCCGGCTACGAGTGCATATCGGACGCCACACCACAAATAACATCTGTGTAGGTACGTGGAATCTCACACAAAGCTACTATTATAATTCGGTTTCGAATTCAAGAATTCGACAGAAGATGTCGCTACTTCCGTCAGCAGGTCGGACGGGGACGTCTCCCCCCTAGGTATAACTGCTACGAATTTGTGAATATGTGGTATCTTTCCGGATATGAAAAGATTGACGGTAATACACGTTGTATCAAATGGCTATATATTACAAATCACGTCATTGCTCTGTCTCAGTTACTTTGTCCAAGTGACTAGCTATGATTCGAGGAACGGGCTGTTTTTGGAATCAGTTGGTATTGGATCTATAAAATGGTCACCAACACTAACTGGGCGAAGTCAAACCAAAAGCCGCCCGCAGGACCTAGCAATAAAAACCTGCGGAGCGGGTTACGACATGATAAATACGTTAATTGTATGTTAGAAGAGTAACCCTTGAAAAATGACAAAATCCGTATCACAAAATCATGATCAACGCGAACAGATTAATGTAACACCAATATAATACACGACAACACAACAAACTACATATTATATCAAAAATACACTCAACAAAGTTCGGACTGAAATCATTAGAATACATTGCCTACACTAACTATAACAAATTGCCTGAAGAATTAAGACAGGTAATATGCCTCTAACAAATCTCGAAACAATATATTGAAATCTTATTTTTTTAAATGTTATCTGGAAAACGAGTCATAAGATTATCTCCAAGTTCCAAACTTTGTACATCTAGATATGGTGGGTGCAGTTTATATCTTTTTTTAATCTTGACATGTATTTTGTATGTAAACAACTTGTATTAGGTCTGTGTATTTTTGAGCCCGTACCTTTTTTTGTGTTTTCCTAATTTTGTTTTTTTATGCATTTCTATAGTCCATCATGGAGGATACTTTATTTTAACTTTTTGACACCAAGAGTACATAAAACAAATGAGTGGTTATAATAATTCATCTTATAAGACATGTTTCTGTGAAATGTTTTGTACATTTTTTTCATCATATATTTTGTCTGCATATTGGGTTGGGTTGGGTTTAAATGTTCAAAAGTACCAATTAGCGAACCCTTGATGAGTTTTGATAACTCATGGGAGTGCAACTTCGTTGTATGTTTTATTAAATAAAAAAAAAATGCAAAGGGAATACACATTTCACATGTGGAAATTATTATTAAAATAATTTGCAAATAAAAAAATATTATTATTTTATGTAAGTACCTTAAGTAGGAACGAACAATAAATTAACCCAAAAGAAATCCGGCAGAAAAATTATTCTAAGTTAATTTTGAATTCGACAATCAATTTTGAAAATGACACTTAAATTCAAAACAACTACGAGTTCTAGATTTCATTGAAATAGAATTACAGACACAACTGAAAATAATATTTTTGTGATTGAAAGATTTTTTGGCTCTAACGATCCCAGCACGTAACAGTTTGCGCGTTGAGATATAAAACACAATTTTAATCACGGCATTAAACTTTATTTTGAAAGTAACTTCACAGAAGCTAGTAAAAATATTTGACTAAAATCACTTAATTAAAATACTAAAATTACTATTTTTTTTTTTTAAATACGTTTATTCAGTTTTTAATTGTACAATACTTTATCTCACTTAACCCTACATTCATAAACTATATTTACTGTTACAATGATCATAAACATACTATATGTCTCTTTGATACGCCCTATTTGTAAGTGCACCAAATTTTTAAACTATGAGGATAATAATAAATAATACTATATTATATTAATAAAAGGAAGGTTTATTTGAGATCAACACATGAAAAAACAATTTTGGAGATCATTCAGAGAATTCGCACATAAGCATAAACACAAACTTCCCCAATGTTCTATGCACATGTGACGTTTGCAAGAGGTGCAGATAAATCTAGTCACACTTTTTTTGTAACAACAGAAGTTGCGTAGCTTCCAAGTTTGTATTCCAAGATCGGCTGTACATCAGGCAAAGTATCGACTAAAATCGCATCGATGTTCCGTTTTAGGCAAAAGTTGGTGTTTAACGCCGTAACCAAGGCTCGATCAACTTATTTGATACTTCTTTGACAAAAGCTCTCCTTGTCAGTGGTTTGTTTTGAAAACGACTATTATTGTGGATCTGGATGACAAACGAATCGACTATGGCATATTCAACACACCGTAAAAGTAGCATAGTGGCCATCTTCGGGTTATGCTATTGCACGACATATTATGACACATTTGGTAGAATGTGTCAACAGCACCTTTAGTCGAGTTATAAAATTCTATAATATCTGGTTTACCAGATGGTGCTAAAGTGCCAGTTCCACGAGTCGTGGACAAGAAGAAGAACATTTTTATTCTTCTTTGGTTTGAAAGTTGTTAAAAAAAATTGTTACACTATTCATAAACATGTGTACCTCAGAAACCTTAGGCGTAGTATTTGCGCAACTACACGTTTACGCGCCAAGATCCCTGGCGCCACACTGAGCTCTAACCTTGTCGGGAGGGTACTGAGACGAACGTATAGCCATCTCTTTAGCGGTGCGCTCTATGAGCGTTTAACTACTTCAGGGTGTATTAGAGACGTATGTTTATGAATCTAGGGTTAAACCTTACAAAACTGATCAATCAGTGTGATCGGAAGAAATCTCTCATTTTTCCTACTTATTTGCTTACAATAATATTATTAAATGTTTGATATTTTGGTGCGTAATACATAGTAATTACTTAATATTAAAATACTTAACTAATAAATAATTCTTATGAGCATAATGTACTGCTATAATGAATAATGAAACTGATTTTTAGCGTATACCTACTACTGCTAATTTGTGGTTAATATGATGGGTACTTCTGACAGGCTACAAAACATATACTTAGTAAAACAATGCAATTTTTTAGCAACTCATCCGAAAAATTTCCTCGGTTTCGATGAGAGAAACCACTGGAAGCACATAATTTCTTCGTTATTTTTTGAGAATAACAGTGTTGCTCTGAACTCTCCGTATACCATATTCTTGGGCCATTCGTCATAATTTACAAGAAAGTTTTTCGCTTCAAGCCTTCCCTGGAAACATACAAAAGTTTAGATATTTTGGAAGGAAACTGTTGGTCATGGTTTAGATTTGTGATATCACCTTATTATTTCTAATATCAGTTATTACAGCAAACTTACAGAAGTGACGATGTTTTGGAAGGTAACCGTATGTCATGGTTTAGATTTGTGATATCACATTATTATTGCTGTCATCAGTTATTACAGGAAACTTATAATTTTTTGAAGCCGTAATATTTTTCACTGGAATTCCTTATTCTAATTACTGAACAGGGGTACTGCTTTCAAAATGCACGACGTTTCTCCACCCTTAATGAATTTATTTTTTATGGGTTTATTTTGAAAACAATTTCTTCTTTATGACCAGAATATAGGATCAAAAATATAATAACACCAGAGCATAAAATCATCTGATCTGTTCGAGATGTATGTTGGCGGAGGCGTAAATTGAAGAAAGCGCGATGTGCCGCTGATATGTTTCTACATACCTTTTCGACTGGACACTTCGGTGGACGACCCACTCTCTCCAAGAACTCTTTCGCCCCTTTGGCTACCCACTTGAAGAAAAATTTGCACGCGTATGTGTTATTCTCAATATAGTAATTCGGCTTATAGCCCCCGTCCCCCCACTTGGCGATGTTCAGATTTATCTAAATTAAAAAAATATATTTAGAATGTATTTTCTCTTTTGTAGATATTATATGTTAGAGTATATGTTAGTTCAACTTACCCCTACAGTATCATCAAAGTCTACGTCTATTATAGCGTAACCGCTATATGACTCTAAAGTTCGGTTTACTTTCATTCGTTGAATTGAAATCATATTAGGACTATTGTCATCTTCTACGCACAATCCGAATCCTTTCAATGTTAATTCAGCAGGACCCTAAAATCAAAATCATTATTGATATGTAAGCATTATTTTTATATAAAAAAATCAGAAAAAATCGACTATCGACATATCTCACGTACAATCATTGGAATATCAGCCGATACGAGTGCAACCAAAAAACTCCATGTAAAGAGAATTGACCCAGATAATCTCCGTAAAAGCAACAGTACGCTCATCATGCTTGATGTTTAGGGTCAAAGTGGTATCTTTACCATTAAACTAATGATTTATATAAATAATGTGAAGCTAATTTATGAAATTAAACGGAACAAAATGTGCATCATTAAACACGTGTAATTAATTCATAACAATATGTATACGTGTTTATTTGCACGAATACGTAAATCGTCAACAAACACTTGCAATCATTATTAGGTTCCATCTTCACGTTGAAGTTCTCTGATCAGCAATCAATTTCTTCATATCTTGTCCGATACGCTTCAGAACCTCCATTGATTTCTTAAGCACCCTTTGATTCACTCCCTTTGCAATTTTTCAGAAGTTTTTCTCCGGTAGAAATTTCTCAAAATTAAAATTTTAAGAAATTAAAATTTGTCACCCCATTTTCAGCATCTATGGGCAGTTGTGTTAGGATTGATGAAAGTGTCTGTCCACCGACTGCGTGGCTTGCCGGATGGAAAAAGGAGATCCTCTGACCTCTCCAGCTGGACTCTCTCAACCCATCGCCTTGCACCGTAGTGGAATGGAGGAATTCCTACGTCCGTCACTTCTGGACGCACTGACCGATAGATTTCTATCCACCCCTCAAAGGTTTTTCCTTCTCATAACTTTCCCTAAAAGTATTCTCTACAACACTTCCAAAGATTCTTTATTTTCCTTTATTTAGTAGTATTTTTCACACAATTTTACGCGATCAATAGATTTTGCAGTATACAACCTGATATACCTACTTTTCTAATGTAAGCTAGTGTTTGTGTTTAGACAAGGAATGGTCGTTAATTATAAAAAAGAAGTTTGAACACAGACAGAATAAGTATTCAGGAAACACAAATAACAATAGTAAAAGAACATAACGAATAATTAATAGGATATTATTTTTACGCAAGATAATCAAAAAAATATCTAAAAATAAATCTTACGTGCTTAGTTCAATTTCATTGGTAAATGGCTTATAATTAATAATAGTAATATGGTTCCCAAAGATGTCGGATGGCATATAAGGAAAATAATTTCTCTTAGGGCCACCTATGTGGAGAATGTAAAAAAAATAATAAGGTGAAAATTTTGAATTAATCAGTGATAGGTAAATTGACAATTATGAAGCGAACAATGAAGAAGAAATTCTGAAATTAGTCATATTTATTATTTAGGAACTGTTTCTCATTTACTAGAATTTTAGGAAAATGGTAAGTTTCTGCAAATATAATATTGATTGAAGGGCGATATATCATAATATATTGAAATTGTAACAAAACCATTTTTACGACTTTATGTCCAGGTTAAATCTTCCCCACAAGAAAAACTAAACCCTTCCACACACTTCTCCACAAATGATCATCTAGTGAATCTAGTCAATCCACGCTATGCAAGTGCACTATATAAAAATAATAAATACAAAACAATACAAGAACAACATGTCAACCGACCAGAGACCAAATGGGAAAATAATTCACCGACTCCAGATATTTTCATATCAGACGGTGCGGTTCGGTAGAACTCCTAGCTGGACCGATAAATCCTACTGATCCGTCAATATAAATATAAAATTATTATTTGGGAGGCGGGAATGCGTACCGCCGCCCAGGGAACCTTTATTGGATAACCAACACATCTGCCATAGGTCACCCCAAGTGGTTCGCTACCAAGTGGTTTGGTGATTTAGCAGGGGTGCCCGGGTTCATGGGGTGAGGTTTGTCTAGGTCTTGGAGGCGGATGACCAAGACACACTAAGACTAAACCTCAGATTCCTACCCACCCATTAAACCCTTTTCCTTCCCAGAACTCTCCTATCCTTCCATTCCTTAAAAAAAACTCTACACAGCATCCCCAAAGATGACATGGGCCCTGAGGGAAATTATTTTCCTGAGGGCCTTCTGTGTGGAGCTCATGTAAAAAAAAAATAATAATAAAAATTAAAAAATTAATTAAAAATTAAGAAAATTTTTAATCAAACCATCTTAGATACATTATTATTTCGAGCGTGTAATTATAAAGGTGACTGGACAACTCAGAATGAAACCTACTCAGAAGCACCTCAGAAAGCGCATTAAGAGGATGATAAAAAAAATATTTTTATAATGGTTAAATAGAGTAAGTTAGGTTAGGGTTGCCGGCTATTTTAAAATTATTTTTTCATAGCTTTTAATGACCTCTCTGAGGTATTTCTGTGTTGGTTTCATTCTGAGTTGGCATGATACCATTTATGGTATCATGCCAGGAAGGAAAATGCTTATTCAGGTTGCCCGGCAAAATAATCATACAACAGAAATAATCCTCTCCAGCCGTACTCTCTCGACCCATCATGGATGCATTAGTACGTAATTCTTGAACTCCTAAACTCAGATATTTCCACCTAGCATCCTCAGAGATGACATAGGCCCCGAGGGAAATTGTTTTCCTCAGGGCCTCCTGTACGGAGCTTATGTAAAAAAAAGTTCAAACATGGTGAAGCCGGTACTTTAGATGGACGTGAACAATTTGTGTCCAATTGACAGAATAGTCGTGTTTTTACATAAAAATACTGTTTATTTCACTCCTATAATCATTCAGATTAGATCAGTTCATGATATAATTGGCATAAACAAAGGTGATTTTATTGTGCTTCAAGTATCATCACGCAGTGCTGCACAGTGATAAAATATCCTATTTATGTCCTCGCAGTGCTCCGATTGTTCACAAATCATTATTGAATTGTGAATTAAATTTGAAACCTAACATTCATTCTAAATTTATGAAAACAACCGACAAGTTTTGAGGTAGTTCAAATCGGACAGTTGACTTATCAGCAAACGCTCCGTTTAATTTACTCCGAAAATCAATTATTATCCACCCAGTCATGAGTTCAATTCCTAGGCTGGTTAAGGCACTCCGGTCATGGAGAAACTGAAAAAAAACAGTTCTCAACTCAATCGCTATCTAAGTCAAGGGAACTTGCGAATTTCATTGGCGGTAAGCACACAGGCAACTTGTTAAAGTCCTGTTGTGAAGGGTGGCGACTCGCAGTGCTAGTGGCTAGTGGCGCGGCCGGCGCCTTTCAGTTGCCAGGTTGACAGGCTGCCACGGTTACGCCTCACGACCTGTCAAGTTTTCGAATAATTTGCGATATGTCAAAGCAGGAAAATATCGATTTCGTTCAGAAGGTTGATAAAGTATTATTATACATTAAGGTTGATAAATGATAAATTATTAATAAATTATATTTTTGTTTAAACAAGCTGATATAATTACTGAAATCGTAAAGTTGAGTTGCGACGTGAATTGAGTTGCCAACCAGTTTTCGGTTTCTCCATGAGCGAAGGCCATAAGTCTTCTGTCACAACACAAGCAACATTTTCCGCTTACTGTGATGGTAGTAGGAGAATTTCAAATATTTCAGGATTATTCGTACCTATCCCGAGGATTTTTTTTTTTACATGAGCTCCACACAGGAGGCCCTGAGGAAAATAATTTCCCTCAGGGCCTATGTTATCTTTGGGGATGCTGTGTGGAGGGTTTTTTAAGGAAAGGAAGGAGAGGAGAGTTCTGGGAAGGAAAAGGGTTTAAGGGTTTCAAACCTCACCCCATGAACCCGGGCACCCCTACTAAATCACCAAACCTAGCGAACCACTTGGGGTGATCTATGGCAGAGGTGTTGGTTATCCAATAAAGGTTCCCGGGGCGGCGGTACCCATTCCCGCCTCCCAAATTGAGGATATTGATATTTCTTTATAAAATAAATAAATTGGAAGATATATTTGTATTACCTGAACATCCTTAAAAAGTGTTAGTTTAAGTATAGATTTTTGACACAATTTCTCATGAAAAAAATATTAATATTTTTATTTTAAATTCTAGCCGTAAAGCAAAGAATATCCTCAGAAAATTAGTGGAACGTGGAGTAGCAATGAAAAATATGAAGACAAGATATGAAAGCAGTCGACGTTAAATGGAGACGAGTTTATAATATATCTAGAATTAATTAGTGAACATTTTTTACGTGGCATAAAAAAATCTTTAATAATAATAATAATATTTGGCTAATTTATATAGCGCCGTTTTCGCAAAAAATCACCTCAATATAAATACATAAAATAATAATTTTACTGGCTTACAACTAAGATTTACAATTATTACTAGTGACTTACATCTAAGACTTATAGCTAGTGGCTTATGACTAAGACATGTAAACGCTATATTTAGGGTATACAATTAAAGGTAAATAATTTAGGGAAAAACTTTCAATTGAAAATCACATGTTTCCAGTGGGTTGATCATACATTTTTCTACCATGATCCAAGATCTGGGTACCACCCTGTATACGTGCCATTCAGGAAAATATATAACAAAGATATTTTCGCTCAGCTAAATGATATTCAAGGTATTGTTCCAATTCAATTCTACATATTTTTTTAAATCATTCATATCGTTAAGTTATAAACAATGTAGTAAGTACATCTTCAATATTCGCACTAATGAATATTTTGAAAAAAAAATGCTGTCTCTGGAGAAAGAAACTTTAGTTTCGTTCAACAAATAAAACTAATATAAACGCAATATAATTTTAAGGCAGCAGTAGATACAGAATTATAAAAAAAATCAAATGTTCCACCGTGTTGGTTATGCAAAGAATATTATATTTTTCATGTAATATAATGTTAGGTACGTATTATTCTGAATATACGTAGAAAAAGAATTATGTAGAAAAAATAGATAACACAGATAAAAAAAAAAAAAGAAAAAATAGGGAGTCGATCATTAAATGAAATATGTAAAAATTGTAATATGTATGTTTAATTTAACACGTCTCTGTTTCATTTAAATTTCAAGATTAGAAAATTCCTGTTTTACCATAACCATTATAACCGTAATCATATTAACCAAACTATTCACATCCGATAATCAAGAATATTATAAGGCAAGGAAAACAACAGTGTATGCTTGTTTTCTTGATTTAAGTAAAGCCTTCGATTGGGTATCTCACATACTGCTTTGGAAAAAACTAAAAGAAAGCAAGGTGCCAGGTTCAATAATTAACATTCTGGCAGTCTGGCATCATCAACAAGAGAATCAAGTTATTTGGAAAAACGACAATATGTAATGCGGCTTCAGACAAGGGGGAAGCTTATCACTGATTCTATTTAACGTCTATATGAACAATTTAAGCGATAAACTCACTTCAGCAAACGTAGGCTGGGAAACACCTGCGTTAATAACATTGCATACGCAGATGACATGGTAATTTTGTCTCCAAGCATTAAAGGAATTAGAAAACTGATAAAGATTTGTGATGAATATCCTGCTGAATATAACATGGTCTACAACCCAACCAAATCTGTGTTGCTAGTATGCAAGTCAGGCGCAGGCACCATGAAAGTATTACCCGTCAGCCTAAACGATACAAAAATAGCTGAAAAATTCGAGGTCAAATACTCAGGACACATCGTAACAGCGGACCTCACTGATGATTCGGATATTGAGCGACAGAGAAGATCACTGCGCATTAGGGCAAATATGATTGCTCGAAGATCAAACAAGTGTAGCAAGGTGCAAAAAGGCAACTTTTTAACATGTACTGTTCGAGCCTATTATACCTCGGAGCTGTGGACCAACTTCAAGAAAGCATCACTAAAAGAATGGAAGTACAGTACAATAATTCATATCGAACGCTTTTTGGATTGTCCTGGTACTACAGTGCCACCGAGATGTTTGAAGAAGGGCGAATTCCCGGATTCCGAGCACTGATAAAAAAACGGATCACCAACTATAGAACGCGACTAGCCTCGAGCGAAAACAGTCTTGTGATGGCAGCATTCCACTTCTGGCAGGGTCCTATCTACAAGCGATGGAGCCACTTTCTGATAACATAGATTTAAAACAAAAAGTTACCCTTTTTCAATTTTTCTTATGTTATTTTGTATTATTATTATTTTCTTTTACCATGTGATTTTTTTTTCATCTTGCAATATTTTTATTTTTACTTGATATATTATATATTATGTATAACATGGAACTCGTAGGACTGCACCACCCTCCCGAGATCTGGAATAAACATTAAAAGAAAAAAAAAATTTTTCTTCCTTCAATAGAGCCATCATGTAGATTCTTGTTTCATCATCACCGTATTTCCTTATTATATAGGATTTTCTGTCTCCACATTTTCGATTGACTTTCGCTAATATTGTTTTCATTTAATTAAATATTATAATTTGAGATTTTACTCATAAAGTTAAAAATTTAAAATAAATATTCACCCTAGACTTGCAGAAAAGTCAATAGATGCAACATATTTAAAATAAAATGGATAAAAATTTATGCAGACACTATCTAGATAGCATTTAGTTCGGATTGAATCTTGCAATCATGTCATTTAATTAAATATTTTTTATTAGTGGCATTGCAACGCATGCCGGGAACTCACTAGTCACTTATAATTTTTTTAGGATGAATGTTAGGTTTTAAATTTAATTCACAATTCAATAAAGATTTGTGAAAATCGGAGCTCTGCGAGGACATAGGATATTTTATCACTGTGCAGCACTGCGTGATGATACTTGAAGCACAATAAAATCACCTTTGTTTATGCCAATGATATCAAGAACTGATCTAATCTGAACGATTATAGGAGTGAAATAAATAGTAAACAGACCTCTCAGGCAACATTACTAATATTATTATAAAAAAAAACATGAGTATTCTGTTAAATGAACACTCGTTGTTCGTGTCCTTCTAATGTACCGACATCTACAAAGAGTTTTATGTAGGGCCGTGACTTGTTAAAAGTATAGTTGTTTCATCCTAATTTAATAACTTGTAAAAATATATAGTCGTTTCATTCCAATTTCATGACTTATTAAACGATATATATACATACTAATTTTATGACTTGTTAAAAAATATATTTGTTTCATTCTAATTTCATGACTTATTAGACGGTATAGTTGTTTCATACTAATTTCATGACTTGATAAAAAATATAGTTGTTTCATACTAATTTCGAGACTTATTAAAAGATATAGTTGTTTCATACTAATTCTCTTACACGAACTGCAGGGTATATTTCACTACTTCTATCGCCTACATGGGGTGCTCCGTATGTACTGAACGCGCTTGTACACAATGCGGGTTTGAACTGTGCACCTACACTTACGTTTAGACTTACGGAATTCAATACTTCGTTTGCGTGAATGCACTATGAAAAAATACATGGATGTTGAACAACATGGTGAAGTTAAATGAAAAAATCTGTTTACTTACTTGATATATATTGAAATAATTTAATATAATAATAATTAGAAAATACGCGTAGCTCCATATATGTGAAAAATCATCTTGTAGCGGTGATAATTAAATAAAATCCGATTACTTTACGGTAAACACAATTAGTCTTTATTTGGAGTAGGTACAATCAATTTGCAAGTATAACACAGTTCAATAAAAGTAAACCAGTACAAAACTATAACAATCACATAGGACCGGAAGGCTACTCTCTTTCTCGAGGTATCACCTGACCTTATATCGGTTAGGTTAGGCCATCTGTAAGCCCGAGCTGCGAGGTGCAATAGGCCACTTGCATCACATTTAAAAAAAATCCGGTTTAGGCAAATACTATAAGACATTTTGTATTTTTTTTCTTTTTTAATCGTATTTTTTAAATCCTGGCGACTTTTGGAAAATTTCAATCCGAAAAATCAGACCAATTTTTATAAACCGAAAAGACGGGACATAATTTTATGGGTGCGAAAAAACGATAATTGCATAGCCGAAAATCATTAAAAAAAATAACATTTTCCACACGAATGGCACAGGAGAATAATGAGGCATACCAAAAATATTACATCTCATAAATATTTTTTTCCTTGATCCATCTTATTGATCATAAATCATGATAATGTCCAACGTCTATGTTACTAAATCCAATGTAATATACTTGTATTTGTAAATTATAATAATAATTAGAATATTATAAAATTTGATTTTGTTAAAATCAGCACCACTACCATTATACCTCAAAACACAGCATAAAATGTACGGGGTTCTCTTCGTAATATCTGTCAAAAAGTCAAACCAAATGATAAGTTCGGAGAGAACAAACAACAAATCTAGTGAATGTTAAATGTCAAATTCAAAAATTCGCATGAAATCAAAGTGTTGCCAAATAAAAAAAATAAATCAGTATGGAATTTTATAAAATTAATTAGAACATTTTTGGAAACGGGACATTTCCATGTAGTGACGTCACGAGCCCAAATAATGAATTTATTTATTTAAAAAAAAAGACTGAACATTTCTAAAATTTTTACTAACATTTTCGTAATCTTTGTAAAAAAATCTATTCACACGATTTTTTCCAAGTCGTTATGAAATCCATGCAAGTGGCCTATTATATCCCATAGTCCCCTAAATATTATAAAATTTGATTTTGTTAAAATCAGCACCACTACCATTATACCTCAAAACACGTACAGACAGCATAAAATGTACGGGATTCTCTTCGTAATATCTGTCAAAAAGTCAAACCAAATGATAAGTTATATAAGTTCGGAGAGAACAAACAACAAATCTAGTGAATGTTAAATGTCAAATTCAAAAATTCGCCTGAAATCAAAGTGTTGCCAAATAAAAAAAATAAATCAGTATGGAATTTTATAAAATTAATAAGAACATTTTCGGAAACGGGACATTTCCATGTAGTGACGTCACGAGCCCAAATAATGAATTTATTTATTTAAAAAACATTTTCGTAATCTTTGTAAAAAAATCTATTCACACGATTTTTTCCAAGTCGTTACTAGTAATGGACTATTTAATAGGCCGTGATCGACACGCAGTTTTGAACGACGAGCTGAGTAAAAAATCAATCAAACACGACGAGCCACGAGCCAGGCTCGTCAACTCACAAAACCGCGGTTTTGCAATGATACACCGGCGAGCTTTACCGACGAGCCATAAGACCGCGGTTTTACTCGCCCGTCGATCAGGGCCTTAAGGGTGCGTTTCCATAGAAGCAAAGCGGAGCAGAAAAAAACAGAGACGTGCAAAAATTGACCAATCATATTGTTCAGATATGTTATTTTTGAATATTGAGAAATGTCAAGTAAAACGATTTTCCAGAACTCATTCTCATATTTTACATTAATATAATTTAAATAATGTTAAATTTACACCAGTATTACAAATTCGCGACTTGGGAGTTATATTCGATTCAAACTTAACATTCACAGCACATATAGATGATATAACTAATAAGGCTTTAAAGATTCTTGGCTTTCTTTGTAGAACCCTAACTGATTTTAAGTCCATGGATTGCATGAAAACACTCTACATTTCATTAGTTAGATGTCAAGTAGAATATAATTCACCTATTTGGTCCCCTTTCTATAAAGTACACTCTAACAAAATAGAACGTGTTCAACACAAATTTCTTAGGTACTTAAATTTCAAACTCGAAATTCCAATAGAAAACATTAATTATTTAAGTTTAATGAATCGACTAAATTTAATTACGCTGTCTGACAGAAGAATCATTTCAGACCTAATTTTATTGTACATTGTTATGAACAACCTAATTGACAGCCCTGCCATCGTTTCTAGTATTAAACTCCATGTCCCGACAAGGAATACTAGACAAAATATAACATTCTTTTGCAACACATACACAACCAACTATCAATCACACTCACTTACCAATACGATGCATGATTTAGGCAACAAGTTTGGTGGTATTGTAGATGTATTCGCTGATTCCCTTTACATTCTAAAATGCAATTTAAACCAACACTTTGTGGAATCCTACAAATTATTGTAACGTGGGTATAATATATTTAACGATTTGATGTGTTATTGTAATGTTTTATATTATATTTTGTTCTATGTTATTGTTAAATATTACATTGTTTAAAATATTTCACGGTTTTACGCAAGAATATACAAGTGGTTTTTTCTTTAAAAACTACTTGTATATTCTTAAAAGTTTTTTCACTTTTATAACTTTTGGTATAAATTCTATGTATGTGTAATCCTCGATATCTTAAATATTATTTTATAATCTATGTAAAAGCCCCTACGGGCGTATAACGACAATAAATAAATAATATTAGTTACTAAATAATTAACAGTTTTTTTTTTAAATTAAAATAATCATAAGAAAAAAATATAGCTTAAGGTGATTTTCTCACGAAAATGGCGCTATAGAAGTCATCCAATTATTATTATTATTATTAAGGAGATTAGAAAGTAATTACGGGTGATTTTGAAAGTAACTTCTTAAAAAACAAAGTGTATTAAGGGTGCTACGAGTGTCTGCTAAATGGCATCTAATGTCCGTTGCAATGTACTCAGCTGCTCCCCATGCCTTCTCCCCCCTCTCGTTTTGAGAATAGCTTTGTATACCTTGCATTGAGCAGTCAAATTATTAACTGCTTTCTTGAAGTATCTCAATACCGGTAAACGACTGCTAAACTCAACATACACTTGATCTGGATTGTTTATCGACATTTTAAGGTATTAACAACATAAGAATCCAAAAATTATGTTTATTTAACTCACATAAACAATAAATAATGCATAATTTAAGAAAAAGTAATGATCATAACTAAAGCAAACTAAAACAAACAAATAGCACAACAAAAACAAACAAATGGCTGCCAGCACGCACGCAAGTATCTCTTTCTCAATTACTTGACACAGTTTTATATTATCTGTCCCGCTCGTCATCCGTCTCTAATATTCGTAAATAGTTGGAATAGTTTTTTTTCTTCGATCTACACTCCCGCCCGACCGTCAGTCAGTCAGTGCACCACTCGCGCCCCGAGTGGACGTGTGTAGCGTCGCTGACTACTGCCGCCCAATCCCGTCGATCTCGAACGGGATCTCGTCATATTATGCTTCGGAATTGATCCCGAAAAATGTCACGAGATCTGGCGAGATTGAGATTCCGCGAGATCGGGATTGCATTCACTACCTGCGATACAGAATATTGGTCGTTGAAATATTCCATAGGAATTATCTGCGCGTTCAAGATTCCGCTCCAATGAACGAATTTTCACAGGGGTGCAGCGGGCGAATTTACGAGTAAGTGGCACGCTGTTCAAAATGTAGTAATGTGATAATTTATTTTTCATCTTTTTCATATTTTCTATCGTTTAGGATGTCACAGCACATACGCTCCTGAGAGAAAACCGCCACTGCTTTAAACCATTCGCACAGTCGTGTAAAAAATCATAATTACGTTTAACTGACTGTTAATTGCTTGTAACTGTTTATTGCGTTTTACTGCAACATGGTATAGATGTTTAAAATGTAGAAAATAGATCAAAGCAACAAGAGAAATAATGATATTGAACACTAAATACACAGTTATCGGCCTAATCAGCTTGAAATGTTACACAACCCGACTTCCTAAACATTACATTTAAAATGGACCATTGTACTCGTACAATACAAGCGTACTTGTAAACTCTGTCAATTAATAATATTTTCGAATTTGAGGTAGACAACTTCCGATTAATATTGCAGTTAATATTTACATTCCATGCGTTGAGGCTCGTCCACCAAAATGTTGAACACTTTCGCAGCACGAATAATATGTCTCCTATTTTTGCTAACGAAATTTGAAATAGCGCTTTCTGAAAATACACTTCTCGTGAGCAAAAACATAGTTTCATGATATAAAGGAAAAAATCTCCACCTAATGATAATAAAACGACTGTTTGGTTTTCAGGGGCCGGCTGACGTCAATTTGATTGATATGTTGCAGTGTGAAGACTCTGCGACATACCAGAACAGTTTTGTGTTTGAAAGGAAGAAATTCAACCGGACCACCGAAGTATTTGATGGAAATCTCACGTTATACGATGACTTTGATGATTGTATTGGGGTAGGTATCAAGTTCGTTTTTTTTAACAGTCCAAGGAAAACAAATTCAAATCCGGTCAATATGAAAACAAGTGCAATAAGGATGTGGAGGGCTTTGGCGGATCACCAGCTCACAGTTAAAATCGGCAGCCCGAGCATACATACATAATTGTACAATGGTACTAATTAAAAAATCTCCCGAGAAAAGATACATGCTGCCGACGGGACTCGAACCCGCGTCCTTTGTGATATCCGGTCAACTGCTCTTTAACCACTGAGCTACGTCGGCTACCCGCCAAATTCACCTACATCCTTCATAGTTATCCGGAAAAACAGCTAGTTAAAAATTTTAACTAGAGAAATGCACATTTCAAATATAGAATTATTTTTAACCGGGTCTCCAACATCGTTCGCCATGTTACAGCGAATGACATCTACGCAAAGCGGTGGGCATCCGACCTATTTTTCCACCTACATTATCAAATGAACAACTTTCATTGGCACACTTCCTTTTCGTTTCTCCCTGTGTTTCTATTATCTATATCTAGCACCCGAACGTACCTCCGTAAGTATGTTAATTTGTAACATTGAAAATTGCTTTTAAATATTACAGATATATATAAATGTTGCCAAATGGGGAGACGGGGGCTACAAGCCGAACTACGCATTGTACAACGAGAGCAGCGCTTGCTACTTTTTCATCTCACACGTCAAAAAGGGTTTTGAAGAAATCCTTACTAGTGCTGGCCGCCCTGTATCTTGTCCCATGAAGAAGGTATTGAAATTCTGCCCTAAAACCATAATCATTATTTTTGAAAATTCGTCTTTTCAATTTTATATGAAAAATTCTCTTATTATAACTTTTGAAGGTTATTCCCATCAATGTAATATTATATCATTGAAGAAGAAGATAATAATAATATAATCAAAACGAAAATATAAAAGAGAACAAGACACAAAAAAAGATAATGGTCGCAACTGGGTCACGAACCCAGAACCTCTCGTCTATCACTCATGTACTTGGAAAAAAATTAAGGTTGTTACTTCAAAAAAATGTGCGAGGATAAATTTTACTTACCATTTTTTTTGTTAAGGGAACACCTGCGCACTTGCGCAGCCTTTTCATACAAAACATAAATTTGGATAACCAACATACCCAAGCAAACTGAATAATTATATTAAATCAAAAGATGTAGCCAATATCTCGTACGAAAATGTTCTACTTTATTAATTTGTGTTTCAAAATATAAATAGGCCATGAAAATATTTAATTTTGCATGATTTTAGAGGCAACTTCGGCATTTTTTTTCATTTCCCTAATATAAGCTTCAATGCAAAGATAGGTTGCGCAATAGGGTCAAAAACTATTTTTCCGCTGCTCTTTTTTATCAGAAAATTATCTTGTCGCATTACTAAAAAAGATAAATTCTTTTTGAAATGACATGCTTATTATCAAAATAATAATATTTCACTAAATAAAAATATAAAAAATGTTTGGCGTTTCCGCAAACTATAGAACATATTAAGTAAATCTGGATGTTCTGTATTAGCGCCGTCCGAGTATACATTTAGGCACAATCAGGTTTTAAAAATAATTCACCAAAGTTTGGTAATTACACATAACTTGATTGACTGCCGTAATATAGTACCATTTTATGAATACGAACCAAAGACAGAACAATTAGTCATAATAGACCCGATATAGATTTACATGACAAAATTTAAAAAAAATAACATTTATCATTGATGTCGCTATTCCAAATTCCTGTAATATTCAAAAATCTGTTTCTGAAAAAATAAGAAAATATACAGATTTAGGAAACGAGATTAAAAGAATTTGACATTCTCAGACGATAAAAATATTACCATGTAAACCTATATCGATCGACCATGCTAGGGGGCCTGGGGTCCTAGCATGGTCAATCGATATAGGTTTTATCGAAAATGTCGGTAACTTGCCATCGCTCCCGAGCACGACTGCAGGCCGCTAACGAACAAAAAACAGTTCACAACGACTAAGGGTTCTTGATTTATTTAACGTGAACTGTTATTTCTTCGTTAGCGGCCTGCGGTTGTTCTCGGGAGCGATTACAAGTTACCGACATTTTCGATAAAACCTATATCGATCGACTATGCTAGGGGGGCTGGTGTGCATTATCAGAGGTAGGCAAAGAGAATAGACCGCCACATAACTACTCTGACTCGGCACCCACTGCTTGATTCACATTCACATATGTATGGTACAATATATATATGGTACCATACATACTCTTATGTTCTTCTGATATTACCCGACACAAATATTTGATTCACTTCATCTTGACATGGATTCTTTGAGCGTCCCCTACTTCTTCTACAAATAATTTCCGTTTTAAATAACCATTTTTTTTATATTCTCTTTACACTCCTTTCTTCACTAATTTATCCGCTCTACAAGCCCAAACCTTCCCTTTAAGCTAGACTTCACTTTCTTAATGTTAGCATGGTTATACGAAATTTTCGATAGATACTCCTCAGAGATCTCATTTCCGAAACATACAGTACTCTCATCCTACCTCTGCCCGATCCATGGCTCTCTGCCATACACCAGGATTGGTATCAGCACTCCATTTCGGACTGCTAGCTGAACTAGGGATGGACATTTAAAAAATGCATTGATGTTTCTTCCGATGTAATGCATCGATGTTAATGCGATGTATTGAGAAATTCCAAAACATCGATTGTTTTTCGCAATAGACATGTTTACGCCTTAAGAAAACTAGTTAAGTTAAGTACAAGGAAAAATATTTATTAAATTTCACAATCACACAGCAAACACAGCTTTATTTTGTTTACGAATTCCAATATTTTTTTCAGTGCTACGTCAAAACAAAAGTTTACTTAATCTTTTTCCCTTCAATCGGTTTCTTTGCTTAGTCAAAAACTAGCCTAGCCTGTGAAAAGAGTCTTTCTTATGGCAACTGTTAAATACTTAAAAGCTATTTTGTACAGCTTTTGGAATTGTAATTTATAATCACTCCATTAATATTATTTTATATTTAAGGTTATATTTTTTAAGTTTGACTTAACCGGCTTCGCAGCAAAGGGAACATAACCCATTCAGCCAAACCGATAAATGGTAGGCGTTTTATATTGACTGAACCGATTATTACGTTCCGATTCACGAAACGTCGTGAAAGGCACTGCAGTCGTGAGTCACTGTTGGTCATACTCATAGACACTCATCTCATACTTTGCGTATTCGATACATCGAATAAAAAACATCGATATATTTTCGATGTTGAAGTATTAACAATACATCGATTCAATACGATGCATCGGTACTATACATCGAGTGTTTACAATACATCGATGTATATCGTCCATCCCTAAGCTGAACTTCACCAAAACCCTAGAAAAACTTATAATCCAAATGGAAAATTAAAATTTTTACACCTATCCAGATTGAAACATGTTTTTAATTATAATTTTAGGGTGTCATCCCCGTCAAACACTACAGATTTGACTACCGAGACCTGCCCGACGAGATGGTTTACGGAAAATTCAGAGCCACAATTAATTTGGTTAAAAATGACGAAGTGGTGATGTGCTACGTTTGGTTTGTCGAATCTAGAGTGAAAAGTATATTGGGATGAAACTTAAATAAAATTTATTTTATCAACAATTTTTGACATTTTTTTTAGTACTTCGCTACGTTTGGTGATTTAGCAGGGGTGTCCGAGATCATGGAGTAAGGTTTGTCTAGGTTTTGGCGGCGGATGCGTCTGTTCACCAACTGATTGATTGGAAACACTAATCGTGGGAGACCTTTCGACCTCTTCAGCCGGAGTCTCTCTAACCATCGCCTTGCACCGCAGTGGAGGGGATTGATTCATACGTCCGTCAATCCTGGACACACTGACCCCCAGATTTCACAGAACTTCTTATCCTTCTTTTGCATAAAAAGACCCTCCAGACAGCATCCGCTAAAGTAACATAGGCCCTGAGGGAAATTATTTACCTCGGTTCCTCCCGTGTGTAGCTAATGTAAAAAAAGTTAAAAAAATTAAACTAACTAGTATCTTAGTGTTGTGTTCAATGTTTTACTTACAAATTGATTTATCATCAAGCAAATTATGTATGTTCTACAAAACAATGAAGGTATATTTGTTTTACAGGTAGGAATTTTAATGTTTTAGCTTTTATTTATAATTTTTTCAATTAAAAAATAAATATATTAATTGAAGAAAAAAAATAGATAGGTGCGTATTTTTGCTTAGGTTGGCAGTGGGAAATTGGATTCGTCTGTGAGCTAAAACCAAATATCATTGGTTCAAAGATATTCAAATATTGGTTATTAATTTATGCTGTGGAATTAAGATTATTCGACATGAACAAAATTCCTAGTCATATAGGGTTAGAAATAGGGTTCGTGTGGGCCATGGACATTTGCACCCCTGCAGTCATACTAGCGGGGATTCCGAACGCGGGAGAAGAGAGTGGGCCCTTTATGCGCGTCTTCTGTCTTCTTGGTAATTTGGTCACAATTGATCGCTTTACGGGAGAGCAATGCGCTTTCTGGGTAAAACATTTTTTAGAAAAGCATTATTTTGTTCCGTTCTGTTCAACAATGATTCTATTCTGTTTTGCAAAACAATAATGCTCGCCGCCTATTTCGTTCGCACCACTAATTACAAAGTATTAGTGCCCAAGTGTTAATTTAATTAAATCATGGTTGAAAAAATTCGAAGAATCCGGCACGACTCTCTCATTCGAAGACAAAAAGGGCGGCCATGGAGCAGGAGGGGCGAAGAGAACACGGCGAAAATAAATATGTATGTACGAGACGATCCCAATATGTCGACGCGCAAAGCATTCAGATGCTTTGGCGACAGAATTTTTTCAACCATAGTTGCAGCAGTATGTTAGTTACAATAATAGACTTGGATGCAGCAAGATTTGCAACCTGTCATACTTCCAACGATAGTATACCCATGGTTAAAGAAAACCCTAACACACTGATCTCGAGCATAGGAGATATACCATGGCCTCCCCGCAGCCCAATTTTTTTATGGGATATATTTGTATATATATATATTGTCTTACAAGTCAAGTCTACGTTAATAAAGCAGCGACTACTCCAATTGAAGGAGAACATCCATCAAGATTTTTTTTTTTTACATGTGCTCCACACAGGAGGCCCTGAGGAAAATAATTTCCCTCAGGGCCTATGTCATCTTTGGGGATGCTGTGTGGAGGTTTTTTTTGGGAAAGGAAGGAGAGGAGAGTTCTGGGAAGGAAAAGGGTTTAAGGGGTGGGTAGGAATCTGGGGTTCAGTATGTCCTGGTCATCCGCCTCCAAGACGTAGACAAACCTCACCCCATGAACCCGGGCACCCCTGCTAAATCACCAAACGTAGCGAACCACTTGGGGTGACCTATGGCAGAGGAATAGTCAACATACCCGAGATTTGTGTCGAAATGTTTTCGAAAATCTAAGGGTCAAATTTGAGAAATGCCAGCAGTGAGATGGCGGCCATTTTGACGAAATTATTTTGACGAAACTATTTTCCAGCATATTTTTGTTCTTATCAATAACCAATATTTCAAATAAAATCAGTATTTTTTCATGGTTATTTCAAAAGCGCAAATGTTTATGGCCCACCTTATAGAATTGTTCTATTTTTTAATTATATAGAAACTGAAGTCACAATTTTATTTTCGTACAAATTCCCCTCAATTGGAAGCATTTTCAAAACATCCCATCGTGGTAGATCAATTTTTTCTACGTTTGGATAAAAGCAAAATTCAACTGAAATAAGATTTTTTCTAAAACAAAATTTGTTCTTACGAAAAAATAATAAATAAATTATATTACCAAACATCACATTGTATGGTCATTTACACCTTATCGGAAAGCTGGAGTTATTGTGTCTGATACAGGAGCCACAATTCTAACTTTGGATGGTACATAATATTTTTTTGCTCTTATGTTAAAAAAAATTGTTTTAAATACTAGTAAGGTTTTTAAAATATTTTTTTAATTGTATTTATTTGTTAAATATTTTTTATCGTATTTATTTGGATCTCTTGAAGACCCATGTTTACTCCTTGCTCTTCTCTAAAAGACGATCCAAACAGCATGCACAAAGATGATATAGGCCCGAAGTGTAATTACCTTGTGTAGTTGAATGTAAAAATATTTTTAAAAAAGATAGAAATTAGGTGTAAAAGTTCAGAGTTGCCAATTATTGAATTTATAATTTTATATAATAAGCAAGTTAATTAATTGATCAGGTACTTACAGTATTCTATTATTTTTTATAAATTTATTTGATTAAGTAAATAATCATAATTGATGCATTCCCCGTAATATCATTCTGAAGATATTTTGAAAATGTTACGATTTGTCGCGTAGTAAGTAATAAAGTTTAATTTCAAATCGTTCACCGCCGTAAAAAGTAAAGAATACATTCAATTTACTACTCCCAGGAAGAGATCGTATGCATGGCATCGTAGATCTTCCTAAAAGCCGTCGAGAAAAATATTCCTTCTCACACGTCTTGCATGAAAACGAAAAAGACAGAAGATTCTAGAATGTCGAATGTCTTTAACCGTATTCCTACAAACGAATGGTCCTTTCAAATTGTAGTATTATTTTGGTATTACCAGTTGTAATAACTAGCACAATAATTTTTTTTATTTAGTTGAACGCACACTACGGTTGCTGTTGCCATAATGCGACACTACCTATTCCAATAATAAAATTAGTCTAGGATGCGATAGACATTTAACATTAATTAAATACTTATTCGTTAACAATTATAACGTCAAAATAATACGATATTATCGTTAGAAAATAATGTTAAAATTCCTCTCCGGAACTACTTAATTTTAAATTTGTAACATTTCGAATTCAAATATCACTTAATAATGAAATGGAAAGGTGACCACCGAATTTCGAATGCTGGAATTTTTAAATACTCGAAAAAAATAGTTTTTTTTATAGGTGCCCTTTTTTACTCATTTAAAGTACGCTCTAGCGTGTTTAAATCGCACTTTATGGAACGCGCGTTTTTTAAGTTACCATGGCAACATCAAGAAATCAACAAAATGTGAAGTCTAAATGTCAACTTTTAACTATAAATCTGACAGGAATATTTTAACGCCTTCTTAGCAACGTCATCCTTGCTAATTGCCTTCATGAATGCATGCACTTTCACAAATGATTTTAAATCAACCCCTTTATTTATCCTCAACAGACATTGCAATTTCGAATGTATGGCCCACATAGTCGATGCTTTGTACTGTTCCGACATTTTCTGAAGGTAAGCAAGCACAACTCGTTCATCTACATCTACTACGTTTTGCTCCTCCATCCATGTTATGAACCTTTCATATTCTTTTTTATAAACGTCTTTGGATTTTTCAGGTATTAACCGCGATTCTGCTTTGGTATTTAAATTATCAATATTAGAACTCATTTTACAACACACAATAACTAGTAAAAACTGTGATGTCAACTATTAATCTTATGTGACAGATTGCAAATTAATGTTTGTGTTTTTCATTTCCATGACAACAAGATATTGTGATGTATTGAATAGTTCTTATTTCCAAATTATTAATAATAATATCAATAATTATGTTTTCAAAGTGTACCAATAAAAAAAAAATCGCGCGTGTTTTAAAGACCTGTTTATCCACTTATATTTTAATATACTAATATCTACCGCTCGTTTTCTTTTTGTGAAAATTTTATTTTACTTTTTTTTGTTTATTATTTGTAAAACGTCACTAATTAAAAAAAGTTTCAATACAATTTTATATTCATAATTATTTCTTTACATAGAGACATGCATTTTGGACTGAACAAGTAAATATTAAGTTTTTAATTAAATGAAGACAACATATTAGCGAAACTCAATCGAAAATGTGGGCACAGAAAAATCAGAAAAGGTATTAGCACCTCTGGGACTCGAACCCAGGACTCTTTGCTTACATGGCAAGTGCCTTCATGTCTTCATTTAATTAAATATTATAATTTCAGATTTTACTCATAAAGTTAAAAATTTATCAAAATATATATTAAGTACTTATAAATTAATAAAATTATTTTACTAATTTGCGTTTTTTAATTCTATTACACGAATTTATTAATGTATGCATACAAATAAAGTATTATATATCTGAATATTAATATAAATTACATTATTGATACAAATATATTATACCTGTCAATTGTAGAAGAATGGTCATTTCCACCCACCATAATAGGAAGTAAGGTATCACCTAAGTTCCTTTCCTCTGCTCCACGATGACGTGGATACCACCTCTGCCTGGTTTTATTTTAACCGAATATTAGTAGCGTGTTTTGCTGTAGCATGGTACAGTTATTAGGATCAAGAGAAAAATGACATCGACAATGCAATGGACCATTGTACATACATTACATTAAAAATACAATGTAAAATAATAATAACGAATTTGTTGAGGTAGGCAACTTCCGATGAACATTGCAATTGACATTGATGTTAAGTGCGGCGAGCCTCGTCCACCAAAATGCTGAATACTTCGGTGGCACGAATAATATGCTGGTTCTTATTTTTAGTTACGAAAGTTGAGATAACGTTTTCATAATCCACCAATAATGAATCGTAAGTAAAAAATATACCTTTCGTAAAATAAAATAAAAGATTTCCACGTAACACATATTATTATAAATTTAAAATAAAAGTGGTGTTTACAAAGTTATTGTTTTATTTTAAATTAATAATGTCACATCACAAAGTATCCGCTTCATATGAACAAATATTATTATAAACATTATAATTTCGATTGTGAGCACGTAACTGTCATTACGTAATACTAAAATTCAAAAACACATAATACTCTCTTATTTTCAGTAAATGTGAGGAAATTATCACCATTCTTAAAATAGTTAGTGGTGTAGTGGTCAAGAATCAATCTCAAATTACAGCGGTAAATAATGTTTTTTTTCACATACGTTCAAGTGACTTCGTATCACTTTTGGCAAACAATTAAATTTCCTCGAAATATATGACTGTTTCGCAGTATGTCTTAAGCAGACATCCTTTCTATTTTGTCGCAAATCCCACAATTATCCATTACCCTTACTCACCTCCCACTCAAACACCTAAAATTTATTTTATATGTCTGTCAATATTCTGTATCGTAGGTCAGTTCTAATATTCTCCTGACCAGGGGGGTTAAACTCCGATCCAAATTTTCAACCGAGGCAAACTGAGACTCGTAAACTCCGATCCAAATTTTCAACCGAGGCAAAGATGGAAAATATCTATGACTGTGGGACGTCGTATTCTCATCCACCAATGGGAAACTTTTATTTTGAAAAACTGTTGACAGCCTCAGTGGAATAATATATCCATTAATATATCCAAAATGGACGCTCTCAACGTTTTATTTGCATCCGAAGCCAATCTAAAATTGCAAGTAAAATAGGCGGTGTGAAATTAGCAGACTTGAATACATTGATTACCCGATTTTGAGAACTCGTGCATATGTTTTTTTGCGCCTTCCATTAAATTATTTTCTAGCTAATAAAATAACACACTCATTTCATAGTGTTAAAGGTACAATATAACTTTATTTTCTGCATTTGCATGTATCTTGTTTGGTTTTTATCTGTATTTTTGTTTTAACCTGTCTGTCGTAATGTATCTCATGAGTTATTTTCATTAATATTTTCGGCTCGAAACACCAAATCGAGATGGATATAGTGCCATATCCTGACAGCTGACGGGCTAGTGGAGAGTACTAGTGTCATTTCCCTAGAGAGAACGTTTCACGAGCGATGGCCCGCGCCAACAGGACTCTCGGTTTGTTTGCTAATTTATTATTATAAATTATTATCTAGGTAAAGATATTTATATTGCAAGGATAAACTCGCTTGAAGGTGAACTTTATACAACGGATACAGTACGAGGATTCTGCTAATGTTTTAACTTTTCTTAAATATTTTTCATGAAAGTCATTTGACTTCTTTTGATGCACATTTAAAAGCATTAATTTAACACCTTAATGATGTCATATGATTGTTTGTTGTAGGTATGTAGGAAAGTAATGTTCTTGTGTCATGTCAGGAGATGGGGGGCTGATGTGTTCCACCACTCTGTGGCAGCGCTGTCGTTGAGAGAACACACGAAGGAAAATTACTCCATGGACTGGACCAGGAAGCGAAAGCAACAATACATTCTCAGTACGCTTGACTTTCCTATTCTGTATTTTCTATTTGTACTATTTTTATCAGTAGAGTACGAAAACAGTGTGCAAAATAGTTGTGAATGATGAATATTTAGAGCAGATGGATGAGTTTGTATATCGTGGAAAAGTCTGACAGAGATATTGAAAGAAGGATATTTAAGGTAACTCCATGAATAGACTGAATGCCGTTGGCGCTAACAAAAAAACTTTCTAAAGAAGCAAAGCTAGCAGTCCACGACGTAGTGTTGGTACCTACCCTGATGGATGGCAGTGAGGCATAGAACTGGAAAAAGAAAGTAGACTGAATGCTGTAGCAATGAGATCATATATGGTCCATATTTCTGCCTGTACAGAGTATAAATAAAACAACACATCTACATTTTTACGCAACAAAGCATTCATTGGTCAAATCGTTGTACATATAGTTTCATATCAGTGTTCGATGAACCGGTGAATGCAATTTTTAGCTAAAATTTGTTAAAATGGTTTGTCTACCTTGTAATTGGAAAGATTGTAGAAATTTATTTCTACAATCTTTATATATCTATATTTATTTCTATGAGTTTGTGTTTGAGACATTTTTTTACAAAAACGGCGCTATATAAATCATCCAAATATTATTTTTATTTATGATTGTGTGAGAAATGTGGAGATCGGCAAAGAATGCAAGGCTGATCATAATGAGTAAGATTAATAAAGGGACCTTCAGATGGTTTGGGCATGTAGAGCGAATGAACGAAGCTTGGAATGTAAGTAGAATATACATATGACGCAAATATGAATGGTAGTTGAAGTCAAGGGCGCCAGAGGAAGACGTGACACGATCAAGTGAATCAAATACTTGCGTCGGGCCACGTCGAGTGTCATAATAGTACAAAACTACGTACGATTCGATATGTCAAAGAGTGTGTGCCAAGACCGAGTTGTTTGGCCGTCCGTCCTATCTGCCTTCCCCTGCGGGGAAACAGCGTGATCGTTAGTTGGTTATTCTTGTATTTCCTGTTTATAATAAAATACTAAAACGTGTAATTGAGTTTTTCATTTTTCTGTTAAAACCAGAGAAATTTCAAAATTTGATACTGTCGTAGGAACGCTAAATTTTATTTGAAAATGTTCTTCCCTTTTAGAAGGGGTGAGATTTCAATTAATTTTAGGTTACGTCAGTTGGTTTCTTCGTAGGGCAACGGATTTTCATCTAACAAAGCTCTGTCCAGAGAAAATGAACCGTAAAAAAAAGTGAGTTAATTTTCTCAGGGCAGCAATACGTCAGTTTCAGCTCTGATGCTCTGGGGAACATTTTGACATTTCATTTTATTTTTGAAATAATATTTTAGGCTAATGAATTGGGTAGGTATCGAAAGAGAATTATATTGTCTACGGTCGAGCCTTTTTTTGTTTCCTCTATAATGTCGATGGTATGTGTGATGTCATAATCTCAAATCGATCAAAAAAGTCGCCAAATATTGGCATTTCTAAATAGCGTTGACACAAAAAGCACGAAGTTATCAATCTAATGATTGGTTTATTTATGCTCCTGATGAAGGAAGGGTTCTTCCGAAACTGGTAGAGTGTGAATAAAATAAAATTTAAGTGGTCTATAACAAATTTATACGTTTTTACTGTAAATTATGGCGAGCCACATGTTGTCACAACATTTTAAAATGTATAAAAATATGTATTTGTAAAAATGTAGGAAAAGTTATGAAAACCTAACGATATATTTTTTTACTAAAGAACAATTATTTTTATCTTTTTTTTTTCATAATATTTTATTTGTTACATATTATTGTCTTTTTCAATACTGCAAAAAATGTTTGGGCATTCAATTATAATTTCAATAATCATTTTTTTTAATGCGACATCTGGCTAATTTTTAACTTTTAAAAGCTCAGAAGCCACGTGGGCAATGTACGGTTGATGCTAGTGGAAGATGCGCCGCGCCAAATTTAAATATCTTGGCCCTGGAGAAGTCCATTCCTCTCACCCTACGAGACAAAATACTGTTTGTTGAAATATTCCATTGGAATTATCTGTCCATATGCGCGTTCTGAATTTCGCTCCTATGACCGGTTTACGAGCGGGCGAATTTACGAGCTACGGCTGACGGCTTGCCATTCAAAATGTACTTATATTATAATCCATATTTGTATTTTTCATCACTGCTATTGTTTGGGATTTCACCGCATACACACTCCTGCAAGAAAACCGCCACTGCTTTAACCATTGGCACAATATAAAAAGTCATAATTACCTTTAAATGACTGTTAATTGCTTTTTACTATTAATTGAAACATAATATAGATGTAACGTAGATATTAGACAAAAGCAACAAGAGAAATAATGAAATTGAACACTAAATGCATAGTTATCAGCCTAATCAGCTTGAAATGTTACACAACCCAACTTCCTAAACATTACATTTAAAATGGACCATTGTCCTCGTTTAATATAATCGACTCGTACACTCTGTCTACATAATATTATTCTCGAATTTGAGGGAGGCAACATCCTATTAACATTGCAGTTAATATTTCAATTCGCGCGTCGAGGCTCGTCCACCAAAATGTTGAATGCACGAATAATATGCTGTCTTCTATTTCTACTAAATAAATTTGAAATAACGCTTTCTGATAATACACTTCTCGTAAGCAAAAACATATTTTCAAGGTATAAAGTAAAAGATCTCCACCTGGTAATATTAAAATAACTGTTTGGTTTTCAGGGACCGGCTGAGGTCAGTTTGACTGATCAGTTGCAGTGTGAAACCTCTGGGATGTACAAGAGCAGTTTTGTTTTTGAAAGAAAGAAATTCAACCGAACCACCGAAGTATTTGATGGAAATCTGACGTTAGACATGGATTTTGATGAAAGCGTTGGGGTAATCAAATTTGTTTTGTTTTTAACGGTTCGAGGAAATCAAAATCAATTCCATTCATAATGAAAACAAATATTAAGGAATTTATAGTTCAGAAATTCAATCGGCAGCATGAGCATATACAATTGCATCAAGTACTAATCACTTGATAGTTAAGCCTTTTCTTAAACCGCCCCACGAACACTGTACAAAAAAGGGAGTTCTTATAATATCTCATCAAAAAAATCTACATTACCAAAAATCACTACACAACAAATTTTAAAAATATGATTAAAAATTTGACATAAGCCATTTTAGCGTGAGAACAACAAAAGGTGTTTTTTTACAGGTATACAAATTCAAAATGAAAAAAAAACACAATGTTAATGTCTATGATATTGGCTTTATTTGATAGATAATTTTATGCCATTATTGTTTAAATATGATTTCGGGCATATGAGTGCCACGGCTAGCTCGAATGAAGCCCAATCGCGAAGTTCAATTTTGGACAACTTGTTTTTTTTTTAGAGGTTTGGTTTTTAAACTGGCAACATTGTTTCTACAGTCTGTCAATTTGACAGTTGACAGTTGATTTGTAGTCAGTACATTTTACCATTTCACCATGAAGACTGACGTCAAAATAGCGCTTGTAAATTGTGCAAATTTATTTTGAAAATCCAGATATGGCCAGAATATAACGGTCAATGGAGAGCGCTACAGAACCATGATTACTGACTTCTTCGTACCTCAGTTGAATGGCGTTATGACAGAGATGTGGTTTCAACAAGATAGCGCAACATGCCACACGGCGGGTGCCACCATCAATTTATTGCGGGAAACATTTGGTGAGCGCATAATTTCACGTAATGGACCTGTGAACTGGCCTCCACGATCTTGTGATCTCACACCATTAGATTACTTTCTTTGGGGGTATTTGAAGTCACTAGTCTACGCTGATAAACCTGAGACGTTGGACCATTTGGAAGTCAACATTCGCCGTGTTATTGCCGATATATGGCCCCAGTTGCTCGATAAAGTTGTCGAAAATTGAACTTCACCATTGCGCTTCATTCGAGCTAGCCGTGGCGCTTATATGGCATAAAATTATCTATTATATAAATCCAATGTCATAGACATTAACTATTTATTATTTCATATTATTTTTTATTTTACTATTAATTATTTTAATGTGTTTTTCTTTCATTTTGATTTTGTATACCTCTGTAAAAACACCTTTAAAATCTGAAAGGGGAACATATTTAATTTAAAGAATAATTATTTTTTCATAATTATTTGCAGGTTTACTAATAATATGTTTACATTAGAACACATTACTACAGACCCGTGAAAAATCTCGGGATATTATTTTTATTTTCATCAATAAACCCGCAACAAACATTACATTTTTTTTATAAAACTCAGTAAGATAATATTCTGAAAAGTGAAAGTAAAATTGTTCGAACTGACAGAAAATATTTAAAAATCAAATCATGGATTACTATAGGCTTAATTGTCTCAATTAAGCAAAGGGATAAATCATACAGAGACATGTTAAAGCAATCAAATGGTATCAAGTAACTTCCAAAAGAATAATATCATTTTAACATCTTTTATGAAAACAAAATATTTATAGTACAGAAACTTACTTAATAGGCTAATAAAAAACTGCAAAAAGAAATACTACTGTAAACAAATTGAACACACTAAAAATGATGATAAAAAAACATGGAATATCATAAGGGAAATTACAAAAAAAAAATAATGTCAAAGGTTAACATAAACAACTGACAAATATACCATTGGCGAAAACTTCAATTACTTATTTTCAAATATAATGGATGATGTACCTACTTGAATCATCCTCTATAAATGCTAATAATATATACACACTTAAAGACATCTTCGCAATTAGATTAAAAAAACGAATCAATTAACTATGCAGAATATTTTTCATCAATCGCAATAAATGAAATTGAAAATTTTATTGATAGCCTAAAATCATTCAAGGATGTACTATTTTGAAATAGATTAAAAATATATTTTAAATCCATTTAAATCCATATATATTTTAACATGTATCTAAAAAGAGTACTTTTCCGGAGCAATTTCAATCAATCTCCAGTACCGGTTGATAAATCTGGTAAAATGCCAAAATTAGACAACTATATTTATACCGCTTGTTTCAAATTCATCAAAAATATTTTAAAAATGCATTAAAAACCGTCACCGAACACTTTCACTAACGTCATTCTATCGCAAAACCAATATGGGTTTCGTAAAGACCTTCGTACGAAAGATGCAATATATGAACTGACAAAAAATATATACTCCTCGAACTTACACATCTATCGATAAAAAAAAGTCTAGCTGTATTCTTAGATTTTATAAAAGCTTTCGGTCCCGTAAATTATAACTTACTCAATAAAAATAGCTCAACTAGATATAACGTTTCAAAGAAGACACAATAAAAATACTACAATATTTTAAAGATAGAACGCAAAAAACATAAATTGGGAATATTTATACTTCAAAAACACAGATAAAAAATGAGTTTCACAAGGAATTGTACTTGGCTCGATTTCATTTTGAAAATATATAAATGTTAGCGTTTTCCCGCGGCTTCGCTCGCATGGTATTAGGGGGGTTCCCACTCCACCTCCTCCACCCCCCATCACCCTATTCCCCTGTCCCCACCCCTCTCCCCCTGCCACCCCTGAGAGACAAACACATACGTGTATAGGATTTAGCCTGCGAGATAATGAGATAGAATAATTAGTCTCCTCTTTGTGCGGTACTTCGTACACTCTTTTTCACTTTTGCGTACACACTTGAATTTTTTTGAACTGCACACTTGAATTTTTTTTCTTATGTTCTTATGTTTACTTTTTGCTTGCTTTTCGTACTATGTTTTAACATTACTGTGTCTTTAAATTGTGTAAAAAAAATATTTTTGAAATGTATATAGAAATAATGGGAAGGAACAAAGAAAAAATGTAGGATTTTCTGAAGCTAAAAGTATTATTAAAAAACAAAAATTTGTCAATTTTGGAAACCATCAGAAATTTACCTTTCGAATGAACACCGTTAGTAAACTTTAAAAATTAAACATTTGTTAGAAATTTAACAACGGAAGTACACAATTCAATATAAATATTTTTAACCGTGTCCCCAACATCGTTGGCCCTTATTACTGCAAATCATAGTCCCGCCTTTTTCTACCTACATATCAAATGTATAACTTTCATTGGCACGCTCCCTTGTAGTTTCTCCCAATGATTCTGTTATCTATATCTAAATGGCACTAGGTATGTATATGTATTGATTTGTAATGTTGAAAATTGCTTTTAAATATTATAGATATATATAAATATTGCCAAATGGGGAGACGGTGGGTACAAACCGAACTACTTGTTGTACAACGAGAGCAGCGCGTGCTACTTTTTCATGACACGCCTACAGAGTGGTTTTCGTCAAATTCTTTCTGGTGCGGGCCTTCCTGTATCTTGTCCCATGAAGAAGGTATTGAAATACTGCCCTCAAACGTTAATCATTATTTTTAAAGATTCATCTGCTTTTCACTCATGTACTTAAATTTAAGGTTGTTGCTTAAAAATATGGTGCCAGGCATGGACATATGAATATATCTGGACCTGCCCTAAGTGATCAAAACGTATTGTTTCCCCCTCCCCATACCGGTTCCATGGAGCCGGCTGGGCTTTCGAGAGCCTCGCTTGAATCTAAAAAATGTGACGTCATCATTCTTGTCCTGACCAGCGCCGAGCTCACATCGTATATTTTACGAACAAAAATGAGAGCTTGTGCTATACATTATACCCTAATATATGTGAACATAGCGAATGTGGGCGTTTCTCCAGTGAGCTCGTCGCTGATTACGGGGGTAAGTAAATTATGAAACATTTGTAAAAGTGTCTTAACTAATACGGCAACAAAATATTCCTCTGTGAAAAAGGGCGAACTTTACTTTGCCGCATTTGGACTTCGTAAATATGTTAATAACGTGGCGAGCAATTCGCGCTCCCATTTAAAAAGGTCTATTCATTCAAAAGAAGGTTTTGCTTTTAAGAACTAAATGGTGATATTATAATGCGAGATGCCTATATGCTGTCAGATTGATTTTTAACGAATCACAGTCATCTTTCCCCTCTTCGCCCTCCATAGTTTGGTTTTACCACTCATCTGTATCTTCTCGTCTATTAAATTTGGATGTCTATGGTCCCAGGATATTTTTTTACCAACGTGTTAATATCCAAATATCTTACTTACTTTGTAAGTTATCAACAAAAATAATTTCACACATTTACAGCCTTACTAAAAACGTCGTGAATATGGTATTAAATTGTAAACGACCATGTATGTGAAAACCTTAGTAATTAGAAATTGACAAAAAAAATATTTTCGTTATTTGTTTTTGAGGTGTTGTGCCGTGTTGTGCTACCCCCTTCTTTAGTCAACGTTTCAGACGTTACAGTGTCCATCATTAGGGTAGATGTACATGATGGACACTGTAACGTTATCCGAAACGTTCTATCTACGTTATCTAAAATGTTCTGAATTTCTTTGATGGGTCTTTGATTTGTCTACTGAGTGTCCAGAAAATGTTATTCAACTTAAGTAATATTTGTCAATATTGAATTTTATTCCTTTAAGTCCTACTGCGCAATATTGAGTAAAGTCGTATGTTTCAATCAAATGGTTTGAAAACTTGTCCTAGTCCAGAAATTAAGCTGTCGGTTAAAATAAAATGTCTTTTATTTGGTGACAGAAATGTAATCCCAGAATCTCGTAAGTCTAAAGTCCTAAAATTTATTACATTATGGTCATTATGGTACAGTGAAATCAAAAATTCTCGCTCATTCTTATATTTGGTGGTTGGGTATGAATAAATGAAGATATTGCAGATATTGAAGATATTATTTTTAGATGTGAAATGTATCAGTCTGTACAAAATGCTAACAAAAGTGTACTGGCCTATTATTGAAATTTTAATATTATTTCAATGAAGACAATATAAGCGAAACTCAATCGAAAATACCAAGAGATATACCAATTAAACTATAAATTAGAGATTACCAACATAAACATCTATTACTATAATATCTCTTTATATAACTTTTTTATCTTTTTATGTACACATGTCTACTTTGATTCATATCCTTTTTAATAATTATAAAATATTATTTACCTACCTAGGAACAGACTTTGTCTAGTGAGGTGGGTAAAGGAAAACTGAAACTGAACTGAAAACCCAACACCCAATACCTTGCTCATAGCCGGTGCGCGATCAAAATAATCGGTAAATTTTGGGGATTGATGTCCATGGCTATTACGAATAATTTTTATAAAAAAACTTTAGATTCGCCTTAATCACTATAAAAGGAAACTTATTGCATCACGGCTGGCGGAAAATAATGCATTTTAATTTTCAATGTCGTTAACTAAAATTTCATTTCGCGAACCGAAACTATGACAGCCCGCCCGCCATTTTGCCGCTGTCAAAATACGTTTTTGAATGGTTTGTTTGGCTACGCAGGGTTTGTGTAGCAGGCTTGTGTATGTTATCTTTACTTTAAAAAACAGCCTACGTTTTTGAATGGTTTGTTTGGCTACGCAGGGTTTGTGTAGCGGGCTTGTGTATGTGACAAATGGCGGGCGGCTGCGGGCGGGCTGTCGTAGTGTCGGTCGGAAGTGAAATTTTATTTAACGACATTGAAAATTAAAATGCATTATTTTCCGCCAGCCGTGATGCAATAAGTTTCCTTTTATAGTGATTAAGGCAAATCTAAAGTTTTTTCTAAAAATTATTCGTAATAGCCATGGACACTAATCCCCAAAAATTACCAAATAATCATACTGCACATGCGCGGTCTGGACCGAACACCATTCTAAACTAATAATCAATATGGCAGATTGCAATTATTTACATTTTTCCAGATTGAAACATGTTTTTAATTGCGATTTTAGGGTGTCATCCCCGTCAAAGACTACGCATTTAACTACCGGGACCTGCCAGATGAGATGGTTTATGGAAAGTTCAGAGCAGTAGTTACTATGGCTAAAAATGGCCAAGTGGTGATGTGCTACGTTTGGTTTGTCGAATCTAAAATGAAAAAGATATTTGGATTAAACTAAAATAAAATTATTTTTACTAATTTAACCTTTGATATTATTTTTAAAGGTTCGCTAGTTTGGTGATTTACAAGGGTGCCCTGGTTCATGGAGTAAGGTTTGTCTAGATCTTGTTGGCGGATGCGTCTGTCCACCAACTGCGTGGTGGGCTGAATCATGAGACACTGGTTGAAGGAGATAACTTTTACCTCTCCAGCCAGGCTCTCTCGACCCATCGCCCTGCACCGCATGGAGGGATCGATTCATACGTCTGTCACTCCTGGACACACTGACTCCCATATTTTTACCCACCCGTCATGTCTTTCACAGAACTTCCTTTCTTTCCTTTCCACATACTTTCCATAACATCCTCTGTGGAAATAACGTTTAAAAAATCACAAAATGAGAATTATAACTATCAATATTTTACTCACCAATTGACAGATCATCAAATAAATTATGTTTTTACAATCTAGGTACAATTATTTTACACATATGTCATCATCACCATCGCTATTGGCTCTACAACCCCTGGTGGGTCTTGGCCTCCTCAAGAGTCTTCCTTCATTCATCTCGGTTTTGTGCCAGCTCTCTCCAGTTTAGAAGCTCCAAGATAGATATGTCTTTGAGGACGTTGTCGTTCCATCTTAATCTTGGTCTTCCCAGGCTCCTTCGCTCTATTGGTCTTAAGTTCAGCAGGGACTTTGGTGCTTAATGCTCGGTCATTCTCTCCACATGACCCCAGCCACCGAAGTATTCCCAGTTTTATAAATTTTGTGACGTTTAGCTCATTAAACAAAGTATAGAGCTCATTGTTATAACCTCTGCGCCAAAATCCATTTTCTAGAACCGGTCTGAAGATGCGCCTCAAAATTTTCCTTTCAAAAACGTCCAGTGCTCGCTCATTCCTCTTATTCAGTACCCAAGTCTCAGCTGCGTACGTAAGTACTGGTCTGGTAATATCTTCGTGTTTCTGGGCAGCAGTCTGGATTTTAATTGGTTTTTTAGGCGGAAATAACAGCGATTTGCGTTCACTATGCGCGTCTGGATCTCCTGTGTGGTATCATTGTCGTTTGTATCAGGGAGCCTAGGTATGTGAATCTTGGTGCCGTTTCGAAATTTCGGTTTCCACATGAGAGAGTTGGGATTTGTTGGGTGCATCCTACGGCCATGTATTTGGTCTTCTGCTGGTTTACTACGAGACCCATATTGCAAAACTTTCAAGATTTATGAAGGCGTTACGTAAAGCATCTGGAGTTTTCGCGATTATGTCGATATCATCAGCGTAAGCCGATAGTTGCACAGAGTTGTCAAATATAGTTGCTCTTATCTCAATGCCTAAGTCACGAATAACTTTTTCTAAGGCTATGTTGAATAAGAGGTAGGCCAATCCATCTCCTTGTCTCACCCCGTGGAGCGCTTCGAAGGGCTCGGACAGATCACTGCCAACCCTGACTACACGTTACTGGGGATATTGTTAATTTCATCAGATTGATCAGCTTATGCAGTATTTACATTATACATATACACATAAGTAACATACACATATGTATGTTTATGTTTTATCATTTTTGAATATATAAATAAATGTTATACTAATTGAAAAAATATATACTTACTTATTTTTCATTTAGGTTAGAGATCGAATATGAAATTTGGTTATGAGCTAAACTAAAACCAACTAGTTACAATGTATACTCAATTTGTCGATTTGTATAATTTGCAATTGTTTTTTTTTTTCAAGAAAATACTTTTTAAAATCGCTAGGAGGAAGTTGTGTAAAAGCTATTCGTGATAAGTGCCTAAAATATTTAATATGGATACCTAAAGTGAGAAATCTGTTTCGTTTGAACATTTTTGGGTATTTCAAACAGAAATATGAATAATATCGTTTGTATTTCTTGGGATTAACTACGTAACAATTTCTAGACAGTTTTTTTGAAGAGTTTTATTTAACTTTACGAGTAAAAACTCAAATTATAATATTTAATTAAATGAAGACAATATTGGCGAAACTCAATCGAAAATCTGGAGACAGAAAAATCGGAAAATGATATTAGCACCTCTGGGACTCGAACCCAGAACCCTCTGCTTACATGGCTAGTTCTCTACCAACTGAGCTAAGGTGTCTATATCCAATTCAGTCACTTTTAACTGTAGATATCATACTTCGTCTAAGAACTACCAACATTATATTCATATTCTTATACTGTCTTTATATATGATTGCAAGATTCAACCCGAACTAAATGCTATCTAGATAGTGTCTGGATAAATTTTTACCCACTTTATTTTTAATATGCGACTTCTTTTGACTTTTCTGCAAGTCTAGCATGAATATTTATTTGTATTTTTATCTCTATGAGTAAAAACTCAAATTACAATATTTAATTAAATGAAGCCATGTAAGCAGAGGTTCCTGGGTTCGAGTCTCACAAGTGCCAATATCTTTTTCCGATTTTTCTGTTTCCAAATTTTCGATTGAGTTTCGCTAATATTGTCTTCATTTAAATAAAATAAATGATATCATCGCCCCCCGGGAACCATTATTTTAGAAAACCAACAACTCTGCCATAAGTCACCCTAAGCGGTTCGTTTGGTAACTTAAAGGTGTGAGGGTTCATGGGGTGAGGTTTGTCCGGGTCTTGGCGGCGGATGCGTCTGCCAAACAGCTGCATCATAGGCTGATTCGGGGGAAAATTTTGAGGGAGTCCCCTTGACTTTTCTAGCCGTACTTAGGCAAATATTAATTTTTACCATGCTGGTAAACAATCCCGCTAGTAGTCGCACAATAGCCCCCCCAGCTTAGTTGACAAGTTCAATAAATTGACGCCATAAAGTGAGTTTGTAAGTATTGAAGAAGCTTACAATTTGCTATTTGGAGTGGCTTGGTGCGTTGTGCGGCTTCGTCTGGACGTTGCCAAATAGACTAATTGTTTTACCTGCCTAAATATACTCATCTAATTTATGTTTATGTTTAGCGAATGGTGTATTAAATATGTCAAAAATATCAATATCTTAACATAATTCTCTTGGGGGGGGGGAGGGGGGTGAGATTTTATTTTTTTTAAATTATTTTTTGATTGATTTGATTTCGATTTTATCGAATGTAAAATATGTCAGTGTATTGAGTATTGTTTCAAAATTTCAAGTCAATCGGAGAAAAACTAACGAAGGTACAGCGTTTCAAGCGACCGGCCCTCATGTATATCATTCAAGTATATTTCTATTATAAAAAAATTTAAATCGGTTTTCTTGCAAACAATATTTCTGAAGTTTGTGAACATCATAAGTTAAAATCTTTTGAAATTTTGTACACTGTACACATAAATCAACAGGTAGTCAGAAGGAGTTTTTTTTTTACCATTTTATTAAAATTCACCGAAATTTTTTAGCAAAAATCGCGTTTTTCACTTCAAAATGCTGCCAAAAATAAAAATAAAATCGAAAAAAAAACTCCCTCTGACTACCTAGGAAAAAATATTACCTTTTAAACGAATTTCGATTTTTTTGTTTCAAATGATCCGGTGACGAGTTATGGAGTTCACCGCATAACCACTTTTTTTCGAGGCGCCTCCGGAGATTCGCTCTCACGGACTTATTTATTGATATTTTTAATTAAATTTTTTTCAAAGATTCTTCAGATGTTATACTATAAAGTGTGTATAATATAAATAAAACCAACATTATTCGTATCTCAAAAAAAATCATAACAATATGCCTTCATTTCTCCGTTATGGCACCAGGACACCGTAAAAAATACTTTTGAATTATTTTTATTTATTTCATTTTCTGAAAGATGCATTTCTTAAAAATGCTCTCACCAAATGTTTTAAAGAAATTCGAAAAATTGACGGAGATATAGCATTTTATGTGAAACCATTTGAAACAGTTTGTATGTTGAATTATCCTTCAGCAAAACTTTGAATGTGTTTTTCCCGAAACTTTTTAACGCGTTTTTCAACCTGGTTGACAACATATTCAAAAAAACTATCAACTTATTAAAAAATCTACTGTCTATGGCGTAGGGGAATTTTGATATCTAAAAATAATAAAAATTGGCGGCCCAGCGAATAATATTTTCGATTTTTTATGGAAAATTTTCATTGTTCATAAAAAATAGACATTCATAAAAAAATCCCGAAATGGTGCCATAGTGACTGGATTTTCTAACTGTTTAAGACTTAGTGCATGCAAGTCGGATATATAGTTTTTCTCTTATGTTGTCAACCAGGTAGAAAAACGTAGTTTCGAGAAAAACGCTTTGGGGGGTTTCATTCAACTTTGCCACCCGGGCTTCTGACGGGCTTAGTCCGCCACTGCACCTTACCCTTTTCTAACTTCCAAAATTATTTTTTTTCTACCAAAACGTAATTTTATTCATAACTAATATGTTCTTTTACTACATTACGAAAGGTATGCCATCACCCCATTCAATAAAAACATATTCTTAGTTATAAAACCACATTTGGACAAAGAAACTATACATACTTTGCAACAAAACTCCATCACATCCTTCCCCAAGGCATAAAGCTAATAAAAAATCCTAATGAATACAAATCAAGAATAAAGATATGGCTGAAAGAGGTCAATGAAAAAACCCTAATGAAGACACTAAAAACGACATAGAAGACAAATAAACTATATTTAAATAACTTTAGTCCGCCTCAGCACAGGACCCCCTAGTGAGGAGGAATAAGAAATAAAACATTTTATACTTAATTTCACCATTATATTTTGTATGTACAATTATTTTATATAGTCGCTAAAATAAAAATAAAAAATAAAAAACCTTTGCGAAAGAATTTTAGCAAGTAGATAGTAGTTCATACTGAAGCTTGTACAACATTTATATTTTAAACATGTAATTAGAAATAAAACAAAACAAATGCCAATGTAAACCACAGACGGCAGCTTCAATCACTTCAAATACTAAGTAATGTTGCAACAAATAAAAGGAAAGAAAAGTAAAATACAACAACTACGTTTACACATTTGCTTTAATTATAAAGAAGAATGGAAACAAAGGATAAAATATGGGATGTGCAAGGTGCCTTTATGAGTGGAAAGGGATGCATGGACCAGATTTTCTCCTTGCGTATGCTTACTGAGAAGTTTCTGGCGAAAAACCAGAAACTTTTCTGCGCCTTTGTAGATCTACAGAAAGCATACGACCGAGTCGACAGGAAAAAGCTATGGAAGGTTTTGTCCAAGTATGGAGTGAATACAAATCTCATACAGGCAATTGCGTCTCTGTACGAGGGAAGCGTTGCGTGTGTTAGGGTGAACGGTGGTTTTACGGGGTGGTTTGACATCACAAAAGGTGTCAAGCAAGGCTGCGTAATGTCACCATGGTTATTCAATCTATACATGGATAATTGTATGCAAGAATTGAAGGAGGTGGGATTGGGCGCGAAATTGAGTAATCTGAAAGTATGTTGCCTGTTGTATGCTGATGATGCGGTGCTGATTTCTAACACTATGGAAGATCTACAGTCTCTCATATCTAGGATGAACGAAGTATGTATGAAGAATGAGCTAATGATGAATGTAAGTAAGTCTAAAGTCATGGTGTTTGAAAGAGAGAGTCCGAAAACAGAATGCAACATAGTTGTGAATGATGAATACTTGGAGCAGGTGGATGAGTTTGTGTATCTGGGTAGCATGTTTACGAGCGATGGGAAGGCTGAAAGAGATATTGAAAGAAGGGTTAATGCCGGTAACTCCATTAATGGTGGACTGAATGCCGTTGGCGCTAATAAAAAACTGTAAAAAAAGCGAAGCTAGCAGTCCACAATGGAGTCCTGGTACCTAACCTGATGTATGGCAGTGAGGCATGGAACTGGCAGAGGAAGGATGAAAGTAAACTGAATGCTGTTGAAATGAGATCCCTGAGACGTATGTGTCTTAAAACAATGTATGATCGTGTGAGAAATGTGGATATCCGCAAAGAATGTAAGGCTGATGTAAGCATAATAAGTAAGATTAAGAAAGGGACCCTCAGATGGTTTGGGCATGTAGAGCGAATGAACGAAGGAAGTAGTGTAAGAAGAATATACGACGTGAATGTGAATGGTAGAAGAAGTAGGGGACGCCCGAGGAAGACATGGCACGATCAAGTGAATCAAATACTTGAGTCGGGTCATGTCAAAAGTCAGAATAATAGAAGAGAATGTATGAGACGATGTATGAATGTGAGTGAGGCAAAGAGTGTGTGCCAAGATCGAGTTGTTTGGCGTTCCGTCCTCTCTGTCTACCCCTGCGGGGAAACGGCGTGATGGTTAGTTAGTTAGTTCTTTAATTATAGTATTTTTTATTTATTATTTGTGTATGATGTGAAAATTAGTTATTTATTTGGGTTACAACCTAATTATTATAATTTGTTGTTTTCTTTAATGTGTGTACCTAATGTTATTAACCTGTAAAAATGTTCCTAAGAAAAAAAAATTAAAGCATCTTGAAAGCTGACTTTTTCCGAAACTTCGTTGCTCACTAATTGAACCAAGTCATTTTTTCTCGGGACGCGGGGCCCCTAGCCGATGCGGGGCCCCGCAGGGCTCTGCCTTAGGGATAATCCGGTACTGGGTGAACGGAAGTACAAAATTATCTATTATTTCGTGTTAGAGTTGTCACAATAGTAGTAATAATAGTCGAGATACATACATAGAAAGAAATTAAGTGTAATAGTTCAGGGCTGTCAATTATTGAATTTACAATTTCATCTTATAAGGAAGTTAAGTAGTTAATTAAGTGTATTATTCTGGTAATTTTCATTAATTTATTTCACGTAAGAAACTCATAGTCACAATTGATACATTCCCCGTAATTCGTTTTAAAGTTAATAAATGTTAAGAATTTATTTTTTTACGGTATGTCGCGTAGTAAGTAATGAAGCTTCCTTTCAAATCATCCGTACGACGTAAAAAGCAATGAATGCCTCGAATAACGTTCTGGGCAGGAAAAGGGTTTAAGGGGTGGGTAGGAATCTGGGGTTCAGTATGTCCTGGTCATCCGCCATCAAGACCTAGACAAACCTCACCCCATGAACCCGGGCACCCCTGCTAAATCACCAAACGTAGCGAACCACTTGGGGTGACCTATGGCAGAGGTATTGGTTATTCAATAAAGGTTCCCGGGGCGGCGGTACCCATTCCCGCCTCCCAAATTGCAAAAAAATATATATACAATACAAAATTCAAATAGTGAAATTGGGGTAGGCAACTTCCGATGAACATTGCAATTGACATTTACGTTAAGTGCGGCGACCCTCGTCTTAGTGTGGTGTGCGGCTTCCTCTGGACAAATTTTTTTTCCACCAAATTGTAAACAAAGGTATGAAAACACTAGGCTTCGTGTTAAGAACAAACAAAAACTTTAATTCCATACAAGCCATGAAATTATTATATGTATCTCTAGTTAGAAGCCTAATGGAATATAACTCGGTAGTTTGGTCTCCATCTTGAAAAATTCACATTAATAACATTGAGCGAATACAAAAATTTTTTCTGCGTTTTATAAATTTTAAATTAAATATCCCACTAGAAGACTTAAAATATAATTTATTATTAAATATTCTAAAAATACACACACTAGAAGACAGTCGTAAAATAAACGACTTAACATTTTTATTCAAAATACTTAACTCTAAATTTGAATGTTGCGAACTCTTCCAACTCATAAACTTACGAATATCGACTGTAACTACACGACAAAATACACTATTCTACTGTAGTATTCATAAGCGAAACCACATTGCCGACTCTCTGATACAATGATTTCATACAATGGGAAATCAGTACTTAGGTGATACTGACATATTTAACATAAACTTGGCGAATTTTGTTGATCTTGTAAAAAACTTATTCCAAAACTATTTTTGTATTTTTATGAGTTGCGTGCTTTTTCATCTAATTTTATTTTTATTTTTCTTTATCTGTTTTATTCCTAAACATATCTGTTTTTCTGTAAACCTGTGAAATCACTGTATTTTTGTATTTTTATGTCTTGTATGCTCTTTTATCTAATTTTATTTTTATTATTTCTGTATCTGTTTAAAAAGCATCTGTCATGAATTAATCGTACTACCAAACATGTAAAAGCCCTTTGGACGTTAAATAAATACAGTTTTTAAAGGTTTTTCGACTACCACACTAAGCACATGCCCGTATTATGGTAGTCGAGGTATGTACATATATAATTATATAAATTCAGTGATAGTTTTCTCTATTTATAACCAATTTTCAGCATCCAGAGATTAGTGTATGATACTGAGAGACGGTTTTTATATACAAAAAGATAAGCTTGAAGAAATGAACATTATAAATATGGTAGGTATAAAAGTAAATTTACGTGAAAATAATGTATGTAACAATAAGGTAGAAAGATAAAAGGGAGATAAATCAATTATTTTACTTACCTAAATACATTTTTATATTTAGTGAATATCCTTATAGATTATTATTATTAATTTCGTATACGGTGAACGGGAATGTAGAATTATGATTTCGTGTTAAAGTTGCCGCAATAATAGTAATAATAGATTAGGTACACAGTAAGAAATTAAGTGTAATAGTTCAGGGCTGCCAATTATTGAATTTATTTTTCCATATAATAAGCAAGTTGAATAATTAATTAATTCTATTCTTCTAATAATTTTATTAAATTTATTCGACGTGGTAATAATAATCAGAATTTCCCGTAAAACCATTCTAAAATTTTGCGATATGTCGCTTAGTGAGTAATGATTTATAGGATGCGGCCATGCGGTGGTTATAACAGGGCCGTACTCAAGGGAAGATAAAATTTAATTTTTAAGCACACAAACAAGCAAAGGTTCCTATTAAATCCTTATTTTAAATTCACTTGCCGGTTTCAGTATGCGTAAGTTGAGTATGTTGTCGGCAACAAAAATTTATTGACTTATAATAAATGACGCGCAAAGTTTTCTCGGAACGGTTTGTTTTGGGTATATGCTTAAACTGCTGACCCAAATCTGTAAATGCGCCCCACTAATTAAGACTAAATACCATTAAGTAAGACTCCAGACCGATTGATATACATCAATATGATACATACATGACAGACAGTATGCAATTGATCACACAACCTGCAATCTGAAAAGCCAATATATTTTTATGCCCAAAAGTTTACTTATTCACTGTTTGAAAAACAATTTCATTAAAAATAATGCTAAAGTAAAAAATTGTTCAGACCAATACTCTCGTAGATCAATCCAGCCAGCTGCGAAATGCATTGTGATTAGACTGAATTTAACCCGTTCAATAAGGATAATTGAATTGTTTTGCCTTTAATAATGAGCAGGTGTGGAGCTAATGTAAAATAGGTCTATAAAAAGTAATATTCATTACTAATGAAGTTTATTTTCAAATCATCCGCATGAAGTAAAAAGTTATTTTTTGCCTCGAATAACGGACTATTAGTTGTATTTTTTGCTCTAGCACGGTTTAGAGTAATTAAATGTTTTTTTTTTTTTTAATGTTCTTTATTCAGTAAAGTTTATACATTACAGTAAATGGATAATTTTTTGGCGATCACACTAGGCACAAGCCCGTGTTGTAGTGTGATAATATAAATATAATAATTTACAGAGAACAGATCAAAGCAACAAGAGAAAAATGATATCAAAAACAAGCATCCCAATCAGCTATTTAATGCTACTGTATTGCATTGGAACAATGAATTGGATTACAATACATTTCAAATACAATACAAAATAATAATAACGAAATTGAGGTAGGCAACTTCCGATGAACATTGCAATGGACATTTACGTTTAGTGCGGTGAGCCTCTTCCACCAAAATGCTGTATACTTCGGTGGCACGAATAATATGCTGTCTCTTATTTTTAGTGACGAAATTTGAGAAAACATTTTCTGATGATACACAATATATCGTAAGTAAAAAATTTACCTTTAGTAATACATAATAACAGATATCCACCTAAACCAGTACTTACGTCGCAGCTGGGACTTGGGTACTAACTAAGAGAAATGAGCGAGCACTGGACGTTTTTGAAAGAAAAATTTTGAGACGCATCTTCGGACCGGTTCTAGAAAATGGATTTTGGCGCAGACGTTATAACAATGAGCTCTTAAGGAGCTAAACGTCGCGAAATTTATAAAACTGGAAAGACTTCGGTGGCTGGGTCATGTGGAGAGAATGGCCGAGCACCAAGCACCAAAGTCCCTGCTGAACTCAAGGCCAATAGGGCGAAGGAGCCTGGGAAGAACAAGACTAAGATGGAGCGACAACGTCCTCAAAGACATGTCTATCTTGGAGCTTCTAAACTGGAGAGAGCTGGCACAAAACCGAGATGAGTGGAGGAAGATTCTTGAGGAGGCCAAGACCCACCAGGGGTTGTAGAGCCAATAGTGATGATGATGATGATCCACCTAAACATTATTATTATTATTATCTTAATATATAAAACTAAGTCGGGTTAGTTACGCCATTTATAAATCAAGAACGGCTGGACTGATTTTTATGATCTTTGATTTGTCTCCGCCTCGAAGAGCAGAATAACTATTAAAACATCGGAAAAATTCATGAAAAAAAAATATGAAGAAAATTCTTTGCCTCATACATTTTGTATGGAACGAATTTTCATATTTTGAAAGGGGTGCAGCAATATTGTGATAAGTATAGTATTGAATAGTGAGAGAATTCCAAAAATTCAAAAACGTCAAATGTCAATGCGCTGATTGTTTTGCTTTTGTTCTTAAACATAAACAGCCTTACTAAAAAACCCAGTGAAAATTTTATTCAATTGACAAACGGCCGCGGATGTGAAAACATTACTTATTAAAAAATTGTTCATTGAAAGAAATACACATTGTTTACACGGCCTGAGAGGGTAGTTTATCTCTGTTTTGACGATTGATGTCCGAACGAAATTTGGATTTTTTCCAAAGTATTTTGAATGTTCTATATATTTCTTATTTTTGATGGTGTCGTGAAAACAAATACCATTTATAAAAACAAGATAAAATTACCTTTTAGATTTATGTATTTTAAATACACTTTAGTTTTAAAAAACTGCCATATTTTAAGATTCAACCGCGGAAAAAAATAGAAAAAAAATTCTTACCAAACATTTTTGATGAAAGTGTAGAGAAATTTATAAAAAAACAAAATTTTAAAAATACAGTCCTTTTATGTAATGAATTTGGAAGAAAACTGTCACTTCTCTTTTTTCTGTTTCATATAATAAAAAATTGTAAAAAAAAATTTAAGTTTGGTTCCAAAAAATTAATAATAAAAAAACTGAAATTCTAATGCATTGCTTGCACATCTTATGACGTAAATTTCTTTGATACGTTTACCAACACATATATTAGATATTTAAGTTATATCAAAAAACATAACTTTGAATAAATTCTCAAAATATAAAGACCATACAATGTAAATTAAATTTTTATGTAACCTAAAAAACAATTTCCTGACAGTTCGACTCTCAAAGTACGATTATTTTGCTAATTTGATTGTAAAACTGATGTAAAACCACTCAAATAACACCAAATATATTAATTACATGAATATAAAAGTGAATTGGTCATTATAATATTCATTATAATCACATATAAGAAAAATTAAAGCACGCATCCGCGGAGCCAGATTTTTTTCGCCGCTCTAATTTTTTCCAGCGCGAACGACAAATGCGCATGCGCTCTAACCGTTGCCACCTACCGGGAGTGAATGAAAACAAATAATTTAATAAGTAAATTCTAAGAAATTACAACGTTGTCAGATCTAAAATACATTGAATGTATTTTTACAACGTGATCACGCAAGAGTGTTATTAGTAATATATCGTGTTTTAGTGTATACGGGGTTTATTTATGTTATTTTAATAACACAGGTTATCGGTTGCGCTGTGGTTTTTTTTAGTAAGGCTGATAATGTTTTCCCTCTTTCATACACAATTCAAAAATGTCAACAGTCGAAAATGAGACAAATGGTGAACGTATGATTGCACCCCTCCAAAGGAAAAATACAATAATTATAATAAATCTCCCTCACACGTACAAAGAAAATGAAACGCCATTCACGTAAGTAAGTGGAAATGTAAGAAAATCACAAGAATGTAAATCCATACACAACGCCATCTGTGCTATTGACAAAAACAAAACACGGACAGTTGCGCATCGATAATTGCTTCATTATGTTATTTTTATTTTAACTTTATGAGTAAAACCTCAAATTGATGTCCCAGAGGTGTCAATATCTTTTTCTGATTTTTCTGTTTCCAGATTTTCGATTGATTTTCGCTTATATTGTCTTCATTTAATTAAATGTTATTTATAACTTAATAAAAAAAATAATTTAATTCAGCTAATAAGTTGACACAATAGTTATTGATTCTGAGGCGGTACGAAGTTCGCCGGGTCAGTTAGTACAAAATATAATTTCGTAACATTTTAAAATTCAAAAACCCTAATTATCTTTTGTTTTCAGTGAACGTAGGTAATTTATGGTGCCGTTCTTAAAATAGTTGGTGATGTAATGAACAGCAGTCCACGCATTTTTGTTGTTTGTTTTTGGGGTGTTATGCCGTGTTACGCTACCTCCTCCTTTAGCTAACGTTTCGGACAGCGTTACAGTGTCCATCATCAGGGCAGATGTGTAAATGTTAGTGGTAAAATGTGTGCTTAAGTACTTCGAAGCAATACCGTGTTGCCAGCTCCACTCCACTGCGAGCTGGAATTACAGTAAACAATAATTCGTTAATTAACATTTTCACAAAAAGAATACAAAAGATATATTTTCATGAGTGTTCTAAAAATTCCAATTTTCAAATTTGCATGGTCTTCTTAATAATGTAATGATATTTGAATTCCAATTAATACAAATCTAGAAATATGTCATCCCGAACAGGAATTTCTACAAACTTTACAATGATAAGATCACATTATTTTTACGGTAAAATTAACGTGATATATCTACCGTTTCCCATTTCTGTTTAAAAAACGGAACGACAAAAATCGGATGATCACGCAGACGCTGCGTATGTTTCCTTGGAACAAAGAGCCCGTTTACACTTTCATTTTAACGGAGGCGGGTTCCATTTTTAAAACGGAAAGACGGAAAAACGGAAGCCCTAGGCCCCTATTCACACCTCCGTTTTCAAAACGGATCCGTTTTAAAAACGGATCCTACTCTATGAAAACAACGACCAAAACATTTTATTTGCTCGTTCTTCAGTAGACGGTCGTGCGCAATGGACGACGATGAAGCTCTTGTTGTCATGTGGTACTTATTAAAAAGAAGGAAAAAAGTGAAAGGAAAATTTTGGGTACACCCAAACATAGCTGAAAGATTTTCTGTGTTCAAGTGTTAATTGGTGAGTTGAGAAGTGATGAACTAAAGATCTTTAATTACTTTAGAATGTTTATCACTTCCATTAACTATCTACAAAACGGCTACAAACTATCGTCAAAACGGATCCCTTCTCCGTGTAGTGTGAACAGCTCCATTGAAATGTATGAGCCAGCGCGTTCCGTTCCGACTTCAAAACGGACGCTCTGCGTAGGCGATCTCTCCGGCAAAACATAACGGATTCGTTTTCAAGTCGGAACCGACAAGTGTGAACAGCTCCATAGAGCCACTCCAGCGGCTAGGGCTTCCGTTTTAAAAACGGGACCTGCCTCTGTTTTTAAAACGGAAGTGTGAACGGGCTCTAAGAGCAGACGGGTTGAGGGCGGCGCGTAGGGGACTCACGCCGGAACGACCAGGGCTCGCTGCGCTGGTCATCCTTCCAATTTTTAACCCCTCAGACCTCAGCCAATATATTTCCACTTTACAATAAAATCCAAATAAATGGATTATTTCTGAACGCATCCCAAAACTAAAAAACTGCTTTTGAAAGGTGATAAAATACGCTTTCAAATTTTATAAATCGAATTAAACGAAAGATGTTCTTACTATGACGAATTGAGAATATTGGGAAAGAATAATTATTCTCCGTACCAGCCTTTTAAAATAATAAATCAATATCGATTTTATTTCATTCAAAATTTGCTTTAATTTATACCCACATTCAAAAATGCTGAAAGGCGTAATGATAAAACTATTAAAATTATATGCTTTTTGTAATTATTTTTTGATCATAAGTATTTATAATTTTTCAATAATATCTAAGCAAAATAAGAATGTAAAAAAAAATCTTAAATATATTAGTTTGTAAGACCGTAAATAACAAGACAAACTGAACTATTTTCGTCACAAAACGTGTGTGCAGATCTTTTTGTAAGTGATTTTATTTAATGTAACATTAAAATAAGCAACTCCAGTGAATGAAATATTACGACTTAAAAAAAATATGTTCATATATAGACCAATAAACGCTCATTTTGAATGTATAAGTTTCATTAAGTAATATGTTTGGGAATGTAGGTATGACACAAGCCATCGTATTAACAACATTTCATCTTATTCGTTTATTTACAGACTGTTTATAGAGATTTAGTTGTTGTGTTTATTGAAACATGATTTAGGCCTAAATAATTTAGTTTCAAAAATCTATATTATTTAAAATATTCAAAAACCAAACTGTCCAAAAAATCGTAATGCTACTAATTCTATTCCAAGTCTGAACTTCAAAATGGCGGGAGTCGAACAGTTGATTAGCGCTGTGTGCTGTAGTTGCCTACAATCTCAAAATATTGATTTAGATTCTTAAAGGCCTAAAAAATAATAATTTCAAACAGTTTTTATAATAATTTTTAAAAATATAATGTAATAAATAAATAATTCCACCTAAATAATGTTTTTATTATTGAATATTTTCATTGAATTTTTGTTACAAAATGACAACACCTGGTGTTGTCATTTTGTATCAGGTCCTGTTGAAAATAAAACAAACTTCTGGTGAGTGATGACGTCACACGATTCAGTACACATACTACGATGTTTTCGGGGATCTTCAAAAATTAAAACTTTGACAATTATTGTAACTATTAAAACTAACTCATAATAAAATAAAAATAAATATGCAAAAAAATAATTGTCAAACTTTTATTTTTCAAGATCCCCGAAAACCACTGTATCTGTAGTGAATCGTGTGACATCATCACTCCCGAAAAGTTATGTTTATTTACAACAGGTGTTGTCATTTTGTATGACAGTTATACAGAAGAAAGTATGGTCCTATTCGATAAGTTAAAACATTATTTAGGTGGAATTATTTATTTATTATATTAAATTTATTACATTATTATATTTCTCAATATTATTACGGGAGAATGGTATAAAAATTGTTTAAAATTGTTATTTTTTGGCTTTTAAGAATCGAAATCAATATTAATGGAAACCGAAGCTCTGAAATGATAATAATAGTAGGGGAGACCAAACGGGGATCTTGGGATTTACTCAATCCCGTTGTGGGGACCTATTAGGGCACCCTTTTAGCCTCGTGGGCCCCCCTACTATAAGATCAGGCGATCAGCTGTTCGACTGGCGCCAATTTGAAATTCTCCCTAGAAGTAGCTTTACTATTTTTTTTTGTACAGTAGTTTTTTAATATTTTCAATAATAGAGATAAACGAATAAGAGAAACCTTTATTTTTGAAACCGAATTATTTAGGCCTAAATAATGTTTCAATAATCACAACAACTAAATCTCTATAAACAGTCTGTAAATAAACGAATAAGATGAAATATTGTTAATACGATGGCTTGTATCATACCTACATTCCCAAACAACGACTTTACGGTGATCAGTGACGTCACCATTAAACATTTTAATAATACCAACTTCACGGCGTGTTTCAATGAGACGATTAAAAATGGACTTTTTAATAATTTTTTAAAAACTCTGCGTTTAATAAATAGTTTCCACCTACACGTAAAACGCATAACTTCTCGTATTCATAGTCCGTGCATTTTGGTCGCAGCTCACGCAGCTAACAGTCATGACGCTTCCTCGTCGTTTCTCCATTTGTTTCTCTTATCTATGTATATAATGAAAGTAGCACATTAACGGGCCTAGGTGGCATATTAATTTTTAATGCCCAAAATTTGCTTTTAAAAATTGTAGATCTATACGAATGTTGCAAAATGGGGAGACGGTGGGTACAAGCCAAACTTCGTGATGTTTAACGATACCGACGCATGCCGACTTTTCTTCAAATACCTCAACAGGGGGATTCGTCACATTCTCTCTAGTGGGGGGCGTCCTGAAACTTGCCCCATAACGAAGGTATTGAAATACTGTCCTAAAATCTTAAACACTGAAACTAATTGACCATCAAGTCGTTTTACAGCGGGGGTAGGCAGAGAAGGCACTCCTTGCTTCAAACACGCAACGTGCATACTTTTGTCATACCGACTTGACTACCCTACTCAAGTATTTTATTCACTTGATGGTGCCACGTATTCCTCGCCTTCTTCTACCTTAAAATTTCACTTTTATTATTTTCACCTTTCTTCGTTCATCCGCTCTGCATGTCCAAACCATATAATCGTACCTTTTTAATCTTAAACATTACTTCTACCTCAGCATTGCATTTTTTCCGAATCTCTATATTTTTAACACGGTCTTACATTTTTTTCTACATATACGAGTACTTCTCAGAGATCTCATTTCTGCGACATTCAGTTTATTCTCATCCTTCCTCTGCCAGATCCATACCTCTCTGCCATACGTGAGGGTATCAGCACTCCATTTTCAACTGCTAATTATATACACCATACTAGTACATAATATGTATAGATACCGTAGATAAGTAGTAAAGCCAATAATAGTATGTGGGCTCCATCGAAGCCAGAGTTAAGTTAGCCTCTCAGAGGAGGGGCGTGCTGTAAAGGCAGATACTCTAATAGTACACAACTGCTAACCCTGTATTAATCGCAAGTGTGCTCCACCGCTGAATTTGGTAGCCACCACTGGTTGGAGCCCCAAAATACCCGAGAAAATCCTAGACTCTGGGTGGAAACGGGTAGTCCGTTTAATAGAATCTCCTATCTTCCTTTCTACAAAAAGACTATCTACTCAGCATACCTAAATATGACACAGGCGCTGAGAGAGGGACCTCCTATGTGAAGTTGAAAAATAAAACGAATGTGCTTTAGACCACACGACTGAAATAAAACAAGCTCCATCTATATGATAGGAAGAGAGAAATAAAACGTGCGCGCGCACCGCTCTCTCTCTTGATCCTACAGTGTGATTACAGACAATAGGCCTGCACTGTGTCTTAGATATACGAAACATAACTGGCTACGAGAGAAAGAGAAAGAAAATGTGTGCTCGCACCTCTCTCTCTTGCCCCTCCAGTAATATACGAAACGTAACTCTCTCTCTTTCTATCTTCACTAACTTATATCTCCCTCTCAACTACCGTTCGCCTCGCTTTTCGTAACGCTCTCGTCAAGCGTGCGTAAAGAAGTTTTACTTCAAAAAGGCACATTTCTACTCAATCTGTCCGGATTCAAACATGTTTTATTGTCATTTTAGGGCGAAATTATCTTTAAAAATTACCTCTACGACCCTCGAGACCTGCCCGACACGTTGATTTATGGAAAATTCAAGGCCACACTTACATTCGTCAAAAATGGCGAAGTGGTATTGTGTCATGTTTGGTATATCGAATCAAAAATGAAAAGCACATTTGGATAAAACTTAAATAAAATTTACTACCAACAATTTAACCTTGGTTGTTATTTTAATAAAAAGAGCTTTATTTTACTATCATTCAAACCTGCTAAACTAGACTTATTTTATTTGTTGTGTTTATGTTTTACTTAATAGACTTTTTTTCTCACAAATTTGCACATAATCAGTTTTTGCTAAGTATGTACCTTTGTTTAAGAAGGATATGATTTTAGATTTTCACGGCCAAAAATATTTTTGTTATTAGTTTTTGGGGTATTATGCCGTGTTACGCTACCTTCTTCTTTAGCCAACGTTTCGGACAGCGTTGCAGTGTCCATCATCACATCTGCCCTGATGATGGACACTGCAACGCTGTCCGAAACGTTGGCTAAAGAAGGAGGTAGCGTAACACGGCATAATACCCCAAAAACTGATAACAAAAAAAACTTTGTTTAAGATGTTTTTGATTTTATTACATAACATTTTTAATAAATTATTAAATATTATTATACTGATTGAAATGTTACTTTTTTATTAATACCGCAGAATGTACATATTATTAATTTTTTTTTGTATTTGAATGTACTGTTTGGAAGGGTGACCGGACAACTCAGAAGCACCTCAGAAAGTTCATTAGTAGTGATGATAAAAAATATTTAAACAATTGGTTAAATAGGTTAAGTTAGGTTAGGGTTACCGGCTATTTTAAAATTATTTTTTCATAGCTTTTAATGACTTTTCTGAGGTGTTTCTGAGTTGGTTTCGGCATGAAACCGTTTGGAAGACACGGTATATACCTACGTAGTAGATATGCAAAAAATAACAAATTAAAATTTAATCCTCGTCGATTATCCCCCGATGACGGCAGCAGCTGAGGTCGAAGGTTTAAAACCCGGCGTTGGTATAAATATTAACTTTATTTAATGGATGTCGTAAATATGTAATAGGTACATGAGAGTCTACAAAATATTTTCACCACATTCCAAACTGGAAGATACCCTCAGTATCGCCCTTTTGAGATACCACCATTCAAAACCGTTTCTAACTTTACTTAAGACCCTGCATTCCGAATATCTATAGAAAATAACAATCTGTTTATGTTATTTTTTAAGATAATCTCTATACATTTACAGAGTTGAAAAGATAATTTATATGACATTACGACGATTAAATACGCATACACTCGCAAAAGCTGATAGAAGGTGTCAGTCGATGGTTCAAATCTGGGCTTCTAGAACAAAGATCAGCCCAGATTGGATAATAGGAAAAAGGACCCACCGATGCGATGGGGCCACTGGTCTCCAGGTTCAAGAGTTTCACTTCACAATATTAAATTTATTATTAATGCCTTACTCCACTTACTGGTTAATACGGAATATTTCTTATTCAAAGATTTAAATATAGCTTTATTATCACGAAAAATGGGTATTTATGTCGGGGGAGACGAAAAAACATGTAAAAAATATACATGTTACATTTTAATTTTGTTAAAATTATTCACTTACGCAATACCTATACGAACTTCGCTATGCCATTTTTTAAAGTCATTTTTATATTGCATTTCATAGACAATCAATCAATGCTGCCAATCACGAAAAAAATATTAATGCTGTATAAAACAATAATTTATTCGTGTTACGAAGTGAATGCATTATTGACAAGTTTGTATCTGTATTTATAACAGAAGAACATGGAAAGAAAGATATTAGAACAACTACACACACCCGTTAGACAAACCCTGCTTACCAAACAAATCACTCAAAACCTGGGATGTATATCTAAATGATGATGACATGCATCTTTCGTAGCTTGAACCCCAACCCATAGTATTTTAGTAATAATTCGAAGTAGATACTTTTTTTTTTATTTTGACGAGAATTTATTTTATAAGGTTCGTACTTCCGACAAATGTCATGTATGATTGTCTATTTAATAAAAAGGGAATATTCCGCATTATCCGTGAATCGAACTTCGATAACACGAACGTTTCGTATTATCCGTGAGGCGGGCTTATACATTTTTTACACAGGTACCTATTATTTTACACTGAACTCCAATGGGCAATGAGCATACACACCTAACTTTGAAGAGGGCAATGTCACCTCTTCAAAGTTAGGTACTTTTCTTGCAACAATTGCAATGTTCTTGATGACATTCTCATACACTTAAGGAAAAATGATTTAACACTCAAAACTCAACAAAATATTTACACCCGCTATTCATCACACCAAAAATGCAAAATTCCTCCAACAAAAACAGCTTTCGCCCAACGACAGTTCTCTTACATCGCGCCTAAAATGTTCAACTTACTGAGTATTGATATTAAGACATCGAAAACTGATGATCTTTTTGCCATTAATATACAGAACTGGTTATTTACTCAGGGAAGGAAATATTATAAAGAATGCCTTACATCTTAAAAACTGTTCTTATTTTTTCATATTTCTAGAGTAAAAAATCTTATCTCTAAATTAATTTTCAACCAAAACTTTATATTACGCTGATGCTTTTTTTCATATTTTTTGACATTGTTCGTCCATTTCATATGCTGCTTTGGAATACTTGCTTTTGTTTTTTGGGGTCAAAGACTATCATTGTTCATCTGTATAGATAGATGATTTACATATTTATTCTTATTTTGTTTTTCTATTATCCTTAAAATATTATTATTTTGTTACTTTTATTTGTTATTTGTTATTCTATTTTATTTTTATTTATACAGATTCACCTAGTTTAACTCCTTTCCTGTATGTGATCATGTACCTAATACTAGTATAATATATATGCTATATGTTTGTACTTTCATCTACATATATATGGATGATTATTAATATTATATACTTAATATCTTATGAATCTCGACTACCATAATACGGGCATTTGCCTAGCTTGGTAGTCGAAATACCATGTAAAACAATCCTGTAATAAACAAAATGAATAAAGAAAATTAAAAAAAAAAAAAAAAACCTTTAAGGATGGAAAGATTAGGTAGGTGGGATAATTGAAGGATTTTGACATTTACTTTCCACCAAATCCTTGCGAATGCATACCTAACCAGTCCCCTAAATATTGCGTGAACAACGTCATTATATAAAAATCGCAAGTTATGCTACAAAAACAATCTTTAAAAAAAACACATTTCTTTCTGATATTTCGTGTTAAAGGTATGAAAATTTTTGCTGTATTTCCTGCGAAATTTAACGATAGATTTTTCCTCTATTTAAATATTTTACAAATATTTTGTTATGGGTATTTTAAATAGATATTTTGCTTTATAATATATTTTTGCTGACCCCCATTAATTATAATCGTTTTTTTTTGTTACGTAAACGCGCACCCTCAAACATTTTTGTTTACATATCTCTCCCTTTCAAACCACCTTCTTTTTAAACGCTTTCTACAGAGCTGACGATTTATTGGTCAAGTACCTACATCCGAAACCTTCCTTTTCCTTATCTCTTTTTCATCCCCGCTTCGTTCAGCCTCTCAACATTCCTCAAAGGGGTTGCCATAGATCCAATGTGTCCAGGCAGTTGGAACTGTCAGGTCATTTTTTTTAAATTTTATTTTATTGTGTATAGGACTCAGACGTGAAAAAGTTATTCGTGACTCAGGCATCGAGATAAGAGCAACGATATTTGACAACTCTGTGCAGCTATTGGCTTAGGCTGATGATATTGACATAATCGCGAAAACTCCAGATGCTTTACGTAACGCCTTTATAAATCTTGGAAGCTCTGCCAAAAATATGGGTCTCGTAGTAAACCAGCAAAAAACCATATACATGGCTGTAGGATGCACCCAACAAATCCCAACTCTCTCATGTTGAAACCAAAATTTCGAAACGGTACCAAGATTCACATACCTAGGCTCCCTGATAACAAACGACAATAATACCACAGAGGAGATCCAGAAGCGCATAGTGAAAGCAAATCGCTGTTATTTCCGCCTACAAAACCAATTAAAGTCGACACTGCTGTCCAGACACGCGAAGATATTAGTGTACAAAACTCTTATCAGAACAGTACTTACGTACGCAGCTGAGACTTGGGTACTAACTAAGAGGAATGAGCGAGCATTGGACGTTTTTGAAAGAAAATTTTGAGGCGCATCTTCGGACCGGTTCTAGAAAATGGATTTTGGCGCAGACATTATAACAATGAGCTATTTACTTTGTTTATGGAGCTAAACGTCGCAAAATTTATAAAATTGGGAAGACTTCGGTGGCTGGGTCATGTGGAGAGAATGACCGAGCATCAAGCACTAAAGTCCCTGCTGAACTCAAGACCAATAGGGCGGAGGAGCCTGGGAAGGCCAAGACTAAGATGGAGCGAAAACGTCCTCAAAGACATATCTATTTTGGAGCTTCCAAACTGGAGAGAGCTGACACAAAACCGAGATGAGTGAAGGAAGACTCTTGAGGAGGCCAAGACCCACCAGGGGTTGTAGAGCCAATAGTGATGATGATGAGGACTCAGACGCAGTTATAAGTTTGTGCGGCATGGTAAAAGGATTCGCAATGCAATTCGCATTAAAATTATTTTTACCTAGAAGACATTTTATAATCCAGTAAAACCCGAAGATGTCTGATTTTTGTACACGTTGGAAAGGTATATGCTTTAAATGATAAGTACAATTAAATGAGTCTCTTTTCCGCCTAAAGGTAAAAGGCTTATATTTTAGGAAAAAAATAATTGTTTTTGCAGTATTCATTAATCCTGATTATGACTTCGTGTAACTTATTATAATCATTTATAAACTATAATGCTAACACATTTATTTAATTTTATATAACCTGCGTAAAAATGGATATAGCGTGCTCAAAACAAGGGCGATTCCACGATAGACGGTTCTCGACATTAATTTACAAATTACAGTATTTGTATCTTTTTTTATATCAGTGCAAATAAGGAGGTCAATATATAATAATAAAATAAATTTAAAAAATGGATTTCACTTCACAGCGAAATTTTTTGCGCGCTTGGAAACATTATCATTGGAAGAATTGGTTTACCTAAATTGCAAAATCACACTGCTCAACTTTGGCAAGAAACAGCTGTTACCTATAGTTTGAGATTATATTTTACCGCTTAATGTACGGTGACAATATTAATTTATTCTTATGAGCCGAAAGATGTAAGTACTTGTTGTTATTTTTTAAGCATCATTGACTACAATAAGTCACTATTAGCTTGTAGCACCCGCGATAAAAAAGATAAAAGTTTGTGTTTTTCACAGAAATAAAGTGCTAACGTTTTGAAACTTTGTAAAAGTAAGACGAAATTAAGGGCAAACTAAAATAAAACGCTTTTAAGATTATAATTTTAGCTGATTCGAAATAAACCTTGACTCAAATTGGTTGCACCCGCGATTGTGCTCTAAGAATCGCATAAATCACACAACTACCCTTGTTGTGTGATTAATCATATATTTTATTATTTTGTTATGCCTTCAATAATAATATATGCTGTGTATTACAGGTGATGGGTGTGTTTATATTCCGCTTTTTTATAGAAATTCTATAATTTGGCAAGCAGTCTGTCTGAAACATCTTCTTTATATTATAAAAAAGATGGTCACGTTTGATGATAATTGGTAAGGGCCGAAAAATAAATCAGGCCTTCAATCAAAACATTTCTTTCAATCTGAAGACGGCGATAGCATTTCCGTGGCGCGAACCTCAATGTCTCATCTCAAATGTACACTGGTTTTGAAATCTCCGAAAACCACCACTGAAACAGAAAATGATTGGGATGATAACAATTTGGAACCTCTTACAAATTACAAAATATAAAAATTAATTCTACAAAACAAGAATTTTTTGTATTTCAAAATACAAAACGAAATTGCGCATTTCTGATGTTTACAGTTATTCAGATGACTAATCATTAAATGAAGAATCTCCAACGTCTTTTCAAGTCTCAAAATTACCAGCAGAAGCATGCCATGAAACTGGTACTATCTGTGCCGCTGTCTTACTAAAAGATATAAATATTTTTAAATAATTATATTAATTATTTATTTAATATCAAATACCAAAAGGCATGAATACATATTAATTAAATAATTATAAAAATCGTGAATGACATAGCAGACTTGCAACTTGAAGACATTATCGCGAAGTTGGAAGCGCCAGAAAAAAAGTATTGATGAATGTAATATGTTCATAAAATTTTCGGCGAATTTTGACGTAATCGAAAAGAAATATTTATATTAGTAATAAGCATTATTTGATTTCTTATTTCGTTCCTCTAATAGTGTTTATTGATGTTTATATACACTTAGATTAGACGATAATTTGATGTCGCACCCGCGATTGCTAATAATGAAAAGCTAATTGGACGGCGAACCCTGGAATATAGCGTGCCAAAAATATTTAACATGTTACCAATTAATATAAAAAATTGCGATTCTACAAATAGATTCAGATATATGCTGAAACAATGGCTGCTAAATAGAGATAGTTTATATTAATTCATATGTGTTAATTGTTATAATATGTATGGTTATAGTAATAATATTATGTAATGTTTAAATTGTAACTGAACATTAACATCCTGTTGACAAACTGCTTTATTGCGGTTTAACGGGTTTGTACCTTGAAAACCAATAAAAAAAATGATAATTCATTGCTGGTTTTTGTTTTCTACATATTATTTTTATTTTTTTAGTTGATTCGTTTTACGCCTTGTGAAATAACAAGGCATAACATAATAAATGTTTCACAATTAACAGACTTTTGTGTTTTTGTCTTATGATCTGGAAAGGATGGGAAAAATTGGTTGCACTCGCGATCGCACTTTGAACCTCCCTCCTGACTATTTATATATTTAAATTAAATTCTTATAAACTAATAAAAAATGTAAGAATAATTTCATTAAAAAAGTTATTGGGTTATAACCTAATTATTATATTTCGTGGTTGCCTTTAATACATGTTATGTTATTAACCTGTAAATGTTCCTAATAAAATAAATAAGCATAAAAATCTAATTTTTTCCAGGGAAGCAATCTTCCGAGCAGACCTTCCATTGAAACAATTGGTATAACTTTAAGTGACCAGCTCAGGTACGAGGTCTCCATCGAAGCCAGAGTTAAGTTAGCCTCTTTAATATATTTTAATAGTTCACAACTGCTAACCGTGTACAAATAGCAAATACGTCCCAGGTTGAATTTGGCAACTACCTCTGGTCTGGAGCCCCAAAATACCTGAAAAACCCTCAACTCAGAAACTCTGTGCCGAAACGGGCATCTCCTATCTTCCTTGCTACAAATTGTAAAAAGGCACATTTCCACTACAACTATCCGGATTGAAACATGTTTTTATTGTCATTTTAGGGCAAAATTATCTTTAAAAATTACCAATTCGACCCACGAGACGTGCCCGACAGCGTATTCACAATCCCTACCGCGATTCAGTCGCGCTACGGACTGAAACGCGGTAGGGATTGTAATGCATAAATCACCTTACAAACACTACCTCGTTTCAGTCACCTTACGCGCTTCGTTGCTCTATCTGTTTTTGTGAGAGTGACGACCGTAATTATAGAAGGGTTAGCAGAGAAGATGGACCGCGTTTTTTTATACTTCAAAAAAAATTTACATTGAAAATTTATTTTTTAAGTAAAAAAAAAAACGCGGTCCATCCTCTATGCTCACCCTTCTATAATTACGGTCGTCACCCTCAGTTAAAAAAAAAACGTTTATTTTTTTTTTACTCAAGAAATAAATTTTCAATGTAAAAAAAAAAATTGTACGTTAAAAAAAACGCGGCCCATCCTCTCTGCTAACCCCTCCATAATTACGGTCGTCACAGAAACAGATAGAGCAACGAAGCGCGTAAGGCGACTGAAACGAGGTAGTGTTTGTAAGGTGATTTATGCGTTGCAATTCCTATCGCGTTTCAGTCCGTAGCGTGACTGAAACGCGGTAGGGATTGTAAATATGCTGCCCGACAAGACGGTGTATGGAAATTTCAGAGCCACAGTTACTTTTGTTAAAAATGACGAAATGATATTGTGTTATGTTTGGTTTATCGAAATAAAAATGAAAAGCACATATTTATGTGAACCTTAAATAAAAATACTCTTACCAACAATTTTGTTATGTTAATCACAAAAGATTTTTTTATTATCATTCAATTCTGCTAAACTAAGCTTATTTTAATGTTGTATTTTATATTTTACTCACATACGCTTTTTTTCATCAATTTGCAGATAATATAATCAAGTAAATTACGATTTTACTAAGTATGTTCTTTGTGTAAGATGTTTATGTTTTTGCTTTCAGTGTACAATTTTTGAACCAATAAATAAATATGATTGAAAGAGTATTTTTTATTGATACCGCAGAATGTAGGTATTATTTTATTTTATTTTTGTATTTGATTGTACTGTTTGTAAGACACGGTAGATACGTAGAAGATATGTAAAAAAAGACAATTTAAAATAAAATCCCCGTCGATTATCCCTCGATGACGGCCGCAGCCGAGGTCGGAGGTTTAAAACCCGGCGTTGGCATAAATACATAACTTTTTAATTGGATGTTCTAAATATTTAAAAGGTAAGTAAGTAGATGAGACCTACATAATATTTTCACCACATTTTAAAATGGAAGATATTCTCAGTATCGCCCTGATAATTAGGGCCTGATTAGATGTCACCATTCAAAACCGTATCTAAAAACCCTAATACACTACTCGCGATGTTGATCGAGTTGATCAAATGAATTTAAATATTGGAGATAGGACAACACGCAACACTGAATTTCTACCTAAAATTAACATTCTTCGCTTAAATCTTCTTCTTCTTGTGCCCTGTCCGTTCAACGGACGTTGGCTATTAGCTCTACGGTAGACTGGCCAAACCACTGTCTCAGGTTTTTCAACAATGAGGTTCTCCTTCTTCCAGGGCCCCGTTTTTCGGCAATCTTTCCCTGCATTATGATGAAAGAACACAACCCTGTCGCACGCCTCTCTTTATTTCTAGTTCGTCTGTTAGACATTGCTCTACTCTAACTGCTCCTTTCTGGATCCAATAAAGATTACCTATTATCCTTATTTTATATCGCGTAAAGACTTAATATTTTTAAAATCATAAAAAATATATATGTTATTTTTTAAGATAATCTCTATACATTTACGGAAATGAAAAGAATTTATTCGACCTTACCGCGTTAGAAAAATATCGCTAGTTATGCTCCAAAAATAATCTTTAAAAAAACACATCTGTTTCTGTTAATTCATGAAAATAATGAAAAAAATCTCAAAATTTCTTACGACATTTGACGAGCGTTTTTTCCTCTTTTTAAATAAATGTTTTATTTTATTAAATGTTTTCACTTTATCCCATTCATTATAATCTTTTTTTAAAATAAAACAATGGCTTACGGAATTCAATACTTCGTTTATGTGAAAGCACTATGAAACAATATATCTTTGATATAACCACTTTCATATTTTATTAACGCTCACCGGTTTCGGAACAACCGTTCCTTTCTCAGGGCAATTATATAATGACTTGACTAATACAAAACAGTAGGTGAGTACAATGTATTATTACTATGTGTTGTGGTGAGGGTGGAGGCGTAACAAGGGATGATAATGAAGAGTGGGTGGGGGAAACAGAATGGATATTGAAAGAGAACATGTCTAAGAAAGGGCTATAAGATAATATTTTTTGTTTTTTGATGATGGACTCATTACTACGGATATTTCATTTTATTTCAAAGGCTTCTAATTAATCTTTTATTATTAATATGAAGAATATTATACTACTATATTTCACCCTAAATGTTTTCGTTATTTGTTTTTGGGGTTTCGTACCATGTTGCGCTACCTCCTTCTTTTTTGACCGTGAAAACGTAAAAACGTATCACCCTAAATATTCTTTGATTCTTATTTCAAAATTACGTGTTGTTTTCCCGATATAAAATGAAGAACAGTCATTACATTTGAGTTTCCCTTTCCCTTTTACTTTCCTTTTCCTCGCCGCCTTTTCATCTCGCTTCGTTCAGCCTCACAGCATTCCGAGCAGTTAGAACTGTCAGGTCATTTTTTAATTCGTTTTATTTTAATATGTGCAAGAATCAAACAGTTATTCATGAGATAATTACATTTTAAGATCAATGATATATTAGATATGTCATATACAGCAAAATAAGTATGTGCAGCACTCTAAAAGGATTAGCAATGCGTAAAATAAATCCCAATTATTTTGCAGGCCGTTTTTTGAAAATGGATCTATGTAAATTCCTTATAACTAACTAACTAATATCCTATCTAACCATCACACTGTTTCCCCGCAGGGGTAGGCAGAGAGGACGGATCACCAAACAACTCGGTCTTGGCACACATTCCTTGCTCGCTTACATTCATACATCGTCTCATTCCTTATATAGTAGGTAATTTAAAACCTCGTAAAATACAAAAAAGTCTGATTTTTTGTACACATTTGTTTCAAATGTAAATGCTTTAAATAATAAATACAATTGGCTTGGATTTTAGGAATTAATTGATTGTTTTGTAGTATTCATTATACTGTTTATAATTTCGTGCAACTTATTACAATCATATATAAACTACATTGCTAACATATTTATTTAATTACAGTCATCTGCGTAAAAACGGAAATAGCGAGTTTAAAATCATTTACAAAGAGGACAATAGTGGCCCCAGTACGGAGCCTTGAGGTACACTATAGAAATATTTTGTGGCGTGTAATCGTTTACGGCAACAGCTTGATTTCTATTTTAATGTAAAATGACAATCATCTTACAAGATTTACACTAATATCAATGAAAGCTTATTTAGCGGGATGTCTGGATTTACTTTGTCGAAAGCCTAAAAAAAATCAATGTAAATGGAATCATTTTGTCATTTTCCATTGAGTTATGAACAAAATCGGTGTACTGATTAATAATTATTGTGTTTTTACATAGGTGAGAGGTAGAGGGTTGGTCACAAATGATTTTTTTCCTATACGATACAATATATAGATATAGTTCTGAAGTTTTCGATGTTACGCTTGTTATAAGTATGAAAGTTCCTAACAACCCAATTTTGAATACTGGCATTTTTAGAATACTTTAAAGAATCTCATTTTCTTTTTGTGAATTCATGTTTTTATTATAATTTTTCTAAAATCTAACAAATTAAATTGTATTGGATTCAATTTTATATTTTATATTATTTATATTTGCATGTATTTTATTCACAATTATTTCTTAAGACCTACATTTTCTACTAAGCAAGCAAAAATTATATGCTTATAAATAAATAAAATTCTATTTAATTAAATATTATAATTTGAGATTTTACTCATAAAGTTTAAAAAATTTAAATAAATAAAATTCTTGTACTATTATTAATTCGATTTCATAAATTCATGAATATATGCACACAAATAAAATATTATTTATCCGAAATACATTGATACTACATTAATAAAATGACTCCCTGATAACAAACAATAATACTGCAAAGGAGATCCAGAAGCGCATAGTGAGCGCAAATCGCTGATTTTTTCCGCCCACAAAAGCAGATAAAATCTAGACTGCTTTCCAGAAACACCAAGATATTAGTGTACAAAACACTTTAGACCAATGCCCACATATTCAGCTGAGACGTGGGTACTAAATAAGAGGAAGGAGCGAACAGTGGACGTTTATGAAAGGAAAATTTTGAAGCGTATTTTCGGACCGGTTCTAGAAAATGGATTTTGGCGCAGATGTTTCAACAATGAGCTCTATACTGTGTTTAAGGAGCTAAACGTTACAAAATTTATAAAACTGGGAAGATTTCGGTGTCTGGGTCATATGGAGAGCATCAAGCATCAAAGTCCCTGCTGAACTCAAGATCGATACGATGAAGGAGCCTGCGAAGGCCAAAATTAAGATTAAGCAACAACATCCTCAAGGACATTATCTACCTTGGAGATTCTACTGGAGAGAGCTGGCACAATACAGAGATAAAGACTGGAGGAAGACTCTTGAGGAGGCCAAGACCCACCAGGGGTTGTAGAGCCAAGAGTAATGATGATGATGTTGATTACATTGTAAAGGTTCCGTCAATTATGGAAGAATGGTTATTGTCATGCATCAATAATATAAGAAGCAAGTTACCACGGACGTTCCTTTCGAATGCGCCATATGATCACATGGATACGACCTTTGCATGTTTTTACATTAACTGACTTATTTGCGTGTTTTGCTGCAGTATGTTATAATATTTACATAGTATGTCAGATGTTTATAATTCGTATAGACAATAGATCAAAGCAACAAGAGAAAAATGATATCGAAAATGAAGTGCGTAGCAATTAGCTACTAAAATGCAATGGACCATTGTTTGATTACATTATATTAAAAATACAATACAAAATAATAATAAAAACATATTTGAGGTAGGCAACTTCCGAAGCATTTGACATTTATGTTAAGTGCGGCAAGCCTCGTCCACCAAAATGCTGAATACTTCGGTGGCACGAATAATATGCTGTCTCCTATTTTTAGTAATGAAATTGGAGATAACATTTTCTGATGATGCTCCAATTATCGTAAGTAAAAAATATACCTTTTGTAAGATAAAATAAAAGATGTTCACCAAATAATAATAAGTTTGTATAAAACTACTGGTGAGCTTTGGCATTATGAAATTTGTATAAAAATGATTCGCCGAAATGTATGTACGCGCATAACTTCCGAACTTCTGCACCAAATTGCATAATTCTTTTTTGTTGTGTTCGTTATTGTATGGTGAGCTCTGGCATTATGAAATTTGTATAAAAAAATTCTGTTTGAAAACTAAATGTACCGGGAATTAATTTAAAATTCAAAAAACGTATTTATCTATTATTTTTGGTAAATTTAAGGAATTTATTTTTATTTATTCATTAAAATGAAATCCCTCTTCTGCAATGACAATATCAGCTTAAAACTAAGGCAGAGAATGCTAAAATGTGTGGATGTGAATCATGGACCTTGAAAGTAAATACCATGAACAGGTTAGAGGCTTTTGAAATGTGGCTTCACGGGAGAATGCTCAAGGTCCCATGGACCGACATGAACACCAACACATAAATTATCAGGCGGGCTAGAGCAGATAGAGAACTGCTTACATTAATAAAAATCAGGAAAATTTTATATCTGGGTCAAATACTTCGAGGGGAGAAGTATCACTTGCTCCATTTAATATTGAAAGGCAAGATAGAGGGTCACCGAGGGTCAGGTAGGGGACAAGAGTGGACAGGCATTAGAAGTGTGGAGGGGCTATTCCGGGCAGTGCAAGACAGAGAGACATTTTCAAGAGTGATCGCCAACGTCGTGGGGACCTGATACGGCACACAAAGAAGAAGGAATTTATACCGCCTTTATTAAAATAGTTGGTCCAAATGGTTGATTGGGGTTGGATTCTCGGCCATGGCAATTTTTTTCTTCTTTATTATATATAATTTTTCACGGATATGCACTGGTTTAATGTTAATAACTGTTTGGTTTTTAGGGGCCGGCTGATATTACCTTGATTGACTTGTCACAGTGTGATATATCAGAGAAACTCCCTAGCAGTTTTGTTTTCGAAAGAAAGAAATTCAATCGAACCACCGAAATATTTGATGGAGTTATCACATTAGACGTTGACTTGGATGATAGTGTTGCGGTAGGTATCAATTTTTTTTTGTTGTTTTTAACGGTCCGTGAAAATCAAAATCAAATCCATTTAGCCTTGGTTTTTTTGGTAAGGAAGGGTTATCATCAATTTTATTAACGTAGTACTGTGTAAAGTGTAAAATCATTTTTAATAAGGATTTTGAGGACTTTGGTGGATCACCCGTTCAAACTTGAAATCGGTAACATGAGCATGTATAACGGCAGTAGGAAATGTCAATGGCAATCTAACACCTCGATCTTTTTAATGTTGAGCGATAAACCATCTTAATGCGGCTTCGACCAAGATATACTTGGTCGTTGTAATGCGGTGAAGATCGACGATTCATTGCGTTCATTCAATAAGTCAGGTAAGCCTCCTACGTCATACGTATGTCTGGCAACGTTAAAATATCGTGTAAACGAGCTTATGGGTCCGAGTGGATCAGATTTTTACACTTTCCCATAAAACCAGCAAACCCATTATTATATCTATATATTTAAAAATCTCGTGTCACGGTGTTTGTGGTCGCACACCTCCGAAACAGCTGGACCGATTTTTATGATTTTTTTGTTATCTATATTTGGTATATATGAGAATTTAAGATCGTAAAGTATATTTCATACCGTTAGGTGATTAGGGTATCCCTAACTAGAATTGTTTTTGTATTTGACAAGATTTTTTTTGTCTTTTTTTTGGCATCAAAAAATACTTATAACTCCTAATTTTCACCCTCCTACCCCCACCCTCCCATTTTTTAACCGCGACTCTCCCATTTTTTAATCGCATTTAGTATTATAGTACAATTTTTTGTATTTTTGTACGAACAAATTTAACCGTAATTCGTATTTCACACAGAACGAAATTATTTACATTGTTGAATGACAGATGGCGCTACGGCCTCATCGAATTTTCATCCACACATGCGCAAGTCATTCACGATAAGCGTCGTGTCATTCTATTCCTCTTTCGGTCATAGATCCCACCCCCACACACTTCAATACATTCGTTATTTTTTATTTTACAACCAAAATATTCACTAGAAATAATGTATATGGCAGAACAACGTTTGCCGGGTCAGCGAGTACCATATAATAACGTTCTTCTTCGTCTGGCTCTAATAACATTAAAAAGAGAATATGATATGTATAAAATGTAATCTGAAACTTCTTCGACTTATTTCCATGTTACCTGTTTGTACCTATACCTAGAGAGGTTTGTTCGTTGTTTGGTTTTTAGTGTTATCGCTGATAACCCTAGCAAAACCATAATTTAAAGCACTGTGTTAAAGTCTCTAATTTTAAGTCACAGTTGTAAATAGGCTCAGCAGTTATAAGTTTTAGTCGTAAGCCATTAGCTATTAATTCTTAGATGAAAGTGCCCAGTTTTAATTAAAAACCTTAGTAGTAAGCCAGATATATTAATTTAATTATATTATATTCATTTGAAGAGTCGCTGAGGTGATTTTTCACAACAACGGCACAATACTGGGTGTTAAGTGATGTACTTGACTTACTTTAACCAGTGATTACTTGGAGTAAAAATTGTAAATGAAATTTTGGTCTTCGGTGATATTGTTGATGTTTTTTGTTTTTGTTTTTCTACATTAACAAATAGTAGGTTTTGAATAATTACAGGCTGGGTAAGAGGTTGGGCGGCTCAGTGACCAGTAACGACATGCGGAAAAAAAAGTCTCCGGAGACCAAAATTTCATTTATATTCTTTTCTCTAAGGAAGGAATCACTGGATAAAGAAGTCAAGTTCATCCCATGTCCCATAACGTCCTTTATAAATCAGTCAAATATTAATTATTATCTTTCCGACATTTACTACCCCTTTACTTTAACAAAAGGACACTCTCTTACCAAAATTCCCCGATTCCGAGACTTCACAATCTCTTCAAGAATAACCAGTTTAAACATTGTTTGTTCCAATTCTTTTATACATCTAGACATACCTAGTTGTGGATAATTTCTGCAATTTTGTTTATATTGCATTCACTTTTTTATGTTAGACTTCTTATCATTTTTACCAATGTATTTTATATCGTATTATATGCTTTTGTGTTACATTTTTTAAAATTATATTATATTTTCCTTACTGTTTTAGTTTTAAAGTATTTAAAAGTTCTGTATTACTTAACTTATAAACAAAGAATGTAAAAGCCCATTAGGGCGTGTAATAAATAATAAATAAATAAATAAATATTATTATTACATAAAATAAGCCGCGTACGAGCATTCCTATGTGTGTATATGAATTTTTAATACCGAAAATTTTTTTTTAATATTACAGATATTTATAAATGTTGCAAAATGGGGAGACGGTGGTTACAAGCCGAACTTTGCGTTGTTTAACGATACCAGTGTGTGCAACTTTTTCTTCACATACCTAAAAAGGGGAATTCGGGACATTCTCTCTAGTGGGGGCCGTCCAGAAACTTGTCCCATAACGAAGGTATTAAAATTCTGCCTTAAAATCTTTATCTATTATTAGTGTGTATTATCTATTCAGTGAAATTAATTAACCATCAAGCCGTTTTCCAGCAGGGGTAGGCAGAGAAGATTCTCGTCGTATCGTATATACTTTTGTTATTCTGACTTGACATCATCCCACTCAAGTATTAGATTCACTTGATGGTGTCATGTGCGACTACTACCACAAACTTCCACGTCTTTATGTTCACCTTTCTTTGTTCATCCGCTCTACATGCCCAAACCATCCAAGCGTCCCTTTTTAATCTTAACCATTACGTCTACACCAGCCTCGCATGCTTTCCGGATCTCCTCGTTTTTAACATGGTCGTATATTTTTTTACTGTACATTCGTCTCAGAGATCTCATTTCTGCAGCATTCAGTCTACGCTCATCCTACTTCTGCCAGGCTCACACCTGTCTTCGTACATCAGGGTTGGTACCAGCACTCTATTTGGACTTCTAGTTATAGATACTATAATAGTAATGTTCTATAGATTCCCTGGTACGGTAAAACTACTAATCTATATTTATTTATTTCTTTATCTCCATAAAACGGTTATACACCAATATGTTGGGTAGAAGATTACAAATGTATGGTATAAGTCCAAAAATCTATTCTCCTTCAACGGAAGCAATCTTTCGAACAGGTCTTCCATTTTACGAGTAAAATGACCAGCTTAGGTACGGGGGCTCCATCTAAACCAAAGTTAGCTTAAGTTAGCTTCTCAGAAGCTGGGCGTACTGTCCAGGGCCCTTAATAGTACACAACTGCTAACCCTGTGTAAATCGCAAGTGAGCACCACGGTTGAATTTGGCAGCCACCTCTGGTCTGGAACCCCAAAATACCTACAAAAACTAACCATCCTGTACAGAAACGGGCGGTCCGTTTGATAGATTCTCATATCTTAACAAACGGAAAGCAGTATTTAGAGCGTAGGCGTCGGGTGGGAATGATGTCCTTCTTCTACCGATATTTCAATGGAAAATTTTCCGAGGAACTAGCGTTTTTGATTCCTTCAACACTGGTGTAAAGTCGGAAAACAAAATTTGTCGGGCGAGAACGGGTCGCTTCTACGACTCGTTCTTGAGTTCAACAGCCCGGCTGTGGAATGATTTGCCGACCTTTGGTTTCCTCCCTCCTATAAGAAGGGTCTCTTCAAGACCCAAGTTCACTCCTTCCTTTCACAGCATCCCCAAAGATGAAAAGGCTCTAAGAGGTAATCAGGGTAATGTTAAAAAAAATTACAGATTTTTATATATTTATACTTATCCGGATTAAAGCATGTTTTATCTTGTAATTTTAGGGCACAATAATCTCCAAAAATTACAAATTCGACGCCCGAGACCTGCCCGATAAGATGGTTTATGGAAAATTCAAAGCCACAGTAACTTTGGTTAAAAATGAAGAAGTGGTGTTGTGTTATGTTTGGTTTATCGAATCAAAAATGAAAAGCACATTGGTATAAAGCTATTAAAAAAATCTTTTACCAACAATTTAACCTTTTCTGTTCTATTAATCACAAAAGTTTTTTTTTCTAATCGTTCAAACCTGCTAAACTACGTACTTTGTAGGAAGTGAGACTTATTCTAATGTTGTGTTTTATGGTTTTATTCACATACACATTTTTCTCACCAATTTGCAGATAATCAAGTTAATTACGATTTTACTAAGTGTGTTCTTTTGTTTTAGATGTTAATGTTTTTGATTTTATTATACAATATTAAATAAATAAATAAATATTATTGTACTGAATGAGAGAATACTTTTCATATTTAATACCACAGAATGTAGTGTACTATGTTTTATGTTTGTCTTTTATTTTATTTTTATTTTATTTATTTTAGAGAAAGTTGACAGCAAATCAGAGATTACAAAATAATACAATAATAAGATGCTAATTATGCCAATTATGAACTTTCCACTGATGATAGTTAATAATAAATAATAAAGTGTGACATTGTAAGGGTATTATCTTAGTTTCATTTTTTAGTTACAAAATATAAAAAAGGGGGGGGGGAGGAGGAACATAGGAATAGGATTAAGAGGCAAAGGACGGAAACATATATAGGGATTGAACTTTCTAGTTTGAGTCATGTTGCTTGGTGAGTTTTCGTTTTATGTCACGTAAAGTTGAGTTAAAAATGTCAATGTGGTAATAATTTAAGTTAAATGGGTGTGTGGATCTGTAGATAAATGAGTTCTGTTTGGAGTTGGTCTTGCAAAGAGGGAGATTAAAGGTAAGCGACTGTCTGCTGTTGCGATTTGGAACATGGAATGATAGGCGTTGAAGAAGATCAGGACAATCGATTAAGTTATGTGTAATTTTAAATACCATTACCGAATCTGCTATATTTCTTCGACAAGTTTTTTTTTTTTTTTACAGTGAATACCGCACAAGAATCTCAACTGCTCCCGTCTGGAGCCAGTGAGACTATGGCATCCCCATTAGGGTATGTTGTGAGGCTGAGGGTAGTGGGGAGGGGAAGGAGGTGAGGAAGAGGAAGGTTGGGAAGTACCTGGCTATTCAGATCTGGTCACCAAACACGGCTAAAGCCATTTTCAAGCAACGTTTCAATTCTGAATGGTGGTCTTACACCAGGGCGATACTGATAGTATCTTCCACTCTGGAACATGCCGCAAATATACTATATATTATCTTAAATGAATTAATTGTGAAATAACACAAATTCATCAAATAAAATTTATTTGCGCATGCCGGGTTCGAACCCGCGACCTCCGGATTGTGAGTCAAGAGTCTTACCCACTGGACTACGGAGGTCAAGTTAATGTTTGTATTTTGAAGAACTTTGCAGAGTCTTCATTACTAACATGAGATCGAAAAGAGCGGAAATTGAGGTACCTTAAAAATCTATTTTTAACGCTTTCAATTCTATTTTTTATTATCGTACAGTTTGGCAGCATGGGTTACTTAGTAAGTAGGTAAAAAAAAGATTAGTTTAAAATTTAATCCATGTCCATTACCCCCCCCCCCCCCCCCCCCATGACGGCAACCGCTGAGGTCGAGGATTTGAAAACCGGCGTTGGCTTAAATATACATATAACTTTAAATATAAATATCTAATAGGTAAATATGAGAGTATACCTACATAATATTTTCACCACATTCCAGAATGGAAGATACTTCCAGAATCTCCCTATTGAGATACCACTATTTAAAATGGTATCCAACCTTACTAAAAACCCTGCATTCCGAAATTTGATAAATTCGAAGCTTTTATGTTTATTTACCACGACGATTCACATTAACGGTATCGTGCCGGCATAAAAAATGCGTTCCTTATCACAATCTTTCTGCAGCTCTTTCAAAAAGATGAGATAAACAATATAGGTCTGTTCCCTCCACGGAAAAAAATCATAATTTTCTTGCATATCTCTCGCACACTGCACAGTGACGTCTCCGTAGACCAATACTAATATAGGAATATAGTTACGCGAGGATAATATTGAAGTTTGACTGAATTCTAAAAATTCAAAAACGTCAAATGTCAATGCGCTATTGGTTTTACTTTTGTTCATAAACAAATAATTCTGCCGTGTTTTCTTACACACTAATGGTGGGTTTCTTCATTTACCGAGAATGTTAAATGCAATGCTAATTGTACAACATACATTCTACCAACCTACAACTAAAACGACTTTTGGACAAAGAAATATGGAATATTTCTCCATAAAATTATTTAATTTACTCCCCCTTGCAATGAAAACCTTTCAAAAAATAACCGCCTTCAAAAGAAGCATAAAAATATGGATTATGGACATGGGAAGGAAGAAAATAGATTCAATTTTGCAACCTAACAAAAAATAATGCTTTTTTTATACTTTCTTTTAGATCTAACTTCGTAATTTTTCTTGGTAATATTCTAACATAGATATTTACTTATAAATTCAAATAATAAAACTTGTACAATGTGTCCTTAGAACGGGGTACCCCAGTAAGGACACAAAAAAAAACTTTCTCTAAAAAACCCCATGAGAATGCCAAATGCAATGCTAATTGTAAAATTAAACGGTCAAATGCATAGAAATTTTTAAATTTAGATCGTTTACTTTTACAATTAGCATTGCATTTAGCATTCTCGGTAAATGAAGAAACCCACCCTAAATGACAACGAAAATGAGACAAATGGTGAACGTATGTCTGCATCCCCCCAAAGAAAATTAAAAATAATTTTTATACATCTCCCTCACACGTATAAAATGCAACATAATTGACGTCTAAAAAAAGTTGTACTTTGGAGGAAACAGTCACACGTATTGTGTCTATCTCTTAATGTGTAACAAAGAGTTGCAGCATTGTAAAGAAAAGGAACGTATGTTTATTTCCTGTTTTTGCCGTCACGGTACCGTTACCGTAAACTGTCAAGATAAATATAAAAGCGTCCATTGATGACAAAATACAGTGCATGCAAACAGTTTATTTTTCATTTAATTAAAATGAAGCTTATTAATTTGCTAGTTGGGGGTGTCTTGGCCCTTGGACGTGACCAATTAAACTCATTATTCTACTTGCTTAAAAGCATTTTTATAATTTACGTTTATATTTTGTGAATGATGTATTAAGTACGTCGACAATATCCTTATTGGTTAATATTATTCATTTCGTGTACTGTGAACGGGAGTATTATGATTTTGTGTCGTCGAGTCGTCGCAATAATATAACGTTATTTGTTGGGGTTTTGTCATAAGACTACTCTAGAGCCTTTAAATATTTCACAAAAATTAGTTTAAAAAATAATGTTCAAGAAAAGTTTTATGTATTCATCACAGTTATTATATAGCGAGAGCAAAATTATGACAATAAGGCAGTTGTACATAATATAGGCTCTCTGTAAATTTTTCAACAACACTGCGAAAAGATCTCAATAAGTGCGCAACACTAGATTGGGCTCTTCTATAATGTATCAGCCGGTATATACCAAAATATCCTTTGGACAAAGAAGTTTTTCATATAAAGCTCCGTTGCTTTATAATATGCTCAATGAAAAAATAAAAACTATTGGTACATTACATTTATTCAAGAAAATGGTCAAAATATGTATACTAACTGAGAGATTATATTTTTATTATATGTATGTTTTTTTTTAAATTTCATTGTAAAACTGCATATCTCGATACATGAATGCCCTAGTGCAGGGGTTCCCAATCTTTTTCAGCCCGCGGTGCACTTACACGTTTAGTTTTTTGTCACGGCGCGGCGCCCTACTTTAGTAAGATATTTGGAATAGATATATTGACTATATACATATAGTATAGTCGAAAGAAATAGGTACCTACAATAATAGTAGTTAGGTAGATAGGCACAAAAATTTAAACGTCCACAATATGAAATTGAGTTTTATTATACTTATAAGAATTCAGAATTGGAACAGAGAACAACAAAAAAGACTTAAGAAAAAAAAACCATAGTTATTCAGTAAAATCAATGTGATGGGTGAGCTTAATGATTTCCGCACAGTTTTTCAAAGCGGGGAATAAGACTTGAGACTGATACTCTCATTTCTTGCTCCACGTTGATCTTTGAGTGATATTTGTTCTTGATTACAGCTACAGCTAAAAATCCAGCTTCATAAATATGATGTGGCAAACGGAATGAAAATTTTTAAAGCTTTCGAAGTTAAATTTGGATATTCATTTTGAACCGATAACCAAAACTACACCAAATTGGAACTGGTGAATCTAGTTTTGAGGCTGTTATAGAGAGAGTTCAATGAGACTCTCTTGCTCTTGTGTTGTGAATCCTGGCGGAGCTTGCGCACGGAAAAGATCTTGGATCCACGCAAATTTTTGGACATCATTTTTTTTCGAAGTACTTCGAAAACCATTCGGTGAGCTTCGATAGATGTTTCGTGAAAAGGGCCTTTGGGTCTTGTGAGACAACCAGTTCATTAGATGCCGCATATTTCAAAATAATAATTGTTGCTTTATAGGTACCCGCGAATATTTGTGGTTTCGGATAATGATAGAGGATCGACTCACGGCGCCCTCTTAACTTTCTTCGGCGCACCAGGGCGCCGCGGCGCACACTTTGGGAACCCCTGCCCTAGTGAGCTATGTAGCTTATGTTTTTTTATATATTTCTTATTTTTCAATATTTTTTTTTTTTTGGCAATGTTTATTAAAAATACATATGAAGTTACAACAGTTACATAGTTACATAAGGTTAACAAAAAAATTTAAAAAATTGCCTTTCCTCACCATAAAGAGACAATGCTCTTGTGTTTGGTGAGGGAGTTCTAGCTCAATTAGTAAATTAATGATCGTGCAAGTTAGTAATAACGGCTATTGTAAATAATAAGTAGGTTAAAAAATCTTGTATAAATTTAAAAATAAAAATCCTGAAGAGTTTAAAAAAAATCATAATATAAATTAAAAAATCATTATAAATGGAAGAATCATGTAAGTTAGTAACAAAAATTATTGTAATAAGTAAGTAAACGATACGTAAGAAAGAACGCAAGATTTATACAATAGTAGACTCAGAGATTTAGAAACTAAGAAATGAAAGAAAAAAGAAGGAATAAATGATTTATAAAATAGCAGACTTTAAGATACAAAGTAAACATATTTGGGACTTTTATAACAGTTTAAGGTAATTTTTTAATTTGGGCTTAAATTCCTGCATATTTTCGATGGTTTTTAATTTTAATGGGAGGTTGTTATAATAGATTATGCCCAGATAAAGATAGGAATTTTGAATGTGCTTAGTATTAAATTTTGGAATTTTAATAGTTTTCTGATATCTTGCTGATGTATTGAATTGGAAGTTATGAGTATTTAACTGTATTTCTTTGTAAATTTGAAGTATTGAATATTTTTTATAGATTTTGTCTATTATAGGCACATTGAATATTGAAAAAAGAATTTCAGTAGGAAATTTAGACGGTTTTTTCAAGATTATCTTAATTATCAACCTTTGAACAATTTTGAGGGGATTTAAAATATTGTCATATGTTCCTCCCCAGCCAATAATACCATATTGCAATATAGATTGAACAGTTGCATAGTACACTCTTTTTAGGTTTTCTAAGCTAAGAATATTTCTAAGTCTAATAAATATATAAATACATTTCCTAATCCTTTTGACGAGTTCACAAATATGTGTTTTCCATTTAAATTGTTGATCTATATATACACCAAGATATTTGATTTTGGGAGTTGGACTAAGTATAGCACAATCTTGATTGCAGTTAGTTTTATTACATTTACTTTGGTGTATTATGATGTTTAAATTTGGTTCTAATTTGAATTTATTGATAGAGAATGGGATAATTTTTGTTTTTTCAGTGTTTAGAGAGAGGAGATTTTTATCGAACCAATTTTTCAATATGTTAATATCAATGTTAGCTAGGTTATTAACAGTATTCCAATCCGTACCTTCAATTATTATGACAGTATCGTTAGCATAAGATATTATTTTTCCGTTTAGTTTTTGTATGAATATGTCATTAACATAGATAATAAACAGTAACGGTCCCAGGACTGTACCTTGAGGTATGCCGAAATGACTCATTTTTGGTGAACTAAGCACACCATTAATTTTTACATCTTGGGGACGTTTGAAAAGGTAGCTTTTTATCCATTCTAGAGCTGAACCACTTAATCCAATGTTTCTTAATTTACTTATAAGTTTGTCATATGATATACAGTCAAATGCTTTTTTGAGATCTATAAAAATTCCAAGGCATTTAAATGATTTATCTAATGAACTATGTACAAGGCTACTTAATTTTGCAATTGCATCTTGTGTGCTTCTACCTTCGATAAAACCAAACTGGTTTTCATTAATTATATCATTGCATTTTATAAATTGGCTCATTCTTTTTTTAACTAGTTTTTCAAAAATATTTGCTATATTTGAGATTACTGATATGGGACGGTAATTGTTTACTTCTTCTGGATTACCTGACTTAAATATTGGGGTAATAGTAGTTTGTTTGTAAATTGATGGAAATACTCCGCTTTGGAAACTTGTATTTATTATATGCATTAATGGCTTAGAAATTTGATTTTTTATGTTTTTTAAAATATCAACCGTGACTGCATCAAAGCCCGGAGCAGATCTTCCTTTCATATCGGTTATGATAGAAACTATTTCGTCCTCTGTGGTGACTTCAAATGTTGCCATTTTATTTTTAGCATTTATATTACAGTCTGGAGATGTTATAATATTTGGATCAATGTGAATGAGATTGGCGAGATTTTTCCCAACATTTGCAAAGAAAGTGTTAAATATATTTGCAGCTTTTGAGGGGTTTTCTTTACAGCATGTTTTTGATTTATCATGATTAATAGCATTGATTTCGTTATTATTGTTTTTTTTCTTGTCAATTATTTCTTTTACAACCGTCCATACTCTTTTACTATCATTTTCAGCTAGATCCAACTTCCGTTTATAGTAACTTTCTTTAGTATGTTTTATGATATATGAAAGTTTATTTTTATATGCTTTAAAGTGATTAAGTAATTTTTTATTATTAGGTTGTTGAGTTGTTAATTTATAAAGAGCTTGCTTACGTCGTACAGATACTATTAATCCATGAGTAATCCATGGTTTTATAGGTTTGAAGTTAGACAGTTTGTGTTTGGGAATTATATTTTTTGACGAGTCATTTATGTATTTAGATATTTTTTCTTCAAATATTTTACAGCAGATATTGACATCATTACATTGTAATAATTCGATCCAATTTTCTGATTGAAATTCGTTTTTTAATGTATCCATATTAAGTACTTTTTTGGAAGATTTTGTTTGTTTAAATGATGGCAATATTGGATTGCTGGTTTTGTGGTTAAAAATACAAGAATAATTATCAGTGATAGTTGTGTGAATGACAGCTGCTGTTATATTTTGGATATCCGGTATATTTGTAAAAATATGATCTAAGCATGAAGGTCGTTGACCTCGAACGTCTCTAGTGTACGAATTAATGCACGATAAATAGTTGAGTTCTGCTAACCTGTTGAGATAGCTATCTTTATCCTTACTAGAATAGTCGCTTGCAATATTTAAATTCATATCTTTAACAAATACATTGTTTTTATTTCTAAAATTTAATAAAATATTTTTTAATTCATCAATAAAGTGTGACACTATCGACCTATGCGTTCGATAAATAGCAATAATGTTATAATGTTTATTTATGTCTTTAAATTCAATATTTAATATGTTAACATTACTAATACTGTGAATCTCTTTAATATTAAGTACATTGTATTTGTTAGATACAAATATTCCAATACCAGAATTTTCGTTTAACTTTGTTGTTGTTGTGTAGTAAGAGTACCCCGGGATAGTGAAATTCAATTCACCGGCTGAGTGCGTTTCTGTTAAAACTATGCAGCCCGGGAAATAATTTAATTCTTTTAATGATATTATTAATTCATCCACGTTCCTTTCTATGCTTCTAATATTTACATGAAATAGGCTAAATCCTTTATCAGGACAAATTAAATTGAAATCTTTTATGGAGTGACACAAATTTTCTTCTATACAATTTTTTTTTATCCAAAGCGTTACATAAAAAATCATTCATTTTGTAGTTTTAGGTTAGTTATTTTATGGATACATTTATGTAATTTGTAATGACAAATGGTAGAGGCAAAGAATTTTAAATATACACTATGTATACATAGATATAATGGCTGAAATAACAACATATAAATATATACTTTATTTACGTCTTTAAATTTTGTATTTAAAATATAAACTATAAACATTAAAATATAAACATCATAATCATTAATATTGGGAACATTATACTGGTTGGAAATAGGTATTCCAATATCAGAGTTTTTGTTTATTCTTATTATTGTTACATGGTACCCTGGAATGGAGTAATTAGTTTTGCCAGTAGAGTAGGTCTTTGTAAACCCAATCAAGCCCGGGAAAAAAAATATTTCTTTTAAAGATATTATTAATTTTTGAAAAAAAAAATTTACGCCTTTAATCTTTTTATGGAATTGAGTAAATCCTTTTTCAGTGCAAATAAAATAGAAATCTCTTATAGAGTGATGTAAGTTTTCTTCAATACATATTTTTTTACTTAATGCTATGTTACATAAAGAATCATTCATTGTTAATTTATAGATAAGAGTTTGAGGAAATGAAAATTTACAATATTTATTCGTAGTCAATGCGCTCTTTAGCAATTTGAAGCATTTTTTGCCGGTAAAGGCATTTTATGCTATCGACTCTATGATCGGTGGAATAGTTTATATCAAACCTTTTGTTTTGGACACAGCAGTTGTTGCAGATTGGAGTTTGTTCTTTGTTTTCACATTTGGATAATACGTGTTCCTTAGTGCAATGAGGGCAAATGGGAGGCTGCGTCCTGGCGAGACATCTTTGGGCTGTGTGGCCGAACTTGAGGCAATGGTAACATTGTCTGAGCGGGCTGCAGTCTTCTACGTATACTCTTTGGAATTTGATGTTTATTTTTTTTTATCTATTAGTTTTTTCCTTAACTTTCCATTTGTTTCAATAATGTAGTTAGTGGTGTCGTTTTCTTTTTCTTCATTGTACTTATTTTTTAATTCCTTGATAAGCTTAATGTCTTTTTTATCTTCTAGGGTTAATCCTTCATTTTGTTGTACAATCCCGTCTATAATTTCTTCTTCAGTCAATTGTTATTGCAGCCTTTTCAACATTAAGCACGGTTTCCTTTTTTTTATTTCTTTTTTTTGGCAAGAAATCAATAATTTTTGTTCTCCGATCTTTTTTACTCCATTTACTCCAACTTTTATTTTTGTTAAATTAATATTTTTTTGAATTTATATTTTTAAGTCCTCGGCCTTTAAGGTGTTTTTTGAGGTAATTAAAATGGCGTATTTCTGTTCTGCATTATATGAAGTTTCTGCGAAGTTTTTATTGTTACTTAGTGCACTTGCGTATGATTTTTTGTTATTTTGATTAATTTCTTCGAGTTTCTGTGTGTAGTGATGATTATTTTTAATATTAATTTCTTGTAATTCTATGATCTTCTTTTGTAGACTAATTAGTTCGTGTTGAATTTTTTCTTCCAGTGATACAATATTTTGTTCCAGTGTTAATTTTATTTTTGAGTCTTTCACTGAAGTGATCTTATTAACTAAGTCTTTAATATTTTTAAAAATTTCTTCGGTTTCCATATTATGGATGGAATCGCCCAGGTGGGCTAGTTATTAATAATGTAAGTAACTATATTTATTGTTTTACTTCTTACAAAATAACGCGACTGTACTCGTTCGGTGCTGAGCGAGATAAAAGTAAAAATAAATAAATAATATTAACGACAAACCGAATAAACAAAAACAGTTGCATCGCTATGTTCGTTCAAAATAATTGTGACATAATGTGATGAATTAAGAAGAGTGCTATTAAAATTTAGGAACGCAAATACAATAGATTATACATCGAGCAATAAAGATAAATACAAAATATGATAGCGGAAATGAATTATGTACCGCATATAAAGTCTTTCACTAGAAACGTCAATGGTCCATCGTGCATTGATCATATTTTCACAAACATCAAGGATATTAATAATATAAACTCGGTAATTATAAAAGCGTAAATTACCGACCATTACATGACTGCCGCTGATTACAATTCATCTCAGACGACAAATCAATATTGCGGACAAACTGCTAATAATGATAATAAAGAAATAACTGTCGTTAATATGGAATCTCTAAAAAATAAATTATCATCTGAATTATCAAAATATTTCTTAAAATCCAAATCGAAAGATGCAGTGGCAGAAAATTTTGCAGACTTTTTTGATGAGGCGGTAAATAAGTTATTACATGTGTGTGATGTCCGAGCGTCAGAATACACGCCGGAATATTTAAATCACACAATGTATCTACCACGAGCAAATACAAAGCAAATCGAATTAATTATCGGAGGTGTGAAAAATTCCAAGACACGAGGCATAGATTTAATTCGTATGTATGATTTGAAAAAACCTGTTAAATTACTTAGTCCTATAATCGCCCACTTAATTAACAGAATAATTGATACGGGCCATATTCCCGATGAACTAAAATATAGTATTGTAAGGCCTATCTATAAAATTAAAATCAGTCTTTAATAAACAATTACAGGCCGATTTCCTTACTTCCTGCATTAGAAAAAATATTAGAAAAATATATATCAATAAATTTAGATAAATACTTAAATAATCTGAGTATTATTGATGAATGCCAGTATGGCTTTCAAAAAAATAAAAGTTGCGATAAATTGCTCGAAAAATTTTCTAATCATATAAATTCACAACTAAACTGTAAACAACATGTATTGGTTTTATCTTAACTATATCTTTGACCAAAAACACAAACTCCAACAAACACAAACCATTAATAGACCAGTTAGACAAGCATACATACAAAACTTAAAAACACCGACGATAAACACAAGCTTTGGACAAAGACATCACAAATACCAGGCAATAAAAGCATTCAACCATCTTTCACTCGATTTAAAAAAAGAAGAAAACAAAAAACTTTTCACACTCAAAATTAAAAGATGGATTAAAGACCAAAAAAGGCAACTTTACAAAAACATCACAACATAAAAAAAAATAATAATAAAAACACGTAGTCATAAACACCATTAATATATAAAACCTTTTAATTTCACTATCGGTTTATATGTATCTATCCTATTTATATAGTTTTATTCTATTGTTTTATTTTAGTGTTATTTTACTCTATTTTGTTTTGCTCTATTTTCTTTCTTTTAATTCTCATATGTTATTATTGAGTCTCTTTTTTCTTTAGTTTTTATTTTATATGTATCTTAAATAAAAAAAATAAAATAAATCATATCAAACTGTAAAATGAGATCCTCAGCACGGGTAAGGCACCCAGTGAGGCCCACATTAATCGAATATGTAACACACATGTATAAATCAGGTGAATCAAATAATTAAAAAAAAAAAAAATTATTGATTTCTCAAAAGCTTTCGACACACTTAACCATATACAAATAATTAAAGTACTTGAATTTATATAAACTCCTCTTATTCTTTAAAAACTATTTGACAAATAGAAAAATGAGTGTGAAGATTTTAAATATAATTAGTAAATCAAAAGATAAATCAAATCGGGAGTACCGCAAGGGTCAATTCTAGGTCCAAAATTATATATTATATATGTAATTGCTTTGTGTAAGATTTTCAAAAAAGCTCTTCGATTCATTTTTGCTGATGATACTGCTCTTGTTGTATCAAATGAAAATCCTGAAATAGCTATACAAGAATTACAAAGAGATTTTAACGAGCTTCTCAAATGGGCTCATGATGTAGGATTAATTATTAATGCGAAAAAAACCAAATGCATGTACATAAAATCACCAAGTTTGAAAATGTGGAATGTTCCTAAAATAACCGCTCGTAGCTTTGACTGTATACATAGAGGAATTATTAATGTTTGTGACTGAAAAAATAGATTTCACAAATGAATATACTTATCTGGGAATAATTGTTGATAACAATTTTAAGTGGGATAAACAAGTGGCTAAAATTTGTAACCAGCTCAGATCCTTAGCTAGTAACTTTTACAAATTAAAATTTATTTTACCTCATTGTACCCTTAAACTCATATATTTTTCTATGGTCGAATCCATCCTTAGATATGGTATTCGAACTTGGGGACATGCAAGCACTACTTACATTAAATATATTGAAAATTTACAAACTGCCATAATAAAAAAAATTGTCACAACAAATATTTACAAACAGAGACATAACTTAAAACTACTGTATGGCTCAGAGAGCTTACTTACAATAAAAGGTCTCCACTGTTTCACTACTATTATGGATAATATGGGGGAAAGCCCTTACAAACACCTACTTGTACACAAACATACCACAAGATTTAGAGAAGGAAAGGGCCTAAAAACTCCTCGAATATTAAATAAATATGGAAGCCGTGCTCTTGAATATCTAATACCAGTGATTTTCAATAAAATCAATAAAAACGTAAAATTTGAAAAAAATGAGAGACTATGTCCTAAAATGATAAAACTATGGTTAATGAACGAAAACTCAATGTATCTTTGAATATCTTAATATAGCTGCCTACATATCTTGTTATTAGGCAGGTATATTGAAATATCTTATATATTTATGGTTGTAAGTTAAATTATCTAATATTACTATGTGATCTATTCTAATGTTTCCTTAAAACTACAAATGTATTTACAAATTTTTTCTTAGATATTATATTAAGAATGTTTAAATTATTAGAACCTGCAGACAAGCTGCCATATGACAGCTTTGTGGTTTCTACTCAAATTTTTTGTACAAAATGTATTCTGTAATTCAATAAATAAAAAAATAAAATAAAATAAAAATTATGATTGGATATACTACGAAATGATGATGCCAACGAGTTCTTTAAAATGTTTTAATATGGATTAACAAATTATATAAATTATTCAAAAAAAAAATTCACAAAGGAAACGCAAAATCAAACCTTGGATAACACATGGACTTGTTGTGTAGATGTCGGCGGCCGATCGTAAAAGCAGGCAGATCATGAAGCGCCTAGCCACTTCGTGAATTGCCTGGCGGCAGATCGTGAAGTTCCGCATCATGAAAAACATAAGAAATTAAATTATATAATTAATTTAGAGAATTCAAGAATAAATTAGTTTCCCTTATAAAAATATGAAAAAGATAAACTTGATGACTCTGAAAACGACAGTAAGAGAGTTTGGATTATAACAAAATGAAATCTTGGTAAATAATCAGAAAACTATAAACAATAAAATAAATAGCATTACACAAAACAATTATATAATAAATTATATTACAAGTCCCTGAAAAGGGAGCAAATGCATTTAATGATTTCTTTGCAAATGTCGGAAAAAATCTAGCTGAAAAATTTTCAGTCAAAAAAAATATTGAAAAAACTCCAAATATAGAAAATAAACTAGAACTTTTTGAAGCAACCAATCCTTCCGAAATTACACAAACTATATCAAAAATGATTTAACGACCTTTCAGTAAAAACACTAAAAAACTTTTAAAATTATGTTTCTACTCCAATCTCTCATATAATAAATAATAACTTTAAGACAGGAGTTTTTCCGAGCACGTAGTCCGGAGGACGGTTCTAATTATAGACCCATTTCACTCTTATCATAAAAAATTGCTCAAAAAGACTACTGATGCTGTAATCTTAATAATATGTCAAACATGGGAACTAGTTAAAAAATTTACAAATGTAGATATTAATATCTTAAAATCATGGTTTAATAATAATCTATTCACCAATGCAAAAAAACAACATATTTCTTTTTTTCCTTACAGATAATACATGATCATAAAATTAATATTATAATTTACGACGAAAAATGATAATTTTAGGCAGACACATTCGCCGCCAAGACCTAGACAAACCTCATACCTGCTAAGACACCAAACGTAGCGAACCACTTGGGGTGACCTATGGTAGAGGTTTAGGTGATATCTTACTTTGGATTGATGATAACGGCAGTAGAATAGGTCGCGGGCTCGAAACCCGGCATTGGCATGAATATATCACTTTATTTAAGGAATGTCCCAAACACCTATCGTAATAGGTAAATATATAACTATATACTCGTATAAGAGAATACTTACAGAGTGGTAGATACTCGTAAGTAAGATACTACACAATGGTCAGTGGCTGAGTGGGTATTGCATTTGGATATCACGACACAAGCAACATTTTCTTCTTCTGTGGTGGCAGCATGAGATTTTCAAACATTGTTGGGTTATTCGTAACCCGGGAATGTTAGTCTTTCTTTTTATTAAAAATATATATATATATATATATATAGTGCATATGCTGTATACATGATAAGATAATGTATAGTGTACAGGATGTATACATGGTAAGATAATATATAGTGCACATTATATGTACATGATGAGTAATATTGTAATATATAGGGCACATGGTGTATACATGGTAAGATAATATTATCTTCATTACATCATCATTTCATTACATAGTATAAAATGAAGTCGCTCAAAATCTATGTGCGCATAGATCTTTTAAACTACGCAACGGATTTTCATACGGTTTTCAACAGTAGATAAAGTGATTCAAGAGGAAGGTTTATATGTATAATACATACTTATTACGGTAGGGAAAAGCTGAGAAAATCAAATATTCAATTCAGGCAGCGGGCAGCGGGCAGCTGGCAAGCGGGTGGTGTGGATTTGGCGTTGTGTTTCGTTAGCCACAGCAACGTGTGTCCGGGTCTGCTAGTTATGTTATAGTAATGATCTTTGATTTGTTGGATTTGTCTCCGCCTCGAATAGCAGAATAGCTATTAAAATTTCGGATAAATTCACGAAAAAAAAATATGAAGAAAATTCCTTTCCTCGTACATTTTGTATGGAACGAATTCTCATCTTTTGAAATGGCTGCATGAATATTGTGATAAATATAATATTGAGTAGTGAGTGAATTCCAAAAATTTAAAAAAAAAGTCAAATGTCAATGCGTTGATTGTTTTGCTTTTGTTCTTAAACATATAATGCTGCCGCTCTTTCTTACACACTTAACTAACTAACTAACCATCACGCCGTTTCTCCGCAGGGGTAGGCAGAGAGGACGAACCGCCAAACACCCCGGTCTTGGCACACATTCCTTGCCTCGTTTACATTCATACAACGTCTCTGACACTAAATGTCAACAGTCAAAAATGGGACAAACGGTGAACGTATGTCTGCACCTCTCCAAAGTAAAAATACAATAATTATAATAAATATCCCTCACACATGTATAAAGAAAATGAAACGCCATTCCCGTAAGTAAGTGGAAAAGTAAGAAAATCACAAAAGTTTTAAATCCGTCCACAACGCCTTCTCTGATACTGACAATAACAAAACAAGGACAGTTTCGCATCGATAAATAATTGCTTCATTGTGTAATTTTTAACTTAATAAAAAAACACAATTTAATTCAGCTAATAAGTTTACCACAACAGTTATTGATTTTGAGGCGGTACGAAGTTTGCCGGGTCAGCTAGTATAATATAAATATCGATACATCGTATCTAGTATCGCCTTGCCCCCCTAGCAAGGTCAATCGATAAGGATGTTTTTAGGATAACTTTCGGTAACCTCTCATCGTTTCCTAGCATGACTGCAGATCACTAACGTTGACTTCGAATATATTAAGAACAATACACGAACATTTCAAGCAACGTTTCAATTCTGAATGGTGGTCTTACACCAGTGCGATACTGAGAGAATCTGTCTAGCACGATCGATCGATAAAACTCTTTATCAATATGATATTGACTAAATCCGTCATCTATGGTCAGTTTTCAATATTTGCGAGCACGGTCAATAATAATTGTTATCGGAATATCTCTTATCAATTATTGATAAGAGATTATTATCAATTATTGATAAGAGATTTATAAGAGATATTCCGATCAACGATTGATAAATTTTAGCGCGGCCTCCGTAGTATCAGATAAGTTTCGGTTATCTGTCAATATACGAGTCATGTTCAGAAAGTAAGAGTACTGATTTTTTTTTTTTAAATGTGTAAGAGAAAAAAAATACAGGATATTTTTGATACACTCGTTGACTATTTTTCCAAATAATCGCCGTTCCGTTCAATGTACGTGGTGAGCCGTGGCACAAGTTTATTTCTGCCCTCCTCGAAGAATTCTCCCGCCAGCTCCTTCCCCAACCACTTTCTGCACCTGTCGTCGGTTGAAAATATATTTTCATCCATATATGCCTTCAGGAAGGTGAAAAGATGATAATATGAAGACGTCAAGTCAGGGGAATAAGGGGGACGGTTGAAAACATCCCGACAAAATGAGTCCAGAGCGTATTGGTGGCTAAGGCTGTGTGAGGACGGACGTTTTCGTGAAACAAGCACACTTCTCTGGTTAGCATTCCCCTCCTTTTATTTCGAACGCTCCTTTTGAGTTTTTTTAGGATATCACAATATTTTTGTGCTTTGATGGTCTCAACCTGAGGCAGAAATTCGACCAAAATGATGCCTTTTCGGTCCCAAAACACTGAGGCCATGATTGTTTTGCCTGAAATTGTGGTTTTCAATTTTTTGGCAGATGGGGAATTACTGTGACGCCAATTTGACTACTGTTTTTCTTCCCAGGCGTGAAACGAGTCACCTATTATTATTTCCACTTTTTTTATTTATTTATTTATTTATTAACGCCCTTTTTCGGGGCTTTTACACATGAATAGTAAGAAATATACAGTATTTATTGTACATAACTGAACTGCCTTCGTAACAATATTTTATATTTGTTTAAAGATAAATTGAATATGTCCACTGACTTGGTATAATTGTTTCCCTCCATTAGTATTCGGGGTAAAGAGGAATACATATGGTAGTTAGTTCCAGAATTACTGCACTGAAATAAATCCTGACTTCTAGTATTACGTAGTGGAATCCGGAAGCTTATCAATTCGAGCAATACCGGACTGTCAACTAAATCATTTAGAATTTTATACAGAAATACCAAGTCAGTGAAAGTTCTTCTGTCTGACAATTTAAGCATATTCATATCATTCAAAATAGTATTGTAGTTCAACATAATTGCTGGAATACCCATTTTAAAATTAAGAAAACGTAAGAATTTGTTTTGTATTCTTTCAACAGCTTGTACATGTATATTGTAATATGGGTTCCAGACGGGAGAATTGTATTCAAGTTGACTTCTAACATATGCAAAATATAACAGTTTTATACACTTAATATTGTTAAAATTTCTAGTTAGCCTAGTTATAAATCCCAACATTTTTAAGGCCTTATTAGAGATTTCTGTTATGTGGTTAACAAATGAAAGATTAGATTGAAAAGTGATGCCCAAGTCTTTAATTTGTGTTAAGGTCTCCAGAATATTGTTATCAATGTTGTAATTGAAGATCACTGGATTTTTTATTCGAGAAAATCTAACTATATGACATTTTGAGATATTTAAGTAAAGTCTATTTTCATTACACCAAATTAACAATTTGTTGATATTATCTTGAAGAATGTTGCAATGGTAAATATTTTGAATTATTCTAAAAATTTTGAGGTCATCAGCAAAAAGTAAGATAAATACATCATGAAATATTTTTGAAAGATCATTTATAAACAAGATAAATAATATTGGGCCAAGGTGTGAACCCTGTGGAACTCCACTTGTTGCATAAATTTTTTCCGACAAAGAGGATTTTATTCTAACAATTTGTTGTCTTCCAGTAAGATAGCTTTCAAACCAGGCTAATATACTGCCATATATACCAAGCTTTTCTAATTTCCAAATGAGAATTTTATGGGAAACTGAATCAAAGGCTTTACTAAAATCAGTATAGACAGAGTCTACTTGTTTTTTTTCTTTAAAAGCATTGGTTATAAAATTTTCATAAATAATCAAGTTAGAAAGTGTACTTCTACCTGGCATAAATCCAAACTGGTAAGGTGATATTACAGGTTTTATTTGGGCAAAAAGTTTGTCAAGTATTAGGCTTTCAAATAGTTTTGGTATGGTGGATTGAATGCATATTGGTCTATAATTACAAATATCACTTTTATCGCCCTTTTTGAAAATTGGAGTCAAATAACTAGTTTTCCATATATCGGGAAAAGTTCCACTGGATAAAGATAAATTAAAAAGTTTGGTTAATGGAAGAGCAATTACTTTGATACATTCTTTGATAAATATTGTGGGGATATTATCCGGTCCTGCAGATTTGTTGATATCTAATGATTTAACTTTAGTTACTACATCAGAGAGACTTATGGTACACTGCGAAATATCAAGAATTTCATCTAGAGTTCTTGATGGAAGAGGAGCATTATTTGCGTCTGTTGAATAAACACTTTTAAAAAATTTTGCAAACAAGTTAACAATACCATCAGTATTATTGCTATGGCTACCATTTAGGTGCATAATGCTCGGGAATTCAGAATCATCTTCTTTAAGAGATTTCGAATATTTCCAAAAATAATTAACATTGTTTATTATGGAGTTTTGAATTTCATTTATATGGTTACGGTAGCAAGTAATGGACATCTTTTTACACAAAGTTCTTAAATATTTAAATTCACTGTAATCAGAATTTTTTTTATATAATTTATAGTCTTTATGTTTAAGTTTTTTGGTGATAAGTAGATTTATAAGTTCTTTGGTGTACCATTTTGGATAGGTGTTTGGCTTACATATTACGGTTGGAACATAGATGCTAATAGCCTTTCCCAAAACAGAATAAAATTTATTGGTAGCTGTGTTAATATCATCATATTGCACAGATGACCAATCAAAAGAGAGGAGATAATTACATATTTTCTCGTAATCAGTTTTGAAAAAATTTTGGTAACTGAAAGACAGTTTACAGGTATTAACATGTACATTAGAAATAATAACTTCCAGTGGAGGATGATAACCATCAATGGGCACCAGCGGTTCACTACATTCTTCAATTACTAGGGACTCTAAGTTAGAAAAACATAAGTCTAGAGTACGATGATTTACATTTGATATAGTATTTGCCTGATTCAGGCCTAGAAATAACGCCATGTCCAGAATAATGCGTTCAGACTCACTTACACTGATATTATTGTCCTTGTTCACCCAATTCACATTTGGAAGATTATAATCACCAGCAAGCAAGAATGTTGCATTAGCATGCTTTTTTAGTATAACTTCCACTTCCTCACTATGGCACCTGTATACTTCATTGCTTGAATTGTATAATAATAATAATTACTTCTTGTAGATTTTATTCTTTCCGTGAGTAAAAAGCGGATCACAGCACTTGTAAGGATTTTTGCCGACATCTTTCACGCAACTGGACACTACAACGTGAATTTACGTACTACAATGTTCCTGCGATGCTCGCTCTGGTCAGGAGATCCCCCTCTACCACTCAGTGTTGCCAACCCTCAAAAAACTAAAAACCACCGCCCGTTATGGTCGCTGTACACTTACTTTCACAAAGAGAACAATAGAGATTCCAGTATGGAGCCTTGCGGTACGCCTTAGGGAATGATAATAATTTGTGACAAATAAGCCTTTAGGGCAACAGCTTGATCTATTTTTATATAAGATTTGAATCATCCAAGAAGATTTCTGCTTATACCAATCTTTGAGAGCTTATTTAGCAGTATTTCATGATTTATTTTGTTGAAAGTTAATAAAAATCAATATTAATGTCCATAGAGTTAAAAACAAAATCGGTGAACTGTCCTAAATTCCAAACAACAGATATTCCTTGGAAAAAACGTGTAAAGCCTCTATTACATTGATCGAGTTTACAAGCTACTAGCCCGCGTATTCACTACCCGCTAGTGAACTCGCTCAGTGAAATCATATTTCTGGCTAACTAGAAGATTTTATGTACACTGAACGAGTTTTCTAGCAGATAATACACCGGCTAGTAGCTTGTAAACTTGCTTAATGTAATCGAGGCTTTATTAGGGATTAATAATAATTGTCGGTGTCATCATGGTCCACCAATTTATTGTTGATGACGTGCCCCAGATACTTTGTTCCTTATACTGCTTTCAGAAGCTCACCGTTCAGGAAAGCTGGTGGAATGCTTTTCGGAACTTCTCTGACAACCAACAGAGCATTTTTTTTGGTTGTACAGCATGTTCGTTCCAAGTGCAAATTCATCACATATTTTAAGAGAATGCATATTCCATAACACACTTGTAACGGCGTCATCAAAACCCTGTCATCTGCGTAACTCACATTGTTAGCACACTGCCCTCCGATATGGCAGCCTGCCTCACCATCGTTTAGTCTTTGGGTGAGTTCATTTATGTATAAGTTATAGAGTATTGAAGACATGCATCTGCTCTGCCCGATTCCACTTATTAAGTAAAAATGGTTCAGAGAATACAGTTTTCACTTTACAGGGTTTTCTTGCTGCCGGTGCCAAATGTGGAGAATCTGTACGATCTTCGTCGGAATCCCCCTTTTCTTAAGGCTCTGCAACCGGGTTCGAAAAGAAGAAGATGGAGAGATACGAAAATACGAATGTTAGAGGAGAGCGCTAACATTTACAGCGACAAAATCGATGCGAAAATTGCGAAAATGTTTAATAAAACACGACTCGTTTAAAATAGAGCAAACATCTCGCGGGCATTATCTTAAACCGCATTTAAAGAAACACTGTGAATTTTTTCATACATATAACTTGTAAAATAACTGAATCAAACGTGTTAATAATAATTTTTGTAGCATACTTTGCGATTTTTTTCTATCGAGGGAATTTTATATAACCTGCGTTTCGGCGCGGGCAGTTATTATCTTCAAGAATAACATATATTTATTTAAGAGCTTTAAAACTTACCGTGTTTAAGGGAAATATGTAATAAAACGGTAGAAATCCGGATTGCGGGCCATTAATGGAGCATTTACATCAATCGTGTAACATAGTAACAATAGAAATAGAAACAATAAAATACCAATTATTATTTCTCTTCCTTTACACTAATAGAAAAGAAGCAGAATGAAAAACAAATAACAACAAAAACAATATTAGAAGAATAATAATAAAATTTTAATCGGAATTTTTGAAATTTCTGATATAAATTTAGGTAAGGAATAAATGAAAATATCAACGGAACTGAATTTATTTCCAAGCCTATGTAGTCTTTAGATTGGGGAGTTAATAAAATAGTTAGTTTTAGACGGATAAACAAAGAACAGCTTTGGAAGTCTCGTGTCACGTTTTGGTACTCGGAATGTTATTAGTTTTGTTAAGTCAGGTGCGTCAAGTAATCCATTAACCAATTTGAATAAAAGAACCAAATTGCTCTTGGTTCTTCTACACGATAGGTCAGTTAAATTAAGTATTTTCATTAGGTTAACATAATTAATTTGTTCAATGGGTATGGATAGTTTGAAATTAGTGAACCTTAAAAATTTATGTTGAACTCTCTCAATTTTTTTTATGTGCTTTATAGTACGGAGACCAAATAGTGGAATTGTATTCCAAATTACTTCTTACTAAAGCAGTTCAGAGAATTTTAAATGAATAAAGTGACGTAAAATCTTTTACAGTTCTTAAAATAAATCTCAAACATTTCATAGCCTTATTAGTAACTTCAATAGTGTTAGTAATACTAATCATATTGTGTTCCTTACTAGTCCTTACAAAATACTGATCAAATAATATGAAACAAATAATATACAATAATAAACAAATAATATACAAAGCAATGCCAAGAGAACAAAATTAAGAATAACAGTGCTATTTTCAAGAATCATTAAAACTAAAATATAATATAGAATAGGAGGCAGTTTACATTTAGAAATTAGAAACATTCTGAGTGCAAAGTACAGTACGGAGGAAATCGAAACCAAACAATGACCGGAAACTTGAGAAACATGGCTTATTAGAGTATATTGAATAGGAATTAAGATTCATGAGAGGTATGCTTTTTTAAATAAGTTTGATTTTAAAGCCCGTTTAAATTCAGTCAAGTTCTGGATATTAGTAAGAACTGAGGGAGGTTGATTCCATTATTAATTGTTTTTTTTTGTTCAGTTCGTAGAACTCCATTTATTTTTTTTAAATTTAATTAGTGACCGACCGAAGGTTCGGTTTTGGTTTCGATTTCGGCAAGTTTCGGCAAAAAAAATATAGCTCCGGCATCAGTTTAACCGAAACTGAAACTTTTTTAGACATGTTAAAAATCAATTACTTACTGTTATTTGCTTTATTTTTTACACGTACTCAGACAGTTAACACGTGTTAAATTAAATAAATAAAAAATTTAAAAAAAAAACAATAATTGAAGTATATGAAAAAATAACATTTTTTTATATTACTTCTATAAAACAAACAAAATTTATAAAAAATAGCAAAACATGTTAACTACTTCTTGGAACTTCTCGTTCGGATGACTTCGGGTGAGTTTGTGGCTCGTATGTCACCCGCCATCATTAGCAATATAATTCATGAGGTCCTTCCTTTAAGTGTTGATTATTGACAAATATTTGTTCCAATAGTTAACATATTTGTTAATATTGATTTGTTTTACGGCAGTAATATAAAAAAAATCAATTATTGTTTTGTATTTCATTCAATACGTATAAAAAGAATGTTATGTTTGTAAACGCAATACAAATTAAATAATTAAAGAGGTCCTTCCTTTATAATGTAAGTGTTGATTATTGACAAATTTTTGTTCCAAGAAGTAGTTAACATGTTTTGTTATTTTTTATAAATTTTGTTTGTTTTATAGAAGCAATATAAAAAATTACAGTTTTTACACATTCTTCAATTACTGTTTTTTTTTTTAAATTTATTTATTTAATTTAACACGTGTTAACTGTTTGAATAAGTGTAAAAAAATAAACCAAATAACAGTTAGCAATCGATTTTTAACTTGTCTAAAAAAGTTTCGGTTTCGGCCGAAACTGAGACAGACAAGTTCGGTTTCGGTTTCGGTGGAAAATCCTGTTTCGGTCGGACACTAAATTTAATTTGAAATAAATAATAATAAGGTTATTATTAAGTTCTGCAAGTATTTATGTTTGTTACAGCTGTTTCGGCTTACTTTTAAATCATCCACATGACGTAAAAGTAATGAATGCTTCAAATAACTCTCTATTAGTTACATGTTTTGCCCTAGCCTGGTAGAGATTTTTATAATGCTAAATATGATAACTTAATAATGTAATTAGTAATATAATAGAAATAGATCAAAGCAACAAGAGAAAAATGATTTTGAAAACATAATGAATAATAATTTGCTATTTAATGCTAACATAATGCAATGGACCATTGTACTTGATCACGATATATAAAACAAACTATTAATAGAGAAATTGAGGTGGTAACTTCCGATGATCATTGCAATTGATATTTATCAATTGCAGCGCGGTGAGCCTCGTCAACCAAAATGCTGAATACTTCGATGGCACGAATAATAAGATGTTTTTTCCTATTTTTAGTAACGAAATTTGAGATAACATTCTGTGATGATCAACCAATTATCGTAAGTAAAAAAATATACTAATAGTACAATAAAAGATTTCCAGCTAACAATTATTATTATCTATTATTATAAATAATGTGTAGTCTGTCACTAATATTATTACTTCATTAGAAGAGAGTCCAAATAAAATTACGAATATACTAATAGTACAATAAAAGATTTCCAGCTAACAATTATTATTATCTATTATTATTAAAAATAATGTGTAGTCTGTCACTAATATTATTACTTCATTAGAAGAGAGTCCAAATAAAATTACGAATATACTAGTAGTACAATAAAAGATTTCCAGCTAACAATTATTATTATCTATTATTATTAAAAATAATGTGTAGTCTGTAACTAATATTATTACTTCATTAGAAGAGAGTCCAAATAAAATTACGAATCATATTAATGACTTCTTCAGTGACATTGGTCCGAGTTTCGCTAACAATTTGTGCAGTGATATTAAAACTAGTGAGACCTGTCTTGTAAATGATTTTAAATCTGAACTTCACATTACCGGGGACAATTTTGATTTTAAGCCAACTAACATTTCTGAAGTGACAAATGTGATAAATGATTTAAAAATGTCTTTCTCATGCGGTATGGATTCAATAAGTGTTATGATATATAAACTCCATGTATCCGAATTAGCTGGTCCCATATCTCATATTATTAATATTAGCTTCAAGAGTGGGATGTTTCCTTCTCACTTTAGGAAAGCTAAAGTAATTCCTCTTTTTAAAGGTGGAGATCAACTAGATGTCAATAATTATAGACCTATATCCTTACTCAACACGCTTTCAAAAGTAATAGAGAGATTGGCTAAGTCGAGATTGGTATCATTCTTAGAAACAAATAAATTACTCTCTAGCAATCAGTTTGGTTTCAGAGAAAATAAAGGAACGAGTGATGCAGTATTGAGGGTATTGTCGAAAGTCACTAGTGCCCTGGATTATGGAAACAAAGCCTTAGCTGTGTTCTTAGATCTATCAAAGGCATTTGACACAGTTTCCCATGGATTACTCCTCAAAAAATTATCTTCTCTTGGCATTCAATGTACAGCATTAAGTTGGTTTAAATCCTATCTTAGCGATAGAACACAAGTAGAGATAAATGATAATTTAAGCACAAGCAAACAAATCTATTTTGGGTTTCCACAAGGTAGTGTACTTGGACCAATATTGTTTTTAATCTACATTAATGATTTGTGTAATTTAGATATTCCACGTGACATTGTTAGTTTCGCAGACCACACTGCTTACATATTTGAGGGTAAAAACTGGAAAGATGCTTTTGACAAATGTTTTTTTTTTTACGTTAACTCCACGCAGGAGGCCCTGAGGAAAATAATTTCCCTCAGGGCCTATGTCATCTGGGATGCTGTGTGGAGGGTCTTTTTGAGGAGAGGAAGGAATGGACATTGGTCTTGAAGAGACCCATGTTGTAGGAAGGAGGAAACACAGAGGCCGGCAAATCATTCCACAGCCGAGCTGTTGAACACAAGAACGAGTCGAAGAAACGACACGTTCTCATGTGGCAAATGTCAACCGTGTACAAATGTTGGGCACGCGTTTGGCGTGTTTCCCGACTATGCACCGGTGCCGAAGGGATCAATGATGCTAGTTCCTCGGAGCATCTTCCATTGTAATACCGGTAGAACAAGGATAGCATTCCCACCCGACGCTTGTGCTCTAAAGATTGCAATCCGTCTGTTAAGATGGGAGAATCTATCAAACGGACCGCCCGTTTTGTGCACAGAGTCGAGGGTATTTTTCAGGTATTTTGGAGCTCCAGGCTAGAGGTGGCTGCCAAATTCAACCGTGGGGCGCACTTGTGATTTGTACAGGATTAGCAGTTGTGTACTATTAAAGTATCTGCGGGCCCTGTACAGTACGCCCAGTTTCTGTGAGGCTAACTTTACTCTGGCTTCGATGGAGCCCCCATACCTGAGCTGGTCACTTAGGGTTACACCAAGCATTTCGATGGAGGGCCTGTTCGGAAGATTGCTTCCGTTGAAAGAGACTAGATTTTCATTTCGATCCCTTTTAGACGTAATCAGACAAGATTGGGTCTTTGAAACATTAAATTCAACGAGATTATTTTTACCCCAAGAGAAAACACTCTCGAGGTAACCGTCCATTCTTTGCTTCAAAGTCCTACGAGCTGTTGGAGTTTATGAGCCCTTTGAGGGCTTGTCAAATAAAAAGCTATCATGAACTGTACTGTCATCCGCGTAACAGTGACTTGGTGCACATGACAAAAGGTCGTTGATGTGCAACAAAAACAAAGTCGGAGACAGAACCGATCCCTGCGGGACGCCAGCATTTATCGAGTGTGAGGAAGAGGTGAAACCATCGACTACCGTCTGAATCGACCTCTCCCTCAAGAAGTCGGCAATCCACGTACACAAGGATGCGGGAAGTCCGTAAGAATGCAGTTTGTTGAAAAGTCCTCGGTGCCAAACCCGGTCAAAGGCCTTGGAGATGTCCAGTGCAACCGTTTGGGTCTCACCGAAACGTTTCAGGCATCGCCCCCAAACATGCGTCACATACGCAAGAAGATCACCGCACGAGCGGTTCCGCCGGAATCCGTATTGACGATCGTTAATAATTTTGTTCTTCTCGAGATAACCGCTTTTTTCCAACCAGAGGGCACAGAGCCAGCCTTCAGGGACGTTTTAAAAAGCTTCGTCAAAATTGGAGCTATTTCTGCAGCGCACCTCTGCAGTACCAGGGCAGGTATTCCGTCAGGCTTACAAGCTTTATTAACATCAAGCGTTCGTAAAACTTGGAGTACTTCCCGATGCCGGATCCTCAGCTTTTTCATACGAAAACCGCAGTGAGGAACCGATGTCGGGATAGCACCTTGGTCATCGAGGGTTGAGTTATCCGCAAACATTTTACCTAATAATTAGCCTTTTCGGTGGCGGAGTTTGCTAGTGAGCCGTCAGGTCTGGTAAGAGGTGGCAGACTGGATTTGCAGAAATTGCGACCTATAGAGCCCGCAAGCGACCAGAATTGCCTGCTGCCATGCGGGCATGCAGCCAGCTTTCTGCTGATCTGCTGGTCGTGCTCGAATTTTGACCTATTTATGATTCTCTTGGTTTCCTTTGCTATTTTGTTGTACGCTGTTCTGTCTTCGGATGTTCTAGATGTGTTGTAGGCTCGGTAAGCCGCATTTTTTCGTCGCACTGCTTCAGCGCATTGTCGACTGAACCACGGCTTTGAGCCTACACCAGTTTCCGTAACAGTAGATTTGATGAAGCCATCCATCGCGGATGTGATGACTTCACCAATTTCCTGGGCACATCTTGAGGGATCCGAAGTCCGAAAACAGACAGCTGACCACGGGAAAGCATTAAAATGTGCCCGCAGACCGAACCAATCTGCTGACCTATAGTGCCAGACTTTTCTCTTCAGCCTCTCGTTTGGTGGTCTGAAGTTTACAAGAATTGATGTCGTCACCAGGCAGTGGTCGGACGATCCTAAAGGCGCTGTAACTTCAATCTTGTAACCATGTGGCACAGTAGTTAAAAATAGGTCTAACAGATTGGAACGGTGAGTCTGGACATCAGGAACCCTTGTAGGCTCCTGAACCATTTGCTCCAATCCGTAGCAAAGGGCAAAGGATTCCGCTTGGCGTCCAGCCGAGTCTGTTGATCCTGAGAACTTCAACTAAGGTTCGATATGAACATTGAAGTCCCCCAGGACCACAAATTCTGCCGCAGGGTAGCGGGGCAAGAGGTCATCAATAGTATCGCTTAAATGTTTGAAGAGCTCGGACGTGTCTGATTCGCTAAGGTTCGGTGAGCGGTATAAACACGCGTAGAATCTTACCGTACTGGCAAGATTGACGCGTACCCACATTTCGTCGAATCTGGAGTTTTCCAGATTCGACAGTCGCACACAGTTGACGTCAGCTCGACTATAGAGACAGACACCTCCTTTAGGTCTGAACTTGCCTGCGAGGGTGAAGCCCGGGCAGTCCAGATAGGAAGCGTCTACAGGCTCGGCTATCTGTGTTTCAGACAGGAAAAGAAGGTTCGGACGTTCATAAAAAAGGTGGTGATAGACAGAGTTTAAATTGGTGTGCAGGCCGCGAATGTTGGTGTAATTCACCAACAGTTTTGGCCTGCATCGGGGACTCCTGCTTCCCGCCGTTGTAAAGATGTTGCTTATATTTCTTGTTAAGTTCATGATTTGAGTTGAGTTTTGTTTGAAAGGAAGGTCTGGGAAGGAAAAGGTATGAGGGGTGGGTAGGATGCTGGGGATCAGTTTCCAGGAGTGACGGACGTATGAATCCAACCCACCCACTGCGGTGCAAGGCGATGGGCAGGGAGAGTCCGGCTGGAGAGGTCGCCCAATGCGCCCCAAACGCTGCTGCTGGGTCCCCTCCGGTCACGAACCGGCACAACAACAGCGGCGGGGTTTTTGCACTCATTGATGGGGCAGCCCACCCTCAGTCGTGAGCCTGAGGGTCGGGCCCCTGTACTACCGAGCGGCCCGGACAACGGTAACCGGTTGTAAAGGGTCTCCCTCAACCAGGATCTCCCAATCCGGCCCGGCACGCAGAAGGTGGGCCGACGCACCCGCCATCAAGACCCGGACAAACCTTACCCCAAGAACCCGGGCACCCCTGCTAAGTCACCAAACGTAGCGAACCACTTGGGGTGACCTGTGGCAGAGGTGTTGGTCATCCAATAAATGGTTCCCAGGGCGGCGGTACCCATACCCGCCTACCAAATTAAATAATTAAATGTGATTCAGGATTAAGAATAGTAATGAGTTGGCTAAATAATAACATCTTTACTTTGAATACATCAAAAACAAAATATGTAACTTTTAGCATATCATCAAAAAGTCAGCCTTCCGACACTCATAATCTAATTATACACAATTGTCTACAAAATTGTAATTGTAATTTCCACCCTTTAGAAAGAGTAGACTGTATAGGGTACCTAGGTGTAAATATTGATTAATATTTGAGATGGAACGACCATATTGATATGTTAACAAAAAATATCAGAAGACTTACCTATATTCAAATAAATTTTATTTGATTAATTTGTGTATTTCACAATTTATTCATTTAAAATAATATTAGGTATATTTGCGTCACGTTCCTGAGTGGAAGATACTCTCAGTATCGCCCTGGTGTAAGACCACCATTCAGAATTTAAACGTTGCTTGTAATGGCTTTAGCCGTGTTTGGTGACCAGATCTGAATAGCCAGGTAGGTACTTCCCCACCTTCCTCTTCCCAATATCCTTCCCCTCCCCACTACCTTCAGCCTCACAACATACCCCAATTGGGGATGCCATAGTCCCATTGGCCCCAGACGGGAGCAGTTGGGACTCTTGTGCAGTATTCATGTAAAAAAAAAATCTGCAGAAAGAACCCAACAAATCCATACCACTAGAATTGGCTCAACAGTAAACTTAATGGCAATACATACTAAAACATCTTTTGGCCAAAGGAACTATTTATATCAAGCTCTTCCAATGCATTTGCTAAATTTTAAAAGAATGTTAAGATATTTATGTTGACAGAGGATTGGCATACTATTTTTTCATCCTGGTCCTTTTTAATAAGATTTTTTTTAATAATATTTGTTTTTTTGAATAATAAGATTTTTTTTTAATAATTAGATTTTATTTGAGTTCCATTTGCCAAAATCGGATTGTCACCCTAGTTGTTTTGAACTAGCTTTGTTTTTTGGTGGGTGTAGTAATTAAAGATTTATTTATGGTCTATATTGTTACAAATCATACTCAAATTACCCATCTGGTCACTAATATGATATTTTTATTTGTTACTTAATAATATTTTAATGTTTTGAATGTAGTGCTATGTATTTTAGTATTTTGTGTGAAAAATCATCACTCAAATTTATATATACATCAATACAGGCTGTTAGTCCTAGTGAGGTTAATTTTTGTTGTATGTTAAAAAATAAGAACATATCTATGGTGAGAAGTTATAAATAAATAAATAAAAATAAATATCGATATTTCTTTAGATTTTACTAAAAATGTCAATGCTGTGAGATTTTGTATTATAGTGTGCACATATACGAGGAATTGGAGAATTTTTTCTAATATTTGTTCTATATTTTTTTTTACCTGAGCTCCACACAAGAGGCCCTGAGGAAAATAATTTCCCTCAGGGCCTATGTCATCTTTGGGGATGCTGTCTGGAGAGTTTTTTTAAGGAAAGGAAGGAGAGGAGAGTTCTGGGAAGGCAAAGGGTTTAAGGGGTGGGTGGGAATCTGGGGTTCAGAATGTCCTGGTCATCCGCCTCCAAGACCTAAACAAACCTCACCCCATGAATCCGGGCACCCCCGCTAAATCACTAAACGTAGCGAACCACTTGGGGTGACTTATGGCTAAGGTGTTGGTTATTTATTTATCTTAATGTGTATAATTATTTCTAGTTAAATTAGTGAAAATGTAATTTTCTTTTAACTGGAATAAAAAAAAAATTTTTAAAAAAATCCAATAAAGGTTCCCGGGGCGGCGGTACCCATTCCCGCCTCCCACATGATGGTAAATAAAATAAATCGGATTGTCGGGTTGATCTTGACGGAATATGAAAATCTCCATTATTTAGAATTTTAAACGATAGGATTTGATCAAAAATTAGACATCGTGTTTGGAGGGATTTGAAATTGTGAAATTTAAGGGATTCAGTATAATTTGAGAAGGGTAAGTTTAGTTTCTAATTTATTTTAATTCTTTCTATTCTTTCAATATGGGCTTGGTATAAAGGAGTCCAGATCGGTGTACAGTGTTCCAAGTGCGGGCGAATATATGAGGTGTAAAGGGAATATAGAGTGTTCATGTTGTGGAAGCGTTTTGCTATCATCACTATTGGCTCTACAACCCCTGGTGGGTCTTGGCCTCCTCAAGAATATTCCTCCACTCATCTCGGATTTGTGCCAGCTCTCTCCAGTTTAGAAGCTCCAAGATAGATACGTCTTTGAGGACGTTGTCGCTCCATCTTAGTCTTGGTCTTCCCAGGCCCCTTCGCCCTATTGGTCTTGAGTTCAGCAGGGACTTTGTTGGATGTTCGGTCATTCTCTCCACATGACCCAGCCACCGAAGTCTTCCCAGTTTTATAAATTTCGCGACGCTCCTTAAAAAGAATACGAATTATAAATCCCAGCATTTTATTGGCTTTTAATTTGAATTTAACATCCAGTTTTACCCCAAGGTCCCTGATATATTCTACCATTGATATGCGTGCCGTTCAATGTGTATACAAAGGAAATTTTATTTTTTTACGTGTAATAAAAATAACAAATATATATTTTTAATAACTGTTTGGTTTTCAGGGGCCGGCTGATCTCACCTTGATTAATGTGTTGCAATGTGAAAACTTTGAGGAACTCCCCAGCAGTTTCGTATTTGAAAAAAAGAAATTCAACCGGACCGTCGAAATATTGAATGGAGTTCTCACTTTAGATATGGACTTGGATGAACATGTGGCAGTAAGTACCAATTTGTAAATCAAGTAAATCAAAATCAAATCTATTCAACATGAAAACCAAACGAATTAAGGGTTTAGAGGGCTTTGTTAGATCACCCGTTCCCAGTTGAAATCGGCAGCATGAGCATTTGGCAACGACACTAAGTATCTAGTCAATTCCTTTATTAGGGGGTAAACATACTGATATAGAAAATTACAGACCAATCAGTATACTGCCAGCTATTGAAAAAATTCTAGAAAAATACATTTCCGTAAATTTAATAAAATACCTAGAAAGTTTCTCTATTATTGATCCTAACCAATACGGATTTCAAAAAAATAAAAGCACAGAAATGTTACTACAAGACTTTTCGAATTACGTAAATCAAGAACTCAATAATAAAAAACATATTCTGGTTTTATTCATAGACAACTCTAAAGCGTTTGATACCATTGATCCGACAAAACTATTACAGATACTGGAGGCGATAGGAATTAGGGGAAAATTTCTAGAACTACTCAAAAACTATTTAAACAATCGACAAATTAAAGTGAAACTCTTTCAAACTTACAGCAAAGATAAATATATGTCAACAGGCGTCCCGCAGGGCTCAATTCTCGGCCCAACATTATACATAATATTCGTTTCACTCATGAATAAAATTTTCACATTTGTGAAACATTACGTTTATGCAGATGATACGGCACTAGTCATTTCGCATGAAGAATTATGGATTGCAATAAAACTCATGCAGCACGATTTCCTTTCCTTACAGAAATGGTCACATGATGCGGGTCTTATAATAAATTCCAAAAAAACTAAATTAATGCACATACGATCTCCACATGCCAAATATACCATCACGCCTGTAATAAAATCGCATACATTTGAGTGTATACACAATTCGTCACAATCTTGCAAATGCGGAACTATTGAAATTGTACAAACGTATATATATTTGGGGATAACTGTAGATACGCATATGAAATGGGATACTCACATAAGCAACATCTGCAAACGCCTACGAGCTATTGCTGGGCGAATTTACAAAATTAAATTTTTCATGCCCATAAGTACGTTAAAAATAATTTATTTGTCATTGGCGGAATCTACTATCAGATATGGAATAACGTCTTGGGGAAACTCGCGCAAGACAAATATAGGTTACATTCAAACAATTCAAAACTCTTTGACTAAGCTCTTGGTAAGCAAAAGTATTTATGCACAAAGAAGAGACATAAAATTATTATATGAGTCAGTTAATATATTACCTGTTCGAGGGATATTATGGTTTAAGATTGTATGCCAAAACCTTTTGTCGGATTCAATATATAAAGAAAAAGTTGACCATGCACATGGCACTAGATTTAGTAAAAATGAGGGTTTATCCATTCCGAAAATTATAAATAAATACGGACAACGGACATTCACTTATCTTGTCCCTACCATATTTAATAAGATGCCAGCAAACATAAAAATCGAATCAAATTGCACCACCGATTTAAAAAAAAAAATTAAAAAATGGCTAATGGATCAACACTTTTTATACTGATATTGTTTTGTAATCTTATGTATAAATATGACTAAGAGTAATTTGCCTGTGTTATATCTGTCTATCTGTATATTTTATGCCTTTGTATTGTAGCTATTTAAAAGTTATTCTTCTGTATCTATTTTGTGTATTGTGGTTTCATGTTATATTTGTGATTTAATGTTATATTAATATTGTTAAATTGACCTGCTGACAAACTGCTTTGGCAGTTTAGCGGGTGCTTAAAATGAAGAATAAAAAAATAAAAAAAAATAAAAATAAAAAAAAATTACTTCACGCTCAGTGGGTTTCTGATTTTTCACTGGTTGTACACGTAAAGGCGTTCTTATAGAATCTTGTAAAAAAATGAAACTGTATTTTAAAAAATCACAGCACAGCAGAACCACAATAAGCTAATTTGCCCTGTTTGGTCGTTATATCCTAAAATTTTAAAAAATATATTACTAGTTGATCGATGGATTAAAAATCTGCCATAAACCATTTTCGAAGAGGATTATGCGGTAAGACAAAGGTATAAAATGAAGGAGTGATATGTTTTAAGTTAAAATATAATTCAAATGCTTGTAATAATTATTTGTAGAATACATCGATTGTAATGTGTTGATACTATTTGAAGTTAAATAAATTAGAAATATACATATTTATAAAAGCATACAATATTCTATGCACGAGGCCTGGCCTTGATAACATTAAGTCTGACGTATATGTGTTTGTTTTCCTTTTATGAAAATGCAAAACATATTACATGACTGTTTATTGTTTCTTTACATTGTATAGGGTGCGGCAAAACAGACAGTGCAGTTTTGAAGGGCTATTAAAAAAAAACAGCGCAACTTACAGAAATGGGTTTTATATTATTTTATTCGGTACACCATGCCATTGTATGCATCAAATTCTGAAGATGACATCAGAAAGATGATGACCCCCAGCAGCGATACATTGATGAAGGCGATTTCTGAATTTTTAGAATGCATTTTGGCACATCTCGATGGGTGTAGCGGCAATTTCCTCCCGAATTCGATCCTTGAGTTCTTTCAAGGTATGAGGCCAATGTTTAAAAACTTTTTCCTTCAGATTTTTAGCCCCACATGAAGAAGTCGCAAATGCTTAAATCGGGTGAGCGCGCGAGACATCTCACGTCACCCCTCAGAGAGATGAGACGCGCAGGGAACATCGGTCGCAGTTTTGTCATTGAAACTCGAGCAATATGGACCGAATCACCGTTCAGTTGAAACCAGATGAGAAAATCCTAGCGAAGACGCTAAAAACGACATAGAAGACAAATGAACTATATTTAAATAACTTTAGTCCTCCTCGGCACAGGACCCCCTAGTGAGGAGGACTAAGAAATACAATATTTTTTACTTAATTTCACATTCCATTTTGTATGTAAATTTTTTGTATATAGTCGCTATAATAAAAAAAAAAAAAAATAAAAAAAAAAAAAGATGTCTCCTAGATCTGTTTCCTCTGTTAGTTCTTCCAATTGAGGTGCAAAAAAATTTCCAACATGGAAACATAGTGTTGAGTGTTGACAGTCACGGTTCGTCCATTCTCCTCGAAAAAATACGGCCCAATCACTTAATTTGGAAATCGTACACCACATGGTCACTTTTGGGGAGTGAAGAGGTCTCTCGTGAAGTTGCCAAGGGTCATTTTCAGCCCAGTACCGAAAATGTTGTTTATTCACCGCTCCACAGAGATGGGAATGAGCCTCGTCACTACGCCATTTTCGACCATTTTCAATAAACGTGCGCTCAAATCCCCGGTGTTGTCCGGAAGAAAACTGCAAACGGCATGACTCTCCCGACACAATGAGACCACTCCCAGGTTTCTACCCCCTCCACACGGGATATACCGGCCTTTCCAAACTGCACTATTTGTTTTGCCGCGCCTTGTAGTATTGTTCACATTTTAATTTTTAACTTAATAACAGTTTTTAAGGCTTATTTGATGAAGAACAGATGTAGTAGTCAATTTGTTATGTGTTAAAAAAAACACATTTTGTATCTTATGGGTGTGTGTCCCCCATTATATTACCACGGAAAATGGAAACAATTGAGACAGACCACTATATGAGCTCTTATTACTGTGAAACATATAATACATGTTGTATATATAATAGGGCCTCAGCACGGGTAAGCCACCCAGTGAGGCCAACCTTATTAAATTTAGTATAAAATGCAAAATATTGTATTAAAAAAAACTGAAGAGATAACAGAGAACATAATATAAAAGGAACGCATTAAAAAGTGATAGTAGATATCCATAAGAAACTAATATGATATTAAGTGATTCTAATTAGCTAAGTTATTTAAGATATTATTGTTTAATTTATTTTAAAATTTATTGTAGTCAGGCTCTAATCTCAGCTCTGTCTCTGGTTGATTAAAACATACCACTCCATTGTACATGTAGTAGTGTTATGCAAAACTGGTATGCATCAATGACGTGCATTGTGCATAAGCGACCCACTGTGTTTTAACTATTGCTCTTAACACGTACCATGGCGTGGTGTGACTTCTTAGAATTATCTTTGTGTATTTGAAGCAGCGTATTTTTAGAGGTGGGACTTAGTCTTGAAAAAGTTAAGAAGTTAAATAGTCTGTTGGCTTTTCAGCAATAATTTTGATTATTAGTCTTTGAGTAATTTCCTGGGGCAAAATTGAGGTTTATGTTTGCTTTTCCATTCGAAGATACCATATTGTATTATTGAACGGGCTAGAGCGTAATATATATATATATTTTATTATTTTAGGTTAAGTATCTTAATATATATAATAAAGTCGGGTTAGTTACAACATTTATAACACGAGAACGGCTGGACCGATTTTTATGATCTTTGATTTGTTGGATTGGTCTCCGCCCGAATAGCAGAATAGCTATTAAAATTGACGAAAAATTGACGAAAAAAATAATTATCAAGAATATTATTTTCCTCGTCTATTTTGAATGGAACAAATCCTCATCTTTTGAAAGAGCTGCAGCAATATTGAGATAAGTATAATATTGAATTGTGAGTGAATTACAAAAATTCAAAAACGTCAAATGTAAATGCGCTAATTGTTTTGCTTTTGTTCTTATACATATAATGCTGTCCTTCTTTCTTACATCAACAGCCTAAAATGACACAAACGGTGGACGTATGTCTGTACCTCTCCAAAGAAAATGTACAATTATTATAATTACAATGTCACACTTTATTATTTATTATTAACTATCATCAGCGGAAAGTTCATAATTGGCATAATTAACATCTTATTATTGTATTATTTTGTAATCTCGGATTTGCTGTCAACTTTCTCTAAAATAAATTTAAAAAAAATATATAAAATAAAATTATAAATCTCCCTCACACGTATAAAGAAAATAAAACACCATTCCCGTAAGTAAGCGGAAAAGCAATAAAATCACAAAAAATATAAATCCGTACAAACGCTACCTCTGATACTGACAAAAACAAAACACGAACAGTTGTTCATCGATAATTGCTTCATTTTGTAATGTTTAACTTAATAAAAAATTGAATTTAATTCAGCTAATTCTTTAACTAGTAATTTGAACAGTATTTTAGTCAAAAATTAATGTGAAATTTTGATCCCCAGTTACATTTTGTTACATTCTTTTTTTTATACAAAAACTTTAAAAAGTAGTAGATGTTGGACAGATTAGGCGGGATAAGGGGTTCGTCGGTCACTCAGCTGAGTGACCAGTGACGACATGTGAAAGAAATTTTTTTGATGATTGATTTTGAAGAAAATTTTTTTTTAAAAAGACGTCAAAAATTCACCGGAGACAAAATTTTTCTTTTAAGTACATTTTTTATTCCACAAAATGTCAGGAATCACTGGTAAGTTAAGTACGTCCCACCCTGCATAAGTTGTCTTCATCTATTTATAATATTGGTAATTTGAGTCTTCCACTTAAGGTTACTATTTATTACACCTGTAAATGTTAGGTGGGGTCTTGCAGTTTTTCATCTGTCTTAATGTTGTGAAGTCTAAATTTTAATATCATAGTAGTTTTAGAATAGATTATATTATATATAATACTAGCTGACCCGACAAACGTTGTTCTGCTATATAAATTATTTCTAGAGAATATTTTTGTTGTTAAATAAAAAATAACGAATGTATTGCAAGTGTGTGGGGAAGGGATCTACGACAGAAAGAGGAATGGAGCGCTGTAGACGATGACCGCCGATAAAAATTAAAAAAACACCAACCAAAGTAGGAAAATGAAATAAAGAAAATCAATATGAATTTCGAAGAGCAATTGAGTGTACGATATTTTTTGTCAGTCCGTCTTTAGCCAACACAAATAAGCTAGATGGTTTGCCCACGCGAAAACATACACCGAATGAAATATCAAAATGAAAGTTTGATATTTTATTCGGTGATGAAACTTTGATAAGGCGGACGTAGCGCCATCTGTCATTCAACAACATAAATAATTTCGTTTTGTTTGAAATACAAACGACGGTTAAATTTGTTCATACATAAACACTAAAATCGCGATTAAAAAATGGAAGGGTAGTGGTAGGAGGGTTAAAATTTAGTTAGGTTAAATAGGGACACCCTAATCACCTAGCGGTATGAAATATACTTTAAAACCTTTTCTCATACCTACCAAATATACATAAAAAACTTATAAAAATCGGTCAAGCCGATTCGGAAGAGTGCGACCATAAACACCGTAACACGAGACTTTTGTATATAAGATGTTAAATTTTATAACTAAATAAAATACACTTAAAAAAACTAATACTTAACTTATTAATAAACCCCTCCGAATTTTCGAGAATATTAGCTTTTGGTGTCTTAAACGAAATGACATTTTACGAAAACTTTGTATTATTACCGCTTCACAATTAAAGCTCTATAAATGAAACATTTCTGAACGTAGCTGAATAGTTAGATAGGTTACAAAATAAACTTTCGAATTATTATATTACAAATAAATATTAACATTTGTAAATATTATAATTTAGAATGCAAATATTAAAAAAATGTGAAAATGACTCACGTGATGTTTTTATGTGAAAACGGTACTAAAATCACAGATTATGTAAACAACAATAATTATTCTGTTGTATAAATGTGTAATAAACACTTTTGTCACCTCACTTTTTTATCATTTAATATAAAAATATTTAATAGAAATAAACAATGTCGGGCGCCCGTAGGAAATTTGGCGGGATAAATTATGTGTCAGACTGCGCGTCTGACAGAATGTTCTTTTTATCTATTTCTATGGACAATTTGAATAGAGATGTGCAGCATGATTCACTATCGACCTTTCACTTTTTATTTTACGGATGTAACTAAAACAATAACGGAGTTATAACGGTTTCTATGGAGACACACGCGCTGACGTGTAAACACGCCTATTGTACTTGACTGCTGTCGTATTTTTAACGCATATATCTGCTTACGTTGCGGAGGGGTTCTACAAATTATTAACCTCAACACTGGCTTTTCCTAGTGAGGTTAAAAATTGAATTGTAAACAATAACAATATTTCACAGTTTTAAGCAAGAATATACAAGTAGTTTTTTCTTTAAAAACTACTTGTATATTCTTAAAAGTTTTTTCACTTTTATTACGTTTGATATAAATTCTATGTATGTGTAATCCTCGATATCTTAAATATTATTTTATAATCTATGTAAAAGCCCCTACGGGCGTATAAGAACAATAAATAAATAAATAAATAAATAAATAACACCTTTCGTTTAAAGAAACGTTAAAGAATTATAAAATATACCGTCGTGCCTACATGGGTATGTATATTAATTTTTAATACCGAAAATTTGCTTTTAAACATTACAGATATATATAAATGTGGCAAAATGGGGAGACGGTGGGTACAAGCCGAACTTCGTGATGATCAACGATACCAACGCGTGCCACTTTTTCTTCCAGCACCTCAACAGGGGCGTTAAGGAAATTCTCTCTGCCGAGGGCCGTCCTGAATCTTGTCCCATAACGAAGGTATTGAAAAATCTTAATCTATTAGTGTGTATTTTCTACTTTGTCTAACTAACAGACCATCATGCCGTTTCACAGCAGGGATAGACAGAGAAGGCACTCCTTGCTTCATTCACCATCCCAATTTTCCTCTCCGGATTTTGACACTACTGCAAATGCTTTTTCTTAATATAAACCCCTAGCTTGCCGGTACGTTTTGCTTTTTTGAAATGTTACTTCTTATAGGAGTTAGGAACCTCCAAAAATCATTTAAATTGCGGGATTTGAGCGCCGTCAATTGACGTTCACTATACAAAACGTTTATTAAATTAGACAATGTATTTTTTTAAAGAGCAAAACTTACAGACATAAAGTATTTCCAGTTTTGGAGGAGAAAAATGGGGAATACAAAACCTCGATTTTAATGATTTTATTTAGACATAATCAGCCAGAGGTGCAGTTGTCTCTTTCGCCCAGTAATCGGGGGAATACTCGTAAGAGCGACAGTGACAGCGACATCACACTAGGCGGCGACTGTTTGATAAAGACCAATGAAATATCCTGAGTTATTTTGTATGAAGTCTCGAGTAAACATATGGATTAAATGTTATATAAAATATTAGCTGACCCGACAAACGTTGTTCTGCCATATTTATTTCTAGTGAATATTTTGATTGTTAAATAAAAAATAACTAATGCATTGTAAGTGTGTGTGGATGGGATCTATGACAGAAAGGGAATGGAAGCTCTAGACCTCTAGACGATGACCGTCGATAAAAATTTTAAAAAACACCAACTAAAGTAGGAAAATGAAATAAAGAAAATCGATATGAATTTCGAAGAGCAATTGAGTATACGATATTTTTTGTCAGTCTGTCTTTAGCCAACACAAATAAGCTCGATGGTTTGCCCACGCGAGAACATGATGCCGAATGAAATATCAAAATGACGCGACGCTTCTCGTGAATGTCTTGCGCATGTGTGAATGAAACTTCGATGAGGCGGCGGACGTAGCGCCATCTGTCATTTAACAACATAAATATTTTCGTTCTGTTTGAAATACGAAAGACGATAAAATTTGTTCAAAAATGGGAGGGTGGGGGTAGGAGAGTTAAAATTTGGGGTTATAGGTATTTTTTGATGCCAAATAATAAAAAAATATGTAAAAAAAATAGGTTTTTTTTCTGGATAGAGACACCCTAATCACCTAGCAGTATGAAATATACTTATAAACCTTTTCTCATATCTACCAAATATACGTTTAAAAAATCGTAAAAATCGGTCAAGCCGTTTCGGAGAAGTGCGACCACAAACACCGTGACACTAGATTTTTATATATAAGATTGAAAATTGGAAAAATTATGAAAAAAAAGGTAAAAATAGAAAAAAATATCTCATCACATGAACACTTTTGTTATTCTTAGTTGATATTATTACCCTTTAGCTTTGACACTTAACATTAAGTATTAGATTCACTTGATCGTGCCGTCTATTCCTCTGGCGTCCTCGACTTCTTCTAGCATTAACTAAAACGTTATTATATTCTCCTTTCGTCGTTCATCCACTCTACATTCCAATTTATTTAAGCATCCCTTTTTTAATCTTAATCATTATGTTTACATCAGCTTTGCACTACATCCGGATCTCAGCCTTTCTAACATGGTTGTACAAAGTTTTATAACACATACGCCTCAGAGATATCATTTCTAAAGCATTAAGTCTACTCTCATCCTTCTCATCATTATGTCTTTCTGCCATACATCAGCAACGTTCCAGGAAAAATCCTGAATTTACAGCTGAGCAGTGACCTTTTGTCAATAGAATCAATGATAAATAATAGAATGTTAAATATTGTTAAAAATCTATTAATGAATAAACGTTTTTACTATTATTATTTATTAGGGTTGGTATCAAAACTCCGTTCTGGACTGCTAATATTCTCTACTTTCTAGTAAATCTAATAATTAATATGGTGAATTGCAATTAATATTTGTATCTATTCGGATTGAAACATGTCTTATATTGTCATTTTAGGGTATACTTCTCGTCAAGAATTACATGCTCGACTCCCGAGACCTGCCCGATGGGATGATGTATGGAAAATTCAAATCCACAGTTACTTTAGTTAAAAATGACGAAGTGGTATTGTGTTACGTTTGGATTCTCGAATCAAAAATGAAAAGCATGATTGGTTAAGGCCCTGCAACCACGCACAAAAAGAAGAAGATGGAGAGATATGAAATTACGAATGTTAGAAAAGAGCGCTAGTATTTAAAGTGACAAAACCGATGCGAAAATTGTGAAAATGTTTAATAAAATACGACTCGTTTAAAATAGAGCAAAAATTTCGCGAGGGTTGTTTACAGTATTTACAGAAACACTGTGAATTTTTCATACGTATCTTGTAAAATAACTGAAACAAACGTGTTTATAATAATTTTTGGAGCGCACTTTGCGATTTTTTTTCTATTCAGGGAATTTCATATAATTTGCGTTTCGGCGCGACGAATGTCCAGATATTATCTTCAAAAATAACATATATTTTTTTAAGAGCTTAAAAACTTCAAATGTTTAAGGAGGCTTGCAAGAAATCGGCAGAAATTCGGCTAACGGCATCTTAAAACTTAAATAAAATTACTGATACCAACAATTTAAACCTTGGCTGTTCTTTTAATGATAAAAGTGAGACTTATCAATGTTGTCTTTTATTAACGTTCCCTTTTATTTTTTCAAAGAAAGACAAACATTCCGGGTTACGAATAACCTAACAATATATGAAAATCTCCTACTACCACTGTTGTGGTTACTGTTACTGTTGTAAGCGGAAAATTTTGCTTTGTTGTGATGGAGGACTTAGCCAGCCGAGGCATCAAACACGTGACGCCCGGGTGGGACCCAAACTCCACTGACCCACACAACCACTGACCGGGCAAAATCTTTTCTCTCTCGCCAATTGACAGATTGTCAAGTAAATTATGTTTTTACTGCGTAGGTATATCTGTTTTAGATATTTATGTTTTTTTGTAAAATAAGAAATATTTTGACTAAATAAATAAATATTTCTTTTAATAGTGCAAAATTATTTTGTGGTAACATTTTAAATTCAAATTAATAGATAACTTTGTATTAACCACTTAATTATTTACAAAAACCGACATGTTTCGTCAGCAAAGCTGACTTCTCCAGGGTTTTGACAGAACCCTGAAGAAGTCAGCTTTAATTAAGTGGTTAATACAAAGTTATCTATTAATTTGAAATAAATGTTATTAATTAATTGATTGCCGGGGGATAAGGAATACGTCTGTAAGCTAAAACGTTTGTGCAATGTAGGTTTCGAATTAATTTGTGGTAAGAATAAAAAGTTTTTGTATATGACTCTAATTACTAGTCAGTTATTATAATTTCCTTGGCTTCCGATATTTTTTTACATTAGCTCCACACAGGAGGCCACACGTTGTCTTAGGCTACGTCCGCACAGGCAGGCGGCTGGCTTAGGGCCTAGAGCCTAGTGGCAAAAAACCAACACGTTGGTTTACCTGGATACACGCTAAGCGGCTATCTACTACATATCTAGGCTCTAGGCGCTAAGCAAGCCGCCTGCCTGTGCGGACGTAGCCTTAGGAAATGCTGTGTGGAGGGTCTTATCAAGGAAATGGAGGATAGAAGTTCTGGGATGGAAAAAGGTATGAGGGGTGGGTAGAAATCTGGGGGTCAGTGCAAGGTGCAGTTCACGGTCACATTTCCTCTAATGAGACTGCAGAGAATCCTGAATCTACGTCATTATTCACTGGAGGTGATTTTTCACAAAAACGGCGCTCTACAAATTATCCAATTATTATTACTACTGAATCTTTTTAAGTTTTCGAGGAGACAATCTCTGTGCAACGTTTACCCAAACTTGGATAAAGCTCTCCGCATCGCACTTTGCACACCGGCCACAAATTGTTCTGGAGAAAGGAGTTTTTCCTATTTAAAGCGAGTGAAAAATAACCAAAGGTCTTCATTGTCGCAAGAAAAACTCTTTGGCTCTTCTATACATAGAAGCAGACTTAATGAATACCATAAAACATGAAGCTAATATAGATGATTTTATCAATAAAAAAATCATAAAGAACATTGTAATTCTTGTTTTATGTTACACTTTTACTTAATGACTAATTTATTCGTTTATTTCAATTTTCAATACCAACTTAACCAATGTTTGAATATTTATTTTAAAAATTGTGTGTCATCTAATAAAAGTCTACAAGTGAACGATTATAATAGGTGGCAACTAGGTGTTCTAAGAAGGAGGAAGGGGCAGCGCAAATGAATTGGCTTTATGAATAGTATAAATCCGGCCCTGATGCACATGATGGAATAAATTCGGTGTTTGGGTAAAATTCCTAAAAAATAAAACTAGTTATTTTTATACTAATTTGGGGTCGGGGAATCCGAATCTGAAAGAATTAGGCGGCGGCAAGCAATATTAACTGAATTAAACGACTTTAAAAAATTTTATACACATACAGGAAAATAGCCATTTTGGAAGCATTTTGATTCCTAGAAAATCAAACTAGTTATTTTTATACTAACTATGGGCTGGGGAATCCGAATCTGAAAGAATTAGGCCGCGGCAAGCAATATTAACTGAATTACACGACTTAAAAATTTTCTATACACACACACTTGAAAATAATCATTTCGGAAGTATTTTGACACATGTAGTACAAAGATCATAGAAAAACAAGAAATATACAAAAACATGTGCCGGCAGTGTTACCAGCTCTCAAAAACATACCTTATAAATCGACCAAGTCTTCTTCGTCCGTCGTATTAACACATTAACCTGATGAATTACGACTATCTCAACGGCGTATTCTTAAATCAAAAGTATGAAAATTCGTAGTCTTAAAAATGCGTAACCTAACCTAACCTAACGTTAGGTTTGTGTAACATGGTTTGTGCCCCTTTATACCGCCTGCTCGCGTCCCTAACCTAACCTAACCTAACGCTAGGTTTGTGTAACATGGTTTGTGCCCCTTTATACCGCCTGCTCGCGTCACGGCAAAAAAACATCCCTGTTTTCAAGTAGTTTAGCGGCTACGCTAGGTTTGTGTAACATGGTTTGTGCCCCTTTATACCGCCTGCTCGCGTCCCTAACCTATCCTAACCTAACGCTAGGTTTGTGTAACATGGTTTGTGCCCCTTTATACCGCCTGCTCGCGTCACGGCAAAAAAACATCCCTGTTTTCAAGTAGTTTAGCGGCTACGCTAGGTTTGTGTAACATGGTTTGTGCCCCTTTATACCGCCTGCTCGCGTCACGGCAAAAAAACATCCCTGTTTTCGAGTAGTTTAGCGGCTACGCTAGGTTTGTGTAACATGGTTTGTGCCCCTTTATACCGCCTGCTCGCGTCACGGCAAAAAAACATCCCTGTTTTCGAGTAGTTTAGCGGCTACGCTAGGTTTGTGTAACATGGTTTGTGCCCCTTTATACCGCCTGCTCGCGACACGGCAAAAAAACATCCCTGTTTTCGAGTAGTTTAGCGGCTACGCTAGGTTTGTGTAACATGGTTTGTGCCCCTTTATACCGCCTGCTCGCGACACGGCAAAAAAACATCCCTGTTTTCGAGTAGTTTAGCGGCTACGCTAGGTTTGTGTAACATGGTTTGTGCCCCTTTATACCGCCTGCTCGCGTCACGGCAAAAAAACATCCCTGTTTTCAAGTAGTTTAGCAGCTACGCCGGGTTTATGTAACATGGTTTGTGATACAAAAGAACGTGCCCCTTTATAACGCCTACTCGCGTCAAGGCATAAAAACTCCACAATACTAGTTGGTGTACCTTCCTAAAATATTTGAGAATCAATTATAAAAAATAAGTACTTAAAATATAAACATGTTATTTTACGTTATAAATATTACTGCTTAATGGCAACACTTAATTTTGTGTGGTAAAAACATCTATGTTATCGTGTTTTTCTATGATCTTTGTACTACATGTGTCAAAATACTTCCGGAATGATTATTTTCATGTGTGTGTGTATAGAAAATTTTTAAGTCGTGTAATTAAGTTAATATTGCTTGCCGCCGCCTAATTCTTTCAGATTCGGATTCCCCGGCCCATAGTTAGTATAAAAATAACTAGTTTGATTTTCTAGGAATCAAAATGCTTCCAAAATGGCTATTTTCCTGTATGTGTATAAAATTTTTTAAAGTCGTTTAATTCAGTTAATATTGCTTGCCGCCGCCTAATTCTTTCAGATTCGGATTCCCCGACCCCAAATTAGTATAAAAATAACTAGTTTTATTTTTTAGGAATTTTACCCAAACACCGAACTTTAGCCCACATGATGTATACATGGTAAGATAATTTATAATTCACATGATGTATACGACCTCCTTAGTATCAGATATGTTACGTTTATCTGTCGGTTATCGTTATCCAAAATTAATAGAACGGAGTTCAACTAATGAAGCTTTTAGAATTGAAAGAAGTCATAAACGGAATCAGTCAAGTCATAAATTCATCTATGAATTGAGAAGGCCTCATTAACTAATTAACTCCCATTTAGTCAATATCTTCGGAAGTTAAGCCTATAGATTCGATATTGTAAAGTTATCGACTTCATTGTTCCAGAGCCCTGGGGAGATACCATCATCCATAACCTGGACTGACCCCTGCATTCGGAATTTCTACCGAAATATAACATACTTCACTTGAATACATTCAATTTTTTAGTTCATAATACATATATTTTTTTTTTTTTGAAGATAGGTAATCATATACATTTACAGAGTTCAAAAATAATTTATATTTAATTAACTCGATAAAAAAAAATTGCTAGAAAATAATAAAAAATAGAGATAGATTAATAAAAAATAATTTAAAAAAAAACATTATTTCAAGCTAAAGGCGTGAAAAAATCGTCCTATTTCTTAAGATATTTGACGATTTTTTTTTGCACTATTTTAAATACGTCATTCTTTCTTACATACTTTCGTTTAAGCCCTAATTATAATCGTATTTTAAGACATATTCGCACAAATACGAACCGCATGACATTGATTAGTCAAGTTCCTATTTCCGAAACCTTCCTTTTCCTCAAATCATGTTCATCCCCGTTCAGTTTCATTCGTTCAGCCTCAAAACATCTTTCAAAAGGGTTTGCCATATATCTAATGCAGCCGAACACTTAGAACTATCAGTTAATTTTGTAGGTATGTATAAAAATATTAATAATTTAACTGTGCAATTATCCCATAAATAACTGTCAGATAATATCTATATACATGCATGTATATATATCCCACTATCCCACTAATATTATAAAGGCGAAAGTTTGTATGGATGTATGTTTGTTACTCTTTCACGCAAAAACTACTGGATGGATTTTTTAAAATCTTTCACTAATAGAAAGCTACTTTATTTGCGAGTACTATAGGCTATATATATTGGTAAGTTCTGGCGTTATGAATAATCTCTGGCGTTATGAAATTATTAATTATACGTTTTCTGTCCCAAACATAATTGATTTATTGCAAACGTCAGAAAAAAAGCAAACCAATTGTCGCCTTGGAAATGATGTTTTTTTTTTTAACTAGGCAATTCACCCTAAAAAGGGTGCTTTGTTGGCGTCGTACAATAACTATCTCTAAAAATGAATCACAGAAATGTAAGTATGCGCATAAACCCGAACGACTGCACCAAATTGGATAAATTTTTTTTGTTCGTTATTTTGTACAAAATTACCGTTGAGTTCTAGAATTATGAAATTTGTAAAAAAAAATTTTAATAGGTGGCATGCGAGCAGTTTGAAAACTGAATGTATGGGGAATGAATGTGTGGAATGCAAGAGGTGAGTGGGGGGAGTGGGGAGGGGGGGAGGGGTTTTGGGAGGGTGTTGGTGGAGGGGGTAAGGGGAGGGGGAGGAGGGTGAGGGGAGGGGGTTAGGGGAGGGATAGGGAGAAGGGAAGGAAGGGGTAAGGGGAAGGATGGAGGAGGGTGTGGGGAGGGGTAGGGGGTGGGGGTGAAGGGTTTGATGGGGGGGGGAGTGGTTTGGGGAGAAGGAATGTGGAGGGGTAGGGAGGGGGGAGGGGTAGGAGGGAAGGAAGGGTAAAGGGGAGGGAAGGAGGAAGGTGGGGGGAGGTGGAGTGGGGAGAGGTATGGGGTGGGGGAGGGGTGGGGGAAGAAGAAGGGGGAGGGAGAGGGGGGTTGATGGATGAGTCGAGTGGGGTGAGGGAAGGTGGAGGGGGGAGGAGTGTGGGGAGGGGTGGGTGGAGGGGGAGGGGGGTTGATGGGGGGAGTGGAGTGTGGGGAGAGGTGAGTGGATGGGGGGGGGGAGAGTGGTTGATGGGGGGAGTGGAGTTTTGAGAGGAAAGGTGGAGGAGGCGGAGTGGGAATCCCCTAATACCATGCAAGCGAAGCCGCGGAAAAAAGCTAGTGTAGAATAATTTTCTCGGTTTACCCGCGTAACGTAGTCCTTAAAAGGACTTTTCAACTCTTGACAATTCAAACAGATCTCACTGTCCATCTTCAGAGGCCTTATGTCTTGAGTTTTGTCTCAACTCTCTGTTAGGTACAGAAATAAAGACCTAAGTAAGTGAATATCATTTCTTATTATGTCTAGGACGTAGTACACGGGTTGAAAGTGATTTGACGGCGGAGGGGGTAGGGGCGGGGCCGGCAATATTGGGCGGTTTGCGTCTAGAGACCTGATTGGATTGCTTTAAACTAATTGGAGGTATATTTATTTTAATTTTTTAAACTTTGTGAGTAAAATCTCAAATTATAATATTTAATTAATTGAAGACAATATTGGCGAAACTCAATCAAAAATCTGGAGACAGAAAAATCAGAAAAAGATATTGGCTCCGCTAGGACTCGAGCAAAGGGTCCTGGGTTCGAGTCCCAGCGGAGCCAATATCTTTTTCTGATTTTTCTGTCTCCAGATTTTCGATTGAGTTTCGCTAATATTGTCTTCATTTAATTAAATATTATAATTGGAGGTATTTTTGAGAATTTTAGAAATGCCGTTTTTGTGGGATTTTGATCAATTATGACTTGCTAAGTGTTCTTATTGAGTAATTTCTGGTATTCATATTGTTTTTATGTTTATGAATTTCCATTGCTTCTTTTTGATTCATTGTATACGCTAGCTATTGTTGTCGTATTATTAAAGTCTATTTTATGACCTTCATTAAGGACGTGTTGAACTATGGATGAAGTTAAGCGTTTATTAGTAACATCTACTTTATGTTCCGTAATTCTACATGACATTTTTCTACTGCACGTCACGAGTTTTTCTTTTGCCCTGTTTAATTTATCTTTATCTTACTAACCTATTTTTTTGCATTTTGTTTTTCCCGTTAATCACTTGCATACTGCTTACTAACAACGTATGCAAGGACACTGGAGGTCTCGATTCGTTCAAAATAAATAAATGTAGCTTCGTTTAACAAAAAAATTAGAATCTTGCGAGAGCCTTGAAGGAGTAACCATCTGTTACTTATACCAGGGCGGGTCAGAGGTGGATAATCTCCACTATCCTATCTTTTAAGTTGAATGAAATTACACATAGTAAGCCCAATTTTATCAAAATCGAATAAGTAGTTTCGGAGTTTATCTCGAACAACCATTGTGACGCGAGATTTTTAGAAATAAAGATATAATAAGCGAGTTAAATAAATAATTAATTGTAATTTTGTAATAATTTTATTAAATTTATTCGACTTAAATAATAGTGGCCCCATTTTAAAATGTTACGATATGTCGCTATGTAATGAAACTGACGTTAAAGCAATGAATGCTTCAAATGACTCTCTATTATTTGCATGTTTTGCCCTAGCATGGTACAGATTTTTATAATTCTAAATATGATAACTTATAGAAAATAGATCAAAGCAACAACAGAAAAATGATATCGAAAACACAATGGATAAAAATTTGCTATTTAATGCTACTATAATGCAATGGTCCGTTGTATTTCATTACAATATATTTCAATGGACCGTTGTATTTCATTGCAATATATTTCAAATATAATACAAGTAGGCAACTTCCAATGTACATTGTAATTGATATTTATCAATTGCAGTACGGCAAGGCTCGTCCACCAAAATGCTGAATACTTCAGTGGCACGAATAATATGCTGTCTCCTATTTTTATTAACGGAATTTGAGATAATATTTTCTGATGGTCAACCAATCATAGTAAGTAAAAAATATACCTTTCGTAATGAATAAAAGAGTTCCAGTTATTATTATAAATAATAGCTGACCCGGCAAACGTTGTTCTGCCATATACATTATTTTTAGTGAATATTTTGGTTGTTAAATTAAAAATAACGACTGTATTGTAAGTGTGTGGGGACACAACATAAATATATATATATATATATATATATATATATATATCTATATTTTTTTTTCCTTTATGAGTAAAATCTCAAATTATAATATTTAATTAAATGAAGACAATATTAGCGAAACTCAATCTAAAATCTGGAGACAGAAAAATCAGAAAAAGATATTGGCTCCATTGGGAATCGAACCAAGGACCCTTTGCTTACCCTGTGTTTAATGTGGTTAAAATGAATACTCAAAATGAATTAAGAAGTGTAATTCACCTGGCGGCAAGGCATTTGATTAAATGATGCACGTGGCATTATTGTACTACTTTCTGTTAAGCTATTTGCTGAATGGGTTGCACTTGGGTCGATTCCCTTCATTGAAGCACCTCGTGATTTACGACATTTTTCATTTTGTTGTCAGGTGCGAGAATGAACAAAGCTGATATTTGGCCGATACGTGAACGTGATACGTACCGTGAGAGAAACATTAGTTTTCTAGATTCAGGCCACAAAAATTCAAGGATTTGCCTTGTGATTTGATGATCGTCATGGCGAATGCAAGAGGAATCGGAAATTATATTCGTTTAAACTCGAATGGCATATTGTATGGGATCATCGGAATTCTCGGAATAAGAACTTCCTTATCTTTGAACTTTCCCTTGATTATCGTCGCGTGAATCACATTGCCCGTGAGTTTTCTCACTACAAAATGCGTTCCGTTACATAACTTTGGTTGGTTTAGATTTCGAAGAATGATGACTACCGAGCCAACCTTAGTTATAAATTGTGCTTTGGAAAGCCAGGGAGATCCAAATAGTTTAAAAATTCAGTTGGATAGTTGGTTGTTTTGTCTTTGTTTGTTACACAGTCGATATATTTACACAGTGGACCGACAATTTGATTTTGAATTATGAAGTTTTAGTGATCCATATCTTTGTACTTTGCCGCAAGAATTGCTCGTTCACTAAATCAATTGTGATTTTTGTGGTTAGCAATGATGTTCGGGAACACTTTGTTGATGAGCTCGTCCTTCGTTGAGACGAAAATGCTAAAATTCGGCGGAAACGAAATCAATCCGTTCGATTGGTCGATAGGAACACGGCCATTACCGATAGTCAGCTATTGCTTGGAGAAATCTTCGGCAGATGAATAGTTTAGCAATGCAACTCGCATATTTATCGTCAGTTGAAGTTTTTTCACATAGCTCCGCAGAGTCGATGATTTGAGGAAATTTATTTCATCGGCAGCGGTCGATCTTGGAATGACTGTTAGTGTTTGGCGGAAATCGCCAGAAAGTAGAATCATTGTGCCTCCAAAATATCTTGAGATCATTACGCAGATATTTCATAGTTCGATTGAGTGCTTCCAATGCACGTTTGTACGCCATTGTGCATATACCAGATGATGATTTTACTTGCTACCAAAACTTTGGCCATTTCTGAGTATTTCGTAATGTTGCATATCCGTTTTTCGATCGTTTAAAGGTTTGAGGGCAATTTCAATACTGAATGAGCTGTTCAATATTCTTTTAGCAACGTGACCGCTATTCCTGAAGAAGCGAGTACTACAGCAATTTCGGATCTTACACGAACGGTGGCCAAAATCAATGACCTGAGGAATGTCTTTCCAGTTCCACCGGGCGCATCTAGAAAAAATAAGCCACCATTTCCATCATCAATTACCTTGATTAATGTATCGTACACTTCCTTCTGTTGGGGATTCAACAGTGGTACATTCGTTCGAACTGATTGATTCAACGCATTTTGATCATATTCACGTTCATGTTTCAATTCTTGATTGAAAGCGTCGTTCATTCCACGATCTGGCGTTGGTATTCCTAACTTGACTAACAAACTGCCGCACATGAGGTAACACAGGTCTTCAATCAAAAACAAAGCCTGGCTATATGTATATCCTCATTCACCTCGAGATCAGGATTCCCTGAACTGAAACGAATTCGATGTAAAATGTCTGCTGACATGTCATCCTTGTACTTGTTCCATAGTTCACGTGGATTCTGTGGGAAACATGTCGAAATAATAATAGCAAATAATGAAAGCAAATAATGTGCGTATCAGACTCTGAGATGCAGAAACAATTGCTTCAGCGATTGTCATGTACCAATTTTCATGTACCATTTGTACCGATTGTCATGTACCGTTTTCAAGCAAATTGATCTGCTGACATGCAACACGAAATGTTGGGCACACTATACCATTGACATGTGATTCAAACAATGTCGGCCCACGAACATTCACCAGCAACAACCTAAAGTAGAAGCATTCGTCACTTTTTAGATGAACTATGTGAATGCGACCAAGAGCATCAGTAGAACGCACAACCGGATGATCAGTAACCACATCGCCGTACTTCCGACGTGGAAATCTCTTCGACGAAGCGTTCCAAGTGTAATAACGTGGCATCTCAGAGTAGAGCAACGTTAGGGTAAACAGATCGCATTGGCAAATCGAAAAGAAACTGGTCAACGTTGTTGCTGGATGTGTTTCAGCACGTTTGGCAAGATTCGATGTAATGAAATAAACTCGTTGACCATTCTCCAGATGCACCGCTACATGTACAACAATGGAATTTTGTTCATGAATGAGGAATGAGAATATACGCCAAATTGCCTCATTGTAGCTCACCACGTGTGATTTCAACGTTTTGTAGTTTGAACGCCAAAAACCGCCATATCGCTGACTTTTCTGACAAATTTGCAGATGTATTTGATTGACTTCACCGAAGACTTACTGCAATACTCCACGTTGCAATGCGCCTTGAATGTTTTGGAAAGAAGTGGCTGTTTTCCTGGAGTTGTGCAGACATACGTTCACCGTTTGTCTCATTTTCGCCTGCTGACATTTAGTGTGTAAGAAAGAGAGGCAGCATTATATGTTTAAAAATAAAAGCAAAACAATCAGCGCATTGACATTTGACGTTTTTGAATTATTGGATTTAACCCCAACTTCAATATTATACCTAACACAATATTGCTGCAGCTCTTTCAAAAGATGAAAATTCGTTCCATACAAAATGTACGACGAAATAATTTTTTTTCATAACTTTCTTTTTGGAATGAATTGAATGTGAATTTTTGCAATGTTTTAGTAATTAACCCGACTTTGTTTTATATAGGTATTATACGATAAGATAAGATTAATAATTATTTAACAGGATGATAGGATTAATGAGTACGAAACTGTGATTCCTTAACATTCTAAAATTCATAAACATCTAATAATCTTGTTTTCAGTAAAAGTAAGTAATTTATGCCGCCGTTCTTAAAATGAGTGTAATGATCAGCAGTCCAGGCAGTTAATTGGGGTTGGATTCTCGTCCATGGCATTTTTTTTGTTCTTTATTTTATGTGATTTTTCACGGATCTGCACCGGTTTAATGTTAATAACTGTTTGGTTTTCAGGGGCCGGCTGATGTTACCTTGACTAATGTGTTGCAGTGTGAAAACTCTGAGGAACTCCCCATTAGTTTCGTTTTAGAAAAAAAGAAATTCAACCGGACCGTCGAAATACTAAATGGAGTTCTCACGTCAGATATGGACTTGGATGAAAGTGTGGCAGTAAGTGCCAATTTTGTTTGTTTTTAACGATCCAAGATTATCAAAATTAAATGCATTCAACATTTAAAAAAATGCATTAAGGATTTAGAGTACTTTGTTAGATCACCCATACTCAGTTGAAATCGGCAGCATGAGCAGTGCAACGACACTAATTATCTAGTCAATTCCTTCTACTTGCTTCACGCTCAACTGCATAAATATACAAACCACCCACCTCAACTGGTTTCTGAATTATTTCACTGGTTGTACACGTACACGTAAAGGCGTTCTTGTAGGATCTTGTCGAAAAATATAACTGTACTAAAAAATCAAAGCACAGCAGAACCACAATAAGGGTATTATTGGCCCTGTATGGTCGTCAGATCCTAAAATTTAAAAATAATGCTAGGGTCAGTCAAAAAGCAATGACTCCTATTTTTTTTCTCCCTTAATTGTCAAGAAATAAAAAAATGCAATTACGTGGGTTGAAAACCACAGTATTGAAGATTAATTTGTTATTGTTCTATTAATCGCCGTCCATTTCCACAGCTTTGGTCCATCTTTTAACAAGTGCATGTATCACACTCTTGTAAAAAGCATGGTCTCATCCAGAACACCATTGCCATAACTTTTCCCGCCGATCACACAGTTTTGAATTTTTTTGCCTTGGTGATTTTAAGTGATGCCATTCTAAGCGCTGCAACTATTGTGAGGCTATCGTTTTTCTTGTTTCTTTATTCTGGCCGGTTAACTTCAGCCGGTAAAAATCAGTTGTCGAATAATTGTCATCACACTGAGGGAGAGAATGCGATATCTGTAGTTATCTGGGGTCACTACGAATGATGTCACCAACTCACTCATTGTTGCGAGCAGTCACTGCAATCAATGGCCTGCCGCTCCGTTTTTCGTCAGCCAGCGGTGTTTGTCCTTTAGCTTCGTTTCAGCGACGAACCCATCGTCTAGAAGTGCTGATATCCACTGTTGCAAGTCAAGAATCAATCACAGAACGCTGTCTAATACGAACATCGATGTCGCCCATTTTTCAAGCGACTGCAGTGCTACCACCGTTGACGCAAAAAGTTACTAACTGCAGCAAATTGTAGAAAACGGTTTGAGGAATAGCACCAAATTCGACACTTTTACTTAACTAACTTTATTTACGAATAAAAAAATGAGAGGCATTACTTTTTGACTGACTCTCGTATTCCTGGTTGATTTAAAAATCTGCCATAAACCATTTTCGAAGAGGATTTAATGGCTAGACAAATAAGGACTACAATAAAATGGAGGAGTGAAATCTTTTACGTTAAAATATAATTCAAATGCTTATAATAATTATGTGTAGACAATATCAATTATTACAATATGTTATTAACTATCAAACTATAAATTAAATGAAAAAAACGCACTTTGTAAAACAACACTTTTTATTTGAATTAATATTTAACAGCCAACCAGGTTTCGCTTAGCTCCAGCTTCATCAGAGCTTATTATATCAACTAAAGATTACAAACATACATATATAAAAGAAAATAAAAGAAGGAGTGAAATAGATAGCAATAGAATAGGCGACACCCTATTGGTACCAGAAAAAGATACAAATACAAAAGAGGGAGACAAAAATAATTACAAGATGGGTATTACAGGTGAGTTAGAGGGAGGGAACTGTTTCAGGAGAGGTTAACGGAATAAATTAAAAACGGGACTATCAGATTAATTGATTTGGTTATTAATAGTGTTTGATTTATTTATTGACGGCTTTTTTTATTTCTAGGACTTCTAGATTGTTTGACCTAATTCAAATTCCATTTTTATACAATATTTTAGTCCCGGAGGTTTTATCGAACGAGTGTTAGTTTCTTGTAGATGGTTCGCGAATTCTGAAAATAATTACTATTTAAACATCTTAGATGTTCTTTATTTCTTATGTTTACGTTCCGGGCCGTTTTTCCGATGTAAAATGCAGAACAATCAATACAATTTAGTTTATATATGCCCGAGTGGCTAAATTTATGGTCAATATCTTTAGTATTAATTAAGTATTTACCTAAGTTATTATTAGTGTAAAAGGCAGGCTTTATTTCCAGAAGGAATTTAAATATTTTTTAAGAGTGGTGATTTAGAAGCAAAAACATTATTTTCTAAATTATTCATAAAAATTTCGGCGATTAGAGGACTCGTTGGAGCACCCATAGCCAAGCCATTCTTCTGTTGATAAATAATATTAATACATTGAAAATATTTTTGGTTCGAGAACGTGCATATTGCGGTTCATTAGAACGTGCATATTGCGTCATCTTTTTTTGTGGTGTATTTAGCGCGCGGGCGGGGGGAGCCTAGCAGGATTGAATAGAGGTACGCATGCAGTTTTAGTAGCCATGAGTCGATTTGATGGGAAGCTTCGCGTATTTTGTGTTCGCGCGTTTTACGAGAACGGTCGTTCGTACATCTCTGCAAGGCGACTATATTGTACGGAATATGGATTACAAAAAATTCGCGAAGCCCCGAGTGCAAATTTAATTAAAATATGGATAAAGCGTTTTGAAGAGTCCAGTTCAACGTTTAAGCCACGAGCTAAAGGTCGTCCAAGAACATCTAGGACCGGAGACAATATTGAAAGAGCAAGACTTCGGAGCAAGGTTGGCGTTGGATTTAGAAATGCTTCACCGATTTTCCAATTTTGACAATATCCTTTTTTCTGACCAGGCTCATTTTCATTTAAATAGGTTCGTAAACTGTCAAAATTGTCGTTATTGGAGCAGTGAAAATCCAAAACTCTGAAAAAGTGACTGCATGGGCAGCAATCTCGAGTAAAGGAATCATTAGTCCTTTCTTTTTTGAAGATTCGCGAGGACAAAACGTCACTGTTAACACCGACCGCTATGTTGCGATGTTAGAAGGATTTTTGACTCTAGAACTAGAAAAATCAAGAATAGTGACTTCAAGGATTTGGTTTCAACAAGACGGAGCTACCATTCAAATGACTCTATGGCGGTTGTGAGACAGATGTTCCCAGCCTGACTCATTTCTAAAAGAGGTTTTATCCCATGGCCCCCACGCAGCCCAGATCTAAAGCCTCCTGACTTTTTTATTGTGGGGACGCCTAAAAAACAAAGTTTACATTAACAATCCGAGAAACATCGGTCAGCTGAAGGAGAGTATCAGTAGTGAAATGGCAGCAATCACACCAGCATTACTAAAGAGAGTTTTCACTAATCTCGCGCTCGCGATTAGAGTGCCGCTTCAGAGAGGGCCGTCATTTAGACGATGTTATTTTAAAAAAAAAACATCATTTAATTACCTTCTAATTCCTATGTTTTATTTCAACTATCCTTATAGTATTTATTTTTTACCTGTGTTTAAAATATGCACGATCTATTGCTCAACCCTGTATTAAAAAGACGCGACAAGTCATTAACTAGATCTTTAGTTAAGTGTAAATTATTCAGTAAATTGGATATTAGGGTTTTACTTTCAAAACATACATACTTGGGAACATTGGGAAATAAATTGACTACATCGAACGATATTAATTTGCAGTTAGTGGGAAGAACCAGGTCCTTTAGTTCATCAATTAATGCTAATGAATTTTAGATGGTATATTTTGGGGAAAACACATTGGTGTCGTTGAATACTTTTATAATAAAAGAAGATAATTTAAAATTAGGGGAATTACAATAAGAGACCACGGGTCTAATGGAGCTATCAATTTTATGGATTTTCAGAAATCCGTACAGTTTTGGTGTTTTGGGGTTTTTTTTGAGAAACTTGATTGGTGATATGACTCATCTTGAAAAATAGAGTTTTAACAATTTTGTAGGGCACATTTTAAATTATCTAAATATTTAACTGTCAGTTAGTTGGTAAAACACTAAACATATCACTCTTGATGAAATCTTAAATTTTTGAGTTGTAATCACTTTTGTTTAATATGATAACAGTGTTGCCTTTTTCAGCTGTCGTCAAGATTAAATTGTCATTTTTTTAAACTTATTTACCTATATTCTTAACGATGATAGCTTCGGGATCTGCTTTCAGGTCGAGATAAAATTTTGGAATTAATTTTTTTAAAGTTTCGGCACTTTTCGGATAGAAACAGTTTTGGTTTATTATACAGAGCAGTTTCCATGTCCATTGCAACATTTTGAATAGCATGATTGAAGTCATTTTTATTATGTTGTAAGTATTACATTACATTACAATATTACATTTTTATTATGTTTTAAGACCTTTAGCTAAAAGGTTGATTTCTTGATTGTTAAATTATCCAGAAGAAAGATTTTTGAGGCGATCAATAACTGATGTGTAAGTTTTATATGGTCACTATTATTTGACGATTGGTAAGTAATGCATAAGTTTTTTAGTTTTTTGTTTAAGATTTCACGTTTTTTATACGCTTTAATAGAAACAAAAAAATAGGTACCAACTCAACCATGAATTTTCTAGGCTTGACTTTAAGTATCATTAATAATGAAATTGATTTCGATATCTATCGTAAACCTACCTACACCAATACTACCATTGACAATTCATCCAACCACTCCATATACTAGAAACATTCAGCTTTTCACTCCGTGATACATCGGTTTATTACGGTACCACTAAACAATAATAATTTTAATAAGTAATTATCCACAATTAAACAAATCGCTATGAATAACGGGTATGAGACAAAACTAGTTGACAATATTCTTAATAAAAAATTGAAACAAATGGCATAAAATAAATTTCTTTTTATTAAGTCTAATAATAATATAAATATTAATCACCAATTCCAATGGCGTAGAGTAGGTACTGTTTACAAATAACTTTTCTTCTTTAAGCGTAAAAAAATTCCCTCTGGAAATGAAGCCTGCCTTTTACATTAATAATAACTTAGGTAAGTACTTAATTAACACTAAAGATATTGACGATAAATTTAACCACTCGGGCATAGGTATATAAACTAAATTGTAATGATTGTTCTGCATTTTACTTCGGAAAAACTGCCCGGAACGTAAATATAATTAAAGAACATCTAAGATTTTTAAATAGTAATTCTTTTTCAGAATTCGCGAACCATCTACTAGAAACTAACCACTCATTCGATAAAACATCCGGGACTAAAATATTACATAAAAATGGAATTAGAATAGGCCACCTGCATCACATTTAAAAAAACCGCTTAAGGCAAATATTCTAAGACATTCTGTTTTTTTTTAAATCGTATTTTGGAAACCCTGGTGATTTTTCGAAAATTTCAATCCGAAAAATGAGACCATTTTTTATTAACCGGAAAGACGGGACATAATTTTATAGGTGCGAAAAAACGATGATTACATAGCCGAAAATCATTTTTTAAAAAAGAACGTTTTCCACACGAATGACACAGGAGAATAATGAGGCGTACCAAAAATATTAAATCTCGTAAATATTTTTTTTTTGATCCATCTTATTGATCATAAATCATTATAATGTTCAACGTCTTTATTACTAAAACAAATGTAATATACTTGTACTTGTCAATTATAATAATAATAAGAATATTATAAAATTTGATTTTGTTAAAATCAGCCCCATTATCATTATACCTCTAAAACACGTACGGACAACGTAAAATGTACGGGGTTCTCTTCATTACATCTGTCAAAAAATCAAACCAAATGATACGTTCGCAGAGAACAAACAATAAATCTAGCGAACGTTACCTAAATGTCAAATTCAAAAATTCGCCTGAATCAAAGTGATGCCGTATAAAAAAAAATCAGTGTGGAATTTTATAAAATTAATAGAAACATTTTCGGAGACGGAACATTTTCATGAAGTGACGTCACGAGCCCGAATAATGGATTTATGCATTTAAAAATAAAAAAAATACTGTACATTTCTTCAAATTTTAACTAAAATTTTCGTAATCTTAGTAAAAAAATCAATCCACACGATTTTTTCCAAGTCGTTATGAAGTCCATGCAAGTGGCCTATTAGGTTAAACAATCTAGAAGCCCCCGGAATCAAAAAAGCCGTCAATAATTAAATCAAACATTATTAATAACCAAATCAATTTATCGTCCCATTTTTAATTTATTCCGTTAACCTCTCCTAAAACAGTACCCTCCCTCTCCCTCCCCCCCTTACTTACCCATCCTGTAATTTTTTTGTATCCCTGTTTTCTATTTTTATCTCTTTCTGGTTCCAATAGGGTGTCGCCTATGGGCGTAGCCAGGGGGGGGAGTTGGGGGTTCAAACCCCCCCCGAAAAGTTAAGATATCAACATTAATAATATTAAAATAAGGGGATGCGAGCGGTATAACTTATTTGATTACTAATTATTACACTAATAATGTATTTTGGATTCGCCCTCTCTACTCTACCAGTCGCCGCTGGCCGTCGTCGATTATCCGATCGCATTCGGTAGGTAACCTTTGTATATTTTCGTGCCGTATCGGTACGGTATTGTTATGTATCCCCACACCAGTGGTGGTATGTCCAGGGAAATTTGACTAGATCTAGGGGAGAAAAATATTTTTTAGGGAAAAGGGAAATCAGCACTAAATCTACGGAAATTTCGACCTGATAAGTTTTTTTTATTACAAATGACAATATTACAAAAAAAAATTAAGTAACCAATGTACATCGAAAATAAAAGTTTTCAACACTAAATGTCCACAAATTGTTATAGTTAATGCTCAAGAAATAGAAAGTCGTCGTCGTCGCCCCCCCGACCAGTAGTTTTTATTTTCTTAACCCCCCCCCCCCCCCCCCCCGATACTAAAACCTGGCTACGCCCGTGGTGTCGCCTATTCTATTGCTATCTCTTTCACTCTTTCATTTAATTTATTTTATATGTCTGCGTGTAGTTATCTTTAGTTGATATAATAAGCCCTGGTGAAGCTTGAGCTAAGCGAAACCTGGTTGACTGTTAAATATTAATTCAAATAAAAAGTGGTGTTTTACAAAGTGTGTTTTTTCATTTAATATATAATGTCACACCACAAAGTATTTGCTTCCTTCGATAAAACTATAAATTATTAAACTCAACACAGTCTTGTTCAAGCGAGGTTAAAATTGAATTGTAAATAATTACATATATCAAATATGTGATTGTGCCTACATCGGTACATAAATTACTTTTTAATTCCAAAAATTTTCTTTTAAATATTACAGATAAATGTAAATATGGCAAAATGGGGAGACGGTGGGTACAAGCCGAACTTCTTATTGATGGACGATACTAGCGCGTGCCACTTTTTTTTCGAGCGGCTCAACACGGGCGTTAGGGAAATCCTCTCTGCCGAGGGCCGTCCTGAATCCTGTCCCATAACGAAGGTATTGAAATACTCCCTAAAATCTTAATCTATTATTAGTGTATATTGTCTACTCAGTGTAACTAACTGACCATCACGCCATTTCCCAAAAGTGATAGACAGAAAAGTCACCCCTTGCTACATTCGCGTTCACATAACTTTTTTTAAATTATCAAATTCATGCTATTTAATTTAGACATTTACAGAGAGCATGAACACTAAATCACCAGACTAGGTGGATGTCTGTTTGATAGAGACTAATGGAATATATATAGTTATATTGCATGAAGTCTAGAGTAAACATGCTGAAAATCAGAAAAATTATAAAAAATATTAGAAAGAATATCTTATCATTCATTTATTTTGTTATTCTGAGTTGACATTATCCTTTGACCTTGACACTTGATACTACTTCTACTTAAGTCCACAACTTCTACCATTAACTTAAGCATCATTATGATCTCCTTTCTTCGTTCATCCGCTCTACAACCCCGACCCATCTAAGCATTCCTTTTTAATTTTAACCTCATAATCAGCCTTGCACTACATCCGGACCTCATCGTGTCTAACATGGTCGTACAAAGTCTTATCACACGTACGTCTCAAAAATATCATTTCTACAGCATTCAGTCTACTCTCGTCCTTCTTCTGCCAGATTCATGTCTCTTTGCCATACATTGGGGTTGGTATCTAAACTCCGTTCTGAATGCTAGCTGTAAATAATATTCTCCACTTCCTATTAAAACTAAATCAATATGGCAGATTACAACTAATTTCATATCAATGTCCGGATTGAAACATATTTTATATTGTCATTTTAGGGTACACTTCCCGTCAAAAATTACATATTTGATTCCCGAGACCTGCCCCTTCGGGTGATGTATGGAAAATTCAGAGTCACAGTTACTTTTGTTAAAAATGGCGAAGTGGTGTTGTGTTTCGTTGGATATCTTGAATCAAAAATGAAAAATATGCTTGGTTAAAACTTAAATGAAATTACTTTCTATCGTGAAGTAAATTGTGTTTTTACTATGTAGGTTCATTTATTTTAGGTGTTTATGTTTTTGCTTTTATTATACAATATTTATAATAAATAAATAATATTATTAATTAATTGATTGCCATGGGATACGGGATACGTCTGTAAGTAACGTTAGTGCAAAACAGTTTTTTTAATTATGACACAGTATAAAGTTTTTTTCTATATGCAGACGATACAGTACTAATAAATTAGCGAAGAAACTTACTATTACTTAATAGTGATAAAACATTTGTAATTCCATTTTCAATTCACAAAAATGACACCCCTATAAACTTTGACATTTTCATCCATGACAATAGGCCACATGCATCACATTTTAAAAAAAAAATCTGGTTTAGGCAAATATTCTAAGACGTTCTGTATTGACGACCTCCGTAGTCCAGTGGGTAAGACTCTTGACTCACAATCCGGAGGTCGCGGGTTCGAACCCGGCATGAGCAAATAAAGTTTATTTGATTAATTTGTGTTATTTCACAATTAATTCATTTAAAATAATATATAGTATATTTGCGGCATGTTCCAGAATGGAAGATACTATCAGTATCGCCCTGGTGTAAGACCACCATTCAGAATTGAAACGTTGCTTGAAAATGGCTTTAGCCGTGTTTGGCGACCAGATCTGAATAGCCAGGTACTTCCCAACCTTCCTCTTCCCTACCTCCTTCCCCTCCCCACTACCTTCAGCCTCACAACATACCCCAATTGGGGATGCCATAGTCTCGCTGGCCCCAGACGGGAGCAGTTGCGATTCTTGTGAGGTATTAACTGTAAAAATAAATAAAAAAAATTTAATCATATTTCAATCCGAAAAATCAGACCATTTTTTATAAACCGGAAAGACAGGACATAATTTTATGGGTGCGAAAAACGATAATTACATAGCCGAAAATCATTTAAAAAAAGAACGTTTTCCACAAGAAAGGGCACAGGAGAATAACAAGGCGTACCAAAAATATTACATCTGATAAATATTTTTTCCTTGATCCATCTTATTGATCATAAATCATTATAATGTTCAACGTCTATATTACTAAATCCTATGTAATATACTTAGGTACTTGCACTTGTAAATTATAATAATAATAAGAATATTATAAAATTTGATTTTCTTAAAATCAGCACCAGTACTATTATACCTCTAAAACACGTACAGACAGCGTGAAATGTACGGGGTTCTCTTCATAACATCTGTCAAAAAATCTAGCGAACGTTAAATGTCAAATTCAAAAATTCGCCTGAAATCGAAGTGTTGCCATATAAAAAAAATCAGGGTGGAATTTTACAAAATTAATAGGAAAATTTTCGGAGACGGGTCATTTTCATGTAGTGACGTCACGGGCCCAAATAATAGATTTTTTTATTTAAAAATAAAATAAAAACTGTACATTTTTAAAAGTTTTTACTAACATTTTCGTAATCTTAGTAAAAAAATCTATCCACACGATTTTTTCCAAGTCGTTATGAAATCAATGCAAGTGGCCTATTCCAATACACATAATAAAAATTATTGTATCCCAATATTAAAAAGAACAAATATCTAGGAGTAATTATTGATGAAAATTTGAAATGGAAGGAACAAATATATCAAGTTGTAAAAGAAATTAGAAAATTGATATACATATTTTTAAGAATCAGAATTTTTTTCCATAAAAAACTTATATTATGCCTTGGTTCAATCAACCTTACAATATTCTATCGTTAGTTGGGGATCCGCGTATAAAACTAATCTTTCTCCAATAGAGTTGTACAGAGATTCATAATTAAAATCCTGTTAAAAAAACCTTCTACGCTAACCTTATAATCTATCCGACGGATAGATTATTTAAAGAATTCCAAGAACCTTCATCAAAGATTTGTACACTAAAAATGCATTGATTCAAGTCTTAAGGCGATTCCAGACTCACGGCGAGAAGTCTCGGCGAGAAATTCTCGCGAGAACAAGCACTTATCCACACTCTCATTCTCGCCGAGACTTCTCGCGAGAACAAGCACTTATCCACACTCTCATTTTTCTCACTCGTGATCTGTTTCCCATCCGGTATGGACGACATTACAGACGATATTAAAAATGCAGCAAGTTTGGCTCTGTGCGCCATGGCATATTATTATTTTGTTGTAACTAAAAATAAAGTTAAAAAAAATAGAAAAGCCAGACGATGGTGGGTAACGCAAATTCATCGAAACAGAACAGGGTTGGTAATTTTTTTTATTTAATATTCTTTCGTTATTATTATAATCATGTATTCTTATATATAAACTGTATTCTTTAGTTTAAGTATGCTAAAGCAGTTGGATGAACTAGTTGCTGAGCCAAGCGGAGAATTTAAAAAGTTTACTAGTCTGTTCCACGCATCGTGGTTCAAGCTTTTGTCTTTATAATTCCGATGTTTTGCGTCCCATAACACCGGTTCATTTTGGAAATACTCTATAAATTCCAACTCTTGTTGATTGTTCCACATTTTAAAGTAAACAAAATTTTCGATACAAAAACAAAAATATATCACACGTCTTCTCTCAACCGCTCACTAAACAACACTGAGACAAAACGTGAGTGTAGACCCTTCTCGCTTCTCGCCCGAGAAATCCTTTGAAGCGGCCAAATTTACCGACAGCCATCCGAGAACAGCCGAGCACGAGAAAGAGAATGCGAGAAACACATCACATTCACGCTTCTCGGGTGTTCTCGGGGCTTCTCGCCGTGAGTCTGGAGGGGCTATTAAAAGAAAAAGACAAGTATGAAATTCTAATTGAAAACCGTACTAGCCATAAATATATTTTCCCATGCGCAAAATTAAACACTTCCTTTGTACAAAATTATTATACTTTCCATCAACTATCGCAAGAAATCAGAAACATAAATAATGATAAAGTCCAGTTAATAAACACTGTAAAAAAAATATTTTAAAGATCTTAAAAATATATATATTATGTAGTTTTAGCCCGACTTAATATTAAAAATATTTCATACCTCAGTTTCCTCAAATGATATTCCAATTCAAATAATTTAAATTTAGTTTTATCATTAACAACTAAATACAATATATTATATATAATTGAATACGTTATATCTACTATTTGTAAAATCGTTTGATAGTAGCAAAATATTTTCAATTATATAACACCCAATCAATTGCAACTTATTGTTTTCTACCTATGCATTGTAATTCGTGTTCGTGCTATATTATGGCTTAAAATTGCGAGTCAGCATACATCTCAATCTGAATATAATAAACTAGTGGTTCATGTTCATAATACAAGACTAACTGCAAATGATGGACTTATAATTCCCAGATACCTAAATAAATACGGTCAAAGAACTCTAGAATACCTTGTTCCAATAATTTACAACATGTTACCCAACGCAATAAAAAGCTGTGAATTGAGTTTCAGAAGGAAATGTGCGCTAAAAAAATGGTTAAGTGAAAGAACTTTTTTGTACTAATTTCTGTTATTTTCCGCTTTTCGTTTTAATGTTTTTTCCATTATTATTTTCTCTTGTCTTTTCTTTTATTTCTTTCATTTTCTCTGTTCTGTATTTCTTATAAATTTTATTAACAATTTTTTTTTTTCATGTACCTGTATATTTTATGTACCTGTCTCTTCGACTTGGTCGAAGACCTGTCTCAATTAAAAAAAAAGTAATTGTCAAAAGAACCCGTTGACAAACTGATATCAATCAGTTTAACGGGACTTAATTTAAATATGTAAAAAACTGTAAATAAATAATAAAGGAATTTTATTAAAAAAAAAAAAAAAATTTACTTAATATAATATATACACATATTATATGTAAACTTAGTGTTGTTGACGACTGTTGTCTTCAAGGAAACAATGTACACTACTCTTCCAGCCACAAGTTAATTCTTCCATGGAAGGGTAGTATTGGAATAATTAAACATGTAGGTACTTAAACATATAAATAATAAATAAAAAAATTTAAAAAATAAAATATGACTATAAAATGATTTCCCTCAAGGTCTATGTTATCTTAAGAGATGCTGTGTGGAGGATCTTGCCAAGGAAAGGGAGGATAGAAGTTCGGGATGAAAAAAGGTTTGAGGGGTGGGTAGAAATTTGGGTGTCAGTGTGTCCAGAAGTGACAGATGAATACATCCTTTCAACTACGGTGCAATGTGATGGGTCGAGAGAGTCCGGCTGGAGAGGTCAAAAGACCTCGTTCATCCAGTCTCTCTCGATCCGATACGCCACGCTGTAGATGAGCAGACACATCCGCCGCCAAGACCTAGACAAAGCTCACCCCTGCTAAGTCTCCAAATCTAACGAACTACTTGGGGTGACCTATGGTAGTGGTGTAGGTGATATATATCCTTCTTTTGATTAATTAATTTCGCAGTTATAAGTACCTATGCATTATGTATATTTTATTCACGTTTTTTAACGTAGGTATTTGGCAAGACTTACGTAGTAGACATTTATGATGAAAAAATGTTTATTTAAAATTCAATCCAAGTTGGCCATCCCCCGATAACGGCAGTAGCGGAGGTCGCGGGCTCGAAACCCGGCATAGACGTAAATATTTAATTATTTAAGCTGCCGCCTGAATTTCTACCGATTTCTTGAATATCTCCCTTAAACATTTGAAGTTTTTAAGCTCTTAAAAAATATTATTTTTGAAGATAATATCTAGATGCGTTCCACGCCGAAACTTCTTGCGATAGAAAAATTCTCTCGATAGAAAAAAATCGCTAAGTATGCTCCGAAAATGTTAATCTCATGCAAATGCAAATCTCTTCATCTTCTTCTTTTTGGGCGCGGATGCGGCGCCTTAAGGAATGTCCCAAACATCTAATGGGGTAAATATTTTATATACTCGTATAAGAGTATAGGACTTACAGAATATTTGCCTCACATTCCAGAGCGGAAGATACTCGTGTGTACGATTCTATAAATGATTAGATAATATATATAAAAATTATTTATCGATACATAGTATCGCCCTGGAGGTCTAGCACGAACTTTCGATTAAACCCTACGTCTATACGATATTGAATAAATCCGTCATCTATGGTCAGTTAACAAAATTTGACAAGAGACAATTGATCAACAATTGACAAGAGATATTCCGACCGATATAGTGCCTCCGTTCACGGAGATACTTACAATTACGATACTTACATTTTACCATACACACACAACAATAACAATATTCTGTCAAAATATCTCCCGTTATATTTAAGAAATTCTATGAATTTAAAGTGATTTGTTAACAGAAAATTGTAGTAGGCAAAAACCCATGGTGATAAACAAGTGCATCTTACATTATTAACAGTTTTTATACACTCAATATACCTTAAACTGCTCTCGAAAAAAGTTTAATTTGAAGCTGTCAATACATAGTGTTCTAAAGATATACCAAAAGTGTCTAGTGATTAGTACCGAGTTACAAATCATACTTTAACATTCAATTATTAATTAAGTGCGGGAAAAAAAATAAGATTGTTCAAAAATAGCCTCATCACCAACACAAACTGAAAAAATGGCAACATCACATCGTCATCATAAAACTAGATCCAACTCTTCCTCGGGAGATTCATCCAGCTCCGTTATGGAGCAACTTGCTAGGATCAGCGACCAGCTAGCCGCGCTGTCCTACTTGCCAGCCGCCGTCAAGGAACTGCGAGATGAGGTCAGTGATGTCAAACACTCCATCGACTTCAGCGGAAAAATAGTAGAGGATATGAGCAAAAAAATCACGGCAATGGAGAATAAGCTGAAGCTGGTTGACTCATTAAAAAATGAAGTCGATTCCCTGAAGGTCCGCTTAGCCAACATTCAAGATGACATGGAGCAGCGTGACCAGTGGGCGCGCCGCTCCAATATAGAATTAGTCGGCATTCCTGAAAGGAATGGAGAAAACCTAATAGGTATTGTTTCCAGCCTTGCTCGAAAAACAGGGTTCGACCTTGATCCCAAAATTGATATAGATTTCGTTACACGAGTGGCACCGAAGGAATCGAAGAAAGGTCAACATAAGCCCATAATTATCAAAATGCAAGCTAGATATAGAAAGGATGATTTCTTGTCTTCAATCCGAAAGATGCAAAATTTAACCGGCAGCGACATCGGATGTGGCGGCGACTCCCGCGTCTACGCTAACGACCACCTGACGAGCGCATCAAAACGGCTGCTGTACCTGACGAAGGAAGCAGCCAAGCAAAATAACTTTCGCTTCGTCTGGGTCCGCAATTGCAGAATCCTTGTCAGAAAATCCGAGGGTTCTCACATCAGATCGATCCGAAAGGCTGAAGACTTAAACAAAATCTTATAAAACTTACACCTACACAAATGTTAACATTTTTATTTCTTATTTTTTATTTCTTCATAATATCTCTGTTTTTAACATGTAATTGCCTCTTAATCTCAGCACTGTATAACAAAATCTCTTCTAATAATTTTAACTCTCTTGTCTCGCTCACTACCATATTAATGAATCATTTACTTTGCTGGAAGTACTTAACAAAAATAATATTATTGTATTACTCCACTGTAATCACTGCAAACGTACGTTATTATTGTAACCATGTAAATTTAATGAGTTCGATTTCAAAATCAAGATTCACAATAAAATCTTTAAAAAATGTATACTATTTTACAGTTTTCAATGTCAACATGTCAATTATAATATTATATTCAACTGATCTTTGCTACGTTTCCATAGTCCAACATACTGTATTATTATTATTATTGTTTTCACATAATATGTTGACCTACATGTTCTATTCAAATGCATGCTCTCGGTGAATTAAATATATATTATCAAAATGTTAGAGGTCTCCGAACCAAAACGCATGTGTTTCTTTCCAGCATTCTTAATGCCGATTATGACGTGATATGCCTAACTGAGACATGGCTTCTGCCAAGTATATTTGACTGTGAATTATTCGATGAACGTTATGTAGTGTACCGTTGTGATCGCGACTACATGTTGTTAGGCCAGGCGCTCGGTGGTGGTTCACTGATTGCAGTACGTCGCGAACTGCCCGCGTGCCCCTCACTCTCCCTCCCACCCGTACAGCGCGCAGAGATATCCACAGCTACTCTTGCACTAGGCTCTGGCGCGCGTGCTTCTAAACTACGCATATACTGCTCATACTTCGTCCAAGGTGCGGAGCAGAGTAAATCTTTAAGTGACTTTTTTGAATTTATATCTTCGTTGTATACCAATTTCCCTGATGATGAATTCCTTCTATTAGGAGATTTCAACATACCACATGCCCAATGGCTTCTGCCTTTGACCGCAGACGGTGCCCTGGTACTTAATAGATCCTCAACCGATGCACTAACTTCAACACTTTCTGATTTTTTAGACTTTACCGGCTTCCATCAATTCAACAACCAGCTTAATGTAAACGAGCGTGTTCTCGACCTGGTGATTTCGAGTTGCATGTGCACTGTAAGGGGGTGCAATACACCGCTAGTGCCGGAGGATGCACACCACCGCTCGCTAGAGGTAGTGCTGCGCATGGCCCGCGAGCCGTCCCTCCAAATCCCACGCTCGCGCACGGTCCGCTCCTATCACAGCGCTGACTATGTGCAAATTAATAGCGCCTTAGCAGCCGTTGACTGGACAACGACTCTTAACAGCAGTAATGTAGACTCAGTCACGGCGCGCTTCTATTCAGAATTAAATAAGGTAATTGTCATGCATGTACCATCTAGAACAGTTAACATAGATTCCAGGTACCCCCCATGGTACAGCGCTGTCTTAAAAAAAGTAATTAAAGATAAACTTAAATTCCACAAAAAATATAAAATTTATAACCGCATCTCTGACTATCAAACTTTCTCTCTTCTCCGAGAACGACAAAAGCGTATGGAGAAGGTGTGCTATGATAATTTCATTAATATGGCCGAAATTAATATCAATACCGATCCCAAACACTTCTGGACCTTTGTTAAATCTAAGCAAAGAAGCTCTGAACTACCTAACAATATGTTTCTTAACTCCCAGCGTGTATCGGGTGGAGAATCTATAAGTAACTTATTCAACATACATTTTCAATCCTCCTTTGAATCCCCCGCCCCGTCCACCTCGTCTACCAATCGAATATATAATCCAAACACCTCAGTACTAAATCTTAATAATGTTTATATAGACACTGAATTAGTTTGTAAATATCTCAAATCATTAGATCCTACCAAAGGCAGTGGGCCTGATGGTATACACCCGGTATTTTTAAAGAATTGCGCTAATGTTTTATGTTATCCGCTATGTCTAATATTCAAAACTTCTTTGGCTTCTGGTATTTTTCCACTAGAATGGAAAAGTTCATATATTGTGCCTATATTCAAAAAAGGCGACAAACACAACATAGAAAATTACAGACCAATCTCTAAATTAAATGTAATGGGTAAACTTTTTGAAAAGATTGTTTTCGATATCATTTTTCCTTGTATACGACCACACATCATTTCGAATCAACACGGCTTCGTGAACAGAAAATCAACAGAAACTAATCTATGCGAATTTGTTGACACAGTCCTTGTTGCTATGGATAACGGTTTTCAAGTCGATGTAGTCTACACAGACTATTCCAAAGCCTTTGATAAAATTCCACACAGCATTTTAATTGAGAAAGTCGAAGCAATGGGTATACACGGTGACCTCCTTCGTTGGTTAGCCTCTTATCTCGATAATCGTACGCAAGCTGTAACTGTACTGGGGTTCTGCTCTAGCTTTGTCCCCGTAACCTCAGGAGTTCCCCAAGGATCTCACCTTGGCCCCCTTTTATTCAACATTTTTATGAACGATGTTAACAAAACTATTCGTAATTCTCAGCTGTTCCTATATGCGGATGACAAAAAGATTGTCAAAATCATTAAATCTGAGATGGATTGTATAGAGCTCCAGGATGACCTGAACTCCCTGGTCAATGTGTATTGTTTAGAAAACCACCTTCTTTTGAATGCAGATAAATGTTCCGTCATATCTTATTCTCGAAAGAAAAACACTATACTATATCCGTACATAATTAAAAACAATCTTTTAAACAGGGTAAATGAAATTAAAGATCTTGGAGTTCTATTAGACAGTAAGCTTCTTTTTCAATCTCACGTCGAGCACATCACGTCTAAGGCTTTGAAAATGCTAGGATTTATACTTAGAGTAAGTTCTGTTTTCAAAAATCCACAAACATTTAAGATTCTCTACATATCATACGTCAGAAGCCACCTAGAGTATGCTTCAACAGTATGGAACCCCCATTGTTCTACATATAAATCAAATATAGAAAGAGTCCAGAAAAAGTTTTTGAAATATGTTTCGTTTCGCATGCGAAATGATGTAAATTATGTCTCTATGAACCTCAAAACCCTTGATCAACGCAGAGATATCAGAGACCTAGTAATGCTTTATAAGATAATCCACAATTTTATTGATAGCCCTTACCTATTACAAAATATCAATTTCAGATGTCCAATAAGAGTCACTCGATCTCCAGACATATTTTATATTCCAAAGAGCAATGCTAATTATCTTCAAAATGTGTTTATAAGAAGAAGCTGTAGCACTTTCAATAGATTATGCACAGACATTGACATGTTTAACACGAACCTTGCTAACTTCATAAAATTCGTAAAAAGTAATATTCAACGGAAAACTTAATGTTTCATTAATTCCTTATCTTTCTTTTTCATTTTCATTTTTCTTCATTTTCATTACATTTTCTTTTTTGATTTCAGCAGTTTGAAAATACATTTTTTGTAGATTTAAGTGAGTAGATGCACTTTTTCAGAACTGTTTATATTACATACGTATATTGTTTTGTTTATTTTTTATTATGGTCTCAAATTTTTATGTCGTTATTTTATTGGTCAATGATATGACTATCTCTAACACTGTCATATATGAACTTGTAATGACTGTTTATAACGCTAATAAATAAAATAAAAAATAAAATACTCGATCCTCGTGCGCGTACTAAACGCGCCTATCGTAAGTACCCCCCGTACGATTTTGCTGGTGCCCGTTCACGGCGCTACGCGGTGGCTGTCGGTTTCCAATCAGTATAACGATACCGACAGTGCTGATCGCACGCGACGTTCGCATCATTTGTGTCTGATACTTATTCGTTTGACGTTTGACAGAAATGGCGTCGGAACACGAAAGTAATGTTAGATTTGATCTGGAAGTGGAAAAAATGCATGTTTACATAACTATACTTTACCAGAATACGTAAGAAACGATTTAGTGGAGAAGGCATGGATTGATGTTGGAAAAAAAGTCATATGACATCGCATGACAGCGTGTTCACTCCACGGCTGCACGCATAAATATACAAACCACCCACGCTGCACGTGAAAAATGATCAAGTTCTAGAGACTAGCATTAAAAAGTGGTATATCAGCAGGGTACTTGTGGTTTCGTCACAATTACGTAGATTGTAAGTATCTCCATGAACGGAGGGCCTTAGCCTCCGTGGTATCATTTATGTTTCTGTTAACTATCAATATACGAATATATTTGTTAATGTCGCTAGTTACCAAAATTACAGCCTTATTAATAAGCGGAGTTCAACTAATGAACCTCTTAGAATTGAAAGAAGTCACATACAATCCACAAGTTGAAATAATTCATATATGACGCTATCAATTTATTCGTTCGATCTTTGAGGAACAAAAGTGGTTGAAATATTACTAAAGACCTCATTAACAATTAATTCCCGTTCAGTGTCAAAAAGTAAATGCTGACTACTACTGCATATTTAGGTTAGTATTTCTATTCAGCATTGCCAATTTAATAATATTTTTACGCAATTGTTTGGCGTTTGGCGTTTGGCGTTTCGGTGTGTAAATTTCAGACCCAAACTCAACACATTTGTTTCCTCGCGCTCCGCTCTGGTGAACATCCTCCAATCAGTGTCGTTATATCGCGTCCTTCTGATATTCATGTATTAATTTATTCTTTATCAACTTCCTTAGGAGCTTTTATATATACGCACACATCAATTTATAATCTATGGAGAAAGTGTACTGTACTTAGATAGTTCGAGTCTTCTTTTAATACTTCCATTCAACAGGTAATAGAATCATTTTCACAATACACCTTTCAATTCTCATATATCCAGGATTGGTATTGCATAATTCCCTCAAGCTTTTTAAACTTCAAGCCTCTTTCAGACATGTAGTATGACACGATGTCAAATCAAATGTCGACAGGGCCTAGTTCTCCGGAAGCATTTTTCTAAGAAGGTTATAGTTTTTCGCTACAAACATCCAGAAAATCCGTAAAAGGAAACAGTCTAGGAGTGCAAAAACTGTTGGCAATTAGATATTTCTGCCGCATTGAGCACAGACATCACACCGCCTTAAGACTTGAAAACGAATTTAGAAAAATGCTCTCTTTTTATAGACAGGAGATCACGAACATTTTCGGAGGCGGGTAAAGGTACCAGGCTCCAGGAACCATTTATTGGATGACCAAAACCTCTGCCATAGGTCACCCCAAGTCATTCTGCCCACCTGCTGCGTGGTAGACCGGCTCGAGGGAGACTGTTTGAGGAGGTCTTTTGACCTCTCCAGCCAGAATCCCTTGACCCATCGCCCTGCACTGCAGTTGAAGGGATGGATTCATATATCCGTCACTCCTGGCCACACTGACCCACAGATTCCTACCCACCCCTCATACATATTTCCTTCCCGGAACTTTCTCTTTTTCCTTTCCTTAAAAAAAATCACCTCACAGCATCCCATAAGACGACATAGGCCCTAAGGGAAATTATTTTCCTCGAAGCCTCTTGTGTGGAGCTAATATTAAAAAAAACTAATTCATTGGTGTATTTTTCACCTTCTTAGTGTCCTCTGATCTTAAAACTGATAAAAGTTAAAAGTAAGTCTAGCAGGTGGTAGCAGTAAATTTACGAAATAATTTAGGTGAAGATGCTTATGATAATTGATATTTTAAATCCACTATTTAATACAAAACCTCGTGAAATACTTCTGAGAAAAGTGTGGATTTTGCCGAGCTCCCCATTCCACATCTCAATAATAATTTGTCACCAGCATTACGTATTAATTCAATACAGCATCACATGTCTATTAGTAATGTTGTATTTCAATTTATTTTTTAGTTATTATTCATAATTATAATTGATAATAATCTTTCTCAATGAAATTGCATGAAAATAGAATAAAAATTTAATAACGAAATAGTTTAACCACGCGATGCAAACCACGTGAATATAATCATATTATTAATGGATATGTGGCATTACTTTTCTGCGGTTACATCAGTGTGGACAACGTCACGTGTCGGAGTCATTAAATTATATTGTGACTGATGACATTAATAATAATTACTATTATTTAAATCGAAACCTCAGGTGCAAAGGATACTATTTTGGTAAGGGAAATACTCAACACTTACTTATCCTCACATATATTTTTTTTTATATTCGTCATTTATTTAGGTGATTATTTTATAATCGAGTCATAAAGTTTGGTAACAAGTCCCAGCGACAGCTCGTACGGGTTATCGACGGTCGTCCTTTTCCTTCTCACGCGTCTGGTTTTAAAACGAAAAAGACAGAAGATACTAGAACTATGACGTCAAATAGAATATATTTTGATTATTTAACTCTTATTCCGCTTACTGGTTAATACGCAATATTTCTTATTCAAACAGTTAGATATACCTTTATTATCACGAAAAGCGAGTATTTACGCCGGGGGAGACGAAAACATATATTAAAAATATGCATGTTACATTTTAATTTTGTTAAAGGGCGATTCCGCTATAGACGATTCTCAACAGTAATTTTTAAATCGCAGTATTTGTAACTTTTTTTGATATCAGTGCAGAGAAGAAGGTCGATATTTAATAATAAAAAATAAAAATTGGATTTTACTTCATATGGAAATTTTTGGCGCGCTTGGAAACATTATCATTCGAAGAATCGGTATATTAACTGCAAAATCAAACCGTGCAACACTGGTGCGAAACAGCTGTTACGGATATTTTGAAAAGTTATGTTTTACTGCTAAACGTGTAGTGACAATATTAATTTATTCTTATGTGCCAAAAGATGTAAGTACTTATTGTTATTTTTTAAGCATCATTGACTACAAGAAGTCGCTGTTAGCTTGTTGCGCCCGCGATACAAAAGATATAAAAGTTCATGTTTTTCACAGAAATAAAGTGCTAACGTTTTGAAACTATGTAAAAGTAAGAAGAAATCACAGGCAAACTTGAGTAAAACGTTTTTAAGAGTATAATGTTAGCTGAATTGTAATAAACGTTGACGCAAATTGGTTGCACCCGCGATTGTGTTGTTAGAATCGCGGGTGCAACTCTTTGACAACTACCCTTATTGTGTGATTTATCATATATTTTATTGTTTTTATGCCTTCAATTATAATATATGCTGTGGTATTACTAGTGATTTTTTGTTTAATAGGTGTGTTTATATTATATTTAGCTTTTTTATACAAATTCTATGATTTGGCACGCAGTCTCCTCTGAAACATCTTCTTTATATTAAAAAAAAAAAAAAAACAGTTAAAAAATATGGTTACGTAGGATGATAAATAGGAAGGGCTGAAAAATAAATCAGGCATTCATTCAAAAGATTTCTTTCAATCTGAAGACGGCGATAGCATTTTCGTGGCGCAAACCTCACTGTCTCGTCTCAAATGCACATTGGTTTTGAAATCTCCGAAAACTACCACTGAAACAGAAAGTGATTGGGATGGTAACAATCTGGAACCTCTTACAAATTACAAAATATAAAAAGGATTTCTAAAAAATATAAATAAAAAACAAATTTTTGTTTTTGAAAAGGATTGATGGATGTAATATGTTCATAGAGTTTTCGGCGAATTTTGACTTAACCGAAAATAAATAATTAACATTAATGACCAAGAAGTGTACTGATTAGTAATAAGCATTGTTGGATTTCTTATTTCGTTCCTCTATCAGGATTTATTGATAGTTATTTAAACTTAAACTAGACGAGTTGCACCCGCGATAATTTGATGTTTCACCCGCGATTGTTTGAAAAGCTAATAATTCATTGCTTGTTTTTGTTTTCTATATATTTGTTTATTTTTTTAGTTAATTAGTTTAACGCCTTACGAAATATCAAGACATAATAAATGTAATATATAACTATATAACATATATAAAAAATGTAATATATAACATAATAAATGTATCACAATTGACAGACTTTTTTTTGTCATATGATCTGGAAAGGGTGGGCCAAATTGGTTGCACCCGCGATCGCACTTTGAACCTCCCTCCTGACTATTTAAATTTTTCAATAAAATTCTTATACACTAATAAAAAGTAAACATGTTAAAATGTAGCTCTTCCAATAATAAGTTCTTTAAAAATGTTTTTTGTGTTATTATTAAGAAGTTTTATATGCGTCTAAATGTTGCACCCGCGATAATGGAATCACCCTAAAGTTAATTCACTTACGTGACGCCATTTTTGTATTTATCATTTTTATGTTACATTTAATATTGAAAGGCGAGAAAAAGGGCCGCTGAGGGCCTGGTCGGATACAAATGTCTTGGCTGCGAAATATACAAGAGTGGACCGGTATTAGAAGTGTAGAGGAGCTATTCCGGGCAGCGTAAGACAGAGAGACATTTTCAAGAGTGATCGCCAACGTTGGGGGGACCTGATAGGGCACACAAAGAAGAAGAATGTTACATTTCACAGACAATCAATCAATGCTGCCAATCATAGAAAAAATATGATAGCCATACAAAAAAAATAATTCATTGACGTTATGGAGTGAATGCATTATAAACCAGTTTGTACCTGTATTGATAACACAAGAACATGAAAAGAAAGGTATTAGAATAATTAAACATACTTACCTACCCTTTAGACAAACCCTGCTTGCCAAACAAACCATTAAAAACCTGGGATGTATATCTAAATTATGATGACATGCAGCTTTCGTAGCTTGAACCTCAACCCATATAGTACTAGTAATAATTCTGAGTAGGTACTTTTTGTTTATATATTGACTAGAATTTATTTTATAAGGTTGGTACTTCCGACAAATGTCATATTTGATTGTCTATTAGTTAAAAAGGAATATTCCGTATTCTCCATGCATCAGACTTCGACAACACGAACGGTCCGTATTATCCGTGAGGTGGAATAACTGCATATTTACCTAAATAATTAAAATATTTAAATTATTTACTCGGCGTTCTTACCAGAACTATCTATGTCTACGGTCAATAATTGCCTAAATTTTTCATGAAAACGTGCACTAACCTGTATAAAATGCCTTCCTGCAGAAGTATAGGCTTCGTTTCTACATGTAGTATGGGCAGGCAGATAATTTCTCCATTATTTGCAGCATATTTCATTAATTAATTATGTTGTGAAAGAAGAATAACCAAGCTACATCACATTTTTTTATTTTTTTCCGGTTTAGGCAAATATTCTAAGACATTCTGTTTTTTTATCGTATTTTTAAAACCCCTGGCGATTTTTTGAAAATTTCAATCCGAAAAATCAGACCATTTTTTTATAAACCGGAAAGACGGGACATAATTTTATAGGTACGAAAAAACGATAATTACATAGCCGAAAATCATTTTAAAAAAAAATAACGTTTTCCACAAGAAAGGGCACAGGCGAATATCGAGGCAAACCAAAAATATTACATCTCATAAATATTTTTTCCTTGACCCATCTAATTGATTATAAATCATTATACCAAATCCAATGTAATATACTTGTACTTGTAAATAATAATAAGAATATTATAAAAAATTATTTTCTTAAAATCAGCACCACTACCATTATACCTCTAAAACACAGATTAGTTCACATTATAAATAAATAGAGGTGTGAAATACAATCTTTGGGTACTTATTTCAAAATATCATGTAATAATTTATTAACGAACCATTATAAAAACACAACACAATACCCAGCAGCGCAATGGGACAAACTGAGGGTGTGCTACAACAATGCATACAGGCAACTTATGCAACTACCGAGGTTCTGCAGTGCCTCCACGGTATTCACCGAGGGGAGGGTGCACTCATTCCCAGCCTTACTTCGCCACCGACTAGCCAGCTTCTGGAGCAGGATACGGAACCCAACCAATATCATTGTCGTGGCTGCATCCGAGTGGCTCAGTTCCCCAATAAATGAGCGATGGATGCAGATGATGAGGCGACCTCCCTGATGGACAATCCTGAAATATCTTTTTATTTTTATTTATTTTAATTTTATGCTTATTTTTGTTATTTGTGCGATGAATTTTGTTTTCATTTTATGTTTTAATTAGGTACCTACCTAATATGTAAACTTTTTTCTTTTCTTTTATAGTTTATAGCTGTTTATGTAATATGGCAGACTGGGATTGCACTACCCTCCCAGTCCTGCTGGAATAAAAACTTAAATAAAACTTAAATAAATAAAATAAAATAAATGAAACATTATTGTGATTAACCACATCTTCCAACAGTGTCTCCGTTGCACGAGTGTCGGGAATATAATATTCATGCGATATGGTTGAAGATTATTTGTAGGATCTCAGGTAAGACTAAGCTACGCGTTATGATGGTTTAACGACAAAAGGAAGGCCCTACCCGAAACGTGACCCACAATGAGGCTCCTGCGCTCAGAAACGTTTTTTTAAACATATTATATATGGATAAGGTCATAGCTTCAAATTATTTCCGCTACCTTGTGGCGTAGGGAGGAGGCGGTTCTAGAAAAATGTTCATCTTATTTTTTTTAAATAGTCACACATTTGTAAACGTATTATTTATTATCAGAAATACTAATTTCGGTTTTATAGGTAACATTAAGCACTGAACTCTAATACTTCTGCTTTGAATGTAAGTTTCATTTTTAAAATTGGAAGTGTTTGTTTGGAAAAAACAGACAAACAATAAAGTCCGTACAATTTTGTTGGTAGTATATTTCTATTTATTGCCATTTTCAAAATTGGAACTGATTTGTCGAGAATTCTATTTACGGCCTCAATGTTCAAGGAGTAAGGCCCTCCACTAGCAATCCGAAGGGTGCGGGGTCAAATCCCGACGTGCGAAAGTAAATTTTATTTAATTGATTTGTATTATTACGCAATTTATTCGTTTAAAATAATGTAAGGCGTAATGTAAAATAATGTAATTACGGCACATACCAGAGTAGTAGATAACCTAAGTTTCGCCTTTTTTGTACTTTAGCTCCACACAGGAAGACCTGAGAAAAATAATTTCCCTCAGGGCATACGTCAACTTTGGGGATGCTGTGTGGAAGGTTTTTTTTGGAAAGGAAGGAGAGGAGAGTTCTGGGAAGTAAGAGGGTTTAAGTGGTGGGTGGGAATCTGGGGTTCAGTGTGTCCTAATCATCCAGAGACAGAGACCATAAAGACCTAGACAAACCTCACCCCATGAGGTTAGTCTAGGCACCCGGGCACCCCTGCTAAATCACCAAACGTAGCGAACCACTTAGGGTGACCTATGGCAGAGGTGTTGGTTATCCAATAAAGGTTCCCGGGGCAGCGGTACCCATTTCCGCCTCCCAAATTATAAGATCACCATTCAGAATTGAAACGTTGCTTGAAATGACTCTAACCCTGCTTGGTAATCAGATCTGAATTGCCAGGTACTTCCTCACCCCCTCCGCCCCATCTCCTTCCCTCCCATTACCTTCATCCTCACAAAATACCTCAATCGGGGATGCCATAGTCTCATTAGCTCCAGATGGGTACAGTTGAGACGCTTGTGCGGTATTCACCTATAAATAATAAAATACCAGGAATACAAAAATAGAGGTCTTGAAGAAGCCCATGTTGGAGAAAGAAGAAAACGAAGGCCGTAAGCATAACGAGGTAACCATTTTTATGTCTTAATTCATTCATTCCCGTGATTTTTCACGGGTCTGCGCTATCGTTAAATATTTTCTAAAATTCGTAAACGAATTTTTCAAACGTAGTTTAGTATATTGGGTACATTTCAGTTATAATATACAGGGTGTCCCAAAAGAAAGTTGATATTTGTTTTGCTTTCTGTGTGAACGCAACTTTTCCGAGGGGCGCGGGGGGTATGTCAATCAGTAGTCTGGCTCTTGGGAATTTAGTCACTATGAAGCATTTCTCGGGAGCGACCGCGCGTTGTGCGTGCGTGAGTTTTACAAAAATTGTGATTTGGCGACTGTAGCGCGTAGAAGATTCTGCAATATTTGAGGTTTTCGTCAATTCAGTGATGCACCAAGCATTCCTCTCATTCGAAAATGGGTCAAAAAGTTTGAAGAGATCGGTACAACGCTGGCAAAACCAAAATCCGGGCGACCAAGGTCATCGAGAACGATAGAAAACGTAGAGAGTGTTTATCAGTCTTTTCGTGACGACTCAAACTTTTCGATTCGGAAGCGAGCAAGTGCTTTAAATATGCATAGATCATCGTTACACAGCACTTTGCACAAAGACCTAATGCTGCACTCCTACAAACTTACTGGCTATAACCAAAGAACATGGTTCCAGCAAGCCGGAGCAATATTACATACGTCCAATTTGTCTCTGCCATGAGTTCGTGAAATTTTCCCTGGCAAATTGATCTCCAGGAGAGGTGACATAAATTGGCCTCCTCGTGGTCCTGACCTAACCCCTATGGACTTTTTCCTGTGGGGTTATTTCAAATCTAAAGTGTACGCCAAAAATCCGACTTCCCTGATGCAATTCAAATAAAATATCCGTCACGAAATGGCAGCCATCACGAAGCCTACCTGGCGAGCCGTCATAAGAAATTTTACTCTTCGATTAAATGAATGCCGCGAACGTGAGGTTTTACATTTGGACGATATTATTTTTCAGAAATAAATTCCCAAATTGTATATTTTAGCATTTAATAAACGTTTTTTCGATAGAACCCTTACTTCTTTTTAAATCGATCCACTAAATATCAACTTTCTTTTGGGACAACTTGTACATTACACAGATACCAAAATTTTAACTTGTCCGTTAAATCTTCAAAGTTTCGATAATAATTGTTTTTTGTGATTTGATTTGTACGAATGCCTAACGCACAAGGGTCCCAAATGAGAAATCAGAAAATAAGGTTGGAAATTACCAAGCTATTCAGGACTAGTCGTCAAAATTAAATTATTCGTTTTATGTTATGTAATTTTATCCAAAGCTAGATAGTGCGTATCAAAAATTAAATATTGGTTAATTCATTGGTAAAATATTTTATCTAAATAAATCATCATCATCACTATTGGCTCTACAACCCCTGGTGGGTCTTGGCCTCCTCAAAAGTCTTCACTCATCTCGGTTTTGTGCCAGCTCTCTCCAATTTAGAAGCTCCAAGATAGATATGTCTTTGAGGACGTTGTCGCTCCATCTTAATCTCGGTCTTCCCAGGCTCCTTCGCCCTATTGGTCTTGAGTTCAGCAGGGTGCTTGATGCTCGGTCATTCTCTCCACATGACCCAGCCACCGAAGTCTTCCCAGTTTTATAAATTTTGCGTCGTTTAGCTCCTTAAACAAAGTACAGAGCTCATTGTAAATAAATGCAGATATATTTATACGATTTGTTTAAATTTTCTTACCCTGCAGTTTACCATCTTCAAAGTTTCAACTAAACGATTAATATTTTTTGAAGTGAAAACTTCTTTATCACCGTTGTGATTTGAAACTCGATGAAATGAAAAATATCGATACTAAAAAGAGACAATCACGTACATCTACAGCTCGGAATGAAACCGACTCAGAACCATCTCAGATAAGTCATTTAGAGTGATAAAAAAATATATATAAAAAAAATTAAATAGGTCACGTTAGGTTAGGTTTATCGGCTAATTTAAAATTATATTTTTCATAGCTATTAACGACTTTTCAACGAGGTGTTGAGTTGATTTTATTCTCAGTTGGCATGGAACCCTATAGGATTTAGCCTGCGAAAGAATGAGGTAGAATAATCGGTATCCGCTTTATGCGGTGCTTCGTAGTGTCTTCACTTTAGTTTACTGAAGATTTCACTTCTACCACCTGTGAACTTCACACTCTGAATTTATTTAGTTAGCTATTCTGGGAAAGCTTCTTACGATATTATTTATGTATTTTGAATTTCACGCCCGGCTGGGCTTTTACATAATAATAAATCAAAATGGTGTCAATATAAATTTATTTTATTTACAAACCGCCTCTGTACAAGATAAGTATTAAATATAACACGGTTTGTCTCATTCATGTAATGCTCTTACGTTTATGAATGAACGATAAATTAGCATACTACTACACTACGTATTCACAAATAAAGTATTACATTATGTTAACGATTATACTAATACACACATTTGTTTGAGCCAACACTTCCCAAACTGGAGATGGCAGGAAACGGATTCTATTGCATTTACTTTCAGAAATAATAAATTATAATATTTGTATTGAAATTGCCTTATATGTAATGTATTGGTGCGCATCCCTAAATATTATAAATTACAGTCTTCCACCGCGTCTGTCTGTCTGTTCGCGATATACCAAAAAATACTGAACGGATTTTCATGCGGTTTTCACCTAAAGATAAATTGATTCATGAGGAAGTTTTAGGTATGTAATTTGTCAAGGTTTTGTGTAAATTGGTTGAAATATATAATTAATGTCTGTATGTGGTAGACGAGCGGGCTGACAAGCAGGCGGTGTGGATTTGATTAGTAAGTATGCAAATTAACAGATGGCGGTGTGAGTTAAATGGTTGGGTAACCATCCAATAGATGGCGTTGTGTTTCTTTAGCCACAGCAACGTGTGGCCGGGTCAGCTAACTCGTGCTTATTATATCATTATTTAGAGGCCGCATAGTACACCGCTATTTTTTTATTTTAATTTATTTTTAAGTGAAATTTTTTTTTAAGTGAAAGCACACTCACATACATCTGCAGAATTTAGCATATGAGAGAATGAGATAGAGTAATCGGTCTGCTCATTGTGCGGTGCTTCGTAGCCTCAACACTCTTGTCTACTTTAGTTTTCTGGAGGTTTCACTTCTACCGCGTGTGAACTGCACACTTGTATTTTTTTAATTCACACGCGGTAGAAGTGAACCTTTAGAAAACTCTAGTAGACAAGAGTGGGGAGGCTACGAAACACCGCACAAAGAGGAGACCGATTTTTCTATTTTATTCTCTCGTAGGCTAAATCCTGTAGATATATGTGTTTATCTCTTTTTAGTGTCGCTATTTTTAGTTTCATCGAGTTTTAAATCACAACGGTGCTAAAGAAGTTTTCACTTCAAAAAATCCCTCAGGGCCTATGTCATATCTGGGACATGACATAGGCCCTGAGGTTTTTTAGGGAAAGAAAGGGTCCACCTCGTAGGCACCTGAGTGGACAACCTTCCTCTTAACATTTTCTTCCCCTCTTCTACTCTCTTTAGGTATGGTAGGCACCTGAGTGGACAACCTTTCTCTTAACATTTCCTTCCCCTCTTCTACTCTCTTTAGGTATGGTAGGCACCTGAGTGGACAATCTTTCTCTTAACATTTCCTTCCCCTCTTCTACTCTCTTTAGGTATGGTAAGCACCTGAGTGGACAAACTTTCTCTTAACATTTCCTTCCCCTCTTCTACTCTCTTTAGGTATGGTAGGCACCTGAGTGGACAACCTTTCTCTTAACATTTCCTTCCCCTCTTCTACTCTCTTTAGGTATGGTAAGCACCTGAGTGGACAAACTTTCTCTTAACATTTCCTTCCCCTCTTCTACTCTCTTTAGGTATGGTAGGCACCTGAGTGGACAACCTTTCTCTTAACATTTCCTTCCCCTCTTTTACTCTCTTTAGCCTCGCAGTATTCCCCAATGGAGAATCTTTTTTTCACATGTAGACCTTGCAAGAGTCCCAACTGCTCCCATTCGAAGCCAATGGGACTACGGCATCCCCAATTAGGGTATGTTGTAAGTTGAGAGGCTGAAGGTGGTGGGGAGGGGAAGAAATTGGGGAAAAAGAAGGTTGCTAAGTACCTGGTTATTCAGATCTGGTCACCAAACACGGTTAAAGCCATTTCAAGGAACGCTTCAATTCTCAGTAGTGATCTTACACCAGGGCGGTACTGAGAGTATCTTCCACTCTGGAACGTGCCGCAAATACACCATGTATTATTTTGTTTTGTGAAATAACACAAATTAATCAAATACATTTTATTTGCACACGCCGGGATTCGATCCCGCGACCCTCGAATTGCGAGTCAAGAGCCTTGCCCCTAGACTACAGATGCCGTCAGATACACTGGCTGTGAGGCAGTTGGTACTCTTGTGCTAATTAACATACTTACCTATAAAGCGGGTATCGAAATTGTTAAAATATTTAATTAAATAAAGACAATATTAGCGAAACTCAATCGGAAATCTGGAGACAGGAAAATCAGAAAAATATATTGGCTCCACTGGGACCCGAACCCAGGAACCTTTACTTACATGGCAAGTGCTCTACCGATTGAGCTACGGAACCCATATCAAATTCGGTCGCTTTTAACTGTATCATACTTCGACTAAGAACTACCAACATTATCTTCATTTCCTTAACGCACATATTATTGGCTGCTATCTTTATATATGAGATTTGCTGCTATCTTTTTACATGAGATAATTTTTAGATTTTACTCATAAAGTTTAAAAAATAAATGTAAAAATATTTGTTAAAAAAATACTTGTTTTATTCATTCGTGGAAATCTTTATCAACTCTTCAAAATCATTTCGAATTAATTTATTTTATATGAACGAAATTTGGGTTATATAATTTTAATGTAATTAACTTCATAAAACGTTTAAAAAAAATTCCAATTATTTACGGTCGTGCGCCTTTATGAAAATTTATTGTGACGTTAGTACGAAATAAACGGCATCATCATAATATATGACGAGAATCCCTAAAGCAATGGTATGAATGAATAATAAAACAGAACAAATGGTAACCGTAACCATACATTATTCATCTATTCACCGCTGTGATAATTTGATGTAAATAAACAAGTCCTAAGTGACGAAAACAACCGCTTAAATCGCTGGAATACACAGAAAAATAAATGAGTTTTTAGGTACGGTATACGTAACTTATTAATTCAAATTAATTCAGGTATTTATTCAAAACAAACCGGAAATTCATCTCTCAGGATCGGCGCGTGCGCAGTCGCTTATGATAATTGAAAAAATGAATAATAAGCGGACCGGTTCCGAACAGAGGCTCGTGGCGTGTTCCAAAAGGCTCTTGAAAATATATATTATAGATTGTTCCATTTATTCAGCTAATTAATGATAATTTCACTTCATTTTTTTGGTAATGAGACACGCTTTTGTATTAAGGCACGGCTCAATCTCGGCTTACGCATTACTGGGCGAATTATCAATGTTTTATAGAAATCATACATTAATACGCCGAAAAAATAAGAAGATGGAGAGATACGTATTTACGAATGTTGGAGAGAGCAGGCTTATATTTAAGACGATAAAATTTAAGCGAAAATTGGGAAAATGTTTAATAAAACAGGATTCGTTTAAAATATGGCAAAAACTTGTGGATATTTTTTTTTATTTTTTTATTTATTTATCTATAATAAAATATATTTACAATGGTTTTATTTTTATGCCTGTCTCACTAGGGTATACCTGTGTCTAGGATATGTATCTTAAGTATAGGTATCTTAAGTATCATTTAAAGAAACGCTGTGATTTTTTTCACAACTATAACTTGTAAAATTACTGAAACAAACGTGTTTATAATAATTTTCGGAGCATTCTTTGCGATTTTTTTTCTATCGAGGGAATTTTATATAATTAGTATTTCGGCGTGGAACGCGTCTAGATAGTATCTGCAAAAATAACATATATTTTTTAAGACATTAAAAACTTCAAATGTTTAAGGGAGATGTGTAAGAAATCGGTAGAAATGCGAGACGCCGTATCCCGCTCAAAAGGAAGAAGATGAATAGATATGTTTTTACGAATGTCGGTGAGAGCGGGCTTATATTTAAAACGATAAAATTGAAGCGAAAATTGTGAACATGTTTAATAAAACACGACTCGTTTAAAATAGAGCAAACATCTCGTGGGGGTTGTCTAAAACAGCATTCAAAGAAACATTGTGAATTTTTCCATACGTGTAACTTGTAAAATAACTGAAACAAACGTGTTTATAATAATTTTCGGAGCATACTTTGCGGTTTTTTTTCTATCGAGGGAATTTCGTATAATTTGCGTTTCGGATTGGGGAATGTGTAGGTATTATCTTCAAAAATAACATTTATTTTTTAAGAGCTTAAAAACTTCAAATGTTTTAAGGAGATATGTAAGAAATCTGTAAAAATTCGGGTAGCGGCGGCTTAAAAGTTTAAGTTTAAAAAAATCAAAAGTCGTGTACAAGTAGGTACCTTCCAATTTGAAACCATAGACGGTGTGTGTATTTTTTACTATATATTGATTTGATTTGTATATTGATTTAATGATTAAGTATTTGTATGGGTACCACCGCGCCGGGAACCATTTATTGGATAACCAACACCTCTGCCATAAGTTACCCTAAGTGGTTCACCATGTTTGGTGACTTAGTTGGGGTGCTCAGGTTCATGAGTTGGGGTTTGTTTAGGTCTTGGCTGCCAATGCTTTTGCCCACGTATTGCGTGGCGGGCCTAATCGGGAGAGGGTGGTTGAGGGAGACCTAACCTAGACGTCTCCAGCCGGACTCACTAGATCCATCGGCTTGCTCCGCAGTGGGAGGAATAAATTCATGTGACCGTCACTCCTGGACACACCGATCCCCAGATACCCACCCCTCATGTATTTTTCCTTCCCAGAACTTCCTCTCCTTCCTTCCCCTGAAAAGATGAAATGGGCCCTGCGAGAATTTTTTTCTTCAGGGCCTCCTGTGTGGAGCTAATATAAATAATAATAATAATAATTTTCAATACAAAGTGTTTTAACGAATGTACCTAAAAACTGGATTTAAAAATACTTCTTTTTTATACACGGATTCGCTGGTCTGATGAGACACCGGGCCACTGGAGCCTGGATGCGGCTAATGGCTTCCGATAACACAGTGGTGATCGCAGCCTTCCAGCACCGAGCGCCACTCCTGAGCGAGCGCTGGGCCCGAGCTCACTCCAGACCACGTCCTACATTATAATTGATTATTTATTTTATTTCTATTATCGCTTATGTTTTTTATTTATTTATTTTCTTTTATTTTCTATCCACTTTTTTTTTTACTTTATCTGTTGTGTAAATGTGTACAACTTTATGGGACTTGTGGGATTGCACTATCCTAACATTATAATAATTTTTTTTTCTCTGAGCACACACAACGTATTTTTGATTACTTTAATTTGTACCCTAATATTGCTTGTGTAAAATGCAATTTGTTGAAATCAAAGTTATTGTTTTATATCATTAATATGTTTATATTTTAACAATTAGGTCCTGTGCTTTTAGGTTTATCATGTAACAGGTAGTTGTGAAAATTGTATAATTTATGATGATTATTCGAAATCACGGGTATTATGATGGAGCTATTAATGAAACCTGATAAAATAAATAGCAGATTTAATTGGCATATCTACCAAGAATACAGAGATGTGCAGAGGTTTCAGACAGAAATGCCAAAGTTTAATCTTACCAGCGGACTAGCAGCTCAGAACCCACTCTAAGGCTAACAGGTTGTTGTCACATTATTTCTACACAAGGATTAGCTGATTTCCATCGACGTGAAGCGTCAAATAATTTCAAAGCTGTTTACAATAATTTATCTATTTTTTAAGGCTTGCTTCACAATTTTTAATTTATATTATTTATTTGAATGGGTTAATAATTTGATAAATGCTGGTGACCTTTGACTAATTTTTCTTCCAGACGTAAAAAAAACTAGTCGAAGTATTTTTTTCGTTTGTGAAGTGCCTATTTCGACTGCACTGTAAACGCCAATATCTTAAATCTTAAAAACCTGCATTCTTTCTGGCGTTCTTTTCGTAGTTGTTTTAATGTAGTTGTTTATAAATTTAAACCAGTTAATTAAACAATTAAATAATAGAACACTCAATTTTTTTATAAGAACAACTCTATTTTTATAACATTTGAAGGTCATTGAAGAAGAAGATAACACTTATAATCTCAACTAAAAATAATAATCTATACGAAAGAGAACACGACACAGAAAAAGATAATGGTCGCAACTCCGACAGAACGAGAGGTTCTGGGTTCGAGTCCCAGTTGCGACCATAATCTTTTTCTTTTTTCCTGTGTCTTGCTTGATCTCTTTGATATTTTCGTTTAGATTATTAGTGTTATCATCTTCTTCAATGAAATAATAATAGAATGGTAAATTATCAGTTAGATTTACTTGCTAACCGCTTTAAACTTTAAAATAAGACATGATAATAATTTATTTTGTTCGGGGAAAATGGAGAGCTTGGTGCCTTAGATCCCACATAACTCATAAAGTACCCATAACATAGGGGTCAAAAGGTACAAGCAAAAACTAAAACAACAAAATATGTATGTATGAAACCACAACAAAAAAGACGTTTAGGTCTGTAGAATTATTCGAGATTAATGGGGCCAATAACTTTCTCCAGTGTTCTGAACGCTTGAATCTGAACTCTGGTGGGATTCTATAGCGAGGAGTCCTCCGGAGTTGTGTATCCTATCCCTTAATCCTGCCACCCAGGTTCTTATGAGGTCTTCAAAACCAGAACCTTCTCCGTTAGCATGTTGGAAGCACTGTAGTATCTGGGTAGCCCGAACATCGTGTGGTGGGCATTGTTGTACAGCACACTTCCCATACTGCTCTTCTTAAAGTTGGTCCAAAGTTCGTACAATAAAAGGTTGTACAGAACGTATGGAATAACATCATTTTTACAAGTATTAGTTTAATATTGGACGTTATGCTGAGCGCTCGAGCCGGTCGATGTCATCGTCGTCCATCAGCTTAGTGTTGAAGAGGTGTCCTAAATATATTGTTTCTTCTACTAGTTCCTGAAGCTCATCGTTCAAGAAAGCTGGTGGAATTGTTTTCAGACCCATCTAAATATCAATCTAGTGCTAACACTTCAATTGAGTGCACGCTTTTAAGTGACTGCATTCGTACTTGACCATTTCTACTGGGTTTTTTGCAACGCCGTTGTTGGCTCTCGGTGGATATTCTTTACTCAAAGATAACACTAAACTAAAACGGGAATACAAGGATGTCATTTAGGAAGCACTTACAAATAAGCATTCAAGTGCGAAAAAAGAGCAGCCGGAATACCGATCTACACCAAGGCTACCGTGTTGAGTGAGTTCAAACCTGAACATGTTTAATTAGATATTTATGAATTCACCTACGATTGTTTACGACCTTTTCGTCCTTAACCATCGGGTATGATTGTCACACACGATCCCAAATACGGTGAACGCGTCCGATCGCTATTTACGACATTTCTGCGTTGGCTGACACAATGTCGTCGATGTGTGAACACAATAAATTTATATACGCATATTTGGGAGTTACTTAGCCATTTAAGTAGAGTTTGGCTGCTTGGATAATCATTTATGCGAGTTGATTTAGTTAGCAGAGGCGAACGCCTTAGGTACTACGCAGTGTTATCCTGGAGGTTCGTTTGCAACATCTGACCAAGCTGCGTACATAACTTCCTAATAAGCTCACAGTAAACATACGTACGAAAATTCGTCCCGATTCTAAATATTATTTTATTAAAAGGTAAATAAATATTTTAATTATCGGGCACACGTGTTCATTACAACTTAATTAATTAATATTTTAGTAGGTTTATTTAATTATGCTAAAATATATGTTTTTCTTTTTTTTTTCAGGAGTTACGTTGGGGTAGTGCAATTTAATTACTTTTCATGAAGATGCACAAAAAAAGAAAACATAAAAAATTTCCAATGGAATTCCACCAAATATCAGTTGGACAAATTTTAATAGATATTCTAAAAATGTTTCCCTACTAGGTGAGTATCTACCCAGTGCTTCATTGTATGATATATTTTTTTTATTGTATAAAATTTTTGATTTGGATATTTATATACACATTTTTGTTATTTATTGTGAACTACAGTGTTATCGAATATCATTACACAACAACATCGGATTATCATAATATTACATAATCTTTAAATAAGGCACAGACTTATCTCAAAAGACACATTTATTGCCTTTTTCAAGTCACTGAAATTTAAATAAAAATGTCTACCTCAGAAGAAATGTAGTTTAGGAATAAACTCGTTCTCCCCAAGGGCATGATCTTCGGTCATTATAAACTTTTTCATCATCTGAGCATAAGGCATCATCAGATTCCCTTATTACCGAGCCACCTCAACAATGCTCAAAGCATTTTTATCACCCCGTATTAGAAAATGATTTTACGTTAGAGATAACAAAACCTAGCGTTCGTATGAGAATGAAAAGGCGTATTTATTTTATTTGCGAAAACAGTATAAAAACCAATACATTGCCAAATCGGTAAAGAAAATTCCGAAAACATTTTTTTAGAATAATTACTGCACCTAGGTTCATCAGTTAAAGCATAAGTGATAATTGACGCTTAAAATCGTTGTAGGACATGTGGAAAATATCCACATTTCCTGCGAGTCAGTTAATTAACCTAGTGAGTCTTCCCAGTTCACACCTTCACCTTTAAGTTTGTTCTGCACCTGGGAAGGATCAAAAGCCTGTGTTGGCGGCCTCGCGTGAAATTATCCGGGATATAGAATCCTATTTTAGCCAGAATATCTGGTATAGATATAAAACCATTTAGAAGCTTATAAGCCATCGGCAGTAATGCGACTTTTCTGGAACTATAGCTGCAGATACCCAGCATTCGCAAGATAAATGCTGTTGGAAACAGCCATGGTAGAAATCTAATTCTCTCTATAGAGAGAGGTACCGTAAAAATTTATTTTGTATTTTCTCGGCCATTATAGGAGGAGTATTAAAGTTGATACTTTCGCTGTATATATTTTAACAAGGTTTTATAGTTAAAATGCAGTTGCCCTTGTAAAGCATGTAATTGAGCACTTTCTGTTGTTAAAATAGATTATTTTACTCCAATGGAGTGCTCGTTTATCATTATATCTTGTAATATCGTCAGCAAATAAAAAACGTCACGAATTATATAAATAATAGAGCTATGTCATTTGTAAAAATAGAGGTCCTAAATTAGACCCTTGGGGCAACCCGAATTTTTGAGGTAAGGTTTTGCAGCAAACTGATGTTTTCTGTTAAAAGCAATCCGTATGAAAAACCGATTTGGAAGTTTTCAAGTTTGTTAGAGTTTGAGTAATATATGATGAATGTGAGTGCAAAATGTAAATACGAAAAAAAAATATATTCCTTGTTCCACTTAATGAATGGGAGAAGACGCCATTTAATTTTTTTTTCCTAGAATATTGTAAATTGGTATACATTTATTTCTAAAAACCAGGTGATAATGATCAGTAAATTCAACTCTGAAGATGTATTAAATACTTTAATACATAGTAAATATCTATTTATTAAAACCTACTTGAAAAACTAACCCGGGTTAAGAACAGTTGTGTTAAACATTATGTAGATCTCTGGGCGTCTATTGATCACGTAATGAATTCAGTATTTATTTGATTAAGTTATGAAGGTAGCCTTACCTACGTAAGATCATCAGACATGGGCATTCAGCGTAAAAATTTGCATGGATTCAGTTGGTCATTGGCAATCAAACGTTTTGGAGATGCCAATTTACTCTATATAATTATACTTTATTTAGCATCTTGACTTTCGGATCTTAGTGGTTTTTTTTTTACTTTTATTTTGGGTAGATCAAAAAAAGAGTGTTAGCAAATTTGATCCAAGCAAAGGGAAGAGTGAGATGTCCAGTACCAAAGTACATATATTTAATAAATTTCATAATTAGGGTGTGGGTGGTGTAGTTAGAACGGAAAGATGGTGTCATTAGAATTGGCCAAACTTTTGGTTCATACCCCTACAATCTAGGGGTATGAACCAAAAGTTTGGCCAATCGGGCCTTAAATTTCTAAAAAAGACCATTATTTATCGTCATCATTGTGACATTCAAATGGAATGGTGTTATGCGCGTAAGAACAAAAGGTATTTAATCTGTAGCAACAACGGTTTCCTTTCAAATCTACGTGTTTCTAGAATGTATTTTATGTTCAGTGTTCATTGTGCGTACCCTTGTGCTGATGTCCTAAATAGCTAGTATCCTTAATTTGATTTAGATAGATCAATGGTGTTATATAGTATAGGGTAGATATAGCCAAACAAAACAATATGTACATTGGTACCAAATACTTTTTAAAAATTCAGTTGGGCCAACCTTTTCTTCCATTGTATATACGAGTATGACAGTGTATACAAACCGCCCAGTACCTACTTTTCAATACTCATATTAAGTTTAACCTTGACAATTTAATTTTCTTTGTTGCCTATCATTTAATGTTTCCTTTAGGGTAGAAGTGGTGAAAATGGAACCTCTCGATCATCGAACCTTTATATTGTGGATAAAAGACGAAATTGCCAAAGTACCGATGTCATGACATAAGTAATATGAAATTAATCTAATAATAGTAAGATAGTGTAACTGATATGGCCCTAAAAAGGTTAAGTTACCAGAAAGTTACCGAAAAAACAAGTATGTAACTAGCTTTTTTATGTGAGTACCTCACAAGAGTCCGAAGTTGCTCCTGTCTGGAGCGAGAGGGAGACTATAGCATCCCTAATGGAAGGTGGAGAGGTACCTGGCTATACAGATTTGGTCACCAAACACGGCTAAAGCCTTTTCAAGCAACGTTTCAATTCTGAATGATGGTCTTACACCAGGGCGATACTGAGAGTATCTTCCACTAGAGCATACCGCATATATACTATATATCTTTTTTTAAATAAATTAATTGTGAAATAAGACAAATTGATCAAATAAAATTCCATCCCCCGACCTTCGGATTACGAGTCAAGAGCCTCACCCCTCGACCACGTAGGTACTTTAAATAATATATTTTAAATTGTCACATTTGTGCTGAAAGGTTTATATTTTTCTAGCTGAAATGCAAGGTTAAGGGTGCAAAATTTCATCAATCTCGGAATAAAACTGTAGACTTGTTTAAAAATCAAATCCACGCCACCCGTCGCAGAAACTTTTATTCATATATATAGGTCTATCATTTTTTTCCACAAATTTATCAGGAATTAAATTATTTTATTTAAAGAAACTTCTTGTCTTCTGGTTCTCGACTCCTGCAGAATGGTTGTTTGCCAACTTGTGTATGCGCGTACGGGCCCCGACCGGCTATGTGTGGATATGTGTGGGCCGCGGGCTCTGCATGTATAAGTGTTTTGTTTCTATTTGCACACGCCAAAATAGTGGGGGCCTTGAAATTTGAATATTTATATTTCCAAGGTCGGCATTGTTTGATTCATAATGCCATTTCAGTCAGCGGCAGTCGGGAGTCGCGGAGGCTATACAGTATACAATAGCACTGGTATGGGCACTGGGCAGTTAGGCACCGAGATGGTTTAGTCGCCAGGAGATAGATATACCTGGTGGTATGGTGCAAGATCTTTTGTGAAGATACACTCGACATCTCTTATGCTGGGTGCTGGGAGGTGCCAACGCTGCCAACAGTCCTGACTCAAACGTCAATGGTATTGCTTCCACTTTTTTGTATATTTTATTTAACAGCATTTTTTTTCATCTAGTCCATATTTATTCTAAAATTACTTTTATAATATTTCATTAACTACGAACTAAAATTTATACTTCACAATATTGAGACATAACCGACGAAAAACATCAAGACTTTTAGCTTTACTCACATTTAAGAGAGTTTAACCAGCCAGCGGCCGAAAATCCACATTTCGTCGAAAGTTGTTCTTACGAATGATTAATTATTCTCCGTACCAGCTTTTTTAAATTATAACTCAACTAGCAGACCCGACCACACGTTGCTGTGGCTAACGAAACACAACGCCATTACCCAACCTTTATAAAATCCACACCACCCGCTTGCCAAGTGCCCGCTGGCTGAATTGAATATTTGAATTTCTCGGCTTTTCTCTACTATAATAATCATTTATTATACGTATAAACCTTCCTCTTTAATCGCTCTACATTTGGTGAAAACCGCATGAAAATCCGTTGCGTAGTTTAAAAGATCTATGCGCACATACATTTTGAGCGACTTCATATTATTATAAGCAATAATTATCAGCCTGAAACACTCATCCACACTGAAAAATCTTCCGATAAAAGATACATGACGCCAACGGGACTTGAACCCGTGCCCTTCTGATTGCCGGTCAGCTGCTCTCCCAATTGAGCTATGGCGGCTTATCTTATACCCGCCAAATGATTCAATATATACTAGTTTTTCATTCAACAATTACTGCTTATTATATTTTTTCCACCTGAAAACAACCAACTTTATTTGTGCGAGAGAGACACTGTTAGTGTTAAATCCCTCGCTGGGTGGCGTCGAGACAAATTATGTCTTCATTTATTGGGGAAATACTTAAACTTGTCAAATATGAATTATTATTTTTAATTGTTAAACTAACGTTTAAGACAAGATTTTTATGCATAGCACAAAGGGTAACAATTATTATAAGCAATAATTATCAGCCTGAAACACTCATCCACATTGAAAAATCTTCCGAGAAAAGTTACATGACGCCAACGGGACTTGAACCCGTGCCCTTCTGATTGCCGGTCAGCTGCTCTCCCAATTGAGCTATGGCGGCTTATCTTATATCCGCCAAATGATTCAATATGTACTAGTTTTTTATTCAACAATTACTGCTTATTATATTTTTTCCACCTGAAAACAACCAACTTTATTTGTGCGAGTAAGTGTTAAATCCCTCGCTAGGTGGCGTCGAGAAGATGCATAAAAATCTTGTCTTAGTTTAACAATTAAAAATAATAATTCATATTTGACAAGTTTAAGTATTTCCCCAATAAATGAAGACATAATTTGTCTGGACGCCACCTAGCGAGGGATTTAACACTAACAGTGTCTCTCTCGCACAAATAAAGTTGGTTGTTTTCAGGTGGAAAAAATATAATAAGCAGTAATTGTTGAATGAAAAACTAGTATATATTGAATCATTTGGCGGGTATAAGATAAGCCGCTATAGCTCAATTGGGAGAGCAGCTGACCGGCAATCAGAAGGGCACGGGTTCAAGTCCCGTTGGCGTCATGTATCTTTTCTCGGAAGATTTTTCAATGTGGATGAGTGTTTCAGGCTGATAATTATTGCTTATAATAATTGTTACCCTTTGTGCTATGCATAAAAATCTTGTCTTAAACGTTAGTTTAACAATTAAAAATAATAATTGACTTCATTTTATACTATGTAATGATAATGATATCGATTTTATTTCATTCCAAATTTGCTTTAATTTATACCTACATCCAAAAATGCTGAAAGGCGTGATGATAAAACTATTAAAATAATGTTTTTTTTGTAATTATTTTTTGATTATAAGTATTTATCATATTTCAATAATGTCGAACTTAAATCTGCAATATATTAGTTTGCAAGTGCGCAAATAAATACACAAACGGACCAGTTTTCGTCAAGAAACGCATGTACGAATATATTTTTTAATGATTTTATTTAAACTAAAATTAAAATTCTAAAACATGCGATACCCAGATAATGTATTGATTGATTTTACTGTATGATTATATGATTTGAAATGGGTGTGGTATAATACAATTGAAAATTTAACAAATCTGAAATAAACCTATGGTATAACCTTATTATACTAAAAATAAACTTTTTTTTTTCAAAATTTAAAACATGTGAATGCTAGATAAAGGAACAATCTTTCGAAATCCATTTATAATTTTTTGTGGAATAGAGTAAATACGTCTAAAATCTGATTTAAAATGACATATTTCTGTTTTTTCTGGTAATACCCTCTTAAAGGGAATTCATTGAACCTTTTAAAACCATTATAATAAATATTGTTTTGTTTTCGTTATTTGTTTTTGGGGTGTTATGCCGTGTTGCGCTACCTCCTTCTTTAGCCAACTCACATCTACCGGATCTGCCGGATCTGCCCTGATGATGGACACTGCAACGATATCCGAAAAGTTGGCTAAAGAAGGAGGTAGCGCAACACGGCATAACACCCCAAAAACAAATAACGAAAATGTTTTTGGCCGTGAAAATCTTAAAACTTATCCAATATTGTTTTATGTTTTATGAAAAATTGAGAATTTCCCAAAATTTTCAAAATAAACTCGGAGCGCTTGCAAAAGCCCCCGGCAGTAGACCTGCCAAGAAAGTATGTTTTCTATATCTGTTTTGTAAATAGTAAAATTAGCTTCATCTTAAGAACCTATAATTAATTTTACAATTCCCTTATTTTCCATTATGGGAGAGGGGTATAGGTAATGCCGCTCCGGGTACCATTTATTGTATAACCAACACCTCTGCTATATTTCACCCCGAGTGGTTCGCTACGATTGGTGACTTAGCAGGAGTGCTAGGGTTCATGGTGTGTTTTTCAAGGTCTTGGCGGCAGATGTGTCTGCCACCTGCTGCGTGGTGAGCTGGATCGGGAGAGACTGGTTGAGGAGGTCTTTTGACCTCTCCAGCCAGAATCCCTCGAGCAATCGCCTTGCACCGCAGTTGAAGGGATGGATTCATACGTCCGCCACTCCTCTGACCCCCAGATTCCTACCCACCCCTCGTCTCTATACCCTTCTCAGAACTTCCTCTTCTTCCTTTCCTTAAAATAACCCTCTACACTGCATCAGTGCAGTCACTGCACTTACACTTATTATCATTTGTCATGTATGCTTTTCAATCTCTTATCCTAGAATGACTTGGGTTTTTATTTTAAGATTAGTTATCTATTAGTATGGGACCCGTTGTCACACTTTTTTTTAAATAACTTCAATAATTTAAGAGGCACGGCAGCGCGGCCTTTTTCACAAAAAACTCAATTTTGGATTTGGGGCCAAAATACTTAACTTTTTTTATTATTAAATTTAAATTAAATTTAATAGTTTATTATCGAGTTCTGCTAATATTAAGAATGATAATAATACTACAAGTTTTTTTTTTAAACTAAATGGGTTTCTACCAATTAAATACAAAAACAATTAATAAAATACTAGATGAAACGGTTCTTTTTTAATTTAGAAGTAAATAGAAACATTTAATACGGATGTGAGCAATTTCATATTTTGTGTTTTTAATTACATATATATACAATACAGGCCAATAAATAATTCGATTTTTCGTGATTTTAGAGGTATTTTTGGCAATTATTTATGTCTTCAATTTGAGAGGTGTTATTTTATTGTATAACCAACACCTCTGCCGTAGGTCATCGTAAGTGGTTCACTGCGGTTAGTGACTTGGCAGGTTGCCTGGGTTCATCGGATGAGGTGTGTTCAGGAGTTGGCGGCGGATATCCTTTCCTACCAGCAGCGTGGCGGGAGGTCGGGAACTCTCCAGCTGGTCTCTCTCCATTTATCGTCTTGTACCACAGCTGGAGGGATGGGTGACCAATTCACACCACCCTTCGTATTTTTTTCCTCCTCAGAACTTTCTCCACATACCATACCCAAATATGACATAGGCCCTGAGGGAAATTACTTTCCTCAGAGCCTCCTGCTTGGGTTTACATAAAAATATATCAAATCAATAAAATCGATTTATATTACAGTTCATCATCATTACAAAATAATTTCAAAAATTTTGACAATTTGTTTATTTTTGTGTTACGAGAATCACGCCGGTTTCATTAATGGGTAGGAACTCTAAAGGCATGTCTTGTAGTTCGTAAAACCTACTACATCTATCTGCGAAAGAATTCATTTGAACATGATTCTAATGCAAAATCCAGACACCTGTTGTTACTCACCAGCACAAATCAAATTTCCAATAAAAATTATGCAAAATTGGCACTGAGTGTGGGCTAAATTTCAGACAAACAAATTAGTAACTGTTAGAATATTGCATTGGCTATAACCACCTGGAAAAATGGTAAAATATTGTATGTAAACTTATCGACGTGCTAAATAATATTTATATAGCGCCGTTTTTGTGAAAAATCACCTCAAGGGCGCTTTCATGATTATAATAAACATCCAATTGCCCTCCAATGGAAAAGGTTGACCCTCCGTTGTCGAGGAGTAAGACACTCGACTACGAATGTAGTGTAATGTAGAATGTGCAAGTAAATTCGGTGTAATTAATTTGTGTTGTTCATTTTAATATCATTTTAATTCATTCAATTAAAATGATATTTAAAGTACATTTTTAGTGTGTTCCAGAGGGGGAGAGACTCTCAGTGGAGGTAATCCACCTCTTACCCGCCCTGGTATAAGTAACTGATGGTTACTCCTTCAAGGCTCTCGCAAGATTCTAATTTTTTGATTCAACGAAGCTACATTTATTTATTTTGAACGAATCTAGACCTCCAGTGTCCATGCATACGTTGTTAGTAAGCAGTATGCAAGTGCTTAACAGGAAAAACAAAATGCAAAAAAATAGGTTAGTAAGACAAAGATAAATTAAACAGGGCAAAAGAAAAACTCATTCATGAGACTCCATGACGCGGCATTGCATCTGTAAAAAACCTGCAAGCACCTGCATAAAATAGAGAATATAAGAAATACAATAAATCTCAAATCAATTGGCAAGTACCAACAAAAAATGTGAATGGCTTTCGGTCTGACCATAAACTACACTACTACCTTCCGTGTCCCTTAGCCAACCACTCAGTGAAGCCTCAAAGAATGATAAATGAATATTTGGGGTAAAATACCCGAAGACTAAAAGAAAATTCAGGAGAGACTCTCAGTATCGACTTGGTGAAAAAACACCATTCAATTGAAAAGTTGCTTAAAATGACTGAATAGAGTTAGCTACTTCCGCACTACCTTCAGCCTTACATCGTACTCCAATTTAGGAGCGTTTTTTGCAAGTTAAATTTTTTCCAGACCATTTGTTTTTTCAATCGCTTTTTCGTTAAAGTAATAAAATAATTTTATTTAAAAGTTTATGTTGAACATAAATACTTACGATAAGCGTAAAAAAAGATTATTCACAGTTTAATTGCAAAAAAAAATTAAAAACACGAGTGCGTGGAACATGGGTAAAGCATTTCTTGGGTTTTGAAAGAACGTTCCAGAATTGGGGATACCAAACCAAGTCCCAATGGCTCCAGACGTTTGGAAACAGTTGGGACTCTAATGTAGTATTCTCGTAAAAAATAAAACTCTTAAAAAATAAAAAGGAATAAGTAATAATACATATTCTGGTTTAAACCGTACATCTCTAAAAAACCACACACTATACCATTTAGAACGTAACAACCTTTGGATGCAAAGCTAGGGTTATTTATTACATATCTTGTCAGGAATGTCTTTATGAATTTAACCTAGCTGTGTACGATAATCGATTTACTTTAATTTAATTATTTATAATCATAATAGGCTCCACCCCTACCATAATAAAACATTGTTCGAAACTGTCAAATTAGTGTAAGCTTTCCCTGAAGAAGGAACGTTTGTTCCGAAACCGGTAGGATTTACGCATTATATAAGTGGTTTATACAAAGTTGTATTGTTTCATTTTTCTATTTATAATCATGTTTCAATTTCTTAATTTCCAGATTGAACGGTGTTCAGCCGGTCCCGGTCCACATAAATTGGGCATTACGAACTATACACACGGTAATAAACTTCAATAATAATTCTGTACGGAGACGTGTGCCACTAAACTTGGCTATATTCGCAATCGTAGAATGAAATTACCATAATTCCGTATTTTGAGAATAATTAATTTGACATAAATAACGCGAGTCTTCTTCGTTTTAACATTTTCTCTCCGTATTAACGTAATTCTAGTATTTCTTCTGCTATCGTAGTTAGATATGCATCCACTCGCCGCACGGAGTCGACTAATATGCGGAGAATATCCACACATGTAATAAAAAATAATTAATAGGCATAAATTCTCTTTTTTTATAAAAAATGTTGCTTCAGTTATCTACTCCGAGTAGATTTGGTGGCACGTCGGAGATTCGTATCTGCTTTACGGTTGGTATCCTTGATAGCTCGTAAGCCTATCCAGGACGGTCCAGCGGCTGCTGTCAAAATATACCACATCATCGAAACCAACCAACCATTTCATCCATTCAAACTAAGAAACCCAGTCTCTAAAGGTAGTTTCTCATGATACGCCACGGTACTGGAATGAGGGTCGGGCGGGTATGGTCGATGATTTTGAACACTCACAGAACCGGAACCTACAAATTTTGTTTGTTCCACGTCCGAGATGTTTGCTTTATCTAGAAATTTTAATATGGGTACTAACTTACACAGACCCATCCCGTTTTGGTGAAAATTATTAAAATATTCGCTTTTTTGTGTGCCACTGAAAAAGGGGCCGATTAATATCCATTGAGAAACTCTACTCGCTTTGAAACAGTTTGGAGATGCGTTGTTAACGTTCTCCAATTTTAGTTCAGTTCTGTTGTTGATATAATGTTTACTGCTTAGTAATCTATTCAATCCCTAGACTAGGAGCTCGATTTGTAGAAGGTCACAGTTCTCAGATTAACACGCTGTAGGACTCATGTATGCCTAGATCAATGACGAAATATCTATAGACGTGTATACTGAATTCCTGCTGCCTGCTGCCTGCTGCCTGCCCACTTGCACCGGTATGAGGAAATAATAATCTGCCATCAGAAGACGAGTGACAATGGAATGTTATCAAGGATAATATTATGAAAGATGATTGCAAAATTCATATCACTCCTAATTGGGCATTTTTTCATCCGTGGAGGTATCATGTGAAATTCTCAGGCTCGTAAATACGCAATAAAAATCTCCAAGTGCCCAGTTAATAACGACTTTTTACAACATTGTTATTTCTACGGCATAATGCTAAAGTACAAAAGTCAAGATAGAAAAAGGGCTTACCAATGTCGACGTTGGCTTTTTTTAAATGTATACTTTTTATGGTAACGTAAATCTCAATAATAATATTGACATCGTGGTTTAGATGTATTTATCGAGGTGTGTTAGTGGTTTGGATCATTAAGAACGAAAATCTTTATTTTAAGAACTTTTGTAGTTTTAATTTCAGTAATGGTAAAAAATTCACTGCGGTGGTTTTGACATTAGTTCACATCACCTACGAGAAGATTCACAATTTGGGAAACATATCCTACTCTGATGTTACGATACATTTAGTTTACAATATTTATAAGCTGACTTTTATACGGTTTTTTTCATCTAGTGGAGATGATTTATTTGGTGAATCTGTTTAACATATATCTGGATTTGCAAAAGAACGCAGGTTCGATGAATGAAGGTATGTAAATGTATTGATACTTTATTACTTCCTGCTATGTACCTATAAAATTTTATTCCTGAACAATATATTTTAATGCTTGCATCAGCCATACCTACTTTACTGTGTATGAGTATATTGTGTAAACCACGTAAATGTATACATGAAAGCCTGTTTAAAGGGCGTAATAAATAAATACACGACATATTATACTTTTTTTACATTTTCAAATGATCAACGGTCGGTCATAACCATTTATAGGTAAAAATTTCTCAATAAGAAATTTAAATCAAAACCTACGAGATTTAACTTACTATTATTTCTTTAATTGTGTCGTAAAATTGAATGCTATAAAACTGCACTCCGAATTTTGTGGTCTGTAGTACATACATTTTCAATATTACTATTTTTTTCATTAGCTCCACACAGGAGGCCCTGGGGAAAATAATTCCTCTCAGGGCCTACGTCATCTTTGAGGATGCTGTATGGAGGGTCTATTTAGGAAAGGAAGAGAGGAAATTCTGGGAAGGAAAAGGGTATGTATGAGTGGTGGGTATGAATCTGGGGGTCAGTGTGTCCAGGAGTGACGGACGTATGAATCCATCCCTCCCACTGCGGTGCAAGGCGATGTTCCGAGAGAGTACGGCTGGAGAAGTCTGTGGGACTCCTTCAACCATTTTCTCCCGATCCGGCCTGCGATGCAGCTGGTGGGCTGCAAGCTGCAAGACCCAGACAAACCTCTCCTCCTGCACCTGGGCACTCCTTCTAAGTCACCAAACGTAGCGAACCACTTGGGGTGATATATGGCAGAGGTTATCCGATAAATGGTTCCCGGGGCGGCGGTACCCATAACCGCCTCCCAAATTGTAATTGTAATTAAATAAAATGCAAATTAATGTAATTTGTGTGCTTATCTTTGTTTGAAACATTATTTACAAGGTATACACTACCTAGTATGTTCCATTGATTGCCGTGTGTAAACTCATTCTAAACTTAAAAAAATTAAGCAATCGCTTCAAATACGTGTACATGTGTGTGTAAAATGCCGAGGTCGTCGTATTTAGACATATTTTAGCTATTGGCTTTTATCGTCACAATTAGCGGAAATAGTCGCCTAAACGTTGTGCGGGTCACTGGTACCTGTCTCACCTACACCGTACAGCGGTACTGGTAGAGCGGTAGGTACAGCCGGCTTTCGGGCCACATCCCAGGTTAAGCCCGGCCTAAAGGTTACCCACCTAGCGAGGAAGCCATAACTTAGTATTTTTATTGAAATTGGTTACGTGTCCGACAAAAAGACAATCGGAGGTATATTTTACGTTTCGGCTGCTATCGCCAGCCCATGCCTATTTGGTGTAACAGGAAAGCGGCGATACCCCATTAGGAAGGACAGGTGCCTCCAAAATTGTCATATCATCTCGAACAAACAAGTGGTGGTAATTCTTAATATTATTATTTATTCGTCGTATCTGGTGTGGGACGTAGAGTTGCGCTTTTGCAGGTGCTAGATATCTCGCAATCTTGCGCCAGTTGACTTTTTACAGTTCTATTGATATGCATAGAAATTCCGCATCGTGGGCGAATAACCCGATTTTTTTTATAGGCAACACTTTATGTCACAAAATCATTATTTATTCTGCTAAAATATTGCGTTCTTTGGCAGTTTTGATTAGATTTTTTGGCATAGTAATACGACACTTTGCGAAAAATTGTCAATATCGAAAGAGTGTGTAGGTATTAAGATCTATAAAGTTATGTTTATTGATAGATAACTTAATATTATCTAAAAAGAGTAACAACAGTCACAAAACCATTCCACTCCCATCCATCACTTAAGCTTAGCATTCTAAAATACAAAAAAAAACACTTCTTTGCATATTGAGCGCAGAATTATGATAGGTACTTAGTTGTCAACGTTTTTTCAATATTTAAATACATTTTACTTATTAACGGTTTTTCTATTAAAAACTATTTTATTGTAGTGTGCACGCATAAGTATATCTACTAGTTTTTTTGAACGTTCGTAGGGCAGTGGCATGTGGATATGACTTCGAATCAGCAGATTTTGGATTGGATTTCCGGTACTATCTGCTCGCAGGGCAGTGGCATACGGATGTGACTTCGAGCCGGCAGGTTGTGGATTGGATTTACGATACAATCTGCTCGTAGGGCAGTGGCATACGGATGTGACTTCGAGTCGGTAGGTTGTGGATTGGATTTCTGATACAATCTGCTCGCAGGGCAGTGACATACGGATGTGACTTCGAGTCGGCAGGTTGTGGATTGGATTTCTGATACAATCTGCTCGCAGGGCAGTGGCATACGGATGTGACTTCGAGTCGGCAGGTTGTGGATTGGATTTACGATACAATCTGCTCGTAGGGCAGTGGCATACGGATGTGACTTCGAGTCGGCAGGTTGTGGATTGGATTTCCAATACAATCTGCTCGTGGGGCAGTGGCATACGAAAGTGACTTCGAATCGGCAGATTGTTGATTGGATTCTCAATATAATCTGCTCGTAGGGCATGGCATACGGATGTGACTTCGAGTCGGCAGGTTGTGGATTGGATTCCCGATGCAATATACATATTTTATAAACTTCGCTTCTTCAGTATTAATAGATCCCAGATCACCAACTGAGATTTTTATTTTTTTATTTTATATTTTATTAACGCCCTAGTGGGCTTTTACAAGAAAAGAAGCAAATATATAATAAACAATATTAATTACATGTATTACATAAACAATAAAACAGAATAAATATGAATGCAATCGACTCGTTAGGTAGAGAATATTACAACATAAAAAAGAAATTAAATGAGATAGTACAAGTTGTACTTACAAAAAACTAAAACAATTCAGCTTTAAATATTTATACATATTATTAACAATAATAATAAGACCTGACATAGAACAAAGTGTAAATAGAACTGCAAAAATATTATAAAGTAAGTATACATTTTACTGGTGAGGTTTAGATGAGAAAATATTTTATGAGAAAAACAAAAAAAAAAAATAATAAAAGCTAATTATTAGCAGATAGAATCGAGATTAGTTGATTTTTGAAACATTCAAAACTGTCAATACTAAATATATCTATATATTCGCAGTATTTATTCGCAAGGTTATGGATTCTCGGTATTGGTGAGTATATAGAGTAATTAGTGTTGAGTTTATTGTTGCATTTAAAAGTATCTTTACTACGAGTTTGTCTAGCGGGTATGCTAATGCAAATTAGTTCCAACAAATTAGGGCTGTCAATTAAAGATTTTATAATTTTGTATAAAAATAATAAATCAATTAACACTCTTCTATCTGATAATTTAAGAAGTCTGGTTTCAGCGCGTAAGTAATTATAATTTATAAATTCGATTGGTATTTTCATTTTAAAATTGATGTACCGGAGAAATTTGTTTTGTACCTTTTCCAATGATTGAGAATGAACATTGTAGTATGATGACCATACAGAGGAATTGTATTCTAATCTGCTTCGTACTAGTGAGCAATACAGATGTTTTAATGTTAACATACTTTTAAAATTTGCCCCCATTCTCAAGATAAAACCTAGTATTCTCATTGCATCGCTTGTTATTTCATCGATTTGTACATTGAACTGTATACTCTCGTGGAATATAACACCAAGATCACGAATCTGCGATACACGAAGAAGATTAACACCATTCATATCATAAGAAAATTTAAAAGGATTTTTACCTCTGTAAAAACTAATGATCTGGCATTTACCAATATTTAGTTGTAAATCATTGACAGAACACCACGCGCATAGTTTGTTCAGGTTTAACTGCAGAATGGCGCGATCGTCATCGTTTCTAATTGTTCTGTAAATCTTCAGATCATCAGCAAATAATAGGACTTTGACATTACTAAAAATATTAACTATATCATTTATGAATAAGCAAAATAATATCGGGCCCAAATGAGATCCCTGTGGTACCCCACTCGATGCAGCAAATGTATAAGAAGTAAACGAATCAACTTTGACCGCTAAGTACCTTCCCAATAGATAACTCTTAAACCATTCCAAAATACTCCCTCTCATTCCCAACAACTTCAGTTTTCGTAATAAGAGTCTGTGGTTAACCTTATCAAATGCCTTACTGAAATCAGTATATATGGAATCAGTTTGATGTGATGAAGTCAATACATTCGAGATACATTCGAACCCATCCCCAATGGTGGTAACTCCGTAAGTACCAAAAATGTATAATAATATTTACCTCCCCTTAGATTCATAATGCCAGTGTGTGAATATATCGACATCAGTGAAAAAAAATCTTATCGGTTTTTATAAAATTAAATTTACAAAAAATATTTGTGTTACTGGGTTTTGAAACAAATGGGTTGACTATCAAATAAATTGTGATTATGTCACGCGATTTAATCTGCTGGAAATATAATTGACTGATCTAACAGAATGTTAATCTGACCTTTGAGGTATATCATGTACATATAATGTGAAGCTGTCAAAAATATAATTTATACTTCATTATATTTTCTGTCAGCGGCTGTAAACTGGTGTTATTTTTTTCTTCTGCCAAGCCTACCTTCGGGTGTAACCAAAACACACGAAAATCTACGCCTGATAATTTATCCTGACATATACCTAAAGCTGAGAATAGCAAAATGATTATCATGTGTTTTTTTTATCGTAGACCCATACCTATTCACATGGACCCGTCACGGATTGGGTTAGATTAGTGATTTAGTACATTTTTGCCTTAGGACTTTGATAGCTTCTTCTGTTCGATTACACAAAACTATTTTGTCGTAACTTCTTAGGTTCCGCAATTCAGAATTAATTACATTTAAGCATCAGATGAGATTATTCCCATGATGTCACCAAGTCGCAATGATAACCTGCTTAATATTTTTTTATGTGTGTAGGTATTTGTATATTTAATCATCATCCAATCGGTGGTGAGTCAAAGCTTTATACTTACCTTTTTTTAATGTGGAGACCGCACAAGAGTCCCAACTGCTCCAAACCGCCTGGAACCAGGGAGACCATGGCATCCCCAATTTGCGTATGCTGTCAGGCTGACGGTAAGTAGGGAGAGGAAAGAGATGGGAAAGAGAAGGGTGGGGAAATACCTGAACATTCTGATGTAATCACCAAACACGGTTCAAGCAAAGTTTCAATTCTGAATGGTGGTCTTACTCCAGGGCGATACTGAGAGTATCTTCCACTCTGGAACGTGCCGCAAATATATCTCATATTATTCCAAAATCTATTTTATACTTAACTATTAGCATTGGCGTGCAGTCCGTAAACGCTGAATCTCTGCATCTTTTTGAAGTAAAAACTTCTTTAGCACCGTTGTGATTTGAAACTCGATGAAACGAAAAATAGCGACACTAAAAATACACATACGAGTACATCTATAGGATTTAACCTGCGAGAGAATGAGATTGTATGAAGTCTTCTCTTTGTGTGGTGCTTCGTGACCTCGCCACTCTTGTCTGCTTTAGTTTTTTTAATGTTTCACTTCTACTGCTTGTGAATTGCACACTCTGATTTGTTTAATCTTTTTCTTTATTTTAGCGACTATGTAAAATAAATGTGTATACAAAAGATAATAGTGAATTTATAGGCATCGTATTTCTTAGTCCTCCTCACTAGGGGGTCCTATTCCAAGGTGGACTAAAGTTATTTAATTCTAGTTTATTTGTTTGTCTGTCTAAAGTTATTTCATTATGTTTTCTTCTATGTTTTTAGTGCCTTTTTTCTTCCCTTATAAAAAAGAAAAATTTAAAAAATTATAGAAAATCAAAATAAAATAATAAAGGTGACCAATTTTAAATGAATTTGGAAAGGAACTTGTAAGCTCATTTCTTCAATTTGTCAAGACAATCAATGGAAGGTGATAATAAATGTTGCGTCTTCAAATATTCAATGCACTACCCATACCCAAACCACTAACTATGCACAGACTACCCTTGGCCATAGGGCATGTATGCCACTACGTAGTGGGTATGTTTTATGCACTCTAATTTAATATTAATATTTTTCCTTACGACACATTGTTAATCATTAAATGAAATTTAATAAAAAATATCATCTGATATATCAAATATATATATATCAAATAACGAGGCATACGAAAATAATCATAAATATTTTTTTCCTTGATCCATCTTATTGGTCATTAATCATTATAATGTTCAAAGTCTATATTACTAAATCCAATGTAATATACTTGTCAGTTATAATAATAATAATAATAATAATAATAAAATTTGATATTGTTAAAATCAGCACCACTACCATTATACCTCTACAATACGTACAGACAGCGTAAAATGTACGGGATTCTCTTCATAACATCTGCCAAAAAGTCAAACCAAATGATAAGTTCACAGAGAACAAACAATAAATCTAGTGAACGTTAAATGTCAAATTCAAAAATTCTCCTGAAATCAAAGTGTTGCCATACAAAAAAAAATGAATGTGGAATTTTACAAAATTAATAGGAACATTTTCGGAGACGGGACATTTTCAAATTTAAAAAAAGTACATTTTCAAAAATTTTTATTAACATTTTCGTAATCTTAGTAAAAAAATCTATCCACCCGATTTTTCGTAATCCGTGCGAGTGGCCTATTGACTCTAGCACAAATTTCTTCAGCATTGAAGAAAATGGAGATTCATCTCAATTGACAATTATTGACCCATAAAAAGTGCTGTCTTCAAAATGTATACTTTGTTTATCTCATTCTTCAAATATCTCACCTTTTCTGATGTGGGAAGGGTTGTGTGTAATTTTAGTAATTTATTTTTATTATTTTTTAACTTATTGAGTAATACATTCCTCAAATTGTAATATTTAATTAAACGAAGAAAATATCAGCGAAACTTGAAAATCAGAAGACAGAAAAATTAGAAAAAGATATGGTCACATCTGGGACTCTTACCCATGACTATCACCTTGCCAGGGCGCAACTCCACCAACTGAGCTAATTTATCTTTTTGGATTCGGTCATATTTAACTGAATCATACTTCCACTAAGAACTACTAATATTGTCTTCATTAAATTAATTGTTGCAATTTGAGGTTTTACTCATTAAGTTAAAAATAATAAAAAAATAAATATTCATCCTAGACTTGCACAAAAATTAATGGATGTCGCATATTAAAAATAAAAATGGATAAAAGTTTATCCAAAGAAACTAAACTAGATAGAATTTAGTTCGGGTTTGAATCTTGCAAGCGTATTCTTGAAATTGTACTAATTATACTTCGAAGGCTACACATTGCAAACACTGTTAATCTTGACATCAGTTGAAAGAATTTATTACTTTGTCATTAATCTTGAACGTACATATTTGCTTTACTCCCCACGGTAGGGAGGTATAGTAAAATTATCTTATAGTAAAATTATCTTTAGAAAAAATAATTTATATTGCTGTTACTAGAAAGTTATCTACCTCTTTAAGTTTTGTATCTACGCCATGGGGATTCCTCTTCGTTATAAACATCTCTAAAATACAAAAAGGGGTTTTTTTTTAGTGAAGGAGTTTTCTTTATATGCCCAATCGAATGAGATCAATTTAAAATGAAATAAACGTTGTTGTCGAAAATATTAGAAAATTAAACGAATTGATGAAGATCCAAGATAGGTACCTTCTAACATATCTCCGTCGCATCTTATCACCAACATCACGAGGTGTCTCTGACATTGTACTGTGTTCGAGGGAAACATATTGGTTACAGGTACCTTTACATCGCCGTACCTCGAGGTAACTAAGTTGGAATAAACAGAAACATTCTGAGAGACAAGCAAGCGATTTGTTGGTTTGTAAGGTGGTCGATAAAGTACACTCAACACACACAATATGCACACGATGTCTCAAAAGGATATACAGGATTTTAAAAAGAGATAAGGAAAAGGGAGATAAATTTTGGGGTTTTTGAAGATGTTCTTATTTATGAAATATACGTATAGTTAAATCAATGAAATACAGAATTCAGTAGTCACGAATAACAAATTGTCAAAGGTAATGCGGTACGTAGCTAATGGTCGAGATACCAGCTCTGCTGTATGGATGGAGGGTATGAACGAGGCAGAGAAATGAAAGTTGACAGCGATAGGCTCGTGATAAAAGAACTCAATTTTTAAATTTATTTGGTTCGCCAACAGAACACATAACATAATGAAAGATATTGAATATGCTTATGGTAATGATTCCAATTATTCCGATCATTACAATATTCTTTGTGCAACGATAAGATTAAATTGCAATTAAGTACCTACGTAAAGAGGACAAAAATTAAATAATTATAAATACATGCATACGTACATAAGTGTATATATACACACAAATGCATACTTTTATTATATAGTAAATGTAAATTAAAAGTACAGTAATTATAAAGATAGTTTATAATTACAAGTGAGGATTCGTAAGCATAGGTATACATCAAGATGTTTATATAGATATACACAGCGAATCTATTGAGAGAAAGCTCTCAAAAGTGTGCTGAAGTAGATATTTTAATCGGTAATTTGTAAAGTTTCAGATTACCCTGCTATTGGATATGATTTTAAATTTTCACGGCCAAAAGTATTTTTGTTGTTTGTTTTTGGGGTGTTATGCCGTGTTACGCTACCTCCTCCTTTAGCCAACGTTTCGGACAGCGTTACAGTGTCCATCATCAGGGCAGATGTGTTGGCTAAAGAGGAGATAGCGTAACACGGCATAACACCCCAAAAACAAATAAATAAAAATACCCTGCTATTGCTCAAAAACAAGTAACAATGTATATATGTAAATTTTTTTATAACTTGAGAGTAAAACCTCAAATGGTAATATTTAATCATTGATTATAATATTAGCGACTCTATTATATATTATTCCTGGATTGAGGGGGTATTTCACCCCCCCCCCCCCCCCCCCGTGATAGCTTATCCACAATAACGAATAAATATTAATAAATACTCGAAACAGGTAAAAAAAAAACTCTATTAAATTATCCTATGTATTGCCACTATTCATAGATTCAAGTACCGAATATAAAATTAAGACTTTTTTTAAATAAAAAATCGTGTTTAATTAATCGAAAATGTAAGTTATGGATAACTCAAGAGAAGGATGATGAAATACCCCCTAATTATATTATGTCACTTGAATCTTGCTTTAAAAGGCAAGATTTGCTTTTTAAAGCAAGATTCAAAGCTTGCTTGCAAAAGTGAGAACATCTATATCTGTAAGAACGCAGAATGAATATGGATACATAAAAATGATGGAGGAAGTGCAACATATCTCAATACCTCGAAGGTAACCATTTTACAAAGCATAATCAAGCCCAGTGTCCCATATAAATACATTATGTAACGAGAAGCCAGCTTGGAGCAAGCGCCAGCCACCGCGATTTGAACCCGTACCAATTTCCCGAATCACAGGTAACGAGATGTAATCTAAAATCCTCTCTCTCTATAGATATTATTTAATATCGTCATTTTAATAATCTCGCGGGTTTATGGGGCAACGTATTTCGTGTAGATAATCTCCGCGAGCAGTGGCGGACTGAGGTGTATCTGGTGAACTGGAAGCTCCGGTCTCATGAACTTGAAAGGCCCAACCTGAAGTCCATGAAGAATACTGAAAGCAAAATTAATACTTGTTTAAATAAACCGTAAAACAAATCACAAATTAATAAGAAGACTAGCAGACCCGACCACACGTTGCTGTGGCTAAAGAAACACAACGCCATTATCCAACCTTTAAAAAATCCACACCACCCGCTTGCCAGCTGCCCGCTGCCTGAATTGAATATTGGAATTTCTCGGCTTTTCTCTACTATAATAAGCATGTTTTATACATATAAATATTCCTCTTGAATCACTCTAACTATTGGTGAAAACCGCATGAAAATCCCTTAAGTAGTTTAAAAGATCTACGCGCACATACATTTTGAGCGACTTCATTTTATGCTATGTAATGATGGGCTTAATATATTAATAACACTTTTGTATTTTGTGGTGAAGTAAGCATGTCTCAAAGATGAATGCATTTTTTTTTAAAGTGACATTCTTCTTTTCCGTGAAGAAAGTTCCAACCGCCAAAAGCCAGTGGAATTATGGAATCTACATTTGGGAAATTTTATGCATCTGAAGAAATGGTCAGCTATAACCGTATCCTTATTCTCGTGGGAAGTGTGTACCTGGATATTCAGATCTGAATTCTTGGCGTTATCTCTTAAGTTATTCAAAACCACGTAACAGTAAAATAGTGGACCTCTCAACATTATGGCGTTTTGTAAGTTCGTTTAACGTGTGGAAAGTAATGAGAATAATTAGAGAAAGGAAGAGAACTTCTTAGCTATTCATTATTAGCTATCCTGTCTTGGTATAATTACCAATACATGACAACTATGACTGAAGGTACGTACACTGGAAAAAATGTGTGTTCTGAATTAATTATCGTCGTAAAACATTTTTGGTTGTTATTGTTTTATTATTATTTTAAATTATTTAAAATTAATTTAAATTACATTGTGTGTGTAATGTTTTTTTTATTGATTTTTATGCATAATTTAAAAAAAAAATTAGCATTCTGCACTCCTTCTCTATATAAACTATAAGTGTGCGAAATTTCATACTCCTCCGTCCGCGCAATTTTCGTGAAAAGAGGTACAAAGTTTTTGCTATACGATATCTATCTTAATTTTATAATATGACATCTTGTCTTAATAAGTCGTTTTTAATACCATTAAAATAATCTCAATTTTTTCATATTTGTCATGAGCGATTTGTCGTTTTATATAATTTTTTTATAATTTTTTTTTTTTTATAATTTTATTTATCTTAAAAAATGGAACATGTTACAGTGTTACTTTTCCTCCATTAAAAGCATTTGCTTGTGGATGGAGGAGCTTGTGGATACATTTTAAATATTTATAATTTATACAGTCAGGTGTTTCACATAATATATGCACAGATTCACAGTTAATACACATTTTCTTATGGAATTTATTATTTATTTTTTTTAATATATTATTCTGTCTTCTTAAGGGTAAAGTCACAAGGAGTAAATCCATATTTGATTTTATTTTTGCTGTGTACAACACATGTACAAGTTGATAAAATGTAAACTATCGATTTCCGGAAAATTAACTGACTATTAATTAATTACATCATATAGGTACCTACCTATTATCATGCCAAACAACGTATCAAATCTGTTAGGTGAAACACATCCTTGCGAAGCCAAAATCATGTTTCTCTATTCTATGGCGTGTGGGGCTCACTTCAGCAAATGGTCTTAAAATAATTTTTCATGAGCTTTGATCATCACTAACAACTAATTTGCGTAGGCCCAAAATACTAAAGTACCATGATTCGGCCCTGGGCCGGGTCGGGCCGGTTGGGTAGCGGGTAGGTACGACGGGTACGCGGCCAATAATAAAAACTAACGTTTAATGCGTGGGTGTCAGAAATATGGATCCGATCACTTCTTCTTTTTTGTCTCCCAATGGCCTGTGGTCTTGTTCGCGCCGCGAGAGGTATCGCCCGTACACATGGCACTGGCCAGGACTGGCACACCTTTTAACTTTTGTAGCTGTACGTATTATTATTTTTAGGTTATTTAATCATTTCACTGCCTATTTCATTCCTTAGAAAATAAAACTAAACTTCATAATTTTATGAGATACACATACACAGTACTTAACATACATATTGAAAAATTATTAATTTTGGTGCAAATAAAAGAACATTTCCGATATTGACAAAACTTAATAACTGATCTCCAAAATTTGAGATTTATTTGATGTTTTTCCGATAATTAGTTAAGCTTAGGTATTTATTTTTTTACCTAAATATATTATAAAATTGATAAGTCTCTGTTCTAGGTTATGCATCTTTTTTTAAGCATCGGGTTTTGCACTTCTTTCAGGTTATACAAAGATATTTATTTATTGTTACTTTACAGGGTGAGTTTTACAATTTAATCTCTAACCTCACTAGGACAAGACTATTATGGCATTGGCCATGTTTTAATGCAGAGACTTTTTTTATTTGTTACCTACATTTTATAATATTTCTATTTTTGATTCTGACATTTCGTAGTGGCAGGTATTCCATTATAAAAACAGATTGAAAAAATATATATTTTTAACTTTTTCTATTTTATTATTACTTACGACCATTCCGATTTCACCATATCACGGTCATCTTTAGACTGGTATATTTTTCCATATACTTTGATGTATATATATATACGTCGCAGGCCAAACGTAAAATCAGGCAGATCATGATGGGCTTCAGGCACATTACGATCTGCCATTTCACGATGAGGCAGAACATGATGTGGCTAGGCGCACCATGATCAGCCTGATTTTACGATCGGCCTACGACATATATACAACATTTGAAGACGGGGATTTCAGGGGTGGAAACAATATTTAATTAAAACTTGATGGTTTTCCTGCTTTAGATGTTATGTCGTGTTTCACAACTGAATTTGCAATTATAATTTTTTTGAATATTGCATAAGATTCCGATCTGCTCCCAATCATCTGGAGTCAGACTATGGCTTTTCCCAATTGGGGTAGTGAGATTGAAGGTAAGTGGGGAGGGGTAGGAGATGTGGAAGAGCAAGGTGAGAGAAGCACCAGGTTATTCATATCCAGTCACCAAACAGGATCTGAATAACCAGGTATAGAGCTATTTCAAGCAATGTTTCAATTATTAATTAATTATTCTGAATGGTGGTCTTCCACCGGGGCGATACTGAGAGTATCTTCCACTCTGGAATGTGCCGCAAATATAGTTTATATTTTTTCTATGCTCTAATTGTGAAAACACAAATCAATCAAGTAAATTTTACTTGCTCACGCCGGGATTTGAACCCGCCACCTCCGAATCGCAAGTCGAGAGCCTTACCCCTGGACCACGGAGGCCGTCAAATTACCAGCTTTAAGGCATATTTACAATGGGTTTATCGATTAATTTAATTTTTCTAAATGTTGTGTATATATATCATAGTTTAAGGCAAAAATTTTACCAGTCTGAAGATGGCCGTGGTGGTAGGTTGAAACCGGTAACGGTCAGAAATAAATAAAAAATTAAATTATTTCAATGTGTCCGGTATAGTTTTTATATTATGATATATATGTCGGCGGGTGATCATAAAATCAGGCAGATCATGATCATCAACCTTAGGCACTTCGCGATCTGCCCCAGGCACTTGTGGCTAGGCGCATCATGATCTGCCTGATTATACAATCGGCCTATGACATACACACCTAATACTTTTGTATCGTCTAAAACTTTTCAGCGTTCCCTATCAAAAATAGTTCAAAATGCGAATCATATAAAATCTTTATTTTACTTTATTTGGAATACCAACGGTATAATATTGAAATGAAGCATGATAATATACAGATACGTTTTTAGATTTTTTAGATTTCCATGGCCAAAAGTATTTTCGTTATTTGATTCTGGGGTCTTATGCCGTCTACCCCCTTTAGCCAACGTTACGGACAACGTTGCAGTGTCCCGTCACGATGGACACTGCAACGCTGTCCGAAATGTTGGCTAAAGAAAAGAGGTAACGCAACACGGCATAACACCCCAAAAACAAATAACAAAAATAATAATATATAGGTTAAATTAATTTTACCAATTACAGGTTTCCACATGGACTTTATAATAGGGAAGTCAGTTTAGTGATTTGAAAATGTTAATTAAGAAAGATGACACAATTAAATAATAAAGATGTTTAAGAACGATTATGGTGAACGATTACGGTCTTTGTGGTCGCACTCCTCCGAAACGGCTTTGACCGATTTTTATGAAATTTTTTATGTATATTTGGCAGGTAAGAGAATGGGTTTTAAAGTATATTTCATACCGCTAGGTGATTAGGGTGTCCCTACCCAGAAAAAAAAATTACTTTTTTTATATTTGGCATCAAAAAATACCTATAACTCCAATTTTTAATCCTCCTACCCCCACCCTCCCATTTCTTAATCGCGATTTTAGTATTTTTGTATGAACAAATTTAACTGTCTTTCGTATTTCAAACAGAACGAAATTATTTATGTTGTTGAATGACAGATGGCGCTACGTCCACCTCATCGAACTTTCATCCATACATAAACAAGACATTCACGAGAAGCGTCGCGTCATTTTCGACATCATGTTCTCGCGTGGGCAAGCCATAGAGCTTATTTGTGTTGGCTAAAGACGGACTGACAAAAAATATCGTACACTCAATTGCTCTTCGAAATTCATATTGATTTTCTTTGTTTCATTTTCCTACTTCAGTCGGTGTTTTTTTGCTTTTATCGGCGTTCGTCGTCTAGAGCTCTCCATTCCTCTTTCTGTCATAGATCCCATCCGCACTCACTTACAATACATTCGTTATTTTTTATTTAACAACCAAAATAATTTAAATGGCAGAAGAACGTATGTCAGTTCAGCTAGTAAAATATAAAAAGCATAACCCAGAAATGAAGTTCATTGAATGGTGATAGGATTCGTTACAACACTGTAAGTAAGTAATTGAGAATTGAAAATACTTATATTTGATCTTGAACTTGAATGTGAATGGCTGTTTCTTACTCTATTTGTACTCTACTTTTTTTCGTTTTTCTTATTTTGTTCATCGTATATCGATCTTTTTTTTATCTACGTCATCTCTATATTTCTATATTTATCTCTATATTTTATCATCTATACTTTTATTATCTCTTTTTATACCTCTGTTTATATTTTGCTGTTTCTAACTTCTGTTAACTTCTATGTATACATAGCGAAAAACAATTATTAAACTGTGCATTCTGTGAACATTTTTAAGTGGACTATTAACATCTATGCTTTTTACAATGCTAATCTAATGACTTTTTTTATGTTAATACTGTGTAAATGTTCCAAAACAATAAATAAATAAATAGTTATGAAGTAACGGGAGATCGCCTGTGTGACTTTAAGGAGTGTGTTGTGGAATTAAAAATGTCAAAATGTGAATAGTGTATATCGAAAATGTGTGACGCACGATAAATGAAGGAGTTTTGCTTAGAATTGGTGTTGCATTGAGGGACGCTAAGCATTTTGTCTGATCTAGTTCGTTTGCTGTGAACTCGTAGTTGGATTCGGCAATCTACGACGGACTGATAAGATTAGAAATTTTATAAAAACAATTTATTAATATCCTGCTATTGGTTATTGATCTCTGGATGATAAACTGAACGGTCACTCCTGTCCGAGAGCTAGTAACGTCTTCACGCATATTAGTTCAGTGGGAAGGGGACCAAAATATTCACCAAATATTGAGATGAGGATTACTAAAATAATATCATTCCGTATGGAAAAAATCAGAGAGTGCAATTCACACGCGGCAGAAGTGAAACCTTCAGAAAACTAACTAACTAACTAACCATAACGCCGTTTCCCCGCAGGGGTAGGCAGAGGGGACGGACTGCTAAACATCTTGATCTTGGCACACACTCCTTGCCTTGATCAGATTCATACATCGTTTCATTCATGTTCTTCTATTATTTCGACTCTTCACATGACCCGACTCAAGTATCTGATTCACTTGGTCGTGCCATGTCTTCTTCGGGCGTCCCCGACTTCTTCTACCATTCACATTTGCGTCATATATTCTCCTTACACTCCTTTCCTCGTTCATTCGCTCTACATGGCCAAACCATCTGAGCGTCCCTTTCTTAATATTACTCATTATGCTTCCATCATCTTCGCGGATCTCCACATTTCTCACACGAACGTACATGGTTTTACCACTCATTCGCCTCAGGGATCTTATTTCTACAGCATACAGTCTACTTTCATCCTTCCTCTGCCAGTTCCTTGCCTCACTGCCATACATCAGGGTAGGTACCAGCACTCCATTATGGACGGCTAACTTCGGTTGTTTGGGCAGTTTTTTGTTGGCGCCAACGTTCAGAAAACTAAAATTGACAATAGTGGGGAAACTGCGAAGCACTTTTTTTATCAATGTGAAGGATGATTTTTGCTGTCGAATTCCAGTGCACCTTGTCCTATGCTTTTGGTCATCTTAATAGTATTGTGTTTTTTTCTTCGGAGTCGCTTTCTTTTTGTTTTCTTTGTCTGTTCATTTTATAGTGGTGTGAAGATTCCATATAACCTACAATTTTTTTTGATTTTTTCTTGGTCCGCTGAATGTCTGGCCGCTAAGGCTCGTCGGGCGCTTTATACCACTTGACTAAAGGAGACTTGCATGGGACCGTGGATTTATCGTATTATATTGAAGCCGAGTAGGTGTACCCGTGAAATAAATAAATATTTTATTGCAATCTCATTCTCTCGCAAGCTAAATCCTATGTGTTTATTATGCATTATGTTGCGCATTCAACCTGCCTCCACTAGCGAAGCAGTAAGAACGCAGTCCGGTGGCTGAATTATGTGAGGTATTGTACCTGCCTCCACTAGCGAAGCAGTAAGAAAGCAGTCCGGTGACTATTATGTGAGATATTGTACCTGCCTCCACTAGCGAAGCAGTAAGAACGCAGTCCGGTGGCTGAATTATGTGAGGTATTGTACCTGCCTCCACTAGCGAAGCAGTAAGAAAGCAGTCCGGTGACTGAATTATGTGAGATATTGTACCTGCCTCCACTAGCGAAGCAGTAAGAAAGCAGTCCGGTGACTGAATTATGTGAGATATTGTGCCTGCCTCCACTAGCGAAGCAGTAAGAACGCAGTCCGGTGGCTGAATTATGTGAGGTATTGTACCTGCCTCCACTAGCAAAGCAGTAAGAACGCAGTCCGGTGGCTGAATTATGTGAGGTATTTTGCCTGCCTCCACTAGCGAAGCAGTAAGAACGCAGTCCGGTGGCTGAATTGTGTGAGGTATTGTACCTTACTCCACTAGCGAAGCAGTAAGAACGCAGTCCGGTGGCTGAATTATGTGAGGTATTGTGCCTGCCTCCACTAGCGAAGCAGTAAGAATGCAGTCCGGTGGCTGAATTGTGTGAGGTATTGTACCTGTCTCCACTAGCGAAGCAGTAAGAACGCAGTCCGGTGGCTGAATTTTGTGAATTCTACGATTATTTTTTTATACGAATACTGCAAAACTGCTCCCAACCGTCTGGAATCAGTTAGATTACGACATCCCCGATTGGGGTGGGTTGTTAGGCTGAAGGTAGTGGAGAGGTAAGGAGGTGGAAAGGAGGAAGGTGGGGAAGTACCTGGCTATTCTAATCTGGTCACACGGCTAATGTAATTTCAAGCAGATTTTCAATTCTGAATGATGGTCTTTCACAACCATTTATTGAATAATCAACGCCTCTGCCATAGGTCCCCCAGGTGACTTAACTGGAGTGACCGGGTTCATGGGGTGGCGAGCCGTATCGAGTGAGACTGGTTAAGGGAGGCGTTTTGACCTTTCCAGCCGGTCTCTCGCCGTGACATCGCCTTGCACCACAGAAGGACGGGTGGATTCATACGTCCGTCACTCCTGGACACACTGACCCCCAGATTACTACTTACTCATTACTACCATTTTCTTCCCAGAACTTCTTCTCCTTATTTTCTTAAAAATACCCTCCGCACAGCATCACCTAAGATGACCATTTACCAATTAATTAATTATTCATGTAAAATTTAGGTACCTAGTGTGAATTTGTTTTGCCTCTTTATTACATCACATTAAGTACTTTACCTACGGGTTTCAGAAGTGCCCTTCCTTCTGAGAGAGAATATTAATATTTAATAATAAATTTACATAACTAACTCATGCTCCTCGCAGGGGTAGGCAGAGAGGACGGACCGCCAAACAACTCTGTCTAGGCACACAATCTTTGCCTTATTCACAAACATGTATCATAGCATACTCTTCTGTCATTCTGACTCTTATTATGGCTTTTCGTGCCATGTCTCCCTCTGGCGTCCCCTACTTCTTCTAAACTAACTAACTAACCATCACGCCGTTTCCCCGTAGGGGTAGGCAGAGAGGACGGACCGCCAAACAACTCGGTCTTGGCACACACTCTTTGCCTCACTCACATTCATACATCGTCTCATACATACTCTTCTATTATTCTGACTTTTGACATGGCCCGTCTCAAGTATCTGATTTACTTGATCGTGCCATGTCTTCCTCGGGCGTCCCCGACTCCTTCTACCATTCACATTTGCATCATATATTCTTTTAACACTACTTTCTTAGTTCATTCGCTCTACGTGCCCAAACCATCTGAGGGTCCCTCTCTTAATTTTGCTCATTATTTATACTTCTTCTACCATTCACATATGCATAATATATTCTCCTTACACTCCTTTCTTTGCTCATTCGCTCTACAAGCCCGTCCCCTACTTCTTCTACCATTCACATATTTTTTTTAGTATTAATAATTTTTATTTATTTTTTTTTATTAGTAATAGAAGGTACATAAATTACAAATAAATTTTATACAGTAATTAATTACATAGTAGATATATTTAATGTACCCCCATAATTTAGCAAGGCTTGTGTGTATGGGGGGGGTGTTATTGTATTGCTTTTTTTATATCATTCAGTTTATTTATATCACATTTAACTTACCATTTAAACGAAGTTTTCAGTATAATTTTTAAGGTGAGTTTTAAAATTTTTTATATTGGTATTCATGTTTCTAATTTTTTCTGGTAATGAATTAAAAAATTTTGCTCCGAGATATTTATGACTCAATTGTCCAATTTTTTTTACATTTTGGAGTGGGAAGTATTGATGTTTGTCTAAGACTTCTGTTATTTTTAAATGGTGCAACTTGATTTTTAATATTATCTTTATAAATTTGTAATGTTGCATGATAAAAGTATAATGCACTTAATTTTCTGACTTTAAATTGTTTGAATAAAAGTTCTGACGAATATGAGTAGGGTTTTTTTTAAATTGTTTTTATTGTTATGCATCATATATTCTCCTTACACTCCTTTCTTTGCTCATTCGCAAACCATCAATTTGCGTTTGCTCTACAAACCATCTGAGGGTACCTTTCTTAATAGATTTATATTAATAAAATAAAAAAATATTCCTGACGAAGAAATTGCACTTCCGAATCCGGTAGACCAATGTGATAAAATAAAGTGATTCAAAAGAAATGTATTTGTTAATTATCATTTCTTCGTCGTTTCGCTGTTTTCGGTTGAGTGAGAAAATGATCTCTAAATTTCCCACATAAGATTCATCTATAATCTATACTTTCCTTCCATTAGCTGCATTTTGATATTTATATAGGGAACCCCTTGCGAATCCCGCCTTCAAGGAATTACTAAATAAAAATGACTAAATAACTATGTGTTTTCTAACTAAAATTACTGTTAAAGAAAAAACTAAAAACACTTTATATTTTATTAGATGCATTTTTATAATATTGTTAGAGTATTTTTATAACGTTATTGTCACGTCTCACGTCACTTATTCACCATTCCATATAAAAATAATTAATAATAATGATAATAATTGGTTAATTTGTAGAGCACTGCTTTTGTGAAAAATCACCTCTATCTTGGGCTCTATCTTTTTTTATTTTTTTTTATTGGTTTTCAAGGTACAATCGCGTTAAATAATAATAATAATAATAACGTAGTATTTATATAGCGCAGTTTTGTGATGTTTCACTTCAAGTGCGCTTAATTATAATAAACTTAAAATTAACCTACAGTGTTCCTTACGAGTCCTTAAAAAATTAATTAAATAATGTGAAATAACGAATATTCAAAAATATACAAAGCAATTCCTAAAGAACAATATTAACAACAATAGTGAGTGCTGTTTTGGCACAGGACAATATATAATGATAAACCATCACGGTGCCATTCAACAAGAATCATTTAAACTAAATTATATAGAACAGGAGGCAGTTAACATTTAGAAATAATACAAATTCAAAGTGCACATAAAACTATAGTAAAGAGGTAATCGAAACCAAACAATTACCAGAAACTTGAGGAACATGGCTTATTATAGTAGATTGAAAAGGAGTTAAAATTCATGAAAGGTATGATTTTTTAAATAAGTTTATTTTTAAAGCTCTTTTGAATTCAGCCAAGTTTTGGATATTAGTAAGAGCTGAGGGAAGTTTGTTCCAAATGAGCGGGCCAGTTACACGAAAAGATCGATCATAGTAAACGGCTCGATTTGACCTACAAAGTTCGATTAAACGATTAGTAACATCTCGATCTGCTGACCTTAGAGTAAGCTGCCTATCGCTTAAGTTTTGTCGGACACATAGTTCCGATATATAGGCTGGCGCCATTCTTTACAATGCTTTGAAGGTCATTAAGCAGATCTTGAACTCTATTCTTTCAGGGCATCGAAGCCAATGAAGATCCTTTAGAAGCGGGGTTATACGGCAATAAAGCAGTTTGTCAACAGGATATTAATGTTCAGTTACAATTTAAACATTACATAATATTATTACTATAACCATACAGATTATAACAATTAACACATATGAATTAATATAAACTATCTCTATTTAGCAGCCATTGTTTCAGCATATAAGATTCTGTAGAATCGCAATTTTTTATATTAATTGGTAACATGTTAAATATTTTTGGCACGTTATATTCCAGGGTTCGCCGTCCGTAGTTATTGTTATATTTTGGAACAATCATTCCTTCATTCTTCGTGAACCTTGTATTATAATCATGTTCTACTTTCCTCTTATAATTAGACTAATTAATTAATCTAATTCTAGTATATACAGATAGATACAGAAACATACTTATCTGCAGATCACTTCCGATAAACACACTTTATTAGAGAGTTTATGTGTGGGAAAGATACGAATTTGCACGTGGAGGTAATTATACAGGATGTCCGGGGGTAAAGTGCATTAACTTCGGGAGGTGATTCTGCATGATGGTAGGAGTAAAAAAGATTAACAACTTTTTCCGAAATTCCAACTTTTTTTTCCCATACAAAAAGACGTACCTACTAAAAATCCTTAGTGTGAGGTACGTTCTTACCTGCTGAGAGCCTGCCGGGTGCCCGACTCGATTGTGATTGGCCCGTATCGTAACAGCGGAAAATAATAAAGCTGGCCGCACACGCCGGACTAATTTTATCTTTTTACCTCAAAACTACCCCTAAAAGCTGGAATTTCGAAAAAAGTTATTTATCTTTTTTACTTGTATTATCTAGTTGAATCACCTCCCGAAGTTAATGCACTTTACCCCCGGACACCTTGTATTTAAAACACTGGACATTGCTTGACTTTACCTTTGCTACGCTCATGACTGTTGGTTTTACATTTATAAGAAGATTAATGCCAAAGTTGAGTTGATATTTATTTTGAAAGACTGTAGAATTGTAAGAATTTGCTTTATTTTTACAAAATTCGTTATTTACAATGTCGCGAGCCGTGAAGGCGAAGGTGAGAGGTTTTTTTTTAACTTACGGATACGACTGTCTGAAAAGATGAGTTTTAAATTAAGCTCTAAACTCCGCTGAATCTGTGATCATTCTCAACTCAGTCCATTGCAGTCCATTCCAACTTCGAAAGCACGCTCACCGAATTTAGTATCTGGTGTGCGCTTTGGTTCCTTCAACCTTCCGATCGCTGATGTTGCTGCTGACCTGAAGGTTGGTTGTCAAGAATTGGAATTTTCTGGAATACACATTCCCGATAAGTAAGTAAAATTCTCAAAGTTTAATTATTTTTTTTCAAATTGCTTTCTGAAATATTGGTTTCATAAAGGTGTACCTTTTACTTATTTTGTGGTTCATTTTTAGATGTAAATATAATGCGTGGTGTTTTCTCTTTCTAACACCGTTTCGATAATTTGTCTCACTAAAATAGTAAGGGAGACACGACGATTTCTATGAGCCGTTCCAAAAAGATTAGCCTGACGGGTTAAAAAAATTCGAGCTATTTTACAATACACACACTTTAAAATAAAATAAAGAGCAGTGATTAACCGCGTAATTTTTTTTTAAATTCCATCTACGGACTCGATATACTAGAAAACGAAAGATAAAAATTTTAAAAGTTATGCTACAAAATTGACTCTGAACGTCTTGTAAATTTATCAGTTTTCCGCTTGGACCACTACTTTTCGAACATTGTTATTTTTCATTCAATATTTGCGTAAAGCATTTAAGAAATGCCAACAGTTGAAGATGATGGTTCCCAGCTGTAAAGAGGGAAGTCTTTTTTCGAAAGATGTTCTGACAAAATCAAACAAAAATATGTATTGGTAGGTAAAGAGCAACCAAAGGAAGAGATTCTGGAATAAAAAGACCAGAAGTAAAAGGCGACCTATTGAAGAACAGCCTAAGCCTAAGAAAGAAAACGAGATAAGTAAAACACCAGTTAAGCCAGTTGAAAGGAAAGAACAACCAAAAGAAGAGGTTATGGAAGAAAAAACATGGCGTCCAGGAAAAAAAGTATTGAAAGAAACGAATCAAATCCAAATCGAGGAAAAACAACAATTGGAGTTCTGAAAAATTCAACATTCCGAAGAGAAGAACATACTTAGAAGGATAGAATTTATCAAAAATAAAAAAATATATCGAAAGAAGTCTTTACTCTAGAAAAGCAAATAGAGGCAAAGTTATGGTAATGTTGTGAATGGCGACCAATTGAACAAACGCCCAAGGAAGAAATTACCTTGAAACCAATTCATGAAAAACAAGCAGTTTTGGAAGAAAAGCCCAAAGAAGTCTCTCTCAAACCAGTGCCAAAGACACACACTTATAGTCTGTTGCGACAAATCCTCACTTTCCAAGTCATATTGAGAAATTCATATCTAGGATACAATGATCGCCCCACACGCGCTTCACACAAACACAAACAAATAACTTTAAACAAACAATACAAACAAGTGGTGCTAAAAATCTTCTCCACATATTTATTTCAGGCACACATGAGTCTCTTATACCTGTAACTACCTACACTGTACACAGGCGTGATTGTACCTCCACAGGTACCATTACAACGAAATTTATCCAGAAGACAGGTAAACCAACTTAACATTTAAAAAAATTTATTTAAAAATGCCATGTTTTGCGTTGTGCTCACAGATAAGTACCATTGACCAAAACTAAGATCTTACAGCAAAAGACTTGGATGGAACCTCTCTTTCTATTTCATTCATAGTTTATGAGACAGAGGGAGAGGTCGCAACTGATCTATCAGCGGTATGCCTATACTTAAATTCATTGATATTATTTACACGTAGAATAAGGTAACCTAGGAAGGTAAGGTAGGTACCTAACATTCGATAAATTCATGCAGGTACCTGGTAGGTACTACCTATTAATCGGATGTTTCCGGCAAAAAACCCGTGTAGCAACTCATTTGTTTGAAATGTACCTAAACGTCCAAAGAGTATGTTATATACATATATGAGCTGTGTGAGTACATGGCAATGTTGTGATCGTCGGTGACTGTTGACCTCAGCGCAATGTGCCTACGGCCAGTGGCGTGACAACAAACTATGTTATCCCCAAACAAACTTACAAAATAAACTCCAAATTGTTAGTATGGTTCATCAAATACACTTAACATTTTTCATTAAATATACTTTTTACTTACACTGGTTAAATTGTGCATTAGGTACCGCCGTCTCGGAAACCATTTGCTGGATAACCATACCCCTCCGCCGTATGTCACCTAAAGTTGTTCGCTACGTTGTTTAGCTACTTAGCAGGTGTGGCGGGTTCATCGGGGAAGATATATTCAGGTCTTGGCGGCGATTACGCTGCCTGGCGGGCCGGATCTGGAGAGGTCGGCTTAGGGAGACCCTTTGACCATTCTAGGTGCTCTCAGGTGCTCTCTCTGGTGGGATGGATTCATAAGTTCGTTACTGCTGAATACACTGGCTCCAGATTCCTACTCAACCCTCATTCATTTTTCCTTCCCATAACTTCCTCTCCTTCCTTTCCTTAAAAAGACCTTCCACACAGCATCCCCTATGATGACAAAGACCCTGAGGGAAATATTTTTTTGTATGGGATTTATGTGAAAAAAAAAATAATACCTATATATCTACCTATTAACATCCATTCCAAAAGTAGGCTTCAACGGCAAACGGACGCTCCTCATTGCTCCAATGCATGATGGCGACTAAACTGTGTAGGGACAAAACTTTAAAGTTTCGCCTCTCGAGCGAGATCACTAACGCTCCGCTACGACATCAACCGACTGAATGGCGCGCATTTTAAAAAAGGAAGTCATGCTGCCGCACCCTTTCCTGTGGTGACACATTTATGTATTTGAAAACCTTTGGCCTGTGGTCCAAGGCTGCCAAGATATGTTCTACGCCACTTCACAATAATATGTCAGTAAATTAAATTTTCTTGGATTTCTCTCTGAAACAAAACATGTTAGTATGGTGCAGGCGCATCAGCGCCCTTGAGGTGATTTCTCACAAAAACGGCGCTATATAAATTAGCCAAATATTATTATTTATGGGTGTGACAAAATAGTAAGTACGTATAATCAACATATTCATTACATTATCAAAGGCTTAATAGATTTCTTTTCAATTTTTTTTAAATCCGAAAAAATCTTATTAATATTAGCACTTTCAAAAGAATCAAACCTGAAATCCTTGTCGATATTAGATCTTCAGTAGGAGGGCTGGAATTATTGAACCTCTTTGAAAACTCCTGTAAGAGTAGGCAGTTAGAAAATAATATGGAGGTGGGTGCCTGGGTGGTCGGTACGACATTATAAGCAAGTAGGTTTTGTAAATACGAGAAAACATTTTTCACTCGAAAATAAATATTAGATCACAATTTGTTTATCGACAACAGTAGTCATTGTTGACTCTACTGATTTGGGTACAAATAACACATAAATATGTCACATACTTCACTGAATCTTTGAAGAAATGAATTTGTAACCAATCAATGTTTCTGATTTTCCCTACGAACTATTTTCCTAATGCTTTCCCAGTGTTGCTTTTCTCCAGCTCTTTTCAAGCGTGTATGATATTTTTACTCTGTCCCGTTGGTTTTGGTTAGGTATCACAACACCAATACATCCTGCAGACTTAATATTGCTTATAAGTGGTTTGTTACGTTTGGGGACTTAGCTGGAGTCCCGGAGTTCATGGGGTGAGGTTTGTCCAAGTCTTGGCGGCGTCTTGGCGGCGTCTTGGCGGCGTCTTCTGACCACCAATCCGGCCGGATCAGGAGCGGCCGGTTGAGGAAGAACTTTCCAGTCGGACTCTCTCGACCCATCGCTTTGCACCGGAGTGGGAAGGATGGATTCATCATCCCGTCACTCCTGGATAGACCCCTCAGATATCTATCCACCCCTCGTACACTTTTCCTTCGCAGATCTTTCTCTCTTTCATTTACTTAAAAATATCCTCCACACAGCATCCCCAAAGATTTTTCCGCAGAGCCTCGTGTATGTAGTTATTGTAAAAAAAACTTTTAAAAAATAGTATTGTGATGGTCGGTAAGTATTATGAAGGTCGGTACGTATTGTGATGGGCGGTAAGAATTATGATGGTCGGTAAGTATTATGATGGTCGGTAAGTATTATTATGATTTTCGGTAAGTATTATGATGGTCGGTAATTATTATGATGGTCGGTAAGTATTATTGTGATGGTCGGTAAGTATTATTATAATGGTCGGTAAGTATTATTATGAGGGTCGGTAAGTATTTTTTTTATTTTATTTATTGGGGAAAATCAACAGATATTTTACACTTATAATAAATAACATTAATAATACACATAATATCCAATAACAGATTTTCACATAAGTAATTAAAACTATAATTAAAAAGCAATAAAAAAGTAAGGGTCCTGATTGACATTATGATGGTCGGTAAATATAATGATGGTCGGAAAGTATTACTATGATGGTCGTTAAGTATTATGATGGTCGGTAAATATTATGATGGTCGGTAAGAATTATGATGGTCGGTAAGTATTATGATGGTCGGTAAATATTATGATGGTCGGTAAGAATTATGATGGTCGGTAAGTATTATGATGGTCGGTAAATATAATGATGGTCGGAAAGTATTACTATGATGGTCGTTAAGTATTATGATGGTCGGTAAATATTATGATGGTCGGTAAGAATTATGATGGTCGGTAAGTATTATGATGGTCGGTAAATATTATGATGGTCGGTAAATATTATGATGGTCAGTAAATAGCCTTACTTATTACCTTTCGGAATGTCCTTTCCCTGCAATCAGTTCCACTTTAGCCCATTAGTGCGAACAGCTCATAGGTGCAGATCATTCCAACATAAGATCGTATGTAGAGTAATTCAGAATGGTAAATGGTCACACCATAATTTTTCTACACTCGAAATGAAAATAACGATATAGATATATCAACTATTTTACCGCATTAATTGTAAAACAAAGCTATAATCTTCGCAACAATAGAGAACTCCAGTCCAATTTTTTTATTTTTTTTAATGAATAAAGACCTTCAAACTTAAATAACTGCATTTTTATTTTTATTTTTATAGTTAGTTTTAATAGTTAAAATAATTGTCAAAGTTTTAATTTTTAAAGACTCCCAGAAACGCACCGTATCTATGGTGAATTGTGTGACGTCTTCACCCACCGATAGTTTTTTACTTTTTAAGTTGTCATTTTGAATCAGTGATGTCATGTCGAGGGAAATTTCCCTAGATCTAGGGGAGAAAAATATTTTTTAGGGATAAGGGAAATCAGGACAAAATCTAGGGAAATTTCGAACTCTGGCAAAAATTTTATTACATATGACAATATTACTGGTAATATTTATATATATATATATATATATACGTATATATATTTTTTGGAATTCCTATGAATCTTAATTATTGTTCATGTACTTACATGCAATGTTATTTTTAACACTGACAACTCAAAATGATATTATGGAACGTACCGTCTTCAAAATACCACGCTTGGTACAAATGAGCGGCGGGTTGCTTATGATTTTTATTTTGCAAAGTGTTTTTTTTTTATTTGGAATTCAGTTTCTAATTCAGTGGTGAGTGTATTCGTACTTTTAAATTATTACTTCACGTAGCAAAAAGTGTTTTATTTGGAAAATCACGGTATTATTAGTATATTTACCAAGTTCCGATATCTTTCCAATTAATTATCATATTAATTAACATATAACAGGATTAGTGTTACACAATCGGGTGGCTACGTAGGTAATTGCGTAAATGTGAAATTTCACTTCGAAATCTAGGGAAATAATTTTCTTGGGCTGAGCATCCCTGATTTTGAATTTAAGAAAATGGCGGAATAAAATTAATATAGGATGACTCAATGACTTTTGTGTGAGAAATTGAGGCGTTTTTATTTAAGATTAACTGCTTTTAATATAGAAAAACATTGGTAAAATGTCCACATTTCACCGCTACTGTTATTGTATTTAATCAAAGTGCAATATAAAAACAATAAATCATCTCTTTCATTGCAAATACATGTGACATTGTGTTTTGTGTCAGGCGTTACTTTGTAGATACATTGTTTTATGTATAATACATACAGAAACACTGGTATTTATAATACACTGATCATGACGAGTGTGTAACAACTTGTATAAAAAGCCCTATACTAAAAACAATTTGAAAATACATAACAAAATGTCAAAATAGGACGACTTTAACCTCAAATAGACAAAATTTATTGCAGATTGTCCGCAAATATAGCCCTTTTCGTAAATTGTTGAGGGCCTAAATTATGTTTCAATAAACACAATAACTATTATTTATCTAAATCTCTATAAACAGTATGAAAATAAACCAAAAACACGAAATGTTGAATTGCATAGGTACGTGTGCACTTCAAGTCATTTCAAATGTCAATACAATACAATACACAGGTGACAGGTTAACTGTGACGTCACGGTTAACCATTTCAGTAATGCCAACTTAACGCTGTGTTTTCCGAAGAGGTTTAAAAATGCACTTTTTAATAATTTATTAAAAACTCTGCATTTAATATTATGAAATAAAACTTATATATTCAGAATCAGCGTTTCTTGGTCTATATGAACATATTTTTTTAAAGCCATAATATTTTTCACTGGAGTTCCTTATTGATGAAGAAGGCTTACGGAGAATATATGTAAAACCTTTTCCGAGTTCAGCACTATTTACCAGTTTATTATATTTCACCTAAAAATTGTAATAATAGAAGTATTTCCCACTGTTAGTATTTTCAACAATTGAAATCTAAATAATAATGAAGGTTGGAATATAACTATTTTACCTCATTTATTTAAACGAATACGCTATAATATTAACAATACCTCCTTTCCAGAAAAAAATTGTCAGTATTGATGCAACGATATATCGGAAAACCGATAAATATCGATATTTATCGAAATCGATGATACGCCGATATCGATATATCAATATCGAAAAACTCAATATATCGTATTGAAATATCGAAAAACCCGGCCGAATTAAAATACTCACAAAATCGGGTAAAATGCTATTATTATATCTTTCTGCTCTTGTAAATACTCTAAAAGTAAACATTCTTGAAACACGGCAAGAGATCCAAGGTAAGTGACAATGAGTCATCTACCAATTGTGGCAACTAGTGTTGCTTCTGAACGTCTTTTTCAAAGGCAGGAGCCACTATAACTCAAAGCAGAAACCGGCTACAAGGAAGCAGACTGAAGTTACTATTTTTAAGTTCGATAGCTGGTACAAAATGATGGAATTTTTTTTTTAAATAAATTTGTGAAAAAAAATTTGGATAGGTACATAAAAATGTATGCACTTATCCAAAATTTGTGATTATTCACATAGATAAGAATAAAAAATTACATACATACATAATCGATAAACGTTTCGTATTACTAAAACTACATTTGGATTTCTATAAGTTTAAAATATATATATATATCGATATATCGACCTGATAGACCGATATTTCGATATATCAATATCGACTTAACTCGATATGTATCGATATCGATATTTTTAAAAACCTTGCATCCCTACGCTTGCCGCTAGGTGCGCTAGTGAAATATTTTGACGTTGACTTTCCTTTGACGGCAATTTAAATTTGTATAGTACTTGGCGGCGGTGTTTTGCGCTTTTTAATTTGTATTTTGATCAATGTTGATTTTTTCGGGAGGTTTTTCAATAAACTTTGTCTTATTATTTAGTGAAATATAATACAAGTTCGTTAAATCCTAGCAAAATAAAATGTTCTTAATTACATAAAAAGTTACATATATCATAAAAAAATAATTTTTAAAAATTTACGATTAATTCAGCAAAGTTCTATGATCAAAAAAGCAGTAAGGTCCTGTGTAGGTTACCCATTTTTTTCGATTTCTATAATTCATTCACGTATAATTAAGAATTGATTTCATATAAAATCCATTAAAACATGTAAAAGTAAACCGCACAACTCACGCCGCTAGGAGGCGCTAATTTAGCATGCAGCCATCAGAACGTATGGGAAATGTGAGAGTTTGGAGGTATTATTAATGATATAGGGCATTTACCATGAGTTTAGCGATATTTAATAGCATACTTATTTTATTTCACTATGTATTAATTATGAGTGTAAAAGTGGATACAAAGAATAAATACAGCTTCTTGCCACTGTCATAATGTGGCGTCGGAATCTTGTATTTTTTTTTTAATTTGGCTCCAGAGTGACAATGTTCTTTACGAATAAGGTTTCGACATGTCACCTTACCGTTACAATTGTTCTATCAACATCTACATTAGCTCAATACTGAAACATAAATAGTAGAAAAGACTAATCATTTTTACTACGGAATTCTTATATTTATAAGATCCTTTGTATCTTTGTGCTTCTTGGTTTATTTTAATTGCCGCCTTCAAAACGTCTTGACAAAATTGTGCGTGGGTTTCTCAGCAGGTGAGTAAGTATGGGTGCCAACCGTCTATGACTTGTTCCTAATATGGACACGAGGAAGGATCAGCTATGCGACACTACTCACGAAAGTGTGCTGTGTTCGCGGTACAAGCTATAGACACTAAGCTGTTAAAATATAATGCAAGGAATCGAATACGTGACAAAGGGAATAAGCAACCGACCTTTTTCTTCAAATAACATGGAAGCATTCCAATATCAATTAAAAAACGTTATAAAATAGAAAGTAGTTTAAGTATTTCTAATTGCCAGCAAAACTGGGTGTAAAACATGAAAAATTTCATGTTTACGTTTATACATAATGAGATTATTCAAGTAATTGAGAAATATATATTATTTTAGTACGTACGAGAATAATAACCAAAAAAGTTGGAATAATTTTAAGTTAGGGACTTTGACATGTGACTGTTTTGAAACTCGCTTTGCTCTTGTAGTTCAACGACAAATAATAATAAAGATCAAACTTTGAGCTGTGCTCGAACCTCGATCAAGTAACAAATTGCTATATGACCCCATTATTGAGATTCTAGCTGTTTTATTTTCGGTACGAATGTGTTATTTGTCTTAAGCCGTAATCCAAAATACGAAATCACACGAGACGTGATATTAAAAGAAGTCGTAAATTCTTTTACATTACAGAGCTGTTTTTATTTAACACTTTTTGGATATTTCGCCGTAAAAATGTCGTTTATTCCACGCATTCTGATATTTATAAATAATAATACATAAATGGGTTATTTGAAACATTCCTCGAGCGATGCGAGGTACTCGTAGGTAGGTAAGTCTGTGGAACACACGGCCGAGCTTACCGAACAAACAAAAGTGGACAATAACAAAAGACAGTTTGGTGACATTTGACACAAGCCGGTGTGATTATCATACAATGGCTACCGTCCTATTGGAGGGAGGCGGAATTGAAAAAGAACTAAAAATTGTCGAAAATATATCGAGCGGAAAACACTTTGTTGTTCTCGCCGCGGCCGAGACAATGGAAGTTCTGGAGTAGAGCCGTAGAAGTGGCTGGGCCGGTGCGCGGTGGGGCCATAGCTGTAAGGTGCCATATTCCTGGTTAAAAAACTGTTTCGACTGCGAATTAATTCCTTTCTTTCTGAAAAGTCGAGCTCTTGAATACTGATTTATTTCCCTCGGAAGAAAACATAAAACTGAGGCGTGTTTCTCTTTATCTTTTGTCTCCGATTTGGAAAAACCCTCGAAAGATTTATTGATTATCACAAATTATATCTACGTGATTTATACTCGATGTGATTCGCCACTAGCGTGCATTTAGTGTTGGTTGCGCCTGGTGAAAGGCAATTTGCATAGCCGCTTTTCACTGCATTATTGTATTAATTTTTAACCCTTCCAGTCTTATGCGTATTGGTACTTATCCCATCCGAAATAAATCTACCGGTGTAGATTAATTTAAGACGTAAATACAAACGATTGGTTTCATGTCTACCACTGAAAGTCTAACATTTGTGCAAAGATCACAACAAAGGATAATATTTTAACTTCAACGTTTACTTTAGCAAACGTCTCTGTGACTCAATTTAAGTTGATAAGATCGAAGATATTTAGGTTTTTTTAGGGAGCACACGCCAATATACTAATATTCAGTTAGGTGGTAGGTAGGTACCTATTGGCGGACTGAAAGGGATACTCAAAGGAATAGATTTTTATTCTCTAAACTGTTCCGATATTAATCCTAAACGAAGTTTCTTATGTTATGATATGCAAGGCGTGCGTGAGTAAAATAATATAGTGAGTTATGCAATATGAAAAACTATAATACAGATTTTATTGTCCCATGATTTCCGTTCATAAAGATTGATTATTTTTGCCATCTTATTAACATTGAACCCCGATCAGCAGTAATTTTGACAACCATTGCAGTTTTGCACGTATTCCGGGCGTGGTGAGTGTTAAGCCTGGATACGCCCAACGAAGGAGTAACGTCATGCTTACCTATTGACGATGTCATCGTGAAAAAACAGGAGATAATAGCGACCCGATCGCTGTTGGGAGGTTTCGAACCAGGAGCCGGTGGCGGTGGCCGAAAAGCAAGATTCCTCGCCGATTTTTTTTTATCATTTAGCCGCCAAAATAATGTATACACACAATGTGCTCCCGATCAATATTGATTACGGCAGTAGCCAGTAATGGTGGGCCCTGCTACAGGCCGAAGCTGCGGGCCCAAGGCCAAAAAAATACAGAATAAATCAGGGCGCTTTTGTAAAAAGGTCTTGGGATTTCATGTCTGCTCGCAGGGGACGGATAGGTTGATAACACCTTTTGCAGCTGGATCGGTGCAATTCGCTTTTTTTCTGGCTGCTGCGGGGATATGGCTATACACTTGGTCGCTGCTTCGCATCCCGGTCACGTCGGCTTCCGTGAGAGTGGATGTATGTACACGATTAGTGGGAGGTGGTGGGGCGGGCGTGGAGCGAGGGGCGGGGAAGGGGTGGAGGGCGGCGAGGACGGGGGAAGGGATGGGTGCAGGGGGAAAACCTCCTCAGGAACATATCCAACATCGAAGTCTTTCACACCGTTCGACGATGGCATTTAAGTTATAGGTACCGTCATTATTATTGGACAGGGGCCTTTGGTAATGAAATGACCCACGTGTTTTACATGATTTTATGAGTAGCTTTCGTAAATCTAAACTTCATTACGTCTTAATGAAATCCTTGATGTTAAAAGATCTGATCTCATCAGCTTTAGCCGGCGTAAATAAGATACTTTTGGCTGAAACTATTCCTCAATCAGATTCCGAGTATGATTAGGCCAAGTCTCAGAACGATCATTATTATTGGACTGCGTTGTGAGAATTTTTGTTCAAATTTTATTTATTTTTTCTGTGATTCAGAGCAATAGTAGACAAGCACGTAGAACACGAGTGGTTTGAAAATATCTAGCATAACCCTAGAACAATCGGAATGCTGCGTTGAACACCCCTCGTGGACTGGTAGAAACAGACAAACCAACGTATTGTTAATTATTGCAACAGTACGTAGACTGCAACAAAAGAATATATTAGATTCTTATCGGAATTAGTTGGGAGACACCACCTTTTGGATTATCAATTATTGTCTTCGTAAAATCACCTAGATTTAACTGGAGTATCTTAACATGACTTCGCCTGATTATTTAGATGCCAAATAATTACTAAGAAAGGCTAAAGGCATTAAAAGATTTTTTTTTTTTTTTTTTTTTATTTTAGTTTATTTAGGAAACAAACAGTTATACATATTTTATAAGAAAGTAACATATTACATGATTACATTAACCAGCGAAGTTTCCGCTACAATTTATAATATATAAACATGGATTAAAACATTAAAGAAAACATAAAGTGGTAGAAAAAAAAGAAAAATATATATATATACAACAGAAATGAAAGAAAAAAAAAAAAAACACACACACAAATTAAAGCATATGGGATATATAAATTATCCAAATATTATTATTATAATAAAAAGAAGGAAAACCAACATAATGAGAATGAAAAAAATAACATGCAGCAGGGGTGGAGAGTTCGTAATTAACAATTTGTTTTAATTTTTTCTATTATGGATTTAATAAATTGGCCTGAGGACAAATGGAAAATATCAGCGTCGTAAAAGATATCATTGTATTTTGTGCACGTCCTTCGGAGAAACGAATGTTGTGTGTAATTTGTTTTTGAGTGTGGGATGTGGAATAGTTGGTTTGACCTTGTGTTTCTTATTGGACAGTGGAAATTAATGTGTTCTAGAAGATAGTTGTTGTCAACAACGTTGTTAATGATTTTGAATAAAAATTTTTGGTCGGATATATTTCTTCTATCTTCTAAAGTTGATAAATTATGGAATGTTAATGAGTCTTTTAGGTTTTCTGAAGTTCGAAAGGATTTAAAGTCTAGGTGTTTCAATATCTTTTTTTGAATTCTTTCTAACCTTTCAATATTTACTTTGTATTGGGGATTCCATATGACTGATCCGAATTCTAATATTGAGCGAACAAAAGAGACGTACAGTATTTTGATTACGTGTGGAGACCTAAATGGTTTGGTCACTCTTATGATGAATCCTAGAAGTTTGTACGCCCTGTCACAGATGGAATTTATATGTGTTCGGAAAGACATTCCGGAGTCCATTATTATTCCTAAGTCCCTCACTTCACAACATCTTTTTATCTCTACGTCATTGATTTTGTACGGGAATATTAGGGGGTTTATGCTTTTGGTGAATGATATTGTGTTACATTTTTCCAGATTAAGGAACAGTTGGTTGTTAGCACAATATATTCCAAGCCTATTGATATCATCTTGCAATTCTAGGCTGTCATTAATATTAGTGATTTTTTTGTAAATCTTAGTGTCATCAGCAAAAATTTGGAATTTGGAATTTTTAAAGCATTTACCTATATCATTGATATATAAAATAAACAAGAGAGGTCCGAGATGTGATCCTTGCGGGATTCCTGAAGGTATACTGTAAAAACGCGAGGAGAAACCCTTAGCTCTAACTGCTTGACTTCTGTTTGTTACATATGATTTGATCCATCTGAGAAGGTCACCATTAATCCCGATTTTTAACAGTTTCTTCAGAAGCAGGTCAATGTTAATTTTATCAAAGGCTTTTGAAAAATCCGTATAGATAGAGTCTACTTGATTTTTACCACCCATAGAATTTAAAATAAAATCTGTGTATTCCAGAAGGTTTGTCTCGACCGACCGTTTTCTGAAAAAGCCGTGTTGATTTTTAGATATGATTGTTTGTACCGCCGGAAAAAGTTGATCGATCAAGAACTATGTTTTCCATGATTTTGCTGACAATTGGGAGTTTGGAGATGGGCCTGTAGTTGGTAATGTTAGTTTTGTCCCCGCTTTTGTGGATTGGTGTAATGAGTGCTTGTTTCCAGACGTTGGGGAAGTTGCCTTCTTCAAATGACATTTTGAATAGCAAGGAGAGAGGATAAGCCAATTGGTCCCGGCATTTTACATAAAATATGGATGGAATTAAATCAGATCCCGCACTTTTATTCGGATCAAGTTTTTTTAAATAACTAAGTACACATGATTGATTGAAGTTAATATTGTGGATATGTAGATTAGAGTTGTCGTCATCATTCTCACAGTTTATAAGATTGAGGCGAGGGTTGGAATTTTCTACAAAAACTGATCTAAAATAATCACTAAAATGGTCGCATATGGATTGTCCATCATTGCAGGAAATATCTCCAAGATACATTTGCTTTGGTAAATCGGAAGAGGATTTCTTTGATTTAACAAATGACCAGAACTGTTTGCTGCACTTTTTTATTGAATCTTCTGCCGTCATAATGAAGTTTTCATAACATTCTAACGCGATCTTCTTTTGACGATTTCTCAGTACTGAAAATGATTGGTAGTCAGCCAGGTTCTTGTATTTTTTCCATTTCTTGTGATATTTTAATTTCTCTTTTACAATTTTAATATGTGGTAAAGTGTACCAGGGGGGAAACCTTTCTAAATTACCGTTAATTTTTTTTTCGGGGATATATTTGCGAATAATGTCATTTATGATATTGTAAAAATCTAATACGGCTTTTTCGGTATCCTTACCTTGAAATTGGAGTTTCCAATTTATTTTGGATAATTCCTCAGTGATTTGACCGTAATCACCTCGGTGAAACATTTTAACTGTCCTAGATGAGCTGGAGAGAGACGGTACAGTAACAGGTGATAACTCTATGTCTAATGCTCTGTGATGTGAATCTTCAGGCGTCAGAGGTTCGGTACAATGGGTTATACTACATTTTGAAATATTTGTCATGATTAAATCAAGAATTCGTTTGTTTGTATTGGCTATAGAATTGAATTGGTGTAGTTGGGTGAATGAAAGGAAGTCTACCAAGGCACAGCTAGCAGTGTCTTCTGGAAAATTTGGTTCTAATTGGTTTTGCCCTTCGGTTAACTTCCAGTTTAGTTTGGATATATTGTAGTCTCCAGCTAATAAAAACAATCCTTCCGGGTGATTTGCGTGCAGGTCTGATGTGGTGTTGAAGTGATGAGTTAGGTTGTGGATGTAGTTGGTGTTTTGTGGATGATATGTGCAGCAGATATATAAATTTTTGAGTTTATTATTGTTACCTAGTATTGGCACTGATATCCAGATCTCCTCAGTACACGTAGACCAGGGAATTCTCTGAGCCTTCAGAGATTTGGATGTTGCAATTAGTACCCCCCCTCCCTGCTGCTGTCCAGACAAAAAGTAGTTCCGATCCTCTCTAAATACATCATACCTATTGTCAAACAATTCACTGTCGAGGATTGATTTATTTAGCCAAGTTTCACATATAAGATAAATATCGTAATTGTTCAAAAGGACCTGATTTAAGAAGCTATGAGTTTTTGTGCGAAGACCTCGCACATTTTGAAAATATATGTTAAGCATTTTTAAATATTATGTTCGTACTCGCGTAGATACTCGCGTTGTGAGATTACAATTCTTCATTTCTTTGATTCTTCTGAATTAAAATAATCTCGATATTAACGATATCAGATCAATCAAAATAGGCAAACACCTCACATTTAGGCTTGTTGAAAAAGTATCGATAAATCGATATTTTTAATTCAATATATCGATATTTTTAGCCGATATATTTTGATCCGATATATCGATACAAAATATGCAATGTCGAAAATTGTATCAAAAACGATATTTTTTTTAAATTCACGTATTTAACGTCACTAGAATCCAAAACCGTATATGAACGAACGGAAAAAAGTAACTGTATTGGGTCATGACATCTGGCGGTTGAAATTTTAACTATTAATAGCTTAAAAATCTATTGTCTTTGCATTAGTATTTGTGATCACCTATACAATCTCATGTGTGTACGTACATAGAAATGTATGCTATTTTTCGCCATTTTTTTCTAAGCCACTCCTATGTGTTGGTTCCCAATTGTCTATGATTATTGACTATACCTTGTTCCAAATACGAAATCCTTTTTGACAGATTAATACGCCAATAAATGTTACTGAGACGCATACAAACTTTGTATGCGTCTCAGTTTACATATAAGTTAGAAGACAGCTTTTTAGTTTTTTGATATTTTTGTAATTATTACGTAATAAAAATGAATAGTGATAAAAATACCTTCATTTTTATTGAGATTTTTGTACATTAAAAAAAGCAAATTGTGTACAAAAATTACTATTGATAATGTTGAGCTGAATACATTGTTATTTTAAAAACGCAAAATCTCTTGAAAATTAGACCGATATATCGATATTTTTTCCTCGATATATCGACGTCGATATTGATATTTTAATAAATATCGATACATCGAAATTTTTTTTCACTTTTGACATCCCTACTTACATTATCATAAATAAAATAGTTATTACTAAATAAAAAATATGCAATATTAGTACGTGAGAAGTTATAAAACAATCTCCCACCAAGTATCAAAATAATTCAATCATTTATATTATTAATTAATAAGCGCATTGAGTCAATCAAACCTCGGCTTAAGGAATTTTAAGGAATTAAAGAACCGACTAGTATTCAGAAAAGCATCATCACAAATATTACTAAAAAACCTTACCCATACCTTGAAATTGAACTGTGAAAATCCTCCATCCAAAATCTAGTTCGCCTCAGCACTGGATCTCCTAGTGAAGAGGACTAAGAACATAATACATCTTATATTATATATATATATTTTTACAGTGAATACCGCACAAGAATCTCAACTGCTCCCGTCTGGAGCCAGTGAGACTATGGCATCCCCAATTGGGGTATGTTGTGAGGCTGAATCTTACATTTCATAAAATTACGTTGTAATTAATAAAAATAAATTTAATTTATTAATTTAAAGAAATTGCGTGCTGACGACGATATCTGCATAATGTTTGAAACCTAACCTCGCTTGTGTCAAGTAGACGCATAAACATGAGCTAAAAATAAATATAAAAGTGGGTTCCTTCCTCATTGGACATGATTATGATGCATGATAAGACTTTCACATTCGTACCAACGGATAAAATCTTTCTAAGTACATCAGATAGTTAAACTTCTGTTTCATAAGAACTTTTAATAGTATGTTTCAAACCTGCAGTCGACTGTTAAACTAACAACACTGTTAAATTGATATCTGTACAAATTGAGTTGTAAGCAGCCCCAGTGTGCATTAGTTATGATAACAGACGATAAAGGCTTCACGTAGGTAAAATGCACCGAAGCCTGTCAGGGTATACGGGTCCGTTTCACTGCAGATCAATAAACTGTATTATTATGCAATTATGCACATAATATAATGGTTACCAGCTTAATCAAACACACTGATCGATGCATTATATTATGAATAATTAGCAATTGCGTGTCATCTATTTTGGTCTACGCAATTTTACGGTGAAATAATCACACGAACAAGATAGGGCCAATTGTTTTCAGGACTATTCGTCAAATACTACTAACTGTTACCCTAAAGAAATGTAGCTCTGGTAGCTCACGAGAAGATAAGATGAGAGGATAAGATCAAGAAGGTTTCCACTATAAGGAAATAAGGTAATTTTTTTTCCAAAAAGCAATCACGAATCACATACTTAATAACTACGAAGAATTTTTCAACTTTTTTTTGTGGCCAAGAAAATCTAAGATGCACAAGGCACATACTTATTAAGTATGATTCAGAAAATTAACGATATTTGGTGGTGCATTTTAGATAGAGAAAAATCATTTTTTAATGTATTTGTGCACAAGTGGTGCACACCGATAATGGTACTATTTTGTTCAAGGGTTCGTACCATAAGAACACCGGGTCTAGGTAAATTGACCGAATTTCAATTTTTCTAAATCAATTTTTCGAATTCAATTGTTCGAAGTGCAATTTTTTGGACTTCAATTTTACGAAAACATATTTTTCGAACATCAATTGACCGAAACACTAGTTTGTCGAATTGATATAAGTATGTATAAAGTACGTACATAAGTATTTTATTATAGGATGGACAATATCAACTAACCTAACCTAACCTAACCTAACCTAGCCTTAACCTAACCTAACCTTAACCTAACCTAACCTAACCTAACCTTAACCTAACCTAACGTAACCTAACCTAACCTAACCTAACCTAACCTAACCTAACCTAACCTAACGGTATCTCGATATTCATAAGCAAGTGAAATATATATATTTTAAAAGTTAATTAACAAATTCGAAAAATATGTCTTTCGGTCAATTCGGCTGTTCGAAAAATTAGTCTTTCGAAAAACTGAAATTCGAACAATTGATTTCGAACAATTGATTTCGAACAATTGATTTCGAATAATTGAATTCGAAAAACATGTCTGCTCCCAAGAACTACCGCCCGCAGTTCCTTATTCCCCACAAAAGTCCTACGATATAATTCCATCTAAATTAAACCGTGTTCAGACTGCCCAGTTAAAAAGACTCACTTATAACGGAGTCCTAGTGATTGATCCTTGTGGATATCGGGTAAAATCATCGGAAACATTTTTGCATGATGGTGATCATTATAATATTACGTACTAGAAAAAGTAACATATGATTTATATGCTCAGAATGCAACTAAATGTTTATTTTTTTGTTACTTTTCAATGTTATATTAAGAGTCATTATTTTAGTTGTCTGTGTTCTCGCCTGGCAGGCAGTATACCCATTTAATATCCGGATGTTATAAAGTATACGATGATCAAGGAACGTGTAAATATTACAGAGCACGTAAGCTGTCATGCGGGTCACCTGCAAAGAAGATACCCGAACTATCGCTCCACCGGGGAATGTTGCACAGAGGTCTGCTTGACACCTAGACACTGGCAGACTTATGCTTATAATGCGGTTAATCGACGCGTTAACTTCACATACAAGCCTTTCTCTAATAGTAATGCGGACAAACCAAGAAGCATTTTTTGATAAGAAATATCACCTCTGTTATAGAAACTCTCAGTATCATTCAGAATTAAAAAAATATATAGTTTTCAAGATATTTGCAACCTTCCTGCTTACAAATATTTTATTTTTATATATTACGCTTAAAATAGATCCAGTGCGTGTCATCTAATATAAAAAAATACATTTTTACGTTTTATTTAAATAAATGAAGACAATATAAGCGAAACTCAATCGAAAATCTGGAAACAGAAAAATCAGAATAACATATTGACACCTCTGGGACTCGAACCCAGGACCTCTTGCTTTCCGGGCAAAAGGTCCTGGGTTCGAGTCCCAGAGGTGTCAATATGTTATTCTGATTTTTCTGTTTCCAGATTTTCGATTGAGTTTCGCTTATATTGTCTTCATTTATTTAAATATTACAATTTGAGGTTTTACTCATAAAGTTAAAAATTAAAAATAAAAAAAATTTTACGTTTTAATTTATTAAATACATATTTTTAACGCTTTTCTTTTCATTTTCTTAAATTAGGCATTACTAATTTCATAGTTAACTAAGTTGTACATTTGGATTCCTATAGGTACAGAAAATAATTCCGTGTTTTGGTTTGTTATTTTTTTTTAAGTTTGATGTTTTCTATATGTCTTGAATGGTATGTGTGGAAGTCTTTATCGTATTGTAGTTTGTCTCTAAATTAAGTAGTTAGTAAATTATTACTAACTTTGTGGATATAAATTGTAACATGGAAAATACTTTGTTCATTACTCATTAATCAAAATTTCTTAACTCTACCACAGCCAGCAGGGGCTGAAACGATTCCTGCGCAAAGGATTAATACATAATGTGCCGTTAAAAAAAATGTGAAAAAATCGTTGATCGTAGAAAAAATATTTTGTCAAATATAGGTAATATTCCCTGCCCAATAAATGGACAAATAAAAAAAATTAAAAAAATAAAACATAAAATTGGATTTCTGTGCTTTAAATTTTAAATGCAAAAAAAAATCTTGGCGTCGTCGGCCGACCCACTTGGTTACGGACGTTATGTTTGGCATCTTGGCGTGTCGAGAGTTGAGCATATTCTGTATTGGTTTATATTTATTACACTTAAAATTTGTCGCATTGCTCTATTCTGGATTATTTGGATTTTTTTATGGTACTTAGATATTAAAGCGATTTAAAATTGTTATTATCTTTTTTATTTATTTAACCAGTTTCAACCAACTTTAGTCTGGTACAATTTGTCCATAAAGGGTTTATGTAGATACATTTTTGGCAGGGGGTATCAGGGTTAGTAAACATGATTTAAAATGCATTCATCGGTATTGTTAAAAACTGATTTTACATATTGTAAGATTTAAATATTTTGGATTTTATTACACCTTTATATAGATATTTCTTTTTAAACCTACCCCTTATAGATTAAGAAAAATGTAGAGCGAATGAACGAGGAAATGTGAATGGTAGAATAAGTCGGGGACGCTCAATTCAATTCAATTTATTTATTCTTTAAAAACATTACAAAATTTAAAATTTTAATGCGTTTTAAAAACAAAAATTAACAGTATTACCTTAAACATTAAATTAAATATATAAATGGTAGGCAAAAAAGAAAAAAAAACTATATAAGTTTTAATTGAGCTTGCCTTTTAAAGGCAGCTTCACTGACGCTAAATATGTCGATATCCGAATTAATTCTGTTCAACAGCGAGATTGCTCTCCCGACTGGCATAACCATTGGCAAGTTAGTTCTGCAAGCCGGGATATAAAACAGTCTATGCTGTCGATGACGGAGATAACCATCGGGAACATAGAAACTAATGCTCTCCATGATAGCCGAGTTTTCGAACCTTCCACGAATCAGTCTGAAGAAATGTGTTACAATGAGCACATCCCTTCTGACCCGTAGAAGGTTCACACCGAGCATGCCCAAGAGAAAGTGGGCAAGAAAGACATGGCACGACCAAGTGAATCAGATACTTGAGTCGGGTCATGCCAAGAGTCAGAATTATAGAAGAACATGTATGAGACGATGTATGAATGTGAACGAGGCAAGGAGTGTACGCCAAGACCGAGTTGTTTGGCGTTCCGTCCTCTCCCTATCCATCTTTTCATCCTCACAACATTCCTCAAATATGGTTGCCATAGATCTACGGTCTACAGGATCCGGATAGTTCTATAAAAGTAGTCCTTCGTTGAGTAGTTATAGTACTTTCCTAAGGTCCACCAAGTAGTGATTTAAAATAAATAATTTGTGAATTGGCCCACTGATGAACCTTGTGGTCTGGACTTTCTGATGTATTGATTTGTGTTTTGTACAAAAATATTCACGAAATCGTCATTGATGTCATAAGATATAAGAATTTGTTCTGGTGTTGCGAAAATGTTTGCAAATGCAGACCATTTATTTTACACCATGGTTCACAGACTGTCCTAGCCTAAACGCAACTTTATCACCATTAACAAGCCTTCGAGCAAAAATGACTCATTCGTTAAGAATACAAAGGCGTCATTCTCGTTGACTTGAACCAGTCGATTGTTATGTCGTTGTGTTGTGTTGATCCGCGAAGTTCCCTGCAATTACACATCAACGACAAAAGACACGTTTACACTTCATTTAGGAGACACAACACTTCCACCTCCAGTGGCACTGGCACTTACACCGCCGAGCTAAACGTCCCTAACTAGAACTGCGATAACACGATAACCACACTCTTGTTTGCTTTGTTGTCAATGCTTCGCAATAAAATAAACATTTTGCCGACAACTGTTGTAGTTTCACATACTTTAATGGGTTGTAAATATACTGGTAAATTACATACTTCCTAGAATAAATAATATTACATGATACATGATGATACAATGGTTAAATCATCAGTTTTAGTACCAACTCTTCTTGTTTTGGTGTCCTCTTCTATCGGCGGATGACTATCATCACTGCAATCATGACCTTGCAGACTGCAGTCAGGGTTTATCGGTGGCCCGACAGTTGATCTCCCAGCAGTTGGCACACCGAAATGATATTTTTTGGACATTATTTACCAATTTCAAACCTAAAATCGTCTTCAAAAATAGCTTTAATAATAAGTTGGTATGGATATCGAACCAATTTATTTTTTTTATTTTTTTGTACTGGAATGTTCAGTATATAGACAAGTAGTTCTTTCCTTGGTGCTTTTGAATGAAAATAGGTTTGAAACATAAATTTTTCGCTGGTACATTCCTCTATGGACATTGGACACCTCTTTGGGGCACTTAGTTATATTTTGTGTAAGTGGGCATACCGTATTTCCCCAAAAACGACAGAATATTGTATATAAGTATGCCGGGGGTCAACTGTCGGGGGATCAACTGTCATGCAAGGATGCAAGCGGATATATAGTAGGTAAAGCGGATTTACAATATGTAAAACGGTATCTAAGACAACATGAATATAAACAACACGATTCTTTCAATGATCATCTACGAACTATGGAGTAGGATTGTTGAAAAAGTATCGATATTTTTAATTCAATACATCGATATTTTTAGCCGATATATTTTGATCCGATATATCGATACAAAATATCCAATATCGAAAATTGTATCAAAAACGATATTTTTTTTTATTTATGTAACTAAAGTCACTATTATCCAAAACCGTATAGAAACGAACGGAAAAAAGTAACTGTATTGGGTCATGACATCTGGCGGTTGAAATTTTAACTATTAATAGCTTACAAATCTATTGTCTTTGCATAAGTATTTGTGATCACACTGATCATTAATACTATTTCATATGTGCAGGTACATACACAGAAATGTATGCTATTTTTCGCCATTTTTTTCTAAGCCACTCCTATGTGTTGGTTCCCAATTGTCTATGGTTATTGACTATACCTTGTTCCAAATACGAAGTCCATTTTAACAGATTAATACGCCAATAGAATGTTACTGAGACGTATACAAACTTTATATGCGTCTCAGTTTACATATAAGTTAGAAGACAGCTTTTAAGTTTTTGATGTTTTTTTAATTATTACCTAATAAAAATGAATACTGATAAAAATACGTTCATTTTTATTGAGATTTTTGTAAATTAAAAAATCACATTGTGTATAAAAATTACTATTGATAATATTGAGCGGAATACACTATTATTTAAAAAACGCAAAATCTTTTGAAAATTTGACCGATATATCGATACATCGATATTTTTTCGTCGATATTGATATTTTAATAAATATCGATACATCGATATATCGATTTTTTTTTCACTTTCGACATTCCTACTATGGAGAGTCCTGACGGGATCTAATGGGCGTTTCACGTGATGCTTTTTTCATACCGATTCCCATACGGAAAATATATTGGAAACCATATGAAAAATCTTTATTTTACTCGATCAATATTTTCGATAGTTGCCATTAGGGAATACATAATATTTTGGGATGTGGATGCTAAATCATCAAACCTTGAATATTAGCATAGATCACATGGAAGTATCTGCTATTTGACTTGGCTAATTCACTCAACAAATCATAAAAAATATGGGCAAATTTATAAGATATGGAAAATATACCTGGCTATTCAGATATAGTCATTAAACACGGTTAAAGCCATTTCAAGTAACGTTACAATTCTGAATGAAAAAATAATTACAAATAGTACATAATTTTAATAGTTCTATCATCACGGCTTTCAGCATTTCTGAATGTAGGTATAAATTAAAGCAAATTTTGAATGAAATAAACGGAATATGAGTTCTAGGCCGCTGGCTAGTTAATGGCTTTAAAGAGTTGTAGATACTCTCAGTATCGCCCTGATGAAAAACCACCCTTCAAAATCAAAAGGTGGCTTAAAATGGCATTTTCCTTGTTTAGTGACCAGATCTGAATAGCCAGTCACCATTTTTTTTAATTTAATTTAATTTTAATGTACAATTTGGGGGGCGGGTATGGGTACCGCTGCCCCGGGAACCATTTATTGGACAACCAACACCCCTGCCACAGGTCACCCCAAGTGGTTTGCTACGTTTGGTAACTTAGCAGGGGTGCCCGGGTTCATGCTATGAGGTTTGTCTAGGTTTTGGTGGCGGATACGTTTGCCTGATTGAGGGAGACCTATTGACCTCTCCAGCCGGATTCTCCCGACCCTTCGCCTTGCACCGCAGTGTGAGGAATAGATTCATATGTCCGTCACTCCTGGCCACACTGTCCTCCAGATTCCTACCCACCCTTCATACCTTTTTCCTTCCTTTCCCTTAAAAAACCCTCCACACAGCATCCTCAAAGATGACATAGGCCCCTAGGGAAATTATATTCCTCGGTGCCTCCTGTGGAGAGCTAATGTAAAATTTAAAAAAAAAAAACAATTGGCCCTAATCCCACAATAAAGCCGTAGTCCCACTGGCTCCGGGGTGTTTGTACTCTTGTGCAATATTAAACGTAGAACCATATCAACACATTTCCATTCTGCATGCTTTTTGTTACGAATCTCTTATGGTGGTCTGCTATCTTGCAAGGCTCCTATATGATTTGAATGAACGTAGGACAGAATACCGTTTGTTAATTTATTTCCCAAATCTTTGGGATATTTTGTCTTGCCTGCTCGATAATTTCTTTATCTATTTTTGGCCAACTTAAAATATTTCATTTATCTAATTTTCTGAATTTACTCATAAACAAATTGAGGAGTTTTTCATTTTTTAATTTTGTCTAATTAAACCACGTGTCATTTATTTATTATTCATCTTATAAGTGTAACAAAGGGCAACCATTTCGTATTCTGTGACAGCAGGTCAAGAAACAAAGTGTGGGGTTAAATTCACCCCTTGCGAACTTCTGGGACTCGTGCCCGAAACTCGTTAAATTAAAAATCTTTGCCTATTACTGAAAGGTGGTAGCTAACTTTTATTTATTCTTTTATTTCCTACCCTTTCGCCAAACCGAGGGCAACCGGCCCCGAAAAACTGTTAATTAAATATGCCTCTGAAAAAAAATGGAATAAAAAGTGTTACATTTGCAAAACACTTTATGCGAAATATGCAAAGGGTTATGCGAAGCTTCTGTTACATTATTTTTAATGCGCAGTTTAATGAAAGTTATGGCAGTGAAAAATCAGAACATTTTCAATAACACTGTGTACATTAACTTTTTATGGCCGACTTAGAGCGTTAAAAAATCATTTTATTTTCAAATAGGTACCTACCTAGTAGGTAGTAGTACCTATAATTTAAAGGTTCGTCTTTGGTGTTATATATCCACTAAATAGGTATTTAAATACTGAAATTGTTAAAATGGACAATCATTTTTACAGAAATTACAAACGTTATATTTGAGTACCTAATACAGGTAATAAATTTGTTAGAGATTATATTGAATAAAAATAAAACGTATATTACCGAAATTCACACTCATCAAAATAAATCTGATAAATTTATTCATTTTCATTTCATTTGTGAAATGCAGCCCCAATTTTAATGACCCAAAAATGCAACCGATTCGTGCGAATTTATGAAAAACGTTTAAAAAATATTAAAATATTTTTAAAATTATTTATGAAATCTGTGCATAAATTCTGAGTTGAAAACATTTAAATAATGTTCTAATGGGTAAATTTATTTATTATTTGTACAAATATTAAATTTGTACAAATTGTACAGTATTTGGTTGATTCAGTTTTCGGATTCCATTGTGTAATATTAGAAGTAGGGTTTTATTTCAGTGGAAAATTCTGGGACTATCTGCCGTATTTATTAGGTACCTACTTCTTATTGCCCAGAATACATAACTCAGTTTGGGAGGCGGGTACGCTGCCGCCCTGGGAATCATTTATCCGGGTCTTGGCGGCAGTTGAGCCTGCATATCTACTGCGAGGCAGGTCGGATCGGGAGAGACTGGTTAAGGGTAACCAAAGATATTGAAATATAAGAGATGTGCTATCTGCAGTTTTTACTAGGTGGGACTGCGCTTTCGGGTGTCGCCGATATTTTTTACCAATTAACAAATAATCTAAATGAACGAATAAACCAAACGAACGTTAAAATAACTGAACGAATTCTTTCCGTATTCAAACTATGTTGTTAACCAATACTAATGTACAGCGCTCTTGAGGCGATTTTTCGCAAAAACAGCGCTATATAAGTTGTCCAAATTTATTATTATTTATTATTATTATTATAATGCACACCTTCAAAAAATCAACGAAATGAACCAATTCTTTTCGTATGCAAACTACCCTGATTAGGTCGTAGTCCGCCGACAGTTGCGCGGACATCATAGCATATCTCTTTTGTATTTGAATATCTTTGAGGGTAACCTTTTGACCTCTCCAGCAGAACTCTCTCGGAACATCGCCCTCACCGCAGTTGGAGGGATGGATTCATACGTCCGTCACTCCTGGACACATTGACCCCTAAATTCCTACCTGCCCCTCGTAAAAATTTTAAACAGGAAATCGTTTCAAATTTCATGATACCAGAGCTCTCCGTTCGTGAGTTTTTTCTGCTTTTAACTGATGGTTAAAAGAATCTGTTTAAATAGTACGAACATTGAAAATATCTCGGCACAATAAAGTTCTCAATGAAACCCTTTTCTTTTTGTCCCTTGGCTTACCAAATATGACTGCTGCCTTTTATAACGCGTCACCGACCAGGCGCCATAAATAAGCCCGAAAGTTTTAATTGTTTTATTTTTTAATAAAAGTCTATCCCAGGCGTGGTATGCGCTTTCACTGTAATCGCTTACCTTTTTAAACAACTCTAAAGTAGATATTTTGTCCTACTTGTGAACTTCAAGGGCCCTTGCAGTGTGCTATGTGACTACATTTCAAACCTAGGTTTAAAATACGTAATTAATTTTAAAACTTCTTTTTAAACATTTTTGCTTTTTAACGGTTTTAAATATCTATTATATCTTTTTTACTGCCCACAGTCCGACAGAATGTTGCAATTTACGTACGACTTTTCGACTTCTAGGCTCCAGATAGACCAATGAAATTTTTACCTATCTGTAATTATATTTCATTAATGTAAACATATGAATCCAAAACATCCTTTCTGAACGAAAGATCCTCTCTGAACGAACGATCCTTTCTAAATATCCTTTCTGAACAAAAGATGTAAGTAGGCAGAAGGTCCTGGGTTCGAGTCCCAGAGGTGCCAATATCTTTTTTTTTAAATAAAATGGATAAAAAATTATCCAGACACTATCTATATGGCATTTAATTCGGGTTTGAATCTTGCAACCATATACAAAGATAGCAGTCAATAATATGTGCGTTAAGAAAATGTTGGTAGTTCTTAGTCGAAGTATGATACAGTTAAAAATGACCGAAATGGATATAGACACCTTAGCTTAGTTGGTGTGGCTGTTGCCATGTAAGCAGAAGGTCCTGAGTTTGAGTCCCAGAGGTGCCAACATCTTTTTCTGATTTTTCTGTCTTCATTTAGTTAAATATGACAACAAATCAGTCTGTATAATAGCTACCACTTATTTAATCAAAATTATCTACATGTTTCAAAACCAAAGGTTTCTTCGTCAGGGAAAGATTAACATTCATTAATATTAACATTATGTTAATCTTTTTCTGGCGAAGAAACCTTTCGTTTTGAAACATGTACGTAGATAATTTTGATTAGATTACCGGTTTTTAAGATTTGTTTTCATTTATAATTATGCAACCAAGTGAATTTGCGAAAATTGAAGAATAATTATGGTTTTTATTTTCAACCGTATCAAAATTTTATTATTAAATTCTTCCGTGGTCTCTAGTTATTTGACTTTGAGTTGTGAGGTTCAATTTACACACAGTTGTTCCTATTAATTTCAAATATAGATGTCATATGATGCTGTTTTATAAAGAGATCCTCTTCGACGTGTAACACGCGGAATCAGGTGGATTATTTTTTACACATTAAAAACATGTGTTTTTGGTTAGAAAATTTAATCACTGAGAAATATTTTATATGCTTTAATTAAATACTGCGAGTAAAACACGTCTTGGCCTTTGAAATAATAGATAATTTTTTTGATGAGTCATTTTATAAGTCCAGGAAAAAAAGTATTAGGCCTATAAAATCAGCTTTAAATTTCAAAATCTCCTACATACAAACTTATTTTTGATAACGCATTTATTGTTTGTATAAACTGGAACTTCATCGCCATCTACATAAGGAATATTATTGCCAGTGGCCCGATTCCACATTTTATATGCATCGCCACGATCGATTATTTTGTTTAATGCAAAAAAAACGACGCCAAAATTCACGTTTCATTATATTCTATGAAGTTCGGGCACAAATCTATATATATAAAAATTAATCCATCTTTCCCTTGGTCACGCCATAACTTCAGAAAGACTTTATCAATTTCATTCGTCTTTTTTTAAAGTTATCTAATACTCTGTAGAAAGAAAAATTTAGAAAATTGCGCAGAAAATTGAATAATTTTAGAAAACTTAACGACTATTTTAACTTCGCACTTTTGACATATTCATCACAGAAATGGAATTTAGCAGGCAGCTGTTTTTTTCGTATAAAAATAATTGTCTATGGTTTCTTTAAATTATAGATATTTTAAATAGGTACCTATGTAAGGTACCAAATTTGATTGTTTGTTCTTATAATATACAAAAATGAATATTTTTAATATACGAACAATGAAAATTTTAATAAAAAAATATTAATATGAGGCACGCGAGCTGTTTCAAAACTGAATGTACTAGGACTGAATATATGGAACGCGGGAAAGGGGGTTGACGGGACGGGGGAACGGGAGATTGGAGAGGGTGGAGGGGGAACGCGGGTGGGTAGGGGATGCGGGTGGGGAACGGAGACGCACGGAAAAGGACATGTAGAGAAAAACAATTTATTTCTTTGAATATGGCATTGCAACGCATGCCGGGAACCAGATAGTATTTAAATGTTTTTCGATAATCTAAAGAATATAATTTTCCACCTTATACCTACCATAAAACCATTTCATTTTGAGACTTATAAATAGACTTGTAAAAAAATACTCGATGATTATCACAAAGGCTATAACTATACCAAAGGCCAAATTGTGTTCTAATCTCAGTATTTAAATAAATCATCTATAATATTACTAAACCATCAAATATTCAAACCAATAACAAATGATTTTGCATTACTTCACATTTGCACCTCCCAAAAATTGTCACGATTGTATCTCTTAACAAAAAATGCATCGCAAAGTATAAAATTTTGAAACAATAGAAATGGCTGTTGCATTTGATGACGCTTTGACTAATTCAATTGTTGCAGCTCCTCGAAGATGTTTTTTTTAATAATGCGTTGAATTGATAGATTGTTTTTTTTGTTGGCGACTTCTTTTGTTGTTTGACCTTCTGTTGTGGCATTCACAAAGCAGCTCGTTTGTGTAGCAACACATGATTCCTCACTGTGATTACCGTAATCCACTCAGAGGCGGACTGGAAACCAAAATAGACCAATATTTAAACCAGCCTCTTGATTATTGAGAGACATTTTTTTGTTAGAGAGAAGAAAAATTTACTATATGCAATGTTTATAAAAACATTTATGTTAATACATCACAAGAGTCCCAGCTGCTACAGTCTGGAGCCAGTGAGACTATGGCATCCCCAATTGGGGTATGTTGTGAGGCTGAAGGTCATGGAGAGGAGAAGAAGATGGGAAGAAGAAGGTGGGGAAGTTGCTGGCTATTCAGATCTGGTCACCAAACACGGCTAAAGCCATTTCAAGCAACGTTTTAATTCTGGATGGAGGTCATTCACCAGGGCGATACTGAGAGTATCTTTCACTCTGGAACGTGCCGCAAATATACTGTATATTATTTTTAATAAATTAATTGTGAAATAACACAAATTACCAATAGTTTAAATAATGTATTTGAAGTATTATTGTATAAAACTAGGCTTTATTACACCAAAAATGTATAATGCAGTCTATACGACTACATAAATTAAATGTGAAAATATATCATCCTACAGCAAATATGAAAATGAAATAAAAGTCTTAGATAAATACCATTTACGTCACTTATTGTACCATCTGACCTGGCTGCTCCCAGGCAATGTTCGAGTTCTATCTTTGTGACCGTATCTTTTTCTGTTTTGAGATGTTCGATTGAGTTTCGCTAATATTGTCGTAATTTAATTAAATATTGTTATACTTTTCGGCCCACGATGAATTCCTAAGCCCGGCAGCACCGTGCTACCGCTCAGTCGGGTTGTCCGTCCCTGCCTTGGGTAGGTGTGCCACTGAGCAGAGTGAGCAGCGAGCATGCCGGAACGATGATGCATCAGCCACCGCGGCCAGCCCCAGGACTAGGCCCAGCTCAGCAGTCGCAGCTCAACAGGCCCACCAGCCCACAACACCAACAACACCAGTGCGATATTAGTAATCACCACACACTGCATACTACATGATCTAAAACCGCTTGCCAATGCGTCAGCGAAATTTCCAAGTTGTGACAGCAGGCGACAGGATCAACTTAAGATGATTGTCTTTTATTCCATGTGCACATAATCATAATCTTATATAAATTAATAGATATGCATTGTAATTGTGCATGTATCGTATTTTACTACATTATATTAATAAACAATTTATTTCTCGTAGATATTTTAATCCAGTGAATAGAAATGACATTAATAAATGAGTACTTAAAAACCCCTCAGCCCTCTTCTCATCCTATTTCCGCTTTACAATGAAATCCAAATAAATGGAATATTTATGAAAGTATCTTAAAACTAAAAACAATAAAACAATTAAAATGACACACCTTACTTTTTTACTAAAACTAAATTACTGATAATAAACACACGACCTTTTTTGATTTGAATATAAAGACTGATGTTTTCTCTTTCTAACGAGGTTTAGATCATATTTCTCATCATGGTAGTAAGGGAGATACAAAGATTTCTATGAGACCTTATGAGTGGTTCCCAAAACCGAATAAATTAGCCTAAGGATTAAAATCAAAAGGTACATAATGCTGAAAACCTAATTTTCTTCGAAAGTGAGAAAACTGTTTAAGGGCTTAAAAAATATTAGTTCGTTTTCAAATTGAAGCTGATTCTTGACAAAAAATAACTTGGGAATAATAATTTTCTATTATAGCGAACATAGGTGCATCCAAACTTCAAAAATATGTTGGTGGGTAGGTATTTTTTGATTTTGGGGTACATATAATATTGATTTCAAAGATTTTAAGGACGTAATCAAGAATTTCAAAATGGTCGAAAGACACTTTGCACATGGAATAATTTGAAAGCTAAAGAAAAAATCTACTGACTTGAGTTTAATTATACAGGGTGTTAAGGGACGTACTTGACTTACTAACCAGTGATTCCTGGCATTATTTGGAGTAAAAAATGTAAATGAAATTTTGGTCTCCGGTGACTTTTTTGAAGACTTTTTTTCTCAAAAATTATTTCTTCAAAATCAAACTAAAAAAAAATCTTCCTCGTGTCGTCACTGGTCACTAAGCCGGGTGTCCGACGAACCCCTTACCCCGCCTCCAACTGTTCAACAACTACCATTTTTTATGTTTTTGTAGAAAAAAAAACATCAAAAATGTCACCGGAGACCAAAATTTCATTTACATTTTTACTCCAAATAATGTCAGGAATCACTGGTTAAAGTAAGTCAAGTACGTCCCTTAACATCCTGTATATGATAAAATAGTATCTACACGTTCGTAGATTTTAGTAATCAGATTAACTTACAGAAGAGTAAATTGCTCATTTAATAGAAATGTTTAGTACCCGTACGAAAACATCTATAAGAAAAGTAAGTTATTGCACAAATGAAAATGCATGAAACATAATATTATTTAATTATTTTGAGATTCATTTAAATTATTGCAATTTGTTACGTTAAAGTTTATACTTAGGTTAGACGCTCCACGATCCGAGATGAGCTAGAACCCGCGCTAATCTTCACAGAATATTTACAATTGGGGTGGCTTGATCCGCCAAAAAAATCTGGGTGCTATTCCAGAGGGAAGACGTCTGTGGTTAAGGTTTGTTTGGGTCTTAGCGATGGACGCGCCTGCCCTCCAGCTGCATGGCAGGCCGGATCGGGAGAAGCCGGTTTAGGGAGACCTTCTGACCTCTCCAGCTGATCTCTGCCGACCCATCGTCTTGCACCGCAGCGGGAAGGATGGATTCATACGTCGGTCACTCCGGGACACGCTGACTCCTATATTCCTACCCACCCATCACACTTTTTTTCCTTTCCTTCTTCCTCTCCTTAAAAAGACGAAGATTTTCCTCTTTGGTCTCCTGTGTGGGGAAAATGTGAAAAAATGTAATCTTAAAATGTTAATATTGGTAAGCGCTGTAGGAAAACGAATAAATGAATTTCAATATCTCCTCTATAAAGTAGAAAACCTTTTTTTTTTTTTTACAGTGAATACCGCACAAGAATCTCAACTGCTCCCGTCTGGAGCCAGTGAGACTATGGCATCCCCAATTGGGGTATGTTGTGAGGCTTAAGGTAGTGGGGAGGGGAAGGAGGTGGGGAAGAGGAAGGTTGGGAAGTACCTGGCTATTCAGATCTGGTCACTAAACACGGTTAAAGCCATTTTCAAGCAACGTTTCAATTCTGAATGGTGGTCTTACACCAGGGCGATACTGATAGTATCTTCCACTCTGGAACATGCCGCAAATATACTATATATTATTTTAATTGAATTAATTGTGAAATATCACAAATTAATCAAATAAAATTTATTTGCGCATGCCGGGTTCGAACCCGCGACCTCCGGATTGTGAGTCAAGAGTCTTACCCACTGGACTACGGAGTATACACTGGACACTGTACTATGGACCTGTTCGCCTGTCTCAAACAAGTTAAAAGTAAAAAGATTTTCCTGCTTGAAATCTCCCTATGTACGCAACTACCGCTAACTAACTACACAGCTCATGATGTTTCTAACATGAGCTGTGGAGCTTTGAAATGTCCATGATACAGTTAGGCTTTTCAATCAAAATCTCAAAAGAAACTAGAAAATAAAGTTAGTTACTGTGTTAAGTGATAATACTCCCTACTATGTATTTGAGTTTGTTGGAAATTAGTGTAGAGTTGGAGTATAGTAGGTAAGTCAGGATTGTTTGGGATTGGTTTCTTAACTACTTAACAAAACGTTTAAACTTTGATGATTTATTTAGTTCGCATGAAGGTATTGTCTTCGGTAAATTTGTCGACAGCTGTTGACAGCACTTAACTCTCATCGCGTTACGATAGCTGAACACCAAAACACTAGAAAAAAGTTTTCCAAATAAACAGAAAATTAAACACTTATATTTAAGAGACAGGCACCTCATAACCTGTCACTTAAATCACGGTCTCCGCTAGCAATTAGGTATAAAATAAGATAAAATGTCTTCCATCGTCGCTGTTTACCCTTTTCGAAGGATCGAGGGTCATAGATAGATATCTAATGGTATAATTCTGCAATCGCGTTATCTAAGACCTTGATTTGATTTATCAACAAGTGATTCTGCAGCCTTGGCGAGTGTCGTTTAATACGGGAGATAATATTATTATTATATTTATGTAAGATGTAGGGAGGTGTATCTACCGGCAACATGATAAATATTGTAATAGAATCGTGATGTGATGCGAACAGGTAACAGCTGGATCTGTTTAATAATCACAATAGACACAAACAGGGGATCATGAGGAGGTCCGACATTTTCCTTTGCTGATGTACGATATGTGATGAAGGTATTGGGTACTTATTTTTGACTGAGCGTATCGAGGTTTGGCATTTCATCAATTTGTCTGTAAATTTATTTGGTTTCCGATTTCGAAAATCTGTTGCATTCACTTTATTATTCAAGCAAGCCTTACTTTGTAACCTTGACTCGTTGGCTAACTTTGACATAGCTTTTCAATATAATGGTACCTACCTGCTTGAAGAAAGTTTGAAGAAAGAAAATAATGAGACAGGGACGTTTCTTTGGACAAAATATATTTTAAAAAATATATATAATATAATTCCTTATTTGAAATAAAAAACATGTTGCCTAAAATATGCGTGTATTGAAGTACCTACGTACAAATATTATGATTTTAGGGGAAATTTCGGTTTTGTTTTATTAAAAATAATAGATAATCAAAACATTTTTTGGACGCGAAGTCTATTGTTCACAGGCTTAAAACCAAACCAGGGGTAAAAAATTTCACAATTTTTTTAGTTTATTTCCATCTCATCATAATATAATAATTTTATTACAATTTTATGAATTAACATAAATTTTTAATTAATTTTTATATCATTTCGTTAATACGGTATATTTTTCAGCGTGCATATTCACTTGTAAATATATAATCCAATTTAATTATTTTTTCCTTATTAAAGTAAAAATTTGTTGACCATTGAAATATTATTTTTTTCTAAAGACAAACTCGGGAATGTTTTGAAACGATGAGGAATTGTTTGATATAGTTTCATGGTGTATAATACGGTATAAACTAAAGCATCCCCTCGGTCCATCCCCATACAAAAGCTCTCTTATTGTCCTTGCGGGCCACACCTGGTCGGTGGCGGACCAAAAGCAACCCCTAATTCACCATAAAAGCTCAGACCTTACTTAACAAAATCAACCCTTATCGCCAAGCAAACACTCTGCTGTTAAATAACAAATTCCGTTGACGTAAAGTGCAACTTACGATGATTTGGACTTTGATTTTTGGTCTTACTTACGTAGGGTCTGATTTGTTACAGTTAGGGAATGCCCTGTGCAAACTTGTGACCTTGTGACCTTAAAAAAACTGACCCTTGCATACTGCACGTTCCTGATGCAGCTTTTGAATTCCTGTGATGCATTTGTTGAGTTTGAATGGGTGATGCATTTCGATTACTCATTCGTAAAAACCAATTCGTGTTTTATTCATTGGTTCTTCGAATATATTTTTTAATTTTATTGTTTTACAATCTTGCATCGGGGTTAAACAAATTAATGGTGTTCGTTGCAAACAAACGAATATGAACAATTTAGATATTATCGAGAAATATATATCGCAAAAGTGAATCAAATACTTGATTTCGACATAATATGATAGCAGGACAAATCTTTGAGTAATATCATTCTTTTTTTTTCAAGTTTTCTTTATTCATTGAATTGTTAATTACATGAATTGGGGATTTTTCAACCACCATGCTAGGCATGTGCCCGTGTTTTGGTGTTTGATTATTTCTGTAAAGTACATTCTTATGTTCTAGTGTTGGACCAAGCCAGTCTTGGATTGCCCAGTACACACGGGAGACGATGACATCTTGAAACTTAAGAATCCTTTTTTCAGTCGCCTGCAAATATCCTTTATTCCGACTATCATAGATCCTGAAGTTGAATATTTCTGGAGGAAAATCACCAGGAAGACAACACAGCAAGTGTAAATAACGTTGAGGATTGGACCATCATTTGATTTGAGCTTTCGTTTTCAAGTAAATCGAACCTTAAGTGGGAAGTTTTTAGAACAAATTTGAAAAAAGTCGATCGCTAGAGAATTAATACAAGTTGTTTAATTTATTTTTAAGTGTTTTTTTAACCCTTTAGCTGCCCATAAAAGGGATAATAAAAAATAACTTCGATATTTTTTTCTCTATTTATGTAGATTTTGACCACCGGCGTGGTCTAGATGCAAGGTTCTCGCGGAATCAAATCCTGACGTGGGCAAATAAATTTTATTTGATTAATTTGAGTTATTTCACAATTATTCATTTAAAATAATGTGTAGTTTATTTGCGGCACGTTCCAGAGTGGAAGATACTCTCAGTATCGCCCTGGTGTCAGACTTGAAACGTTGCTTGAAATGGCTTTAGCCGTGTTTGGTGACCAGATCTGAATAGTATTTCCCCACCTTCCACTTCCCTATCTTCTTCCCCTCCCTACTACCGTCAGCTTCTAAACGTACTCCAATTGGGGATACCATAGCCTTACTGGGTCCAGATGGGAGCAGCTGAGACTCTTGTGAGGTATTCATACAAAAAATAAAAAACATAAAGTTTGGTTACCCTCTTTTTCCACTAGTTGCCGGATACCATGTACAACACTTCAATCGTGTATTTTTAGGATAATGCATAATTTACATAAAACGTGCATGATTCAATAATATTGATATTGTCGTAATATGTTATATAATCTCTAGAGTCAAGTTTGCCATTTCTGAAGAGCGAATACAACTTAGTATACTACTTTATAATTACTTAATTGGAAATACGTGAAACCAGTGGATCTACGACATCCCCAATTTTTAAAATGGAATATTTTAAGCTGAAAGGTATGGTAACTAGTAGACTGGATTAATACCCGACTATTAATAGAAAACTAGTGTCATTCAATCTCTCAACAAATAAGTTTTTTTTTGCAATAATACTTTAACATTATCAAAATAACTAAAACGTAGAATTACACGTACCCAAAGTTTGAACACTTCAGCACAGGATACCCCAGTGAGGCGTTCACGAAACAGTGTAATGATATTATATACATATACTTTCTGTAATCTTCATTCCTACCTTAGACTCCAAAATATCAACACCATGTTCGTACTTAATTTTCCTATAACCAATGTAAAATATATTCACAACTAGCTGACCCGACGAACTTCGTACCGCCTCAGAATCAGTAACTGTTGTTTTAATTTATTAGCTGAATTAAATTCAGTTTTTTTATTAAGTTAAAAATTACACCATGAAGCAATTATCGATGCACAACTTCAGAGATGATGTTGTGTACGGATTTATATATTTTGTGATTTTCTTACTTTTCCACTTACTTTTGGAATTGCGTTTCATTTTCTTTATACCTACGTGTGAGGGAGACTGATTATAATTATTGTATTTTTTCCTTTGGAGGGGTGCAGACATACGTTCACCGTTTGTCTCATTTTCGATTATTGACATTTAGTGTGTAAGAAAGAGGGTCAGCATTATATGTTTAAGAACAAAAGCAAAAGAATCAGCGCATCGACATTTGACGTTTTTGAATTCTTGGAATTCATTCACTATTCAATATTATATCTATCACAATATTTCTGCAGCTCTTTCAAAAGATTCCGTACAAAATGTACGAGGAAAAGAACTTTCTACATAATTTTTTTTTTTATTTTCCGATGTTTTAATAGCTATTCTGTTATTAGGGGCGGAGATAAATCCGACAAATCAAAGATCATTAAAATCGGTCCAGCTGTTCTTGATTTATAAATGGTGTTACTATCCCCACTTTGTTTTATATATTATAAGATTTAAAAAAAAATAGTTTTAATGAATGACATCATGCAGTGATTTTCAGTCTTTTATTATGTAGTAGTTCCCTGAAAATAGCAAAATTCAAACTGCTGGTTTAAAAATGCGAAAATCGAAAAAATAATTAGGCACTGCGTAGTAGAGTTTAGTCATTTCAAGCGTCTTTATTTGCTTCATAATCTTTTTGAAACAGTAGGTAGCCTTTTAAACACACCTGTTGTTAAAATTACAAACTTTGTCATGTATTGAAGAAGGTATTGCAATGCAATGTAATGAATTTCAGATTCCCTTTCCTCCTGCAAATGCACCAAGCACTGCGCGGCCGCAATTTGCCATAAAACAATCGATCCCTTATTGCACTTGCATTGGCCATTATTTGCTATTATTTGACCATCAAACGCATCCCTTACAGAAACATGACCATTCGGGGGATGTCAATTGGGTCCATTTGCTACAAAGTGGGACATCAATGGGGATCTGACGTACCGCCCGCGCCTCTCTTTGTGCGGGGGTGGTTTGGTCTGACCAGGCAGTAAATTTAGTGCGGTCTAATTATTAGTGTGACCTCTCAGAACCGTCTGCAACTCACCCCTAATAAGGGTGACGCTGTGTCAAGTGTGCATTTAAGGTGGAGGTAACACGTGTTCTGAAAGTCGTAAAAAGGTGCTTCATTTAAAAGTTCTTTGATAGATTTATCTGAACGCATGCAGTATCGAAATGAGCGTAACGTGCAATAACAGATTTAGCCGTGTTTAGTGATTAGATCTGAATTGCCAGGTAATTCCCGTACCCAACTTTCCTCTTCCTCATTTCTTCCATTCAGTCACACAACATACCCCATTTGGCGATTCCATAGGTCCCACTGACTCCGGCTAGTTGGAACCCGTATGCGGTATTCACATTGACGGCCTCCGTGGTCGAAGGGTAAGGCTCGTGACTCATAATCCGAAGGTGGCGGAATCAAATTCCGGCGCAGGCAAATAAATTTTATTTGATTAATTTGTGTTATTTCACAACTAATTAATTAAAAATAATGTAAAGTATATTGGCGGCACGTTCCAAAATGGAAGATACTCTCAGTATCACCTTGGTGTAGTAACACAATGCAGAATTAAAACTTTGCTTGAAATGGCTTTAGCCATGTTTAGCCAGGTACTTCCCCATCTTCCTCTTCCCCATCTCCTTCCCCTCAACACTACCTTCAGCCTCACAACATACCCCAATTGTGGATGCCATAATCTCACTGGCTCCAGGCGGGGGCAGCTGGGACTCTTGTGAGGTATTCACACAAAAATAAAAATAAAATTTAAAAAAAACATACAAAAATTATTGACAATAATAATAAATTGATGCTTACATTTTTTGATTATGATGAGCGGATGGATGGTGAAAATAGTGTATGTTTGACAGAAGGTGGCAATAGCGAAATTGGTTAACTCGCACGTCCCGTTTAGACGAGAGGTCTGGGTTCGAGTCCCAGTTGCGACCATTGTCTTTTTCTGTTTTTCTGTGTCTTGTTATCTTTCATATTTTCTTTAAGATTTATATTGTTATCTTCTCCTTTTTATTTATTTTTTTTATTATTGTATAAAAGTTACATACAATGGGAATTTATACCCGCTAAGCTACCGCAAGTAGCTTGTCAGCAGGAGATTAGTTCCACCGATAAATTACAACAATACATGAAATAAAATACTGTTTTTTTAAACTATTTAAATCAATCTTTTGGTTAATCCAAAACTTTACTCTAGCGCCTATTTCCTGCAATCAGTTAAGCACCTTTCAAAAATAAGACACTTTGGGCCAATAGCGAGTAAAACGACGACACTTTCGACCAATGGCGATAATGATGACAAATTATTCTTCATGCGCCTGCGCGATTGATGTGTTTACGATTTCAGAAATGTTTTTTTAATATTTTAAAATCACAGCACACACTATATTTCAGAAATCTAACTGACTGAATACAGAAAACACAAAGCGATTTCAATTATTTAACACTTTATGTTGTGTTTACTTCCAAATTATTATTGTTTTGGCAATTTTAAGGTGGAGGGTATTTCACTGTTTGTGTACTCTATGGCGGTAGGTAGATAGATGATAGTTTAAATTTTATTTTATATAAATGATAGTTTAAATTTTATTTATTTTGTACGTACCTAATCACCTACATCCACGGGTCCATCGAAGATCTTACCTATTACATAACATTCAAAATTATATTTACATAACAACAATACGATAAAATTATACTAGATGTCTAGTATAACTACACTGTAAACAGAGATGTTCTTTTCAAGCACGGATTGACGTGGCACATTTTGTTAATGATTCTTAGTACAGATAGAGATCATCTTACTCTAACCTCATCCTAAAAATGAACTCAAAACAACCTTTCTTCGGCTTCCATTCTTTTCTCCGTCGTTAAATCCATTCTGAACAACCAACAATGCCACGAGCACAATAACTTTTTATCTGGAATCACAAAAAATGTAAGTTCAAGGTAAAGCTATCAGGGCAAAATGGAATACCAGGAGAACAGAATGGAACGGGGGTAGATCGGGCAGATCGGGACGGATCGGGTGGGGGTCTCGGTGACCCCAACATCTGCCTGTGTTTACACTGCAGCTCTACATGACTCGTACAATGAAAAAATATTTGGACAAACATTATAACAGAATTACGGCTCGTTACAGAATTTTGGTAGCTCCCATTGCGGTTTAGCTTAACAAACTGTGAAAATACTAATAGTGAAAACACCAACGGGGTTGTTTTTTAAACATTTCAAAATTATTTTTTATAATGGCAAGTTTGTTTTGTCACCACTGATTGAATAATATTAACTAGAGCAGACCCTTAAAAATCATGGTAAAGTCTAAAGTGCTAAATTGCTAAAGTTCTTGACAGATCCGTTCGAATATTGGAGGTTACAAAAATAATTTTCTTTTAAAAATATTATGTATCATGAATAGATACTTTATCTCTTCTTTTTTTAACATTTTTTCCTCACAGGAGTACCTGAGGAAAAAATCCCTCAGGGCCCATGTCATCTTTAGGGATACTGTGTGGAGGGTCTTTTAATGTAAAGGAAGGAAAGGAGAAGTTCTGGAAAAAAAACAAGGTATGTGGGGTGTGTAGGTGTCTGGGGTTCAATTAGTCCAGGAATTACGGACGTATGAATCCATCTCTCCCATTGCGGTGCAAGGTATGTAGGTCAAGAGTCTGGCTGGAGAGATTAAAGGGTCTCCCTCATCCAGCCTCTTCCGATCCGGCCTGCCACGCAGTAGTTGGGCAAAGACGTCCATCACCAAGATCAAGACAAATCTCACATTAAATTATTTGCTGATGATACATTGTTATATATAGCCAGAAAAAAATTACAGGATGCCATTGAAGAGATACAAAATGACTTAAATAATGTAACGCTTTGGTTAAACATAAACAAACTAAAACTGAATGTTATGAAAACTAAATTTTTGATTATTGATAGTCAAGGTGGAACTGAACATGCAATACTAACCATTGATAACATAAATATAGAAAGGGTTAACAATATTAAATATCTGGGTGTAATATTAGACGATAAATTAAAATTCGACAAACACTTCGATTACATATCTAAGAAAATTGCTAAAAAAGTTGGCTTCTTAAAAAGGATTAGGAATAACTTGGATCTCAAGACAACGCACCTTGTATATAATTCTATTGTAACTCCTCATTTAAATTATTGTTCTAGTGTTCTATTCTTATGTAACGAGACCCAAAATAATTAACTACAGGTTATACAAAATAGGGGAATGAGGATGATTCTGAAATGTAATATCTTTACTAGAGTTAAAACTATGTTACAAAACTTAAATATGATGACAACTAAACAACATATAATATATAATACGTTAACAATGATGTACAAGCTTAAAAATAACATGCTCCCTAAATATCTGCAAACTAATATTATGTACCATGAAAATATTCACAATTATCCTACGAGGAGTTGCCGAGACTTCAGGCTTCCCAAAACTAAACTTACGTGTACACAGAACAGCGTGTTTTATAAAGGTCAAAAACTTTATAATAGCCTACCAAATTCCATAAAGGAAGCCTCAAGTCTTGGCACTTTTCGTAAAACATGTGCTACATATATTAAGAAAAATTTATGAATTGTATTTATTTGTATTAACTGTATGTCTTAAACCCTATTGTTTGTATTTCTAAATGGAGTAACTGTATTTCTTTTTAAAACTGTATTCTTTCCGTTATAATTTTATGACTATATTTATTTTATTATGTATTTTATATGTTTTTTTTTAATACTAGATGTATGAAAAAATTTGCTTACATCTAAATAAAGTTACAAAAACAAAAAAAACAAAAACCCCTTGAACCCGGTCACCAAACGTAGCGAACCACTCGGGTTGACCTATGGCAGAGGTGTTGGTTATCCAATAAATGGTTCCTGGGGTGGTCGTACCCATACCCGCCTCTCAAATTGTAATTATCATGTTGTATAATTACTTATATGAATTATTCACAAAATCAGTTGCAATTTTGAAAATGACCCGTAATTGGATTCAAAGCAAATCCGCGTTTTAGAGCTCATTGAACAAGAGTTACGCGGGACACACACACAACCGAAATTAATAGACATGCACCCCTAAAATAATTTAAAAATATCAACAAACGGTTACTAACAAATAATAAACATGTTTATTAATATTAATGGGTTCTATTTGCCGTCGTCTTTTAACGTTCATGGTTCTACGTACACATATCGCAAATTCTTGCTATCATTCCACGAAAAACACATGCAGAAACCTGTCATTTATATAATTTCTTGAATTGATTTATTCCCTTACAAAACTAGTTCATTCCTAGCTAATACATTTAAATCAATTAAAGCAATAAATTAAGATATCGAGTATTATAAACATGTCACTCTTGGACGTAGAGGCATACCTGTGAGCACCATATTCATTGATCATTCATTATAACGTGTGGTGCACATGGAGTTCGGGATATTCGCCTAATCTTGAAAGTAATATATCAACAGAAATCGAGTTTAGAGCCATTATCGTAAATAGTGGTCGGTGAGCCCTAAACGATAAGCTTTAGTACTTTCTCCTTTTGATGGCGTCGTAAACCAATTAGTTAAAATGCAATTTGTGGCTCCGACTTCGAGCTTTGGTTGCGGATTTAATCAGCTATCAACAATCACTGGCTTATCACCAACATGTTCTCCCTTGCAGATCCAATTCCCGATCTGACAGAGAGGACAGAGTATAGAGTGTATAGAGAGCAGAGTACGGAGAGGAGAGTGCAAGGGTACGCATATGCGGCGAATTATTCCGCCATATGGCTTTTAATTTGGCGGTGACGAATGCGGCTTTGTGTGGCTTAGCCGTCGCGGCCACCCCAGCGACTCTCCCCGGGGGCGAGGGTTAACCATCATTCATAAAACTAGCCAAATTTAAAGACGAAAAGGCACTGCGGACTAATCGGTCTCTATATACACCGTGTTTCACGCTCACGACGCGAACGTGCAGACTGTTTTATTTGAATGATTAGAAAAACATTAAAAAAAAAATATTTTAATTTTTCATACATTTTTTTTACATTTTTGCATTAAGTTTAAGAAAAAATGTAGCCTAAGCCTAGTATCGCTTTTAACTGAGTTTAGACGAGCCAATCGCATTAATACAAGTTCCCATAAAATCTAGAAGGTGGGGGGTTAGGAAGTAGGAATGCACCGAGTTACAAGTTACAACATCATAAAAAAAATAATAGCCTGGTGGAAGAGTGAAAATGAAAGTTTTTTATTGTAGGATTTTAATTGAAGGAGTGAAAATGAAAGTAAACAATTCTATATATTTGTCCAAATAAAACAGTTATTTTATTATTAGTTAAATGTACACTCGGAAATATATTACGAATTAAAAATTTGTCGTCATTTAAAATATAATTCATTGCCAATTTTATTGAAACCATGAGCAAATATAATACGAAGCGTCGTTCCTTGCAAGAGCGTCGTCCCGTCTTGCCATACCAGAGTCGGTTTTATCACCCTAGGCACGTCATTAGATGTTTCATGTATAAAAAAAATTTAACAACCATTATAAAGTTAAATAGGAAGTTATATAAGTTTACACATTTTTTGGATTGCCATTTCCATAGATTTCCATAAATAATAATCACCCCACTTAAGTTTTTGAAACATTGCGTTTACGTTTTTCGAGCCGCAATTCACTATTTATGTCGTGGTTTACTAAAAATGCTTCCATGTCTGAAAATATCTCATAAAAAATAATCAAATCTGTAGGCAGGTCATTACTTATATTTTAATGGTTTCTTCCTACGTCACCATACACACTTAACGTGTGCCATTTATAGACGAAAGTTTTGCAATTTATTAAGGCATTCGTATGCGTATTGGAGCCGTTTATTGCGATTTTATCCTTTTTGTGAAGATACAAGAACGAATTAAAATTTCGACGACTTATAAATATCCCACAAACTATATTAGCATTAAATGTAAATGTAAACCTAATATCAAGGACGTTGGATAAGTGTGCCAACTTTTCTACGAGACTGGCTCATTGAATTAAGTCGGCAATACTAGTTTATCAGGTGTTATCTCTACAGGATAATTACTTTACATAACGCGCGATGCAACTATCCAACCAACCAACCAACTAACAGAACTGTGACAGTAAATAATTGTTATTTACGGTATTTGTGTATCTGTAATTTTCCGCTTCTGAGTGGTATTCTACTACTTGCAAGGCGTGCGAGCGTATAAACTATAGACAGGTTGGTGAGATACCTACGCTGGAGCTGGTCTAGGCTGTGCAATGTACGCGTATAATATACACCACGCGAATAACCTTGGTGTGATATTTCCTCGTGAAGATGCCATAACTTACCATTCCTTGGCCTTATTCATATCCTCCCGCCTCGCTGTCGCAATCATTATGACGTTTAAGGACATTGAAAAGTCACGGCTTCCGTAATAATATCAATTTACCTTGATTCACATTTAATTACTATTTTCTCTGAAAATTCACACTAATTGGATGAAGCCGGATGAAAACGGAACCTTCAATGCTGAAACCACCCGAACTATGGGCGACTTGTATCAAATATACTCCTAATTGACTATGTGTGTACATAAACCCAATTACTGTAAATAAATCGGAAACTTTGGTGGCCATACTGTTTATTTCCCGCGATAAAACTTAATACACAATCAAGTTTGAAACGGAAATTCAAATCACCGTCTGATTCATAATTGGTTTGTATCCCGGATTAAAAACGTGTACATTCATAGTTTAAAACTGGTCCATGAGATGCTGGTACCACATCCCTACCTTTGGCACTATTGAAACGGTAATCTATTATAGTTTATTCTTGATTTTCTAAAAAACATAACGGTCGCTTCCCGTATCTATCAATTCTGCTGCCGAATCAGGTTTTCTCGGAGGACCGTTGGTCACCAAATCAAAAGGCAGTTTATCAAAAATAACCCTTCATCATCGATTAAAGGAATAGAAGACTTGAAGAGGGATCTCTTTGAGGGGCATTTTAAATCAAAATGGTTCCAATTCGGGGATAGGACAGCATCCCACCGGCAAACCAGTGCTTCTCAATAAAATAATATTTTCCTAGAATTTTATACATTCGGATGAGTATTAACGATATTAGACGAGATATGGAAAACTTTTAACAAAGTTTATTTTCCCAAGCTTTATAATTAACACAGTAACAGCCAACAGCCGACGGGCAGGTCTGGTAACTATTACAACTGAGTACGTAGGTATATACATATTACTATTATTTATTACATTAGATACATTTATACAGCAAAAATAACATAATAATAGTATTTCCAAATAACTGTACATATTAAAAATGTGTACAAGTGTCATTACGTCTTATATGTCTATATTAGTTCCTAGCTAGGCAGATTGCCCTTTCTAAGAAACAAATGCTGGTGAAAAAAGCCAAAAATGTATTCCATGAAAAAAAAACAAAAAGAATGTTGTTGTTTTTTTTAAATTAAATACATACTAAGTTTTTACTGATTGTGCCATTAATACTTAACAATGAAAAATTTGAAGTTTTAAGTGACATTATTCAATATTTTTTCAGACCCTATATATAGATATATACTATATACGTATGAATACATACCTCCATACAGGAAAATAATTCACCTTCGAGCCTATGTCATATTTGCGGATGCTGTGTGGAGCTTCTGCTGAATTTAAAATATAACAAAATGATGACAAAATCAATTTTTTTATAAAAACATTGTCACTCTTTGTTGGGACACTGGCCTTCGCGACTTAAATCCCAGTTTCCAAATTCTCTCAACTCACGTAAAGCAAATACGGTTGGTTAAATCACTTCAGTTTGAGAAGCGGTCGCCAAAAAACATTTCTATAGACTGACCGGTAATCGTAATGGTCCATACCAGTCCACACAGAATCATTCGACCGGTCCAACCTGAGATTTAGTTCCATTGGCCACTAAACACTGGACTGGACCTGGACTCGCCGTGACATCATAACTCTCGGTAGGTTAACGTTATACTACGAACTACGTTGTCACCAAACCAACAAATTTACCGTTACCCGTCGATTTTGACCGATTGAGCTCTGGGTGCAGATGAGCCACAGATTAAAACTTTAAAAAATGCCTTATCTCGATAATAATCTCAACAAGTATTAACTGTCAATTTTTCTGACAGTGATCTTCCCAGTCGCTAGTTTTAATTGACACTAACTTTAATGAAGGCTGAGATTTTTAAATGAACTGTGTTGTGGCATAGTTTTTGAGCATCTGATTAGAAGACTAATGCAACAGTTATGTGAGGACACATATTATTACGTAAGTTTCTGACCATGAACATTTAAAGATTTAATTTGAAGTTTTCAGGTCATTCATTTGATCCACTTGTTTTCAAAGACCCAATAACAGTACAAAGCCGGTGGATTTTGCGAAATTTAATTTATGCACACAAGGTGCTACTTAACCTCATTGAGGCTTGAGGTCTAAGGTCAAATTAAAAGGAAGGGAGAGGGTAGAATTAGGTGATCTTTTTGATGATTGCAAAAATACAAGGATTCCAAATAAATTCGATGGATAAAAAGAGAGATTCAAAAACACATTTTAAATAGCAATAAATTTATTAACTGATTGTTTTATTAGCATCTATAAAACCTGCTTATACTATTGAGTAATTCGTGTTGGTGGTTTTAAAATCACGTCGAATCATTAAACATATCACAAACACCAGATTCTTAAGAATTCGAAAGCATCGGTAGCATTTTTTCATCGTGTTGAACGAGTTGGTGTCGCAGGCCATAAAAAGCCGCTCGTTTTTTCTCCTTTATGTTCGATACAGATACTTCTCACGGGGAATCTCGTAAAACTCGGCCTTAAGTAATATAATACGGCAGAATTCCGTTAAAGATGTTTGATTCACCTCAAAGGGCACCCCATCAGGATGAGCATCCCCTATTGTGCGCTTTGTTGGGCAGGGAGACAGCAGACATGAGGAGACTCATCCCCGGATGACAAAAGGGGTGCGAGGAGGCTGAACGAGAAGACGGCTGCGGTTCTACCGGTGTACGGGGTATGATGTCTAGTGTATAGCTCAAACTGAACACCATACGAATACATCCCGCCGAGGAAAGGGTGAACGCTGAACTGGATGTTGCCAGCAACCCCTGGACTCGATAAATACCTACTACTAATAAGAAATTCAGGTACGAATTAAGCTGATGACTTTTATACTAATGATTTTTAATTCGTAGAAACGTACATATTATCAAGTATGTCAACTATTAGGATATTTGAAACAGGTATTAGCAAATATTTCGATTAGATGTTTGCTCAGATCAGAGAGCATAAATAATATCAGAGGATAGGTCGATTAAGTGCAAAGCTGCCGTGAAGCAAGTTTATATCGTAATGTTAATGGATGTTGTAATAATAAGTCAAGGTCTTTGGCGATATAGCTAAAACATTTAAATGTTTAGTTAGAGTTTGAATATTTCACCAATGAAGGCGACACATAGGCGTATTTTGCAATGGTCGATAGTTCAAAATATCTTTGGACTATTATGAAAGGATAGAAAAAGATCTATGAAGATCACAAAATGTTAGAAAATTTACAAAATATAGACCACAAAAAACCAAAGTATGTTAGAATGATGAACGTTAAATGATTATTATTGGAGGCAACAATTAAACATTGTTAGGAAAAACACAGCTATTTAAACAATTTGTTTACATTAAGGAAAGCAATAACTCATCTTATTTTGTTATTTGGTTATTTTGCGATTATTAAACAAGCAAAAAATGATTGCAACATTTAAAAAAAAACATAATTTTTTTTTTTTTTTAATGTTTCAAAGTAGAATATTAACATTTTTACGTGCCACTTTCGCTTTCGTAAATAGAATTAAAAGGTCCAGCATTTGTTGTTCACGAGCGTGAGAAAAGTAACTGCCCCTCATTGAATCTCAACGAATTTATTCCAAGACAAAATTTTTAATAGAACCTGTATTCATCTGGACGCTAGACGAATCATACAAAAAACGTGTCCTTGTCTCTAGAATGCGTATTTGGTCCAGAGAGGACGGCTGCTTTGTCGGACAATCTTTAGTCCGCGATCAAACTAGTTTGGTCGATTGTTATTATTCCACATATCCCCCAAAACATCAGGCTGACCGGTACTTCTTACACTTCTCCCGTACGTTCATCTTGCCTGCATTGTTTGCCCAATCAAATCTATTTTTTTATTCAAATCAGATATTAAGCATTACATTATAACATACAGGACTGTGAGCTATGTTAGCAGAATTTATTTACAGTAGCAAGTAGACTAACACGATGGTGAATAGAAAAACAGTTGAGTTGTGTAATGGGACAAACGGTCATCTGATGCTGGAACCGAAGCTCTTAACTCCAAACCGGATAGTTATCAGAGATATCAGCAGTTCGGATTGCTAGGTGGTATTGGTGGCTCGCCGGAGAGCACCATTCAGCCCACGGGTCGGCCAATGATGAATCGGTTTTATTCCATTGTGTCGGCTGTCTCTTGTCACAATTTTTATCCCTCTTTTCACTAAAATCTTCCATTTTATTCTCGCCGGGAGTCCCGGGATACGTCAGATTTTTTTGTCTCCTATCCGTCTGGGCTAAGACTCCGACTAACGACGCTTGACATTTTTTCTAAAGAAAATAGTGAACCCGAATCCCGGTGGGATTCCGAGGATTCAACCCTTTTGCGCAATTATGACGCAGCTTTTAATACATCTTAATAATAATGTTTTCATAATAACCACAAAATAATATTACCTTCCTTACAAAGGTTTTAAAAAAACTTGTAATTAGGAGCTTCCGAAAAATGTATCTTGGGGTGCGCGGTAACAAAAAATCTCAGAAAATAATATCACCGCTTTTGTTGCAACATTATTTACGACGGATGAACAAAATGAATAACTTGACACCTCTTGTTTGTTTTCATAAACCCGAGATGACAATTATGATTTTGCAAGTAATTGCTTTGTTCCTGACCAAATAATATATATCCTGCATCATTCTCACGCAATTTCAAAGGTTAGAAGGCGCACTTAGGAACTGAAGATACCCACGTAAATATCATCTCAAACTAGATACCAACTATTCTGCTGGCTCGTGGATGTTATTATATTTTAACGAGGTTGAGCTATTCAGGTATTTGTTTATGTATTCAAGCACTTACCTACTATTTTAGCATCTACATTATTAACCCACTTGTTTGGCTTAAACCCTCAGACCTCGGGCATATTTTGTCAGAATATCAAAATATTTCCGTTTTGCAATAAAATCCAAATAAAAGGAATATTTCTGAACTTATTCGAAAACTAAAAACTGTCTTTAAAAGGTGATAAAATACGCTTCCAAATTTTATAATTCGAAAAAGCATATATTTTTTCAAAGCTAAAATTTTTAAGTGAAACTATAAAAAGGGTTTTAAAATGGCTTACCCTAGGTTTTTTCTAACTAAAATTACTGATAAAAAAAAAATAAAAACTCATACATATATTTTTATGTAAATTTTGTATTGATATTATAAAAGTTAGCGTCACCTATCTTTTCTTGTCATTTCTTGTAAAAAAAAATCCCAAAGTTTAATTTTTTTCTCAAATTGTGGTCCGAAATTTGGTTTCATGCATGTTTACATTTTAATTACTTTTTTGTTAAATTTTAGATTTGAATATAAAGTGTCATTTTTTCTCTTTTAGATCAAATTTCTCGCCATGACAGTAAGAGAGACACAACAATTTCAATGAAGGCTGTATGAGTTGTTGCCAAAAAAGAACAAATAAGCATGAGGGTTTAAAATTAGTTACAATGGCGCGATTGAAGAAATAAGTATAAATAAAAGAACAACGAAAACATCTAAAATAAAAAATAAATAAAAACATTAATTTCATTTTACGACATCGGTGCACAACCCTCGTGAAAGAAACAACGTTGTTAATACTGAATTGTTTTGATATCTTAGAAAGCATAATATAATTTTCAGTATACTGTTATTACTTACCATCGTCCGCATATAAAATTGCCTTTAATTCGGCATGACATTTATACCTTGCGGCACGCGTCTCAGTTGATAAAAGCTGGTTTTTTATAAGGTTTTGATGTAAGCCGAGCTGCAGAACGATTGTTGAATCAACAAAAAACTAGGATTTTTCGTGAATATTGCATTCGCAAAATCAATCAACCCTCGTCGGGAGGGATGTGTTGTAAGTTTTTAAATATTTTATTCAATTAGATAATTTTGATTTGCCGACGTTAAAAAATTATTTACTTAAAACCATGCTATTTTTATCAATTAGACTTTGAAATATCAAAGGATAATATGATGACTTTCAAATATTTTTAGAATATTATCCGTAATATAATGTTTCCGATCCTCTCCTCCTTCTACCATTCAAAAAAAAAAAATTATAATTTTTCCTAGTGTATTGGCTTGCCAAAACGTAACCCCTACTAATAAACGTATTTAAAATTTAAACAACTGATAAACTTTTAATTTAGAGTAAATGATAAACCTTTAATTACGTAAACACCTCAGCACGGGTTCTCCTAGTGAGGTGTTTACGAAACATACAATATTACCAACCAACAGTTTTACCTTCTCAAACCTACCTGACACCCAACATAATAAAATGTAATTTGTAAAAATGTTAATAATTAGATAAAAACTGTAATATGTATATAGAAATAAAAAAAATAAATAAAAAAGAATAAATAGTAAGGTAGGTAATTCATTTTTTGTTATTTCTGAAATTGTAAAAAATTTCTTCTTCTTTTATATTTTACCACTACGTAAGTTTAGAAAACTACAACTAATATCCATCTAGTGTTGTTGGCTACCTAAAATTTTATTTATTAAATTACAATTTATATGTTGATATTCCACCTATCTGTTACCAACTAATTCAAGTAAATTGTACCTTTATATTATTTTGTCTAAGAAAAAAAATTATCACGCAAGAGATTATAAAAAAATCTAAAAAAATTAAATGATCTGATAATAATATAACGAAGGCGTTTTTCAAACATCCCTTGCGGTGTTTTTTTGTGTATTTTGATGTTTTTACAGTTTAGTTATTTGAATAGTATTAAACTGCATTGTTCCCGTGAACAAGTAAACTCCGTCAAAGGTTTTGTCAACCGCGATATCAAGTATGCGTTTAGTTTTTACAAAAGGTATCTACCCCCAAAAGCTATTTTTTGGGATATTGTATTTGATCCAAGCTTTTTGTAGTTCTTGTTTTCAAAACTCTAATTTTAAATTTATATTTTTACGAGACGTTTTTGTTGAAAGCTTTTTGTGATTATTTAATCTGACAACTTCATTTCTGACATCTGTTTCAATGATTTAGTTAACTTATAATTGGCGAACTCGCATGGGTAGGTAAAATATGTAGGATTTCGTTTCTATGGGAGTTGGTCGATAGAACCTTCATCTAAATGTTTAGCTAACATGATAATACAGTGAGGAATATCATAGATGAATACCTGCCTTCCATGGCGGAGCAGCTAATACGCTCGGCTTTGGATCCAGAGGTCGCGGGTTCAAATTCAGGCGCGCGCAAATGTCTTTTGCTGTGTACTGTTATGATCTGAATATTCAGGTAGGTACTTACTAATTCTCCTATTTCTCTTTCCCACTTCTGTTAGGCTCACAACATACCCCATTTTTTCAGACAGTTGGCAATCTCTCTCACTTGACATAATATTACATACGTTTCTTTAGTATAGTTGGTAGGTATTTAACTAAAACTAGATAACTCAAATAAACAGGTGTATGCAAAGACATTTTTTTTTAATATTTTATTCACCGTGTTCTTCGCTCACACAGTAAAATTTTGGAGCGTAATTGTAATAATCTAAGAAAATAATACGTATAAAATATTTAAAAAATGCAATACGAATTTCTGAAAAAAAATGTAATAAAAAGTGACTGGTGTAATCGTAGCTTTACTTTGCGAGTAATGCATATGTTCGGAAAACAAAATTGCCACCCTCACATTTCAAATCGTAAATAGAACAACAGCTGACCGAGTGGGAAGAAATAATGATTATAAATATGTGTTTATACTTTATACGAAAGCTTTGTAAGCCATACAAAAATATGAAATTTGGTAGTTTTTCGAACGAGTCACCAAATCAAAGTTTCTATTATACAAGCGTGAAATACGGTGTACCTTCATGACTCTGTTTAACTTTTTTTATAAATTGAATAATAATATAACTTGGTGTGTTTTATTTAATTCTGGTATGTCGCTAAAGTGTCAACAGATTTAAGATATCGTTTTCACCGACTTCCAAGAATTTGACATGGGCAGTATGAGCACTGATTGTTTCAGCTCCCGAGCCATCCTCTCTGAAAACATGTCCAGCTAAATCAGCCCGTGTGGTATGTAATTTAAAACACCACCTTTAAAGTATGGCAAACATAAAGCATAATATGCAAATGAATCCGATGACAGTTTCACACCTGACGTACCCCGCGTAGGCTCCGAGATTTATGAGTGCCTTACCTGAGCTTGCAGCATCCTCGAGTGATCTGCTTTTGGGAATGCGTTTGGGATAATTTATTCTGGCTGGGAATTCGTTCTCTAAGAGCTGCACATTCACTCCTGTGGCACGTGCCGCAGACTTCATTCACTGAACACAGAACAGCTCTTAATGGTGTTACTATATACTTGTTGCTTATTTGTTACTTACGGACGGAGCAATCTTATTCCAATTATCTCCCATGTTGACTGTGGAGTGTGGAGTGTAGGTAGTACTGGCTCAATGACTTGGCCTGGACAGCTAGATACCACTTGACTGATGCTGATGCGGAAAAAATCATCGTAGAACGCGTTAGTCTTTATTACGCGGTGTTTATTATTATTAATTAAGTGATCACTGCTTTGTGGGCGTCACAAAAGATTCATTAATTTTATTATTGAGCGCCCGTGTCCGACATTCAATTTTTTTTTCGATTATTTTACAACAGGTGCCTAGTATACCTACGGGGAATTTTGGTTTTAAACAAATTGTTAGGTTATTGCTTTCAAATCGCATGTCATTGCTAATTTTTGCATGTTTATATATATTTTTTTTTACATTAGCTCCACACAGGAGGCCCTGAGGAAAATAATTCTCCTCAGGGCATATGTCATCTTTGGGGATGCTGTATAGAGGGTCTTTTTAGAAAAGGAAGGAGAGGAAGTTCTGGGAAGGAAAATGACACGAGGGGTGGGTAGGAATTACAAAATATTTGTTATTTTAACATGTCAAAATCACAAGAACACACAATTTTCTGCAAATAAATCTCTTTTTTTACATTGGCTCCACACAAGAGGCCCTAAAGAAAATAATTTCACTCAGGGCCTAAGTCATCTTAGGGGGTGCTATGTGAGGGGTTTTTTAAAGGAAAGGAAGAAGAGGAAGTTCTGTAAAGGAAATAGGTATAAGGGGTGAGTAGGAATCTGGGGGTCAGTATGTCTAGGAGTGACGGACATATGAAACCATCTCTTCAACTGCGGTGCGAGGGATTCTGGATGGAGAGGTCAAAATACCTCCACAACCAGTCTCTCTCGAACAGATCTGCCATGCAGTAGGTGGGCAGACACATCGGCCACCAGGACCTTGTTAAACCTTACTCCATGAACCAGGGCACCCCTGCGAAGTCACCAAACGTAGCGAACCATTTGGCGTGAGCTATGGCAGAAGTGTTAGTTATCCAATAAATGGTAACAGTGGTAACCATACCCGCCTCCCAAAATACTGTTCGGGATATAAGTTTCCGGGGAATTAAGAAGTAGGTAACGCCCAATGAATATTTACTACGACAAAGCATATCAGAAGCTTCGTACTGACCGGCCGCACAACCAACGTGAGGCGCTCCCATTTAAAAAATAAATAAGAGAGCAAAATACGGTGTATAAAATCAATTATGACTATATTAGTGTATTAAGGCCTTCCCTTAAAATGTTGAAGTACTTTTTTAGCTTACTTTGCTATTTATTTGAGTCTGAGACCACGAAGATGGTTAGTGAGAATGCTGGATTGTTAGTTATTTGAAGCAAAAGTATAAAAATATGTTGAATTAATTTGAGTGCTCACCGGGGAGGCGTCTACAGGAATTCAAAAAACTGAACAAATCGGACTAATATCTATGAGAACCAAAGTGCGTAGGTACGAATATCTACAGCTCAAACTGCTGACTAATATCTATGAGAACCAAAGTGTGGATGAATATCTACAGCACTGGCAGAGGTTGGATTTGCAATTATGTATAGCATATTGGAATAACGTAATATTTTAAAAAACCTTTATTATGTATCTATGTATGTATGTAAAAATCCCTAATATCGGACTATTCGACACATTTAGCTGATTATTAAGGATTTGGGTTTTTGTTTTAACAGCTTTCTTTATTTCGAGTGCTTCTAAATTATTTAGTCTGTTACCATGACCATTTCTATGTCAGTTAGGTTAGGTTAGGTAGTGGTGCTTTGTATTTCGAAATAAATAAATATCTTTGTATTATGACCTCCATGTTTGTTCAATAAATTATTGTCCTCGTAAACAGCAAAATTCGTAATATTATGCAAAAACTTCATGTACGTACTTTAAACGTTTAAGCCTTTACGTAATTAGTAACTCTTGCTCAGCTGCCCTCTGTAGATATTAGTCCAACCTACGCTCTGTAGATATTAGTCAACACTGGGACCGTCATAGATATTCGTCCGACCTTAGCTCTGTAGATATTACATATCCTCACTCTGAAGTTCGTAGATATTAGTCCAACATATGAGCTGTAGATATTCGTCCGACGTACAGGCTGTAGATATTAGTATCTGGAGTCATCACCGGTCGGGTCTCCTGAGCAAATGAGAGCATGCAGTTCGCATATGTAAGTACCTAGTACAATTAAGAACAGTCGACCTGATTTAATGGGTTCTGTTTTATTTTCAGATATTACTAAAACGACCCCTAAGGTTATAGATTAGATACCTGGTTGTACGAGGGTTCGGACCCAAGAACGTAGTTAATTGTTCTTATTGCACAGATACTCAACTCCCCTCTGCACCATTTCAGTTGATACACAAAGGCACCCATCTTCCCATGCACTGAGTTCACTTATATTGTAGTAATTCAACGTATTTATAGTAACAAGCAGCGAATATCCTTATCCATTTCTTTAAGTTAAAATACAAACGACTGAAATATCTATGGGCGCAGGAGCTATTAGACTAAATTCGTATTTACTTTGTTGTAAAAATTGTATTATCTTTAACTTTTCATTAATACACTTTTGACAGATTATCAAACCAATAAGAATCACTCAATGCAAAATCAAAATTAAAAAAAATCTAAAATCCTGCGCTAAAATGACAAAACTATATGACCAATCTGTTTTTTATTTTGTATATCTTATATATTCAATATTGTTATTTAATTTATAAGAAAACACTTTATACATAAAAAAAACCATCTGCTATGTAATTATCATCACGCGTGACAGCTGTTTCGCCTTCATAAGGCATTGTCAAACGCTGTCACGCTTAATAATAATTACATAACAGAACTTGTTTATAAATCTTTTATGTATTCAGTGATATTATTTAATTTATAAAAAACTAACTAACTAACTAACCATCACGCCGTTTCCCCGCAAGGGTAGGCAGAGAGGACGGACCGCCAAACAACTCGATCTTGGCACACACTCCTTGCCTCGTTCACATTCATACATCGTCTCATACATGCTCTTCTATTATTCCGACTCTTCACATGGCCCGACTCAAGTATCTGATTCACTTGGTCGTGCCATGTCTTCCTCGGGCGTCCCCGATTTCTTCTTCCATTCACATTTGCGTCATATATTCTCCTTACACTCCTTTCCTTATAAAAAACAGTTTATTTATTAATAAGTTCTGCCATGTTTCGCCTTCTGAAGTTTGATAATGTCTTCAGAAGGTGAAACAGCTGTCACGCGTAATAATAATTACGTATCAGAACTTGTATGTAAATAAACTTTGTTTTATAAATTAAAAAAATAAAAGGCGTTAAATAAATAAATAAACAATAATAATAGGTACTATTGAATATATAAATAAAATATATAATAATAATAATAGGTATTATTGAATATATAAATAAAATATATAATCATAATAGGTATTATTGATTATTTAAATTAAATGTATAATAATTATAGGTATTATTGAATATGTAAATGAAATATATAATAATAATAGGTATTATTGAATATATAAATGAAATATGTAATAATAATAGGTATTATTGAATATATAAATGAAATATATAATAATAACAATAGGTTTTATTGAATATATAAATGAAATAAAAATTTAAATGAAGTCCTACAAATTAAACTTGATAATAATTTGTATACCTTTGAATATCTATAAAATTCATGTGATTATCTATTACAAATAAACAATTTTTTAAACTTCCATTGGTATCTAAATAGCAGTTGACGATGCATTAATTTAAATTATGTATTTTTTAAAGTGTCCTTCGCGTGAAATGCCACTATAAGGCGCTTTAGAAAAGGAATTTATCAATATTATTATTTATTCTGAACAGAACTCCTTGTTTACTACGGATCCTCAAATTAATTATTACTACATTAAAATTTTTAATTCGATTATACGGGACATAAAACTAAAACTAACTTCACAAAAAGAACTCAAACTAGATCACTCAATCTACTTCCTATCTACTCCCGTCCTTCATCCCTTTATCCTAATCCTACGTTCCCCTCCCTCCACCCTCCTCACCCCCTCAACATATCTTCTTATCTATTATTATATTGTGGCATTTATCGACCACCATAACATAAGCATGTGCCTAGCATGATGGTTGAAAAATCCACAAATTAAAACCATTAAAGCAATGAACAAAGAAAAATCTATCATAACTATCAGCGGTGAAAAGATTATAATTGGCACAGTTAGGTATTTTTATTATAATAATATGAATGCAAATTTTAAGATTTGCTGTAAACTTTCCCAGATATAAATAAAAACATTTTTGATCAATTCCCGGTATCAATAATAAGATGATTGCTGTTGACCTATCTAATGTCGTGTGATGATAGGATGTTCGTGGGCCGAACATTCCCTGAGCAGTGGTCACTGGCCACTGGCCACCTGACCACCTGACCAGTCCGCTAACCACACACGTAAGGTCATACAGACCCCGGGGTTACTCTGAACCCTCGGCGCAGAGATTTAGGGCTGGCGTGTTGTTTTTTTTTTTGGTTCCTTCGCCCACTTTATGAATCTCCACTGGCCAAATTGCCTTCACGTCGGAGGCACGCATGTCTGACGTTCCAGACATTATTTCAATGCAGAATTTCAGCCACGTGCTCGCCGCTGCAATTTGTAATGCGAAGTCATTAGGTCCTCAGACGATCCTGCGAGAGAAATACCTCAAATGCCTTGAACTCAGTCTCAGAAATGACAATAGCCTTGTTAAAACGTTATTTTTCAATGTTTCTAAAGACAGCTCTAAGAACCTCAAATAACGTCACGCCGCTAATACTGACAACACGCATGACATATTTATTTAATGAAAAAATCCACAACATTCTATTTTTCGTACTGCGACGGGAATCGAGCCCGCAACCTCCCGACTCAAAGTCAAATGGGTAGGCCTTTACGTAACTGAGGCCACCAAGGTATGGTATGTACGTAGAGTTGTTGATGTTTGACCTAGACATTTTTTTTATGTGATTACCACACAAGAGTCTCACTGCTGAGAACAAGTGGGTCTATATGGTTCTAAAACTTATATTGAGCAACAACCTGAAATAGAAGAAGGGTTGGAAAAGGGTAGAGTTCAATGTACTAACTTTCGTACCGATCGGAAACTGTTCTTCATATTACACTACATAAATATAATTGTGTTATAAAATGAAGTATTTCAGCCACATAAAGAAGACCTATCGTCAATAGCTTCTGAAGGCAATTGTTGAATGCACTTACCTCCACACATCGTAGACGGATCCAATCAAATAACAGCAAGTGTTGAAACACCCACACTGCACTCGACAGTCTCCTATAAAATATGATAATCATTATTTGGCTCAAGAAAGTTATTAAAAAAATGAATATCAGCAGCATCTCCAGAACTAGAGTTTATTGCCAAAGTGGAGCAGGTTCTGAAAGTGATTAATGAGGTTATGCAAGACCCTGCTACTATTTAATTACACCTACTTTTAACCAGTTTTATTTGCTCCACGTTAAAATAATAATAAGCGTGAATTTGCTCGGTCAACATGGGCAAAGAAAGACATTAAATTTACATTTTCGGTGCCCATGTGTCTGATAAATTAGTCCAATACTTCACAACTAAATTAACGTAGGAGTAACTAGATTATTTAAATCGTTACTTTACGCAGCATTCTTTAAATAATTTATCTGGTGTTTTTATTATTAATTGCCTCATTAATTCTTAGGCTATTCACGTTTTATGAATGTATTATAACTTAAGTGACAAAATATCAGGTGCAGTGGGTAACTTTTTACCTAATGCTTTATTGGATTGATTCGTGGCAAAACAAGTCAAACAAATTCACATGAGATATATTGGCAAAAGATCCTTTGCATCCTAGCAGATTGTTGACAATCTACGAAAAAAGTTGAAAGGTCGTCAACTTTCCTTGCTACTCGCTTAGTCGTGATTGGTTTATTTATGCGCTCAAAATGGCAGTCAACAAACAGCTGATTTCGACTGTCAAACATCTGACTGAATTAGTTCACGCAGGCATCGTTATTCTCGCTACTGGCTAGCTGTGGCGCTAGCAGCGAATACCAGCTCAATTTCCTACGCTACTGAGCGAGTGGATAGTTTTGAGTGTCATCATGACAATCCACACGCCGATTCACCCGCTTTTAAACTTAGTAGATCGTAGCTTGTAAACTCGCTCAATGTAATCGAGGCTAATATGTAATTGTAATAACGGATTTTAATATGCATAAATTAAAAATAATAGTGTATACCAGAATGTATGCAGGGGTAGTGCAATGCATTCCATGTTTCGAAATAACAAAAAAGAAATTAGACAAATGAAAAGAAAAAGTAACAAAATAACAATACACACATAACATTAAAAAACGATTAAGCATGAAAAATGTAGCCCAAAAATATTGAACACAAAAATGAATGCAAGCAGCCGTTTACGGAGGATATTTGACCATCTTCAGAAGATCATCAGGGCGGACTTCATCCAGGCAATCATATCAGTGATGATTGTATTCTTCGATTGGCGTAATCTGCGTCATGAGCTTCCCACGCGTTGGCGGAGAAGTGCTCTGAAAGTGTGCACTCGACCCTCCAGGAACATTTCCGTAGCACTGCAGTATCTCGGTAGGCGGAACGCGCTTCGCCGTTATATACAATAAACACATTTTAAGTGTTCGTTATTAATGTGTTATAAATTATACGCTTTAATTTAGAGATGGATTATTTATTAAATGCAAAGATTTAAAATAGAATTAGTTTAGAATTAAAATCGATGCAATTGATGATGCTGTAATCAGATAGTTGCTCCTGAAATATAGGACGATACCAAGGGCATAAGAGATCATATTATCTCTTTGGCAATTTATTTCTTCAATTCATGCCCTGGGTGTTTGCTTGAATCAAGAACCATTAAATTAAATTGACCGTGAAATCTCTTATTGACTTATGGTACCCACACATCGGTCGTGTTTTGACGGAAACCTAAAGAGGTCTCTAATAGTTTTCTGTCATGACAGGACGAGTGATTAAAATAATTAACGAAGACAATATCAGCGACATTCAATCGAAAATCTGAAACAGAATAATCAGAAAAAGACACAGTCATTGTAATATTTAATTAACGAGGACAATATTAGCAACATTAATTAGCGAAAAAGATACGGTCACATCTAGGAATCGAACCCAGACTCTTTACCTTGCCGGGACGTAGCTCTACCTCTTCGATTAAGAACTACTACCAACATTATCTTCATTTTCTTAATGCGTATTTTTATTGGCAACTATGTATAATTGCAAGATTCAACTCGAACTAAATGCTACCTAGATAGTGTCTTAGATAAATTTATTCATTTTCAGAGCTCCGCCCCGGCAAGGCAAAGGTCCTGGGTTCGATTCCTAGATGAGACTGTATCTTTTTCTGATTTTTCGCTAATTAATAATATTGTCCTCATTAATTAAACATTACAATTTGAGATTTTACTTATTTGATTAAAAATTAAAATTAAAAATAGCTCAATGCCATCATTCCTACTATCCCAACTCTTTTTTTCACTCCTAATTAAAGTCACTCTTAACTTTATTTTTACAATTTTTTCAAGCATTGATGATAAACCTAATAACAGGTGTAAGATGAACACTTTAATATACCTGTAAGTGTATTATGAAGACATGATTCATTGTGAACCATTATTATCATAATTCATGTTAGGTTGCTTTTAAAATATGGGCGCTAGCGTTGAAGTAATTTAAAGTAAATAACTCACCCCTCAATATAGGAATCCATGTGTAAAGTGTGGTGTTTAGGAATAAACCAGCGCATTCCAGTAAAAATCACGGGATAGTATGAGTTCTTGACACGTCAGTTCCAGAGTTGACAAATTATTTTCTGTTAATATTATGTTATGATATGTAGATACTTTATCGCTTATTTTACATTGGCTCCACCCATGAGGCCCCGATGAAAGTCTTAGGGCCTATACTATCTTTGAGGATGCTGTGTGGAGGGTTTTTTAAGGAAACAAAGGCGAGGAAGATCAGGAAAGGAAAAAGTTATGAGGGGTGGATCGGTGTGTCCAGGAGTGACGGACGTTTGAAATCATCCCTCTCACTGCGGTGCAATGTGATAGGTCGAGAGAGTCCTGCTGGAGAGGTAAAAAGGTGTATCTACATCAATATTGTTGAACCCAAAAAAAATCATTTAGCAATTAGATTTTTTTTACTTTTTAACATTTTTTCGCAACTAAAGGGGTTAAAAAACTTTTGGTGTCATCCATTTTAAAATACAAAACAACTGACTTTAACCCCCTAAGTACCTACCGATTTCATTTTTTATTTGGCCTTAAAAATTGCGAATTCGAATTAGTCGAAAACGAATGCTCAAATCATAAAAATTTATGCCAAAAAATGGACTTCAAATGTGATGTACCTACTATTCAACAGTTTTCCATTTGTACTACCAGTTTACGGACACCGTGTAAAAAAAATGTTCCGGTTTGGGTTTGTTGATTTGTTTGTTACAAATCTACCGTTTTATTCAGAGAGAGATGAAATTTTGCAAAACTTGTTCAAAATATGAGAATAATTACCGTCTACATCCGATTTAGATGAAGTCTAATTGTCTCAAGTCCGTGCAATGCCGGAGTCTTCAGCTAGTAAGTTATAACAGCAAGTGTGGCTGCACTGTCACAGTGGGCAGTGAGTTCAGCTTTACGGTTGCGGGTTTGCTCCCCGTCGCCCGGCAAACAAGCTGGCCGCGGGGGTCCCTGCGCCCCGTGACTAGCGACTCCTCGTCTGGCGGGGGACCCCGGTCCCCGTTCCTCGGACCTCGGGCCAGACCTCTGGACGCTGCGCCGCGTCTCTTATCTTCTGTCTGCGCCCAAACAACCAACCAACCGTTACGCTGACACACACATATTATAATATTCTACCTGCACGTGTCTGAAAATATTTATCGCTTGTTTAAATAACGTTTATAACAGATATTATTATGCATTGGTTTGTAAGTACCAACAATAGGAATCTACGTTAAATACGAGTCCAATTCAAGTCTAGTCAATATAAAATACAATATTTTAGTATATTCCTCTGTCATAGATTTCTCCATTTTTGGTTACTTAGCAGGGGTGCCATGATTCGTGGGGTGAGGTTTGGCTAGGTCTTTATTTATTTATTTAATACAAACGACATAAGTATGCCATAAACACTAATTACATGTCACAAATTCATATTCAAAATATTAGTAATGATAAAACAGTGTATGTATAATTGTGTAACAGTTAATTGTGACGTTGCATTGGGAAGTGACACCAGAGATACATTTACATGCAAAAATCTATAATACAAATAAAATTAATAGTGATTAAAAAAATATGATAGCATAGCCTACTTGTACCTATGTTCCGTGCTGTTAAATAGATCTATCACGTCTGCATATCTATTAGTAACTTCATGCAACCTAGGTAAAAGTGAGTGTTTCGTATACTCAGTCCGATTATTGTTGCATTTAAAAAGGATTTTAGAACGAGTGGTTCTCGTGGGAATATGAAATTCAATGAGCTTAGTTAAATCAGGACTGTCTATTCTACCATTTACAATTTCTTGAAGGCAAATGCGTCTGCCCACCAGCCTTGTGACACCGGTTGAAGGAGACCCTTTGACCTTTCCAGCCGGACTCTCTCGATACAACGCCTTGTATCGCAATGAGGAGGATGGATTCATATGTCACTCCTGAACACACTGACCACCTGATTCCTACGCACCTTCATATTTTTTTCGTTCCCGGAACTCCCTTTCCTTCCTTTCCTTATGAGGGTATTACCAGAGAAAACCAGAAGTATGTCATTTTTAAAGCAGATTTTAGACGTATTGACTCTTTTCCACAAAAAGTTATAAATGGATTTCGAAAGATTTCTTTTATCTAGCATTCGCACGTTTTCAATTTTGAGAAAAAATGTTTATTTTTGGTATAATAAGGTTATATATACCACAGGTCGTTGGCAGATTTGTTAAATTTTCAAAAAAGATTTTGTATTATACCACACCCATTTCAAATCATATAATCCTCAGCACGGGAGATCCCAGTGAGGATATCATTGTCTCTATTTGTTATTAAGAAATGAAGACAATAAATCATTTTTTTTTTTTATTTACGCACCAGATTTAAATGTCCGGGTTTAATTTTCCCCACAGGAAAAACTAAACCCTTTCACACACTTCCCAAATGATCATCTGGTCAATCCACGTTATGCAATTGCACTATATGTATTATAATTACAAAACAATACAAGAACAACATGTCAACCTACCAGAGACCAGATGGGAAAATAATTCACCGACTCCAGATATTTTCATATCAGAGGGTTCGGCTCTGTGGAATTCCTAATTGAACCTATAAATCCTACTGATCCCTCAATATAAATATTTAAAAAATCTTTTGTAATCCTACATGTATTTAAAATTACCGATTTTTGCATTTTTATGTATAAATTCTTTGACAAATCTAATACGCCTAAATTTTGAATCAGAGACCTAGGTATAATGCCAGTAGCCGAAATAACAAATGGTAATATTTTTATATTCCGAGAATGCCAAATTCTTTTAATCTCATTTCCTAAATCTGTGTATTTTCTAATTTTTTCAGAAACAGTTTTTTGAATATTACAGGAATTTGGAATAGCTACATCAATGATATAAGTTATTTTTTTAATTTTGTCATGTAAAACTATATCAGGTCTATTATGACTAATTGTTCTGTCTGTTAGTATAGTTTTATCATAATATATTTTATAAAATTCATTTTCTAAAAATGAATTTGGTTCATATTCATAATATGGTACTATATTACGGCAGTCAATCAAGTTATGTTTAATTACCAAACTTTGGTGGATTATTTTTAAAACCTGATTGTGCCTAAATGTATACTCGGACGGCGCTAATATAGAACATCCCGATATAATATGTTCTATAGTTTCCGGAAAAGCCAAACATTTTCTACATAAATCATCAATTTGATTTATATCTTTGATTATATGCTTCCTATAATTTTTAGTATTAATGACTCTATCTTGAATGGCAAGCATAAATCCTTCTATTTCTGCGCTCAACTCTCCAATACTCAACCATTTGTTTGACGAAAGTTTGTCAACATACGTTTGGTTGAGATAATTGAAGTGTTTTGCATGAATAATTTTATTTGACCAGGAATCTAATAATTCCTGGTTAGTATTTATAAGAATGTTGGCATTCTCGTCATATAAATTTAAAGGTGTAATGTTTCTATCTGCCTTACAAATTATTTTGTGCATTTCTGACCTATTAGCTTTCCTATGGAAAAAATTTCTAAGCATTTCTACCTGATTGTGTTTCAAAGATGTTATTTTGACTACACCTCTACCTCCTAAATTTCTAGGTAAATTAATTCGTTCTATAGCTGAATTTGGATGATGGCAATTAAACTTTGTTAACGTAGTTCTAATTAATCGTTCCAAACTATCTAAATCTGTATTGGACCATTTAATTATGCCAAATGAGTACGTTAATAAAGGTATTGCCCAAGTATTTATTGCTTTTACTAAATTTTTAGCAGATAGATTGCATTTTAAAATTTTTCTGATCCTAGTTTGAAATTTAATCCTAATATCATTTTTAATACTAGTGTGATCTAATCTATTCGATTGCGGGTATCCTAAATATTTATAAACCTCATCCCCTTTCATACTTTTAATTTTGAAATTTCTAAATATACCCTCGTCTCCATCTACAATTTTGCCTTTCTCTATATGGATCGTTTTACATTTATCTAAACCAAAAGTCATTTTAATATCATCTGAAAAAATTTTAACTACCTTAATCATTTTTTCTAAATTTGATTCAGAATTTGAAAATAATTTTATATCATCCATATATAATAGATGTGAAACTATACTACTCTCTCTTGTATTACCCTTAATTTTTATTCCAAACTTGCTTTTAATTAACATTTTAGACATAGGATTCAATGCTAAGCAAAACCAAAGAGGACTCAATGAGTCTCCTTGAAAAATCCCTCTTTTTATTGAAATGCCCGGTACTACTATTTTCTTACCTTTTAAATTTACTAGTAAATCTGTATTCCAAAAGGACATAATATTTTTCAAAAAGCTAATTATAATTGGGTTAACTTTATATATTTTTAATATTTTTATTAGCCACGAGTGCGGGACACTATCAAAAGCTTTTTGATAATCTATATAACAAGTATGTAAATTACGCTTTTGATTTTGAATTTGTTTTAAAATTACAGAATCAATAACTAATTGTTCTTTACATCCCATATGTTTTCTGCGACAACCTTTTTGTTGTTCAGATAAAATATTTTTTTCATCCAAATGAGTATATATTAAATCTGTCAAGCAAGAGGTTAAAATTTTGTATATTGTCGGTAGACATGTAATGGGTCTATATTGAGAGGGATTATTAATATTTTCGCTTTTAGGTAACATATAAGTAATGCCCTTAGTTAGAAAATTAGGAAAAGTTTGAGGTTGTTTGACAAGTTTTGAAAGATTTTTTGCAAAAAGAGTATGTAAAGTAGTTAGACGTTTGTACCAAAAATTATGTATCCAATCGCAACCCGTGGCTTTCCAATTATGAGTATTTTTTATAATTTTGGCTAACAATTCAACCGATATATCAGAAAAACTCATTTGTTCAATGTCTGAACAATTGAGTTCTTCATTTTCTATCCATGAACCTGCCTCATTATGTTTTATATCTTTACTCCAAATGTTTGTCCAAAAATCGCGCATATCTGATTCAGATGGCAACGGAATATTATTATTTGAAATAATATTTTGTTTATCATCAAGTTTGGAATAAAATATTTTCTCATTTTTTTGAAATAATCTATTATTATTTCTTTTATTATACGTATAATTATATCTTTTTAATCTACTAGCTTTTACACCTAATTTTTGTTTTAATAAATCTAATAAATCATTGATTATATTTTCATTATTATTACTACCAATGTTATAACCAAATTTTCTCCCAATTTCATCTACATGTCTCAAAATATTTCTACTTCTATTCCCATTTTTATATTCAATTACTCTAGCTATACTACTTCTTAAAAATACTACATCATTTTCTAATCTAATCTGCCATTCTGGTTTACTATAACTATATGATCTATCATCAGAGGATGTTAATTTAACTCCTAACCTAGTACATATAGTGATAGCACTAGCGTACACTAACGTATGAAGATCTAAAAAACTAATATCGTCAAATATTATTTTTGGTAAAATTAAATTATTTAATTCAGAAATTAATTTAGATAATTTTTTTGACGTATGCAATTTTGGTAATTTTGGTCTAACCGTGGGCTCTATATCTATATATCTATTTATATTATTACGAAGCAAGTTAGCTAATTCTATTACATTATCATCTAGTAAGTTTAAATTTGCAATGTTGATTTCCCTAAGATTGTGAATAGCGTCTAAGTTATTTGAATCTACTGTAATATCATTAGATTCTTCTACTAGAATATTATCTAAACTGTCTTCATTCAATGTATCTAATATAACATTACTACTCGTATTAATTTGTTCTAAATTATTCTCTAATTGCAATCTATCTCCTATTTCCTTTTTTATCTGATTTAATGTTACAACAGGGATTAAATTATTTTTGAAAATTGCCCTTTTTTGGTCAGCTAATCTTTGTTCGTTTACTTGGGCAACCGGATAATTTTGTGAGAAAAGTAAATGTAATTTTTTCCTATACAATAACATATCTGTTTCTAGTTTCGTCACATAAAAATATGAACGAACGATGAACATATTGACATCGTTCGTCCATTTCATTCTCTGCCTAGGAATACCTGCTTTTGTTTTTTGGGGTCTCAGATTATCAATGTTCATCTGTAAAGATGACATAATCAACCCATTTTCATTTCCGTTGGTTGAAAATGACATTTTGTCACCGTTCAAAACAAATTGGAAATGATTATTATTATTATTCCTACATTCCAGTAACCAAGCAACTGTCGTCGTTACCTAATACTGTCATTTGTCAACAAATAATTTTCAATTTGGCCAAATTAAATATTTTAATGTAAACTACCCTTCAATACTACAAATCTATAATAAATATTATATTTTAGAATAATGTTATCAAAATAAAATATATAATTAAATTTACCTGCAAAATATATTTCAAAGTAATCTCAAAATACTGTTGTTTACCTTGGTTACTGAAGCCCTCACAAAAGGAAAAATTTTATAACGTATTTATTTATCTAAATATCCTACGGTTGACTGGCAGTTTATTTATTAGGTTATCTAATATACTTATTTTCAAATATTTATATGTTTTGGGATCAAAGCTAATTCTTTTCTTTCTGATACAATAAAAAAATCAGAGAGCCAAAATACAAGCAAACGTCGAGGCTAGCGTTGCTAAGTTATTATTATTATTATTATTATTATTATTATTAATCATGCAGTAAAATAAATCAATACATTATCTGGAAAACGCATGTGAAAATTGGTCGGTTTGTGTATTTATTTGCGCACTTACAAACTAATATATTGCAGATTTTTTTTACATTCTTATTCAACTTAGACATTATTGAAAAATGGTAAATATTTATAATAAAAAAATAATTACAAAAAGTTCATACTTTTAATAGTTTTATCATCACGCCTTTCAGCATTTTTGCATGTGGGTATAAATTAAAGCAAATTTGGAATGAAATAAAATCGATATTGAGTTATAATTTTTAAAAGCTGGTACGGAGAATAATTCATCTTTCTGATTGAAACCGCCCTGTACGACAGCAAGAACAACTTTCGACGAAATGTGGATTTTCGGCCGCTGGCTGGTTAAACGCTCAATAGACCATCCAAACAGCATTCTCAAAGATGTTATAGGCCCTGAGGGAAATTACAGGTAAAAAAAAATAGTTAGCCAATCTCATCTTACTGCAACTACTACTTCAGGGCGACATTACTAATTGAGGGTGCCACAGTCCCGAAGGCTCTATTTGATTTGGCACTAGTCTAACTCGTAGTTGATTGATAGGGTCCCACGATAAACGCTTTTCCGGGGGAAAATGCTCTAAATTTAATAAGTTCTTACATTTCATTTTCCACATTAAATTTGCAGCAGGTGTCGTGTCGGTATGGGGTTTAACTTTGTCGGTAGTATGTAATGCAAGGGACAAACAACAAACACGTTAAATTCCACGCATTCTTGCCTTCTGACCGGAAGTCTTGCGAGCCATTCAAATGGACGTTTCCTCCTTTTTCTATTGCACTCCTTTCCGAATACCGACATACTCGTACATACATGTCGTCACGCAGCCTTCGCAAAGATAAACACCGAGCGTCAAGTGAGGATATCCCTATCCTTGCATCATTGCTATACTTACTACTTACCTATACTGCCGTCATAAGCAATATGTCAGCTATATGCCAACGTCATATTCCGAGGTATACTGGTCCCAGCGAGACATCGTTCTACTACATTCTGTCGTTTTCAAATATTAGGGAACGTACCCATACTACGTGACACGTTCAGGGGGTGGGGTCTTCAAAATACCACACTTGGTACCTAAGCTACGACAAATGAGCGGCGGGGGCCTTAGGTTTTTAGTCACCGGGGGGGGTGCAAAAAGTTGGTCACGTAGTATGGGTACGTTCCCTAAGATGCTTGAGAAGGAAAGAAACGACTGTCGATGATGACTGCGAGTACTCCCTGGGACAAGTTAACGAGATCTTCCATGTTCATCAACATGAAATAATAAAAAAAATATTCCAAGTTCGGGCGAATATTTCGGTCATAATAAGTTGTAAGAATACAGCAGGTATATTAGCCGTATTCTATGCTTTTGCTTACGAAAAAAATATTTATTCGGTTTTACATTGGTTTTATGTAATAAACAATTATATTATCTCTCTTCATTTGGTCGAAGCTCTTCATACATAATATGATATGAAAGAGGTGTAAGTATTAAAGATATATCGGTCCCGAGGTAAGACTCTCGCCTCCCCTAAGATGACATAGGCCATGAGGGAAATTATTTTCCTCGGGGCCTCCTGTGTGGAGCTACTGTAAAAAAAACTTACAAAATTGCAACTGTCAAAGAATATTGATAAAAAATATAAAATCGTTTTTCTCCCTTTATGACTTTACGGTTTAGTGTTGAAAAGTGTCAACATACAGTATCACTGCAATAATAATAATATTTGGATGATTTATATAGCGCCGTTTTTGTGAAAAATCACCTCAAGGGCGCTGTATGTAATCATTGATTATTTCCTTTTCTTGGGTTTGTTTGTTTTAACCACTCGGAACCATAAGCTTGTTTATACGACAATGTTACATTACTAGACATACGTATGACGTATGAGGCGTACCTGAGTTATTTAATTTATAACCTTTTAGAAAGAACATTACTACATTTGTAGATAGGTATTTTATTACATTAAGTACATATGACCTCATATTGAAATGAATAATTCACTGATTTATTAAAGATAAAACAGGTTGCGATACCTAAGTCTTAAAAAAACTTTACTGAACTAATCATTTTAGTAATTTTAAGGCGAATCTGCCAGTGCTCTACAATATGATGTTCTGATGTAATTTTTGAATTATTACCTTCTGGGTTAAAAAATTCACCAGTTGTTAATTTAGTATACTCGTAATTGTGTTGGTTCTGGTAAATCATTATTCTTCAATTCGGGAGGCGGTATGGGTACCGCCGCGCCGGGAACCATTTATTGGATAACAAACACCTCTGCCTTAGGTAATCCCAAGTGGTTCGCTACGTTTTGTGACTTAGGGATGCCTGGGTTCATGGGGTGAGGTTTGTCCGGATCTTGGCGGCGGATGCATCTGCCCACCAACCATTGAGTGGCAAGCCGGTTTCGGGAGAGACTGGCTGAGGGAGATCTTTTGACCTCTCCAGCAGGACTTTCTCGGAACATTGCCTTGCATGGCAGTAGTAAGGATAGATTCATACGTCCCTCACTCTTGGATACACCGACCCCAGATTCCTACCCACCCGTCATATGGGAATTATTTTCCTCAGGGCCTCCTGTGTGGAGCTATTGTTAAAAAAAAATTCTTTCGTGGTATCAGATATTAATAAAAATTGAAAGTGTTGATTACAAGTCTTATAAAAACTGCATTTCCAATAGTTTTATACATAGTTGTGGACATAATACAAACCAATCCTGAGCAAGCGATATGGTATGGCATAAGACTTCAATAAAGATTTTCTTGCCTGTGTGGCGTAGCTAGTGGCGTGGCTAATCTAGTCTCCTTCAACGGAAGCAATCTTCCGAACAGTCCCTCTATTGATATGCTTGGTGTAACTCTAAGTGACCAGCTCAGGTATGGGGGCTCCATCGAAGCCGGAGTTAAGTTAGCCTCTCAAAACTGGGCGTACTCTACAGGGTCCGCAGATACTTTAATAGTACACAACTGCTAACCCTGTACAAATCACAAATGCGCCCCATGGTTGAATTTGGCAGCCACCTCTGGTCTGGGGCCACAAAATACCTGACAAAACCCTCGACTCTGTGCAGAAATGGGCAGTCCATCTGATTCTCCTAATTTAACAGACAGATTGCAATCTTTAGAGCACAGGCGTCGGGTGGGAATGCTATCCTTGTTCTACCGGTATTTCAATGGAAGATGCTCTGAAGAACTAGCGTCAGCGATCCCTTCGGCACCGATGCATAGTCGGGAAACACGCCAAACGCGTGCCCAACATATGTACGCGGTTGACATTGGTCACATGAGAACGGGTCGCTTCTTCGACTCGTTCTTGTGTTCAACAGCTCGGCTTTGGAACGATTTGCTGGCCTTTGTGTTTCCTCCTTCCTACAACATGCGTCTCTTCAAGACCAATGTTCATTCCTTCCTCTCCTCAAAAAGACCCTCCACTCAGCATCTCAGATGACGTAGGCCCTGAGGGGAATTATTTTCCTCAGGGCCTCCTGTGTGGAGTTAATGTAAAAAAAAAGGTGATGCTAAAATAAAACGAGGATGCTGCAGTCCCAGATCTCAAGTGTCCCGGTCACATAAACGAGTAGGAGAGACTCGGCGACGCCAGCCACTAATTTACTGTAATCAGTCCGGCCTACACACCACTCCTTCAATTGGGCTTAACCTCATTTAGTCTGCTAGTCGCTAGTCGCTAGACTCACTGCAGAACAGCAGAACGTGCAGAACAGAGACCAGAACAATTTGTTTTGTGTGAGTACTTTGTACACGGGGGCTACAAAAAAACAGCGCGCTCTTGAGGCGTTGATACGAGAGTTTATGAAGAGTTAACTGTCATTGTTGCTCCTTGCTCCAATGCTCCTTGGAGCATTTTGATCGTCTCCCGCAAAAACCTACAATCCTGCTGTCTCTATCCAGTTCTTCAGGGTTTAATTTTGTTTTCTCCCCAGTTACCTAAAAGCATGCAACACGTCTCCGTCTTTCAGCTTACTATGTACTTTGTATCTTCCGTCCTTGCTATGTAGGTACTTTGCGCAGTAGAATTGACCAAGTGTTATTATATAAATCTTAGTATGGACCCCTGGGCTGTAATAAAGGTTTGTTGAAGCAGATCTTGGAGTGTATCGATTAAATTAAAAATTTTAAAATTTCTGATTCTAACACAGCAAACTTAGTGGCACCATTTTGATTTAAATTAATGATTTATTTAACCAAAAATTGTTATTAAACCTGTTCCCTTTGTAAATTGTCTCCCATTGCCCCTCTCTCCTCTACTCACTCTCATATTTTCATTGATACCATTGTCTATGTCCATTCTTTTTCAATTGACACCATTGTCTACGTCTATTATTTATAATTAGTATCAATAAAAAACCCTGAAGAAGTGAGCATTGCTCACGAAACATGTTGGTTTTGTAAACAAGAAAAGTGGTAAAAAAGAAGTAATTTATTAATTTAAATTAAAAAATTAAAATTCTAAAAATTATACTTAGTACTTTATCAAAATAAAAAAGACATTGAGAATTCATATATGTCAAATGTTGGTTTATAAATGTGTCAATTCTAATTATGCAATTGTAAATGTTCTCTAAAATGGCCTGGAAAGAATCTCCTGCTCGTGATCTCACTGAAGTTACCACCCATTCACTCTGAATGCAATTATTAATATTCCCCAAAATGACCTTGAAAAAAAAATCACATCTTTGCGATTCTTTCAAAGACATAAAGAAAACATTACTTCGTTCAGAATACAATTTTTAATGTTCTCAAAAGTTGTTTTGACAGAAGCAAATTCCTGTGATATCTTGAACGAAACCATTCCTCGTTAAGAATATTATGAACTAAATATACAATTTGGCTGTCCTGAAACGGGTATCCTTCCCAGTTGGACAGACAAAGTATCATTTTGTAATGTACTGTAATATATATGCATATATAAATAAATAAATAAAATAAATAAATTAACAAATATATCCTGATGCCACCAGCTGGTTCCACGTACGAGACACATATATGACTGATGATTTTTTTTTTTAAATAAGCTGGGAAACACTGCCGTTAGATGACATTGATTAGAGATTGGATAAATGTGTTTCAATCATTTTAGTGCAAAAAAATAAAATTGCTTTAAACCCAAGACTACTCAAAGTGGTGCTATTTTTATTGGGTCACTGTGTATATTATATTACATTATCGAACTCCTGACTAGTCAAGCAGAACAAAATGACAGTCAAGCTGGAGAATGACTCTTAAATCTTTTGTTATTATGATGTCTCATCGAATTTAAATGAAAATTTTCTATGCTAAATGAAAAAGCAATATAATATCATAATCTTAAATATAAAAATTACACTAATTTAGTGCGCTTTGGAGGATTTTTTTGTGTATTTTTTTTTCTTACATGACTGATCCAATGCCTCCAGTAGTCTTTACAAGTTTTCATTGTCTATTTTATTTGACATGTCTGCATATTCGGTCACCTCGGAACAGGCTCAGCCTGGTGATATAAAAAGAAAAAGGGTTTTTTTATCTCTGTATACTTGGTTAATAATAAATAAATAAGAAAAAATTAAAAATGATTTTCATATTTTAAATATGTATATTGTTTCAGAAAACGTTATATGTACGTAGGTAGGGTGATGCATAGGTACTCTAACGAATACATAGGTGTTGTTTTCACTGGCAGGTGACAGAAAAATAGATACATGTGTAGGACCGGTGGACTAAAATATATGGTGTGAGTTATGCTTTATAAAGTTCTGCCTGTTGCACCAAAACACACTATTATTCACTAATACCTATTTCCCATTTTGATGATATCACAAAAATAACCGGAGAGCTAACATTCGTCTTCAAAAGTGCATAATACTTTGTTTTTACTGTATGTTTATACATAAAAAAATGTATATTAATTTATGTTAAAATAAAGCTTTCGACGTTGTTAAATTTTTTTTTGTTTTTAATGTAAATGGGTAGTGCATAAGAAAGTCTTAAATGTTTCCAACCATTTGGAGCCACTGAGACTGTGGCATTCCCAATTGGGGTATGTTGTGAGGTTGAAGTTGAAGGTTGAAGATAATGGGAGGGGAAGGAAATGAGGAGGAAGATGGGGAAGAAACTGATTATTTAGATCTGGGTCACCAAACACGGCTAAAGTCATTTTAAGCAACCTTTCAATTTTGAATGGATGTGTTACATAGGCCGATACTGAGGGTTTCTTCCACTCTGTAAGTCTGTTGAAAATCATCTGGATAATTATTTATAATATTTTATTCAGCGCGCCTGTGATTTTTTTTATTTCTACAAACAAGTAGCGGTATTTTAATAGTAAGCATGGTACGTTTACCGTTTGTCCTTAGTTCTAAGGCCAACGTTTGATGGTTGTCACAAGGTTTGTGATGCCATAAAAATTCGACTCTCTTGACTATTTTTAAAACTTTTCAAAAAAACTTTTTGGAATGTTTTTTACGTAGTTACCCACAACACAGGGACTAGAGGTAGTTACACAGACTCGTGGGCTCACATCACAAGGTAGAGTATACTTAATTCAACAGAAAATTAAGGAACAATAGGTTGTGTTTCACGTCTACTGTTCGCATATCAACCTAAGTTACGTGGGCAAACTAGATTTAGCTACTTCAGACCTTTAGATTTAGATACCTCCCATAAAATATGAGCCTAGCACGTCAAATAAAAAGAATTTCTGCCGTAATGTTATGTTTATTTATGAAGTAGAGTTTCTCGTGGTTGCTAAAAGACCAGAAAAGAGCGGTGTGTCCGTCAATGACCCTTGAAGATGAACAGCGATTGCTGAGCACAAATACAACTTTACGGCAAATATTTGTTTTAAAAAATACCTGAATCTTCTCTCCGGTGTCACATTTCGTCTCCGCTGAGCAAATCTCCGTTTGGCAGTTGTTTACTCTAGACCGGAGTAGTTGCCTCCATTACATCACATATTAAATTCGCCCCGATGACTTAATTATGCAAAGTCAACGCTGTAAACAAAAGGTGCGGGTTCGTTAATAAAATACAAGCGTTTACTCACAACATCCTGATTACATTGAACTGTGCGTTTATCATCGCGTTTTGTTGGGGATTAAATTAAAATAAGATAGATTTAATTAACTCAAAATAAATCAGAACCTATGTTTCAAAACACTTATTTCTCATATATGTTCGTAGTATCCTTGAATATGCATCTCGAGTGTGGAACCCAGGCTCTGCAGTACACAAAAATAGAATTGAAAGCGTTCAAAACAGATTTTTAAGGTACCTCAATTTCCGCTCTTTTCGATATCATGTTAGTAACGAAGAGTTCTTCAAAATACAGACGCTAACTTGTCGAAGAAATATAGCAGATTCGGTAATGCTATTTAAAATTACACATAACTTAATCGATTGTCCTGATCTTCTTCAACGCCTATCATTCCATGTTCCAAATCGCAACTGCAGACAGTCGCTTACCTTTAATCTCCCTGTTTGCAAGACCAACTCTAAACAGAACTTATTTATCTACAGATCCACACACTCACTTAACTCAAATTATTACCACATTGACATTTTTAACTTGACTTAAAGTGACATAAAACGATAACTCACTAAGCAACAGTACTCAAACTAGAAAGTTATATTCCCATCCTTTACCTCTTAATCCTAATCCTTCCTCCTCCTCCCCCCCCCCCCCCCATTTTTCATGTATTTTAACCAAAAATAAATTAATTAAGAAAACACCTTTACAATGTACACTTTATCATTCACTATCATCAGTGGAAAGTTCATAATTGGCATAATTAACTATCTTATTCAATTTTTTATAAGAAAAGCTCTCTTTAATGACTTTTGAAGGTTATTCCCATTAAAGAAATATATCATTGAAGAAGAAGATAACAATAATAATCTAAACGAAAATATGAAAGAGAACAAGACACAGAAAAAAGACAATGGTCGCAACTGGGACTCGAACCCAGACCTCTCTAACCGGACGTGCGCGTTAACCAATTTCGGTATTGCCACCTTCTGTCAAACCGTCATAATTGTCAATCTCATACTTCAAATTTTAGAATTAACAATATTACCTTCAACTAATTATTTTTTCACATTGTGGGCAACTACCCATTTTATTGGAAACAATCATTCTAAGAATTGGTTTGTCACCAAGATTGCGTTTCGGATAAATTCCCCTCCCGGTTAGACGAGAGGTCTGGGTTCGAGTCCCAGTTGCGACCATTATCTTTCTTCTGTGTCTTGTTCTCTTTCATATTTTCGTTTAGATTATAATTGTTATCTTCTTCTTCAATTGACTATCTTATTATTGTGTTATTATGTAATCTCTTATTCGCTGTCAACTTTCTTTAAAATAAATTAAATAAAATAAGGTGCAGTACTTTATAAAATAAGTTAGTTAGTTTTCCATTAAAAAAAAAAAACATTTAAAATATTTTCAATGGAATGCAAATCGAAATGTTATATACCTTTTGTAAAGTTGAAGTTTGCATATTCTACATGGCGTTTAGCTACTCACAAAAATAATCCAGGCCTAAAATTGAACCAAACAATAGTAATATCCAGGGTGTTGAGGGACGTACTTGACTTACTTTAACCAGTGATTCCTAACATTATTTGGAAATAAAAAATGTGAATTAAATTTTGGTCTCCGGTAACATATTTTTTTTAGATACGTTTTAAGATTTTTTTAATACGAAAACATAAAAAAATAGTAGGTTTTGGACAGTTGGGACGTGGCGAGAGGCTGGTCGATCACTCGGCCTAGTGACCCGTGACAACATATGGAAAAATTTAGAAAAAATGAATAAAAAAATTCACCGGACTCAAAATTTCATTTACATTTTTTACTACAAATAATGTTAAGAATCACTGCAAGTACATCCTTTAACACCCTGTATAAAATGAATATGCATTACATCTTTTGCCACTAATCTTCTAATAAGTATAATATCAATAGTAAACAGGGAAAAAAGAGCAAATGTGAGATCAGACAATGTGCAGTATTTTTAAAAGATTGTCAAATTCGTATCTTCTCCAAGCTTACAGTTAATACAGTTTAATTAAACTTTCTAGTAATGTTAATCTGTAGTAACTTGTCAGGTGGGTACTTTCTTATGTTTACTGTGCATGTTTATTATAGGGGGCTTACATTAATTACGTGAGCACAAAAGGGGGAGGGGGGTCCAGTAAAATCTCACGTTACTTGAAAATAATATACGAAGTGGCCCGAATTTATCACACCAAGGGAGGGGGTCTAGATTGGAAGAAAAACTGCTCACGTAATTAATGTATGCCCCCTTAGATAGAGCCAAGGAAGTCATATTGGTACAGCACCCTTGAGCTGATTTTCACCAAACAGCGCTACACAAATTATATAATTAATATTATTACTATGTACACTTTTTTTTAGATGTCTGCTTAATGAACTGCTGGATTGATATTTTGATAAGAGTAATAACTATAAAACTTTATTCTAAAATGGTAATTAATTTTACATCAAAACATTATTTATATTGCTATTATTTATTTTAGTGTTTACGTAAACACAATTAATTAATGCTAAGATAAAGCGCCAACATTCCAACAGGAATTAAAATTGTTCGCTGGTAATTAGGTAGTATGGCTGATTTTAATGCGGAAAACGTCCACTTCCTGAAGAAACTAGATCAAGCTCAAAATCGTCCTAATTAAAAATAACGATGTTGTGATTCGGCCTTCAAGACTGGCGGTCCAAAGAATATGGCTTTGACCAAAATACATACCTTCAGACTGTTTATTACGATGATAACATATTTTCAATGTTGAGCACCTTATCACCAACAAATAATTATTGTACCCATTCGCAGCACTTCCAGGATACTTTTGAAACATTACTCATGTCCGTAGTCGGTTACAACTTAAACCAATTTTTCAAGGACTAGCACGAAAATCTTTAAATGTATTATATTATTATTTGTGGCTTCCTTTAAATCCATTAAAAGCATGTGGAAGCCCACTGAGTTTGGACAACGCCAAAATTGCATCGGAGCTTTGTCCTCTATTCAAATTTTGCAAGCGTTTTAAAATTTGGACAGCGGATTGTATAATTTGACACGACAGGGGACAACCGAGATAGGCCCACTTGGTGACTTGGTAAATATTTCTGCATGTTATATTCTCTTGTCCATCAGCCGGGGACCTTGGCGGAACCTCGGGGCTGTTTAGGAAGCTGCCAAGTGTGGAATTGCTCACCTCATGTCTCCATATGAGAGCAAGAAGTCGACTGTTTGGTTTGCAAACAGTGGTGTCATCGTGAGTCAAACATTTCACGCAGCGCAGACCATAACTGCAAGAGTATGGTGTAGAATTCTAACAAAAGCGCGTGTTGACAACATTTTAAAGTTGTGATCGAGTTTTATTTATTTATTTACATATGGAAGGCCCTGAGGAAAATAATTTTCCTCAGAGCCTGTGACTGCCTTTTTGAGGAGAGGAAGAAGTGAAAACGAGTATTAAAGAGACCCTTGTTATAGGAGGGTGGAAACACAGAGATTGGAAATCATCCCACAGCCGAGCGGTTGAATTCAAGCTGTACAAACTACCCGTTTTTATGTGACAAAAATTGTTGGGCACGTGTATTTCCCGACTAAGTTCCGAAGTGATCAATAACGCTAGTTGTTCGGAGCATCTTCCGTTTAAATGCCGGTGGAACAATAACAGAATTCCCGCCTGAAACCTGTGCTCTAAAGACTGCAATACTTTTGTAAGACAGTTTACAATATCTTGTTATGATACATAAATTTCTATTTAATTTTTTTGCTACCCGAAATTATTATCGTTTTATTTTTTTAACACAGAATTAAAAAGTTTTTAGTTACCTGCTAAGTATTGTATTGAGTCGAGAATCGTTCCTATTTAGATGGTTCCTGCCATACGTATAAAACATGTCTGAATTACATACGTAACTACTTGACACAAACCAGTCACGTGTGCGAATGACTGTGAATAGGTGTGTAGGAACCTAAAGACGTAGAGAAACAAAGAATTTAGACCAAGAATAAGTTGACTCTAATGATGGCTTCCGCCTGTATCAACCAGGCAACATGTAAAACAAAAGCATATCTGTAAGTAAAAAGGATTTTTTGATTAGGGTATTAGGCTCTTAAATGCGTAGGTACTTTTTACCACCCTCAATTCATTTGTTACAAAAAAAAAACATCTGCCTGCTAAATTCACATTCATCAAACGCGCGAACTGTCAAACGTAAGTTATAATAGTCGTTAAGTTTTCTGAAATTATCCAATTTTCTGCCCAATTTTCTTTATTTTTCTTTCCGTGAGAACCTTCTACAAAGTATTAGAAAACTTAAGAAAAACGATTAATGAAATAGGTAAAGGCGTTCTGAAGTTATGGCGTGACCAGGGGAAACAGGGATTCATTTTAATATATATACCTATATAGATAAATAGTTGTGTTCTACACAATTGGATTGAATCACTAATACAATATATTTCTACGCCTTTCTTGAAAGGATTGGGTTTTCAAACTAATAAAACTATTTATTCATTTTCATATTGCGTACTTCCAGGTGTAAACAAATAATTTATCTTAATATTATAAGCGCAAGCGTTTCAATAATAAATACAGATGTGTGTATAAGACATATTTATGAATATTTTTATGAGAACTTTACTTTAATAAAATAAATAAATTGGTAATTTACATACATGTGCATTCTTTATGCATTACTTGTTTTTTTAATTAGTTTGAACAAAAACATCAACGGATATATGTACGTCATTCATAATACACGTATATCATCGGGAGAAACTACAAACATCTCAATGAATAAATGCCTTTTATCTTAGTTATATCTCACTTTCGTTTTCAAACTAGCACAGCTGATCGAACTAGCGGGCCCTTACTCCCACGTGGAATTTGTAAGCAACCTGTAATCTATACCTGTTTCAAATAAAACGCCAAAGACCAAAAATATAATATACATATACCTACTACCTAACATAATGTTAATGTCAGCATTCACAAAAAGGGTATCTTTTCAATGTTATATAGTTACTATGGATCACTTGATTTAGTTGTTATTTTTTACGAAGTGTTGTCTGGAAAACAATTTACCGCATATGAAATTAAATTGAGACTATGTAAAAAAGTTTTTTTTTTGGTGCACCTTTTAGATCTTATTACTTAAGTCTTCGTTTATGGTTTTGTTTTTCTTAACAAAGTGCCTTGTCTTTTATCGTACTAGGTGTTTGTCGGCACCTGCTCGGTGGTGAGCAGTGAACACCTTGCCACCCGGTGTAGGTAACCAGGTACCAGGTACCCTCGCCAAACAAATCCCTCTCACCTGTCCCGAGTCCGGAGCGGTGCTGCAGTGTGTAGTCTGTTTGCTCCGCCGCCGCTGGACAATGTGTTTGTCCACAGCTTCGAGCCGGAACTTTGGGACAAGCATGCAGTTGGTATTTACTCGGAACTTGCCATTTTCCGACTTTTGTCCGAGAATCCAACCAGAAAGCTTTGGAAGAAAATAATTAGCTCATTTACTTTATTTAGGTACTTACATAGTAAACAATTTTATGTTATGTATTACAATTTTTTATTATTTTTTTTTTACATGTTGGTAGTAAAATTTTAACATGACAGATAATTTTGAAACTTAAGAAAGAAATAATCAAAATAAAATTACATAAGATAAAAAAATACACAAATGTCATAAAAAATACATGAAAGCAAATAATAAGTGTATGTCCTTTTTTTTAAAAAAAGAAAGACAAACATTCCCGGGTTACGAATAACCCAACAATGTTTGAAAGTCTTAGCCAGCCGAGGAATCGAACACGCGACGCTCGGGTGGGACCCAAGCGCTATGCCCACTCAACCACTGACCGGTCAATTTAAATATTATACTTTAAAATATGTTTAATTAAAATACTTTACACAAGATTCAACCTCAAAATCAGAAATTGGCAAATAGATAATGAGAAATCGTCTTTGCAAACTTTGACACCTCATATCTCAGAACAAGGTAAAATGAAGTTAGAACCCTACCCAAATAAGGTGGGATGTCCTAACCGAAGATATGAAGGATGCAGAATATATGAAACGACAAAGAAGAGCAATTAATATTCGGACCGGAATGCTCTCAAGGTGGTTCTACCACTGTAGCTACGATGTCAGGAAATTGCTTTTTAAAACATATGTAGTATAGTGCCCTGTATACATCTGAGGTGTACAGTTGTACAAGGCAGTACAGTTCAATATTTCAACCAAGGTCGACACAATCCTACAATTAAACAAAAAAGTAGATATTCTTGAAGAAGCAAACTACAGCAAAGAAATCAGAATCAATAACCTAGAAACTCGACTGGCTGAAATTGAACAGGTCAGTATGAGCCACAATTGGGCGGAGTTTGCGGGTGTAGTTACCCTTCCTAATGAAGAACCGCCGGACACCATAAACAGATTATTCAAGGAAATACAAGTTAATGTCGAATCACAGAAGATAAAAAGAATAATCCGTTATCAAGATCGTACACAGAAAATGGAGGGCGGAACTTACAGATACAAAGTACAACTTCAAGATGAGGAAGCCCAGCAGAGAGTCTTGAACTCCCGCAAGAACGCTAGAGAGAAGAACATATTTGTAGGCGAACTATTAACCCCTTACTTTAAAGAGCTGCTGTGGAAGACAAAACAAAAAGCTAAAGATAATAATTATATGTATACTTGGTTCAAAAATAATAAAATCCTCATTAAAAAGAACTCTGATCATACTTCAAAAATAATAAACGTAAAACATGTCAACGACTTACAGCTCATAATCTAATTGGTTACATTATTTTTAACTGTCTACTGTATAGGTAACTCCATCTATTACAAATGGACTCACTACTAAACATTGATTTTGAACCACCCTATCATGAAGAACATATATTCAAAAATTCTCAAGATTTCAAAGTATTCCACACAAATAACTCTTTAAATATAATATCCCAAAATATTAGAAGCATTCGCAAGAACTTTGACAGTTTTACAATTCTTTTACAAGACCTCGACTCCCGCTTTGATATAATAATTTTAAGTGAATGCTGGACAGATGACTCTTACACCGATATCTACTTACCTGGATATTCGACATTCCATACTACTACTAAACTCAACCAAAATGATGGGATAGTTATCTTCGTAACAGATTCGCTGAATCCCTTTATCTCTGAAATAAATTTAACGGAAGCAAATTGCTTAAAAATATCACTTGGATCTGATTTATCTGTATTTGCGATTTATAGACCTCCTTGCTTTAAAAATCTTACACCTTTCCTAAATTCTCTACAAAAACTTCTGAATGATAACACAAATACCCAACAACTCATCTTAGCGGGTGATCTGAACATAAACATTTTGAATTGCAATCCTCAAACTAACGAATATCTAAGTCTTTTAAGTCATTATGGCCTTAAATCAACTATTAATTCTACCACAAGAATAAGCCTTGAGTCCAAGTCTTGCATTGATCACATTTTTGCTAAAACCAAGAAAATAACCATCTCATCCATTATTCACACAACGGTCACCGATCACTACACTACTTCACTCGGCATTAGATCGAACTTCAAAAATAAAACGAAAATGCCTACAAACACCACACAACACGTCATAGACTTCAAATCACTTAGGGCAGAAATTAGTCATGAATCCTGGACTTCAACACTAAAAGAAAAAGACCCGAACAAAGCTCTAAATGCTTTCCTAATAACTATGGAAAAGTACACTAACAAGCACACTACAATAAAAACACATAAAAACAAAGCTCACAAAACATTGCAAATTAAACCATGGATCACTGCAGGGCTAGTAAAGAGTATTCACAAACGAAACGCAATGCACATGAGAGTACATAAAAACCCACATGACGGTAAACTTAATCATGACTACTTATTATATAGAAATCTATGTAACAAATTAATTAAGCAGGCCAAATACAAATTTTATAGGAACGCAATTGAAAATGCCAGAACGGATCCAAAAAAAACTTGGAAAGTCATTAATGAAGCAGCATATTTAAAACCCAAGAAGAATAATAATATCAAGAAACTGTCAATTAATGGAGAAATCCTTGAAACTAAGAACGAACCATTTAAACTAGCTAATTATATTAATTCTCATTTTTCCAACGTAGGCCTAAATCTAGCAAGCAAAATCCTCAACAATCACCACACTGCAAAAAAACTTTCATCTAAACACAGCCCTACCAAGCAACCATTACACTCTTTTAATATATATAAACTCAATAAAACAGAAATTTCCGACTTTATTTTATCTCTCAAACCACATTGCGCTCCGGGCCCGGACAAAATCTCAAACCAAATTCTGATTAATCTGCGAGAATTTATTGTTATACCTCTTCTACACATATTCAATCAAAGCTTTAGCCATGGGATTTTCCCGGATAAACTAAAAATTGCCATTATAACTCCAATTCACAAGTCAGGGGACAAATCTCTCATATCTAACTACAGACCTATCTCACTATTAAATTCTTTATCGAAAGTTTTGGAAAAAGCAATGAAAAAAAGGCTAATATCCTACCTCGATAAACACAACTTACTCTCAGATTGTCAATTCGGTTTTCGAGCTAAAATGAGCACAGAACAGGCTATATCCGAATTAACTGATTACATTGTCAAAAATACAGATGTAGGATCCAAAGTCATCGGAGTTTTTCTAGATCTGGCTAAGGCTTTTGATAATATCTCTCATGACATTCTGTACGAAAAACTTAAAAATAATGGTATCAACGGTCTGCCGCTCGAATGGTTTATTAGCTATACTAAAAATAGGAAACAAATAGTTGAACTTAATAAATGCTACAGTGATCCGGAAGAAATCAAGTATGGCGTCCCTCAAGGTAGTGTACTTGGTCCCCTTCTATTTCTCATTTACATAAATGAACTTACCGATATTAAAATGGCATCTATCGACTACAAGGTAATCAGTTACGCAGATGACACGGTAATTCTATTCAAAGCACCGAGTTGGGAAAAGGCCTTCAAAAGTGCGGAAACTGGTATGTTAGAAATAAAAAATTGGCTGGACGAAAATCTTCTTACCTTAAACATCTCCAAAACAAAATACTTAACATTCAGCAAAACCACTACCGGGCAACCAAAAATCACTCCGCCTTTATACCTACACCCTGATATTACCTCAAATCCCTCAAACCACAACTGCGAAAAAATAGAACATACTGATAATATCAAGTATCTAGGCTTAACAGTGGATTGTAAATTAAACTGGGAACTTCATATTAACTTACTAACTAAAAAAATCCGTAAACTAACATTTATTTTCAAAACTATTAGAAACATTATGCCACTAAAACAATTAAAAAATGTTTACTACGCTCTTTGTCAAAGCCTCCTAACTTATGGAATTTCTGCTTGGGGGGGAGCTGCCGACAAGTACATTAAACCGCTTAACACAATTCATAAAACATTAATTAGGATCATGTTCAAAAAACCTTATCTTCACCCGACGGAAAACATACTTATTACTAATAACATACTAGATATCAGGAAGCTGTTCATTAAAAAGATCATACAAATAAACTGCGTAAATTCCTCTCCATGCCACATAACTCACCCGAAAAACACAAGAGCTAAATCGTGTAACCTACTTCTAGTGCCTAAAACTAAATCAACTTTTGCCCAAAAACACGAATCTTACCTCGCACCTCACATTTTCAACACCTTCCTAAAAGAAACCACCTACTGTACCACAAAAAACAACCTAAACTGGTTATACAAACATTTCAATACATGGTTACTACACAAAAAAAGGGCAAGCATCACCAAGTTATTAGTAATCTCATCTTAGTCTATAATCCTCACTCTTTATTTACTTATATGTGTTGGTTACTTATAGAAATTTTATCTTAATTATTAATACTGCTTTTGTATTACGAATGCTTTTATTATTAATACTGCTTTTGTTTTGCGAAAGTTTATATTATTATTACCTCATATGTATATTATTTTGTTGAAATCTTATAGTTCTAGATTTAGACGCTAGCATTACTATGTGTACTTGACGAATTTTTGGTTTTATGGAAATTTGTCAATTCCTTGATAACTGTATTTCAACTCCCAATAATTCTTATTTGATTATATGTATTTAGGTTTTAATATGTATCTATGAGTTTGATTATGTACACGTATGCGAATACCTGTGTGTAAGTTTGTCCGCATATGCGTGTATGTGTGTATGAACAAAATTGTGTATATGCATGTATATATATGTAAATGTATATGTGTCTAAGTTTATGTATATATATATATATGTACCCGCCTCGGAACAGACTTAGTCTAGTGAGGCGGGCTACTAACTTGTGTGTATATGATTATTATTACAATAAACGACCGGGTTGCCGGCATTAAAAAAAAAAAAAAAAAAAAAAAAAATACCCAGCATCACAATTGGACAAGTTGAGGGTGTGCTACAACAGTGCATTCTTAACCAACTACCAAGGTTCTGTAGTATCTCCGCGATGTTCACCGAAGGGAGGGTGCACACATTGCCCGCGTTATTTCGCCACCGACTAACCAGCTTCTAAGGCAGGATAAGGAAGTCAGCCAATGTCATTGTCGGGCTGCATCCGAGTGGCTCAGCTCTCCACTAAAGGAGCAATGGGTACAGATGATGATGAGCCGACCTCCCTGATGGACGACCCTTTACCTTTATTTCAATTAATTTAATTATATGGCTTTCACGTAGATTTTCATTAGGTTCCTATGTATTTCATTTTAGTTTTAATTTTTAATTTAAGTTTTTTTGCATTAGCTCTACACAGGACGGCATGAGGAAAATAATTCCCTTTAAAGCCCATATCATCTTTAAGGATGCTATGTGGAGGGTCTTTTTTAGGATAGGAAAGAGAGGAAGTTCTGGAAAAGAAAAAGGTATGAGGGATGGGGTAGGAATCTGGGGGGGGGGGTCGATGTGTCCAGTAGTGACGGACGCATGAATCCATTCCTCTCACTGCGGTACAAGGCGATGGGTCGAGAGAGCCTGTACTGAAGATAGTGTGTAGGGAAAGGAGATGAGGAAGGTGAGAAAGTACCTGGCTATTCAGATCTGATCACCAAAAATGGCTAAAGCCATTTGAAGCAACGTTTCAATTCCGAATGGTGGTCTTACACCGGGACGATACTGTATTTACGATATTTTTCTGTATTTTTGATACGAGTATTTTCCAATCTGGAAGGTGCCGCAAATATACTATTTAATATTTTTAATTAATTGATTGCTAAATAACACAAATTAATCAAATGAAATTTATTTGTGAATGCCGTTTGGATTTGGAATTGGAATTTGGAATTATTCGGATTGCTAGTCTAGAGCCTTGACGGAGGCCGATAACAGCCGAGACACGATTTGGGAGGCCGGTATGGGTACCGCCGCCCCGTTTATTGGCTAATCAATACCTCTGCCATAGGTCACCCCAAGTGGTTCATAACGTTTGGTGACTTAGCAGGGGTGCCCGGGTTCATGGGGTGAGGTTTGTCCAGGTCTTAGCGGCGGATGCGTCTACCCACCTACTGCATGGCGGATCAAGGGCAGGGTTGCCAGGTGTTCGGTATTCTACCGAACCGTTCGGTATTTTAGCACCGTGTTCGGTGTTCGGTATGACAAATATACCGAAGTATGGACGGTTCGGTATTTTTCTCTGATTAATTTTTCTATCAGATTAATAAGCGATTTAACTATGAGATTTGACGCAATCGGTAATCCTTCCTTAGTTTGTGCGATGTTGCCGCTTCGTGCACACGCTCGGTGTTTTGCGGATTAGTGTAACACATTAGGTGACTAAGTATTTGCGTAAATGTGATTATTCGAAATAATTTTACTGCTTACATTGTTTCCATTGTTTCAAAGTCCAACAACCCCCCCCCCCCCCCCGACCCCCGACCCCCGACCCCCGACCCCCGACCCCCGACGCGGGTTTTGCCAAGGTACCACCGTGAAATCTAAGGAAATTTAACCTCGAAATTTTTTTTTGCTCACTCTTCGGTATATTTTTGGAAAAGACCTGGCAACCCTGATCAAGGGAGACTGGTTGAGGGAGGCCTTTTGACCTTTCCAGCCGGACACTGCAGTTGGAGGGATGAATTGATACGTCCATCACTCCTGGATATACTGACCCCCAGATTCCTACCCACCCCTCATACCTTTTTCCTTCCCAGAACTTCTTATCCTTCCCTTCCTTAAAAAGACCCTCCACACAGCATCCCCTAAGATGTCATAGGCCCTGAGGGAAATTATTTTCCTCAGGGCCTCCTGTGTGGAGCTAACGTAAAAAAAAATTTAAACCACAGTAAAAATTTGGCTGAGAGAACAGAGTGACCATCAACTTGCACACATTACCAAGACAATGTAAAAACAATTAGAAACTAAATACAAAATTTAAAAAAATACTGACCGCCTCAGAAAAGGAAACCCTAGAGAGGACGACTGTGAAAACTGTAAAAAATTTCTTATATTATACTTTATACTACATCTTGTACATTATGTCCTACGCATGCTAACTGTATCTAAATTTCTCTAATAAGAAATAAAAGTGTTAATCACAAATAACCTCCAAGGTAAGTGTGGTCCTGAATATTTTCTGCCTGTACGTTTAACATAAATAAAACAATATGTGTACATTTTAACCCAGCATCACGTTAATTGGTGAAACTCATTGTACTTATAGTTTTGTATTAGTGGTCGACGTCGACGAACCGGTGGATGCAATATGTTAGCCAGAAGTTGTCATAATTTGTACAGCGCCCTTGAGGAGATTTTTCACAAAACGGTTCTATACAAATCATCCAAATATCATTATTAATAAACTAATAAATAAAAATTTAATTAAATAAAAGGTTTTTAATTAAGGTAAAAAAACTCAATTAATTACGTGATTCATCGTTTTTAATCCAGCAGTTTAAAAATATATACATTATTTAGCTCCAAAATAATAATAACCTTCAATGATAATCGTAATTATGAGAAATAATAATTTTTGAGAATTTAATAATATTTATTAAGAGATTAAAAAATGAAATGCCTAACTAATAATATTTAATGTAAGCAATCAACCCACTGTACGCATTCGAATGATACGTTCTTAAAGAGTGTTATTAGTTTTAAGAACAGGCCGTAAAGAAGTTTAATGGTTTTATCACCAGGACATGATCTCTCCACGCTTTCCGCTATCTGCCATTAGTCCGCCGCCGGGTTGCCAGTTGCCAGCTTGTCAGGTGGCGGCCAGTGACGGTTATTTCATTTTAACATTTACCATTTAACGGTCATCAATTCTGCCCAAGAGATCCACCCATTTGATGCGACGATTCTTTACGAATCATAACTTCGAGATTTAATAATGTCTAAGGTTAGGTTATAATCGACAGACGTTATCGTATTAATACTGTCAATTTACCTCTGGGTCTATCGATCCTTTACGAATTATAACCTCTAGATTTAATAATGTCTAGGTTATAATCGAGAGAAGTTATCGTATTAATACTATCAAACTAAATCTGGTCAATCGGTTCTTTACGAATCATAACCTCTAGATTTAATAATGCCTAGGTTATAATCGAGAGATGTTATCGTATTAATACTATCAAACTAAATCTGGTCAATCGATTCTTAACGAATCATAACCTCTAGATTTAATAATGTCTAAAGTTAGGTTAGGTTAAAATCTAAAGACGTTATCGTATTAATACTGTCAAATTTCATCTGGGATTGTCTACTAGTGCATAAACTTCTGCCAAAATCACACTCATAGACAATTGTTTCTAAAAATGTTGGTGCTTAGAATAGGTTATGTCAAAGTTTATGTATTGATTATGAAATTTAACATATTAAATTAATGTTGTTTACTTGGTAAGGCTCTACTTGCTCGTAAGTCGTTTGAAGAAATAAATTATTGAAATGAAAAATTTCTTTGTTTCAAACCACTTTATAAAGTGATAAATAAATTGCTTTTAAACAAATCACTTTTTTCATTTGTATAATGTCAAGCCCAAAGCGTTTGCTTTTTACAACAAATAAATAACATTTATTATATGCTTTTTAACACTGTTTTAAACCGCCAAAATATATAAATTTATCAACGGATTTCGCTTGGATTAAACTTAATCAGGGTAACTTTTTGAACTATTAAATGAAAAATTAAATTTAAATCCTGATGAAGCCAACCGAAATCGGTTGGTAAATTTAAACAATTTGGCGGTTTAAAACAAAGTGTTAAAAAGCACTAAAACGTATAAGTGTATATTTAATTTAATAAATATATTTTGATTAATAGATTAGTCTTGTAGTGTTTCCATTTGTTATTCAAGTTTTAGAAATTACTTTCATGCTTTAGTTAATGTCACTAGTTTTAACATCTCTTCTACATTTTTAGCTCGATTTTAAATTATGGTTTCAATTTGTTATTTTTATTTTTTAAATTACTTTGTGTCATTTCTCCTTGAAGTTATTTTTAAAACAATCTGGACTACATAAATTATCCATTAATTCCTAAAAACTGTATTCAGTATAACTTTTCCTTTTACACATGTCTTTTCCATACCCAATCCGCTCTCCATTAGAAGACTTTTTTAACATTCGTAACTTGTGGAAAAATCGTAACGTAATTAGGTATATTCTCACAGTAAAACCTGATTGGTTGAAATAAATTGCCCAGAGGCAAAATTCCATATTTTTGCAGTTTATAAAATGTTTATAGCATTTCCATTTTTTATTCTGAATACACATAATTAGCTAACAACGGATTTTTTTTAAACTTAAAGATAATAATTTTTGAGAACCACATAGGAGTATTTGGTCTAAAAAATATTTAATTGCTTATTAATATTTCTTTTCCCTATTTCTTTCTTCTCTTTTTCCGAACTATACTTGTGTATAATTTTGCTTATTATTATTTGTGATATTTAAACCTTGATTTACGCACACTGTGAACTTTTTAATTGGAGTGTTAATATCTGTGCACATTCCAATGGCAATTTCATTGATGTAATAATTGTTAACGATCTGTAAATGTTTCAAATAATAAATAAATAATATAAAATATATTTTAGCCAACCCTCAACTGCGGCCAACGTATCATTTATTGGGATGGAAAACGTATGGTATGTTTGTGTTTTGCTTGTCAATAATCGTAATATGTTTATACTTTTGAATGTAGCTATAACTGTCTGGTTATCCATTATAGATTAATGAAACAATTTAACTTTGTTTGAACCACTTATATATTAGTATACATTTGCCCTGAAGAAGGAACGTTCGTTCTGAAACCGGTCGGATTTACTCAAATATAAAAGTGGTTCAAACAAAGTTAAATTGTTTCATTTAGCAATATGTTTAATTGAGTTTAATTTATATATTATGTAGGCCTGGCCTGCCGCATTTCTACCGATTTGTTACATATTTTCCTTAATCACTAAGTTTTAAAGCTCTTAAAAAATATATATGTATATGTTATTCTTGAAGATAAAATCCATACATTCCCCACGCCGAAACGGTATTTAGGTAAATGAAATTTCCTCGATAGAAAAAAAATCGCCATATATGCCTCGAAAATTATTATAAACACGTTTTTTCAGTTATTTTACATGTTACATATGTATATGTACAAAAAAATTACAGTGTTTCTTTAAATGCTATTATAGACATTTCCATAAGATTTTTGATCTATTTTAAAAATAAAATACATAAAATATATATAAATAAAATAAATAAAATAAATAAAATAAATAAAATAAATAAAATAAATAAAATAAATAAAATAAATAAAATAAATAAAACAAATAAAATAAATAAATAAAATAAATAAAATAAATAAAATAAATAAAATAAATAAAATAAATAAAATAAATAAAATAAATAAAATAAATAAAATAAATAAAATAAATAAAATAAATAAAATAAATAATATAAATAAAATAAATAAAATAAATAAAATAAATAAAATAAATAAACTAAATAAAATAAATGAAATAAATAAAATCAATAAAATAAATGAAATAAATGAAATAAATACAATAAATAAAATAAATAAAATGAATAAAATAAATCAAATAAATAAAATAAACAAAATAAATCAAATAAATCAAATAAATAAAATAAATAAAATAAATAAAATAAATAAAATAAATAAAATAAATAAAATAAATAAAATAAATAAAATAAATAAAATAAATAAAATCAATAAAATAAATAAAATAAATACAATAAATACAATAAATAAAATAAATAAAATGAATAAAATAAGGGTATAATATACACATAAATACACAAAGTATTTGAAAGGAAAAAAAAAGAAGGTGGATATGAATGTACACGAAACAAAAAAAGATAATAAGCTAACAATAGTAAAAGGAAAACGTTTAAAAGAGTCGTGTTTTATTAAAGATTTTCACATCTTTCGCTTATATATTACAGTTTTTAATATTAGCGCGCTCCCTCTAACATTTGTATTTACATATCTCTCCTTCTTATTTTTATTTAGATTTATTTAATTTTAGTAAAGTCAAAGAGTGATTTCAACAGTCAAACATAACTCATTTCTTGTTTGTAGTTTACATTGTGATATGTAAAAATCTAAACTCAATCTGCTATTAGATATGAACATATAATGAAAAATATGTGCTAATTTATTATGCACCATTTATGTCTTTAATTATGTCTTTTGTCTTGCCTCTCTTTAATTGTCACTTGAGTAAACTTTGTATTTTTATAATTTTCTGTATCTAACTGTTTTTTGTTTTGTTTTATCTAATTTTTTTATTTAAACTGTTTCAAAATTTAACCATTGTATAATTTGGCTGATTGATTTTATATAAATTTTTACCTGTTTTTCGTATTTGTATAATTAACTTGACGACCTCCGTAGTCCAGTGGGTAAGACTCTTGACTCACAATCCGGAGGTCGCGGGTTCGAACCCGGCATGCGCAAATAAATTTTATTTGATTAATTTGTGTTATTTCACAATTAATTCATTTAAAATAATATATAGTATATTTGCGGCATGTTCCAGAGTGGAAGATACTATCAGTATCGCCCTGGTGTAAGACCACCATTCAGAATTGAAACGTTGCTTGAAAATGGCTTTAGCCGTGTTTAGTGACCAGATCTGAATAGCCAGGTACTTCCCAACCTTCCTCTTCCCCACCTCCTACCCCTCTCCACTACCTTCAGCCTCACAACATACCCCAATTGGGGATGCCATAGTCTCACTGGCTCCAGACGGGAGCAGTTGAGATTCTTGTGCGGTATTCACTGTAAAAAAAAAAAAAAAAAAACTGAGTTTTTATAACTTGGTTGTTCTCACGTGTATGAGAACAGTCTGTAAAAACACAGTATAAATAAATAAAAAAAAATACAATAATAAATTAGCCGTTCATACAAATGGCATTATGTACGAACAACTATCATCTAGGTTCTAGGTAAATATTATTGCCCTTAACCTTTCTCGGTAGCAATGTGTAACACGATACGGTTCATAAAATACGTACATTAAGATATTATTAAAATCTGTCAGTGAGAGGAAAAGAAGTAGTTTCATATCATGCTTGTAATTTATGAAAACTCATAAAATGATTGCAATTATTTAATTAAGTAATTACGACCAGGGGATCAGGAGATTTCATCTAATGATTTTAGAGCTAGGAGATTTTATCTAATGATTCTATGAAAGAACACCGCACCAATTGCTAGTGGTATTATAAATTAAATTAATATTTGATATCTATTACGATTGTGATAAGTAACAACTACCTTCAACCGACATAATTGTTTAACGTTGTTAACGAAAGAACCCGCATAGGAACAATGTCCATAGTTCATAACATGGTGATCCCATTGGCCATATTTTAGCATAGACAGTAGTACAATTCCGTATGTACAATATGGTTCGATTCAAAATACGTATAAATCAATCACTATTGTTAATAAGAAATGGAATTAACGATTTTCTGTCGTAAGTTACTCCTACATATTTGTAGTTATTTTAGAATACTCAAAATGGCTATAACGGTGCCGGACAACTCAGAATGAAATCAACTCGATACCTTTTATAAAAGTCTTAAAATAATAAGGTTACGCCAGCTTAGGTTATGAGCTATTTTTCAATTTTTGAAGTGAAAACTTCCTTAGCACCGTTATGGTTTAAAACGAAACGAAAAATAGCGACACTAAAAATAGACAAACACATACATCTATAGGATTTGGCCTGCGAGAAAATAAGAGAGTATAATCGGTCTCCTCTTTGTGCGGTGCTTCGTAACCTCCCCGTTCTTGTCTTCTTTAGTTTTCTGGAGGTATCAATCACTTCTACCACTTCATGAACTGCACACTCGAAATTTTTTTCATAGCTTTTAATGACTTCTCAAATAGGTGTTGAGTTGGCTTGATTCTGAGTTGACATGGAACCGGCTTTAACTGTGTTTAAATAAAAAAATCTTGAAATGGCTTTAACCGGGTGCAGTGTTCAGATTTGAAGAGCGGGATACCCCCTCTTCTTCCCATTACCAAAAATGGGGGTGCCAAACTACCTATCCATGACAACATCTATCAGGTGCACAGAAAGCATGAAGAGGTATGAACCTGCGTACAATCTAATACGAATCTACGTGCGTTCATGAATGTCTTCGATCTTATCGATAAGGATGTCAAAGGAGTTAGTAGCTTGGTGCCTACGTAAAAGAGCAAGTACCTACCGACTTAATAAGGTTTGCTCATATGGCATTAATGAATGCAAAGAAGATTTACCTACCATAAAGTACCCGGAGCGCAGAGAGTTGGTCGGCTGATTTTGGAGTGTCGGTTCTGTTCTGAAGATGTGTGTTGTGTGTTGTGTGTTGTGTGGTTGGTCGGAGGCCGATGGGACGTGACGCAGTTGTCTCCACGCATCCTTCGGAGGCTCCTTCGTCGGCCGGAAGCAGCGCTGACACGTCCTTATCAAACTGCCTTACACGACTCCAACCTACCTAGATACGTGTGTCTTTCTACACTGTGATCACTAAATGATATTGTTTCATGGGTATCCTAACGGTTTTAACTCTCTTTAGGTTATAAAACTTTATTAAAATTTACTATAAACTTGAAATATTATAATTTAGCTATAAAGCGCGACAAAAATCACGAAACCCGATTTTATTTATCAAGATTAACGCTAAAAAAATTTAGATACTTAAAAGGAATACACATTTCAAATAAGGAATTTACCCAACCCCTCCGCAACGTAAGCAGATATATGCGTTAAAAATACGACAGCAGTCAAGTACAATAAGCGTGTTTACACGTCAGCGCGTGTGTCTCCATAGAAACCGTTATAATTTCGTTATTGTTTTAGTTACATCCGTAAAATAAAAAGTGAAAGGTCGATAGTGAATCATGCTGCACATCTCTATTCAAGTTGTCCATAGAAATACATAAAAAGAACATTCTGTCAGACGCGCAGTCTGACACATAATTTATCCCGCCAAATTTCCTACGGGTGCCCAACATTGTTAATTTCTATTAAATATTTTAATATGAAATGATAAAAAAGTGAGGTGACAAAAGTGTTTATTACACATTTATACAATAGAATAAGTATTGTTGTTTACATAATCTGTGATTTTAGTACCTTTTTCACATAAAAACATCGCGTGAGTCATTTTCACATTTTTTTAATGTTTGCATTCTAAATTTTAATATTTACAAATGTTAATATTTATTTGTAATATAATAATTAGAAAGCTTATTTTGTAACCTGTCTAAAACAGTTTTTACTATTCGGCTACGTTCAGAAATGTTTCATTTATAGAGCTTTAATTGTGAAGCGGTAATAATACAAAGTTTTCGTAAAATGTCATTTCGTTTAAGACACCAAAAGCTAATATTCTCGAAAATTCGGAGAATAATTTTCTAGTGAAAATATTATATTATTATACTCGTAAGTACCTAGATACTTCAAGCAGATACTAAAGAAACGTACGCAAAAGAAATCTGGTAACTAATTAAAATACTTTATCACAGGCAATCAGTTCCAATTTTGAAGATGACTCTTAAATTCAAAACAAATCCGAATCCCAGAGTTCATTGAACCAAACTTACAGATTTTTATCGATGTCAATCAATATGCAAAATGAACTTTTGAAAATGATTGCAAAATGTTAGGTTTCGGCAAGTTTCAAGATGAATATATACTACGTTTACATTTTTTAATTATCAAATTTTTTATCGTAATGACTGAAAAACGTGTTTTGACCGGCCAACTCAGAATGAAATCAACTCAGAAACACCTCAGAAAGCTCATTGAGAGTGATGATAAAAAAATATTAAAAAATGGTTAAATAGATTAAGTTAAGTTAGGATTACCGGCTATATTAAAATTTAATGACCTTTCTGAGGTGATTCTGAGTTGGTTTTATTCTGATTTGGCTTGGAACCATGAAAACCATGCTCTACCAATTTATAGTCAAATGTATACAATATAAAAAGGTAATGGTACGATTCAAAAACTAAAATGAGCCGAGTTTCTTATCGAGTAGGTACCTAATTAGCTAGCAATGTTAAGTTGAAAGAATTTTTCCTAATCATATTAATTGCGTGTCAATCTGAATCAGTTTCCTTACAAACAGCCTATACTCGAGAGTCGAGTGTGTCAAGACAAAAGACGGGGCCAGGCTATCATGTCTGCAGTGGATAATGTGGTCTGTGTGAATCCTGCTGGAATAATGAAATCCTTATGAAACCATATTTTAAGTACTTATTTATAGTCTTAAAGCTATGCTCAAGCATTAGTTTAGTCTGATATACCTACAGGGTGTAAAGGGACATACTTGACTCACTTTAAACAGTGATTCCTGACATTATTTAGAGTAAATAATGTAAATGAAATTTTGGTCTCCGGTAACTTTTTTAATGATGTTTTTTTTCAATTTTTTTTCTTCAAATCAAAAAAAAATTCTTCCACATGTCGTTACTGGTCATACAGCTGAGAAACCGATCAATCTCTTACCTCGCCTCTAACTGTCCAACACCTAACATTTTTATATGTTTTTGTCGAAAAATAAAAAACATCAAAAATGTCACCGGAGACCAAAATTTCTTTTACATTTTCTACTCCAAATAATGTCAGGAATCACTGGTTAAAGTAAGTCAAGTACGTCCCTTAACACCCTGTATAGTGTATATACCTAAGTATTATATAATAATATAGCATTTGAACCATGATTCTATATAAAAACACGGTAGGCAGATAAATGGTTTCGAAAGTTTCAAAAAAGTTTTTCAAACTAGTTACCGTGCAAACGCCCAAAGATCAATAATGGGTGTGTAGAGACATTTATTTATTCCGTTTAAATATAGACTCGGCATGCAATTTACCAATGCAATTTTTATAAATATATTTTTGATACATTCTTCAACTTCCTAACAAAAATAAAATGTTATTTGATTTTTTTTTACATTAACTTCACACAGGAGGCCCTGGGGGAAATAATTTCCCTCAGGGCCTATGTCATCTGGGATGCTGAGTTTGTGAGCCTTTTGGGGGCTGGTCAAACAAAAAGCTATCATGAACTGTACTGTCATCCGCGTAACAATGAATTGGTGCACATGACCAAAGGTGGTTGATGTGCAACAAAAACAAAGTCCGAGACAGAACCGATCCCTGTGGGACGCCAGCATTTATCGAGTGTGAGGAAGAGGCGAAACCATCGACTACCGTCTGAATCGACCACTCCCTCAAGAAGTCGGCAATCCACGTACACAAGGATGCGGGAAGTCCTTAAGAAGGCAGTTTGTTGACAAGTCCTCGGTGCCAAACCCGGTCAAAGGCCTTGGAAATGTCCAGTGCAACCGTTTTGGTCTCACCGAAACGTTCCAGGCATCGCCCCCAATCATGCATCACATACGCGAGAAGATCACCGCACGAGCGGTTCCGCTGGAATCCGTATTGACGGTCGTTAATAATTTTGTTCTTCTCGAGGTATGTGAACAGTTTGTCGTTGATCACACGTTCCATCACCTTAGACAGAACTGATGTGATCGCTATGGGGCGGTAGTTGGCCGGGTTGGAGCGGTCACCCTTCTTTAAAATATGATGGATAACCGCTTTTTTCCAAACAGAGGGCACAGAGCCAATCTTCAGGGACATTTTAAAAAGCTTCGTCAAAATTGGAGCTATTTCTGCAGCGCACCTCTGCAGTACCAGGGCAGGTATTCCGTCAGGCCCACTAGCTTTATTAACATCAAGCCCTCGTAAAACATAGAGTACTTCCCGATGCCGGATCCTCAGCTTTTTTATACGAAAACCGCAGTGAGGAACCGACGTCGGGACAGCACCTTGGTCATCGAGGTTTGAGTTATCCGCAAACATTTTACCTAATAAGTTAGCCTTTTCGGTGACGGTGTTTGCTAGTGAGCGTCAGGTCTGGTAAGAGGTGGCAGACTGGATTTGCAGAAATTGCGACCTATTGAGCCCGCAAGCGACCAGAATTGCCTGCTGCCATGCGGGCATGCAGCCAGCTTTCTGCTGATCTGCTGGTCGTGCTCGAATTTTGACCTATTTATGATTCTCTTGGTTTTCTTTGCCATTTTGTTGTAAGCTGTTCTGTCTTCGGATGTTCTAGATGTGTTGTAGGCTCGGTAAGCTGCGTTTTTTCGTCGCACTGCTTCAGCACATTGTCGACTGAACGACGGCTTTGAGCCTACACCAGATTCCTTAACAGTAGATTGGATGAAGCCATCCATCGCGGATGTGATAACTTCACCAATTTTCTGTGCACATCTTGAGGGATCCGAAGTCCGAAAACAGACAGCTGACGCAAAGGATTCCGCTTGGCGTCCAGCCGAGCCTGTTAATCCTGAGAACTTCAACCAAGGTTCGTTATGAACATTGAAGTCCCCCAGGACCACAAACTCTGCCGTAGGGTAGCGGGGCAAGAGGTAGATAGTGTCGCTTAAATGTTTGAAGAGCTCGGACGTGTCTGATTCGCTAAGGTTCGGTGAGCGGTATAAACATGCTTAGAATCTTATCGTACTGGCAAGATTGACGCGTACCCACATTACGTCGAATCTGGAGTTTTCCAGATTCAACAGTCGCACACAGTTGACGTCAGATCGATATAGAATTAAATTATTTTTTTATCCATCCAGTACGCCATTACACATACGCAAACAAGGGTCTCTTTAAAAAGATTTGCCTGTACAGATGAAGATATTCATTTCTTGAGCGTAGCTAACTTGGGTAAAAATCAAGCTATCAAAACACGGTATAACAGCTTACTTATCGCAAACGTCATCATACCGAAACATGGTATATAATAATGAATTAGCGTTGCCATCACAGATATCCAGACATCAAGATACGGTATGCGAAGCCATCATAAGGTATTAGAAGGTAGCTGTAACAAATATCGAGGTATCAAAACACAGTATACGGAGCGCAGCTACCACAAACATTGAGGTATCAAAACACGGTATGCGAGCTATCTATCATAAATATCGAGGTATCAAAAAACGGTATAACGAGCATATCTTTCACAAATATTGAGGTATCGAAACACGGTACTCGAGCGTAGTTATCACAAATATCGAGGTATGAAAATATAGTAGATATACGAGCGTATCTATCAAAAATATCGAAGTATCAAAACACTCTACATGAACGTAACTATCACAAATATGAGGGTAGAAAGAAACGGTGTGAGGGAGTAGGTAGCTATCATGCGCATCGTGGTATCAGAACTTGGTATGTAGATATACATTGCTATCACATACTTTGAGGTATAGAAACACGTTAGGTGTATAAACGTAGCTATCACAAATACCGAGGTACAAGAACGCGGTTTAATAATATCGAGGTATTAGAACACTATATTTGAACGTAGCCACAACGAATATCGAAGTATCTTTCTAGGCATAAGAACACGGCGTACGAACGTAAGAATGTATCATAAATACCAAATAAGGATGTCCACATGAGCACGGACTATCGAGGTATCAAAACACGCAGACAGGAGCTGAATTGGAATGGCGGCCATAGCACTAACTACCTTCGGCAGTCGCCGAGGCCATAAATCTAAATATACGGCCAAACAAAAGGGATTTAAAAACGTCCTCTTAAATAATTCGTCATTCAGAGAATGTCGCCACCGTCTCATGTGCGGGACGACTGCGCACCGCAGGCGGATCCGTTACTAACTTCGGTGTCGCTTCACTCAATTTAGATAATAATTTGGTAAAAGAATACCTGCAATGTATTCACATTCTCCATGGTTTTCCAACAAAAAATATTAATGAACATAAAACTTCGCATTATCACCAAAAATAGTAGGTACCTACAAACACGCAAAGCCTGTGACTCTGACTCTGTGGCTCTGAGCATAAAAAAGCTCTCTTAAAATATATCACTACTATTCAGAAAGTCAAAATATTAAATTGTACATTTTATTTAAGTCGTTAATGTTCACAAAGAGATATGAAATTTATGATTTTAAAATATAGAGAAATTTTACAGGCGTGAATTTCACGCACCACAATATTACACAAGTAGGAAATTACAGATGGACGAAATCGGACGTGCAGAGAATTACACCTACTTTTTAGAATGTTTGAGTATGCACTACATAAATTTCATTTCGAAAAAACCGAAGGAAAGAAGAATATTTAATCCTAATGTTGAAATAACCGCAAATCGATAGATATTTTACCGAGATTATAGTCTGTCAAATAAGAGTAGAAAATATAAAAAATGGAACTACAAAATTCGTAGGCTGGTAACACCAATTTACTTGTCAAATAGTCATTTAAAGTGCAATGTAACTGAAAATTCAGAACACTGTATAAGTACGCATTTAAAAAAATGTTCTTAAAAAAACAATTTATCGGAGAAGCACTGTTGTTAAGGTAGGTATCCACTCAATGACATAAATTTGATTAAATTGTGTTTTACAAAGTGATTTGCTTTCATTTAATTTAACATAAATTTGAATTTAACAGCAGGAAGAATCATTAATGGTGAGTTTAGTTATACTACTTTTAGATCTGAATGAGTTAAATTTATTCAGATCTAAAATTAGAGACATGATCTAAAGACCGGGCAGCGCATAAGCTAATATAACGCTTAACGCGCTTCGCTAATATGAAATAAATGTGAGCAATTTCTAAAGTGTTCTTTATATTTTATTACAACATCGTTATTCTTCATTATGTTAACACAAAATTGCAAAGGTATAATAATATACCTATAAGCAATTCTAATTTTAAGATTAGATGCAATGAAAAATGTTTTTTTTTCAATTTTTAATTAAAGTGTAGGTTACACAGCTTTAGATTTATTTATTTAATTTATTTATTATAGATAGACACAAAAGAAAGTACAAATTACATATTAGGAAGCTTTGCCTGTGCAACTATTACCACCATGATTATATTTTTAGTATTGCCATTTGAACAACAATGGCGCCCTGCCATGTTTTCTACTCTTATTTGACAAACTGTAGTTAATTCCTTTCCTTTACTATTTCTTATTTTTAATTAAAATTAAACGTTTCTTGGAGTTTGAAATCTGAGAGCTACCTCAGTAACTTTTCAGGATTAAATTACACCCGTAATCACGGATTAAGTGAACAGAAAGTTATATAATTTTTAAAAAAATGTGATAGGTTTATATGATATTTGGGTAATAAACCAAATTCTTCGAATCATCCGCTTAAATAATCCCATTAGTAACGGTAATATTCTGTTATCCATCCAACGTTTTTTTCTTCTTTTCTTTACTAAGTTCAAGGCATAAAACCTGAAATAAAATAACAGAATCAAATTTTAAAAACCTTGTTTTAGATAAAATACTGATATATAGTTATGTTACCTAAACCTACACGTATAGAAAAAATAATTACGCTGTACTTGTCCGCAAATCAAACACTTGTCTTGTCTTGTCTAAAATTTATAAAAACAAAAAAAAATCACAAATTTTACTGTAAAACTTTTCATACATTATAAAAAAAAATTCTCACACACAAACGAGCGACGTTTGAAACTAACTTGAAAAAGTACTCGTCCAATAACAATATAGTTGTTTTCAAATAAGCGCCTATATATCTACTTAAATAGCTGACCCTGCGAACTTCGTACCACCTCAGAATCAATAACTATTGTGTTAACTTATTACCTGAATTAAATTCAGTTTTTTTTATTAAGTTATATGTATATTTAAAAATTATACAATGAAGCAATATCAGAGATGTCAGTTTCAGAGATGGCGTTGTGAACGAATCAATATTTTTGTGATTTTCTTACTTTTCCACTTACTTTATTAAGGGAATTGCGTTTCATTTTCTTTATACGTATGAGGGAGATTTATTATAATTATTTTATTTTTCCTTTGGAAGGGTGCAGACATACGTTCACCGTCTGTCTCATTTTCGACTGTTGACATTTAGTTTATAAGAAAGAGGGGCAGCATTATATCCTTAAGAACAAAACAAAACAATCAGCGCATTAACATTTGACGTTTTTGAATTTTTGGAATTCACTCACTACTCAATATTATACTTACCACAAATTCCTGCAGCTGTTTCAATTTAAAATACATAAAATAAATTCCCTCCTTTATTATCACACACATTTATGTTGTTTGTAGTGCGTACCTAAAAATTATAATTTTGGCATGGCCCAGGTCTTGTATAATGGTATACTTGATCATGGCATGCCTACTAGTTCTTGGAAAAATACAAGTGTGCAGTTCACACGCGGTATCAGTGAAACCTTCAGAAAACTAAAGTAGGCAAGAGTGAGGAGATTGATTATTTACAAAGCACCGCACAAAGAGGAGACCGATTATTGTCTCGCAGGCTAAATCTTCTTCCATAATCATCAAAAGCAATAATTTTGTACAATGAAACAATTTGGTTTTTCCACCTTGTCAACAGTAAAGTATCGAAAATTTACAAATAATAATAATTCTTGGCATAATCAGAAGTGTGAGTGAATGTGTACCTTGCACCACAAACGACATCAAATCGAAGTTCAGACATTCAAAAGTGTGTCATTTGCCTATTATTGTTCGTCTTTCATTGTCTTTTGGTGTGTTCCACATTCAGGGGGACGGAAGCGGGACAGTGTCACTGTCATTTCCCATGCCTGAGAATGGTCACCGTCACCGTCACCACATTATATAAGTTCCTTCCTAATATTAGGCAGCTACCTAAAAGGGCGATATTAATCTGTGTTAACCTTCTAATAATGTTGATAGACCATTGTTCAAAAATTCGAGAGTATGTAATCATTATAAGATATTATTTACTTAAATATCGCTTTACTTATCATAAACTTACGAATACCCACAGTAACAACACGACAAAATATATATTTTTTAAATTTAATTCAAAATAAATTTGATAATGTTATTATCGAGTTCTGCGAGAATTTTAGTGTGAATTTCGGTTAAAAGACCATTTTCAAAATGACAAATGCCATTTTAATCCGAAACAGCTGTAACAAAAATACATACTAAAATACTTGCAGAACTCGAAAAAAACATAATGAAATTTATTTTTAATAAAATGTTTAAAAATTTAAATGGAGTTCTACGAATTAAACACAAAAACAATTAATGCATACAAAATACACCATTCTGTTGCAGCATTCATAAGCATAACTGCTATGCCCACTCTCAGAAACAACGATTTTATAAAAAAAACTATGGGAAATCAATAGGTACTTAGGTGATGTTGACATATTATATCAACTTGACGAGTTTTGTGGATCACGTAAAATATTTATTTAATCACTTTCCCTAAACACATCTTATATTTTTGTAAACCTTGCTATCTAATCGCTGTATTTTTCAGTATTTGTTTCTCGATTTTTTTTTTTTTTACTCTATACAGGAGGCCCTGAGGAAAATAATTTCCCTCAGGTTCTATGTCATCTTTGAAGATGCTATGTGGAGGGTCTCTTTGAAGAGAGGAAGGAATGAAAAGTCTCTTCAAGACCCATGTTGTAGGAGGGGGGAAACACAGAGCCCGGCAAATCGTTCCAATAATTCGTTCAATCGTTCATATAAACGACACGTTCTCATAATTCGTATGATTTGTGTATTTTTTATCTAATGTAATTTTATTTTTATTTCTCTCTTAATTTTCAAAATTATCTGTCATGTTAAAATTGTACTACCAAAATGTAAAAGCCCTCTGGACGTTAAATAAATAAAATAAAGTAGGTAATAATCCCTTATCCCCTACGACAACTGTGATAGACGGGTGAATTATATATTTTTTGTGTTATAGTTAAATAAATATAGATATTTTGCTTTTTAACTGACTACATAAATCAAAACTATATAAAAATAATTTAACAATAGTTATTTTACATAATACCTTATCTTGAAAATTATTCTACACTAAAGGACATCTATTTGAATTTCACCTTTGGTTGTTTGAACGGAGCGGATTCTTGGAAAGGAAATAAATCCACTTCCCGGCAACCAATAGAGCTGAAACTTGGCAGATAGACCTGTTGTCGTTGACAAGATAGACTTGTTGTCGTTGAGAAGATAGACTTGTTGTCGTTGAGAAGATAGACTTGTTGTCGTTTTATTTTTTACATGAGCACCACACAGGAGGCCCTGAGGAAAATAATTTCCCTCAGGGCCTATGTCATCTTTGGGGATGCTGTGTGGAGGGGTGTTGGGGGAAAGGAAGGAGAGGAGAGTTCTGAGAAGGAAAATGGTTTAAGGGGTGGGTAGGAATCTGGGGTTCAGTGTATCCTGGTCATCCGCCTCCAATACCTAGACAAACCTCACCCCATGAACCCGGGCACCCCTGCTAAATCACCAAACGTAGCGAACCACTAGGGGTGACCCATGGCAGAGGTGTTGGTTATCCAATAAAGGTTCCCGGGGCGGCGGTACCCAATCCCGCCTCCCAAATAGTAAGAAGATAGACTTGTTGTCGTTGACAAGATAGACTTGTTGTCGTTGACAAGATAGACTTGTTGTCGTTGAGAAGATAGACTTGTTGTCGTTGAGAAGATAGACTTGTTGTCGTTGACAAGATAGACTTGTTGTCGTTGACAAGATAGACTTGTTGTCGTTGACAAGATAGATTTGTTGTCGTTGTCAATGGTTGGTGACAATCTGGCCCACAACACGTGAACATGTATTTTTCTGAAATTCTATGAAATTAAAGCTCGGAAAGATGATTGTCTTACCAACTCGGTTGATACCGATCACTATGTAGGAAGTCAAACTTTTTTTGTTTAAATTTAAAGACATTTGAAAATAGAGTTAGTAACACGGTTGATTCCGATCGCTGGGTAGGAAGGTTCAAACCTCCGTCAAATCAAAAAAATTTTTTTTAAAGATATTCGAAAATAGGTATAAATAAATAGTACATTTTACAAATAAAACACCTGTTTTTTTTACGGGTAGATTTTTAGTTAAAATTTATTTATTCGATGGTCCGTTTTCGGATCGATCGGGAAGCAGATTGGAATGTACACCCTCTTGGCATATGATCTACTGTACTTTCGGTCTGCTGTATTCATGTACAATTTATTTATTCGATGGTCCAATTTCAGGCTATCGGGAAGGAGATTGGAATGTACACCTTCTTGGCAAATGATCTACTGTACTTTCGGTCTACTGTATTCATGTACAATGTATTTATTCGATGGTTCGTTTTCAGGCTATCGGGAAGGAGATTGGAATGTACACCTTCTTGGCATATGATCTACTGTATTCATGTACAATTTATTTATTCGATGGTCCATTTTCAGGCCATCGGGAAGGAGATTGGAATGTACACCCTCTTGGCATATGATCTACTGTTTCGGTCTACTGTATTCATGTACAATTTATTTATTCGATGGTCCGTATTCAAGCTATCGGGAAGGAGATTGGAATGTACACCTTCTTGGCATAGGATCTACTGTACTTTAGGTCTACTGTATTAATGTACAATTTATTTATTCGATGGTCCGTTTTCAGGCCATCGTGAAGGAGATTGGAATGTACACCCTCTTGGCATATGATCTACTGTATTCATGTACAATTTATTTATTCGATGGTCCATTTTCAGGCCATCGGGAAGGAGATTGGAATGTACACCCTCTTGGCATATGATCTACTGTACTTTCGGCCTACTGTATTCATGTACAATTTATTTATTCGATGGTCCGTTTTCAGGCCATCGGGAAGGAGATTGGAATGTACACCCTCTTGGCATATGATCTACTGTACTTTCGGCCTACTGTATTCATGTACAATTTATTTATTCGGTGGTCCGTTTTCAGACCATCGTGAAGGAGATTGGAATATACACCCTCTTGGCATATGATCTACTGTACTTTCGGCCTACTGTATTCATGTACAATTTATTTATTCGATGGTCCGTTTTCAGGCTATCGGGAAGGAGATTGGAATGTACACCCTCTTGGCATATGATCTACTGTACTTTCGGCCTACTGTATTCATGTACAATTTATTTATTCGATGGTCCGTTTTCAGGCTATCGGGAAGGAGATTGGAATGTTCACCCTCTTGGCATATGATCTACTGTACTTTCGGTCTACTGTATTAATGTACAATTTATTATGTTGTTGTCTTGTATAACGTTCGTGTACTTGCGACGATTTTTTAAATGTGGTTTTTGTATATAATTCCATTTAATATTTTGTAGATTAAAAGGCGTGTGTTATATTCATACAATTTTCTAATTTTCAATTAGTCTTCTCGATATGGTTTTTCGTGGGGGTATCTGAGTATTAGTATTTAAAAAGTAATGAAAACTTTATAAAGTCTTGCTCTTCCGGCATTGCAAACCTTACCTTTCTAATTCAAGGTAGGTAAAGAGTCATGGCGTATATCACCACCTCTGAGTAAACTCCCAGTTGCTACTCGTCGAGTAGTTTACCTACCTGTATTATCTGTTTCATCACCACTGTGCAACGTTATTCGTCAAATAAATGCACGTTTTTTATCACCATGTCAATCCCATGATAAAATCTATTTGAAGACTAGTTATTCAAAAAATTCTCAGAGAGGGTGAAATACACATTTAAGAAGAGTTGTTCCACAGAATTTGAACAATGCTTCAAATTTCATGTTTAATTTTCAAGTTCTGTGAAGATTCTATTCAAGTTATGTTATTATATCATTCGCATTCTATTATTATATCATGGTGTGTAAGTTGTGTCACTTAACTGAAACAGAACTTTAAAATTATCTATGAAATTTGATGAATTTTTCAAATTCCATGAAACAACTGGCCCGTCAGCTAAATTATACCATACCACACTGTTTAAGCAGTCGCACGCGTTATTAGTTTAAAATGATAAAGTACTTTAAGCGAAAAAATCTTTATTAATATTACTTTTTTTCCCTGTGAACTTTGAATTAACACAGTATTTGAACCCGCAACCTCCGTATCCAAAGTTACTTGAGCTGACGACTTTGGGTATGAGAAATAATATGGCTTTTGGATTTAACGGTTCGGGTTCGATCCATGCTTTGAATTGATTAGAGAAACTCGAAAATGTGGAGACAGAAAAATCAGAAAAAGATATTGGCACCTCTGGGACTCGAACCCAGGACCTTCTGCTTTCATGGCAAATACACAAATATACATAAATACTTCATACATATTACAATTTGAGGTTTTACTCATAAAGCTAAAAATAAAAATAAATTCATAATTTTATATTTGAATTTCCTATATCGCTATTTTGATAGGTACCTTATGTAGTTTAATATCTACTATTTTATGTTGTAAATCTAGCCATTTACATGCAATCCAAGTCAGTATTTGAAAATCATTAATATGCTAACTAGAACCCAAAAATGCCGGAGGTCTAGGATTTGGGAATAGTGAAATTACTTTTTGACCGCCACATCGAATCCATGGTATCAAAGGCTTCCAAGGTTCTAGGCTTTATACTTAGAACCTGCAAAGATTTTAATAAAGTAAAAACCATGAAAATGCTTTACTTTGCGTACGTACGCAGTTCTCAGGAGTACGCCTCTCAAATCTGAAATCCCAAATATGTATGTCACATAGAAAGGATCGAGAAAGTGCAAAACCGATTTCTACGATACGTTGATTTTCGGAGCTATCATCCTCATCTGAGCCACGAAGAGTCAGCCGCGTACTTCAGGATATCGTCTTTGGAAAGTCGAAGAAATTTGGCAGACGTACTATTTTTACAAAAAATAGCTACCTCTATGATAGATTGCCCGGAATTACTAGAAAGAATTCAACTAAGAGTGCCCATCAGACAAACCAGACAAAACCAAGCATTAAACATTCCTCAACGCAACACTAACTCTAAACAAAATTCATTCATTCACCGCCCTTCACACATCTTCAACATTTCATATAGTGAATTCGTCTTATTCAACACAGTACCTAACATTTTCAAACCTAAAATGAATAAATAAAATTTACACATACATACTAATATTTACAAAGAATAGATCCATCCCTATCCCCTCCCTTCCACCATCCCATCAACATAACCTAATTTAACTTCTTTTTTTGTATACCTACTCACTAAATAATTTAATATACGTCAGTTAAAACCTATTATTGGTTAAATATTTACACATTATTTCATCAAACATTATTAATTATTGTAACTGTTGGTTTTAAAAATAAAATAAAATAAAAATAAAATAGTCATAATATGCTAAATATCTATTTTTATGTATTTAATAATAATCCGCAATTATTTTTTTTAGTAAACAATCAAGAGTGGGAGTGGGAATGGGAGTGGGAGTGGGAGGGAACACCAGTATATATTGAATTATTTGGCGGGTATTAAATAAGCCGCCGTAGCTCAGTGGTCAGAGCATCCGACCGGCAATCAGAAGGACACGGGTTCAAGTCCCGTTGGCGGCAAGTATCTTTTCTCGGAAAATTTTTAATGTAAATGAGTGTTTCAGGCTGACAGTTATTGCTTATAATAATTGTTACCCCTTTTAAAAATAATAATTAATTTATTACATTTTAGGTAAAGCATATATTTTATTAAATATCGAGTTATGTGACTGATGTTGTGTGTGGAATATTGAACAATCAGCAGGCCCTTGGAGTCAGTGTGTGAGACAATTTATAGGTCAAATGTACAAATCCGTGACAGCATCCTTTGACCCTGTTAGACGGTCACTTGCTGGCCATGTAGCTGGTCACTGCTCAGTGCTCACTGCTCACTTACCAAACGCACACATCATACTTGGAACACATACATGGGACTCGAGTCATATGGACATACCTACATGGGACTTATAACTTACACACTTGGGACTTGAGACACATACTGGGACACCCTTGGACATACCGGCTCACACACGCACACATCTAGGTCAGAGATGCTAAATACATCACATGGAGACGGGCCATCGAGTACCTACCGAGTATTGAGGTGTCACCATTGTTTAACTTAGTGCTAGAAAACTGTGGTAGAAGCTGCATACCTTCAACGAAGTGATACAATTAACATTGGCTTTCTGCTAATCTTGCAATCTTAGTATGAACAGTAAATCTTTTTAGCGACGCAACTGTTACGATTTCGGTACACCGTAAACACAGGGTTAAGAGTCTTTAATAATAAAAACTGAAATATGAATCCAGAAATTAATTCGAAGCTTTATCTACGAATATCTTACAACGCACTAGCTGGTCCCCGAGCACAGTCGATCGATAAGGTTTGATAGGATAACTTTCAGTAACTTCACGTCGTTCCCTAACATTATTGCAGATCGCTAACGAATAAGTAACAGTTCATAATGAGTGAGAATTCATAAAATATTCGACTTTAACATTTTAATGCATTTTTGATCTGCAGTTTTCCTAGAGTGATGAGAAGTTACCGAAAGTTAACCTAACAAACCTTATCGACCGACCATGCTAGGACCCCTGAAACCAAGAACTTAAAATTGAAAACGTATATAAGGAATTCGTTTTTAATTAATACCTAAGATTTACAGCCATATAACATTTAACTACAGCTACTAAACTCTTAATCAACTAAACTACATAAATACGTGTTTTTCACATACGACCATTTACGTACAACGTATAAAATTTATGAAAACTCTCAAAAAATAACTTGCAATAAAAGTAATCTTTAATTTTGTGACCAATTAGGTACTAATAACTTAAAAGAATTATGTACCAATCATAATTGATTTTCGCCATGAATATTAAGAAAAATTTAATAATTGTCATTTTTTTAAATGCATATCTGATTTCATCATCAAATTTTAACAAATAATATATTTCGTATTCCCTCAAGACGTGAATATTCATATATCTGATCGCCAACGGATAATGATTCAAAAGTTTAAAAAAAAAAGTTTTTAAAAAATCAACAGTTTACAATGACACAATGTTCCTAATATATTCGACGTCAATTGTTGTTTGTACGTTAGCGATCTGCAGGTGTCTTCGAAACGATGAGAAATTAACGACAGTTATCGACACAATCCTTATCGATCGGCCAGGAATGTTTAAGGAAATATTTTAAAATCCCACAAATCAATAGTTCAAGGATCATCTAGTATGAATACCTACTAAGCAATTCATTACTTTTCAGATTTATTACATCAATGATTTTAATTTTTGCATGACTTGTTGCATATAGAGAACATATATAATTAAGCTGGAAGCCAATCAATAATATTTCTATTTTTATACTGACCATTATAATAATATAATAAAACACGTATTAAACTTATTTCCACGTAATTTATTTGTGACCGTAGCCCATGTGTTATGTATATAAACTGTAGATTGAGAAAAATTTGTACCAGTCGGAAGATGCTTTTCAGGATGAAACCGGTTACGATCACAAATTAATTAAGTGGAAATAAGTTTTATATGTGTTTTATAATATTATCAAACAATAATAATTACATACCTATTTTTTAGAAGTAAAACTATTGACAGATGGATGCATTTTATCACCAACAATTTGGGTGCCGGGTATGGGTATCCAAAACCTCAGCCATAGGTCATCCGAAATTTGGTGACTTAACAGGGTACCCGGGTTCATGGGATGAGGTGTGTTCAGGTCTTGGTGGCGGACCAGCTACGTGGCACACCATAACCTATCCGTTGATTTATCCAGCCAGATTCTCTCGCGCCATGGCATTACGACTCAGTAGGAGGGATGGATTAATACATGTCAGTCCTAGACACAGATTCCAATCCATCCCTCATACCTTTTTTTCCAGAACTTCCTAAACTTGATTTACTTATAAAGACCCTCCACACAGCATACTCAAAGATATCATTCTCTGAAAGAAATATATATATACATAAAAAAAAATTCTAAGTAATTTTTCTTAATGGCCTTCTTTGTGAAATTAAAGTTTGAAAAAGTGAATATCGTAGCCTTGCATTGTATTATTTTTGCTGACACTTGTCGTGGTTAACCATTATAAGAACATAAAACAATTTGACTCGGTTTATAATAATTGTGATTCTACAAAGTGGTTCTACACAGAGCCAAAATGTTTTATTTTATTAAAAGATTAAAATGAGAACCGCCCTTCTAGAGTCGATCCCGTGTCCACATGGTTCACAGAAAACACACTTCCAAATTATTACGTTGTACCTTACGCCGTCAAACACAATAATCGTATCTTCGCCATTTCGCTGACGCATATGTGCATATTATATAACACCCATACCTCAAAACATTTATTTATTATTATGTAATTGATAATTAGGGTAAATACTTATCATTGCGATCAACTGTGAATTATGCAAAGGGCCTATGAACCTGCACTGATAACAATAACCAAGTGACTCACTGTCCACAATTCAACTGAAAACACTTATCACTTAATTGCATAAATTCTTATTCTTTTCTTTGAATAATTAGATACTCGTACCACAATTGTTATTTTTCAACATAGACTTTAACGTGCATTAATTCGCGAATAAATGTTTTCACACTTGCAAGGGGATCAATGGTGAATTTCCATTTCAATAGACTTTAAATTAGCATAACATTCAGATTATTTACTTACCTGAAGTAGCTTCAGGTATATTGTTGTGATTTAATCCCAACAAAGGTCAGTTAACTAACTAACAATCACGCCGTTTCGACCGCCAAACAACTCGGTACCAACCTAGCACATACTCCTTGCTTCGTTTACATTCATATTTCGTCTCATACATACCCTTCTGTTAGTATGAATATTGACATAACCCGACTCTCAAGTATTTGGTTCACCTGATCGTGGCATGTCTTCCTCGGACATCCCCGACTTATACCAATCAAATTCACGTCGTACATTCTCCTTACACTCATTAATTCGTCAATCTTTTCTAACAAAACCATTCAAAGTTCTAAAGTAAATCGCATACTCTTATTTTATTTCTGAGACTTCGTCGTTATGTGAAAGCTTCAAAGAAAGCTTCAAGAAACATTTTGTCTTTATTGATTTGCAAAAAATAATCCCTTAGAAACATTTGCGACTTACGCACATAGGAGCGTAGATAGGTATTGCTTTAATCGGTAGAACCTGTAATGTTGATCTAAGGTCAACATATTGTCAATATTTAACAACAAAAGCAATATAATATTTACGCATTAGAAAAATTGCCTTAGGTACCTACTGTGATGGAAAAAAGTTTAAAATGTCATTTCAGAGTTTAGAAGAAAATCAACAACAATATTTGAAAAAGGGTTGTGTAGGAATGTTGATCAAAATTATATTTCTTTTAATATGTGTGTACATTTTTAATGGTGTCTTTTCCATCCATACGCAAAGATTTGAGGATTTTGAAATTGATAAATGGTAAATTAATTAACAACATTTTACCAATAGCATTCAACTGTCAAACGCCAATAATCAAAACAGTACTTATGAGTATATGAGAATCATTATATATTGTATAAATTTTATAAATATTCAAAAGTGAAAAGTAGTTAACAAGTAATTGACCAGCACTGAAGAAAAGTGCATTAAATTAGTGTACCAATGCTTTGTGAATATAACACTCCACGCTACAAGTGGCCGCTCTCCTCGTATTATAACGTAGGAGCGGCCTACCAATTGAGCTCATATTTTTTCATTTATGTTAATTGATGTTAATTTAATTCAAGGTCAAGTTCGATTCAACTTTAAATAATATATGAGTGTAAAAAAACTATCCGTGGAAGGTTTGCATAACTTAAATACATTATAATAAAGTCAGCGAGCTTTTCAGTGTTTTGAAATGCAAATGCGGCCACGCTCTTTTTGGGGAGAGTTATTTCCAGAAATAACCGCTTAGATTAACAGGTCCATCGGGAATTAGTGGGTTAACGTGCTCCAATTTTTTATTTTTATATTGTATAATATGTTGAGGTTAGGATACTATTGACCCCGTAATGTATACCTGCGAACACCTTTCCTGGTGCGGCTTTATTATTTTATGCTAATTGACACGGTTTTAAATATTGTTTGCTTGTTTTATGTTTTTAAATGTATCTTTTCCTAGAACTGTGCCTAAATGTCTTTTTTTCACATGTCATCAGCTCCGATTTGGGATATAATAAGTCAATATTAAAAAAAACTGTTTTAATATATGCATTATTTGTATTTTAAAAAAACTTCTAGTAATTTTAGTCAAGTTTTCGAGAATACTGTAATTTCAGTTATTACGAATTTCAGAATGTTTTTTTATACCTTCTAGTTGAGAACTTAAAGTAAAAAAAATCTACTTCACAAATCTTCAATCAAGTTGATGTGCTTATTGTTAAGGCCTAAATTAGCAGTCTCAATACATAGGTCCAAGTACTTTATTAAGAACTAAAAGACTTAAATTTATAATAAATACAACGTTCTTGAGGTGGTTTCTCGCAAACGGCGCTACAAAAATTGTTCAATTATTATTATTTTTAGAGGTGGATAAATAATGTGTCACCTGATTGTAATAGAATATGGACTATTTTGAGGTTTAATGTTTAAACTAGCAAATAAATTGTTTGCGAAACATTGTTGAAGACATAAGTCAGCTGGAGAGACGACGATTGGATGAGACAACGGTTCTTTAATTAGGTAGATGATCGTGTCAAGTTATTAAATGATCTTAATCGTTTTGCCAGATTTAAGTCTTCCAGTTGCTTAAGTACTGACAAGACATAATATCGATCACGGAAATTTTAAATGTTGTAAATGACAAAATGGTAATTTTTCAGAAGAGCAAAAAGAAAGTTTTTGATTTTTTACAAAAAATCATATCTCCTGTTTTTGTAGACCTATAAAAATGATTCTTTTTATTATAAAAGATCTTTCAGAATACTTAACATTTTTTTTCTAGTAACAGAATTTAAGTTTTCAGAAAAATAATACTATTAAAATGCACGTCGTAATAGACGCACTTATTTTCCAACTAATATTTCAACAACGACGCAGTTCGAAAGCGTAAAAAAGGCGGAGAAAATTATGCATTTAACTCAATTTTGGATTTATTGTCCTTTACAGCATTTCAAATTTCCGTGATCAATATGTTCCATAAAATATTATTCAATAAGAATATTCGTTTTAAGCTTTACTTTATATAATTTAGTTGCAGGTAGGTTTATAAATTTTAAGCGTGTGCTTATTTTGTAAGGTACATTGGAAAAACATTTTGCAACCGACCAATATTATGAATTAAATCCATATTAATTTTAAAAATCTGTTTCTAATCTGTTAACTTACTACTGATTTTTTTTATTTCGATATCCAGGACGTTTTTCAGTTCTGTAATCTGGTTTACAAATTATGTGCAATTAGTGTAAGGAATACAACCATTTTTTTCATTCTCCGTCACATAAACAAGTAGAAGAAAGCCTCTCTCATGTTGTGGTAGGTCGTGTTGTTATTAATTTATTGAAATATGAAAATTTTGAAAATGTATCAGTGGTTATTTAGTTGGGTATTATTGGATGTAGAAAAAGGATTTCTCCGAACGGTATCACCCTTGTTCCTAATAATATTATTACATAAAAACCTTTTGAATCAATTGTAAATATTTTTGCGCAATGGAAACAACTAACTTTGAACTCGTTATTATTAAAAGAATGTAGTACTTATAAAAAATATAAGCACAAGTAGGTACCTACTTATATCCCTGTAAGGTAGGCAGCTACACAATTACAGCTGCTTTGTGTTGATTTTTAAGAAAAAATGGCGCTATACAAATCATCCAAATATTATTATTATTACTATAATATTCTCTGGTGTTTATTAGATACTTTTTGGTGTGTGTGACGTACTAATGTTTTTTTTTACTTAGGAATACCTTTTATATGCATTTACCTACATATTGTTGTTGAATTATTCACGTAAAACGGTAATTATAGCTTTATTGGACAGGAATTATTTAAGTTGGAAGCAAACATTGTGAATTTTGTTCAGCACTTTCTACCTGTTAATAATATTATATATGCACTTACAAATATACTAAACTAATTATGGTTCCCCTGTTAAGTTGGTTCATTGTTTATAACTCCTATTCATTGATTTAAAGAAACAAAAATAATTTCCTTTTTTTAACTTAGTTTTCTAGAACTGTAAAAGCCGTTAGTTTTTCTTCTGTTTTGCGTAATATCTTATTCACTCATTCTTGTATGATGAGGCTCTATGGGAAAAACGATCAAATTTGATAAAGCTCATTTTGAGATAAGTGGATTTAAATGACACAGGAGTGAGTTCGGTCGTTTTTCGAATACCTATGCGACGAATTGTTTTGACCCTTCGAGACTTTGTTCATCATGTTTTTAATAATAGTTTTTGTGAAAAATCATCTACGGTTACAAGTTTAACCTTCAATTTATATATTCTGAAATATTTTCATGGATTTATTACTCATCTTGCTTTGGTGAATGATTGTTATGTCCACCTTGCTTTGTACACTAGGTTATGTGACTTGCCTTCCTGGGGTGAACAAAATGTGCATTTTGTGTATATTGCTTTGGTGTGTAAAATGGTTTGTACGACATCTTATTGAAAGATATTTTATAAGTAAAGGGTACGTATGTCGGAATTATGGAAGATAAATCAAAAATCGATAATATTAATAAAAGTGTGTCATTTTATTTTATTCAATTTATAATTATTGTAATTCGTATTTTATTTCATTATATGTATAGCAATATGATATATAATAACACATATACAACGCACCAATGGAAAATAATGCCATCAAAAGAAATTCGTAGAACAAAAATAGAACGGAACCTTCAGTCCTATACTATTCTCCCCCTCAGGTTATGCGGGGGAACTATATACAACGCTCACAAACAGAAACAGAAATTATAAACATCTTACTTATTTACAAATTGGAAACTATTACACAAAACAATCAACCTTGAAAGTCCCTTGACTGATGGTAACATTTAAAACAATTATTTTATTATATATAATCTGTATACATTTTTCGTTATGAGAGCCTTATTGGCGAGAGGAAACATTTCTTTTCACTTCCACAATCTACAATACAAATTTAGTAATGTTCTCTTTAAAACACAATCTACCACTCGTGGACACTTCGATGCAGCTATATTCAAGTGAATCGATCTGACAGTTGTACAAAACAAACACATCTCTCGGAAATTAATAATGAATAAGACATAGAAGGGAACCCTTAGCTACGAGTGACATTCAGTCCTACGGTCACAGTAGTCACAGCAAAATAAAACCTTCATATTACACAAATTGATTGCGGTCATCACTACAATCAAATTCAGTATCACATTTTTCGTTTACCTATCTACGTTTAAGTACTCAAATAATGTTTTCTCAAACAGTTAAACAAGCATCCTTCATTACATCAAATATACACGGAATTTATCATTCGTCGAAAAATAATAACCGTGGACCTTTACACATTTCTTTAAATTAGGTATCTGATTCTCGATGCTGGCATTAAAAACACAAACATTTATATGATTATCAATTTATATTTAAATGTGAATGATGAGTTATGTCATGATTTTAATGAAACTTAGAAAAAACATGCTTATCTTAGTTTAGGGTCAAATTCAATAAATGAACACATTCAATGCATAATATTACTATCATGCCGCTAATCTTTAGGTATTTCATTTGCACAACATCATTTTCCATTCAGAATGATGGACTTAGCAAAATATTGTATTTATTTAATGGTAATGAAAATGCTATGGGTAAATATGTGTGTGGTCGACAACATGCACGGATTTAAATGAACCGTTTGATTCTGGTCAATTATCGTTAATAAAATATACTTGTTGGTACGGATAATAACAATAAAAAGTTACTTGACATCACAAAAATATATTAAGACATTACCAAAACATATCATTTAAAATAACACAAGATACAGTGGGTATTTATAATGCAAAAAAACTTTTTAGTACGGTTTTACGTGAGGACATATTTTTTATTAAAAAAAAAAATGTTTAAAAAAACATTTTAACCAAAACCCAACTTCAATAGGTATATTGAGTAACAGACGAATCAAAGTAAATAATACGTAAAATATTGATTTTTACAAAGTTCATCATTATTAAACATTCTAGAGAAATTACTATTTAAGTTTGTGATCAATTGGTTTCATATGTAGTAAGGACAGAGCAAACAATTATTTAACATTAAACTGTTTTAAAAAACGATACCAAAATATCTTTTTGACTGGTAGTAGATACGTATACTTATTTTGTTCATGCAGAGCAATAAAATAATAACATTATAAGACATTTCAGCTAAATATACAGAGGAAATACAAACATTGTAAATAATTATTGAAATTTTAAAGAATGGTTGAAATAAATTGTTGGAATACCTTTTAAATACCTCCACCATTCTGAGAACTCTCCTCACATACCACAAAAGTGGAATCACTTAAAATACTTCCAATATTTAATAAGTCCTGAATCACTGACATAAACGCATTTGAAATTTATTTGTCGTCTCCACTTTGCTGGACAAAGTGACATTTTTGTTTATAAAATTTAATACTCTTCAGTATAATAAATAAATCTACACTTTTAGTTGGCAAGATTAAGAATTTTTTAAATATAATCAATACTTTTGTATTAATATTCAAATGAAAAATGAAATCTTAGTCTGAAAATTTTAAGTTTTGGACAATTTGGAGACATTTTGAAAGATATTCTTCAATTTTTTTCAGCGAAGGTTTTCAAAACAAATTAAGATATTGAGAGACAGCTAATAGCTACATTATAAATATTTGTGTGGACTGAGTTTAAAAATAAAATTTCCTACACACGACTTTGATCGTGCGGATATAAAATAGCGGTCACCCTTCACAAAGTGCAAACATTCCTGCAGGTAGGTATTGGGGTAACACCCACACTGCGCCGGTTGAATGAATCCAGCGACAAACTAAATAGAAACATAATAACTGCCGTTAAGAAGAACTAACATTAAATATTCGCCTATCGATGTAAGACTAGTTTGGTCAGGCTTCCGAGAGAGGGTGACTCTCTTCTTTCTTCTATCTGCTCTGACCAACATTCTGTAGTCTTCCCTCGTAAACATTTCCTCGGAAATATAAATTGTAAACCATTTAATAACTGACTCAAGGTGCAATATAATGCAAAATAATGTAAACCAGAAACGTAATACTATTTATTTACAAAACACACATTAGACCGATCCGTTAAATTTAAAATAAAAAATTATCTACCATTGAAATAAAATAAATAATTTGAAATGATAAAGAAAAAAATCAAAGAACAAACCGTACTTAGTAAAATATTTGTAGATTATTTTTATATCTAAATTGCAAATAATAATGTAAAATCTTCACGGGAAATGGAGTTCTTTATACCTACTTGAAAATAATTACTTATGTTTCGTGATAAATCCCCGAGCGCGAGAACGCCGTGGGTTTGCTCTATCGTAACGTGTTTCGTTCAAGTAATGCCGCTTATAAGGATCTTCACAGGTTAAATAATAATCTTAACATATTTTGGTTCGGTACTTTTCATCTGGCCTAAGCTTAAACACTTTTATGTCCTTACTCGTAATGGGCATGTTCAATAAATCTTAAGTATTAAAAAAGTCAACAATGTTCTACTTTCACAAACGAAATCTGACAATTGTACATTTATTATAATGTTAGGTACCTTATATTTACATCTTCCTTATGTACACCTTAACTATGACTATTCGTCTTTGTAAAAAGTTTATATATCAGTTTATTATATTATCACGTGAAAGTACCGATTACGGTCACGAAATTCAGTCAGCCTGGGCCCCACTGATTATGGACAATATCACTCTCGCTCCAGGTAGGATCGTAGTACCTTCCCTCCGTAGCCTTTTCTATGTACAGTCGCCTCGGATCACCCACCCGCCCTTACACTTGGCACCACGCGAGGCTTCAATATGAGTCCTCCAGGTGTCGGGGGGGCCGGCACTGACGGCTCGGGTTGCCGAGTTGCCTAGTTGCCGACTTCCCGCCGCGGGTGTGGCTCGCACAGGATGTCCATTGTGTCTTCTTGAACATCCAGTCTCTTGTATCGTACGTATACATTTACACAAAGCTTCTCGTCTCCCAGTGATAATGAAATAGATGTAATCTCGCGGGACGTTCGAGGGCGGGACCGAGGAGTGTCGGGTCGCACGCCCTCGAGAAGGCAGAGGAAACCGGGTAAAGCTTTACGGAGACAAAGTAATGCGAGGATGGCGCTCACCTGGCGGGCCATGGCCAGGGGGGTGCGGAGGCGCGCTACGGGTTGTTATCGTCCGGGCAGAGGAAGTGTCTGTCGAGGGGCGCCCAGCAGGCTAACTGTTAGTGGGCGGCTAGCTGGTGGCCGGCCATGGCCTGAGGGGACAGCATGGGCGGGCTGTGCGAGTGCGAGTGGGAATGCGGGCCCAGGGGACTGCCGTGCATGTCGTGGTGCCCGTAGTGCATGGGCGCATTCATGCCGTCCATCATGTCTCCGCCCAATGTGTTGGGCGGCGTCATTCGCTTCTCCTTCTGCCGCCTGTTGCAGAACCAGACTCTCACTACTTCCTTCTCGAGCTGCAGGCTGTCCGCGAGGGAAGTGATCTCCTGCGCTGACGGTTTTGGCTGCTTGTGGAAATGTTGCTCGAGCGCTCCCTTCACCGATACCTCTATACTGGTGCGCTTTTTCCTCTTGCGTCCTTGCGCGGCTATCTTGTCGATACTCGTCGGTGATCCCGTCGTGGAATCGGCTTCCTCCAACCACTTTTGCAAGAGAGGTTTCAGTTTGCACATATTTTTGAAACTTAGTTGCAACGCCTCGAATCTGCAGATTGTCGTCTGCGAAAATACATTTCCATAGAGAGTGCCTAGCGCCAGACCCACGTCCGCTTGCGTGAAGCCGAGCTTGATACGGCGTTGCTTGAATTGCTTCGCGAATGCCTCTAAATCGTCGGAGGTCGGCGTGTCTTCCTCTCCACTGAGGTCTCTCTCGGGAGGCATGTGATGGTGAAGCGCGGGGGAAGGCTGTAGGTCTCGCAGAGACGGGTGCAAGGGCCCGCCGTGCTGGGAATGCGCAGGGTGCCCGGGGTGCAGCATGCCATTGACGGCGTGGTACTGCAGAGGGGAGCCCCCGCCGTAGTGCGAGACCACGGGCGCGTGCCATGCGTGCGGGCTGGCCACGGGCTGTTGGTGGTGGCGCTCGGGCAGTGGCTTCACGTCCGCGTGCTGGTGGTGGTGGTGGTGCACGGCCCAAGGATCTGCGGGGGGCAGCGCCGCCCAGTGGCCCAGCCCGGGCCCGTGCCCGCCCACGTGCCCCGGCGAGCCCTGGCCGTGCCCAGGATGGTGCAGGTGGTGGTGATGCTGGTACTTCATCTCCGTGGCGTCGGCCGCGGAGCGAGGGCTGGCGGCTGAGGAATGGTACCCCCCGGGCAGCATGCCGAGGCCATCCAGGTCTCCGGGCGCCGCGCTCATGTACGTGGTGGCCGCCATCGCCCCGTACCGCAGCTCCGCGGAGGAAGGCGTCTTGTACGTTTCGAAGGCTCTCGCAAGCCTTCCGTCTCTTTGTGAAAAATCTATGATATCGCTTTCTGAAATTAATTGTCACAGATGGTTTTGCCGACCGTCGCTCATGTCGTAGCATAAGGCGGGACGGCTAGAACTGAATTATCACGTCTACCGGCGGGCGAATGTACCTGCCTGCACTGTACCATCACACGTCACGCTCAGAACGGCGAACAGCACTGACAACACTGGGCACGGGCACGGGCACGGGCACGGGCACGGACACTCGCGATGACAGATGACAGGAGACACGGAGGAGCACTGCACTGTCAGACAACAGCAGACTCTACAGACTGTTAACTGTGTACGGGTACGTGTGCGCACTGCGGACTGGTCGTGTAGCTGCGTAGCGCGCGCGCTCTCGACTCTGACTGAAGGCGGCGGCCGTCGGCAGGCGCTCCGCGGCGCTGGCCCCTCTGGCCCCGCCCGCATGCCAGGAGGGGGGACACCCGAGTCACCATTGGCCCTCCGCCGCGTGACGTCACACGGCGTCCCTCCCATTGGTCCGCCGGCTCGGGGTAGTTCTCCGGGGAAGGGGTCGGGGCTCTGCACTGAGCGAGCTCTGTCGCTTCGGATTAAATGAATTCAATTCAATGAAAATCTCTCCCATCCACTGAAATTAGTACAGAACACTGGAGATATTTTAGATTATGAGCGAAACATTAAAACTCTTTTAATAAGAAATTATATAATTATTTAATTAAAATAGCGCTTCGTATCGTAAGTGACGGCAAAAAAGGTTATAATTGGATAAAATTGTGACAATGTACATGTCTGCAAACACGTCGCCGCGACAAACAAAGGGAATATAACAATGTGCCGATTTAAAAAGCAATTTTCCGCGGACTAATTTGCCTACCCCCCTTCGCTTGCACCCCGTGCTCCCCGTGCTCCCCGTGCGCCCCGTGCGCTCTACGACAAACAATGCCAGTCCCACTTACCTCATACTAAATAGACACCACAATCCTAAACATCATTCATATTCACCGTATTTCACCTTCCGAGCTGCAGACTGGAGTAGGTACTGGAGTCCACCATTAAATATCTCCATAATACCTACATAATATCTGCCTAATGTTTGTGTTTTACGGAATAAATATGCATGCTTAATTTAGAAATGAGATACAAATAAATCAACACGCTTTTTTACCATTATGGTAAACAATCATGTTTATGTATGCCACCCTTTTGTAACATGCCTAATTAAAAAAAAAGTGAGTTAATTCATTTGATTTTGTGTGAATCAATTATTCATTAAGTAGTTTTTTATTCGTGTTTTTTATTTATTTTGAAATGGGTATGTTAAATAAATATCTTAGTATTATTTTAAAGTTATATTTCTGTTTTTATCTACTTTTATTGAACTTTTATTTGTACCTAATGTTATATGTTTATTTAATTCGTAAAAATTGTAAAAAATAATACAACCCTTTCATTCATTCTTATACCGAATTCATTCTTCCTTCTCTTTCCCTGTATTGTATACTTACTATGTTTTATATTTTATTTTGCTTATTATTTATTATTTGTTTTTTTTTACAAGTAGTACCTCCACCTTATAACCACTAAACTTTGATTTACGCATACTATGAATATTTTAAATTGTAATGTTAATACCTATGTATATATGCACATTCCAACAGCAATTTCTTCAATAATAATAATTGGATAATTTGTAGAGTGCCGTTTTTGTGACAAACCACATCAAGGGCGCTGTAAATTTATTGTAATAAAAGATTTATATATAATTTAAACAATAAATAAATATAAAATAGCAGTCAGATTTAAAGGCAATCTGTTACAAGACTTTTTTAATTTTACTTTAAGGCTCTACAACCGGGCCCGAAAAGAAGAAGATGGAGAGATACGAAATTAGGAATGTTAGAGGAGAGCGCTAACATTTACATCGACAAAATCGATGCGAAAATTACGAATTTTTTTAATAAAACACGACTCGTTTAAAATAGAGCAAAAATCTCGCCGGCATTATCTTAAACAGCAAAGAAACACTGTGAATTTTTTCATACATATAAATTGTAAAATAAATGAAACAAACTTGTTAATAATAATTTTTGGAGCATACTTTGCGATTTTTTTTCTATCGAGGGAATTTTATATAATTTGCGTTTCGGCGCAGGCAAAGTCTAGATATTATCTTCAAGAATAACATTTATTTTTTAAGAGCTTTAAAACTTACCGAGTTTAAGGAAAATATGTAATAAATCGGTACAAATCCGGGTTGAAGGCCCTTAATTTTTAATCCTTATTTTTTAGTTTAAATTTATCTTAATTTTAAGTGTTTTTTCATCAATAACATTATTGTTTTTTTTTTTTTCAAAATGTATTAAATATAATATATATTCTTATATTATAAAATGGGGGCCTCAGCACGCGTAAGCCCCCCAGTGATGCCAACATTACTTGATTGTAATATCTAATAATGTAAATGTTGTATCAATAAATAAATAGACTCTTCACGAATACATTGGATATTTTTGAAATAAAATTTAACTTATAAATAAAACATAAATTAAAAAATTTCTCCAAAAAGATATTATTTGCTGTATATATCGACAGTTTCTTCAATACTTGGCAGATTGTCACATCAAGGGAGGCGTAGGAAGGTACCTACTTTCCTACTAACCTAGAAAATAGGAAACTTAGATACATATGTACATACATACAAGTAGGTACCCACTACCTACCTACATACAGTTGCATCTTTTACATCGCGTAGATACTGACTAAAATATTAAGCGCAACACACAAATTTTCAAAGTAAAAAAAAATGTAGGCTATATTTCAACTTGTAAAATGAAAGTTACAATCTAGACCATCAAGAAAATTTCAAAGAGTAGTTGTTAAATTTTAAAATAAATATTTTTATTTCATCGCGATTTTACGTGCGTAGAAATGTATAAATTATATGTAAATACCTATATATAAATAACTTTTCTCGCCAAACAGCCCGATCGCGATCGTGGCATACAATCCATGCTTCATCCACATTCATACTCCTCTTGTTCTCAAGTATTTGATTCACTTGATCATGCCATATCTTTCTCGAACGTGTAACCTAATAACTTATTATCGACATGTAGACCAAACTCAGTAGGTAAAATACCTTAAAAATATTATTTTTCACAGATCTTTGATAATCTTGTGAGAATTATAATCATAATTATAACATTATTATAAAAAAACTACCTGAAAACCAGAAAAACTAATTCAAAATTCCAATTGGACAATTTTATATTGGATTCTATCAAAGTAGAAAATATCGATTCATCATTAACGAGATTTTAATATAATGTGATTTGTATTTTTTTTTTAATTTCTAATAAATAATGTATCGAAAAATTTTCCGTTTAAAAGTTTTTTTTGAAATTATAAATTATGTCTGTAAAATATGAAGTAAAATGAGAAAACGGATATATCACATTTACCTACATCCGGAAATCCAAAGACGATAATCACTACCCAGTTTGATTGAAATGGGCAATTATTGGAAGATTTACCGAACCGATGGTTCCGATACAGCCTGCCCATGTGTTAATGTAATCGAAAATGATTAAATTAATGATTAGTTAATGGCTTATCTCACTAACTCATTACACCTGGTTAGGCTAATGAGCCGGGAGTTAGGTAAAATTATAAATAATTAATAACTTTGTTAAGTTGCAAGGTTGCATCAGGCACCTACCTGATATTTGCACCTAATAGTTTATCGCTATTGATTTGCATGCTAATAAACATTTTGAAATCAGGTTTTTTACTAATAATATATTATTATAATTAGTTTACCACGTCTCGTTTCCACCTAACATGATTGGATTTAGTTTTTGCTAGTTACTTCCCTTTAGAAAAATCTATTTTCTATTTAAAATCTATTTTATCAGGTTAGTAGGGACCTATGTGAAATTAATTCATTCAACCAAAAAATTGCATTTCAATCTGAAAAAAGCTTGTTTCTATTTGGTAACGTAAAAAGCTTCACTTAATGATATATTTTTTTTACTCAGCGATCTATAATTACCTAATAAAATTACAATAAAAATCCATTTTTATTTGAGTATGCTCAGCATAAAAATAAAACATAAACACAGAAAAAATCTTAACTATTACATAAAATAGAAATTGGGTATAAAGTTCGTAAAACTCGACTTTAATTACAGTTACCTGTTTTCAACCACAGTCCGTCAGAGTACATAGATTTCGTCTAATTTATCCAAGAGTCAAACCCCAGTGAAATAACTCCCGTTTTCCCTTCCGCCCCTATTTTTACGCAACTGTTATAACTTTGTAACCGTTCTCGGTAAACTTTCATCCCTTGCATCATTCGCAACCCCCTACATCTAACCCCTGTCTAGTAAATAGTTTGTCACTCTGCCGGCAGAGTCCACCCGTGTATTTTATTTATTCTTAATCAACCCCGAAATTTTTTTAACCCCCTTTGTTTCGGGGTTGATTTCGAATATTATCTACACACTATTCAAAAATACACGGGCGGAAATATGTCATATATTTACAATATTTTAATTATTGGTTACCTATAAAAGTTTTCTATATATTTTTGAAAACAGAATTTATTTCTTAGGCTGGGGTTAGACTTGTAATTAAAATTTACGGATTACATAAGATTTTGAGAGGTCACTCACAGGAGCGTTCACATATGCATCCGACTTTTGGTAATTAATGATCACGGAAGTTGTTCGGAATTTCGACCTGTGTAAATGCTCATGCGACCGTTTACATCTGTAAATTTATTTGCGGTAAGATGGCTTCCTGTCAACAACGACCTGCTACTGTCAAATTTACGCGATTTCGACAATAAAGACGAAAGGGCCCAATAAAATATTGAAATAGATTTTGGCTTTAATTAAACAATTCTCCACGCACTTTTGTGCCGCCAAAGGCGACAATTAATTTCGTTTCATCCGAATGACAGCTACCTGACATCTGCTGACAGCAACCGACTTTGAATTCAAAATTTCAAACACGTAAATGTTAAAAACAGAAACATTAAGATTGAAAGGGATTGGACCGATAATTGAATAGAAGGATGCTTATTTTCCAGAAAACTTAAATAAGTGGAAATAAATACTAGTTTTGTAGGAAAAAAATAGTACGAAAACAATTGTCTTTTAATTTTTGACATTCGCAACGGCGCATTTCGGAACTATTTCTTGCGGCAAGTCTCTTATCTTATCAAACTGATTTTATAAGCTACAAGAAGGCTAGAAATTTGCGCGGGCGCGATTAGACCTGTCAAAAAATTTCCGAAAGAATAAGTTCTGTAACTTGCTATAAATTATGTTAAGTGACTTTTGGTGTCGTTTACATTGGTAATTTGGCAATAAATCGTTTACAAGAGCGATTTACATGAAAAAATTTACGAGTCTAATCCCAGCCTTACATGCATATTCTTCTCCTTCCCCTTCTCACTACCATCAGCCTCACAACATACCCCAATTGGGGATGCCATAGTCCCACTGGCTCCAGACGGGAGCAGTTGGGACTCTTGTGCGGTATTCATGTAAAAAAAATATATATATATTATATATATATAAGCTTTTCCAAGGATTGTCTGTATAATTAATAGTACGAGTAGGTACCTAATAATATTTTGATGATTTCGTCACTTTATTTGGAAAGGGTTCTAACTTCACTTCACCTTGTTCTGAGAGATTAGGTGTCAAAGTTTGCAAAGACCATTTCTCATTATTATTTATCAGTTTCCGGGTTTGAGGTTGAATCTTGTGTAAAGTATTTTAATTGAACATATTTTAAAGGAAGAAAATTAAATAGAACGTACACTTCTTAGCTACGGCTACGTCCTATTGAAATATTTTCCATTAAAATATAACAAACTAAAATACTTTAACAAAAATTGTTAAATACATTACGAAAATTCGTCTTTGGAAAATTTAAATTCTTAGAAAATGGTAAGGCGTAGTTAGAACCCTATCTACCAATGATACCAATGCATTTATTTTATTTATTTATTGTTTCTTTACATTGTAGGTAAAAATGTTTACAATACAATTTGTTACCTCACTAAGACAAGCCTGTGTTGAGGTTAACAATAATTATACAAGTTAACAAAATAACACAAAATTATACAGATTTTGAAAGAACAATATTGTTGTATTTCTTACAGATTGAGATTAGATTATGGGTACCTACTGGTACCTACTAAACTGATGGCGCTAGGTACTACATTAATGTAGACTTTTAGGGTGACCATAGTTTTGAGATCTGATTTAAAATAAAATAAAATAAAGTTTTTTTTTTTTAAGGATTAAGTTGTGAATAATAAATATATGTATATAATTTAACATGCTGTAGATTTGGCAAGAGGAAGATGAACAAAAATAGTTCAAACAAAAATAATGTTATTTTAGCTTATTATTATTATTGCATTGGTTGGTATTATTCGAACTTAATTATTAATTCAACCATTATACAATATGTTCGTAAGTATTCTCAATTACTGCCTCAACACAGACTAGCCTAGTGAGGCGGTTTATAAGAATCCCCAACTATATAACTATAAATTTGTATTCTTTAAACTACCTTTAACCTACTGTTCATTACTAACCTGATTTGTTGAATTATGTTTTTTTCTGTTAAGCACTTGCATACTGCTTTCTAACAACGTATGCAGGGACACTGGAGGTCTAGAGTCGTTCAAAATAAATAAATGTAGCTTCATTTAACAAAAACATTAGAATCTTGCCTTGAAGGAGTAACCATCTGTTACTTATACCAGGGCGGGTAAGTGGTGGATAACCTCCACTGTACTTTCATGTACTTTCTTATGTTGCAAATTTAATTGAATAAAGATATATTTTTTATTATTATTTCAGCCAAATGAAGTGACGAACCATAAAGCGCCTCGTTAACTGTCAGATACTAACAAAATAGAGAGTGTAAGTGATGATACAACCTTTTGTAAAATGAGTGATTTTATTGAAAATGTTTGATGTTAAAACTTTGACATACGAAAATACAACACAGATAGTTCTGAAAATTATTTTGTGTATAGAAATGACATTCGAATTCAAAACGGCATTCAGAGGTAATTGTCAGTTAGAACCCCATCCAAATAAAGTGACGATTCGTATAGCGCCGTTTATGTAAAAAAAAATAACCTCAAGGGCGCTGTACAAATTTATAATGTAGGTATATGTATGTATATGTGTATATATATGAATATACATGTATGTGTGGGTATGCATAAATACATGTTTATGTAAGTATATATATATGTATGTATGTGTGCATGTGTGTATGTATGTGTATTTATGTACATACATATCAGCTACCTTACTTATTTGGGTTTATTTTCCAGGCAACTTTGGCAATTTGTGAGTTATTGGAAACATTTCTACCAATTTTCTATTTTTTTAATATAATTTTACTTTAATATGTTTACCTACACTTACTAGAATTCATTTCAATATAACTATCTTCCATTGGTCACCATGATATAGGCAGCTACCTAGTATGGTGACCTAATGTATCTTCTCAAGTAAATGTATTAATCATGTAACATGTACTTATAAATAAATAAATAATAAATTTCTACAGCCTTACTTCTAATTGCAAACAAACTATTATAACAACTTACGGCTAACAGATTCCATCCGCCGGTTCAGATCTAAAAGTAATGTAACTAAACTCACCATTAATGATTCTTCCTTTCTACCTACTGTTAAATTCAAATCTATGTTAAATTAAATGGAAGCCAATCACTTTGGAAAACACAATTTAATCATATTTATGTCTTTAATTAAGTACCTTAAAAACAGTGCTACTTCGATTTTTTTTTAAGAACAATAACCGACCTCCGTAGTCCAGTGGGTAAGACTCTTGACTCACAATCCGGAGGTTCGAACCCGGCATGCGCGAATAAATTTTATTTGATTAATTTGTGTTATTTCACAATTAGTTCATTTAAAATAATATATAGTATATTTACGGCATGTTACAGAGTGGAAGATACTATCAATATCGCCCTGGTGTAAGACCACCATTCAGAATTGAAACGTTGCTTGAAAATGGCTTTAGCCGTGTTTGGTGACCAGATCTGAATAGCCAGGTACTTCCCAACCTTCCTCTTCCCCACCTCTTTCCCCTCCCCACTACCTTCAGCCTCACAACATACCCCAATTGGGGATGCCATAGTCTCACTGGATCCAGACGGAAGCAGTTGAGATTCTTGTGCGGTATTCACTGTAAAAAAAAATGTTGTTATGTATAAAACATAGGTTAATTGTCGTTTTAAGTAAGAACTGGAATCTATGAGGCGGCACGATAGCATTGTCTATTGTTTTTCATCCTGGCAACACCAGAGAGGAGCGGAAATGTGATGGTGGCACTTCCCCCGGCGGGCGTAAGGCCCGCCGGAGGCCGTGAGAGTTTTTTTGGGAGAGAATCGGGCAAGATGGAGTGCATCGGTGCCTAATCGGAGAGATTCGAAGTTCCCGTAAAGTTCGGGCGGTTATTATAGTGCCGTTACAAGTTTATTTGAGTTCCCGTTATGGTTTCGACCCCGCGAGTCGCGCTCCGGAAATAAATGTTGTGTTCACACAATGGCCGAATTGTATTTTGTCGTGGAATAGGAAATTTCGTTCTGGACAGTAAACGCCCCTGCCTTTAGTCCCAGAAACACCGTGGGCTAGTGTGATTTCCGGCCAATATAATGTTCTACCCGATCTCCGCCAGGAAATCTCCTGGTGTATCAATTCACGATACACGTGCGTGACTTTATCGTTTGCCATCCGCGCCAGCTTACTCCACCGTGGGACGTGGAGTAGCCTTATTTGCTCGCGCCAGAGTATTTGCTCATGCTGCAGAGGACATCGTTTGCCATCCGCGCCAGCTTACTCCACCGTGGGACGTGGAGTAGCCTTATTTGCTCGCGCCAGAGTATTTGCTCATGCTGCAGAGGACATCGTTTGCCATCCGCGCCAGCTTACTCCACCGTGGGACGTGGAGTAGCCTTATTTGCTCGCGCCAGAGTATTTGCTCATGCTGCAGAGGACATCGTTTGCCATCCGCGCCAGCTTACTCCACCGTGGGACGTGGAGTAGCCTTATTTGCTCGCGCCAGAGTATTTGCTCATGCTGCAGAGGCCAGAGGATTCCTGCCGCCATTATAGTCAGCTCGCATCACCGTGGGACGTGGGCAGTTGCACCAACCTTAGTCACCGGGAGGATCCCTCATCGTCTAAACGACCGCGTTAATAGTCAGATTACTTTAGCTTTAGTTATCGGTTATGGTCTGTGCGGGTAAGTTCTTTCCTATCTGTATTATTATTTGCAATATTTGAAATAAACCTATACGGTTAGTCCAATTATAATTAACCTTATTTTATTTACAAAACCTGGTAATTCCTGCCTATGCCTGACATCTTAGAACTTAATTCCCCGCTCTGGGAGGGGGGATCTCTGCTCTACCGCTGTGCTGGTCGATTTGGCGGGTCTGATGCTGAGGATTCCTCGGGATCAGATCCTGGCGCGTCCGGTACTAACCGGCAAAGCCATTTCGTCCACTCACCTTAATTAAATCCCTTTAATAAATAAGCCAACTTGTGGCAATTCAACGGACCCTAACATGGCGCCTACAACTGTGTTCTGGGCTCGTATAATTCTTATTTGTCTAGGTTTTGGGTTGGAGTTACTATAGTTTTGTTTTGTAATCGATCAATAATTGTTTTTGTTATTTCGAAGCATCTCACATAAAACATAACCTTTAAATGTCATTCCGGTATACACGTAAATATTGCGAAGTTATCAATCTGTCAACAATACAGCCAACTTGATGATAATTCTGTACACATTATTATTATATATTTGTTTGTGGGTTAAGTTATTCGGACTTACGGGCAACACGAATACTAAGTGTCAATTTGACAGACGGCTATGTCAATCGTAAACAAACATTGCATTTTGACAACAACTGTCAAAATGTAATTACACCTTTAAGTTTTTAAGATTGTCGTGTACAATGAATACTATTAAGCGCTTATAAATACGATTAATTATATAATTGCTCTGCGGGTAAGCAATATATTCGTAGCTATCGTTACTAGCTAATTTATTGACATTGTACATTTAATTATTGGAATTTTACAATTATACTTTTCAAAATGTCGACTACAATAGACAACATCAATAGTAGATCGAAAGATGAACTTTCTGCGGAACTTTTATCCAGGAATATAACACCAGACGGTACTTTAGAAGAAATGCGGATTCAAGCCAGAAGGCATAACAAAAATATTAAAATATCTGAAGCTATCGAGCATCATGAGATAAGTGTTAACCCAGATAATGACAGCGAATTTGGCTCAAACTACATTAAATATACAAAAGTTATTTATAATGAATCAAACTCTTCTTCATCTTCATCCACAAGTACTATTAATAATTGGAATATTAAATTTGATGGTAATAGTTGCGTAAGAGACTTTATACTGGAAATAGAAGAGAAATGTAGAATTAGGAACGTTCGTCATGACGATTTAGTGAGATGTTTTCCTGATATTTTAGATGGATTGGCATTATTATGGTTCAGATCAATTTATACACCTGATTTGACTTGGAATGAATTATCTATATTACTTATAAAACAATTCGAAACAAATAATAGACAGATTGAATTAAAATCACAACTTTTCTCTATGAAACAACCAGCTGGTATGTCAGCCTTTGAATTTACGTTAAGAATGCAGAAGCACAATAATATGCTTGATTCTAAATTACCACTCTCTGAACTTTTACAATTATGCATGAGGGCATTACTACCCATTTATATCAACCTTCTGGCATCTAGAGATTTCAACTCATTTTCAGAACTTACCGAAGCTACAAATAAACTGGAGTCTTATTCAACGTCTAATTTGTTAGAAAATAATTCTTCTTCTTTTTCTAATGATAATCCACTTAAGGATAATAAAAAAAATTATTATTTCACTAATTCACGGGGCAGTAATAATAATAATTTCAATTCTAATCGTAACTCGTATCGTGGTACCTACAATAATCGTTCTACGGATTATAATTATAAACAAAATAATAATAATAATTATAATAATAATAATTATAATAATAATAATTATAATAATAATAATAAACAATATAGTGGCAATTCTGCTAATATCAATAATACTCGTTTTTTCTATAATAATCAATCTAAAAAGAATACTTCTAATGATTGTAGAGAAAAGGAGATGTGTCATCCTGAACCAAATTCTACCAAGAACAATATTTATTGTTCTTTTTGTAAATTAAAAGGTCATTTACTATCGGATTGTAGGAAGAGAAGACAAAACAATTCCAATCCGAAAGTTGCTTCTGTTAAACATGGGGATTCAAAAAACTAGATGTGAGTCGCTCTGCTCACGCGCCTTCCTTTGCGCAGAGGAAGTGCGAGTGGCAGAGTTGGCTCCGTCAAGTTAATCAGTTTCTTTCGGACTCGATTTCTGAGGTGGAGGTACCGCCGCCGAAGGATCCCGATTTTAACAGGCGATTTTCATGTTAAGGATATACTTAAATCAGATAGCATACCAGCATAGTCGGCTATCATAAAGCATCTTCACAGGCGCTATCTTTAATTTAAACCTCTTCAATACAGCTCATTTCAGTTCAGCTTGATCAGCCGGATTGCTTTGACCAGTATTGGACATAAAATACATAAGTAAATAATTAATTTTTAAGTGGTCTTTTGTAGAAAATTAAAATCTTACTCCAGTTGATTACTCGAGTATAATTTCACATTAAAATAATAATTAAGATTTGTTAGGTTATTTATGTACAATTATGAGATGCCTCGAAGTACTAATACATATATGTATATATATATATATATAATAAGTTCACTATGGTTTATATTTATCTTTAAGTTTATTTCCTTGTCAACTCAGAATGCATGACGATATGAACCCGCTTATCCTTTTGTATTCTGAGTCCATACAGTTTAAAATACTCTGTATTTGTCCTACTAAGTTTTTGTCAACTTGGAATATACGATAATATGAACCCGCATATCCTCGTGTATTCCAAGTTCAATCTCATATGAACTGTGTTCATATACTTTTATATTGCATAAACGTAATTAAGAACATTAAGAGGTATTCGCCCAAAATTTCAATATGTTCTCAATTTAATAATGTTTTAACTACATTTGCTAAACAATAAAAATAACTTACTATAATTATTCAGAAATTTCATTAATTTGAAGAATTTAATCAATTCCCAAGCTATGAGTGTGATTGATTAGTTCCTGCGAGAACTTCAGTAATTAGTTACGATGCACTAATACCTACTGCACCTTCTGGTACAAAAGTCACATACTTAATTAATTGGCACCATTTTTTTTAACGATGGTTGTTGACTATTGATAGCACCATTTATTTACGATGGTCGCTAACCATTCTATTGTCACCATTTTTAACAATGGTTGAATAATAAATAAATTGGCATCATTCATGCGATGATTGTATGACTATCCTTAACACCATTCAGTCACAATGGTTGGTTATATCCTGTATTTCATATACAAATGTTCTAATAAACTTATATTTTGTTTTCTATTATATAACTGTCAGAAAAACTTATCCCACGAGACCAGTTAGAGAGTTAGATAGGTAGGCTCTTCTAAAGAGGAACTCTTTTATCCAGAATGGATTTAAAATCAGTGTTGAAGTGCAGATGGTACACCATCTAAGTGTATAGCCTACTTTGGCTTACTTAAAAGTGTTCTGAACAGTGATGCTTTACGCATATTTAATGTGTTGATGTTTATTGATGTCATATCTTGGTGATAATATCTATTCTAATATTAAGTTCTATTCTGTTATAGATGCTACGTCTACGGTAGTCCCAGACGAGAGTCAGAATACATCACCCAGCGTCTTATATGCTGTGGGTGATTACGGGCCCCGTTCACGTATCTTCTTATTGTCTACAAATTGTCTACAATTAAGGTCTTTAACTCTAAGTACTGATTTAATTATATCTAATTGTCTAACTTCGAATGGATGCGTCGCAGACTCTACCATCATGTCTTCAGCATGATGGGCGCGACTGATTTTGTCACGCACCCATTTGCAAGCATACTGTTGCTGGTAGTTTTGTTTTTTTTTCTGATGTACAACTCATTTTTATGATATTATGTTTATGTATGTTTTTAGGAACCCATCAGACCAAGTTAGGGTATCTCTTAGCTCAGGCTTTTCTTTTGTTCTCCTTGTGTTTGAGGGCAAACACCTTGGGGGCGAGCGGGGTAATGTTATGTATAAAACATAGGTTAATTGTCGTTTTAAGTAAGAACTGGAATCTATGAGGCGGCACGATAGCATTGTCTATTGTTTTTCATCCTGGCAACACCAGAGAGGAGCGGAAATGTGATGGTGGCACTTCCCCCGGCGGGCGTAAGGCCCGCCGGAGGCCGTGAGAGTTTTTTTGGGAGAGAATCGGGCAAGATGGAGTGCATCGGTGCCTAATCGGAGAGATTCGAAGTTCCCGTAAAGTTCGGGCGGTTATTATAGTGCCGTTACAAGTTTATTTGAGTTCCCGTTATGGTTTCGACCCCGCGAGTCGCGCTCCGGAAATAAATGTTGTGTTCACACAATGGCCGAATTGTATTTTGTCGTGGAATAGGAAATTTCGTTCTGGACAGTAAACGCCCCTGCCTTTAGTCCCAGAAACACCGTGGGCTAGTGTGATTTCCGGCCAATATAATGTTCTACCCGATCTCCGCCAGGAAATCTCCTGGTGTATCAATTCACGATACACGTGCGTGACTTTATCGTTTGCCATCCGCGCCAGCTTACTCCACCGTGGGACGTGGAGTAGCCTTATTTGCTCGCGCCAGAGTATTTGCTCATGCTGCAGAGGACATCGTTTGCCATCCGCGCCAGCTTACTCCACCGTGGGACGTGGAGTAGCCTTATTTGCTCGCGCCAGAGTATTTGCTCATGCTGCAGAGGACATCGTTTGCCATCCGCGCCAGCTTACTCCACCGTGGGACGTGGAGTAGCCTTATTTGCTCGCGCCAGAGTATTTGCTCATGCTGCAGAGGACATCGTTTGCCATCCGCGCCAGCTTACTCCACCGTGGGACGTGGAGTAGCCTTATTTGCTCGCGCCAGAGTATTTGCTCATGCTGCAGAGGCCAGAGGATTCCTGCCGCCATTATAGTCAGCTCGCATCACCGTGGGACGTGGGCAGTTGCACCAACCTTAGTCACCGGGAGGATCCCTCATCGTCTAAACGACCGCGTTAATAGTCAGATTACTTTAGCTTTAGTTATCGGTTATGGTCTGTGCGGGTAAGTTCTTTCCTATCTGTATTATTATTTGCAATATTTGAAATAAACCTATACGGTTAGTCCAATTATAATTAACCTTATTTTATTTACAAAACCTGGTAATTCCTGCCTATGCCTGACATCTTAGAACTTAATTCCCCGCTCTGGGAGGGGGGATCTCTGCTCTACCGCTGTGCTGGTCGATTTGGCGGGTCTGATGCTGAGGATTCCTCGGGATCAGATCCTGGCGCGTCCGGTACTAACCGGCAAAGCCATTTCGTCCACTCACCTTAATTAAATCCCTTTAATAAATAAGCCAACTTGTGGCAATTCAACGGACCCTAACAATGTTTTTTTAAATGTGTAGATATACAGTGTTTTGTATTTTTAGTGTCATTGCACTTTAAAAGAATACTTGACAGGTAAATTGGTGTTGCCAGCCCACAAATATTGTAGTTCCATTTTTTATATTTTCTACTCTTATTTGGCAGACTATATAAAAATTCATAGCATGTATTTGCTTATAAAACATACGGTGTACCTTCGTATCACCTACAGTTGTTTCCAACATACAAAAAACGTAAGCAAAGTAATCTCGTTGTCAAACTTAACACTGCCATTGCGTGAATTCTGGTTAAATGAACTCAAATTAATTTTGAATTTAAGAGTCATTTTCAAAATTAGAATTAATTATGTGAATGCAGACAAGTATCTAGCTACCCATGATGCAGCATTTTTTTACAAGGAAACTATTATAATATTTTTTTCTAAAATTTGAAATATATACCTATTTCTTTGGTATACTTCTTGGGGTTAATCTTGACATGTCGGAATTCGTGATTTTTCAAAGATCTACGCTTTTTCAAGGATGTGTTATCCTCCTCATAGATTATCTTCCGATAACATTTTCGATGAATTAAACACGATTTATTTATTTAAAAAGTCATAGTTTACTATTCGGTTTTTGAACCAATGAATAATGGATAAATATAGGATAAGTTAGCCGAGTTTTTTTACCTGTTGCGAGTACTTATTTGTTTTTTTTTTATGAATATTCGTTATCGTGTGGATAAGCTATCAGAATGATGGTGAATTTAATCTTAGCGCTCTAGCTCACTGAAAACTCACGGACCGCCACTGAAACTCTAGTTGGATTCCCATCAGAATAATGTAGGTGCATATGATTTAATACCGATAATATGTGGCTTGTTTATTTTGAAAATATGACGCTGCTGCAGTGTGCTAAAAACAAATGTTGATTTATGTACATATATGATGAATCTGAAAAAAAAACACCTGGCAGATAGGCAAAATAACTTGCACCAAAATAATAATCTAGTTGCTAGTTGCTAGAAGTAACTAATCCACAATATCTACACATTCTATGTTTTAAACTGTAGTAAAAATACATTTTAATGGTTTCGGACAAAAAATTCTTTATTATTAAATGAAAAAAAAAATCACTTTGTTCAAAATTCATTTAATATATAATGTCCAACCCCAAAGTACCTATTTGTTTCCTTCGATAAAAAATATTCTTTGGTGGGTTGACGAGTTGACGTTTTAAGAGAATGAATGGGCACTTTAAAAAATATATAGGTGTACCTATGTATGTACTTATGGACATGTAGAGCGAATGAACAAAGAAAGTAGTGTAAGAAGAATATATTTATGACGTGAAAGTAACATGATGTAGAATGGATGGCTGATGCCTACTGGGCACTTGGGCACCCTAGATTTAGATGAAATAACGAAGCGGGTACCGGCCCCCGGGAACCATTTATTGAATAAACAACACCTCTGCACCTCAAGTGGTTCACTACATTTGGTGACGTAGTGCGGTGACTGGGTTTAAGGGGTGAGGTTTCTCTAGGTCTTGGCGGCGGATGTGTCTACCCACCTACTGCGTGGCAAGCCAGATCGAAAGACAATGGTTGAGGTAGGCTTTTTGACCTCTTCAGCCGGACTCTCTCGACCCATCATCATTATGCACCGGAGTTGGAGGTATGGATTCATACGTCCGTCACTCTTGGACACACTGATCCCCAGATTCCAACCCACCCCTCATACCCTTTTCTTTCCCGTAACTTAATTTTCTTAAAAAGACTTTGCACACGGCATCCCTTAAAATGACAGAAATCCTGAGGAAAATTGTTTTTCTCAGAGTCTCCGGTTTGGAAGAACTGTAAAAAAGTAATGGATTTTTTTTATGTCGTCATCAATGGGCAAGTTATATTCCTCACATAATATTTACTAATAATGGTACATTCCCAAGTGAAATCAACAAAGCTCATAAAAAGCAATTCCTAGCCATGTTAACCAGAAACGCTGAGAAGAACGGAAAAAGCTAGGCGAGGCCTTCATTAAAAATCGATATAGATATTGGCTGATTATGATGATGACTGCTAACTCTACCACCATCCAAATAATTTCATAAGAACACACAGGTACACTAATAACACAGTATTCAATCAGCGAGCCACCTGCAGTAGCTATAAGATCAAACTACATTTCACATTCCTCAGAAAGATTCAAATTCCAAAATGTAATTATTTGAAACCCAAAATCAAATCTTTGATGGAATGCAAAACATTCGAAGTTCCCAAAAAAATAATAATCCTATCGACTATCGATACACGGGTCCTGTCTGGGAGGGGGGTGGGGGCGGGCGGGGGGCCCGTTGCCACCGATATTGCCCGGGGGCAGCTCCGACCCCTAATTAGATATTTCAGTTTCTATCAAAACATTCCGCAGTTTTTTGTTTCGGGTTTTTTTCTTCCATCCATTGATTACTTTTTCATAGTTCAGGCCTATAATTTACGGGCATTTTCAGATAATCCGCCTCCATTTAATATTCTCTCTTACTGATCACTCGGTATTACTGCGAGTTACTGGTACCTGCCTAATTGAGCGTGCATGAGAACTTAAGTGTTATTCTTGTGATTTGGTCTAACAGCGACGAAGAGATATATTATATTGGAGGCACTTAGGTATTTTATTTTTAAAATACCATTAAAAAAACCGTATCTTCTTGCACAACAGAAGTGTGTCTTGATTTTCTTCCAATCTTCCAGAAAAAAATATTTAGCTATTACCTAAAACAGAGCAAGGTTTTATTTCTCATATTTCAAGTTTGTGGTGAAAATAAATTCAAAAATTGTTTCGGATGTTAAAAACTCACAGCATAGTTTGAGGATGCACCTAAAGGTCAACAACTACTGTTTCTTTCATATGATTGAAGGGTTGTTATTAATTTTTGGGGAGGGGGGGGGATGGTGAGAGGGGGGAGGGGAGGAGGTGGAGGAGGCGGAGGGGGAAAAGCTAGTAAGAAAATAAATTTAAGAGATGGCTATTTTAAAAAAAATATTTGATTATTTATAATATTTAATGTAATATTAACGCTTTTCTAATTTTTTAAATTTCTAAATTATCTAATTGTGCACCCGTTGTGTTAGTATGTAAAAATTTTAGACCTTTTTTAATACCAAAAGAATGACTTGATTACAAAATATAGTTGGCAAATTCTAAATAATAATTATTATTTAAACATCTTAGATGTTCCTTAACTGTAATGTTAAAATTTCTAGAAGATTTGTTAAAAAAATCACATTCATCCTTTTTATTTAATACATTTTTTTAAATTTTGTTATTAGTGTAAAAAGCTGGTTGAATATCATCTGGCATGCTTTTAATTATTAAATTTAAATTGTTCGTTTGAAAGTTTAAAAAAATGTATTGTTTGTTTTAAAACTTTTTTATTATCTTTTTATATATTTTATCAATTTTATACATCCTTAAATAATTTTTAAATTTAATCTGTTTTTTATGAGATTTTAAAGTAATTAATCACCACTCCTTTTTAATATTTCGCCTTTGTTCTTATTTGGCTATACCGCTACCTCACTTGTTTGTCATTTATTTTTATATTAACAACTTATCCTGATGAACAAAACATTGTTTTTGACACACGTCGATATTGTTAATAATATAGTGGTGTAAATTTAGTTATTTGTTTTCACTATAAAAACATATATTTAAAATATGGGTACGTAACGCAGTGTAGGTAGTATTTAATTTCATTCATAATCAAGAAGAGCAAACCACAAAAATATAATTAAATTACGTACACAAAAATATAATATAATTAGATTATTTAGGTGGGTACTTGTGTACCACCTATTGCTTTCTTCCTTCTGCCGGTTTAATTGTTTGGCTTATTATTTGCAGTGGTTTGTTTGCCTGCCGGAGCTTACCGGAGCTTTCAGTCGGCCACGAATTAAATGGATATATAGCCCGCAGTGACATCTAGTTGATTCATTTAATAATAGGTTGGCGTATCGCCTTACGTCTCATGTGGTCGATGGTCGGTCTGCTGCATCGAAGGATGGACACAAACTAAACAAATTTGGAGTTAGAAAAAATATTATAAGTATTTTTCGAAGATCTTCTCACGAAGTTCTAACTACAAAATCCGATGTTTTAAATATAAAGGTATTTAGATCGAATCTGACATATTTTCTGAAGCATGCTGTCCAATGCTAACAGGAATGTAATAAGCTTATTAAATATGGAAAAACAGTAAATACCTATCTTTGATCTAAGTAAATTTTAAATAATTTATTATTCGCAATGGGAACCGAGCATCGTAATACAGCTAAAATTAACAGATAAAATTATAGGATTGATAAATGACAAATTTCGTGCATTCATAAAACTTTGGTCATACATTCATCTTGGCAGCAAAATTAAAGATTTGCAGAGCCCGCCAAAAGAAGTGCTGGAACACCCCTCTAGGAGGAGCGGGGAGTTAAAAAAAACATAATTACAAACTAAGTCGAGTGATGTACCGTTTGCCATGGTTTTCTTTCGTGAGTCCGAAGTCAATATAATCAGTATTAGTTAGGAAAAAATAAAAATAATTTAGAAATTCTCCAAAATAGAGCAACGAGAATAATCCTTACGCAAAATAGATTTACGGAAGTAAATAAATTGTTGCTAAATTGGCTAATATAAACAGTTAAACAATTTTGTGCATTTTGCTGAAATAGCGATATAATAGTATCAAAATTTGATTGCAGGCAACAGTCGCGTCGCTGCATCAAAATTCCTTGCGGTAAACGCGACATTATGGAGACTTTTTTTAATTTTTACAAATTTTGAAATAATCGCCAACAGTTGGCGACAAATTTTTAATTTTAAAGGGGAGATTAAACAAAAACTCAAATGGTCTGTTGAACAAATAAGAACTGAGGCGACGAACTGTCGCCGCAACTGAAGTTACTCGTCCGCGTCTGGACCAACAAGAGATGCTAACAATTTAGTTATTTTAGACACGGGAGTGTTTTATTTATCGTTCAACCATTTGCAAATCAGACTGTACACAATTTTGCCGACTACCAGGCGGGTTATAAGAAACAAATAACGAAGTACGTATGTACTTTTGTTCAAATATTAACTAACTTACCGTGGCATGTACAAATTAGTTATAAAATTGAAGAACGTGTTCGCAGGGGGTAATTTCAGGGTCCGATTGGATGAACAATGGACATTGACCAGTGAATTCAACTGAAGGTATTGCTAGTTATTGGAGAGTAAACTGTTAAAGTAGGAACCCTTCAAAACTTGACGGTGGTAATAAAGTTGGTTATTTCCAGCTGCCTTCCTTCCACAGCATCAATCTTGAAGACGAAAAATAGTGTTGGCAAATTTAACGATGATTTGTTGTTTTTAAGTAGTGCTAACGTATTATGTCCTAATAAAAACCTTTTTTCACACAGGAACAATAAATGAAAATATTTATGTTATTTGAAAAACTTATTATGCAACTCATTGATTGAAGTTCAATTTTTTTTTTTAATTTTTCGATTAAAACGATTATTACTAGAATGTGGATTTAATCTCTGTGATTTTTCGTGATGTCGGTACATATTTTGACGTATCAATAATTATAATTTTTCTATACGCCCTACATCTTTTCTTCGTTATATTCCACAACCTCCCTTCATTCCAACCGATTATGTTGTTCACATGAATGATTCTGAAAGGTGTATTGACATTTTCTAAGCTCATTGATCGTATTTTGCTTTTTGGGTTTATTTTTTTAACTTAACAATTTAAAGCACATCATAATATATTATTTGTATCTTGATACAGAATGAAAACCCTCCCTCTCCCAAAACAATTCGATTTTTATGAATATATTTTTTTTATGAATGTTTAATTGTTCACTCTTAATATACCTAGTATATAATTGGAAACTAATTACACAGTATTAATATTAGTAAACACATACCTAAATGTACGTAGGCTTTACTTAATATGATAATAATTTGTAGAACATCAAAGATTGATTGTGATTTACATAAAAATAGGTTAGGACCTACGTTGATCAATATTTTGATATATAATAGGTTATCATTTGAAAGAGACCCTTGTTTTTTCGTGATTTATTTTTGAGGTATATTATTTATTATATTTATTATATTTTCTATGTAATGTCCAGCCGTTAATGAACATTGTTATGCTGTCCGAAAAGTAGTCTAAAGAAGGAGGTAGCGCAGCATGGCATAATAACCCAAAAATAAATCACGATATTACTTTTGGTCGTGAAAAACTCAAATCATATTGAAAATGATTATTTAACTTTTTAACGCATGACTTTTGGGTGCAATTTAAAAATATAAATTTTTTTTTAAATGTATGCAATTCACACGCGGTAGATGTGAAACCTTCAGAAAACTAAAGTAGATAAGATTGTGAAAGTTACGAAGCACCGCACAAACAGGAGACCGATTATACTATCACATTCTCTCGCAAGCCAAATTCTACAGACGTTTGTGTTTGTCTATTTTTAGTATCGCTATTTTTCGTTTCTTTGAGTTTCAAATCACAACGGTGTTAAAAAAGTTTTCACTTAAAAAAAAATTGTACAATTAAAATACAAACTACCTACAAAGTTCTCAGATGCATCCTGTCAGTGAGTGGCTGAGTTGGCATTGCGTTCGGGTCCCATCCGGGCGTCGCGTGTTCGATTCCTCCATCACAACACAAACGAACATTAACATGAACAATACTTTTGAATGCTTTTATAGCATGTTATACATAATGCCTTTGTCCTCAGCATGTCCAAACCTTCGGAGTATTTTTTATGTTATTTTGCATGCTTGTCTAACTGGTCTGTTAGTGATATTTTGGGTTTGTTGAAATTTATTTTTTTGTTCAAAATGTAGTTTAGTAATATTTTAATGTGTAATTGGTGTATATACAGTACGTCAAAACTGCTGGATATTTGGTCTGTGTCAGTCAAACTATGTTGTTTAAGTGTTAGGTACCTTTATGATGATTTTCTGCGCGATTTCTATATTACGATCGACAGCTGAATTTGTTGCTCCTCCCCAAGCAATTATTCCATATTCTATTATTGATTGACAAAGTGCAAAATATATTGTTTTCATTTGTTTTATTTTATAAACAATGTGGAAAATGTGAATTGTTTTGAGAAGTTTATTTGAGATTTGTTGGATATGATGTATCCATCTAAGGTTTATTTATTTATTTGTTGGCTCGCCAACAGAATATAACACATAATTATTACATCAGTTAACAATTTTAATATGGTTGCAGTGATAATTCCAATGAGAGATGAGCACACCATTCATCACAACATTCTTCATTAGTTGTAATACATAATTATAAATTAAAGTACATACATAAAACAAGAAGAATCAATAATTACAAAATATATTCACACATGAACATATACATACATTTATACACATTTTATAGGTTTAGGTGAGGAGATCATCAGGGATATGTAAGTATAATTTTCTTTTGAAGGTATCAATTGAGGTTGAAAATAATCTAAGTCTTCATGTTTGCAATATTTATTGTATAACCGAGTCATTCTCAAGGTTGGTTTGAAGAAACTTCTATTAATACGGTAAGTATCGATCCAAAAGGTTTCAAGGTTTCTCGTGAATTTCGGCCTTATATCAAGATTAATTTGATTAATTAAATATGAATCATTCATGTTGGTTATGATTTTAAACAGGGAGATCAAATCTGAAATGTGCCTTCTTTTGACGAGTGAGACTTCTCTAAAGTAAGTGAGTCTTTCAACATAGTTGTCTAGATTCCGATGTACTCCAGATTTGTAAGCTAGTATTCTTAAGTATTTTTTTTGAACAGACTCCACTTTATTGCTATGAATTGCATAGTGTGGGAACCAAATCACGGTGCCATACTCTAAGATACTTCTTACATATGAGTAGTACATGATTCTGAAGCTACTGGGATTCTTGAACGATTTGGTAATTCTAGTGATAAAACCGAGCATTCTATTGGTTATGGTACATATAGTGTATATAGTAACAAGCTGAGGGTAGGTAGTAGGTACCTACATATATTCTTGGGGAGTGCTTCATTCGACAGACGATAAGCAACGACAAATTATGACGAGCTAACTTAGTTAATGAAATATAAATTAAATGGATGCGTACATCGGTGGTAGGCATCGGTAGAATAGAACTGGCAGATCAGCGCATAAAGCTTGCCTTGAACGCTAATCTAATGAACACGAATCAACCGCTTTCAATTAACATGTTTAATGCATTATAAACCAGTCGAATCGATACTCTCTAGTCTCTTATAAGTAGGATAATTATTTTATTTCATTACATTTCAAAGACGTTAAAGTGTTTGCATAAAATCATGAATTATGATAAAGGGGAGAGCCGGACAATTTATACACTTTATAATTATTTTTTGCTTAATATCGGTTCCATGACATCTCAGAATCATGCAACTTCAACACTCCTTTAAAAATTCATTAAAATTATGAAAAAAATAGCCCATATCCTAACCTAACGTAACCTACATACCTAACCAATTTTTGTTATTTATTTTTCGTCACTTTTAATGAGTTTCAAAGGAGGTTTTGAAGTTGCTTGATTCTGAGTTATCCGGTGACCATTTATGTCAATGTGCAAAAATTTAGGTCGCATAGCAAATTATTTTTGAAAAATGTTATTATTAAGTCACAAATATTTGCCAAAATTGCCTCTAAATTCAAGAAAAACAATATCTTTAGTGCCTGTTTATTATAATTTATAACACAAATAAAATAAACTTCTAATATCCGTATTTGCTAGAGCTTTAGATTTTTTCGTTTTGTTGGGTTTCCTTCTTAAGTCGGTTCCTAATTGCTGAGGATCGAGACTAAAATTTCTACGGTGGACATTGGAGGACCCACCACTTACCCGCCCTGGTATAGGTAACAGATGGTTACCCCTTCAAGGCTCTTGCAAGGACTCTAATTTTTTTGGTAAAAACGACTCTACATTTGAAAACGAAACTAAACCTCCAATGTCCCTGCATACGTTGTTAATAAGCAGCATGCAAGTGCTTAGCAGGAAATACAGATACAATATGTGCGTTAATACGGTGGACAGTACTCCTCTACACATCGATGTTCCGCGCTGCGTTGAGAGCTGCGGACACCGATGTACCGGACGCCAATGATACTTGGTCACTCAGCGCATTGGTGACCTTAACTTTCTTCCTCCGCCTTCCACTTTGCCAGTGACTATGAGTTTCTCCAAGTTGGATTTTGGCGATCAACGTGTCCAAAGTATCTTAGAATACGTTGTAGACAGATAGTTGAAAGCCTATTGTCGATGCCTAGCTTTTCCAGAATGAACACAATGATGCGTCTGGCTATTCAAGGAACCCTGAGCATCTTGTCTCCAGCACCGCATTCCGTTGGCGTTTATCCGCTTTCTTTTGCTGTCTCTAAGAGTCCACAACGTATGGTAATATGGTGCAAATCAAATTTGGTTGGGTATTTTGACCTCAACTCCAAAAATAACTTTTATTGTAAAGGCAGCACAGCGGTTTCTCTTAAAGCTCTGCAACCGGGCTCGAAAAGAAGAAGATGGAGAGATACGAAATTACGAATGTTAGAGGAGAGCGCTAACATTTACAGCGACAAAATCGATGCGAAAATTGCGAAAAAGTTTAATAAAACACTACTCGTTTAAAATAGTGCAAAAATCTCGCGGGCATTATCTTAAACATCATTTAAAGAAACACTGTGAATTTTTTCATACATATAACTTGTAAAATAACTGAAACAAACGTGTTTATAATAATCTTTGGGGCATACTTTGCGATTTTTTTCTATCGAGGGAATTTTATATAATTTGCGTTTCGGCGCGGGCAAAGTCTAGATATTATCTTCGAGAATAATATATATTTTTTAAGAGCTTTAAAACTTACCGTGTTTAAGGGAAATATGTAATAAATCGGTAGAAATCCGGGTTGCGGGCCCTTAAACGTTTTGGAAAGCGTTGGCTAAAGAAGGAGGAAACGCAAAACGGCGTAATAACCCAAAAATTAAATTCGATATTACGTTTAGCCGTGAAATTCTCAAATCATATCACGCTATCAAATTGGCAATCTGTTCTTAAGTAAAATAAAATAATAATTAAATGAAGACAATATTAGCGAAACTCAATCGAAAATCGGAAAACAGCAAAAACAGAAAAATATTTGGGTACATCTGATACTCGAACATAGGACCTTCGGCTCTCCGGGCTAGGGACACATTAGCTCAGTTGGTAGAGTTGCGGTCCGGAAAGCACAAGGTACTGGGTTCGAGTCCCAGATGTACCCATATATTTTTCTTCAGATTTTCGATTGAGTTTCGCTAATATTGTCTTAATTTATTAAATAATACAATTTGAGGCTTTACTTAAAAACAAAAGTAAAAAATAATATGTAAATGATGAACATGCAAACATCAATATTTTCTATTCTCCCGTTCACTCTTAGTGAACTATAATGATTACAAAGGGGTTGAGTATAATCAAGAGCAAACTGTGAGCTTCTAGAGACGTTTATTTTAACTAAATCAGAAGTTTCAACACTTTCATCCGCCTTCGGTTCGAGTAGCCCCGATCTCCCTTCCTAACTGGGAATAATTTGTATATCTTAACACCTTCGTAGGTACCCATTGCGTGTCATCACTTACACTTAAGTCGTGATATCAATAGCATATTTAATGAGTACAATATTTTACAAGAAAGTGATTGGTTTGTTTTCCAAGGTAATATGAAAACTTGTAGGTACAGTGTTGATAATAGTACCTATATACTTATCTCTAAGTATCACCAACGTACTAGGGGAGAACCGTGACGAAAACCATTTGGTACTTACATTTATTTAGATTTCGTAATAATAATATAACACAAAATTAATAGAATATTTAGTTTTAACCACTTTTATCTTCTATAATATAAAAATGAATCGCTGAATGTGTTGCTAACGACTGCACCAAATTGGATAATTCTTTTTTTTTGTGTTTGTTATTGTCAGGACAAGGTTTTTATAAAACTTTCGGTGAGCTCTGGCATTATGAAATTTGTATAAAAAATTGCTATTGGTGGCACGCGAGGAAGCGGCTATTGCTATGGAAAGCGGGAGTGGGGAGGGGAACCTGGGAGGGGGAGGGGGACCTGGCAGGGGGGAGGAGAACTCGGGAGGGGGGTTCGCGGGACGGGGTAAGGGGGGGAGGGGAGTGGGGAGAGGGAAGGTGGAGGTGACGGAGTGGGAACGCGAGAGGGGAAGAGGACGCAGGAGAAGAAGGGGAGGCGGAAAGGGAACGGGACCAATGGGAAAGGACACTCAGGGAGTTGTTTATAAAAATACAACATGTTTCATGAGCAATGCTCACCTTGTCAGGGTTTACTTAAAACGCTACTTAAAATGTTTTAAGTAAGCCTTGATTAGGTACGCATTGTTCATGAAACGTGTTGGTTTTTTATAAACAATAAAAGTGGTTAAAAGTGAGTATTCTACTGAGTTTTCTGAAGGTTTCACTTCTACCGATTATTAAATAGAATACAGTCCGTCTTCAATTCTGCAGCGAGAATGATTTTTGGTGAATCTAAGTACTGTCATATAACCCCGCTTCTAAGGGATCGTCTTCATTGGCTTCGATGTCTTGAAAGAATAGACTCCAAGATCTGCTTAATGACCTTCAAAGCATTGCAAGGAATGGCGCCAGTCTATATATCGGAACAATGTGTCCGACAAAACTTAAGCGAGAGACAGCTTACTCTAGGGTCAGCAGATCTAGATGTTACTAATCGTTTATTGGAAATTTCCAGGTCAAATCGAGTCGTTTACTATGATCGCTCTTTTCGTGTAACTGGTCCTCTCACTTGGAATAAACATCCTCCAGCTCCTACTAATTTCCAGAATTGGGCTGAATTTGAAAGGGCTTTAAAAACAAAATTATTTTAAAAATCATACCATTCATGAATCCTAAAATCTTTTCAACATACATAATAAGCCATGTTCTCAAGTTTCCCGTAATTGTTTGGTTTCGGTTTCCTCCTAATTGTATTTTTATGTTTAATGTCAGAATATTTCTCATATTTATTTATTAATTTACGGACAACAGTCCATTAAAAACAATTACACGAATAAAAAATAAATAAAAAAACAGAGATGACAGTGAAGGGAGAGCACATATAAATGAATAGCAATGACAGTATAAAATGTAAACAATACATATAGAAGACACTACAAGTCAAAGCATGAAGAAGCATTTAAATATTGCGTATGGACTGCAAAAAGTCATTTAGTTTTACACGAAAAAATCAATGCTTTGACTTGCGTTGACAAGTCTCGACATTCTGGATAAGGGAGAATGGTATCCATAATTAGTAGAATGTTGATTGAGGAACAGCAGTTCATTATTTCGGAGTCTACGGGAAGGGATGTTGAACTGGATATCTGAACACAAACTGCCTTCTGTTAGTACCTATTAGGGAATGCAATCCCGCAAGACTATGTCAATCCAGGTATTTGCGGGACTGAACAATCTTAGTCCCGCTGGATCCAGGTATTTGCGGGATCCAGCAGGGTGGACTTAGATATCTAATCAATCGTATAATAAAGACCTAATACGTCGATCTACCAACCTTGTTTTTAGAGTTTTAAATTTATACCTAATCAAACAAGTTATTTGGGACATTTTAAAAGGTTTATTAATATACCTTTAGTTAGACATAGGTAAAGTTTAAGTCATAAATTGGCAAAGAATAAGAGACATAAATTTACATAACAACTTAAATTTAAATAATAACACGATAAACAATAAATTTAAATAATTCACACGATACACAGTATTCTTGTACAATAAGCATCATAAGTTTTAACATTATTTTGGAAATAGCTTCGTAAAAAAGTTGAAGTATTAATTGTGTCGTCTGATAAACGGCTTCTGATATTGGACACAAGGTAGCCAGCGGCTGAAAAAGCTCGTTCAGCTTCCACGCTAGTTGGCACAATAGTCATTAGCACATTGTAAGTGAACTGAAGGTATGTGCCTTTTAATCCACCGGACTCGAAGTGATTCATTTCCTTCTTTATCAAAACCTCAAGGTTGCTCATATTGCCAGATCTAGGTTGTTGGGCTGTTGATCTCGAACTCTTCATACTAATCAAAGTAAGTTCGAGTTCGTCTTGAAGTGACATTGGTGCTGCTGCTGCTGCTGCGTATGTCTCCAGATTGGCGAGAGGAGTGTCGTCATCGTCATCGTAAGGATCATCAGCGTCAGCAGGAGCAGTGGCTACTGCGTTGTTACCCGTGTCCGTGTACTCTAGCCTTTCGACTATAGTTTTGATTGCCTTGCGTATTAAACTTTTTGATGGTAGACTAAATGTGTCATCAACGTTAATAAATTGACTTCTGTCTTCTTCGTACTTATATGGATCATGTAAGTATAATGAAACCGCTGTCAAGTTAGTTTGCCGCTCTGAAATCCGTATGAATTACGCTTCTCTGTAATCCCGCCAATCCAGCGGGATCCCGCAAAATGTCTGCGGGATCTCGGTATTTCGGGATCCCGGTATACCGGGATTGCATTCCCTAGTACCTATGTTATATTTTAGTTTTAGTTTCTTGTTTTGTCCTGTACTACAATAGCATCATTATTGTCTATTATTATTACTGTTTTTTTTTTAAATTTTTGTTCTCTTGTCATTGTTTTGTAAATACTGTATATTCTTTATTTCATTTTATTTTACCAACATTATAAGGAGCACTGTAAGATTATTACTTTTTTTAGTTTATTATAGTGAAGCGCATTTGAAGTGAAACGATAAAAAACTGCGCTATACAAATATAACGTCATTGTTATTATTATTACAGCGTATGAACTGCACATTTGTATTTTTTTAGAAGGTTATACGTTTTTAATACGTGTAGAAACTGTACGTCCCTGACAAACAATTAGTTGAATTTAGGAAAATGCTAATACGTAACGAGCCAAAAAATTTACTATCGCCGCGGTGGGCTTTTTAGAGAACCTTTATAAATCAAGAAACGTAATTGTGTCACCAACTAACCCCTTCTATAAAAATCTTAGATAGACGATTTAAAATTATAAATATAATCTTACGAGGTAACCCCTAATCATCTAGAAAGCATATTTAATTAACACGACGATAAAAATCCTGCTGGGGAGGTGGTACTAACTGTTCCCCATGCCCAGGGCCTGGTTAACGCTTACGCTCACTAGGTTAAAATCGAGGGCGCAAGATTTTTGGGGGGCGCATCTCAGGTGGGCGCTTACTACATTTTCAAAAGATAACAACAATACTACTCGTAAACAGTGCACGGTTTTGTTTCTGCTCCAGTTTAAAACATAAATTAAAGTACTTAATGTTATACCTGTGCGCATAGGAAATACTAAATTACAAGTGCAAATCGAGTTTTAGTGTAGTGATAGAATTCTAAGTAATTCCAATCTCGCAGTTAAAAGATAATCAAAAACACAAAATAATTATAAATCTGTTATCTGAACTGTCAATTCGCACTTGCTTCTAGTGTGTGTGTGTACGAAACGTCATCTTCACTTTTACGCATACTATTCTGAGTACGTGATCCAGGGCAGCTAAACCTTTTCTTATATTATATTTCTACTTCGAACAACTGCTAATTATGGATTCGTGTGATCCCTACCACTTTATTACTATGGCAAGAAATATAATAAACTCTTTTAACAGTACCATTATGGATCCATCTAATAAATTTATCAAAGAACAAATGGCCAAATTAACTCCTAAACTTTCGGAACTTTTGGGTAATATTAGTGTAGTTCGTGCGAAAGTGGGCTTCCTAGAAGGAGAGCTGAAGGCCTATACAAATTGTAACAGTGCTGCTAGCGTATTCGCAATTTTGCATGGGCTGGTTGGCTGTATTGTTCACCGAAGCGTTCCACGCATGACTCAGGTTGATTCGAGAATCTTCGGCTCGTCAGTTGACGGAATTACCGCGATTGGTGCGGTTGTGTGGTGGCACGGGCTGTCATTTGCTGGAACCCATTTCATCATTATCGGACTACGAGATGTGAGATTGAAATTTTATTTTTAACAGATCGAGTTATTGTTTGAGTTAGATTTAGAGATTACTGAGATAAAAATATGTTTTCATTTATACGATTACAGGCGCCCATCAGTTTATTCTTTTAAATTATACCTGCAAGATTCGTATTGACACGGTCAGAGAATTTATGATCAATTTACAGCTGGATAGATCTTACGCATCCAGCCACCCCTGATGATTAATTATATTTATTTTATTAGAGTCTCATTGCTAAATTAGTATGTTCCCAAGGGCAGGTTTTTATTACAATAAATTATTCAATGTTCTGACTTGGCATTCTTTTACTAAATACCTACCTTCAGTGCCTTGCTTGTTATATTTGTGTATTAACACTATTTTATATTGATGGATGACCAGCCTTGGTGGGTATACTTTATAGGTAAAGATTCTATGTCACATTGGCGCGCTTCGGCTGAACCTGTTTTTTTGATTGTTCATTCTCGCACGTGTTCGCAGGTGTTTTATTTCACAATTATCAAATGTTTTTACATCTCGATCTGTTATATTTATTTGATTCTCACATCTCGTTGGGTTTATGACAGCCCGTCCCACGACCAACTTACCGATCCGTTATTTTTTACACATAGATTCACACAGTTTGTTGCTTTGGTTTCCGTCAGCTCATCAGCGTTATTACGCTTTTAAATTATTTTGCTGTTCAGTTCGCTGGCAGCATACCTTACTTATTATTTTCTTAGAATTGGCGATTGTATGTGCATTATCATTTTTCATGTCGTGTTGTTGCATGTGTACTAATAAATTTTTTTTACCCTACAATCAAGCTAGGTAATGGACGAAGGTGTAGAAACTAGGAGTAATTCTGCGGTAAAAATTATTATGGCGAAACAGGATGATACATCGGCGGGTTCCAGTTCGGCGTTGTCATTTCCGTCTCCTCCGTCGTTTCCGGTATACAAGTGGAACCTCACTTACGATGGCTCTACGGTTGTCCGCAATTTCATAGAACGGGTAGAAGAACTTGCTGTCGCTAGAAATGTAAGTTATGCTTCACTTTTTTCATCTGCAGTCGAATTGTTTTCAGGACAGGCGCTACAATGGTTTAGGGTAAATCGCTCATCCTTCTCATCTTGGGCGGACATTGTGGTCGCGTTAAAAAACGAATTTGAACTATTAGATCATGAAAGGAGATTATTGTCACAAATCAGAGCGACGTTTCAATTTCAGAAAGAGAATTTAAGTTCTTTTATCACACGTGTTCAATCGCTTAATAATCAATCGTCCACAAAGTTGCCGGAAGATGAGATTCTGGAGATTTTACTGAGTAATATGTTGCCGAGATATATTCAGAAACATTCACTTTCTGAGATCCCTGATTTGTTAACCTTAAAAAAATTAGGTAGGATGATTGAATTGGCTGACAACCGTTCAAACGACAGATCTCATACTGGTAATTCTCATCCTAATAATTTCAATTCTGTTAGGAATGACTATTCTGGTAATAGAGGCAATGAGAGGAATCACAGTAATCTGAATTTTTCTAGAAATAACTATTCTGGTAATAGAGGCAATGAGAGGAATCCGATTGATTCAAATTTTTCTAGGTATAACCAAGCTAGCAAGAGGAATAATGAAAGTAAATTGAACAATTTGAATTCTTCTAGAAACAATTACTCTAACGATAGAGAGGGTCTTGTTAATACAGCCAATCCTAATTTCAATTTCAGGAAGAACCGTCGTGATTTGACCAATGTTTTGCTTAACCAGTCAAATGTGAATTCTAGGGAGGTGCACTGCTTTCGCTGCGGGCGACCGGGTGTCAAGGCTCCTCTCTGCGGCTGCCGTCGTCAAAAAAAACTGATGGCCCGTGAGGTCCTGTCGGTGGGCGCTATGACTAGCGTTTGCCGAGATTACTTCACGGGAATGGGTTTTGTGGCTGGATACCGTAAGAGATTTTTATAACAATTTAAGGTCTTCGAAGGAGGTGCGAGCGGCCAACAGGGACGGCCGTCCTTACATCTCTTTCCAAGTTTTGAGCACAGGCTACTCCGGTCTTCTAGACTCTGGGTCGCACGTATCTATTTTAGGGAATAACTTTCATCGTAAATTTTTAGATTTAGGTTTCAATTTGTCAAAATTGGACTCTGATTTCTCTCTAGTATCGGCAACTGGTCATTCGGTTACCTGCTCTTACAAGTTAGCTCTTCCGGTGCGTTTTGAAAATGTTGTTAGAACTTTCAATTTTCTTATTATGCCAGACATTAAATCTGACATTATTCTGGGTTGTGACTTTTGGAAAATGTTCAACATTTGTCCTAAGATTTCGAAATTAATGTCTTGTAAGGATTCAGACAGTAGAGTTCGAGCATCTAATCTTATTGGTCTTGATAGTGAGAAAAATTTATCTCAATCCCAACGTTCCGTCTTGAACAAAGTAGTTCAGGAGTTTGTGGATTACTCAGGAGATCGGTTAGGCAGAACAGAGTTAGAACATCATGTTATAGACACGGGTGATGTGCCTTCTATTAAACAAAGGGTTTATCCCATTTCTCCGCACTTACTTCCGGAAGTACATAGGGAGCTTGACAGACTCCTAGATTTAGGTGTTGTAGAACCGAGCAACAGCGCATGGAATAATCCCATTGTCTTAGTACCCAAGAAAAATGGCACTTTCAGGCTTTGCCTCGACAGCAGGCGTTTAAACGCCGTCTCGAAACGCGACGCCTACAATTTACCGTTAATCTCAGACATTCTCAACAGCTTAGGTGGTGCTCGTTATTTGTCAACTTTGGACTTAAATGATGCCTTTTTCCAAATTCCACTAGAGGGCAGTTCTAAGGAGAAAACCGCGTTTACGATACCCAAGCGTGGGTTGTTTCATTTCGTCACAATGCCTTTCGGTTTACATGGTGCAAGTTCCCGGATGATGCGATTGATGGATAAAGTATTAGGGCCTGAATTTGATGGCAAAGTCTTTTGTTACTTAGATGACATTATCATTATTAGTTCATCTTTCGAAGAGCATATTTATCTGTTGAGACAAGTTAAACAGAGACTACAAGCCGCCGGTCTTACGATTAATGTCCAGAAGTCCGTTTTCTGCAGGGACTCCCTTAAATACCTTGGTTTTGTCATTGATGACAAAGGCCTCCGCATTGATCCGGATAAAGTCAAGGCTATTGTTGATTTTCCCACCCCTACGTCACAAAAGAGCCTACGTAGGTTCATTGGGGTACTCTCGTGGTATAAGAGATTCATTTTCAATGTTTCTAGCATTGCGTCACCTTTGTATGATTTAACAAATAAAGAATTCGCGGGTAAGAAATTTGTGTGGAACGATCAAGCGCAATTAGCATTCTCAAAACTTAAAAACTTTCTTGTAACCGCTCCGGTTCTCGCATGTCCTGATTTCAAGAAACCGTTCACGATTAGCGTAGACGCGTCGAATGTAGGGCTCGGAGCAGGTCTTTCACAACTGGATGATAAGGGGTTAGAACACCCTATTTCTTTCATTTCAAGAACACTTTCTGCTCAAGAGAGGAACCACTCAACCACGGAAAAAGAGTTAAATGCCATGATTTTCGCGTTGGAAAAATTCAGGGGTTATATTGAGGGCTCGCCTATTCCGGTAAAGGTTATAACAGACCACTACAGCCTGAAGTGGTTGACCAGTTTGAAGTCGCCCTCAGGACGTCTCGCGCGCTGGGCAGTGGGCAATTTTGAAATTATACATAGGAACGGTAAAGACAATGTAATTCCTGACGCATTATCACGGGATCCTTTACAGGTAGATACGATTAGTCAAAATTTTTCTACCTCGGACAATTGGTACGTCAATTTAAAGGAGAAAATTTTGGCCAACCCTGAGAAGTATCCGGCGTGGAGAATTTCCAATGATAGGCTCTATAAACATATCCAGAGTATGGAGGCTTTACATAGGTCCTACGACTGGAAAGAGGTAGTTCCGAAGGAACTCAGGAATAGTTTAATTGTGCAGCACAATGTTCCTCCTACTTGCGCCCACTTCGGGATTTTGAAAACCCTGAACAGAATTAGACAAAAATATTATTGGCCTAAAATGGCTGCTGATGTAAAAGCTTTCATCGGTAAGTGTCAAATTTGCTTAGGTTACAAGAGTATTAATTTGTTACCGCCAGGTCTCATGGGAAATCCCAAATTGGTTCAGCGCCCTTGGCAAATGATTGCGACTGATTTACTTGGGCCATATCCGAGTTCATACAAGAAAGGTTATACTTATCTGTTGGTAGTGTCTGATTTCTTCTCTAAGTATACTAGGCTTTTCCCGCTGAGGAAGGCTACTGGATTGAACATTGCTTCTATTTTAGAGAATGAGATTTTCCTAAAATTTGGAGTTCCGGACACCATTGTTTTGAACAATGGTCCTCAATACATTTCACGTGATATGAAAGCTTTGGCCAATAAGTTTCATATACGTCACCTGTTTTATAATTGCAGATATCATCCTCAGAACAATCCTGTGGAACGGGTTAACAAGGTTTTGGTAGCAGCGCTTGGTTCGTATGTTGGATCTGACCACAGAACTTGGGCGAATCATCTTCCATAAATTGAGTTAGCCATTAACACTGCAGTTCATGAAGTTACAGGTTATACTCCGTTCTTTCTTAACTTTGGTAGAGAGATCATCATTTCAGGAAAAGATTATTTAGGCACTGATTTCAATGCTGAAGAAATTACCTTTGCTAAGCGTGACTCTTGGGCATCAGGTTTGGAAGAATTAAATGACATCTTTTCTCAGGTACGAACGTCTTTAAGACAATCCTACGAGCGCAACAAGGTGCACTACAACTTGCGTCGTAGAGATATTCAATTTAGTGTCGGGGACACAGTTTGGAGACGTTCATTCGTTTTATCAGATGCAAGTAAAAACTTTTCAGCAAAATTAGCGCCTAAATTCATTAGGAGCAAGATTATTGGTAAAATTTCTCCAGTAGCATATCAGTTGGCTGATATGAGTGGTAAGAAACTTGGTGTTTATCATATAAAAGACATTCTTAGGTCTGAAGACTCCAGTTGATCCATTGGGTTATTTCAATCGGGGTTGATTTTTCTTATCTCCATTGTGAGATTTTCTTTGTCATTTTATTTTTTAATGTTAAGTGTGTTTAAGATATTTGCATGCATATCCAGCATTTGCATGTAGATCTTTCAGCGTGGTGACGTGACTAATCCTTACTTCCTCACGTTGATTGCATTGTCCTGTGTGTGTGTTTTGTGGTTTCTTATTTTATGTATGTGTAGTACTTTTGCATCTGTATAATGTTTATACTTAAGTATTTATATAGTTCAACGTGTGAAAGTGACTGGCCATCATTTTCATACATTGAATTCACCTGTTATTTCGGTTTGTTTTCCCTGTAACAACCGTTTATTCAAACTTTTCGAAACCTTTATATTAATTATGTTATACTATTTACGGTGGATTATCGCGGATATATGGATGTGTTATGCGTAGTAGTATTTATGCTTTAGTGTGTAGCAACCTATAGTTTCACTTACTTTATGTCGGTTCACTATTGGGATAATTTCCATGAAAGATTTAAATAATATAAAATAATTAATATTTATTCTAAGGCGATAGCTTCAGACGCTTATAATTATCTATTTTTGATATCGTTTTAGGAAACGTATTACATGGGCATTGTTCCAAATGGTTTACTCTTGTTATGGTGGTGGTGAGGTTGTTTGTTTCACACGTATTAGTGAACATTTCTATAAGGGTCTATTCTGGCATACTTAAGTATATTTTTTTATGTGCACAATATCGGTATATATTTTATGATTAAGCAGATTATTAATCCATTAACATAATTAAATTCCTATGATAATTTTCTAATGTTTATTATTAAGGGTTTTGAATTTGTTTTGTTATTACAATTATTGTTGAGCAATTTATTTTTTTAATTCCATGGTCAATTTTCTAAGTGCATTTATCCTATAATTAATACAAAAGATTTTTTTTTGAAATTAGTTTGTAAGTACAATTTTTATAATTTTTTTTCTATATTCGACCATGTGTTGGAACTTGCTTAAGAGCTCAAGCAAGCTTTAACACCTTGTCCAATGTGGAAAAATGATTCTGATAAAAGAGATTAATATTTATTACAATTATGGACAAGCATTTAATTGCTGTGTTTTTTTAATGTACGTTATGTCAATTATTACAATCGGGGTTGATTCATGTGCTTATTCAATTTCTTTTGGGAACTTCTAATTGGGCATTTTTTCAACAGATGTCGTCATTCTGTATTCTGGGGTCATTGTTTTTCCCACAGTACGATGGTTTAATTCTCGGGTATTACTTTATCCTTTGATCGACGGGTGTCAGGGGAAGTTCTTCAACTTGGGTTTTTATTAAGAAACGTTTGATTTTGCCTTCATTTTGTAACAGTGCTGCTAATATTTTATGTCACAATTTTTGTTATGTAATATCTACTTCATTTAATTAAACTTTAGAATGTTATTTAGGGATTCAGTCTTGCAGGTTATATATGTGAGTTATTTATTACGTTTTTTTTTCAAAATAATTTCCTTTAGTAGTTAAAGCAGATATTATTCTTCATTCAAGTTAGCTTTCTCTTGCAATCTTACTCAGTAACTTTATGTAAGCTTTAGTGTGGCGGTTACTTAGAAATCTCACTTCCGGAAATTCTTCAGCTTCACAAGATGCAGTCTTGATCAACATGCATCTTCATTCATATTGTGCGGCAGAGCTCGCAGTGCGGAAAATTTTCATCACGCAACACAGAACCTCACTCAAACTCTTTCTTCTGCTCCAATTTTGGATTATTCATCAGAAGCGCAAATCAAGATCCAATAAGTGCGGTGAAGCACGCAGATAGTTGAATGATCTGATTATCGGCGTTTTATGATCCTCTACAGTGGGCCATCTTGGGTCATTAGGTGATTTGAAGGGATCTTTATCAGAGAAATCCTATCAAGATTATTGACGCTGGATTCATGACATCGTACCAGAGTTTCCATTTCTACCTTGGGCCACTTTGGGTCATCAAGTATTTGATACATCATTATAGGAGAGATGCTGTATGTATAATGGAACTTCTCTTGATCATCGCCTCATTTTGACGTCATGTCAACTGTATTACAGTACGGTGGTCACCGTTTCTTCCTTTATGTACAATATATGGTTTGGGAAGTACTTCTATCAACCAGGATCCTACAGTCTGACAATCCTTCAAGTTTGGCACTCATCGACGACAAAACTCTACGAGCAAGTCTCACAAGGCAAGCAGTTCCTTTCGGGAGGTGCCAGGTGGACCTCATTATTTCCAGGAGGAAATATTTTCTTTTGGGTGAGGGGGTAATGTAACAGTGCTGCTAGCGTATTCGCAATTTTGCATGGGCTGGTTGGCTGCATTGTTCACCGAAGCGTTCCACGCATGACTCAGGTTGATTCGAGAATCTTCGGCTCGTCAGTTGACGGAATTACCGCGGTTGTGTGGTGGCACGGGCTGTCATTTGCTGGAACCCATTTCATCATTATCGGACTACGAGATGTGAGATTGAAATTTTATTTTTAACAGATCGAGTTATTGTTTGAGTTAGATTTAGAGATTACTGAGATAAAAATATGTTTTTGTTTATACCATTACAGGCGCCCATCAGTTTATTCTTTTAAATTATACCTGCAAGATTCGTATTGACACGGTCAGAGAATTTATGATCAATTTACAGCTGGATAGATCTTACGCATCCAGCCACCCCTGATGATTAATTATATTTATTTTATTAGAGTCTCATTGCTAAATTAGTATGTTCCCAAGGGCAGGTTTTTATTACAATAAATTATTCAATGTTCTGACTTGGCATTCTTTTACTAAATACCTACCTTCAGTGCCTTGCTTGTTATATTTGTGTATTAACACTATTTTATATTGATGGATGACCAGCCTTGGTGGGTATACTTTATAGGTAAATATTATATGTCACAAAATATCTCACAACAGAACCCACCCCAGGTCCAACCTCTACCTAACACCATCCAAGACCTACCTGGAATTTGCGAAACATTAGCGGAAATGGAGGAGAGAAAGTTACGATCCAAGAATATTATAATGTTTAATGTACCCGAGTGCCCAGCTGGTTCTCAAACTGACTGCATGAGGGAGGATAATAACAAAGTTTTGAGTATCCTAAAAAAAGTTGAAAATGTTGATACCTCTGAAATAAAAATGTTCCGTTTAGGTAAAAAAAGAAATGGATAAAACACGTCCGATCAAGATTGAGCTGTCAGACCAACATCAAGTGAAACTGGTTCTTCAAAAAAAGGCGATAGATTACCAAAATGTCAGTATTAAAACCAAAAAAGATTGAACGTGGGTTCAGCGCCAAGAAATTCTAAATGTTTGGAAGGAGTTGGAAAACCGGAAAAATAAGGGAGAAAATAATTTAACCATAAAATATATTAATAACTCACCTAAAATTGTCAATGCTCAACCAAAAAACTCCAGCCATATAAACGCTTCATCTACTACCAGAACGTCAGGGGCATCAGAACAAAACTAAAGGAGTTCAGAATAAATGCTCCATCTCTCTCAAACGATGTCATCATACTCACTGAAACCTGGCTAACAACATCGATCTTCTCAGTGGAGCTTGGACTACATAGTCACCATGTCCACCGAGCAGACCGGAGTCAGAATACTAGCTCCAATACAAGAGGAGGTGGAGTCCTGATAGCGGTCCGCAAACACATTACTTTGAAAATACTTAAAATAAAAAATACTGACGTGGAACAAATGTTCGTATTGTTAAGTGGTGATTTTAAGAAAACTATTATTGGAACTGTTTATATCCCTCCTAATTCCAACATATCAATCTATAAAAAACACTGTGAAGATGTTGAGTTAGTAATAACAAAATACCCAAATCATAAATTAATTATTTGCGGTGATTATAACCTACCTAATTGCAATTTCAACGTTTTAGACAGTAACTTTAATTCAATACCATCAACCGCCTGTGAACGAGAAATTCTAGATATGTCTTTACTTTTTAATTTAACCAATTTAACCCAATTTAACCATATACGTAATACTAATAATCGTGTTCTTGATCTAGTTTTGTCAAATGAGAGCAACGTATTAATAATAAATGAATCATTGGAGTCTATTCTTCTGATAAACAACCACCATCCCCCACTAGCAATACTTATCCCTTGTAATAAAGAAGACAATCAAAAAATTTCAACTCCTACATTTAACTTTAAAATTACGAACTATCGGGACATAAATGATCGTCTCCACAAGGAAGATTGGTCATTTCTTAAAGAATGTGATATTAATCAAAATATTGAATCATTTTATTATTTACTGAATCAAATTATTTCAGATCTCATCCCACTCATTCATTTTAAAGAATCGAAATATCCGAGATGGTTCAATAAAGAACTTGTTCAATTAACTGCCCTTAAAAAAGTTTTATATAAGAAATATAAAGAAGACAGGTCTTTATCAAATTATATTGAATTTAAAAACGTTAGAAAAGATTGCAAAATCTTATCAAAAATATGCTACAATTATTTTATTAATAATGTTGAAACTTCAATAAATCATAATGTAAAGTATTTCTGGAACTATGCAAAATCAATGAAAAACGACAACTTTGGTATACCCGCCAACTTGGAATATGCAGGTAAAAAGGCCAAAGACACTCAAAGTATCGCTGACCTTTTTGCTGATTTTTTTTAAAAGCGTTTATGAACGTGATACACCAGTTTCTGCTAGTACAGCATCAAAATTTACCACTGATCATAATCTTAATTTATCATGTATCCACATAGAATATAATGATATTCTGACTGAACTAAAATTACTAGATCAAAGCAAAAGCGGTGGACCAGATAATATACCTCTTGTATTTTTGAATAATTGTGCTACCAATCTGGCGTATCCTTTATATTTGTTGTTTAATCAGTCTTTACGAACAGGTTGTTTTCCTACTAAATGGAAGTTCAGCTTCCTTACGCCTATTATTAAAAAAAGTTGATAAACACGAGGTGATTAACTACAGACCGGTGTGCCTTTTAACAACAATTCCTAAAGTTTTTGAAAAAATTCTTCTTAAAAAAATTATATTCCAATTAAATCACGTCATTTTTCCCAAACAACATGGTTTCTCTGCTGGAAAATCTACCTTCACTAACTTTTTAACGTATCAAAACTATATATCTGATTCTATGTCTAATAAATGTCAAGGTGACTCTATTTATACCGATTTTAGTAAGGCTTTCGATAAAGTTAATCATGAGTTATTGCTGAATAAACTGCATAAATTCGGTATTGGTGGTTCACTATATAAGTGGTTTAACAGTTACTTGGTCAACAGATTACTAGCTGTTAAAATTGATGATACATTTTCATACAAATTCACTGCTACGAGTGGTGTTCCCCAGGGGTCACATTTAGGTCGAATCTTGTTTTTATTATTTGTTAATGATGTGTTATATATTTTCAATGATGTTCAAGTATTAATGTTTGCAGATGACCTGAAATTATTCAAAGCAATCAGAAACATTAATGATTGCCATATATTGTCAAATAACTTGTTGAGATTTATTATATGGTGTCACGATAACCGCTTGCAACTTAACACAAGCAAATGTCAAATTATGAGGTTTTATCGAATAAAGAATCCTATATTTTTCGATTATTCCATTAACAATATGTCGTTAGTATCTGTCTCGGAAATTAATGACTGAGGTATTTGGTTCGACACGAAACTCAACTTTATCAAGCATATAGAAATAATAACCAATAAAGCTTTGAAAATTTTGGGATTTATTTTAAGGATATCTAGTGATTTTAATAATGTCAATACTGTAAAAACTTTATATATGTCACTAGTAAGGAGTCGTATAGAATATAATTCCACGGTCTGGTCCCCAAGTTATGAGGTTCATTCACATGCAATTGAAAGAATCCAAAATAAATTTTTAAGATATGTAAATTTTAAAATGGGCATTCCTAGTGAATGCCTAAATTACGATAACCTACTTCGTTCATTAAATTTAATAAAATTATCTGATCGTAGAATCATTTTCGATTTAACCTGTTTGTATAAAATCATTAATTCAATGTTTGACACCCCTGATTTATTATATTTAATCTCCTTTCATACACCAGGCAGGTCAGTCACAAGACAGTACCTACCATATTATTGTAGCAATTCTAAGTCAACATGCCAATATTATACTCCTATGCGACGGATTCAACAGCTTGGAAACAAATACTCCGATGTTGTTGATATATTTAATACATCAATTTCAATATATAAGCATACCTTATTGAAGTTTTTTTCATCAAGTAGGGGAATGTGTTGATGAAACTGTTTGAATTGACTAGCATATTGGTGGTGTTTTGTCGGCTGAAGGAGAGAAGCTATTTTTGTATTTTTTGTTTTTATATATTGTGCCTGCGTACTGTGTGGATCAAATTCAATAGTATTTTTGCTTCATATTTGTTTATGTGCAAGTGTTGTAAACAGTCATTTCCTGTACTATTTACTAATTTAATTTCGTAAATATTGTTAAGTGTATATATGTATGTAAAAGCCTAAATGGGCGTAAATAAATAAATAAATAAAAGTACTTTCTCGGTGAAGTGATTTGCGCCCCATAATGCAATGGGCCGTAAAGGGTTATTGGGACGACCTATTAGAAAGCTGAAAGTTTGCAGCTTTTCTTCGGTTATGTTTCAATGCTGTGAAGGCCATATTTTAATGCGTAGACGATACAATATTATTTTAGTCGTTTTAAAATAGAGAATGCCTACACTAGATGTAAGATGTAAAAATTATAACTAAATAAAATATGCTTGCTACATAAATAAAAAAAAATCCAATGTCATCTGAATATTTTTAGGATACTGACTTTATTTTATTTAATTTTTTATTATTATTGTACAAAAGAATAATTCCAATTACAGTACAATTTAGTTACCCTATCAGCATTTAGGCAAGTGACTCTTCAATAATATTTTTAAGGCATATAAAGAAGAGTCACTTACATCCAAATGGTTTGCAATTTCATTTAACAGCACCACTCCCCTCGTCATGCTATGTTCTGCCGTTCGGTACTTTAAATAAGTCATGATGTCGACTTCGGCTGTAGTGGGCTGGTACATATAAATCATAGCATCCTAAGATAAATGGGAATTTGTTCATTTGTTCCCTGATCTAGAAAATTTTCGCCCACAGCATTTTTTTCGTGCCATTGTGAATGTGATGATTCACATATCACCGAATGGGGTGAACTCACACAACATATGTACCCCAATTTTGAACATTATGGAATTTTTTTTAAGTTTTGACATTTGTATGAGATGTCAGATTGATGGGAGGGCGCTATCAGTATTTTTTTTACATTAGCTCGACTCAGGAGGCCCTGAGGAAAATAATTTCCCTCATGGCATGTGTCATCTTAGGGAAGGGTATGTGGAGATTTTTTTTAAGGAAAGGAAGAAGAGGAAGTTTTTGGAAGGAAATAGGTATGAGGGGTGGAATCTAGACGCAGTGTGTCCAGTAGTGACGGATGTATGAATCATCCCTTCAACTGCGATGCAAGGCGATAGGTTGAGGGATTCCGGCTGGAGAGGTCAAAAGCTCTCCTTAACCAGTCTCTCTCGATCCCACCCGCCACGCAGCAGACGAGCAAACACATCGGCTGCCAAGACTAAAAAAACCTTACCCCATGAACCTGGGCACCCCTGTTAAGTCACCAAACGTAGCTAACCACTTGGGGTAACCAATGGCAAAGGAATTGGTTATCCAATAAATGGTTCCTGGGGCGGCGGTACCCATACCCGCCTCCCAAAATGAAATATGCTAGCCTAGGGCGGCTGGAATCCTTAATCGGGCCCTGCCCGTGCCAGTGGTTGCCCATTGCTCAATGCTCAGTGCTCACTGCCAAGTACACAATACTCGTAACAGAGAGTACAGTGGTGTATTGTTTGTTTGTATTTGCCGGTAGCTCGAGGGTACAGTGGCCGGGCGGGCCACCACACCCACCCCACTCCACCCCTTCCTCCCCACCCACCCCACCGCCTGCAGAACCCAATAACTCCACTCCATTCCACCCAAGGAGCAGAACCGATCGCTAACTGCTGTACCACCCACTTACATCTAAAGGATGTTTCAAACGGAAATTTGCCAGAAACAATATAATGGAGGTAAATACAACTTTTAGTACGAAGAAATAGATTCAACGTCAGTAGTTCAACTACCCGTCACCAACCATAAGTTCCAAGTATTACCTGAACCTGATCATGAGGGAGGTTTGCAAGCAGGTTTTGGATGATTTGATGACACACGTTTGATACAAAAATTTGATATAAAAATTTAATAAGTTAGTTTTTTTTATGTTACATATCATTCATCAGTTTTTGTGGTTACCCAATTAGTTGAGAAATATTCTCGGGTCTAATTGGGGAGCTAGTCTATGTACTTATGTTATATATTTAGAACTGTTTATAGATAATATGTACAGTTACAATATGATCCCTAGCTAGATATTTGATAACTGGGGTTTTCTTACGGATTTTACAATCGTTACATTCTCCTCCTTTACCCGAACGACTGTGCCCTATCACTTTAATATTGGAGTCAGTGACAGGATCATTAAGGGCCCGCAACCCGGATTTGTACCGATTTATTACATATTTACCTTAAACACGGTAAGTTTTAAAGCTCTTAAAAAAATATATGTTATTCTTGAAGATAATATCTAGACTTTGCCCGCGCCGAAACGCAAATTATATAAAAATCCCTCGATAGAAAAAAAAATAGCAAAGTATGCCCCAAAAATTATTATTAACACGTTTGTTTCACTTATTTTGGAAGTTATATGTATGAAAAAAATCACAGTATTTCTTTAAATGCTGTTTAAGATAATGCCCGCGAGATTTTTGTCGTGTTTTATTAAACATTTTCGCATCGATTTTATCGCTGTAAATGTTAGCGCTCTCCTCTAAAATTCGTAATTTCGTATCTCTCCATCTTCTTCTTTTCGGGCCCGGTTGCATAGCCTTAAGGTAAAAAGGTATATATGATGTTTTTTCTACATTAAGACTAAGTAAGTTATCATCAAACCATTCCTTCAAAATGTTAATGTCGGCATTCGCAGCTGTATTTACTCCTGTCCATGTTATTCCTTCGATTATGATGACTGTGTCATCCGCATATGAGATAACACTTCTGACTGAACATGTCATTGACATATATAAGGAAAAGTATAGGCCCGATTACCGTGCCTTGTAGAATTCCATATTCAGAAGACAAGGGTTCACTTAATGAATTATTTATTTAGTTTAACGTATTGTTCTCTATTTTTTAAGTAACTCTGGAACCAAGATACAGCTTAGTCTTCCAGTCCAATTTTCTCAGGCTTAGCGATCAGCCTAGAATGCGACACACTATCAAGAGCCTTTTTTAGATCGATAAATATTCCCAGACACTTCCTACGTCTATCTAAATTCCCCATAATTAGATGAAGTACATTATGCACATATATAAAGTTGATAATGAAAAGAATAACATTAAAATTAAATTTAAATTACATTAAAATCGGCTTATACTACGAGTTGTGTGTTTGTGAATGATGTTTGTTTTATAAAGGTATTATGTTTAAGTGTATTTGTTTTAATCTTTTATGTTATGAAATTTCGGTAATGTGTTTTTTTTAACTTTAATCCATTTTTAAATTTTATATCTGAATTTTTGTTTTCTTTAATTTTTATTTCAAGTGAAAGACTGTGAATGTTTTTTTAAATCAAGGTATTTATGGTGTCTTTGTCCAAAGCTTGTATTTACCGTCGAAGTTTTTTATGTTTGTTGTAATTTGTTTTTTTTTGTTCAAAAATGTAGTTTAGTGGTTTTTTAACGTATAATTGGCAAAACTGTTGAAAATTTGGTCGATGTTCAGTCAGTTATACAACCACACTTTATTTCATTTTTAATAAGTTCTGTAGTAAGATAGTTAGTAATTATGAGTGATTTTAGGTAATAAAATTTAATTCAAATTAATAAAATACTTAGTTTTTACCACTTTTAATTTCAATAACAGTTAGAAGAAATAAAATTTAAAATATATCCATATAGTTGAACAGGAGCACTTAACAGGAAATGAGATGAGAGTGAGATGATGGTGCAAAACAACTTGGAAAATGTAACCATCGGGTTACAGGAAACTAAATCTAATTATTAGAAAAAAATATAATAATTTAGAACCGTACCCTCACTTTCACACAAAAAGAATGAAAAGAAGCATTGAGCAAATCATTTTTGTAACCCCAGTTTTTTCCAACTCTATTTACAAGTAGCTGACTTTGCAAGTCGCCATTAGGTCAGCGCCGGATCTGCCATACGTTCAAAAACGTGCAAAAACCTGGCGCCAACTCCGAAGGGGCGCCGTGAGAAAATAAATAGTGTATTAAATTTTTTTTATAATATTCCCTGAATCGTTTAAAAATTACCCATAGTACGAAATAATTATTACGCTCTAGCAACACTTTCCAAAGAAACAGAATGCGCACGCATCAGGTTGGTATCAACGGCTTACGAATTTATAGTCAGTTACAGAATTTTTTTACAAATTCCATATATTTAGTTTAAACGTAAGATCTATTGTTCCATATATATGTTTTACCGTCTTTTACGACGAATGGGTGCGATCCAAATTCAATAACCAATCGCAGCGCAGTATTTTTGTTCTAGTCAATCAAACAAACCGACGCTGACAATTTTAGTTAGCGTACGCTCGCTATTGTTTTATTTTGTACGATTTAAGTCTCTAGGAGAAGGTAGTTAAAGACCATTTTCTTATGAAATCTTCAGTTAATCCCATTAACAAAAACATCGCACGGTTTGCAGGATTTGCAGGTTGCAACGTGTTGACAGTTTCATCATTGATTTGACATATTATTATTTGAAGTTCGTTAAATGCATAGTTAATTTCTATTAAATTTGTTATTTTACGGTGTCAGTGTAAGCGTCTTTCGTAAGCCGTTGATACCATACGTCAGTGTTTAGTGTTTGTATGGTGTTTGTTCACTCAATTTGGTGTTTGTTCGCTCAACACAGGGGAAATGCAAGGTACAAATTTGAGGTTATATAACTAAATTTCTATTGGTTGTTAGAGGTTATAAAAGTACTGTGGATTACAATGAATACAATTACTATAATTTTATGTTTACCCAATAAATTAGGGCTCCTGGCGATTCTTTCTTTAAAAAAAAACGAGTGTGAGAGCTACCGCCAGGTCACTTGGAAAAGTTACACCTTTATATGTCTTGATTTTTATTTGATAAATTAGTGTAAAAAAAATAATTAAATAAAAAAATTGGGGTGAACGAATTTTTAATCAAAATAAAAATGTAGGGGGGGGGGCGCCATCGGTACCTACTGCACAGGGCGCCAGATTTCGTAGATCTGGCCCTGCATTAGGTAATGCCATTGGAACAGGTTGGATAACTTGCGTTTTCATAAAATGTTGAGATTCTATGAACTGCAGCCTACTTCTCCATCTTTTAACACAAGACCTTATTAGAACTATTATATTATCTCATACGACAAAAATCTCAAAATACGCCACTAATTCTTAAAACTTAGGTCTTGTTACTAAGCAGCTGGCATACTACTAATATTAGAATAAATAAATGTTCATTAAAATTGGAAAATATCCATTAGATAATATTTCAAAAAATTTCATTTAAAGTTTTGTGTATATTATGTGTATTTTAATAGGATTATGTTAATCTTTAATGCAAAAAAAAATCACTAATATTGAAAAATATTAGTATTTATCAACTAATATTGTAAAATATCCATTAAAATTGTAAGATATCCACTATTATTATAAAATATTCACTAATATTGGAAAATATCTTCTACCATTAGAAAATATTCACTAATATTGCAGAATCCACTAATATTGGAAATATTAAAACAAGCATTATAAAGTCTTTGGTAAACAATTGTAAATCTGTATTACCAACTTTGCGAAAAAAATCAATTATTAAAATTAAATCATTTGTTCTTATTTCTTTCTTTACTGTGTAAATATATAAATATGTATAACTATATGGGAGTGTGGGATTGCACTATCCTCCCCACATCCTGGAATAAAGATTATTATTATTATTATTAATCCCCGACAACATAGTCTTTCCAAGGAAGATCTGTTGTATCGAATTTAGGACAGTTCACTGATTTTGCTCTTGACTCTATGGACAAAAGGTAATAAGTTGATTCCATTTATACTGATTTTCGACAAAATGAATCATTACACACTGTTAAAAAGGCACACAAATATTTGTTTAAGCGGAAATCTTCTAAGCAGTTCTCATCATTCACTAAACATAAAAATCAAACTGTTGCATTAAAAGTATGTATCATATATTATTGCAAGTGTACCACAAGGCTCCACACTGGGACCTCTATTGTTCTCTTTACACATAAATAATATTAAACATGTTATAAATCACTCCAATTTTATAGTTTACGCCGACGATACGAAGTTTTATAAATATATTAGCTCTATAGATGATTGATTAATGAATACTCAAAACAATAAATTATTTCTTAATACAGACAAATGTGATGTTTAAATTATATAAACCATTTACCCTAGCAATGAGTTTAAAAAATCAAAGACCTATGGAGTTTTACTAGATTCTAAAATAAAAAAAGCCTTTACAAATGGGATATATTTTACGCATTGCAAAGCCTTTTACCTTACCTCAAACACTTATTTTGCTATATATGATGTACGGTATGATCACAACTTGATTTTACTTCAATTATTTGGAATCCCCAACACCAAACTTAAATTTATCGTTTTGAAAAAATTTAAAAAATTGTATTAAACATCTGTAATATCGCTTTAGTAATCATTCATTTAATCCCATTGATCTATATAAACCTCGAAAAATCCCTGATGTGTTTTCCTTATAAAAAAATGTGAACTGTATTATTGATTCACCATATCTATTAGAAAGGATTACAATGACATATCGTTTTAACAAAACTTTCAACACCCCACATTTGATTTAGACATTTTTAAATGTACCTTGCGTACAATATATACTGTTCTTTTTGTGTAATTGTTTTTTTTATTGTTTATCTCTTAATTTTTCTTTTTTTTTTTGCATACAGTATATATGTCGCAGGTCAATCGTAAAATCAGGCAGATCATGATGCGCCTCAGGCACTTCACGATGTGGCTAGGGGCATCATGATCTGCCTCATTTTACGATGATCGGCCTACGACATATACATATACATAGACTTGATAAACATGAGTACATATAAACATTTTATTTATTTGTATATTAAGATAATTAATGTAACCAAACTGGTTTATCATAATATATTGATTTTGCATTCATTAGTCTTTACATAATTTTTATTTTTTTATTTAATATAATATAATGGTATCAATTACATGTTTATATACAAGAAATAAAGTTTTTCTATTAAAATACATTAAATAATAATACGCATTACACCCTTTTTAAGAGCAGAGCTCGAGCTAAAAAGGCGGATAAACGCAGGTTAACCACAGTTTAGCAAAGGAAAATAAATATATATATATATATATATATATATATATATATATATATATATATATATTTTTTTTATATATATATTAAACAAAAATAGATAATTAACAGTAAATATGAAAAAAATATAAAAATATATATTTTTTTAAACTAAATAATAGATAAGAAATACAATTGACTGAAGAGGAGGAGATAAAGAGAAAGGAAAAAAATTATGAGAGAAAAAGGATATCTAATATTATAATTGAGTTGTTGTGTTGATAAGTTATATAAAAAGAGTTTTTGTTGAATTTTTGTATTTTTTGTAATTTGTTTTCAATCTTAATTTCAAGGGTAATTCGTTAAACCATTTAACTCCAATATATTTGTAGAATTGTTGGGCTGTGGTGGTGTTACAGCGTGGTATCGTTAAAGAACCAAGGATATTTGTTCTATTGCTGCGAAAAAAGAGTTAAGCTCACATTATTGAAACAATCTTTGTGTATTTATAAGAGCGTAATTTTTTTATAAATAGTATGAAGTGAAAGGACTTTAAATTCTTGAAATAATTTGATGGTAGGGTAATCGTATGCCTTTTTTAGAATTATTTTTATTAATACTCTTTGGATAATTTCTAAAGGCAAAAGAGAAGTTTTGAAAGCACCACCACAGCCAACAATTCCATATTGTAATACTGATTGAATTAGGGAAAAATATATGGTTCTTAATAATCCAATATTTAATATGTTTCGTATTCTAATAAAAACGTAAATTAGTTTTCTTAAACGTTCTACTGTTGTATTGATTGGTAATTTCCATTTTATGTTACTATCTATAATTACACCTAGGTATTTTACATTAGTTTTAACAGTGAGTATAGAGCAGTTAAGTTTACATAGATATGACTTTGGATTACAATTATATGAGTGTATACATATGTTTAGATTCTCAGGGGTAGTATTTTTATTCAAAGTGAATGGTATTACAAAAGTTTTTTCTGTCAACCATTTTTTTATTAAATTTATATCTAGTTCAGCCGTTTTCTGAGTTTCACTCCAGTTTAGTCCCTGGGTTAAAATCGCCGTGTCGTCAGCATATGACATTATTTTTGACTTTATGTGAGTTTAAAAATATCATTCACATAAATGATAAAAAGAATTGGTCCTAGTACTGTCCCTTGCGGGATTCCAAATTTACTGGTCTGTGAATCACTCAGAAAACCATTTAACTTGACAAATTGCTCTTTAATAATAATAATAATAATAAAAATGCAAAAATCGGTAATTTTAAATACATGTAGGATTACAAAAGATTTTTTAAATATTTATATTGAGGGATCAGTAGGATTTATAGGTTCAATTAGGAATTCCACAGAGCCGAACCCTCTGATATGAAAATATCTGGAGTCGGTGAATTATTTTCCCATCTGCTCTCTGGTAGGTTGACATGTTGTTCTTGTATTATTTTGTAATTATAATACATATAGTGCAATTGCATAACGTGGATTGACCAGATGATCATTTGGGAAGTGTGTGAAAGGGTTTAGTTTTTCCTGTGGGGAAAATTAAACCCGGACATTTAAATCTGGTGCGATCAATTATGATTTATTTACTTCATTTCTTAATAACAAATAGAGATAATGATATCCTCACTGGGATCTCCCGTGCTGAGGATTTCATTTACATTTTATAATTTAATTATAAGAATAATATGAATTCGACATAACATATATCATGTAGTATTTTTTTTAATAATTATAAAGTAAATAAGATAGTGTTTTTTTATAATTCAGTTCATTAGATTCGGTTTTGGTCTGTATTTGATTTCAGTATATTTTCTATTTTTGATCTCCCTATATTTAGTATCCAGCTTTTTAATTGAAATTTAAATGTTATAACGTTGAGGTTTTTGAGTGAGAGTGGTATTTTACTGTAGAGTTTAATGCCATAATATAAGAAGCTTTTTTGCCCAAAAGTTGTGTTAGAAGTTACTTGTTGGATATGTTTTTGACCATGAGATCTAGTGTTTCTAATGTACGTGTCAGTTGTTATTTCTTGGGTTTTGTAATTATGAATGTAAATGAGTATAGTTTTAGAATATAGTTGTTTAATTGACATTATGTTAAGATTGTTGAAGATTTCGTCAGTGCTAGTTCTTACAGGAACTTTCAGTATAATTTTCATTATGGCTTTTTGAGTTGTAATTAGTGGATTTAGTATGTTTTTATTTACACTGCCCCATCCGATAATACCGTATTCTAACAGTGATTGGCAGAGGGCCATGTAAATCTTGATTGAGTCTTTTTTAATGAGGACATTCCTGATAGATTTGAAAAAATAACTTAGTTTTTTTAATTTTATTATTTAAATAGGTAATGTGTTCGGTCCATTTTAAGTTTCGGTCAATATTTAGGCCCAGATACGTTATATGGTCAACGTTTTCTAATGAGGGATAATTACAATTCTCATTTAAGTGATGCGGGCTATGAATTTTCAAGTTCAGGCTTTCTTCAGAGTTTTTCTTATTTTTTATTTTGAAAGTAATGAATTTGGTTTTATTAGCATTAAGTGTAAGTGAATGGTAGTCTAGCCATTTTTTTAATCCTATTAAGTGTGTCTTCTGCTTTCTTAAATATTTCTGTCCAATTATTCCCATTTATTAGGAGAACAGTATCATCCGCAAAACTGATGATTTCTCCTTCACTTTCTTTATGAAATAGATAATTTTTTATCCATGTTAAGGCATTATTGGTTATACCAATTTTCGCTAGTTTAGAGATAAGATTAGAATGTGATATACTGTCAAATGCTTTTCTTAAGTCGACAAATATTCCAATGCATTTTTTTTATTATCTAAATATTTATATATTTCAGTTGTTAAGTCTACGATAGCATCTTAAGTACTCAAATTTTCTCGAAAACCATACTGATGTGCACTTAATATATTATTTTCTTTTATAAACTTAAACATCTGTTTTTTAAAAAAATTTTCAAATGTGCCAATGGTTTGCAAAGTGAATCAGAATTTTTTTAAAGTATTTCTGCAGTAATATTGTCATAACCAGGGGAAGAATTACCTTTTATTTCATTAATAGCCTGTTTAATTTCATCAGTGTTAGTTCGTTGGAATTTGGTTAAGGTGTTATAAGGATTGGAAGGTGATGTACATAGATCATTATTTTCGGTGTTTTTTATTTTAAGTGCTAATTTTTCACCAACTGACCCAAAATAATTGTTAAAGATATTTGCACATTTCTTTGGATCCGTGTTTACATTGTTTACATAATAAAATGAATGTTTCTTTGTTTGTGCCTTAGTATTTCCTACGCCATTCATCCAAATACGATGAAAGTTTGGTGATTTATTGTGCGCACGCCCGAAAAAGTTGCCATATATAATAATGAGCTCTGGCGTTATGAAATTATTGCCTATACCATTTATCCGTTTGCGATGAAACTTTTGTGATTGGTTGTGCACACGCCACGGATTGTAAAAAATTACGATATGTGGTGCGCAAGTTGTTCGAAAAGTATTTATATTTCATATTGTTTAGTAAGGTGGGAAGGGGAGAGGTTTATGCGATGGGTGATGGAGGGGGAGAGAGGGGGAACGCGGGGAAGGTGGAAGAGGAATGCGGGAGGGAGGGAAGGATAGGGGGTCAGGGGATTCATATTTTTATTTGTTGCTATCTTTATATATGACTAGCTGGTCCCGGCATGCGTTGCTATGCCATTTAATAAAAAAAAAAAATCTCCCTGAGTGTCCTTTCCCATTCGTCCCGTTCCTCTTCCGCCTCTCCTTCTTCTCCTGCGTCCTCTTCCCCTCTCGCGTTCCCACTCCGCCACCTCCAACTTCCCTCTCCCCACTCTACTCCCCCCCCCCCTTCCCCCGTCCTGCGAACCCCCCTCTCGAGTTCCCCTCCCCCCTCACACGTCCCCTTCCCCTCTCGCGTTCCCACTGCGTCACCTCCACTTTCCCTCTCCCCACTCTACTCCCCCCCCCCTTCCCCCGTCCTGCGAACCCCCCTCTCGAGTTCCCCTCCCCCCTCACACGTCCCCTTCCCCTCCCGCGTTCCCCTTCCACCTTCCCCGCCTTCCCTCTTCCCTTTCCCGCTCCCTCGTCCCACCAACCCTCCTCCCGCGTTCCAAATATTCAATCCCAGTACATTCAGTTTGTAAACAGCCCGCGTGCCACCTTTTACAATTTTTATTCAAATTTCCATTTTCGTAAATATTAAATTTGGTACCTAACATAGGTACCTATTTAAAATATCTAAAATTCTTGATTCGATTCAAACTATTAGGGGAGTACCTACATTATTTTTTTTTTTTAATGTCTTTTCACCCCAAAGGAGTGTTCTGGCCAGTGTCAAGTGAATGCTTTTGTGAGTGTAATTTTGTGAGTGTAATTTTTGGTTAATATTAACTAATTTAGTTTTAATAACAAGGACCTATCTACATTATATAATAAATACTCTACAAATAATAATACACAAAATTATTACAATAAGAGATGATTTTAATTAAACATAACAAGGAAATTAAAAGATATGCTGACACAATTAATTGTGCGTAAAAAATAAAAAAAATACATGAAAATTAACTTACAGTTACAAATTGATGCTGTTAATATTCAGGAAATTAGCCAAGATTTTATACACGCGTTTGTTCACAGAAGATAACAGGCATGCAATGTTGTAGGGAGGCAATATGCCCGAACTGATTAGGTGAGGGATGAAATTTTTGTTTGAATTATTTAAAGGGCAACTGAAAAAAATATGATTGAGATCCTCTTCACCAAGACGACATTCACACATCGCAGAATTCTTAACGTGAATTTTTGTCAGGTGAACATTGTGGCAGCAATGTCCTATCCGCATGCGGCAAATGGAGGATGTCGAGAATTTGTTAAAAGAAAGTCTGGAAAACCACGGTTTTGAAGGAATCGTTGGCTGAATTGTGAAAAAGTTATATCCTTTTGATTGACTAGATTCTTCCCAATGATTCTGCCATGTGGAAATCATTTATTCCTTCAATTTTATGAAAATGTCATCGTTGTTTAAAAATGTATATAAAATATCCCCCGAAATAATGGCATCTTTCGCCAATGAATCGGCCTTTTCATTTCCAGGGATACCGCAGTGACTAGGTATCCAAGCCAAGACGATTTCTTTGTCAGAGTCGGTTAATTTATGAATTAAAGCACGAATTCCAACACAGAAATCGTCTTCTGGGTAATGGAAGGGGGAAGAGTATAATTTTTGAAGTGCACTCAGGGAATCGGAGAGAATTAAGAAGTTTCCAATGTGATCATCGTCAATGTATTTGAGGGATTCAAAAATGGCTATACATTTAGCAGTGAAAACAGAAGCCTCTTTTGGAAGTTTAATTTTTCTATCGACTTGATCTGATGGGCAGTGGAATGCCGCTCCCACATGGTTTGATAAGGGAGACTTGGAACCATCTGTGTAAATAATTTTCCAGTAGGAATATTCAAAATTTAAAATTTGGATAAGTTTTCTTGGAGCTTCGTGATTGTTAATTATTATGATTGTTAATTAATATTGCCGAGAGAAAAAGAATATTTGGTTTACACAAATGAATACAAAAGGAGTAGGCATATAAAGGAAGTCTGTCTGGTGGATTTAAGAGGGGTTTATACGCACTGTACGTATGGAGGCTTTTAACAAGAAGAGGGATTGATTTGTTCCTCTAATATGGAAGTGATTTCACTTGAGCAGTGAGTGCAGTAATTTTGTCTTTCAGTGGGTGATTAGAGAGTCTTAAGCATTTAAATAAAAACTTGTCAGCCAAGAACTGTCTTCCGAAATGAAGAGGAGCCTCCACAGCCTCCACTTGTAAAGCGTTAATTGGGGAAGAACGCATTTCTCCGATAATCAATCTTAAACTTTGAAATTGGATACGGTCCAACCTCGCGAGGTTCTTTTTAGAAGTGGGTTCGATGAGGAATGACGCGTAATCCAAATGACTCCTAACATATGCGTTATAAAAAAGTTTTTGGGTGAATGGGTGACTTCCCCACCAGACCCGTGAAATGGCATGTAAAGCGTTGAGGCCAGCTTGACATTTGTTAATGATTAAATTAACATACGGGTTCCATGTTAACTTAGAGTCTAAAATTACCCCAAGAAATCTAATCTGTACCTGCATAGGGAGAATTGAATTATTTATTTGGACTATTACACACGGAGTACCACGTTTTCTGGAAAAGACAATAACATTGCTTTTGGAAGGAGAAATTTCTAAGCCGTGATTTGTTAACCAGGTGTCAAGGTTTTTCATGCAAATGTTAATCAATTCCTCCAGAATAGAAATAATTCGTCGTGAAATATATATAAAAAGATCATCCGCATACTGAAGTATTTTACAAGATGGATGCATACTGCGATGCAGGTCAAAGGTATATATATTAATAAGGATAGGACTAAGGACGGAGCCCTGAGGCAAACCCTTGTTTACTATTCTTTCCAGTGGAGGAGAATCCAGCACCTGGATTTGAATTTTCCTGGTAAGAAGGAGGTTAATTATAAAACTGGAAAGCTTACGAGGGATGCCAATTTTAATAATTTATTAAATAAAACATCTAATAAAACATTGTCAAAAGCTCCACACACATCAAGGCAAACACCGACAAGGAATTCATTATCGGCCAGGGCCAACTGGATATCAGAAGTCAGGATGGATACACTTTCGATCGTACTTTTTCTTTTTCGAAAACCAAACTGAGAGCTGGGAAGAATTTTCTCATTTTCTACTTACGAGTCTAGCCGTCTTATAATCATATGTTCAGCTATTTTAACTAAGGAAGATGACAGAGCTATAGGTCTGTAAGAAAGTCCAGAGTTAGGGTCTTTCTGGGGTTTCAGAATGGGAAGTATTATTTGAGTTTTCCAGGATGATGGAATTTTGCCGGAGTCAAAGATCAGATTTATAATTGACAGAAAATATTTTAGTGTGGTAACGTCGCAGTTTTTAATAAAGCTATAAGGAATTCCATCTACACCAGCGGATGAGTCTGTGAGATCGTTTAAGACCTCCCTAAGTTCCGTTAAATTGAAGTGGGTGTCCATCCAACCCCGTGTTTTAAATGAGTCTGTGAATTCTGTTTCATTAAAATTACTTGCAGTTTGAGGAGCAAGTTTATCGGCAAATTCCTTCACCCACTCCGAAGTGAGTGGTCGAGTCACCGTTGGGACGTGAGAACCCTTAAACCTGCGAATTGAATTCCAAACAACTGAAAGAGGAACTTCGGGAGATAATGATGAACAAAAATTTTTCCAGCCTTGACGTTTTTTGTTTTTTAGAAGACGTTTGGTCTTAGCTTCAATCTGTTTATACTGAAGGAAGTTCTCCAAATTAATATTTGTTGAATAAATTTTCGCATATTTTTTCCTCGTATCTACTGCGTCTGAGCATTCAATATCCCACCAAGGAGCTGGGGGAGGTTTCCCTTTGTTACGAGTCGTTTTAATGGGGATAAATTTTTCTGCGGCCGTAATGACTGCAGACACCAATAAATCGTAACATTCCGCAACATTTTCTGTAGTTGGAAAGGGCAGATTTTGCACAGAGAACTTTGTATGATTTTAATAGTCATTCCAGTTGGCCCAGGCAGTTAAAAACCTTGGTTTTTGACTACTGCACTTGACATTTTTGTTGAAATGAACATTTTGATTCAATGAGGATGGGGTAATGATCACTCCCATGAGGGTCATCCAAAACCTTCCATAACAGGGATGCGGCTATGCTGGAATTGCAAATAGTAAGATCAACCATGCTGGGTCGCTGGCCAGGCACCTGAAGTCGGGTAGGAGAACCACCATTTATGATACAAAAGTCTAGTTCGTCTAGTAGATCAACAATATCTCTGCCCATTCTGTCACAATTGTGAGCTCCCCATAATCCGTGATGGGCATTGAAATCTCCCAGAACAAGAGAAGGAGTAGTGACCTTGGAAAACAATGCTTTCAGGATTGATTTTGAAGGTTTATTAGATGGTGATATATACAAAAAAATTATTGTAGTGTAAAAACCTTTGCGGCCGTCACTTCAAAAGGACAACCAATTGGTTTTACATCTACTGGGGAGAAGGGTAATGATTTTTTAATGAAAAGAGCGGAGCCGCCCTTTCCAACTTGACGGTCGTCTCGAAGACAGTGGTATCCCCTGACTCTGAAATCAGAATCCGGTTCCAGGCACGTCTCCGAGATGGCAGCTACTGCAATTGAGTTTGAGTGTAATGTGTTTAAAAATTCTTCAGTCTTATTTCTAAGACTATGACAATTCCACTGAAGAATCCTCATCAGAGGAGCCATTTCTAGTTGAGTTGATAATATTAGTAATTTGTTTAGCAACGTGGGACGGTATTTGAATGTTGTTTTTATTTAAAGTTTGTAAAATATGTAAAAATGAGGTGGTTAGTATAGAGTTAAGGTCTATATTATAATTTTGTTCTTTAGTAGACGACTTTAGGTAAGAATTGAAATTTGAACTGGAAGGAAGTTGTCCATTAGGGAACCACAGAAGGGATTCGTGATTAGCATTATTTTTTTTTGTTAGAACTCTAGGTTTCACGACCCTTTCAACAGTTTTTCTAAATGAAGAAGAAGAAGGTTGAGAAGGGGTGGATTTTTTAGAATTTTTGGAAGTTACTTCAGAATAAGATGGAATGGATTTGTTAAACATTCTTGATGCTTCCGCATAAGAGATGCTCTTCTCGGCCATTGTGTGTTTAATATTGCGCTGTCTTGACAGTTCAGGACAAGTTTTGCTGATGGACATGTGAATTCCGGAGCAGTTTAAACATTTATAATTTTCCTCTGTTTTATCGCAGGAATCGCCACTATGGGACGAACTGCACTTGAAGAAACGGGGTTCTGATCTGCAGAGGTTCTTCGTGTGTCCAAATCTGCAGCACTTGTAGTTGGGAACACATAGAGCTCTACTGGTAGAGAGACGTTAAACATAGTAACATTTTGTGGAAGATCTTTGCTGTCAAAGGTTAGGACAACGGATTGGGAGGGTCTCCATTCTACAGAGTTTCCCGTATTAAACCTATAATTTAGACGACGCGCTTTTAAAACTTTTCCGAAGCCTTGAGGAACAGTAATGTTCTCCAGGATGTCCTCTATCGACCAGTGCGGTGGGATTCCTTTTGTGACACCTAGCCTTGTAACCTGATATGTAGGTATGAAAACGTTATACAAGTTTTTTTTGGCAACATCAGATTTCACAAAGCTATTGGCCTCAGCCGCTGTCTTGAATTCAACAGAAAGACGGTTGCGGCCAACCGACTTCACTCCATTCCAGACAGGGTGGATTTTATTTTTAAACATAAAATGTCCAAAGTCTACATCATATAAATTTGATTGTTTTTCATCCTTCGAAATTTCAGTCACGTGTGTAATGTAAGGTGGTCTGTCAAGTTTATTATACAGATTGGACATCTGTAAAGGAGTATTGTTTACCAGTGGGGCGGGTGTGGTGGAAGGGCTTGCTGGACTTAGGTTTGAAATCGAGGAAGAAATGGATGGAATTACATCCTGTAAAACAGAATTATTTTGAAGGGAGTCGTTTTGCTTGGAGGGTGTTTTTCGATGTATCTGTTCAAAATCTGTTGCATTTCTATTATCTGCTGGTTTAGCAATTTTTCTTTTTTTTTAAGTAATCGTTACGAAGTCCGAAGCCTCCGGAATATTAACCGCGATCATTTTTTTCGTAACACCCGAGGATTCAGATAGCAAACCATCATCTGGGGGATCAGGTGGTTTTTCTTGATCCATTTTCGAATAGGTAAATCTAAAGGACACAAATCAAAAAAAAAATCTTACCTTAACTGCTCCAAAGAACCAATTACATAACACAAATACTTACTGAGAAAACAAATATACAAGTTAAAACTATATTACACTAATTTACAATACTATTTTAAAACTATTATCTATATAAAATGATTAATTTTGTAAAGAGGAATGAAATGACACTGGCACAGTTAGACGGTAGCCTTTTTTTGGCTAGGTACTTGATTCAAGAACCAAATTGGCAATTCTTTTTTTTTTCCATTTCCACAGACGCTTAGCCCTACATTAAATAAATTTATCAAGATTTTCAAAAATAGAATTGTTTTGCAAAATGTCATTCTCAAACACGCGAACTGTCAAACGTGCGAATAGTCGTTAGGTTTTATGAAATTATCTAATTTTATGCGCAATTTTCTTAATTTTTCTCTCCGTAAGAACCATCCGAGGATGATGATACTTGAATATTCTAAAAAAAGAATTAGCGAAATCGGTTCAGCTGCTCTCGAGATTTGCGATTAGCAACAAATTCTGAGATTCATTTTTATATATAAAAAAAGATTGCAAGATTCAAACCAATATGCACCGAACCTTTTTTGATTTTTCTGTTTTCAGATTTTTGATTGAGTTTCGCTAATATTGTCTTCATTAAATTAAATATTAATTTATGGATCGCTTTTCGAATTCTACGATAAAATTATAATTTTGGCAGGACCGATATAAAGTATGTTCGGATAAAATATCACTAATTGATCTTTGTTTTTTTAGATCAGTGTGCTTATTAAATTTTACAAAATTTTAAATGTTTCATTTTCGTTTAAAATATTTCTAAGGTACGTAGGTGGGCAAATATTTTTCTAAAATTGTTTTTGTTGCAAAAAATATAATTCGTTGCCAATATTTTACCAAACTAACAAAAATATTTTTTTATTAAAATGTAATCATCAAAAACAGTTTTTGATGTTCAGTATTTAATATTGTTAACTTTCCTAGTATTTATATGTTTTATTATTCCAAAAGATAAGTAGATGCTATGAAAACTATATTTTTTAGAATAGTTCAACCCAGGAAGCCCTGAGAAAAATAATTTCCATTGGGACCTAATTCGCCTTAGAGGATGCTGAGGGTTTTTTAAGGAAAGGGAGGATAGGAAGTTACGGCGAGGAAAAAGATATGAGGGGTGGGTAGTAAATATTCTGAGGGAAAGTGTGCCAGGAGTAAAGGACGTATGAATCCATCCCTTCAACTGTGGTTCAAGTAGATGGGTCGAGAGAGTTCGGCTGGAGAGGTCAATAGGTCTCCCTCAACCAGTCTCATCCCATGAACCCGGGCGCCCCTACCAATCAACAAACGGAGTAGAGAACCACCTAGAATGACCTACGGCAGAGGTTTTGATTATCTAACATTCTAACGTTCCCTGGAAGGCGGTATCCATATCCGCCTCCGAAATTGAACGTTAGCCAACTATTATGCAACATTTGTAATTTTATACTATTATTATATCTGTTGTGTATAATTACTGGACACATAAGTGAGAACACCTCTGAAACCAATACACGTAAACTCGTGAGCATATATATGTTTATCATGATTTATTTTTTGGATATTGTGCCGCGTTACGCTACCTCTTTCTTTAGTCAACGTTTCGGACAGCGTTACAGTGTAACATTGACCGACACGTTGGATAAAGAAGTAATTAGCGCAACACGGCATAATACGCCAAAAATAAAGCACAATGATAACTTTTCAGCCGTGAAAATCTCAAATCATTTACGAATAAACAATTTTTTTTTTATTTTTTTTTTTATTTTAGCATATAAAATATAATGTTAAGTGTACATTATGTAATAATTTGTGTACATTCATGTTCAAATATCTTAATTAATACCACTCTTCCATGGAAGCATTAGCTTGTGTCTGGAAGAGTAGTGTACATTTTTTAAATGCTTTATTATATCTTAAGTTCTTAAATTACAATGTGAATGTAAAAAAAAAACAATAAGTTGTAAGTTCGGTTTAATGTAATTGTAATTATAAGTATTTATCAACTATCAAACAATTCTATTATTTGGATAATGTATCTAGAATTGGAGTATCACTAGGAAACTGAGTTATAAGTTATTTTTGAGATTAGATTAGTTGGAAACTTTTATTTTTATTTTTTTTGAGATTATCTTTAAAATATTTTTTAACAGTGTTTATTAATTTGATTTTATCATTAATTTTTCTAATTTCATCCGGTAGTCGGTTGAAAATAAGTCTTCCTTGATAAGTATAAAAATTTTGTGCGAAGGAAGTGTTTAATTTTGGGCATGAAAAAATATATTTATGTCTTGTACGGTTTTCAGTTATAAATTGATACTTTTCTTTTTCTTTTATAATTTGAATCAATGCATTTTTATTGTACAGATCTTTGAATGAAGGTACTTGGAATTCCTTAAATAATTGATCCGTTGGGTAGTCAGAAGGTTTTTTTAATATAATTTTAATTATTAGCCTCTGCACAACTTCAATCGGGGAAAGAGTAGTTTTGTATGCGGATCCCCAGCTAATGATAGCATATTGTAAAGTTGATTGAACCAAAGCGTAATATATTAGATATAAGTTTTTTACAGATAAAAAATTTCTGATTCTTAAAAATATATAAATCAATTTTCTAATTTTTTTTACAACTTGACAAATTTGTTCCTTCCATTTCAAATTTTTATCGATAATAACTCCTAAATATTTGATTGTGTTTGTTGTTTTTAATATTGTGCAGTTTGGGATACAATAGTTTTTACTATGTGTTTTGGAATTATCATGGATGATGATGTCAATGTTTTTAGGGGTATCATTTTTGTGTATTGCAAATGGAATTACAAATGTTTTATCACTATTTAGTGATAGTAAATTAACGTCGAAGAAATTTTTTAAAATATTTATGTCTTCGGTGGCCTTAAATGTTACTTTTTCCCAAGTTTTATCGCTAACTATTAGTACCGTATCATCGGCATATGAAGTAATTTGGCCATGTAGTGGTTGAAAAAAAATGTCATTAACATATATGGTGAAAAGGATTGGTCCGATTACTGTACCTTGCGGGATTCCAAAGTCTGATATTTCTTTATCGCTATTAATTTGATTTATTTTTACGACTTGCGGTCGATTTTTTAGGTAGTTCGAAATCCATTTAATCGCATTGTCTTTTATACCTACATTGTTCAGTTTTTTTAGTAGAATCTCATGGGATATACTATCAAAGGCTTTTCTGAGATCAATAAATATACCGGCACATTTTTCACCTTTATCCAATGATTCGTTGATGTATGAGGTTACATTAGAAATAGCATCTTGTGTGCAGAGTGACTTTATAAAACCAAACTGGTTTTTGTGAAGAATTTTATTACTTTCTAGGAAAGTGACCAATTGGTTTTTAACAATTTTTTCAAAAATCTTTCCAATGTTTGAGATTAGACAAATTGGACGATAGTTAGTTACTTGTTGTGGATCTCCAGATTTATAAATAGGTGAAATAATTGTGTTTTTATAGTTTGTCGGAAATATTCCTTCTGTTAAACTTAAGTTTATCAAATGAGTAATTGGTTTTACCAAATGAATTTTCATGGATTTTAGAAAATGTACTGTAATAAGGTCAAATCCGGGAGATGAACCTCCTTTCATGCCTTCTATTATTTTTAAAATTTCACTTTCTGAGGTTTTTTCAAATTTTGATAAATTATTTTGATTGTGTACATTTTCAATCGATTGTGTTTTCATATTAAAAGATTTATTGATATTTTTCGCAAGATTTTTTCCCACATTAGCAAAAAAAGAATTAAAGATGTTTGCACATTGTTTAACTGAATTCATAAATACATATACCTATTAGGAAAGTGGTATCTATATATTATAATTAATAGCTGACCCGACAAACGTTGTTCTGTCATATATTTTATTTTCAGTGAATATTTTGGTTGTTAAATAAAAAATAACGAATGTAGTGTGTGGGGATGGGATCTATGTCAGAAAGAGGAATAGAGCGCTGTAGACGATAACCGCCGATAAAAACAAAAAACACCAACTATAGTAGGAAAATAAAATAAAGAAAATCAATATGAATTTCGAAGAGCAATTGAGTGTACGATATTTTTGTCAGTCCGTCTTTAGCCAACACAAATAAGCTCGATGGTTTGCCCACGCGAGAACATGATGCCGAATGAAATATCAAAATGGCGTGACGTTTCTCGTGAATGTCTTGCGCATATGTGGATAAAAGTTCGATGAGGCGGACGTAGCGCCATCTGTCATTCAACAACATAAATAATTTCGTTCTGTTAGAAATACGAAAGACGGTTAAATTTGTTCATGCAAAAATACTAAAATCGCCATTAAAAATGGGAGGGTGGGGGTAGTAAGTTCGAAATTTTGGGTTATAGGAATTATTTAATGACAAATAAAAAATAAAAAAAATATTTAAAAAAATTGATTTTTTTTCTGGATAGGGACACTCTAATCACCCAGCGGTATGAAATATACTTTAAAACCTATTCTCATACCTACCAAATATACATTTAAAAAAATCATAAAAATCGGTCAAGCCGTTTCGGAGGAGTGCGACCACAAACACCGTGACATGAGATTTTTATATACAAGATTTTGAAAAGTTTTACCTTTTATTTTTATTTAACGAGAAATAAACACCTCGATTAATTATACATTACTACTATCTAGAGTCGAGAGTTAACCATCCGATTGCAATATGCATAAGTTATTATTACTAATGCAACAACATCTGTTATGTAACTGAATTATCTGTTATTCGATAAGTAATAATTTCCTCTGAAGTGCAGCTCGCAGTGAACACATCGCAGTGGGTAAACTCTAATCGGTAATCGGAGGTAAGTTAATTTATTGCAATTAACATAACGCATGATAAAGAAACACATCATGATCACGATTATAAATCGCGAGGCACATTATGGATCGGCTTTTAATCGGCCACAAGAATACCTTGGGCAAAGGGGTCGCTGTGGTAGAGCCTCCTTTTGCAGGCAGTTAAACAAACGATACGGACAATTTATGGGAAGAAGCTAATTTATAATATTATATTAAACCTCTCGGACCCATAAGCTTGTTTTCACGGTAATATAACATTACCATTTTAATTCGAAACTCGATGAAACGAAAAATAGTGACACTAAAAAGAGACAAACACTATTATATCTATGGGATTTAGCCTGCGATATAATGAGATAGTATAATCGGTCTCCTCTTTTAGCGGTGCTTCGTAACCTCCCCACTCTTGTCCACTTGTTGAAGGTTTCACTTCTACCGCGTGTGAATTGCGTACTCTGTTTTTTTTTTTTCAGTAGATTTTCCTATCGCAGATCTTCAGGTAATTTTCGCCTTGCAGCCCTGAATGACCTTTTTCTGGTACATATTTCTTTCTACTGCTTATGGTTTTTAGTTGAGCCACTTTTTTTAAAGTGAAAACTTTTCGATTTGAAACTCGATGAAACGGAAACAAGCGACACTAAAAAGAGACAAACATATACATCTATGAAATTTGGTCTGCGAAAGAATGAGATACACTAATCGGTGTCTCCTTTGTGCGGTGCTTCGTAACCTATTGGCCTTCTCTTTGTGCGGTACTTCGTAGAAAAAAATGTAAAATATTTTTAACTTTGTAAAAATATTATAATAAATAAACCTTACAATTACCCTACTCCTCATACTCTGCATTCGTCTCGTTGTCTCAAAGTTTAGTTTTCTGAAGGTTTCACTTCTACCGCGTGTGAACTGCACACATGATTTTTTTGTAAAGAAAGACAATCGTTCCCGGGTTACGAATAACCTGACAATATTTGAAAATCTTCTACTTCCAGCACAGTAAGCGGAAAATGTTGTTTGTGTGGTGATGAAGGACTTAGCCAGCCGAGGAAACAAACCAATCAAAACCGGACAATTTATTTTGTTATAGTGCCTCTTGATATACATTTTGATCAGTGATAATGTTTTGTGTTTTAATAATTTTATTCATAAAACTGCTAACTACGAAATAGAAAATTTTGTATCTTTAAACACTTTTTTAGTAGCTCCACACGGTGGCCGTAAGGAAAACAAATTCTCTCGGGGCATGTGTCATCTTTGGGGATAGGCACTGTGTGGAGGGTCTTTTTAGGGAAAGGAAGGAGAGGAAGTTCTGGAAAGGATAAAGGTATTAAGGGTGGGTAGGAATCTGGGGATCAATGTGTTCAAGAGTGACGGACGTATGAATCCATTCCTCCTACTGCGGTGAAAGGCATTTTGTCGAGGGAGTCCGGCTGGAGAGAGATTAAAATATCGCCCTTGTCAACCATGCGTCAACTTTTTTGAACAATACCATACGCAGAGACACTTTCAAATATTTTATTCTAGATACTCAAAAAAATTCAAAATAGATTGTAAGAACTACGTTAAGCAAATTAAAATTAAACTTTAACTAAAAGTAATAATATTTTCGACGGCCTCCTTGGTCGAGGGGTAAGGCTCTCGACTCGCAATCCGGAGGTTGCCAGTTCAAAAAACCCCGGCGACAGCAAGTAATTTTTTTAAATGATTATTTGTATTATTTCAAACTAATTCATTTAAAGTTATATAAGTAGTATATTTGCGGCACGTTCCAGAGTGGAATACACTCTTAGTTCCGCCCTTGTGTAAGACCACCATTCAGAATTGAAACGTTGCTTGAAATGGCTTTAGCCGTGTTTGGTGACTAGATCTGGTGTGCCAGGTACTTCCCCTCCTTTTTCTTCCCCATCTCCTTTCCCTCCCCGCTACATTCAGCCTCACAATATACCCCGATTGGGGATGCTATTGTCTCACTGGCTCCGGACGGTTGGGAGCAGTTGAGACTCTTGTGCGGTATTTACATGAAAAAACCTAAAAATTAGAAAGATGTTTTGTATAAAAAGAAAGTGTCATATTTGTTTAAATGTAGACTCATTTTAGAATTCCCCTCCGCGGAAATATTTGGTACCTAAATAGTGAGTATGACATAGGTAGGTATATGATACACAATTAATCAATATTATGCATTTTTAATAATACTTTTAAAATCGAATTACTTAATTTTCTTGCGTTATATATACGGTTTTTTAGGGCCACTGAAGAATTCACATACCTACCTTATACCTTTCTTAGTTGTTTCCTGTGTTCGCAGAATTATGCTGCAATTTACGTGAGCGATGTCGATGCGAACGCAACGCGGCACGGCGACATTTGACATGGTCAAAGGTCTCCATCATGTGACCAATGATATCAGTCATCATCGATGCGATCATCTTACACTGCCGATTATAAGTAGCTAAAGGAACGAATTTTCCGATTGTTCCTGTGTCTCTACATTCCTGATGAACACCTTGCCTCGGGCCTACGCTGCACGCATTATATTATCAAACCAACCACGAGATGCCTTTTAGTCATAATTCAGACGCTGCACTATGTATGAATAGGTCCGGGTGTAACAATATTTTGATGTACATGTATCCTTTTATTGGGCAGTAACTTGAATGTCAAGATCTTTTCAATTGATACTGGGGTGCACGTTTTATTACAATGTTTTCATTATCTTATTCCATTTCATTGCAATTACTAATCCTCACACCAAGGAAAGCAAATCTATTTAGGTAAGTGCTTATACCTACAAAAATCTCAATCGTTTTGTGGTTGAAAATTCCACTTTGCTAGAGGCATTAAGACCACCTACCTAAATACGCATGTACAGGCAAATCATTTTAAAGAGGAAAAGTTTGAATGTACATATTTGTGCACACCGATAGTATCAAAAGAATTAAAAAATGTTCGAACAAGTTTGGAATAACCGCGCGCAGTCCCTTCTAAACCCGTTAATGCCTAAAGATAATGGGTGCTAGCGACGTTTATTTTTATTCGACAATGTTCTTTTCATATTTTTTTGTTCTTCAGTTCTCTGACAAATACAAAATTATAATTATATTTAAATATGTTTTTTAACCTTCCAGTACACCAATACATATAAGTAAGGGTCTCTTTAAAATGTTTACCTGTACGTGTCTTTGTCACTAAAAACTAGACAACCATACAATTTAAATGTATTTTTATTGACTGTTTTAAATAATCAATTGATAGAGATTTGGGTGAAGGTACCAAACCTTGGTATCTACGAGGTCGATGGGTGCCTTCAGTTTCAGCTACCCGCAGCAGGGGAAAGGGGAGAGGTACCCGAGATGGGTCCATCGAAAACGTAAAATATAATTAGTGGGAGGAGCCCAATCATAACGCGGCCGTCTAACATGGCTCCCGGATTCCACCACACTAAATTTCGGCTTTCGGAACAGCCGGAGAAATCGAGAGAGCTTTCGTTGTTGTGTTGAGAAATAAAAGAGGTACCTACCCAAAACCTTTAGGTATTTTTGTTGAAAATCAGGGGTCGAAGGATATAGAAAATAAATAATACATCACGGATTATATATTTATATCACGATAAATACACATAGCGAAATGTATTGCTGAAATATGATTATTAAAGATAGTTTCCCTTTATATGGTAAAAATCTCTGACCAATAAAGACAACTTTTGGTGTTTTTAAAAAATAGCCTCGTTTCACTGTGTAAAGCAGGAACAGCTCTAAAGAGATACTTTTCATTATTTTATTATTTAACTTCTATTTAGAAAAAAATGCGATGACATTTGTATATAGATATATCGGATATAATATATCAAATATATAATGTGTAACATCGTGATATTGTAGAACCCTTCTAAAATTATGTAACCCTGATAAATTACATAATTTTTTAATTATCTTACGGTGAAGGAGATTTCAACATCAACATTTGTAAAATTTTGCAACGAAGATAATATAATTAATATAAAGATTATATTCTATTTTGTCATCGCTTTGAGAAAAAGCTCCTAATTGACCATTGATATGATCTGTAAAATTTGAAGTCTAAAAATCTATTTGATTTATGGTTTTGATTCGAGTTTTAAATTTTGCCTTGTGATGGTAACCCCTCTCCACATTTATATTTAATGACTGTGTCACAAGTGAGTAATTATTCGTCTAAAAAAATCACTGGTATGCAATTTGAAAGTCAAGTAGGTTAATTCGTTGTAAAGTATTAATAATGAAGGCTGAAAGAAAAAAACTCTAATCTAAATTAATAATAATGATTAAATGAAAACAAATCATTTTGTAAAACACCACTGTAACTAATTTATCTACATATTTCGAAACCAAAGGTTTCTTCGTCAAGATAAGATTGAATTTGCTCGATTGATGATTGCAAATTTCCATTTTCAAGTTTTTTTTAAAGAAAAGTGCATATCCATGTAATTGTTGCATTGGTAGAAATGCCATATTTATTTAAGTCAGTTTTTAGATTATCTTAAAATTAATGAGTTATTTACACGCTTTACACGATCATTATTTTCACCCTTACAAATTTATGCAGATAACATTAAAGAAGATTAACAGCCTTATTAATGAATGAAAACACTTCCCAACCATTAAAGGATGTTTTAGTAACACTTTAGATAAAGACTATACATTTAAATTTGTCAAAAATCTGGGGATTCGATTTGTCAAAATTCAGATTCGATTTGTCAAAAATCTGGGGATAATCTTATACAACTTTCTCTGGCCGGATGCTTGAGGAGTGCGGTTTTATCTCTTATTGTAAAATATCTAAAAGACCCGTGCTATACAATTTTATTATTGTTTGAGACTTAACTCCTTTTCACACAGATACCATAAAAAGCAGCAGAAAAGCGGATCTGGTTTTTCGGTTTTAAAACACAGATAGGTACCTATTCTGACTAACTTGTTACTTGTGCTGCTTAACTTTATGGTTGCCGTCATCGTCATAGATCAAAAACACAGATAGGCACCTATTCTGACTAACTTGTTACTTGTGCTGCCTAAGTTTATAGTTGTTATCGTCATAGGTCAAAAACACGGGTAGGTACCTATTTTGACTAACGTGTTACTTGTGCTTCCTAAGTTTATAGTTGTCGTCATCGTCATAGGTCAAAAACACAGATAGGTACCTATTCTGACTAACGTGTTACTTGTGCTGCCTAAGTTTATAGTTGTTATCGTCATAGGTCAAAAAGTTTATAGTTGTTATCGTCATAGGTCAAAAACACGGGTAGGTACCTATTCTGACTAACTTGTTACTTGTGCTGCCTAAGTTTATAGTTGTCGTCATCATCATTGGTCAAAAACACAGGTAGGTACCTATTTTGACTAACTTGTTACTTGTGCTGCCTAAGTTTATAGTTGTCGTCATCGTCATAGGTCAAAAACACAGATAGGTACCTATTCTGACTAACGTGTTACTTGTGCTGCCTAAGTTTATAGTTGTCGTCATCGTCATGGGTCAAAAACACAGGTAGGTACCTATTTTGACTAACTTGTTACTTGTGCTGCCTAAGTTTATAGTTGTCGTCATCGTCATAGGTCAAAAACACAGATAGGTACCTATTCTGACTAACTTGTTACTTGTGCTGCCTAAGTTTATAGTTGTCGTCATCGTCATGGGTCAAAAACACAGGTAGGTACCTATTTTGACTAACTTGTTACTTGTGCTGCCTAAGTTTATAGTTGTCGTCATCGTCATAGGTCAAAAACACAGATAGGTACCTATTCTGACTAACTTGTTACTTGTGCTGCCTAAGTTTACAGTTGTCGTCATCGTCATAGGTCAAAACACAGGTAGGTACCTATTTTGACTAACTTGTTACTTGTGCTGCCTAAGTTTATAGTTGTCGTCATCGTCATAGGTCAAAAACACAGATAGGTACCTATTTACACTAACTTGTTACTTGTGTTGCCTAACTTGATGGTTGTCATCATCTTCATAGGTCAAAAGCACAGATAGGTACCTATTCTGACTAACTTGTTACTTTTGCTGCCTAACTTTTGTTGGTTACCTAACGGTTGTCAAATAGGTCAAAAACACAGATAGGTACATATTCTGACTAACTTGTCACTTGTGGTGCCTATCATCATTTCTATTCGTGATCATTTATTTGATCATGATGAAATTATTAGCTGAGAAAATGATAAAATGATTACCTCCGCTATATCATTCATTTTATCTACTTGTCTTAGGTATTTGAGTTTAACGAACTACTGGTCTTTGGTTTACCCTCCTTATATAACAACTGATGAAACACTCCGCACTTATCACGGGAACGGTCCCAAACCAGTTTAAGTTCATGTTAAGGAGTTAATACCTAATATTACAAGACTTTTAATTAAATTTTAACTGCATCGCTCCCATCACATTAATATTGTGTACCCATATTATCTCTGCTACCAGCTTTCGTTTGTACATTTCATACTAGGAACCACATAGAATAAAGAAGAACACTATTTATTCTCTGAGAAACCATAAAATTTTGGTAACCCCTTGTGTGCAATTTTATTATTGGTGACCTCAATATAAAATTATAATTTTGCATTATTTACCGATTTCAAAACTGATATCGACAAAAAATACCTTTAACATTAAGTTAGTATGATATTTATTTACAGTATCGATTTTTTGTACTTATACGCTGGTAGGTATATGTATATAGATAGGTACAGTATGACGAATTTGAATGAAAATATGTTTTATTCTTTTATGATTTGGTGGTACATCACCCTCATTCAATTGATAAATAACTGTGTTTTTGAAAACCTTACTAATAGAAACTGACATAAAATATGTATGTTCATGGAAAGATGTGCACATTGTTTATCCAGCCAAAGAAGGTTTTTTATCTGTTGTATTAACTTGATATTAGAATATTTCCAAGGTATTTTTAATGTGCAATATACATAGATATTCTATTTTTAAAGGTTCCGTAAAAAAGGATAATTTTAAAAACAAGATAAAATTACCGTTTAGATTATTGTGTTTGATATAATATATAATATTTTAATTTCAAATGAAAAAAAGTTTTCAAAAAATAACCACCTTAATTTTTTCTCCAAACGTCTAAAAATTGTAGAAAATAAGTTATTTAGAAAACATATTTCCTTTTTTAGGAAATCTGCAAGAAAAGTACCTCCTCGCTTTTTATCTTGTTTATGCAATAAAATTTTAATTAAAATTCCCAGAAAGAAAAGACCAAAAAAAATTGACGCTATGGATTCTCTGTTTGTGCAATATAAACTGCATAAAACATTTGTGTTATTGAAAAATGTCACTTTCATAGAGTTCTTATTAAATTTACGCGGTAAGGGTTAATTAAAAAAATGAAATGTCCAAAATAACCCCATTTTTTCAAGACGAGAGAATTTCACGTGTATCTAAGCCTGCCGAAATGCAACATTGCCAGTTCTTTCGAAGGACTATGTATAATCTTTATCCAATGTGTAAATAAAACACCTTTTAATGGTTGGGGAGTGTTTTTTTCCTTATAAGTCTGTTAGTCTTCTCTAATAGCAACTATTTGTAAGTAAGAAAATAATGATCGTGTAAAGCGGATATTTTTCAAATGGGTCCCTTATCTTATAGTTCAACACCGAGGAATTTGGACCAAAACTGACCGATTATACCTGAAACTTCATGGATCATATTTTGCAGTATGGTCAAAATGTCATATATGATACGATACAGCATTAGGATAGAGGTTTATATCAGAGCAGTCGATTATTGAGACCGTATAACAAAATGACGAAAGGTTGCGTGGCTTCCGTTGTTAAAAAAGTTTTACTTGGTCGTTTATGTAAAATAGAGCTGGGGGCTCTAAAGTGCTACCTCAACTTATACTTAGCAATCGGATATGCCGGAATTTGATAAACCATCAATAATCGGTACTTCGGACATCATTACTTCAGCTTAGAATGTTAAATAATTGAAGACTAACGAATTTCAAAGATGGTCCACAAAATAACATATTACATACAAAATCGAGATAGTTTCGTACCTACAGGAATCACAGCTAAAGTTCACAAGAACACATTGGAGGGGACCCACCACTTTCCCAACGGCGTTATAAGGAAACATATGGTTTCCTCCTTCACCGAACACGTCAAGACTCTACTTTTTTTGAACGAAGCTACATTTATTTGAACGACTCTAGACCCTCCAATGTCCATGCATACGGGGTTAGTAAGCAGTATGCAAGTACTTACATTAACATTATACAAAAGATAAATAGAAGTAGCAGCCCGTGGAATAATTCTTCTAAATAAATCTAATTCTTCTGTCACAAGAACACAGTACTCACACAGATCTATTGCTTGCGATTTGGGCGAATATGGGTACTGCCGCCCCGGGAACCATTTATTGGATAACAACACCCCCGCCATAGATCGTCGAGGTGAGTTTTGTCTAGGTGTTGGCGGTGGATGCGTTTGCCCACCTACTATAGAATCACTGCTGAAAACCAGCTACATTCCAGGAGAAATCCTGAACGTATAGCTGAGCAGTGACCTTTTTGGTCAATAGAATCAATGATAAATTAACAAAAAGTATGATGAATAAATGTTTTTATTATTATTATTACTGCATGAAGAGCCGATTCGGGAGAAACTTTTTGACCTCTCCAGCCGGACTCTCTCGACCAATCGTCTTGCACCGCAGTGGGGGGGATGAATTCAAACATCTGTCATTCCTGGACACCTTGATTCTAGTTTCCTAACCACCCCCAGTGACAGATTTATACTATCATAAGTATAGGCAACTTCATTTGCGCCGCCCCTTCCTCCTTCTTAGATGTTGCCACCTATCATAATCACTCTCTTGTAGGCTGCCTGTACATTGCCACCCCTAGGCCACGGCCTATACGGCAAATCCAATTCTGCCCACCCCTCAGACGTTTTTCCTTCCCAGAACTTCCTTTTCATAAAAAGACCCTCCACACAGCTTTCCCAAAGATGACATAGGCCCTGAAGGATTATTTTTCCTCACGGCCACCTGTGTGGAGCTAATGTAAAAAAAAAACTAAATATGACATATTGCAAACTCCTTAATCCACTTTAGAAAAGAACGTCTCAAGATAATAAATTCAAACGGTTTTAAACTTTTTTTCACTCAATTTATTGAAACGTTACCGGATTCAGCGCATTAAAGCCATCTTCAGACTGGTGATGAAAACCGGTAACGGTCAAATATAAAAAGTGGAAAAAAATTACAACTGTGAAAACATATTATTATAATGGGATTCCACCACAAATAACCAATATCAAAAATAAAAATATTAAAAAAAAAAATCACAAAATGTTCATGTTTAATATAATAAGACGAAAACATTAAAAAAACTTTTCGTTTATTCAAATTCAAATACCTTGTCCCTTTTTCGCTAAAAACAATAAGTAAGCGAAAGCCTATAAAAGGCTGTTTCTCGGCGATCTCGGTGACGTTACTGTCGGAAACCTATGCACATATATAAAAAATATTATAATATATATTTATATTTTTTCTTCCCAACCGCCCGCAGCCAGTGAGAATATTGCATCCACAATTGGGATGGTTGTGAGTATCAAGGTAGTGAGTGGGGAGGGGAAGAGGAGAGTGAGGAAGAACCTGGCTATTTAGAGCTGGTCATCAAATACGGCTAAGCCATTTCAAGCTAAATTTCGATTCTGAATGGTTGTCTTTCACAAGGTCGAAACTGAACGTATCTACCACTCTGAAACGTGCCGTAAATACACTACGTGGATAAATTGTGAAATAACACAAATTAAACAAATAAAATTTGATTGCTCACGCCAAATTCGAAAACGCCATCACAGGATTCGTAGCCAAAGATCATAACCACTCAACCGCCAGTAAACAGATTTAGTGCGTGATGTTTGTTTTAGCGCAAATGTACTAAGTATGTGGATAATTTGAGAAATAAAACAAAACTAAAACAAATAAAATTTGCTTGCTCACGAAGGATTCGAACCCGCCATCACCGGATTCGTAGCCAAGGATCGTAACCACTCAACCGCCAGTAAACAGATTAAGTGAGTGTTGTTTGTGTTAAGTCTAATTGTGCAATCTTTACTCGTGTAAACGGGTGGTTCTGAGTGTATCCCACTCTGAACGGCCGTTATTGCATAGATTTGAGATGACGATAATGTGATTAAGGTGCGAGCCTCCAGGCCGTCCTGTCCAGTGTCCAGTGTCTCGCACGGAGACCGGAGAACGGAGGACAAGCTTGTACGACTGCGACCGGTGTAATCTGTTAGCCGGCGAATAAAGTGCGGGGGTGACGATAAAGACGTAAGTGGTCTCGACCGCTGGGGAACCCAAGTTTAGCCTCGCATCTTGGACATGTTATTGTAAATTAAACTTGGCTTCTGTCTTACACAGGCCTATGATTTAAGAATATTAAACTACTACCTACGCTCGCTATCACAGCGCTCCAGCTCTTCAGCTCCAGTAGCGGCGAGATGGTTTTAATAAGATCTAATATTTATTTATTTATACCCAAATTGAGCTTATACATTTAAAATTTTATCAGTAGAATATGCGTATTATGTAATACAGTACAGTAGTGTGATGCAGAAATATAATTATAAATCCAATTAAAAACATAAAACAGAAAAAGCAATAAAAAATGTAAACATAAATAGAAACGAATAAATGCGTTTATTGGCAATATTTTAATGGTAAATTTATTGACCTTCATTCAATCCACAGAATATTTTTAACGGTAGGTTCGTAGTCAGAGCGTGTAAAGTGTCGTTCAGACATCGAATATAACCGCGAGCAGGTATCTGTTGAACCGCGAGCGCTTATGTTTCGTGCCGTTCACACGACGCAGATCAAATATTTCTTCTTATGGTAGGAGAGGGGGTCAGATGAATTAGCGAGCGGCCACGGAGTGCGCATTTTTTGTACTGAATCTATCAACTTGACATCTGTCATCCACCGGTCTAGGCAGCTCTGTAATTAAAATGACCCCCTCTCCTGTTTTCGTAGGAGTGGGGGGCGCTTAACTGATAGGCATATCGCCTCAAGAGCGGTTATGGTGTAAAAGCTCCACTACACTACTCGCGAAGTTGATCGAAGTTAATCGAATACGATAGTGTAGACACGAACTTCACTTCGCTTCGTGCAACTTCGCATCTCCTCGCCTGACTTCCAATAATTGTCGTTATTTGCGCCCGAGTCAGAGGGCTCGAAGGGCTCCCAAGTTCGAAATGAGTAGTGTAGACAGTAGACACGCGCTTTCGAACTTCGGCTAACTTCGTCGAGGACTTTGTCGAAGCGTCGAAGCGAGTAGTGTAGTGGACGTTTTAGATGTGCATTGTCTATGGTTGATGTGCGCATAAAGCGCTTAGGTGTGAACGGTCTGAAGGGATTGTATGGAGAGCGATATTTGGCGTGCTATGATCTTTTATATTTATATGCTCAATCCGAACAGGTCTTAAAGTAATAATCCAAATATATTAACAAATAAAATAATTTGAAGCAGAGCTATGCAGTTTATTCAACTAGACTAGTTTAAGGCACGTTCCAGAGTGGAAGATACTCTCAGTATCGCCCTGGTGTAAGATCACCATTCAGAATTGAAACGTTGCTTGAAATGGCTTTTAGCCGTTTTTGGTGACCAGATCTTCCTTTGGTGACTCAGGTACTTCCCTACCTTCCTCTCCCCATCTCCTTCCCTTCCCCACTACCTTCAGCCTCACAACACACCCCAATCGGGGATGCCATAGTCTCACTGCCTCTAGACGGGAGCAGTTGGGACTCTTGTGCGGTATTCATATAAAAAATAAAAAAATAAAAAATTTGTGTATCTTCTTGCCGAAATAATTTTTACTAAGATGTATAGTTAGTTTTTTCAGTAATAAAACAAATGGGAATTTCTTAATTTTTTAGAACTTCTATGCCAATAGTTAAATAAGATAATTGCCATTGTTGGGTCAATTATTTTCTTGAATCTGTATTCGGGCAACCTTACAATTTTAGTGAAATTTATGTGTTGCGCCATCCGCAAAAATATTAAAAATTATTTATTATATTCGTATACATTTGAGTAACTAAATCTGCGACACTAAGGACGGGTTGTTTCACAGAATTTGAACAACTCTTCAAATTGTAAAGTCAATATTTCAGTTCTGTGAAAGTTTTATTCATGTTCTGTTATTATGCAAGTACGTAGTTACCTACTATGAAACAACCGGCCAATGATGAAATAATAACAGAACTTGAATTATACTTTAAAAGTTGATGAATTGTTCAAATTCTGTTAAAGAACCCGTATTAAATGTCTTGGAAATTGGTCTAATCAGAAAGCACTGATATTTTTCTTGATGCATTTTAATCTAAATTTGTACAAAAGCCACGGCTGGTCATATTTTGCATGATTTCACACAGTGAATTCTCATAAATCTTTTTCATATCCCCTTAATAATATAAGTAGGTATACGTTTTATTTAATTAATAGTAAAAAATACATACTCAAACTACGAGAGATGTTTTTAAGATTACAAAAAAGGTTGAACCTAATATTAAATTTAGTCTTGTAAATAACTTTTACTGTGTTATTACTGGTTATATCAAGAAATTACTAACTTCATAACATTCCTTTCATATAAACTAAAATGAATAATACCCCCGTAATAAACCAGCACGCGCCGCCCTTCTTTTAGCGGCCATCCAATTTCTCATCGGGGATACTGAGAGCCGCCTGTACCTCACTTGTTTTTCTTATAATTTTTTAATTATAATTGTCCATCGAACGATTGGCTCAACAAATCATTTGAGAATTCCTCTACCCGCCGTAGTTAGCCTCCCGTGTTCTGGAATGTTATCAGATGTAGGAGACGATTCATTTACCGCTGGGCCGGAAATTTTCCTTATATTATACTACTGGCAGTGGTTTTTTAGTTGAATTAGGATCACGGAATTTGATCACGGCTGGTATGGCTTAAATTACAAACTATACTATTAATAAATAAACTTCATGATACTATCTGCAAAAAGCTAGAAACAAACATTGAATAAAAATCAGAGTGTGCGATTCACACGCGGTAGAAGTGAAACTTTCAGAGAACTAAAGTAGACAAGAGTGGTGAGACTACGAAACACTTTTTTTTATCAATGTGAAGGATGATTTTTTCCATATTTTTGTCGTCTTTTTCTGATGCACCTTTTCCTACGCATTTGGTCATCTTATTAGTACCTATTTGTGTTTTCTATTTTGGATTCGTTAGACTTCGCTTTGTGTTTTCTTTTGCGTTTATTTTGGAGTGGTTTGAAGATTGGACATTGATTTTACATAAATTAAAATTTTGATTTTTTTTTGATTTCGTAAGATTCGATCCTTGGTCGGCTGAGTATCTGGCCGCTAAGGTTCATCAGGCGATTTATACCACCAGTCCAAAGGAGACTCGCGTAGGACCGTGGATTTATCGTATTATATTGGAACCGAGTACCCGAGAAATAAATATTATGGCTATATCCTATAGATCAGGGTTTCCTAACCAGTGGTCCGCAAGAGGCCCGCGATGGTCCGCGAGTCAATAAACGAGCCAGCGACAATTTTCAGGTTATCATTATTGTACCTTGTGGTCAGTGGTCATTATGGTATTAGGTTTCGCCCCACCCCATCCTACCCCGTTCTACCCCCTCCATTCTAGGAGGGAAGGATAGGGCGGATAATGTGGTATCACCCCCCCTCCCCCCATTATAGTTGACAAAACACAAATTACGACTTCATAAAAAATTGGTCCGGGGGGGGGGGTGGCTAGAGAATTTTGGTCTTGGGGGTGAAACACTCGGTCGGGTGGCACCAGGGGCGCCGCCCCCCCTCGCTACGCTGCTTGTGGTCCCTGTCGAAAAAATAAACTTTCAAGTGGTCCCGGGTCAGAAAAAGGTTGGGAACCACTGCTGTGGATGTATGTGTTTGTCTATTTTTAGTGCCGCAAGCTTCCGTTTCATCGATTTTGAAATCACAGGAGTGCTGAAGAAGTTTTCCCTTCAAAACAGCTCCAGGAATAGTAAAATTCAACAAATTCACAATCGTAAACTTTTGACAGACTACGAGTACCAAAATTCCACACAGTGTAAAATTTGTCTATAAAAACATAGCAACTCGAACCCTCGATTCGTACGGCTCGTATCTTGTATGAATGCAAGACATTACGCTAAAAGACAATTTCACGAATGTTTGAACAGTGAAAGTTCAAAAGACAGATAACCAACTATGTTTTATCTGTCGTGCATGTACAAGTATACATACGATGTATGAAATCTTTAAATATAGGAAAGGAAAGTAAAAATTAGGTAGGTACCTATCAAAATATAACTTGTGAAAATTTCATAGCAATTTTCGCAATTGGTTGGGTACCTACACAAAAACCTTTTCACTGCATTGCAAGTGTCAGAAATCAGATACCATGATGTCATCCGAAAAATTGTTAAAATTCTTGATTACCCGTTGCCGAAATTTTGGCTTTCGGGATTTCAACTTTTGGGAAGCTGGTCTAAAATAAAACAGAGCACCTTTGTTTAACTTAAAAATAAATCGAAATTACGGGTTAGTAGTTACTTTGACTACACTAGGCAGTAGGCAGTAGACACCCCAGTCTGATTAATAAAAAGAGTTTAAAAAAATACGTTGACTATAAAGTATACCAAAGAAATAAGAATATCGGGTAATATTGGGGTACCTAACCGGTATCTCGGTTGGGCCTGTATTTTATACAACTTTTCGACGATCATCGGCAGCGCAAGGATGTTCACCGCCCCGAGCAGATTATTACATTTATTATATTCTCGTGGAAGTGGATAGGTACCCAATTTGAAGAGCGAGCCCACGATCTAAAACGCGCTCGACCTGAATCTTGTAATTTTTTCGTACCCTCGCGGTGGCCATGCAATTTAACACACAAAGTAGCTAATTTTATATACATAACATCTAGATAGCCCGAAAGCAGCTGAACAATTCAACTGTCCCGAAGAACAATGTCGGATGTGCGATTTTCTAGTTTTGCAATAGAGCTGTTTCTGCAGTAGAGCTGTGTTGAGATCAAGAAATATAGCGTTGTTTTGATATTTTGCTTTTCATTTAATTTTGTTCAAAATTCTGAAAATACAGTCTTTTATATCAACAAAATAAGCCAATGAATAAGCCAACACGAGGTTTTCAATTCTTAACAGATCCGACATTGTTCTTCGGGGACCGTCGAATTATTCCTACAAATATAAAGAGAAATATAAATATTTTCTACCGCATTTGTTTGAATTGACAATATAGTTAAAAAAAAAAAAATAGCTCCACACAGGAGGCCCCGAAGAAAACAATTCCCTTCAGGACCTAAGTCATCTTTGGGGATGCTGTGTGGAGGTTATTTTTAGGAAAGGAAGGATAGGAAGTTCTGGAATGGAAAAATGTATGCGGGGTAGGTAGGAATCTGGGGGTCAGTTGTCCAGGAGTGACTGATTAATCTATCCCTCCCACTGCAGTGCAAAGCGGTGTTCCGAGAGACTTCTGCTGGAGAGGTTAAAACGTTAAAGGACAATATACAGTGTTAATTTCAAGCGACCTCCCAGGTAAGTATGGTCCTGTTTTCATTAAATTTTAGGCAGCATCGCGTTCATTGGTCAAAATATTGTACACATATTTTCGTATCGGTGATCAATGAACCGATGTATGCAATTTTTAGCCATAAATTGTTTATAATTGTTTGCCTAGCTTGTAGTTTTTTAGATTTTAGAAATGTATTATAAGTTTGTACAGCGCCCTTGAGGTGATTTTTCACAAAAACGGCGCTATATAAATCATCCAAATATTATTATTATTATTATTGTCTCCTTCAACCAGTCTCTCCCGATCCGGCACCACGCAGCTGGTGGGCCCGTGGACCCGCCGCTAAGATCCGGACAAACCTAATGAGCCCGGGAACTCCTAATGTGTCACCAAATGTAGCAAACCACTTGTGGTGACCTTTTACAGAAGTGCTGGTTATCCAATAAATGGTACCCGAGGAGGCGGTACCCATACCTGCCTCCCAAATTGTAGTTTCATGGATGCCGCAAATTTTCGTGATGTTTGCTCCCCAGTTGGATTATTGTGAACTTGAGGTACCTACATTGATGGGTACATTAAATTTTACACAACTGACCAACAACCATTATTGTATCGTAAATGGTTGTTTATCAGTTATCGGCCTGTCTCTATTAAGTCGGAATATATACTGATTCTAATTTTAAAATTTAAAGTAGTCCTACATACTGTGCGTCACGATCATTACATCCTAAAGTGCATATGCCGTTAAATTAAAATTTATGTAACAAATGTACTTAAATGGAAAATAAAACTCTTTAAAACAAAATGTCTGGAAATTGTTACATAGCCCAAGAAATATAAAACATTGTGAACCGAAGATGCCTGTACCAAAAATATTTCTCATTATGAAGGGAATATTCCACATTAAGTATATTTTCGCGACTAAAATAATTATGGTGATTTATTTTTGGTATATTATGCCGTGTTGCGCTACCTCCTAATTAGGCCAACATTAGCCATTTATTAAACATCTGCCCTAATGATGGACACCGTAACACTCTCGAAGGAGATAGAGCAACACGGCATAACACCCCAAAAATAAATGGCAATAATGTTACTTTTAGTTCCATTCCGGACATTTATGTATACAAAAACTTCAAAATCATTAGTAATCACGCCATTTCCTCGAAGGGGTAGGCAGAGAGGATGGACCGCCTATCAACTCGGTCATGGCACACACTCCTTGCTTCATTCACATTCATTGATACTCTTCTAATATTATCATGCTATGTCTTCACCGGGCGTCACCGACATCTTTTACCATTCACATTAGCGTCAAACACTCTCCTTTCTTCGTTAATTCGCATTTTCAGCTACTCTAGAAATACGGCTTTTTTGTTTATGGGATGGTTTCCTTAGTTCGTTTTGGCTATCCCTAAATGCACGTTGAAAGATTGTCGTGTCGGCAATAGTTATTTCCTCTTGAATCAAGGATAATTAAAAATCAATAGCTATAAACATATTCCTTCATGTTTATAGCTATTGATTTTTCAAAGTGAGTAAAATATTAACAAAAATAATTTTTCTACAATTATAAAGGTTTAGTTCGCAAGCAATATGTATGCACTTTGGCTGAAATATCATAACTCTAACAGAGTAATTGCGTGATGACATCAGCGTACCAAACTGGATTATAATTTGACGACAGTTAGTAGCCAGCAAATAATGGTAGGTACCTACATAGGTAGGATTAATTCTGTTGTGCCTTTTTAAAGAAATAGTTTTTTTTCTGAACAGGTGCTGCCAGGCTGACAAATTTTATCGTCTATTATCACCATCAATCTTATAACGAAAACGAAGTGTTTTAGAAATATTTTAATATTTAGTACCTAATAACAGAAGCCAGCAATTATTAATATTAATTGAATGTGTCTTTACAGCCGGACTCCTGAAATGTATCTCATTGCACGTGGATACGCAGTTGCGTTTTTTTCTATCTGATTGATTTTCAAATGGTCGAATTGAATTGCATATCTGCATAAATTAATAACAAAATTAGATTTTTGTACTCCACCTATTAACTATTTATCAAATCCTTCCTGCGTGGGAGTGTGTAATTGACAGTCGAATGTATTTTGTTTTGTTTTTTGTCCGCATGTAACAGACGGCAGTCGGTAGTTACTTCGCACGGGGTAATTTAAAAAGAATATTCGCCAATAAAAGATATGTTTTATGAAGCTGCCACAAGCAGCAACCAGCAGCAGGGACCGAGGTCCAGCATCTTCTCGCATCTCGCATCTTGCGTCTTCGGTGTTTAATGTCCATCGAGCACCTTTAATAAAATCGATAAATTCCGCCGGGCCACTGTCAAAATAAAACAAAAATTGTTTCCCGACAACGATACGCATGGTCCGGAGAGGTTTTTAGCTACCGGCGTTTTGTGGGTCACGCCTCTACCCCCATTGGATTCGCTGCTATCACTACTCCTTTTTATTCGACTTTTTATGAAATTTTAATCACTGGATATACTTTTGAAGTGAATCTTCTTTAGTCCCGTTAACGATTTGAAATTCGGATGAAACGGAAATGCGTCACAAAAATGTATTATTTGACGGTCCTCGGTTCTAATATAATGCGGTAAATTCACGACTAGGCGCGGACCTCCAATAGCGCCCGACTCTCAGCGCCCAGAGAGACATCCTGGTTCGAAACCTACCAAATCCAAAAAAAATAAACATTTTTAATTTTGTAAAATCAATATCCAATCTTCAAACCACTTTAAAATAAACAGGCAAAAGAAAAGAAAGCGACATCTAGCGACTTTCTAGTTTCACTTCTACTGCGTGTGAATTGCACACTCACATTTTTTTTTATTTACTCACTTTCGTATTTTGAAAGATGTTGGTTTTTTCTTCTTAGTGTTCTACTTAGCTCATTTTTGCAAAACAGATGATTAATCGGCTCCTATTGCTCTTCTAAATTGTTAATTCATTTTATAAGATTATCTTTTTATATCCAAATATTTAGAAACTACCTAAATTACGATCCTTGAAATTAACTTGCCATCGTCATCAGATTCATCAGCCATCAACAGATAAGAATCTATCCAAGCTGCTTTCAGATGTTAACATTTATTATGTACCTAATTTCCCTTAGATGTATTAGGAATTCAGCATCAAATCATATTAGCGACGAAGTCACAATAACATTGCAGTTCTGTACGAATGATTTCACAGGAAACACAAATAATGTAATGCTATTTTTGTGATATCTTATTAATCACTTCATTAAAGAAAAGGTAGGTGAATTTTACCTGCGCAAGTTATCACAAGTTTTGTTAAATAACAGAAAATCCGAATAAAATGCAATATTTTGATTTTAGACGTATATCTTTTAAAGGAATTAAAAGAATAATTTATTAATTTTCAAATTTTGTGCGTTTATAATGTTGTTACAGTATATTTTTCTTTGTACCGTCAAGATATATTACCAAAACAAATCGATAAAACGTCCTTAAATTAATATTTTATTAAAAAACACCGTTAATTTATCGTGAAGGCCAAAATCCGTTTCTCTGCGTCAAATATTCTGTGTTTATCTAATTTTATTTATTTACTTTGGGAAACCAACAGTCGAATTTTATAATTTTTCACATTATACCAAAAATACAATCATTTATAAAATTTCTCCTTATTATACCTAGAACTGAACCTTATATAAAACAAAAAAGCAAAAGATTGTAATATAATAAGATGTCATGGTGTAAAACAAATTAAATTCATAATTGAAAAACAATAGGACAGTTAAATCATAAATATCTCGGAGTTAAATTTTTTAATTCACTACCTGAAAAAATCAGAAACATGAACAGTAACATAAAGAATTTTAAAACTCTGCTTAAAAATTATACCGAAAATTTAAACTGAATAAAAAAATAATAAATTAAACCAATATAATAACACCCACCACCCCACAAGCCCTGCTTATTTATGGGGGTAAATCAAATACATATATTATGTAATTAATTATTGTATAAAATTTATTGTAATTTATGTATCTTTTTGTGAATAAAAAAATAAAAAATAAATAACATGAACATAATAATTGCATTTGGCTCAACATTTTATTTGCTCGCTTCAGAATCCTTTAGATTGTTCATGAAACATTAATCTCATCTTTTCGTGTTAATTTGGGAGGGCGGTATGGGTACCACCCATCCACCCCGCATATCTTTTTCCTTCCCGAGACTTCCTCTCCTTCCTTTCTTTAAAAAACATCTCTACAGATGACACAGGCCCTGGAGGAAATTATTTTCCTCAGTGCCTCCTGTGAGGAGCTGACGTAAAAAAATACCAATATAAATAAAATGTAAATGTAAAAAATAAATCCATCTATATTTTGCAATCCAGATTCCAGCGTCCTTGAGGTGGTGTTTTTCATAAATCACTTCATAAATTTACGCTTCTCGCCCCTACTTTTGGGTTTCCCAAATATTAACAGCGCCCTTGAAGGGTGGTTTTTCACAAAAACGGCGCTCTACAAATCATCCAATTATTATTATTTTTTTATTATATAATTTTAAAATCCACTGAGGAAAATAGTTTTGGATTAGGTACCTATCTACTACAGGAATCCGAACTCTGATCATCAGCATAACAGGATGACAGGCTGCTGGAGAGGCTCGCCATCCTATGTCCAGCCGGTCCAGGCGCGCAGTAATTTAATTCGGAAGGCGGTGGACTGTAATCTACCAGTCCCCCGCACCCCGCGGCCCGCCCCCGCCCCTCCCCCCGCCCATGGCAGCCTCCGCCCTACCCGCGGGCTATTGCGCCCATCGCTCAGCCTCATCCATAACGCCAACTATCAGCTATCCCCGGCCACACCGTCAAAAACCCCGTCAATTAATTTCTCATCGTATTAAATCCTTTTACCATTTTGGTTATCGGCATCTAAATACTCGTCTCTCCCTCGCGCCCGGCTGCTGCCTCCCTCGCTCGACAAATCGTACGGCATTCCACTGATCTTATCCGATTCTTATCCAACGGTCGCTTTTTATAATCGATCTAATTACATATCTGCTTAATCTCTCTGCACGCTCCGTTAGTCGACACCCGACTCGGTGTGATAAAACAATTGTTAGAAGCACCACACTACCTGAACTGCTGGCGAAGATCTCCGAAGACTGAGCAATAGACAATAGGCAATTCTCAAAGATGCCATCATGTTTCCATTATTCCTGCAAACGACATATCGTCCCTGTTCTGCCAGTAAACGCGAATTCCAAGAAGTTTATTCTGAAAGATCGATTCAACTAATTATCTCTATAAATGGCTTCTGTCAACCTGAAAAGGTTTGACTCGCGTAAACTTGTGTCTTGTGTGAAATAATATAAAGCACAGCTATTCTCCTAGGATTTGAATAAAACATCTCCACGCAACGTTTGCTTTATGCAAATACAGGAAGAATGTCAACAAATTGATGCTTCCCGCGACAAGAACGAACCCTAGAAAATGAAATATGTGATGCGATGTGACTAGATTAGATATATATAATAACCATTAACGATAATGAATTATGTATTGTTTATGAATTCAGTGTTTGTTTACTCCGGCAGAAGCCGCTACTGTGTCGGGTCGTCACTGGGAGAGTCGTAACAGATCAGTTGTTGGGTTTGGAATAAATCAAAATTCAAATTTTAGACTCGCACGTCCATCGGGGCAATAAGTCCTCGTAAATAGTCAATAGACTCCACGACTCGAACAAATCAAACGTCAGATCGGCGATTATATCAATTGCCTGTCTTTGCCGATTGGTATATATGCTCCATCGCGTGTTCATGGTGTTACTATTTTATTTACGCAATGGATAATGGAAGGCCCGTTACTAATCACTAATCATACTTAATAGAAAAGCTTAAGATCAGGCCAGAAGAACTTTGTTAGCATCACACACAATTGATGAGTTGTGTCTGAATCCCCGGTTCTATGAATTTGCTTTTAATTTTAGTTTCATTCTAAATATTGAAACTGTTTATGTGAAAAAATCAGAAAACGACGTGAAAAATCATAACTACGTACCTACCTACAGTAATACAGTATTTTAAGAGAAAATTATTTTGTATGTATTTTCAAAATTGGATGCAGGTACCTGTAATTTTTCGCGGGTCTGGGCTAGGTATTTTGTAAATAAAATAAACGTCAAACGTTAAACATAAATTTTAAATATAAAGTAACAAATATACAATGAAAATTAAAACTCTTCAAAACGAAATAAAAATGCCAATTTTTTTTTTTTTTTTACATGAGCTCCACACAGGAGGCGCTGAGGAAAATAATTTTCCTCAGGGCCTATGTCATCTTTGGGGATGCTGTGTGGAGGGTTTTTTTAGGAAAAGGAAGGAGAGGAGAGTTCTGGGAAGGAAAAGGGTTTAAGGGGTGGGTAGGAATCTGGGGTTCAGTGTGTCTTGGTCATCCGCCTCCAAGACCTAGACAAACCTCACCCCATGAACCCGGGCACCCCTGCTAAATCACCAAACGTAGCGAACCACTTGGGGTGACCTATGGCAGAGGTGTTGGTTATCCATTAAAGGTTCCCGGGGCGGCGGTACCCATTCCCGCCTCCCAAATTGAATGCCGAAGAAGTACAAAAAAAGGTCAAAACATAAACCTGCCGACTAGAACAAAATACCAGGAGCACAGATATACGATTGGGTGTTTCCATTTCGTTATTGTTATAAACATTTGTTTGTCAGTGACGGTAGTTTTTAAAAATTACGTAATGTGAGGAAAACATCAATATTTTTTTAAACCCTTTTTTTCTTTTGATTTTGCACGGGTTCGCGCTTAGTATACAATATAAAATAAAGCAAACTACTTCTCATTACCGAGAACCAAATAGCTTCAGATTCGTGTTAAAAATAACTGTTGGTCATGTTATAATAATTGATCGTCAAATTGATCTTCGGACTGTATTCAGACTTTGCCTCTCTCGGATCACTTCTCATATTTCACACTTATTTGCCTCAGGAAATAATGTATTTTAAAAAGTGCGCTAATGCTAATAACACCGTCTGAATGTTTTAAACATCGTTTTCTATTCGGAATTCTAAGGTATTTTTCAGTTTAGGAACAAACGTAATCTATCTATAATATAAAAATGAATCGCTGAATGTGTTGCTAAGCGCAGAACGATTAATTTTTGATCAAATTTTATTGTTTAAAATTTTATTATTTAAAATTTTATTATTTAAAATTTTAAACAATGGCCTAGACTCACCAGAGCTTACCAATTTAATAAAACTCCACATTCCTTCAAGATTAACCCGACAATCGAATTTACTTCATTTGCCCACTTGTAGAACAAACTTTAGAAAAAATTCCCCGATTCCTCGAATATGTGCGCAATACAACGAATTGTTTCACAACGTAGACATTTTTAATTTAAACCTTCAGAAGTATCGAATAGAAGTAACGCGTGCGATATTGGATTAATACGGGGTGTGCAAGGTATTGAGAGCATCTCATATTCTTATCCTATATTCCCTTCCTCGCCCCTTCATTAGTCTAAATTTAGCTTGATAAATTAAAACTCCATTTAGAAACAATATTAGCATAAGAAACTTTTTTGGCTTCACTGCAGTTAACGTGTATATTTTTATGTCTATTGCATGTATATAAGCTGTTTGTTTCTTACAAATAAAATAAAATAAAAAAATAAAATAGCTTTCGAACGACTGCACATATTGGAAAATTCTTTTTTTTTGTGTGTTCGTTATTGTCAGGACAAGGTTTTTATAAAACTTCCGGTGAGCTCTGGCATTATGAAATTTGTATTAAAAAATTGCTATTGGTGGCACGGGAGGGAGGAGGGAGAACCTGGGAGGGAGGAGGGGGACCTGGGAGGGGGGAGGAGAACTCGGGAGGGGGGTTCGCGGGACGGGGGAAGGGGGGGGAGTGGAGTGGGGAGAGGGAAGGTGGAGGTGACGGAGTGGGAACGCGAGAGGGGAAGAGGACGCATGAGAAGAAGGGGAGGCGGAAGGGGAACGGGACGAATGGGATAGGACACTCAGGGAGAAACAATTTCTTTATTAAATGGCATAGCAACGCATGCCGAGACCAGCTAGTATTTTTTAAATACAAATTCCCAAACACTACGAATAGTTAAAAAAAAAAGACAGAAGTTAATCGTTTATGTAAATAGCACCAAGAGTTGTGGAGATACCAATCGTGCATTTAGTGTGAACACCGGTGCATTACAGAACAGTGTTATCACCATCAAACTCCGAATTTAGTTTTAATTTGCCAAGAACACTGTGTACATTTGACTATATTATTTAGTTCCCAAGAGAATATGTGTTGAATGAATAATTGAGTAGGTGCCGATAAGTAGATGTATCTACATCGTGTTGTCGAATACAAATTTGTCTCTGTTAACATACATTAACTTTATCACCATCCATTTGAATACGTTAACATAAAAATACTGAAAAAACGCCGTGATACCATTTTAAATCTCTCATGAATAATTCGTGTTATCGTTCTGCATCCTTACTTATATCTTATGTGGTCCATTTTAAACTTTAAACGTCCGAAGCGGAATGGCTTCCGTTAGATCAGAAAAATAATACATCACCTATTTTTTTATATCTAAACCAAATCGATTCTAAGAAACAGAATTCATTAGAATCACTAACGTTTAAGTTAACGTTTAGATTAACATAAACCCTTTTTGTATCAAATCGACGACTCGATCTGACTTTCTGACTATGTATGTTAATGGATGCTTTTTGCCTTTAAAGAATGCTCTGAAGACAAACGTGGTACCTAGTTGTCATTCCCTAATAAAATCAAATGGCAATCAATTCATCAATGTAAAACACCCTTGAAAATAAAAATCGATTGAATAATTGTTTCCCACTCAACCCTTAGAAGGCGCTTTGAATAACACAATGGATTTTTAACAAGGGTTGCAATGAGACGCTGTTCATCAAATCCTATCACATGTCAATAAGTACAACGGCGTCGCTGCTAATTAATCGTCAAATAAAAGTGTTTATTATCGCGCGGCTCCGTGGTCGGGGGAGATGTGGAAGAAGGGACGTGGGAGTGGGGTGTAGCGACGCCCGGCGCCATCGCTTCTAGAGCGGGCGTCGAGAGCGTCGCGTGTCAGTTTTGTTTTTGTTTTTACGCCTGCTCAGTTATGAGTTTTGAACCAGATTTGACAGACGCAGTGATCCGGAGCGCCGATTGGATGCGAGAACGTGACATTGAATAAAGCCGAGAAAATAAACAATAAACTCCCTCGCGGATATAATTTCTTCAGAGAAACGCCCGCCACCCCTAGTTATTCTATTAAATTTCGTTTAAAAAAATCTACGTAATGTTCTCTGTCAATTTATTCAAAATATTATTAGAATTTTTTTTCTTTATTCATAAAATAACTTTTGTATACAGTTTTTACAGGTTTTGGACTACCACGCTAGGCATATGCCCGTATTGTGTTAATCAATGATAAAATTACTGAATGGCATGAATGAATACCGTATTTTTATACTAATTTCTCAACACGGGTAATATTATTTTGTTGTGGTAACCAAAATTGTGATGTCTTCCATATGTTACTGTAAAAGCCCCTAGTACGGTAAATCTTAAGATTTTCCAGTAAATCCTAAGATTTACCGACTTTTAATGTGACCAATTTGAACAACTTTGACCAATTTATGGGCTTTTACATATACACCATATTCCACATCCAACAATTCAAAAAACTTGCAAATATTATTTTTCTACATTAATTCATATCAAATTCTCTTTTACATGCATTAATTAATTATTTATAGAAACCAACGTGATTTCCTTGCTTGCCCGTGTTATAAAATTAACATTTTCCAAACTTTGTAAACTTTACCTGTTGCAACACAAGCATCGTCTCAGTGAACCTAGAACTTACATTTTGCACTAAATTCTACAAAATTAACAAAGTAAAAGGGGGAGAAAAATTAATGATAGTCATAAATCGTAATTCCCATAAGTGGGTTTGGGAAGATCACTGAATGTAATGGCAATATCAGTAAATTTAAATTATAACAATTGTGGTTACAATAATAAACTTACATATAGTTTGTATATAAAATAGTATTTTTTAAAGTATTTCTACACCTATGAAGGGAACTGACTCGAGTTTGGTTTAGGAGTTAAACATATTATAGGGCTGTTCAAATATAAGTTTAAGTACAAGGATAAAGAAATACCTACTAATAACTTTTTATTGATAATTTTACGTGTGTTCAGTTTTTTCAGGATTTTTACAAACTTTATGATAATAAATTTATTATTTTGTTTACTTCTGGAAGACTATTAAAATATTTAATCCTTTTTTAAATATAATTATTGTTCATTTGTAAGGTAGAAAATAAAGGACTTTTTATTTTTTGTAATGTGTAAAATCTTTTTTAAAATATTTATGGTTAACTCATAATAATTGCCTAATTTGCCTTTAAAATTAAGAAAAATCGACTTTAATAGCCTATATTTTATAATTCGAATCGCAAAAAATAAAGTAGCACACACCCTTTTTTATATATATTTGCTATATACATTTATATTAAAAATATTTTTTTTTGATTTGATTAAGTATTTTGACTTTAAATCCAAATTTTAGATTTGTTTGAAAAATCCACACAATTGTAGCTCTTATGATGAATGGGGTATTTCCACTTTTTTATTATTGCTTTAAAAAATTAAACAAAAAATTACGACGATTACAGCATTTTTATTTCATTTTTATTTTAATGAATAAATTTTCTACAGGAAGTCAAACTTTCCTATTTTTGAATTACCGCTAAAACGATATTTTGGGGCGGGGCTATCGTGTAACGTCATGAGTGTGGACGCTCACTGACAGTGTTTATTTGTGCTGATCCACCTGAGCGACGCTTGTGACGTCACAATCCGATTTGCCAACCACGGGACGTTTTGAATTTGTCAGTTTTAGCCCTTTGACCCAAATGTGTCGACAATATTATAAGATAGTGTGCTGAAATAGATATTTTCGTCGATAATCTATATGGATTCAGAAAAAAATGTTTTGCGATTGCTAAAAAATATGTTGTGCTAATTATATAATGCATCATTTGTGTCTCACGTGTCTCTTGTATCTCTTTTTTTATTATTTTTTATTTTTTATTGAAACATATAACAAGGTTACAATTTTACAACATAATATATATATATACATCCCGCTACAGATTTGGCGTCCTTTCACTTCGCATCCTTTTGGCTACCACTGCTTACGGTAGGTTTTTAAATAAAATTGCGGTGAATGTTCACATGTTTTTAGGTTGACAAAAGAGTGATAGTAAAAGAATTATCCAGAAATTGTGTATATATAGGGATGTATATATATATATATATATATATATATATATATATATCAATATTTCAATCACTCTCCTAATAAAGGAGCTGCTCGTGTCTCTTGTGTCTCTTGTGTTTCTTGTGTATCTTGTGTCTCTTGTGTCTCTTGTGTCTCTTGTGTCTCTTGTGTCTCTTGTGTGTCTTGTGTCTCTTGTGTCTCTTGTGTCTCTTGTGTCTCTTGTGTCTCTTGTGTCTCTTGTGTCTCTTGTGTCTCTTGTGTCTCTTGTGTCTCTTGTGTCTCTTGTGTCTCTTGTGTCTCTTGTGTCTCTTGTGTCTCTTGTGTCTCTTGTTACTCTTGTGTCTCTCGTGTCTCGTGTATCTCTCATGTCTCTTGTATCTCTTGTGTCTCTTGCCTCTATTTGTATTATTTATCAAATGAATCAATTTTTATGTATTTTATAATTTACAATTTTTATTTGTTTTGTTTTTTAATCTTCATTTAGATGTAAGTATGCAAATGTATAATTTGTCTGCTAAGATTTAGACTTAGTTTGTACCTATTTGTATTTTGTGCCTTTTAACTGGGTTGTTCTCATTTATGTGAGAACGTGTGTAAAAACCCAGTATAAATAAATAATAATTAATTACCCACTTATATTAGATGAAAGAAATATAAATAACAAAGTATGGTTATGTAAGTAAGATGATTAATATCATTGAGAAAGTCAAGGGTGCCGATTTAATTTAAGGAGTGTGATAAGATGCAAGATTTGACAAATTTGAACGTCAGCTTCGGGACTAAGGATCGTGTAGAGATCTGGTATCTCCGATATCTCGCATCATCTACCTACCTACCTGTAGTGCCCACCACCCCTGCCCACTACCTGGCTACTAGCTGGTAGCAGTGGCTCCTGGACCCAGAGAAATTAATGTCTCCGAGGCTGATTCCTGTAAACACGTGTTATCACCCATTCCCCATCTTCTGGGAGCCGGCGGCTGCAGCCGCGGCTGAGTCTCGGATTATATAAGTTTTGAGAGTGGGTGTTGCAGTGTAACTATGGCAAGGCTAATTCTCACCTGAAGGAATCATTTTACGATTTACTCTATTTTCTAGTAGTTAAGTACGCTGGCAGAGATTGGAATTTGAATTTCATAACCCTCTGAAGTATTTCCTCGGTCGAAGTTGTAAGACAATCCATAGCTTTTAGTCTGAGCTGACGCAGCTGTATATTTTTTATTATTTTAGCTTCTTCCAATTTTCAATTACTTATTCAATTGTTAGCAAAAAAATTGCCATCCAGTTAAGTATCAAGATCCTATAAAATCGCAAGTAATTTGATTGATATAATATATAATTGTTGTTTCTGATATTATCATTGATGATGCAACAAGTATTACCTAATTAGATTATAGAATGAGATTATAATGAAATCGTCTGCTTCACCTCAAGTACCTCATCCAGACGATTTCAGATATATTAAATTGCATGGGAAAGAAGTGCCCATTTCCTTTAAAACGCAAATAAAATATGATATTTTAGTTCTGACAAGACAACCTTCGGGAAGAGCATAAATATACCAAACAGTGCCGGAGATTATTGTTGTAGTGCCCACGCCTACCTATTTTTAATTATACTCCGTCACAATCATCATCAAAAATACGAATTTAGTTAGTCGGTGTATCTGGTTCAATGAACTCAAATTTTCTTTGAATTTAAGTGTCATTTTAAAAAGTGGAACCGAAGAATCCAGACAAGCGATAACGTGCCTACCTTAGGGAACGTATCCATACTACGTGACCAACTTTTTACAATTTTTACCCCCCCCCCTTCCCGGTGACTAAAAACCAAAGCCCCCCGCCGCTCATTTTTACCAAGCGTGGTATTTTGAAGACCCCCCCTGAACGGGTCACGTAGATATATATAAAAAAATTAACAGAATTTATTTTACTCTTAAACTAATTAATTAACCAACATCCCGTTTGCAAGAGTAGGCAGAGAAGACGGACCGCCAAACAACTCGGTCTTGGCACATACTCCTTGACTCATTCACATTCATACATCGTCTCATACATACTCTTCTATTATTCTGACTCGTCATGACATGGTCCGACACAAGTATCTGATTCACTTGGTCGTGCCTTGCCTTCCTCGGGCTTCCTCGACTTCTTCTACCATTCACATTTGCGTCATATGTCATATACTCCTTTCCTCGTTCATTCGCTCTATATACGTGCCCAAACCATCAGAGCGTCCCTTTCTTAATCTTACTCAGTACGCTTACCTCAATATTCCATTATTTGCGTATCTCAACGTTTCTCACACGATCGTACTTATTTACACTAATTTTCAAAATTAAAACTGATTTTTCAAGAATTCACAAAATCCGAGATTTTTCACGGATCAGCGCATAAGCTCTATTATGTTTTTGAACAAATGGCTAAAAGTGGTCAGTTTTCTTTAACTATTTTAAATGATTTGAATATGCTCAAATTGTCCGACAGAAGAATTTTCACTGACTTGGTATTTTTATATAAAATTCTAGATGATTTAGGTAGTTGATAGTCCGGTATTGCTAGAATTGATAAGCTTCCGGATTCCACTACGTTATACTAGAAGTCAGGATTTATTTCAGTGCAGAAATTCTGGGACTAACTTCCATATGTATTCTTCTTTGCCCAGAATACTTATGGAGGGAAACAATTATACTAAGTCAGTAGACATCTTCAGTTTATGTTTAAACAAATATAAAATATTGTTACTGAGACAGTTCAGTTATGTCCAATGAATGCTTTGTATTTCTTATTATTCATATGTAATGTAAAAGCCCCGAAAAATGGCGTTAATAAATAAATAAATTAATTAATTAATTAACCGTTAATTAATGTGAATGTTGGTGTTGCCGTTGAACGTTAATTATTAAGGTTTTTTTATTTTTAAAAAGTTTTTTTTTTGTATTTGTAGTACTTACTAAAAATATATCACAGTGTGCAATTCACAGGCGGTAGAAGTGAAACCTTCAGAAAACTAAAGTAGACAGGAGTGGGAAGGCTACTAAGCACCGCACAAAGAGGAGACCGATTATACTATCTCATTCTCTCACAGGCTTAATCCTATGGATGTGTTTGTCTCTTTTTAGTTCGCAATTTTTCGTTTTATCGAATTTCAAATCACAACGGTACTAAAGAAGTTTTCACTTCAAAAATGGTTCGATATATATTGTTGGTTTTTTTAGTAAGGGCGTTCTTGAAAATTGTGCTTGTTCCATAGGGGTCCGTGGCTGAAAAAGGTTAAGAAACGCTGATATGGTGTATAGGCAATACAGTTCAGAGATTTTATCCCATATTTTGTAATGTGTGTTTGAGGTACGCAGATTTTATTGCTATTTCGAGTATTGTGAGTGTGGATGTCTTGATTGTAAAGTATCTTGATGTTAGTGTAAGTTGATTGTTGGGTAATTTGTAGGATGGTGCTTGTGATTTACAGCCTTACTAAAAAAAAACCACAGCGCGACCGATTAACTGTGTTATTGCAATAACATAAATAGAGCTCGTATACACTAAAAGACGTTTTATTACCAATAACGTTTCTTACGTTGTCACGCTGTTAAAACGCATTGAAGATGTGACAACGTTGTATATGGTTTTAATTTACTAGGAAACAATGTTGTTTTAATTTTTCTCCGTAAGGGGCATTATTGGCGCGCCTATGCATTAGTTCGTCGGCCCGAGACATGACAAAACAGCTCGGTGTGTTTTATGGCGGGATATCGAAAATTTTGCGATTTTACTTAATAATTTCTATTGTAGTGACGAATTTACTCTTCTGTTTACATAATTGATATATTTACCATGTTATTTGTGTGGTTTACATCAGTTTAATCAAGTTATTGTACAAACGCCGTACTTTCAAAGTTGAACTGTCAGAATATTGTTTTTTATAGGTTACTTAAAAGATAAAATTTTCATTTTAAGATCTTTATTTTAAGAGAATTTCTTAAAAGTGATAATTTTTTATAATATTAAAATCTAATACATGTGTTCGTAAACGTATCAAAAAAATTAACGTCTTTAGAGATGCAAGAAATCTGTTTTAAATTTCGGTATTATTTCTAAGTTATTTTTTTGGCAATAAAAAAAACTTTGAAATTTTTTTTATTGTATACACGATGAAAAAGTGAGGTGATAGTTTCCTTCCAAATTTATTACACAAAAGGACTGTGTTTTTTAAATTTTGATTTTATTTAAATTTCTCTACATTTTGGTCAAAAATGTTGTGGGAGGAAATTTTTTTCCATTTTTTTCCGAGTTTGAATCTTAAAATACGGCAGTTTTTGAAAGCTAAAGTGTATTTCAAATACTAAAATCTAAAAGGTAATTTTATCTAGTTTTCATAAATGGTATTTGTTTTTACGACACCTTCAAAAATAAGAAATATATAGAACATTCAAAATACTATGGAAAAATTACAAATATCGTTCGGACATCAATGGTTAAAACAGAGATAAACTACCCTCTCAGGCCGTGGAAACCATGTGTATTTCTTTCAAAGAACAAATTTTTAATTAGTAATGTCTTCACATCCGCGGCCGTTTGTCAATTGAATAAAATTTTCACTGGATTTTTTAGTAAGGCTGTTAGTGTTTAGGATGGACTGTGTGATTGGGAGAATACCGGAAACTGAATAGATATCTCCGACATGGATGTCCCATGGAAGTCCAAAAGTTCCATGGATATCCAACTTTTTTTTAAATAAAGGTAACCCATTCTCCGCACATCTCTCATTCCTACTGTGATCCTTGGTCCACCCGACCAGGCAATGCAGCATCTTTGTTTATGAATCCGAATCACATCCCCGATCGCGTTCAGCGCTGAATTCATCGTGCCTCTAAGAGAAATGAATGATGGCCATCGTGTTCGGCGATTGTATCTGTTCCCTGAAATATGTTCATCATTTCAGAGTGGCTTTTTTAAAGATGATAAGAAACTGAACAGATTCATTCCAGGAAACGGGAGAAAATTATTACTCTATTTTCGTATCTACGATTTCAGTTGACATCACAGCAAACAGCATGGTTGATGTGTTTCTTTGCATTGATGACAATTGGAATCGTAGATATGAAAATAGAGATGAAAATAGTGATCGCGTAAAGCCAAAAATGTTGACTTTGGTCTCTAATTGGAATCGGGCTGAAAAAGATGTCTTGTATTGTAGGCATTATATTATTTATTCAAATATACGAAAATTTATAAAAATATTTGGGGAGATAGGTGTATATTTTTTTTGTTAAGTATGTACCATTCATATCGATTTTACACATATTATTATTCGAAAAATAGAATAAATTTTAGAATTATATTTTTGAAGTGAAACTTCTATAAGCCCGTTGTGATTATGAATTCGGATGAAACGGAAATAACGCATCACTACTTGCGAAGCATGAAACTCCTATAAAGTCTCCCATTGGTTGACTTATAAAACGGAAATTTCGCCAGGTCTGCGCTCATTGGCCTGCTCACTGTGTTTATGACCTCACTTTTCACAAGGCTCCTCGTTCTTCATAGTTTGAGATTGTTTTGGTAAAGTTTCGCTTCTACCGCGTGAATTTTTCTGGTAGACACAGCTTTTTTGTTCTGTACGCCATTGACCAGATTCTACTAAGAATTCTAGGTTTTATTCTAACTTGAATTTGGTATGATTGATATTTGTTTATAATTTGATATTTGAAATGCTAGGATATAATATTATGCATTATATTAGGTCCTTACATATGAAATTGGCGTTTTGTATGAGAGGAACATAAAGTCGATTTTTTTTAAATGTAATACATTTATTTAATCAAAGTATGTACCATTGCTATCTATGCACTTTTGCCTTCTCATAGGTAGTTCATCCATCCCTTTACTAAGAAAACCATTCGGACGGGAATCAATAAAATGTTTGAAGGCGGTTTGGACTTGTTATCCAAATTTCGAAAAAAATGGTAATCTGTTGGGGCAAGGTCCGGAGAGTACGGTGGATGTCCTAGACATTCCAATTGAAGCTCCTCTAATTTGGTAGCCGTCTGTTGTGCAGTGTGTGGTCTAGCGTTCTAACGCGCGTTTGTTGATTTGCTTCACTCAATTCGTGAGGTACCCATCACCTTTCAAGCTTTTTCGACCTTTTCCCAATTTGCTTCAAGTGGATTAAAACAGTTTTATCACTAACACCGCAGCCTGCAGCTAACTCGGACATGGTTTGCGATGGATCCGCTTCCACAATAGCCTTCAATTCTTCATTATCAATTTTGGTCTCCGGCCGTCCACGGGGCTTGTTCTGCAGGTCGAAATTTCCAGAACGAAAACGTTGGAACCAAAAACGCACTGTGTTTTCTTTTGCGGCACCGTCGCCATACACATCATTAATCCTTCGAGCCGTTTCTGCAGTACTGGTGCCACGATGGAACTCGTAATTGTAAATAACGCGATATTTCAAGTGTTCAATTTTGTAAACTAAGTGACGCAAAAAAAAACCAATAAGGAAAAAACAAATGAATTATAATTTTCAAAATACAAATACATAAGTAAATAGCTGTATAAATTTGAATTTGGAATTCCTAACCAAAGAGAAGATATTTGAGATCAAAGTTGCCAGTACGGCAAAACGCCAATTTCATATGTAAGAACCTAATATTATATTCACCGAATTCAAATTCGTATTTTTGTCGTTGTTCACAAAGACAATAAACTATCTTAAATTTGTATATCGTATTCGTATTTCTATGAGTGACATGCGTTGCAATGCCACTCATAGAAAGAAAGTGTTTGTGTTTTAATTATATCCCTTCCCCACCTTTCATCGCAATCGGATAATTGGTATAGGAAATAATTTCATAACACTAGAGCTCATCTTTATATATAGAAAACTTCGCGGGTGTGCGCACAACAACTCACCTAAGTTTCATAGCAATCGGATGAGCGGTTTAGGAAATAATTTCATAACGCCAGAGCTCACCTTTATATATATATATAAACCTTCGCGGGTATGCGCACAACGAACCACCAAAGTTTCACCGCAATCGGATGAATGGATTAGGAACGCATAAGGGACAAACAAATAAACATTCATTTTTATATGGATTACGTACTAGCTGGTACCCGGCATGCGTTTCTATGCCATGTAATAAATAAATTGTTTCTCCATCCTCTTCCCCTCTGGCATTTCCACTCCTCCTCCTCCATATTCCCTCTCCCCACTTCACTCCCCCCCTTCCCCCGTCCAACAAACTCTTCTCCCGAGTTCTCCTCCCCCCTCCCTGAGTCCCCTCCCTCCCGCGTTCCATAAATTAATTCCCGGTGCATTTGGTTTTCAAACAGCTCGCGTACTACCTAATGCATTTTTTATAAAAATGTCATAATGCCAGAGCTCACCAGACAATAACGAACACAAAAAAAAATTATCCAATTTGGTGCATTAATTAGGAAGTTATGCGCGTGCATACTTTTCGGCAATTCATTTTTATACAAATTTCATAATGCCAGAGCTCACCAGTAGTTTTATACAAACCTTGTCCTGACAATAACGAACATAACAAAAAAAGAAATATCCTATTTGGTGCAGTCGTTCGGAAGTTATGCGCGTACATACATTTCGGCGATTCATTTTTATTTATATAGATAGAAGATAGATAGATAGATAGATAGAAGATAGATAGATTATCCACAAAAATCATTCGTACTTACGTAGGTAAGGTAGTAGGTACTAGATAAATAAGAAAAGTTGTCGCTTCTGATAACAGCTTGTTGATTCCCCCTTTTTTTACATGAGTTCCACACAGGAGGTCATCTTTAGGGATGCTGTGTGGAGGGTTTTTTGAAGAAAGGAAGGAGAGGACAGTTCTGGGAAGGAAGAGGGTTTAAGGGGTGGGTAGGAATATGGGGTTCAGTCGTTCAGTGTGTCCTGGTCATCCGCCTCCAAAACCTATACAAACCTCACCCGTAATCACGGGCACACAGCTAAATCACCAAATGTTGTGAACCACTTGGGGTGACCTATGGCAGAGGTGTTGGTTATCCAATAAAGGTTCTTGGGGCGGCGGTACTCATTCGCCTCACAAATTTGACCGTTTGAAGAGATAAGTAGGTAGGAATCAAAGATAATAGAATATGAAGTAGTCGATGATTTAGAACATTTTAATATGACCATTGCACAAATGAACTACTTGAATGAAAATTTGTCAAATAGATACTGGCCAGTATTTTAGATAAAGTCAATTGATAAAAAAATCAAAAAGTCTCGGCGTGATTCTAGCATCTCATCCTTATGCCCTCTCGATAGTTCAATAATAATAAAACAACGCGGAGAACACTGGCAACACCCAAAGGTACAAAATACAAAACGCCTGAAATATGGAATGCCGTTCAATTAATCACCGGGTACCTGTTTTACAAATATGCATTTATCACTGGCCTTTATATTGGCGGGGGCAGCCCGTGTCCCAGTGAGCCCGGGCCGCGGGGGGGCTGGTGCCCCCAGCCCCTCGCGGGTAGGTACCCCCCCCCCCCCCCTTTGTGTCGGGGGCCCCAGCTCATTTAGGCGGCTGGCAATATTGATATAGGTTCATCTTCCTAATTTATCATCCGTGAATGTCCAAGTTCTTATTTTAAATGTTTGAAATTGAGTGCCAATAAAGTATATGGTGCCCTTTTGTTTTGACGAATTTAAATTGCGTGGGTTATAAATTGATGACTAATTTTGCGTGTTCCAATTTTAAATTAATAAACAATTAGGATTGAGAAATATCTTCATATATCGGAACTCTTTCATTAGATCATACTCTTGGGATTATCGTCAGTGCAGAATATCTATAAAGATTTATTTTTTTTCGATGTGAATCAAAAGATCTCGGGTTTTGATCAACAAGCGAAACAACATTGGATATAACATAAATTAACTAGGATTTTGGTTGACCTTTTTATTATTTTGTAACTTTTTATTAATATTTTGGTTTAGGATAGTGTATGTATGTACCTGTATTCAGATCTAGCACAATCACATCACATTTTATCCAATTTAAGCTACTTTCCTTTGAATATTAATTCTTCACACTGGATTTTTATCCCCTGTTGTAGAACAAATTGCGTAGCTCTATTTTTAATGGGTAAGTAATTGAAATTGAAAAAGATATAAAAAATACTCATGTTATCAAACATTCTAATTTTTGTTTTCTGTGCATTAGTCATTTGTGCTGCTTAAATCTGCTTCAATTATCTCAAGTTGGCTTAAAATTTTAGGGTCGCTTTAAAAATTGGATCTGTTTTATCAAGAAATCAGGCTCGTATTTTCACGGATTTCTCGTGATTTTTCACGGCTCTGGGCTAATAATCAATAAAACCAATATTATTTGTAAAAACAGAATATTAAATATTATAAATTTTATGGAAAAAGTTTTTTTGCCAATTTAATCGTCAGTTTTAAATACCGCCATCTGTGGGTGTAAGGTTAAAGCTCTTGTTGTTCTATTGAACTCGAATTGGTAAAAAGTTAGGTGGTGAAGAACTTGGCTATCAAGAATAAAAGAAAACAATTATATGAATATATCTACAAATAAATGAAAAAAAGTAAAGTGGTTAAACCATAGACATTCATATTATGAATATTCATATGTCCATGGGTTAAACAAAGATTTTTTTCATTTGCAGTTTGCAGTAAGTACTTCAAATCACAAAGTGTTTGCTTTCATCGAAAAAAAAAATGATTGATTACTTATTCGTTTTAAAAAAAATTTAGAACGTAAAATTTTAAAGGATTATAAATGATTTATAATTTAGTTTTTCAGATAACAAACAATGTAAAAGAAAACTTTTTTGCATTGTGCTTATCTTTCCAATTTTATGTATCATTTATGTGTACAATTTTATTTTAGAAATATTTCGAATACCTAATAAACTTCTACTTGGTTATCTTCTATTTATTTCTAATTGGTCGATGATTTATGTAGAAGAATGCTTGTAAGGGGACATGGTGTATTGCATGTTTATGCAAATCGACAGTTTTATTCCAAGATTGTTGGAAATTTGCACACTTGACCTTCAAAACAAGAGCCGTGAGTGCTTGTGATTTCCAAAAACTACCCCACTCCCTTTTCTCACTCTTAGCAGATGTTTGATACTTCGTGGTGAAATTTGGCACATTTGACGTTCAAAAAAATATACTTTCTACCTCTAAACTCTGAGTAAAACAACGGGCAATGTTGAGGACTTCAGCTAGTATTTTACCTATAAAGAAAATAATTTTAATCAAATGGGTTATAACAATAATGGAGATAAATGGCGGACGATTTTTTATGAGTTTATGACACAGTTGTGATTTTCATATGGAGAATGAATTTTCTCTAATTAGTCGCCAATTTTCTTATGTACCGTTGAAATTCTAATATTTTACCACAAGCGTCTGAGAAAAACTGAGGTGAAGTTAGGTGAAGTTTCCAGTTTTTTTTTAAATCCACCGCTTTACGATACGAAATCATTGACCGAGCTGTGAGTGTTACCACTACTAAGATAATTTTATTCCCATGACACAAATGTTCTCGGTACTGAACTGGGGCTAGTATTTACATTTGATTTATGGCTATCATCGACAACTTATAAGTTGTCTAAACCTAAATAGGTATAGCAACTGCCAAATAATAATACAGATTACAAACATACCTGTACGTGCGGCCTAAAGACGAACGGAGCTAAAGGTAATGTACAAAATTCGGAATGAATTTGTTCTAACTTATTGAAAGTGGTGTAAGGCTAGATTTACACTCGTTAGTAAAATTTACGACTTAACATAAATTTTTGACTTGTTACTCCCAGAAGCGCTTACAAATGCATCGGACTTGTGGTAATTAATGCTCACGGAAGCTGTTCGGAAATTCAACATGTGTAAATACTTATGCGACCGTTAAACGTAAATGGCTTCCTGTCAACAACGATCTGCTACTGTCAAATTTACGCGATTTTGTCAATAAAGACGAAAAGGCCCAAATAAGTAATTGAAATAGAATTTGGCTTTAATTAAACAATTATCCATGCGCTTTTGTACCACGGATCTTTCATTTTATCCAAATGATAGCTACCTGACAGCAACCAACTTCAAATTCAAATACGTAATGTTAAAAACAGAAACACTGAAAATAGAAAGGATTGGACCGATAATTGAATAGAAGAATAAAAAACACATAAATTTGTTTAAGACCACTTTTATTTTAAAACACTCTACCGGTTTCAGAAGCACCCTTCCTTCGTCAGGAGAATATTATAACTAAACTATGATACAGAATGTTAGGTTAGGTTAGGTTAGGTTAGGTTAGGTTAGGTTAGGTTATTGCCCCGCAATTACCCCCACCCCTTTGCTCACCCAAACCTGCAATTACCCCCACCCCTTTGCTCACCCAAACCCGCAATTACCCCCACCCCTTTGCTCACCTCCCACTCAAACACCTAACATTCTGTATCATAGTTTAGTTATAATATTCTCCTGACGAAGGAAGGGTGCTTCTGAAACCGGTAGAGTGTTTTAAAATAAAAGTGGTCTTAAACAAATTTATGTGTTTTTTATTGTAAATTATGGCGAGCCACAAAGTTAGTGCTTTTTACCAATATGGAATAGAAGAATGCTCATTTTCAGAAAACTTAAAAAAAGGGTGAATAATTACTAGTTTTATAGGAAAAAATCCTACGAAAACAACTGTCTTTTAATTTTTGACATCTCGAAACGGCGCATTTTGGTACTATTTCTTACGGAAAATCTCTTAGTTTATCAAACTGATTTTATGAGCTGTAACAAAGCTGGAAATTCGCGCGGACGCGTTTAGACCTGTCAAAAAACTTCCGAAAGAACAAGTTGTAACTTGATGTAAGTTAAGTTAAGTGACTTTTTTTTACGTTAGGTAGTTATTATTACAAATTGGAAGCAATATTTTTTTTCTTAATCGTACACCAATTTTAAATTACATTACTTCATAATTTATTAACGGCCTTCAGGTTTTTTCAATTCTTTAAAATTATTCTAAAATGCAATTAAGTCATAATAATTATTTTATATTTTTCAAAATCACTTCTCATGTCACGCTCTTCGTCTGTGGACTGATTTAGAATTTAATAATTTTTAAGCGTGGCAATACTTTTTTTGTATACAACACTCTGTTTCCGTTTTATCAAATCTCTTTTCCGTGTGTATTTCCAAGATGGTGAGTGACAGTTTGTTATTCGGAAAAATCTAATATAATCCTATAAGTTTTTGATAGTAAGAATGTGTAAATATTTTCGCAAAAATATTTAAGATGTGATCCGCCATCGATTTTTATAAATTTATTGTGTTTTGGTGAAAAATTACAAGTTTTGACAGCATGTAATTCCTTGTGTCATTTTCGTGTACGCTAATAAAATTCGCCCTCCGGAGTAGTATTTTGGGCTAATAACACTTTCGACATCTCTTTTAACTATTTTTCGGATAATTTATGTGATCTCTTGCCGTGTTATGTACAAAATTACACTTATTTATATTTTGAGGTTAAGATACAATACTCAGCCGATGTGTCCTGTTTCCCTATTTTATAACCTCTCGGTCTTAACTATGCCGGCAATGTTTCATTTATAAGTGTCGCTAAACATTTATTCAGTGTTTTTACCATATTTGATGACAATTCAGTTGCTTTGGGGAAGTTTCCGCTGAGTTCAACTTTGATTTGATTGTGATTTCTCCTTCCAAACATTGAATATAACCCCTTTGTTACATTACTGGAATCGCTCGGTTTGAATGTTATTATCCCAAATCCGGATTATCATTTTATTGAATTACCGCAATTTCAAGCACTAAAACAATTGCTTGTTTGTCAAAATAAATCTACCTATTCATATAACTTTCTTCGTGAAAACTACTTGTTGACGATTATGGTTGTAGAGTAATTTACTTTATTAGTATATCTGTTATGTTGTTATTGTAGGCACGAGGACCCAAGAAGCACTTGAAGCGTCTACATGCCCCCAAGGCGTGGATGTTGGACAAGCTGGGGGGGGTGTTCGCTCCCCGGCCATCCACCGGCCCCCACAAGCTGAGGGAGTCACTCCCTCTGGTGATCTTCCTAAGGAACAGGTTGAAGTACGCCCTGACCAACAGCGAGGTCACCAAGATCGTTATGCAGCGCCTGATCAAAGTTGACGGCAAGGTCAGAACCGACCCCAACTACCCAGCTGGATTCATGGGTAAGTCTAGAATTCATATTGATGATGACTTACAAAGAAATGTGTTTAAGCATTATAACATAAAATTAAATTGTCATTTCAATGAAAATTCGTTAGAAGTTTGTGTTTACGCATTTAAACTAGAAGGAAATTCGGAATAAATTCGGTGTTTGGGCTAAATTCCTAAAAAATAAAACTAGTTATTTTTATACTAATTTGGGGTCGGGGAATCCGAATCTGAAAGAATTAGGCGGCGGCAAGCAATATTAACTGAGTTACACGACTTTAAAATTTTTTATACACATACAGGAAAATAGCCATTTTGGAAGCATTTTGATTCCTAGAAAATCAAACTAGTTATTTTTATACTAACTATGGGCCGGGGAATCCGAATCTGAAAGAATTAGGCGGCGGCAAGCAATATTAACTGACTTACACGACTTTAAAATTTTCTATACACACACACATGAAAATAATCATTTCGGAAGTATTTTGACACACTTAGTACAAAGATCATAGAAAAACAAGAAATATACAAAAACATGTGCCGGCAGTGTTACCAGCTCTCAAAAATATTTATCCCTATATCAATATGAAAATAGATAACAGCAGAAAAACATACCTTATAAATCGACCAAGTCTTCTTCGTCCGTCGTATCCTTGTCAAACTCGCTTGTCTCGAAGGGTTCCTGTCGGATACGCGGATCATATAAGAGTCCAGCTAAGCGGTAAAAGTAACATGGTTTGTGCCCCTTTATACCGCCTGCTCGCGTCCCTAACCTAACGCTAAGTTTGTGTAACATGGTTTGTGCCCCTTTATACCGCCTGCTCGCGTCACGGCAAAAAAACATCCCTGTTTTCAAGTAGTTTAGCGGCTACGCTAGGTTTGTGTAACATGGTTTGTGCCCCTTTATACCGCCTGCTCGCGTCACGGCAAAAAAACATCCCTGTTTTCGAGTAGTTTAGCGGCTACGCTAGGTTTGTGTAACATGGTTTGTGCCCCTTTATACCGCCTGCTCGCGTCACGGCAAAAAAACATCCCTGTTTTCGAGTAGTTTAGCGGCTACGCTAGGTTTGTGTAACATGGTTTGTGCCCCTTTATACCGCCTGCTCGCGTCACGGCAAAAAAACATCCCTGTTTTCGAGTAGTTTAGCGGCTACGCTAGGTTTGTGTAACATGGTTTGTGCCCCTTTATACCGCCTGCTCGCGTCACGGCAAAAAAACATCCCTGTTTTCAAGTAGTTTAGCAGCTACGCCGGGTTTATGTAACATGATTTGTGATACAAAAGTGAGTAAAATTTATAAAAAATAAGTACTTAAAATATAAACATGTTATTTTACGTTATTAATATTACTGCTTAATGGCAACACTTAATTTTGTGTGGTAAAAACATCTATGTTATCTTGTTTTTCTATGATCTTTGTACTACGTGTGTCAAAATACTTCCGAAATGATTATTTTCATGTGTGTGTGTATAGAAAATTTTAAAGTCGTTTAATTCAGTTAATATTGCTTGCCGCCGCCTAATTCTTTCAGATTCGGATTCCCCGGCCCATAGTTAGTATAAAAATAACTAGTTTGATTTTCTAGGAATCAAAATGCTTCCAAAATTGCTATTTTCCTGTATGTGTATAAAAAATTTTAAAGTCGTGTAATTCAGTTAATATTGCTTGCCGCCGCCTAATTCTTTCAGATTCGGATTCCCCGACCCCAAATTAGTATAAAAATAACTAGTTTTATTTTTTAGGAATTTAGCCCAAACACCGAACTTTAGCCGGAAATTCAGTCATAGTAATAAAAGTATTTGATTATTCCAGATGTTGTCAGCATTGAGAAGACCGGAGAGCTGTTCCGTCTGATCTATGATGTCAAGGGACGTTTCACCGTCCACAGAATCACCCCAGAGGAGGCCAAGGTAATTTTTTACTTAAAAAATGTTCTACATTTGCTACCTCCAAAAGATAAATGTCGAATGAAATGAGGGAACGTACCCATACTACGTGACCTGTTCAAGGAGGGGTCTTCAAAATACCACATGGTACAAATGAGCAGCGGGGGGCTTAGGCTTTTAGTCACCGGGGGGGGGTTAAAAATTGCAAAAAGTTGGTCACGTAGTATGGGTACGTTCCCTAAAGTGAAACAGCAAACGCAGAAAGACTTAAGTTTATGAAGGGCAACTTAATGACAGTACGTTGTCATCTGCCACCTGCTCGCTCGTTTGTTCGTCGAGCAATAGGGGAAATGGGCTTAATTAAAGCGACACTGACGGACGAACATTTCTGCATGTGACAGCTCGTACCATACTGTTGCTGTCACTCTTACTCCCCTGAATACTAAGCGAAAGGTACAATTGAACTTCAGGCTGATAATACCTAAGTAAAATTGTCAAAATCGAGGTTTCCCCATTTTTCTCCTCCAAAACTGAACCCATTTTTAAGAATTTTTTTTACTAACTGCGTCAGAAGAAAATACTCTGTTTATGTTTTGCTTTTTTTTTTAAAATACGTTGTCTACTTTGTATACTGAACATCTGATAGAGTTCAAACCAGTCTAAATCTTTTTGTGGGATCGTTATTAGATAACGGACGTGATCTCCTGTCGGATGTGATTTTTACATATTTAATGTCACATATTTTAGTTTAGATCGTTTTAAACACGAATTCCTACAAGTGCATGATTATTTATTCATTTAATGTATGTTGTACATAGAAAAAGCAAATAAAAATCACACAAATCTGACAGGAGATCACGTCCGTTATCTAATAACTATCCCACAAAAGATGAATCACTCGGCAAGCAATTTTAACAATTTTTCTAACTCCTATGAGAAGCAACTTATCAAAAAACCATAACGTAATGAGACCCTGGTAGATGTTATCTGTATTATGTTAAAAAATATTTGCATTTTTGTCAAAATCTAGAGGAAATTGGGGAATACGTTTGTATGAACAAAACGCCTCCCAGTTTTCTCTTAAGCTCGCAACTGGTATCGCGAGGCACGCATACAGAAACGAGGGGCGTTCGTAATAATATAGCTGTTTCACCCGTACACATTCTTTCAATGGCTATCGTTTCTAATGGGTTCCGTACCATTTTGCTGTAGCTATTTCATTCATTCATAATTGTCTTGGTTTTGTTTTGAGAGCTGCAAAAGATTTCAATGATTTAGATACATTTATTATGTTATATAAAACCCTTGTCAGATGCCAACTTGAATATAATTCTACGTTTTGGTCTCCCACAACATTCATTCAGACAACATTGAAAAGATTCAACGGAAGTTTCTAAGGTTTATAAACTATAAATTGCATATTCCTATACTATACAATGATTACAATTATCTCCTGGATAAAACGTCTCTATTGAAACTTTCAGAAAGAAGAATAAGCACAGATTTAATACTATTACATAAAATACTGCATTACAAAATTGACTGTTCTGAATTACTTCAATTTATCAATATCCACGTTCCCCAAAAATCATGTCGACATTTATTACCCTTCTACTTCAATAACACCAGGACACTAGCTTATCAAAATTCTCCGTTTCCGAGACTTCACAGTCTCTGAAATAAATATTCTAATCTAGGTGATATATTTCATCTTAAAACTATTCAGTATAAACGTTGTATATTCTATCACTTTTATTCTTTTAGGCACAAATAGATTTACGTAATTTCTTCACTTTTTGTTTATATTGAATATGAGACTTCTTATCATTTTTACATAATATGTATTTTTATTTTATTATTTGTTTTGTTGTTACATTATTTTGTGTATTTTCTTTTCTCATTATATTTTCTTCATTGTTTGTTACTCAACTTATAAATTATAATGTAAAAGCCCATCAGGGCGTGTAATAAATAAATAAAATAATTCTTTTCTCATGCGCTTTCCATCTGGAAACAGGAATGTGCTATATTTTTTGTTCGATTAGCACGAACTTAATGCGTCTTTGCATTCATGTCAAAGGTAAGAGTTAATGATTTCAAAAAGTTTTTTTCTGGCGCTTTCGGTTGAATGGCTTAAGCTGCATTGATTTGCGCATCCAAATTTTGAAATAGAGCATTAACCTGTTGATTGCCCGAGGAACAACACGGAAATTTCACGACCTTCAATTTGAATTGAATGTTTTGTGGATTAATTTTTACCTATCATATATTTTATTGACCGAAACACATTCCTAGAACGATAAACTATGTACCAAAACAACATTATTTGCGGTAATTACGTAAATTGATTGGTTTTACGATGTTTTAGTCTAGGAACACGCATTAAAAAAACAGCGCTATATAAGTTGTCCAAATTTATTATTATTATAAAATGTGATGCTGCACCCGGCGGCAGAAATGACATTTCTTGTCCACAGATAAAAATTATTTTAAAATATTCTGGGGTTACAAGGTGAATGAAATCTTTACCCATCCCATGGGGAATGTTGGCGCAAGCTATTCTGACACTGTCCTTTACAAATTTTGTACATAGAAGGGTCAAAATCGTAGAAAAGACGTATTTTTTCCCCGCGCATGCGCACAAACTGCTCACATCCCCGCTCTACGGCAAATTAAATATAAATTATTTCGAGTGACTAGACGCATTGCGGGTTTCGCTATGGTAAAGGACGATAATAGAGCAAGCGTTTCTGACCTTGTTCTTTATACATAAGGGTCAAAATTGCATTTCAAAGTGCCGCGGCCACCGGCTGACAAACAGCAAACCAGAGGTTTAAACTGCTTGCATGCATTTAATTCAACTCAATACCGCGAATGAATCATGTCCCCTAAAGAAGCAAACTAGTCCATATATATCCCTAATTCTATTATCAATAATCCTTTGGCAATATTTCTATTGTAAAAGAGGAACACAAAACTAACTGCATTTTAATTGATTTATCTTTAGTGACGAAATTGCAAGATATTTTTTTGTCCCTCCTGAACATTTTGACAAAAGTTTCTTCCGCAGTATTGGACTTTTGATGTGATGTAATTTATGCCTGTGCATTTTTTAACGATTTGAGTATAAACTAAGCTGGCTTACCTTTCCTCACTGATCCAGCATTCATTAAATAAGTTTGTATTAGAATGCGTACAATTTCAACAATTTCGGTGTTTGCATAATAAATTGCATTTACTAATTATATGAACATGCTACTGTATAGTACTTATGGAACGAAATTATCATAAAGCAACTTGTCGATTTATTTATACTCATATCTGTATAAGTCACATGTAGCCTCAATTCAAGATGAGCCTGTAAGTAGTGATTTCTCATTCAAAAAAGCATTTGCAGAGTGAATTGGAGATTTTGGTGATGTTTTACAATTAGACCATTTTGAGTGCTGATAAATCGGTGTTTACCTACACAATTCATTCCCATTAATGGGATAAAATTGGCACCATTCTTTGGCATTTCAGGATGACTTGTGCGGTGTTGTGACGGATTCACAGTAATTGTGATTCTTGTGATTGTTCAACAGCAATGCAGTGTTTAATGTTTATGTTGTTTGCAGTACAAGCTGTGCAAGGTGAAGAAGCTGCAGACTGGGCCCAAGAATGTGCCCTTCCTGACCACCCACGACGGCCGCACCATCCGCTACCCCGACCCCCTCATCAAGGTGCACGACACCATCCGCCTAGACATCGCCACCTCCAAGATCATGGACTTCATCAAGTTCGACACAGGAAACTTGTGCATGATCACCGGAGGGCGTAATTTAGGGCGTGTTGGCATCATCGTGTCCCGGGAACGCCATCCCGGATCCTTCGACATTGTCCACGTTAAGGATTCACAAGACCACACATTCGCCACCAGGTAAACATCCTTCTGTCTTACTTTTTATTAAAACATACTAATGTACTTTAGGTTATTTGTTGCATTATAGATTGCTTGGTTATTATCCAGTAGTCAGCTGGTCTCGCAACTCGTGCAATCTATTTTTGTAATTTTACCTATTACAGTTAACTTTGAGTCAGATGTGATGTTCGTAAATGAGATGAATAAAATAAATTTGGCTATGTTCACTAAATTAGAATGTAGTAACCATTTGAAACAGTGAATTATTTCTATCCATGCCATGGCAGTGGTTTAGTTTAGTTATTTCAGTAAGTGAACTGTCATAATTCTAAACAGGTCCATAATTTTAAATTACCTTGAAAGTATAATAATGTAATCATCGAATGTCTATAGTGAGAGTTGGCCTATTCCAACTCTCACTTGCGTGTAAACACTAATACTTGATTTGTGTTTCGATTGCTGTACTGCGCTTGAACAATGCTGATCGATAACTTGTGAACACAAGTTAATAAAAATTACAGATTCTAGCATTTCTTGAAGAAATTGGAGCTCCTCATCCTTATGATAATAAAAATATTATCAGTTAGGACTAGTCCTGGGTCGATCGATCGTTTTACACGACCCGGGTCGCTCACAGACTGGCTTTTGACTGGCGTCATGAGCGGGTCGCGAAGACCCGCTTTTTTCGCGACACAAAATACGAAACTCGATTACTCATCACCCAGTTACTTTCTACGGGCGCGCCGCGCGGTAGACGCTCGCCGCCCAGACCGGTCAAGACATACGCGACACGAAACCCAGGTTATAATTGTGTGAACGTTCTCTCACAGCTCACATCTGTAACTAGTAATGTCATGTCCCAGAAATAATTTTTAAAAAAGACATGCTTCAGGGGTTAAAAAAACAATGTTTTATCATGTTTTGAAGGATATAAAAACCTTGTAAAAAACGTGTTCTGAAGCTTTTATTGAGAATTTAACCTCTGGGAGGCCGCTTGTCACCCGGTGGCCGCGGCATCTGCGCATGCGCGAGAAAATAATTCAAATATTTGAATAATATTTCCGACAAAAAACTTTTGGTCTACGATTTTGGCCCTTCTATGTACACAATTTGTATGAAGAACAGTGTCAGAATCGCTTGCGCTGTCATTACTCTCGGAGACGCTACAAGTTTCATTCACCTTGTCACCCTGGAATATTTTTAAAACGATTTCTTTGACAATCGGCTGTCAGAATTTGCCGCGAATTTAACGGTCGCAATTAATGCGTGTATCGCGAATAAAACGATCATAAAACCTATTAATTTACGTAATAAATGCAAGTAATGTGGTTTTCGTAGATAGTTTATTGTGATGTGAACGTGTTTCAGTTAATAAAATATACAATAGCTCAAAATTTATCAACAAAACATTCAATTCAAAGTGGTGGTTTTTTAGTGTTTTTTTTTGCGAAGTTCCGCGAATTTCCGCTAAATGTCATGGCCTTTGACTCGTTGTAAATTAGCTGTAATGCTTTATTATAATTTCTTTTTATTAAGGTCAGACATTTTACACTTTTACCAGTTTATAGTTTCTATTACAATGCACAATTACATTCACACCCACACGAAAAATTAAAAGTTTTTATGAAAACAGCACTTAGCACTTTGATTAAGAATACCAAGATACGCTTTTATTAAAAACGTCTCCGTGTCTAGTTGAATATTCAAAAATCGAATTTACTAAACAATCCCGCTATGACGTGACACACGGGCAGGAAGCAGGATACTGTTACGTCACGCACGTGTGTGCGTTGATCGGCAATCGGCGAGACTGAGTGTGTCGCAGTTGCAGTTCGAGAGTTCAGGGAGCTGACACATCTCGCCACTCGCCACATGGGCACCCGGCGATCGGTCCGTGAGTCACGGGGTGCAGGAATGTGTCATAGTTGGTAGGTTGCGGGAGTGTGTCGCGGTTCACGGGTCCCGGAAGACCCGGGTGCCGACGAATAAATAACCCACTTAGCACTCTTTGGTGGCTCGTTATCTCGAAGTAAAAAAATAGTGAACCAAAAGTGTTACTAGTCCCAGTGGGAGATTGTGTGTGACATTATAGTTCTAGTATCTTCTGTCTTTTTCGTTTTCAAATAAGACTTGTGAGAAGGAAGAGGATGAATGTCGATGACGTCATTACGAGCAATTGCTGGGGCTGGTTTATTATCTGCTTGTGAGAAGCATTGTAATTTTAATAGTTTCAATCTACCATCTGCTCTTATTATTTCACAAAGAATAATGAATCTTGCTTGAAAATTAGTTGTTTCCAAATATTATTAGGACATTTATTATTTTAAATTTGTTGCTAACTGTAATTGTTGTTGTTTCCCAGAATGAACAACGTGTTCATCATTGGCAAGAGGAAGAAGGCGTACGTGTCTCTGCCCCGCGGCAAGGGAGTGAAGCTGTCCGTGGCTGAAGAGCGCGACAAGAGGCTGGCCGCCAAGAGCTCCGCCTAATTATGCTAAAACTTTATTTACATGAATAAAAAAAAAATAATAAATCTCAAGCTTTTTTTTTTCATTGATCATTTATTTACATAATGTAGTATTTGCTTTATTGATATAATGTACCAAGACAACAAGACCTTTCTCATCATTTATAGCTCAACCAGTTGAGAATAAGGTGTAAACTGGATGGTGATGTCAGTGCTATGATGTATCAAGGTGCGATGTGTATCATCCGTTATTGACGAATTGTTAACAAAAAACCAAACCGTCATAAGCACCTTTGCCTTTGTACTAGAAGCCTAGAACATACAGCTCAATCGTCGTAATAAGTATTACATGTAAGGATCAGGGGCGTAGCTACCGCCTCATCAATGATACAGGGCCCCCGGGCTACTGAGGCCTTTTGTTTCTTTTGTGAGAAATCTTTATCCTTCATTTGGGCCCCCCAACTAATTTTGATACAGGGCCCCTCCAAGGCACGCTACTCCACTGGTAAGGATCGTCCATGCAACAAATTACGCCGTGCTTGTGTCTGGACCTGTCAATAGTGTGCTAGTTGAATAGGATATCCTGCTTGGAAAAAGATATCACCTGGTCTGTTCATATGACCCTGACAATTTTCAGTGTCCTAAGAGCATACTGGCAATGTAAAATACATGTGTCATTATTTTTAAAGTGTAATGGAGGGTGAGAAGCACTGGACTGATGTGTAATGTTAATCTGGAATACTGCATGTTTTTTTACTAACTCCACACAGGAGTCCCTGAGGAAAATAATTTCTCTCGGGGTCTATGTTATCTGAGATGCTGTTTGGGAGTCTTTTTGAGGAGAGGAAGGAATAAGAATGAACATTGGTCTTGGAAGAGACCCATGTTGTAGGATGGAGGAAACACCGGGGCCGGCAAATCATTCCGCAGTCGAGCTGTTGAACACAAGAATGAAGCACGCATGCTAAGAATTTTATAGACGGCGAGTAAGGATTGTTGATAAAGTAAAAAAATACAAGTGTGCAGTTCACACGCGATAGGAGTGAAACCTAAAAAAGGTAAAGAGTGCGGAGACTACGTTGCACTGCACAAAGAGGAAACTGAATTATTCTCTCGCAGGCTAAATCCTGTAAATGTACGTGTTTCTCTTTTTTTAGTGTCGTTTTTTCATTTCTTTGAGTTTCAAATCACAACAGTGCTAAAGAAGTTTTCATTCCGAAAACGGAATATGTATGTACGAGAAGGACTTTGCATCCCAATCCAAATATGTACTGAACATTATGTCCAGACGTTTATTCAAAAATGGCGTTGCATACAAATGGTTATTTTTAAGATTATATGATTTTTTTAAAAAAGAAAAAACATTCCCGCGTTACGAATAACCTGACAATATTTGAAAATCTTCTACTACCACTTAGGGATGGACATTCAAAAAATACATCGATGTTTTTTCCGATGTAATGCATCGATGTTAATAAGATGTATACATCGATGTTAATAAGATGTATACATCGATGTTAATAAGATGTATACATCGATGTTTCCAATAAATCCATGTATTTCGAGGAGGGGGGGGGGGTTGTCGGAACTTTGAAACAATGTAAGCAGTCAAATTATTCGAATAATCACATTTATGCAACTAATACATACTCGCCTGTTGTGTAACACTAGTCCGTGAAATGGCTCCAAAACAATGAAAATGGCCTTAACCCCTCAATACCAGAGTGCTTCCTTAGGAACATTAAGGAAAAAATTAATATCTCTTGCTTTTATGAAACAAACAGCCCCGTATTTTGCGTATCGCTTGTTGGAATTTAACAAATCGCGTACTGGCAACACTGGGATTGGTTTATTTATATGTAATAAAAAATTTCAATGAATAAAGAGCTAAAAAAAAGTTTGCTTATTCGATGCATCGAATAAAAAACATCGATATATATTCGATGTTGAAGTATAAACAATACATCGCTTTAATACGATGCATCGTTACAATACATCGAGTGTTTAAAATACATCGATGTATATCATCCATCCCTACTACCACTGCAGTCACCGGTAAATGTTGCTTGAATCAATAAAGTTATTAATATTGGTTCCATTCTTGTATAACTGTTTGGACAGAATGTTTTATTGCTACAAAGGTATGCAAAGTCCTGTCTCGGACAAATAATATTAGCTTTTTTAACATTCATTCACTCAGCCTCCTTCGTTGAGGGGCAGAGCTCCCGACTAGTGATCCAGACGTCGCGGGTTCATAACCCGGCATGCGCATGTAATTTTTTTTAATTGTGTTTTCACAATTCAATCATTTAATTAACATTTATTTGCGGCGCGTTCCAGAGTGAAAGATACTCTTAGCATTGCCCCGGTGTAAGACCGCTATAAATGGCTTTAGCCATGTTTGACTAGATCTGAATAGCCAGGTACTTTCCCAACTTCCTCTTCCCCATCTCCTTGCCCTCCCCACTTAACATTCACCCTTAATATGTACCCCAATTGGGGATGCCATAGTCTTCCTGACTCCAGACGGGAGCAGTTGAGATTCTTGTGAGGTATTCGCATTAAAAAAATGTGTGTTTTTGCAGTACATATAGGATTAAATTGGTGTTTGCATGCAGGCCCGTGCAAAACCAACTGCCACTCCCCGTACTTATGTTAATTATTTTTCATTCTACACGGAGAAGTCCCTTCGAGTCAAACCCGGTGTCATTTAGCATCAAATTTTTTTACTTCAGCTTTTGGTTTACTTGAGTGAAATTATTTGAATGTGAGTTTACAAGGCTGTAACGAAACAATTATTTACTAATGACCTGCACAGTCAAGTCAACACTTTCATCAAGAAGCTTGGTATTTGAATTATTCACCTTGAAAAACGCAGATGTGAGGCATTTACTTTAACTTGTTAAATATGAACATATACTTGTTAAATCTACATTCTGTTTAAAGCGGTTCGTCTGATTAACAATCCAGTGTTTGAAGAGCGATTGCCATTTAATTGAGCCTGTTCTAAGGAGCTTGCAGCATTGATCATCAGTGCACATGCGTTAAACTCCTCGAGCGTAACGCCTTGAGAATGGGTCGTTTCTTTGTCTCATTGTTGTTTAAATTGGCTTGTATGTGGAACGAGCTACCGGCATTTGATTTCTTCCTTGATATAATAATCTGAGCCTCTTCAAGACCCACATTAATAAATTCCTCCCTTCAGACCTACCTTAACCCGCCTCAAACGCTACCCAACCAGGTGGCGACATAGTTCCCTTGTCTTAGCAAGCTCTTATGAGGTGTCTCATAAAAATTAAAAAACTTGTACTTAATTATTTTTTTATTTATTTTTATTTTAACTTTATGAGTAAAACCTCAATTATAATATTTAATTAAATGAAGACAATATAAGCGAAACTTAATCGAAAATCTGAAAACAGAAAAAGATGTTGTCACCTCTGGGACAAGAGCAAGAGGTCCTGGGTTCATGTCCCAGAGGTGTCAATATCTTTTTCTGATTTTTCTGTTTCCAGATTTTTGATTGAGTTTCGCTTATAGGTATTGTCTTCATTTAATTAAATATTATAATTTGAGGTTTTACTCATAAAGTTAAAATAAAAAATTAAAAAATATTCATCCTAGACTTGCAAAAAAGTCAATAGATGTCGCATATTAAAATAAAATGGATAAAGATTTATCCAGACACTATCTAGAGAGCATTTAGTTCGGGTTTGAATCTTGCAATCATACATAAAGATAGTAGCCAACAATATATGCGTTAAGAAAATGAAGATATTATGTTGTCAAAAATACGAACTTATAAAATCCTGTAATTGGTCGCATATTGAATAGCACGAAAACCATAGAATAAACAACACAAGAAGTGCCTTTTGAGCCTGTTTCGTGATCCAAATGTTGAACAATTTGGGCCGTTATTTGCGTACATAACTTGGTTTTTGAATTTCAAATGGGATGGAGGTCTAAGATGTCAGGCAAATGTAAGTGAGACAGAATGCTGGGCAACCGCCCAATTGGAACCTTTTTTTTCCATTTATATTTGTGTGGAAGGAATTCTTAGTATAAACGTAATTTAATAATGTTATTATTAAGTTCTGCAAGTATTTTAGTTTACAATGAAAATTAAAATATAAATAAATAAAAATTCAAATTGGGTGGAGGTAAATATAATCCTATAATTAAGTCGTCTCAAAGTGGCCTAACCACAGCAGAAACAGCTGTCAAAATAATAAAAAAAACTGAATTACTTGCAGAATTTAATAATAACAAATTTAAAAACTTGAATAGAGTTCTAGGTATTAAACACAAAAACAAATAATAAATGAATTCTAGTGTCGTATTATTTATTCTACGATGAAAATGCATTTACGTAAATTGAAAATTCAGTTACTGGAATATTTTCCAGACGATAATGATGAAAAGATGTGTTTGAGTGCTTTTGATGAAATTTTTTAAGGTGAAAATTTCTTTAGCACCGTTGTGACTTGAAACTTGATGAAACAAAAAAGCGACACCAAAAGAGACAATCACATAGATCTACAAATGTATGTGATTGTCTCGCGTCCTGCGAGAGAATGAGATAGAATAATCGGTCTCCTCTTTGTGCGGTGCTTTGTAGCCTCCCACTCTGTCTACTTTAGTTTTCTGAAGGTTTCACTGCTACGTGTGAATTGCACACTCTGATTATTTTTTAACCTTATATCTGCACAGGAAGCCCTGCAGAGAAAAAAATCCCTTAGGACCTCTTTCGGGATGCTGTGTAGGGGTCTTTTCTGGGTAAGGAAATTCTGGGAAGGAAAAAGGTAATAGCGGTGGGTAAGAATCTGGGGGTCAATGTGGTCAGCCGAACGATCCTCTATCTTTTGTGAGATTGAGATAGAGATCTCTTGTCAGATTCGTGTGATTTTCTATGGCTATTAAATGAATAAAAAATAATCATGCATACTTGCAGGAATTAGTGTTTAAAACGACCTAAACTAAAATATGTGACAACTCACAGCTGAAATTCTGACATTGGCCCATAGAAAAATCAAATAACAGCCAAAGAAAATCACACGAATCTGACAGGAGATCTATCTCGATCTCACAAAAGATAGAGAATCACTCGGCAGGAGTGACAAACGTGTGCGGTGCAAGGTGATGGGTCGAGAGAGTCCAGCGAGTCAGTCATCCTGGAGAGGTCAAAGGGTCTCCCTTAAACCATTTGTCCCGATCTAAAACACCACGCAGTAGGTGAGCAAAAGCATCTGCCACCAAGACCCACACAAACCTTACCCCATGAACTTGGGCACCCCTGCTAAGTCACCAAACGCGGCGAACCACTTCGGATGACCTATGGAGGTGTTAAGTATCTAATAAATGGTTTCCGGGGCTACGGTACCCATACCCTTCTCCCAATGTTGTTGCAGCTTCCAAATTATCGCCTGACACTCCACAACTAGAATTTTTGACTAAAGATTTACATAAGTTTGGTAGATTAGTAACGGGTGCTATGAAAACATTGATCCGATTTGCCGCTTCTTGTGCGAAAAGGGCTTCTCATCTGTGATGACTTTAAAAAGTAAATACATTAAACGTCATATGTATTATCGCTTGAAAATAATTTAATTATATGTGTTTCAAATGACAGTTCACATGTAGAAAACATTAAGTGAAAAAGAAACTCAACCGCCGCATTGATTTATTAATTAACACTTCTATGTAATAGTTTATTTGGAAATAGGTTTATGGAACACTTGATTATAACTTATAATTTATTATTTAACTCGCAAATACCCGACATGCGTTGCAATGCCACTCATGGACAGAAATTGTTTTTCCCTGCTAGACCCCCAGTCCCAGTACACTGCTGCACAATAAGAAGTAGTTTTGGGTTCCTGTTACCTTATATATAAAAATGAATCGCTAAATGTGTTGCTAAGCGCAAATCTCGAGAGCAGCTGAACCGATTTCCCTAATTCTTTTTTTAGAATATTCCTTGAAGTACGAGGATGGTTGTTACGGAGAGAAAAATTAAGAAAATTGGATAATTTCAGAAAACCTATTACTAACCTAAACGACTATCGCACGTTTGACAGTTTGCGTGTTTGAGAATGACGAGAATGACATCTTAAATCAGGATTCTATTTTTAGACACTCAGGGAGAAACAATTTCTTTATTAAATGGCATAGCAACGCATGCTGGGACCAGCTAGTTATATATACAAGTTCCTGTTATTATATATATAAGTTCCTGTTATTATATATACAACTAGCTGGGTTACCCGGCTTACCCGGCTGGGTTACCCGGGGCAACATTCGAGAGTATTCTGGAATGTTTCACTTTGATGTTCCCGATTCCCTATTTCCGAACAATCTACAATTTTCCAGAATGTTTCGAGATGTTCTGGAACGTTGTGGAATTCTCTCAAATACTCTGGCTGGGGTGCCCGTCTTCGCTCAGGGAGTTGATGTGTGAATGAATTGACATTCGAATCCACGACGGATCTTACTTTATATACCCCATACGGATAGCCCCATACAAAAAAGACTTCAAATGTTCCAGAATAATGTTCCAGATCATTCCACAACATTCAGGAGTTTTCTAGAATGTTCCTCAATGATCTGTAATGTTTCATCATATTCCCGAACATTCCACAACATTCCAGAATGTTCCAGGATATTCTGGAATGTGGTGGAATGCTCAACAATAACCTGGAATGTTCGAACTGTTCTAAAAATTTCAAGGGGGCCAAACTTCAAGCCCTTATATCTTTAAAATTACGCCCTTCAGGTAAAAACGGGAACTTTCTTCATGAATGGGGGATAGAGGGCTACTACACAATATAACTTCTCAACCTTACTACACAATGAATCTTCTAGACTCATCGCCAATTATTTCTGAAAGCTTCTAGTACTTTTTCCATCCACAATTTTCTAAAGCATTTGTGAACCATCAGATCTTTCTAGACTCACCGACATTCTACGCCACACCTTTCAGAACTTTCTACAGCTTTATCGAACCTTCTAGAACTTTCCACAACCTTCTAGACTCACCTACTTACTCCGCCACTCGTTCTAGTACTTTGTACAGCTTTATCGAACCTTCTAGAACTTCCTACAGCTTTGTGGAATCTTCTAGAATTTTCCGGAACCTTCTAGACACACTCCTCCACTCCTTTCAGAACTTTCTACGGCTTATGGAACCTTCTAGAATTTCCTACAGCTTTGTCGGACCTTCTAGAACTCTGCAAAACCTTTTAGACCCACCGACTATTCCGCCACTCCTTTCAGAACTTTGAACAGCTTTATCGAACCTTCTTGAACTTCCGGAATCTTCTAGACTCACAGCCTATTATTTTTGAAAGCTTCTAGAACTTTCTCCTTCCACAATTTTCTAAAGCATTCGTGAACCATCAGAACCTTCTAGACTCACTGACATACTCGAATACTGACTATCGAACTTTCTAGAACTTCCTACTTTATGGAACCTTTTAGAATTTTCCGGGGCCTTCTAGACACACCGACACACTCCTCCACTCCTATCAGAACTTTCTACAGCTTTACGGAACCTTCTAGAACTTTCTACAGTTTTATCGAACCTTCTAGAACTTTCCGGAAACTTCTAAACTCACCGGCATGTTCCACCATTCCTTTCAGAACTTTGTACAGCTTTATCGAACCTTCTTGAACTTTCTTGAACCTTCTAGACTCGCTGACATACTCCTCCACTTCTTCCAGAACATTCCAGAGTTTCATCGAATTTTCTAGAAGTTTCCGGAATCTTCTAGACTCTTCTTGAAATTTCTGGAGTCTTCTTAGAACTTTCAGCCCTTATATCTTTAAAAGAAAGCCCTCTAGGTAAAAACGAATACCCTTATTCCCTAGGAGGGATGGAGATCTACCATACCATATAACTCTCTTGATCGTACTGGCACTCGTTTCTGAGATTTTGCGTTCCGCACGTTTTTTTAGACTTTCTTTTATAATATATATTGATATTGATTATAATCATGATTTTTTTTACCCTTTTATTATTTTTTTTTATATACTCATAATAATATATATGTACCTGTAGTTTGTTGGAACATACATATTTTTTGTTATTTACTATGGTACAATCTCACTAATGTGGCACTTCAATAGACCGATACGTCCAATAATCCGGCACCCTCCGCCCGCGCCTCCCTCGCCCCTCTTCTCCTATGCGCTCCATCGCCGCGTCTTCGTCTAGCAGTATTATCTCAAAACTTATCTCATGTGCACATGGGTAGGTATTTACCTGTTGTTTTGAAGTGTGAATAGTGTCTATATTCTCTTTATGAAATGCTTTATTTTATTTATTATGATTTCTCTATAATCCAGTAATCCGAACATTCCATTAATCCGGCACCTTCTGGTTTTTAATAGTGCCGGATTAGTGAGATTGTACTGTATGTATATTTTTTTATTTTAATAAAGTTTAAAACATATTCCAGAGAACTCTAATAAATGTTATACAAATGTATGTATAAATAAATAAATTCATACATACTTTTTTACGTACCTACCTTAAGCTTCGCTTATTTGGGACCAAGTGTTTGGACCTGATATGTTTGAATTAAGCAGAATCGACTGTATTATACATAGTTTTAGTTTACATGATCCCCATGTTGAGAGATGATGCCGTAGATTAACAAGAATGAGTTTGAACATAATGGCACAAGTTCTGCCTGCACACGCGCTTACGGCGTGTTTGCAAGGACAAAGTAATACCTCGCCTGGATGGACGCAAATTAATGAAACCCACCTAAGACGAAGCAGTAAGTTCCCCCGTATTGTTTTGGAAGTGTTTATATGATTACCGCATACAAAGTGAATCCAACAGAAGTGTTTTTTGAGTGTATCGGTGTGCCCGAAATAAGTTAAAATTTTCTTTACTTCTGATGAAATTGATCAATTATTATCTAACTGGATGGTAGCCAGAGCTGCAACACATTGCTATTAGAGAATTTGCTATTTCATGTTATTATTTTCAACAGAGGACAAAGTGAATTCAGCACTTCGACGAAGTGTAATCAGCATGATGCAAACTTTAATAAAACTCAATAAAAACAAAGTTTTTTTTTTAATTATAATACATCTATTTTCAAATTTACACCTAGTTGCGTCATCTTTTGGACCGGCTTGTAAGGGTTAACCGAGATCTCGGTCTCGGTCTCGGCATCCTCGTCTCGAGACCGTTGTAAGTAGGTACGGTATAGGATAATGGGATTCAAATCTACCGCGCGTGTCCACATTCGTCACTTGGTGTCAGTGCGTAAGAGAGCTGTCGATTGTGATTGGTCGGCTGGCAGCGAGGCCTACTAGTATAGCCAGTGAACAGCTCTTTAGCAGAGCTGGTCAATTATACGACATGAGGTGACACTCTTTGAAGGGTGAAAGTGCAGAAAAATTGCTTTTTATGTGCTACAACATCATGTTGTTCAATTTTGATTATTAAAACTATACAAATTATCATTACGTTCTTAAATAGACTATACTATGCAAAAATAGTGCATTTCCATTTTTTTCTCAATTTATCTATTCTCGGTCTCGGGTCTCGGCCGAGATTTTAATTTATTCTCGGTCTCGGGTCTCGGCCGAGATTTTAATTTATTCTCGGTCTCGGCCGAGAACGAAAAACCTGTCTCGGTCGACCCTTACCGGCTAGTAGCCGATTTCAAAGACATTTTTTCCTGATGCTCCAGTTTGTGATAACTTTGAGGTTGTCTCAAACTCTTATAATTTGGGAGACGGGTATGGGAACCACCTCCCCGGGAGCCATTTATTGGATAACCAACATCTCTTTCATAGCTCACCTAAGTGGTTCGCTACGTTTGGTGACTTAGCAGGGGTGCCCGGGTTCACAGTTACGGGGTTAGGTTTGTCCGGGTCTTGGCGGCGTCTGCCCACCAACTGCATGGCAGGCCGGATCGGGAGAGGATGGTTGGGGGAGTCCCTTTGACTTCTACAGCCGGACTCTCGGAATATCGCCTTGCACCGCAGTGGGAGGGATGGATTCGTAGTCACTCCTAATCCCTACCCACCCCTAATACCCTTCTCCTTCCCAGAACTTCCTCTCCTTCCTTTCCTAAAAAGACCCTCCACACAGCAGCCCCAAATATGACTTAGGCGTGGAGCTAATGTAAAAAAAACTCTTAATAAAAACTCCAGATTCAACAAAACACTTTGGAGTTTATTGTGACAGATTGGCAATGGAGTGTGACCAGGGCCGGATTAAGCATGTCGGGGCCCCTAGGCAATGCACGTCTCGGGGCCCCTACCTACACACTTTTCTAACTTTCAAAAATATTTTTTTCTACCACAACGTATATATATCTATAATTAATCTGCTTTTTTTTTACATTTTTTTTATTTTTTATATGAACACCGCACAAGAGACTATGGTATCCCCAATTGGGGTATGTTTTGTCTGAAGGTAGTGATGATGGGAAGGAGATAGCCAAACACGGCTAAAGCCATTTCAAGCAACGTTTCAATTCTGAATGGTGGTCTTACACCAGGGCGATACTGAGAGTATCTTCCACTCTGAAACGTGCCGCCAAAATACTACATATTATTTTAAATGAGTAAATTGTGAATAACACAAATCAATCAAATAAAATTTATTTGCCACGCCGGGATTCAATCCCGCGACCTTCGAATTGCGAGTCAAGAGCCTTACCGCTGGATTAAGTCGACCGGCTACGAAGTAATGCCATCATCCCATTCAATTAAAAAAATAAAACGAATACAATACATTAATTCTTTATTACATTTAAAAAGATACAGACATAGAAACAAAAATATATTTAAAAAAAAAAACAGTACAATGAGCGGTCTTATCACTCTTGTGATCTCTTCCAGAAAACCTTGGTATGGAGAGAAGCTTGTATAACATTTATATTTTAAACACATAATTAGAAACAAAAAGCACAAAAAACGGAAACAAAATAAATACCAATAAAAACCACACTCGGCGCGTACCTGGTACTAAGTAATGCTGCTTAACGAATAAAACGAAAGTAAAGTAAAATACAACAATGATACGTTTTTAGATTTTCACGGCCAAAAGTATTTTTGTTATTAGTTTATGGGATGTTATGCCTTGTTGCGCTACCCCCTTCTTTGGCTACATGGCATAACACTATTAACTCTTCTAACTTTTTTAGATACAAAATCGTTTAAAACATCTTGAAAGTTGACCTTTTCCAAAATATCATTTTCAATCGACATTATCGCCAATGAATTTAAAAGCTTCTGAGACATTGATGAACGAAGACAATTTTTGATTAGTTTTAGTTTGGAAAAGTTACGTTCAACCGTGGCGTTTGTAATCATCAGACTTCTATATATTTACATTACTACATTCGGAAAAGTCGATTGTGCCATATTACCAAAAATGAGTTTATATGAAATCTCTAATTGTAAGATGAAGTACTTGAACTGTACCATATTGTCTGTAAGAAATCCAAACAGACAATTAATTTCCCGGTAAGCATCTAGTCGCCGCGACAATTCTGTACATAGCGTGTCTAGTACAGGCAAATAAGTTTCAACTTTTAACTTCTCTTTTCCTCTGTGGACAACGTCTTCTGCAGATCCGTCATCCGTCTTTTGCTTTTTCGCACACGCTGATTTTCATCACTGTATTGGGTATCAGTTATCTCATTTGCCTTCATCTCGTAATCATCAAATAATTCTGTAAAAGTAAAAAATCTAAAAGCGATTTTAAAAAATCGACTGCCTTTCGAAGTTCAATAGTTGGTTTTTGTAATTATATACTGACACCATTGATTCGATCTAGTATAGCAGCCCAGAATACTGCCATTACGGCATTTTCTTTTTTTCCAAGTCCTTTAATAGACATCTGGCCTCGTAAATCGCTTGTGATATCTGAGCCTCATCTTCAGCAATAGATTGCAAAGCTTTCTGGAAACTGTTGTAACCTTTTGACAAAGCCTTAACCGCATCGGCCCTTGCACACCACCTTGTTTTGGATACTCTTTTCGGAACTAATGATGAGTATTGTTTAAGATGTTTGAGCATAATTGCCCAGCGATGAGTTGACGACGAAAAAAAGTTGTGTAGTGCCTGTACAAATCCGAAGAATGAGCTCGCTCCAACGCAGCTCTCCGCAGCACATACTCCAGCCAAATTCAGTGAGTGCGCTGCAGATGGAACGTAGTGTGCGAGGTGATTTATTTTCTTAATATGCACCTGTAGACCATTATAACAACCAGACATATTTGACGCATTATCGTAAGACTGGTCTCTCAAATTTTTTATATCAATGTTACATTGGTTTAAAAAAAATTAAATTGTGGTGGCTAGTTCTTCCCCTTTGTGACTTTCTATGGGAATAAATGCAAGAAAACGTTCACTACAGTCAATTGATCAGTATGAGATATATATCTGGTGTTGAATCGACACTTGAGATATTGAGAAATATTTAGCTTCAATAATTTCATCAACAATGCATTTTAAAACCTTTTTTCCTAATATTTCAGTTTTAGTTCAGTTTCAATTAGTTCCTCGCAAATTATTGAAGATAAATATGATTTGTTTTCCCCTGCCTTCATTACCGTATTTGGCTAAATGCGAACTAAGGAACGGGTCGTACTCTGCGATTAACTCTAAAATTCCCAAATAGTTGTTGTTATGTTGAGAAGCAAGAATTTCATTATCACCACGAAATGCTAATCCACGGGATGATAAAAATTTATTCACAGAGACCATTCTTTGTAAAACTTTCAACCAATATTCTCTTTCTTTGTTGAATGTAATTTCCAAAGAGGTGTCGATTCGTCTGTGAATACGTCGTCTACTAATCAGTGTCTAGACACATACTCGGTGCGTTGCATTATTCTCATGCGATTGAATTCGGTGCGAAGCATTTTTCCAATCAGAAAATCCATTTTTAAATTGTGATTTGCTTTGAGCTTCACCAAAAAGAAAACATGGAAAACAGTATACTTTTCCAGTAGACGGAGAATACATGAGCCACTCTCGTTTAATTTTACCACCACTTATATGTTTCCGAAAAAATGTAGATTTTGAAAAAAATCTTTTGCTATCGTCGTATTGTCGACTTGAAACAGAAAAATCACGTGTTGACATACGTTAGGGTCTCTACTTTAGTACATCAAAAATGTTGTATTTCGTTTGTAATATTAAGCCATAATCCATTGTCATTCTGGTATTCTACTCCTAGATGGGGTATGTTTTGATGTAGTAATTGGACCTCGGACTCGGTCTTACTTTCCTCTGCACTCACTAAAGTAGCTGTTCTTGATCCTGGCCAGTCTGTTCAGAACGCTCGCAAGGAATCTCTATCGGGTCAGTGCGTTCACCGCCATCGCGCATCGTGTGGCTGGCAGTACGCGGACATGTATAAGGTTGATTTTCCATTGGTTGATGACTAAATCCTACTTGAAAGAGGTTTTGTGTTTTCTTTAATCGTTCATCACGCTTCTTTTGTTGCTCTTGTCGCTTTTTACGTTTTTCCGAACCACTTTGGTGTTTTTTCTTTGGGTACCTCCGACATTTTTTCCCTGAAAGAAAAATTTACGAATAAATTTGACAAGTAAGCATTTATTTATTTAAATAAAATTAACTGAACCCAAATACTTACCTATCTAGATATTTTTATCATTACATCATTTATTATTTTTCTAACTTACTATTTACTACAAGGCGGACGGAGAGAAAATTAAAAACGGCACAAGATGAAATAGTAACAATTTTCATAATATCTTCACAAGAAAAACTTCACAAAAAAAACTTCACACTCGTCAAATTCTATAATATTAAATAAATTAAGTACTTATGTTAAATAAAATGGTAAATATCAGTTCGGACTGGCCACGCTTATTATGAATAATTTTTAGAAAAAAACTTTAGATTTGCCTTAATTACTATGAAAAGAAACTTTTTGGCTTTGGGGCGGCGGAAAATAATGCATTTTAATTTTCAATTGCATAAAACCAAAATTCACTTCGCGAACCGACACAGCGAAAATCCGCGGCAGTACCTGTCACTATTATGTTGGTATCCTTGATAAATTAACAAGAGCTAATACGACTGTAGCCGACTTCGTGGGATAAGGCGCGTAATTATGAAATTTGTCTAGCAGGCTTGTTTGTGTAACATGGTTTGTGATACAAAAGAAAGTGCCCCTTTATAACGCCTACTCGCGTCAAGGCAAGAAAAATATCCCAGTTTTCAAGTAGTTTAGCGGCTACGCTAAGTTTGTGTAACATTGTTTATGATTCTGGCGTTAATTTATCAAGGATACCAACATAACAGTGACAGGTACGGCCGCGGATTTTCACTGTGTCGGTTCACGAAGTGAATTTTGGTTTTATGCAATTGAAAATTAAAATACATTATTTTCCGCCGCCCCAAAGCCAAAAAGTCTCCTTTTATAGTAATTAAGGCGAATCTAAAGTTTTTTTCTAAAAATTATTCGTAATAAGCGTGGCCAGTCCGAACCGATAATTACCAATAAAATCTGGTAATCAAACTTACGTGGTATCGTAATGTAACTTCAGTTTATTACACTCGTCACTCGTCGTGTCGCTGATTTTTCGAAAATAAAATGAAGTTTTTTTTATGATTTATACTCATTTTTAACTCCCCCCCCCGGTGACTAAAAACCATTCTTCCCCAGGAATTGACTAAAATGAGTGAACACTGCTAACACCTGAGCGAAATCCTAATTGGAAGACCGACATTTATTTCGTATTAACACTGCTGTACATTTTTAAATATAATGTCATGCAATTTCAGAAAAATGCGTGTGTGTATGAGTGCCACCAAAAATTGATAGAATGCATTGTGATTGACAAACGAGTCCATCTGCCGAGTTTCAGCTCGATCAGATGTCAGGAAGTGGGTTAATTTCTACTTCCAAAGTTTGAATTCATTTACTCATGAAAACAAAACCTTTTAAAACAAATTCAAATAAGCATATCCATTTTTTCTACTTATTTGAATTAGGGTTAATAATAATAATTCTTCAGGGGTATCCCAGGGATCCGTTATTCGGTCCACTTCTTTTCATCCTTTTTACAAATGATGTCGCCAAAATAATCAAGTCATTTGGTGTCTTATCCTACTGCTACGCTGACGATCAGCAAGTCTATTTTTACTGTACTCCAAACGAAGTCAACAGTCTCAAAATCCTTGTAGCTGAATGCCTAGAAGCGATAACTCGTTGGATGGCTTTAAACAAGCTGAAGCTAAACCCATCTAAGACTGAGTTTCTCGGGGCGGCCACAAACAAACTTATTTATTACTTCATCTCATAGACGATTCACCTATTTCCATTTCCGGTAGCGATATTGTTCCAAAGACAACTATCAGTCAAACTTCTTGACATTAATCTAGATTCGGAATTTTCGCTTAAAAGACAAATAAATAAGGCAATAGGACTGCACCGGTTTTTTCACAGACAACTCAAGTCAGTCCGAAGATACCTTCCTACAGAGGCAACAAAACTACTAATCAACGCTTACGTAGTCTTACGGCTTGATTACTGTAATGGCATCTACACCAGCCTTCCAAAATGTCAAACTGGCAAACTTCAATCCGCGTTTAATGCAGCGGCATGTCTCATAACCGGAGTCTCTAAATATTCACACATTTCAGAATGCCTTCGTAACCTCCACTGGCTCAAGTGCCCTGAAAGAATCCAGTATAATTGTGCTGGATGGTGTTTAAATCAATCGATGAAATATACCATCTTATCTGAACTGTGTGTCCCGGAAAATGCTGGTCCGAGGCAGTCAACCCTTAGATCAGCAACATCATCAGGCTTGGAATAAACTCCCTCTTGAACTTAGATGCATAACAAGCCCAACCGAATTTAAAAACCTACCATTTTGGGCTCTCATACCCTTAAAAAAAATACCTATCTCCGAGTATCATTTTGTTTTGCCTATGATATACCTTAATCACACTTATCTTATTGGATTAACGTTATTCGAATCCTAACATCAATCTTTCTCTTACCAAGGAATTAATCACATTTAGGAAGACCAATATTCTGATCAAATCCTTGTACTATTGTACGGCTCATCATAAAATTTGCTTTTGTTTTCAGAATACACTCATTAAAGAACATATTTATTTTACTTTATAGTTCCCAATTATGTTCTCCGCTTGCGAACTGGACCTAAATTTCCCTAAATAAACAAAAACAGTGTTAATCTTTAGTGGCCTCCCAGGTAAGAGTGTGGGTGGTTTAGTATATTTATGGTAAGTATGGTCCTGTACTTATATATTTTCTGCCTGTACAGTACATTTTTACAGCAGCATCGCGTTCATTGGTCAAATCATTGTACATATAGTTTCGTATCGGTGATCGATGAACCGGTGGATGCAATTTTTAGCCTTAATTTATTTATTTATACTGGGTTTTACAGATGTTCGCACTTACGTGAGAACTATCCAGTTATAAAACTCAGTTATTTCAAAATTATAAAAATCTACAATTACATACAATTAAATACAGATACATACAATTACAAAAACAAAAACGTCACAAATAAAAATACAGAATTATATACAAGGTCACTCGAGTAACACATTACAATGAGTGGTAAGAGACATATGAAATACTTGAGGCTTGCATGGAGAGACAATTCACACAATATAATTAGTTAGTTTTTTTTTTAACAGCGCCAGAACTGAATCCGTACAAATTATCAACGAAAATATCCACTTCAACACACTCCATCTTGTTATATAGTCGACACATCTGGGTCAGAGGGCTAAAGTATGCGATATTATTTTTAAATGTATTTTTAAATGTGAAAAATGTTATGGCGTCTTAAACAATGAGAATTGGGGACATTTGTTTCAATACTGCTAAGACATAAAAAAATTAAGTTGTCATAGAGGTTTGCCTAGTTTGTAGTTAGAAGTAAGATTGTAGAAATGTATTATAAGTTTGTACAGCGCCCTTAAGGTGATTTTTCACAAAAACGGCGCTATACAAGTCATCCAAATATTATTATTTTTTTTAACAATAAAAATCGTCCGTTTGTTGTCCAGATACAAACCTTTGCCTTCGGGTGTCTTCAGTGTTCAAGAGTCGCATCAGTTGGACAATAATGAATACCTCTAATGTATTTATATTAGAGGTATTCATTATTTAATGCATTGCATTGTAGCCATCGCCATCGATTTAGAATAGATAACAGGTACCCAGTTGATTGATGTAATTGTAGTGGGTATGTTATGTTGCCTAACACATTTTAATAGGTGCAAAATGTTCAACTTTGGAACTATGCAGATTGCGGAATTTATGTTATTCGGGCGTTAGTTACACAAACCGTAATTCAAATCTCAGGACTGCTATGTTCTTTGTTATGTACTCAAGTTAGTTGTAATGAGTTTTATTTAGCCAAAAAATAGCTGGTATGTTATCTCGATTTTGGAGGCGGTTATGGGTACCGCCGCCCCGGAACCATTTATTGGATAACCAACACCTCTGCGATAGGTCACCCCAAGTGGTTCGCTATGTTTGGTGACTTAGCAGGGTGACCGGGTTCGAGGGGTGAGGTTTGTCCGGATCTTGGCTGCGGATGTTTCTGCTCACCGGCTGCATGGCAGGCCGGGTCGGGAGAGAATGGTTGAGGGAGTCCCTTTGACTTCTCCAGCCGTACTCTCAGAACATTCTCAGCCTTGCACCGCAGTGGGAGGGATGGATTCATACGTCCGTCACTCCTGAACACACTAACCCCCAGATCCTACTCACCCGTAATACTCTTTTCCTTCCCAGAACTTCCTCTCCTTCCTATCCCAAAAAGACCCTCCACACAGCATCCTCAAAGATGACATAAGCCCTGAGGGAAATTATTTTTCTGAGGGCCTCCTGTGTGGAGCTAATGTAAAAAAAGGTTCCATTTTTAATGCCCTATTTGTAATTTTTTAAATGAAAATTTCTTTACCACCGTCGTGATTTGAAACTCGTTGAAACAAAAAAGCGACACTAACAATAGACACACACATATGTAACATCTATAGAATTTAGCCTTAGAGAGAATGGGATAGTATAATCGATCTCCTCTTTGTGCGGTGCTTCGTAGACTTCCCACTCTTGTCTTTTTTTTACATTAACTCCACACAGGAGGTCCTGAGGAAAATAATTTCCCTCAGGGCCTATGTCATCTGGGATGCTGTGTGGAGGGTCTTTTTGAGGAGAGGAAGGAATTGAAGGTCTTGAAGAGACCCATGTTGTAGCAAGGAGGAAACACAGAGGCCTGTCTACTTTAGTTTTCTGAAGGTTTCACCATTTTCGCGTGTGAACTGCACACTACACACTATTTTTTTTTAAATGTATAAATTTATACTTTTAATATTTTCTACTTTTACATTTTCATACATAAATATTTCACAATCTAATAAATACAGTAGACCTAAATTTTTATTATAAATTTATCACAGAATGCTTTTCAATAATATTATTTCGGTATTTTACGAATCTTGCGCCTGGTTTTTTTAACATTATATTTTAAAGTTATTACTCGTCAATGTCAATATTATCGTCACTGGAGCAGTCGTTATCCTCGCTTCCATGCTGCGACTTCATGTGCCTGTCGAGGTCTCGTCTTCTGACCAACACCTTCCCGCACAGGGGGCACATGTAGGGGGTCAGGCCGGTGGCGTGCAGCCGCACGTGCTTGTTCAGGTTGCTCGGGTCCCCGAAGGGCCGCTGGCAGAACTTGCACTTCAGGGGCTTGTACCCCGTGTGGGTGCGAATGTGGATCTTCAAGCCGTACTTCCTGGAGTAAACCTTTCCGCAATACACGCACAAGTGGCCTTGCTTCATCTTGCCCCAGTTGCTCGCGAATAGTTCCACGTCTGCCGCGTAATTGCTGGACAATTCTTCAAGAGATTTTGATAGTCGAAGTTCCATCGTATTGTCTATCCACGGGTGTTGTGTCGCTGATAACGTGTAATTTTCATTAATCGGCTGTGACATGCAAAGATTGAGAGGTTGAGCAAGAACTGGAGAGGAAGTTGGACTGTTGTGCCTTTTGATGCTCTCGCATTTTGGTGAATCGGTGCAAGCTCTTTTATATGGAAGAAATGCAGAGGTCGGAGGTTCTGATAGGCATCTTGCGCTCTCGGCAACTTTTATAGATATCTGGGGCAAGTGAGCGCTGGTTGGCCTCTCCAAGCTATTCAAGCAAAACTGTTCGGCTAATTTATGTTGTCCAGCACGGAGGCTGGATGCATTGTACTTCTTCCAAATGGTTTTGGCAATCTTCTGCCACAATTGCGCCATGGACTCCCGGCCGCAAGACAATAACAGGTGGACTTTCAGCGGGTTAGGATACTCGAAGCTCTCGTTGCAGATGTGGCATGAATATTTTTTGTGTCCTGCGAAGAAAAAAAATATAACTAGGTCAGGAAATAACACGATTATTGTCAAATTCTAATATATTATTTAACACTATTAGACGATTAGCAATAATTGCTGTGGATGCAATAATTTCTATAAAATTATTGTGAGGCTGCAATTCACAACTACCTATCTCAAGCATATTTGATAGATTTTTTTTTTTGTTTTAAGTTGTTGCCATCACTTTTTTTTTTACATGAGCTCCACACAGGAGGCTCCGAGGAAAATAATTTCCCTCGGGGCCTGTGCCATCATTGGGGATGCTGTGTGGATGATTTTTTTAGGAAACGAAGTAGAGGAGAGTTCTGGGAAGGAAAAGGATTTAACGGGTGGGTAGGAATCTGGGGTTCAGTATGTTCTGGTCATCCGCCTACAAGACCTAGACAAACCTCACCCCATGAACCCGGGCACCCCTGTTAAATCACCAAACATAGCGAACCACTTGGGGTGACCTATGGCAGAGGTGTTGGTTATCCAATAAAGGTTCTCGGGGCGGCGGTACCCATTCACGCCTCCCAAATCACTTAATTTGTATTGGAGATAATTCAACGGATTAAGTCATTATTGAAATAAAATTGATCTACTTTGAAGTTAGAAATAGTTATCCTTGCATTCAAATATGATTTTAGAATTAAAGATTTCAGAATGCAGTCATTTTTTGCTAAAAATAACGACATATATATTAATGTCTTCGGATGAGTACGAAATTTTATGTAAAGTACAACAGTAAAATAACTTTTTCGGTATCTACACAAATGACGAAGTTGTGAACATTGCTAAAATAAAATGTATGCAATTATTGTAAATCGTAAAAGTTGTGACGTCACACGTCACACGCAGTACAATTCATAATTTGAATGATGTCATACCCTTTTCGGCCGGTCGCAAATGTTTTGTCGGCTAAATTTTTTATAATATCTTCCGTATTCCTATTCGATATTTTCCAAAAATTAAAAAAAAAAATGTATCCATATCATGCTCTGAGCGCTAATTAATGTGGTGCATCTGTAAATAACATGAAATTTCGTTATAAGAGACAATCTCATGTAATTTTTAGGTTTACAGTTATACACATTCACACTTGGTAATCAGTAATCATAGTTGAATGGAATATTAAATTTTTAATTTATGTACGGGGTGTAACAGCACGTACCTACAAGAAGGATTTTAACCTGCGATTCCTGGGCATTTTTGGAGTTTGATGTCATTTTGCTGTCCGATTGTCTTTTTTTCTATTAAAAACAAATAAATAAACAAATTTTTAACCATACCTCGCCACTGATTCTACGTCGTCACAAAATCACATGCACGCTGTTTCGTGTGTTGCCGTGCTTCTGGGAAGAGACGGAATGCTTACGACTTGACCCACTTGGCTATACCCGACTACTCAGTTGCGGCGTGTGGTGGAAAAATGTTTTTATTTTTTTAATTGAAAAACGGTGAGCAAAATGACATCTACATTTTTTACCCCTGACTTGATCAGGAATCGCTGGTTAAAATCGTTCGGGTATGTGCTGTTACATCCTGCATGTGTTTAAATGTATGTGTGTAATGTGATATGTTTAGGTATCATCATCATCATCAATATTGGCTTTACAACCCCTGGTGGGTCTTGGCCTCCTCAAGAGTCTTCCTCCATTCATCTCGGTTTTGTGCCAGCTCTCTCCAGTTTAGAAGCTCCAAGATAGATATGTCTTTGAGGACGTTGTCGCTCCATCTTAGTCTTGGTCTTCCCAGGCTCCTTCGCCCTTTAGGAGTTCAGCAGGGACTTTGGTGCTTATGCTATATGTACCTATAAAACTTAAAGTGCTACCTGTAATATTTTTCGGCGTTAAAAACGGCATGTCAATAATGGCCAATATTTCCTCGGAGAACCACAAGAGCAGTTCTCCTCCCAACGGTATATCCTTGGTGATCTTCAGCGTGAAGGAGTCCGGTCTCTTGTCCAGCTCGCCCCCGGCCGCCTGGTTGACCTCGAGGTGGATGTTGGAGCTGTGGATGTCCGGAGCCAGGCTGGGGAAGTTCCGCCAGACTCTGGAGGAATGTTCGCTGGTGGAAGTCATTAATTCCAGATATCCTCGGGAGTTGGTGCCGATGTGAACCTGCAATGAAAATACCATGTAAAAATATACTCGATGATTGCACTCTCTTATGTGAGATCTTTTATTTATTTGAGAAGAAAATGGTATGTGGGGTGGGTAGGAATCTGGGAGTCCATGTGTCCAGGAGTGACGGACGTATGAATCCATCCCTTCACCTGCTCCGGTTGAGTCCGGCTGGAGAGGTCAAAAGGCCTCCCTCAAGCGTCTATCTCGATCCGGCCCGTCACGCAGAAAGTGGGCAGACGCAACCGCCGCCAAGACCTACACAAATCTAGCCTAATGAAACCGGGCATCCCTTTTAAGGCACCAAACGTAGCGAATCACTTGGGGTGACCTATGGCAGAGATGACCCGTCCATCGAACGTGATACGAAATCTAAAAAAAAAAAAAAATATATATATATATATAGTTAGCCCATGTCTGGCAAACAAAAACTCTTTTGTAAGATCCAAATTTTGGAGGCACCAGATTTTTTACCTTGTGTTTATATAATGTGTCGTTCGTTATGTAAACATTTTCGGTTTTTTATTGAAAAAGTTTATGTCGAAAAGAAAATTTAGCTAAATTACAAAATAGTTGAGCCTTAAAATCCAAAGTAACAAAAAATGTCGTCGAAAAGATAAGAAAACTTAGGGATCCTGTTAGAGGCAAAAAAGTCGAAGGCAACAGAAAAAACAAGTACAGGTAAATTATTTTAAAGAGACTTGCTTGTGTAGTGGTGTTCTTGATTGATCAATTGATTTTTGTTTGAAAGCTGAAGATTGAAACAAACATAAAAAGAACATTGTTGAACTGAATTGCAAGTCTTAAGGATGGGTTTTTCACAGTATTTTGTAACTACCGGCCCATGATGAAATAATAACGTAACTTGAATAGATCTTTCACAGAACTTGAATTTTAACTTTAGCTAATTAATAATTGTTCAACCTCTGTGAAACAAACCGTTCTGAATTTAAACAACGCAATGCACACATTATCTTGGGAATTTGCGAGGTAAGAGGGGGCTACGAACAGCTGTTCCAACTTAGAAAAACTTTTTTGACACTTTCTAGATTGCTCGAGTGAAATTAAAGAAAGAAGTACCTTCCTAGTTACTATCTACTTATTTCAAAAAGGCTTAATATATAATTTTATTATGTAATAAAATGTCTAGGGATTTACATCGAAAGTTAATTAATAAAGACGAAATTTTAGGGAGCTTGGAAAATCGGATAAAATGTACTTACATCTTTTGCAAAGTCTCCAATACGACTGCTCGCCAGTTCACTGACGCTGAACGGCTTCGACTTGACTCCACTCCGCAACTCCTCGGAGGCTATCACTCTGCACTTCAAGGGCGGGCAACTACCCCTCACTCCCAGCGGACTTCGCAACACTTCCCTCTTCACAATGTCGGAAACCATGAACGATTTCTCAACCATACTGAAGGACATGGTGCTAAAACGTAGCAATTAATCACCAAAATTCAGTAACAGAGCCGCCAAGAATTATTAACTTTATCCCAAAAGAATGTGACAATTTTTAGTTTCTGCTTTCCGATAGACCAGATAGAGGATTTTTATAGAGGTATGTAGAAAGATACATAACAACTTTGGAAAAATGATATTATTATGTGTTTTTCCATGAACCACCGAGATGAACCTGTTCGTCTGCAGGTTCAATTAAAACTGCAGCAGGATATTGTGATGCAGGAGGTATTTATAAGTTGTGGGGAGGATGGAATGCCTACCGAATTAGAGTGCGGACATATCGCTTTACAATGTGATTAGGGCATTGTTATTGAAATTGTTCGCGGGGGATGCTGCTCGAGGGGGAGCTTCCACCCCTAGACCAGTGCCCAGGGCGGCCACCATACATTAGCAGTTCAGACCAAGAGACTCTATGTTTAATTACATTTATTCCTATTTTATGTTTTAACCCTTGTAAAAGACGAGTTTAGGTGTTTTCAAACTCTGGTCACATTTGAATTTTTGACATTTAGACTGTCCCGATTAAACACCAATCGGTGTATTTCAGGTTTTAAAATTGTGAAATAATCAAAATGGCGCTGATCTTTGATTTGACGGCCATTAAGTTTGAAACACCCCATTCTAAAGATATATTACAAAAAATCAGTTATAATAAATTTAATTGTTTATAATTTTTAAATCATGATATTAACTTTATTTTTTTAATGAAATCTTACCTAGGTAATAGGTGTAATGAATATTTTAGCAATTCTTTTTTTTTAGTACAAGGGTAGATAGATAATTTGACGAAGTGTACCTAGCGTCACGCAACTGCCTTGATGATGGACACTGGGTATAACGTTGTCCGAAATTTTGGCTAAAGAAGGGGGTAGCGCAACACTGCATAACACCACAAAAATAAATAACGAAAAAAAGACCGTAGTGAAATCCTGTTCTAATTGAACCATTTGGCATTTTATTCGTCTGAAAATTTGTTTGTTACGTTTCAGTTCCAGTTCAAGATGGTTGATGGTTGCCTTATATGATACTTCCATTTGATAGTTCGCGTTTCTACTACCAGTTCAAAGATTGAAAAATAATTGTCATAGATATGGTGACATTTGGACAATTGTGTAGTGCCTCAATTGAAATTTTAAAATACATATATCGTTAATTTTATTTATGGTTTATAATTAAGTTAGTAGGTATTCAAGTACCCACTTACAATTATTATGATTTCAGAGTGAATTTTGGTTTTGATTTATTAATTGAGAAAATTAAAGAGATGCTTTTTTGGACGCGGTGTCTATTATATCCAGAATTAACAGTTTAATGTTGTTAAAATATTTATTTCGATAGAGTCATTAATTAGTGCTGAGACTTGAGATGTGTGATGTATGGCGTATGGCTTGTAGTGTGTGATGGCCCCATCCTCCGAATCCCCACCGCGAATCATCTGCTAAATGTCCCACAATATTATAAAAGTGTTTGTATAACAAGTGCCGCCTCTCGGTCACCGTGTCACGCGCACGTGCGCATTCCCAACCAGGGCCAGGGCTGCTTACTTTATTATTAAATTAATTCCGGACTGTTTTTAAATAATTTCTTTTCACTTTTAGGAATTTTCTTGGAATCCTGAAGAAATTGACCCTCAGGGCCTCACAGATTTGCAGCTACTATGAGAAAATCTACTTTTTGCAAAAAATCTCTAAATCAATTAAATTTTGAATAATACCGTACAACAGTGCTTAAAAGACTCGCTAACTGGCTCTTTTTATACCATAATACACATCGATCGTACAGTTGATTAGTCAAAGCGTCTCCGAAAAATCGGAATTTTAATTATGAGTAGGTATACTCGTATATGTAATATGTAAAAATGTACCCTCTATCTGGTACAATACTCAGACTACTAATAAAATGTTTTTTTCTGGGTTTTCTTGGAGGAAATTTCAAAATGTCATACTGGTCAGTGACTGAGTTGATATCGCTTTTGGGTCCCACCCAGGCGTCACGTATTCGATTCCTTGGCTGGCTAAGGCCTCCATCTCGACACAAACAACATTTTCCGCTTACTGTGGTGATAGTAGGAGATTTGAAAATATTGTCAGGTTATTCGTAACCCGGGAATGTTTTTCTTTCTTATTAAATATATATATATATATAATTAGGGAATGTTTGTCTTTCTTATTAAATATATATAACATTCCCGGGTTACGAATAACTTGACAATATTTTTAAATCTCCTACTATCACCACAGTAAGCGGTGATAGTAGGAGATATATATATATACATACCGGACCGTTATGCTTCCCGATATTATTTTATAGCATATTTGAAACACAGACCTTTAAAAAAAAAAAAAATTATGGCGAGCATTCGAATATTGCTCATTATCTCAAAACTTTGTATTTGGAGATGTCTGACAGGACGTTCGACATATTGGAACAATTGGAACGAGTATTTTAATTAGTCAACCAATCAGAGCTTGAGATAATCAAATGTTGTATCGCAATATTAATTCGATGTTAAGGACTTTTAACGATTGGGATTTTTTTACATTAGCTCCACGTATGAGGTTCTGAGAAAAATAATTCCCCTCTGAATCTATGTCATCTGTGGGGATGCTGTGTGAAGGATCTTTTTAGATAAGAAAAGAAAGGAAGTTCTGGGAAGAAAAAGGGTATGAGGGGTGTGTAGGAATCTCCCTCAATCATTCTCTTTCGATCCCGCCTGCCATGCAGCTGGTGGGCAGACGCATTCGCCGCCAAAACCCGGACACTCACCCCATGATCCCGGACACCCCTGCTAAACGCCAAACTGCCAAACGTAGCTAACCACTTGGGGTGACCTATGGCAGAGGTGTTATGTATAAATGGTTCCCGGGGCGGCGGTACCTATGCCCGCCTCCCAAATTGTAAAATAACTTTAAGAGTCGATAATTCATCCGAATTTATTTTAAACTAAGTCAGCCAAAAATATACAAAAATTTCACTAAGTTGAGAAAACTATGTAAAAGAATTTTTGAAATTTGTAGTATAACCGCATTATAGTTTTGGCAACCCTGGCGATATGCAACAGCGGTGTGCGGGGTACACTGCGTACCCCCATGTTGTCACCTCACCCCTAACATTTGTACCGCGAACAAAACTTAATGTTCATTTGATTTGCGCACTATAATGCACCCTGAGGTACCTCTCTACTTGGACGCGTGTGCAATATCCAGGGGTGCGTAACATTACTTCGTTCTTACGTAAATTATTTTATTGCTAACATATTATTCAGTGCGTGTATCAGGCAAACCATTTTACCGGTTAGAAAAACTGCACTTATTGTAAATTTATTTCATTTTAATATATTATAATTGAGCTGACACCGACATTATTTATATTTTAGAATCATCTACAATACATTTCTAAAATCATCTAAGTACAATAAATTTCGTTTTTGCAAAAACTTTTTTTTTTCAAATATTGTTTTTTTTGTGTTTTAAGGTAAATTCCCCTTCAGACTACAAATATTAAACTTTATTGATGATTTTTTTTAATCGGTAGCGTTATGATTTCAAACTGTTAACCAAAAATACTAATATAATCACATAAAACTAACTAACTAATATAATCACAAAGAAGCTCTGAATTTTATCTATTTATTACCCAGTATCAAACAAAAATAACTACACGATATTATCAACATATAAATAACTGAAAAAAACCTTACCCAAACCGAAACCTTACCCAAAAAAACGTTACCCGACAGTTGATCCCCAGACAGCTGGCCCCCAGAAATGTTTATTATCATCAAAAAAGTTTTTTTTTCAAATTTTTAATTTCAAACCTAACTTCAAAAGACTTCAAAAATACCAAATAATCATTTGGTATGGAAATCAAACTTCGACCAAGTTGGTCGAAGATATCAAACGATTTTTTACGGTGTCCTTTTTTTGTGCTTGTACGCTGGTATATCCAGTATATAAAAAGCAGTTTTTCCTTGCAACACTTGAATGAAAATACACATTTTTTTTTAAATAAATGAAGACAATATTAGCGAAACTCAGTCGAAAATCTGGAGATCGTGTCCAGGTGAAGCCAATATCTTTTTCTGATTTTTCTGTCTCCAGATTTTCGATTGAGTTTCGCTAATATTGTCTTCATTTAATTAAATATTTTAATCTACATGTTTATGTACTCAGAGCCCAGTGCCACCAGAAAACCACGGTAACAATAATAATTTACTCTAGTGTCCAGTGTAATTCGCCGGACTCGAAACATAAATTTATTCCAACATTTATTTGTACAAAAATTGTTTTGAAATAATGTACCTACCAATATAACCACGTACAGATTTTCATTATAATCGTTATCCTTTCTTATTTGCATACTCTATAAAGTACTTACTTCGACTTTATATATTTTATAATTATATCATTTTTATATTATTTCATGTATTGCTTTCTATGTTCTATACTTTTCATATTATTTTTATATTCTACTATATTCTTCCATACTCTTTCATACTCTATAGTCATTTATTGTTTCCATAATCTTTAGTCATTTACATTCTTTTATATTCATTTGTATTCTTTAAATTTCTTTAATATTATTTTATATAATATGTATATTTATATTTTTATTCTATTTTTTATATTCTCGCACATTTCTTTATATTGCGTCTGTTAATATACTGTATACGAAAATCGACTACCACAACACAGGCATGTGCCTAGTATGGTGGTCGAAAAATCCCCAATTCATGTAATGAACAATTCAAAGAATAAAGAAACGTAAAAAAAATTGAGATTTTACTCATAAAGTTAAAAATTTAAAAAATTAATGTATATATGTTTTATACTCTTGTTCTTCGGCGGTACATCCCCTCTCCATACTCCTTCGTACAGGTACAGGGACACTTAGTTATATTTTGTGAAAGTAGTTATACCGTATTTTCCTTAAACCGACTGCATATTGTATATAAGTATGTCGGGGGGACAACTGTCGGGCGAACAACTGTCGGTGGATCAACTGTCATGGAACCATGAAGTTTAAACCATAGAAGACGTTGAAAACCCTCTATCCAAAACCTAGTCCTCCTCAGCACAGTACCTAAAGTAAAATCAGTTAATAAAAATGTCAAATAACCGCTGGTTGGTCGCACCTGACTTTCTCCGCAATTTTCTTACGGCGCGTGCCGTCAATACGTTTTCCGATACACTTGACTTCAATTGATACAAACCTCTTTTCTCTTTGTGTTAGAACTTTTACTGTTAGGTGTTTACTAATATTCTAATAATTTTAATCAAAAGCGTGAACGTGGAAAATAAATTGATCGATTTTATGAAAATTGTTAACTAAGGTTTGAAGATAGAATTAGATACCTCTCCGGATTAAAATACCTATGTTTTTGTCGTTATTTGTTTTTGGGATGTTATGCCGTGTTGCGCTACCTCCTTCTTTAGCCAAAGTTTCGGACAGCGTTGCAGTGTCATATACACATCTACCGGATTTACCCTGATGATGGACACTGCAACGCTGTCCGAAACGTATTAAAAACAAATAACGAAAATACTTTTGGCCGTGAAAATCTAAAAACATATCTACCTATGTCTTGTCCGGATTAAAATATCTATGTCCCGTCCGGATCAAAATGCCTGTGTCTTGTCCGGGTTAAAATACCTATGTCCTGTCTGGATGAAAATACCTATATCTTTTCCGGATTAAAATACCTATGTCCAATTCCGATTACAATACCTATATCTTGTCTGGATTGAAATACCCAAAGATATTCAAATACAAAAGAGATATGCTATGGTGTCCGCGCAACTGTCGGCGGACTACGACCAAATTAGAGTAGTTTGCATACGAAAAGAATTTGTTCATTTCATTGATTTTTTTAAGGTGTGCATTAGTATTGGTTAACGATATAGTTTGAATTCGGAAAGAATTCGTTCATTTACTTTAACGTTCGTTTGGTTTATTCGTTAATTATTCGTTCATTTAGATTATTTGTTAATTGGTAAACAATATCGGCGACACCCGGAAGCGCAGTCCCACCTAGTAAAAACTGCAGATAGCACATCTCTTACATTTCAATATCTTTGGAAATACCTTTCTCCTCTCCGGATTAAATATCTATGTAATGACTAAAATCTATAATAACTAAAACGGAATGACTAAAATAATTATTATTTATTACGAACGATGTAATAATACTAACAATAAAAATTGGATAACTTGCAGAGCAACGTTTTTGTGAAGTCACCTCAAGGGCGCTGTATAATGTATTATATTTCTTAGGCTCTACCTAATTTTATAATTTACAAATAGATACAAAAAACACACTTACATGGCAGGTCACTTACGATAAACACACTTTTATTAGAAAGTTTATGTTTTATTTTTTATTTTAACTTTATGAGTAAAACCTCAAATTGTAATATTTAAATAAATGAAGACAATATAAGCGAAACTCAATCGAAAATCTGGAAACAGAAAAATCAGAAAAACATATTGACACCTCTGGGATTCGAACCCAGGACCTCTTGTTTTCCGGGCAAACGCGCTAACCACTGCGCCACGGTGTCGATATGAAATTCGGTCATGTTTAACTGTACCATACTTCGACTAAGAACCACCTACATTATCTTCATTTCCTTTAACGCATATATTATTGGCAACTATCTTTATGTATGATTTCAAGATTCAAACCCGAACTAAATGCACTCTAGATAGTGTCTGGATAAATCTTTATCCATTTTATTTAATATGCGACATCTATCGACTTTTCTGCAAGTCTAGGATGAATATTTTATTTTTTATTTTAACTTTATGAGTAAAACCTCAAATTGTAATATTTAAATAAATGAAGACAATATAAGCGAAACTCAATCGAAAATCTGGAAATAGAAAAATCAGAAAAACATATTGACACCTCTGGGACTCGAACCCAGGACCTCTTGCTTTCCGGGCAAACGCGCTAGGACTGGCGCAGTGATTAGCGTGTTTGCCCAGAAAACAAGAGGTCCTGGGTTCGAGTCCCAGAGGTGTCAATATGTTTTTCTGATTTTTCTGTTTCCAGATTTTCGATTGAGTTTCGCTTATATTGTCTTCATTTATTTAGAAAGTTTATGCTTGGAAAAGATAAGTTTTTGCACGCAGAGGACATTATACTGGACAACACTGGACCTCGCATGATTTTACATTTGCTACCCCCATCACTGTTGATATTACATTTACGAGAAGATTAGTGCCATAAGTAGAATTGGTATATTTTTTTGAAAGACTGGAGAATTTAGGACTCTTTAGGACTGGAGAATTTTTATGAAATGACCTTTATAAAAGCTTCACAAATAGTTATTACAATGTCGCGGGCTGTGAAGGTGAAGTGTTTGAAAAGGTGAGTATTAAGTTTATCTCTCTTTGCGTATTCGTTAAAAAGCGCAGACTCTTGAAAAATCACGAAATCTTATATTTCCACGCAAAAAAATTTAAACAAAATAAATACGCATTTCGAACACGCAATTAAAATAATTTTCTGTTAAAATGTATTGTATTATAGGTAGGTAGATACTTAATCGCTTGTTGTAAATTTGAAAATTTTAAACCAGAGTTATAATCACTCACAGACAGAACAACATCCGAAATTAGTTTGTTTGATGATTTTAATTTATTGAATAATATGCTAAAAATATTTAAATAAATTATGCTTGAAAATATATGGAAAATAGTCCGAAGTCACCTCATTCTACGATAATGTGTAAATATAGTAAATACGTAAATTTATACTGCAAGTAGGTAGTTCAGTGTTGTGACAGTTTAATAGTGGCGTAAAGTTGAGTCGATCGAGCGCAGAACACACCAGCCCCAAGAGCCTTCCGTGCCGCAGGTAACCCAATTTCCGTGGAAATGGTCTATCATTCCTCGGGCAAGGGGCAGCGGGCACACGATTCCACTTGCGACCTGCGAACTATGGACGCTTTTAAAGGTGTAAGTGTAAAAATTTGCGCTTATTTTGTATTCGTACTGGAAAAGTCATAATTTGTAAGTTGCAAAAGTTCATAAGTATAATAAAAAAAATATTTATATTAAAAAACACTTTAAATTTAGTTTTACAGTTGGAAATTAGATTTCAGATAAAGTTTTGACGGGAATTAAAAAATATGCCAAAACTTTCTCAAATTTCTGAAACATTTTTTTTTCTTATTCGAATATAATTTATATATAACTAGCTGACCCGGCCACGCGTTGCTGTGACTAATAAAACACAACGTCATCTACTGGATGGTTATCCAACCTTTATAACTACCGCCGTCTTTGAGTTTATCGCAAAGAGACAGACAGATGCCGCGGAGGACTTTAATTTATAATACGTAGAGACGGTGTGAAAGATTATAATAATGTGCAATATGTGCATGAAATGCTTGGGGTAACTAACGTATTTAATTTTATAAGGATTAATACTGTACCCGTCTAAATAACTTTTCAATTACCGCAATGCACGTGACCATTTTTTTAGAACATAGAAAGGGTATAGTAAGCTATCCGTAAAAGATAGATATATGCCTTCGCGGACTTTTTTGTAGATCTATAAAAGAGGAATATCCCACCATGCATTGTTTTGTTATATCCCAAAAGGATTAAGCAGCGTTTTCGATGAAAGCTACCAGGCGGCTCGACTATTTCCGATACTTCTAACAATTATCGTTATGTTTCAACCAATTTATACAAATCCTTGACAAATTACATACTTAAACCTTCCTCACGAAACACTCTATCTATTGGTGAAAACCGCATGAAAATCCGTTCAGTAGTTTTCGAGTTTATCGCGAACAGACAGACAGACAGACGACGCGGAGGACTTTAATTTATAATATGTAGAGATTTTAGTGCTACAACTAGCTAAGTCTATTTGAAACATGTATGAAACAATTGTGGTAACCTATCAATAGAATTAAACGATACCGTTTTTTGTAGATACCCACAACACCCATTATGATTCCAAGGCATTACGACTTTTCGGTTTGTAGCATTCTTATTCTTAGACGAGGAAAAAGATGTATGCTTTTATTTATTTACCCCGGGATATTACCCTGATGAAGGAAGGGCACTTCTGAAACCGGTACAGAAATTAGTTATAATAAAGTGGTTAACACATTCATTTGTTTAAAAAAAATTACACAACATTCATGTGTTGTGTAATTTTTTTTCATTGGATTTGGTTCAGGTGAACTTTATTCATCTTTTCTGATTCATGGTCTGCCTTGTATATGTGTGTGTGTACTTGCACCTATAGGTATAAGTACACACACATATACAGTGCAGCTGGTCTCGATAATTGAAAATGAATATTTTAAAAGTCTTATGTTTAATTCAAAAAGCCTGATTTGCTCAATTGAATATATAATAGTTTCAATCGATTTTTCAATCATCGAGCAACACGCGCCACTAAACCTACAGCCAACAACAGCAAAAGAAGAAAGATTTCCCGTTGACTTTTCCCATTGTTGATGCCGGCAGTCGCTTCCTTAATTTAACCCCTCAGGCAAATTTGTTCGCTTTTTTGGAACAACTCATATAGGTCTCATCGAAATCGTTGTGCCTTCCTTATTATCACAGTGATAAATATGATCTAAAACCTAAACGGTGTTATAAAGTGAAAATACCACGCCTTATTTAAATCTAAAAGTTAACTACAAAATAAGTTAAATGTGAACCAAAGTTTCGACATGAAACGACAAAAAAATGAGGTGAAAAAAGCGTTTATAATTCCTTTATTTTTCCCAATTTTACATATTATAATAACATATTTTGGAAATAATAAAAATAATGGGAACCCACTAAGGCGCAGCCTGTGCGTGGGTAATAAAGTTAAATATATTTTGAAAAATTTTAGTACCTAGAAAAAACAAACAGTGGTGTATAAAGCAAAAACATGATTAAAATTTATTTAAACCGTTTGTACAAAAAGTGTGGACAATAGTGTTCAGGGTAATAATAAGTGTACAGTGTAATAACAGGTACAAGTGTAAAGTTTGTGAGAAACATAAACTGATATAAAATTAAATAAATAGAATTTTTACATCTGTATGGTTCAGCCATATTTTTAACTCTTTTATGTAATGCGGAAGTTTAGTTGTAACTTGAATATTTTTTGGTAAAAGGTTAAAATAATAATAATAATAGGTTCATTTGTCTAGTAAAATATGTGCGTGTGTTTTTTTTGAGATCAGTATTTTAAAATTTTTTTTTTAGAAAAAACGTAAGGTAGGGCCATTTTTTAAACTTTTTCAGGCAAATTTTTTATATGTATTTCAAAAATTTGAAAGCGTATTTTATCGCCTTTCAAAAACAGTTTTTAGTTTTCGGATAGGTACGTTTAGAAATATTCCATTTATTTGGATTTTTTTGCAAAGCGGAAATATTTTGACCCTCTGAAAAAATATGGTCGAGGCCTGAGGATCTGTATCTACCAGCATTAAACTGGTTATGATATACCTGTTCCCTCGAATCGCATAATGTAAAAATAATACAGAAATTTGACTTTGTTTTTCGCATGTTTATTGGTTGCATTTTCTGGCGGACATTAGTTCTAAATTAAAAAGTAATAACCTTTCCATCACAGCTAGTAGGGCGGGGGCGGGGGCGGGGGTGTGGGTGGGGGGTGCTTCTGGGTTGGCCCGCCAGATGGAGCCACGCAGGGACTGGCTGCACCTTGCACCACCGAACCACATTGGCTACGCGCCTCAATCGGACACGGTTTTTATTCAATTAATCCACCGTGTCACGGGGAATGCCGCATTATTGCTGTACCACAATGGAATCAGCCGCCATTATTCAAAATGCCCGCCAAAACTGCACACACACCGCACATTATAAGTATTGAATTAGAATGGTATACGATACGGCCAGTGGGTACTAAGCAGTATCGATGCGGGGAGATGCAATCTTTACGGGGGTGAATTGATGATGATGATTTACTTAATGTCCGAGTTAGTTAAGGTTCGTGCCACGTGCAACCCCCGCACCCCCTTCCGCACCACACACACCCCTGGAGTAGGTACTCTTATAGTGACTGGGTGACTCCTGACAGGTTTAGAGACAAGTGTTTCATATAAAACTCGTATGGGAGAAGCGGAACAAATCGTGAATCATAAATTATTATTCCTTTCGTAGTTAATATTTCTGAAAAAAAATTTAAAATATCTATTTGTTGTATTATACTCGTACTTAAAGTAGGCATTTTAAAAATATTATTAGATTTGTATTTTATTATGTCACTATTTGAGCATAGTACCTATAATATATATAATACTAGCTGACCCGACGAACTTCGTACCGAATCAATAACTGTTGAATTAAATTAAGTTTTTTTATTAAGTTAAAAATTACACAATGAAGCAATTATCGATGCACAACTGTCCGTGTTTTGTTTTGGACACACTGACCTCCAGATTCCTACCCACCCCTCATGCCTTTTTCCTTCCCAGAACTTCCTATCCTACCCTTCCTTAAAAAGACCCTCCACACAGCATCCCCTAAGATGACTTAGGTCCTAAGTGGAGCTTACGTAAAAAAATGCGTTTCATTTCAAAAATGAGATTCATTATTATTGTATTTTTCCTTTGGAGGGGTGCAGAGACATACGTTCACCGTTTGTCTCATTTTCGACTATTGACATTTAGTGTGTAAGAAAGAGGGCCTGCATTATATGATTAAGAACAAAAGCAAAACAATCAGCGCATTGACATTTGACGTTCTTGAATTTTTGGAATTCACGCACAGTTAAATATTATACCTATCACAATATTGCTGCAGTTCTTTCAAAATATGGGAATTCGTTCCATATAAAATGTATGAAAAAATTAATTTTCTTCGTAACATTCTTAATTCGTGAATTTTTTAGATGTTTTAATAGTTATTCTGTTATCCGGGGCGGAGACAAATCCAACAAATCAAAGATCATCAAAATCGGTCCAGCCGATCTCGACTTATAAATAGTGTAACTAACCCGACTTTGTTTTATATATTAAGATATAAACTAGCTGGTTCCAAACATGCGTTGCTATGCCATATAATAAAGAAATTGTTTCTCCCTGCATGTCCTTTCCCATTCGTCCCGTTGCCCTTCCGCCTCTACTTTCTCTCCCGCGTCGCCTTCCCCTCTCCCGTTCCCACTCCGATTCCTCCACTTTCCCTCTCCCCTCTCCACTCCCCCTTCCAACTTCCCCCTTCCAACTTCCCCCGTCCCGCGAACCCCCCTCCCCCTCCCCCGTCCCGCTTTCCATACATTCATTCCCGGTACATTCAGTTTTCAAATAGCTCGCGTGCCACCTATTGCAATATACAAATTTCATAATGCCAGAGCTCGTATATGTTATTTTGATGTATGAGCTATATTATTGTAAAGTTTCATCGAAATCTATTGGGTAGTTTTTGCGTGAAAGAGTAACAAACATATGTCCATACAAACTTTCGCGTTTATAATATTAGTAAGATTATTCGGATACTTTTTTGTTTTTTTTTTGTACAACATTTTACATTTCATAGATTTATACTAGCGTAGAACCGTGAAAGATCACGGGATAGTATGATTTTTCGGCATATTAGTTCCAATTTTGAAAATTGCAATTAAAATAATTTTCTGATGAAATATTTTTTTCCAGATATATTTTTGTTCTCGCTTCTCTGAATTCTTGACCAAATCAGTTCCAAATTTGAAAATGACACTTATATTTAAAACAAATTTGAGATCATTGAACCAGAGTTATAACTACAGACAGACCTACATCCGAAATTAGTATGTTTAATAAACAAACAAAAAATGCGTCCATCGCTTTTATCCAAATTCCAATTTTTAAAAAAAATTGTAAAATTCTATAGCAGTAAAAAATGTTCTGTGCAAAAAAGAATATATTATGTTCATAGAAGTTCTCTCTTTTTATAAATATTGAAAAACAAAAATAATTATAATTTCTTTGTTGTAGGGGGAAAATTTAATTAGGTCGACGGGTTATAGTAAGTGGTAGAATTATTTTAAGAATCTTTTTATGCAGGCCACCCCACCACAGCTACGGGCATCAAGCCGTGGAATAATCCAAGTGGTATTGTATTGATATCTGCCATCCAGGGTTCAAATCCCCGGAAGGGGGATTGAAAAATGAGGGGCGAACAATCGCCGATTTTTTTTTAAATTTAATTTTATTTACCGCCCTCGTATTAAAATAATATTTCAAACAGTTTATTATAAACCTCGCGATTTGAATTAGGGCCGGACGAACAATCAGAATTTTATTGGCGGGGTGGTCCCGTGCCCTACTTAAAGTTTAAATCCACCTTACAGACCTTGGAATTATAAGGTGTGAGGTTTAATGCAGTTTAAAAACGAGTGTGTTCTTTTTCACAAAAATTAACAATTTGTTATTATTCCAACCTCATCATCATCACTCTTGGCTCTACAACCCCTGGTGGGTCTTGGCCTCCTCAAGAGTTTTCTTCCACTCATCTCGGTTTTGTGACAGCTCTCTCTCTAGTTTAGAAGCTCCAAGATAGATATATCTTTGAGGACGTCTTGGCGCCATCTTAATCCAGGCTCTTTCGCCCTATTGGTCTTGAGTTCAGCTATTATTATTCCAACCTACCTACTTAAAATGTTTCCAGTTATCCGAAGTCGATAGATCTCGTTGTCAATTTCGTTGTTAACGATAGCAACCTTTTACCCGACCAACAACGATATTTAAGGTATGATTTTAGATTTTCACGACCAAAAGTATTATAGTGTTTGTCACACATCTGCCCTGTTGATGGACACGGTAACACTGTCCGAAACGTTGGCTGAAGAAGTAGGTAGCGTGACACGACATAATAACACAAAAATAAATCACTGTAAACTATGAAAACCATAAAAAACATAAATATAGACATAAACATAAATATAGGGTTATGCTCGATAGTTTTTGGTATCCGGTACATGACACCTACACCAAACCACATTAATTTAACTATCGGCTCTAAGGATGTATAGCCAGAGTTGACACGAACACAGAGTTACACAGATGCATTATGCATTGCTTGCATACATCATGTTTCAAACTTGTAATTCGACTTCAGAAAATTGTTTTTTTTTTAAATTGTATAATAAAAATGTGTACAATATAAATAAACTCAAATATTGGCGGTACGAAATTTGCTCTGATGCTAGCCATTTTTTGATGGAAAAAGAAAAAATTACGTATTTACAAGCAAACTCAGCTTTTTATATTTCTTTTGATACGATTGTACCGATAAATTACCTTTAGGTTCTGACATCATCTATGCTCATATTGCTGATGCTAAAGCTCATAGGTTACTTTCTGTGCATTTAATGCGATCGTATAACATATTTATTTTAGCTGTTCATAAGTTCATACTAAATTTACCTTGCTGAGTATTGACAATGGAATAATGATCTGTGTAAGCACGGAGCTAACCTGTTATTTTAGAGTAAAAAGTCGCTCCCCTCCGACATGACCCGAGCCCCTATACCTAACCTAACCTATCCCTAATACCCAGCTGCGTCAACAGTCAGGACTAGGGACTGGGGACTAGTTTACTAACTGGGGAAGTGCCAACCTGCCCTAGCCAAACCTGTGCCTGTTGGACTGCAGACTGTGATCAACTCTAAACCTTTACAGGGGTTACCAATTTATTTGACATTATTATTATTATATAAAGAGAGCAACAGCACGTAACCGAAGGATTTTCATCAATCAATCATTTTCAAAAAAAATATTTAAAATAAAAAGGGTTTTTTGTTGATCGAAAATCGTTTCTAACTGTTGGGTTAAATTTATTCGTGTAATAAATTTAACTATCAGGTCGTGGGGTTAAGTAACATGGTGGTATTAATGATGCTGTAAATTTTCACTTAAAATTTTATTCATTAAGTCATTATATATATTTTTTTTATTTCAGTTAAATAAATAATATAATAAACTCAAGTAGTGGGTAGGCGATAAAACACTTTTTAAAAAAAATGAAATAAGTAAATTATCAAAATTAATAGTAAAAATCACTAGTATAATAATTCCTACCCCTGTACTTGTGCACCCCGCAGCTCGACTGATGCCGTCTCTCCGGGACCGAGTGTTTGGATTAGGGTTATCAGATTTTCAGGGAATCAAACGATTGTTAGTTTTATCTACAGCTCTCATCTCTCATCTCCCATCGACACACTCAGCCGAGCGAGGAGCCTGGATAAACCAATTAAGGGCCAACTGAAATGTAATAACTCCCAATTGTACGACCATGTGTTTCCAATGACTGATATTTCGTACTGATCCAACGCTTCGTTAAGTGCTGCGGATGAAACGAAAGCATCCACTCCATGAATCAGTTTGTTAATTGAATCTAAGCACAATAATTACAATTTTAAAAAAAATTTCTAAGTTAAGAGCGTTTAACCAGCCAGCGGCCGAAAATCCACATTTCGTCGAAAGTTTTTCTTACGATCGTGCAGGGTGGTTACAATAAGAAAGATTAATTATTCTCCGTACCAGCTTTTTAAAATTATAACTCAATGTTTCATTCCAAATTTGCTTTAATTTGTACCTACACCCAGAAATGCTGAAAAGTGTGATGATAAAATTATTAAAATAATATACTTTTCGTAATTTCATAAATTCTTTGATAATTGTTTACACAATTCATTAGAATACTATTATTTTTTTTTTGCATGTAAATACTCCTCCCATAAACACGAGCTCCTAGAGCTCAACTTATGGAGTAGTAGAATAAAATATTAATCATTTTATAACCTCGCATATTATTATCAATTGTAATGTATAAACAAAAATCTTGAAATAAATAAAAATAATTTTTTTTTTTTTTTTCAATTATTTCTGGCTTTCACCCTTCAAGGGTGTTCTAGGCCATCATTTATAATTACAGAGAAAGGAAAGGTGAATTTATATATTAATTTTATTTAAATGAGCAAATTTCAGAATTTTATGGCAGATTGGAGTAGAGTTCAGACTTAGAAGAGATGAGATGTTGAATGGAGGAGAGGCAATTTTTGATAACGCTTGATAGAAGAGAGGATATTTATTTAGAGAGGGACAATCAAAAAATATGTGATCTAAAGTTCCCACATCTAGACCACAGAACGTACAATCTGGGGAGTCAAGCACATGAATTTTATAAAGGTGAGAAGGAACGGAACAATGTCCGATTCTCATACGAATAAGTAAGGAAATTTCTTTTTTGGAAAAATGGGGGAATTTTTGAAACCACGGTTTTGATGGGATAGTCCTTTGTATTGAGGCGTAGCGGGCACCCTTGGATTGACTAGCAATGTTCCAATACTCTGTCCAAACATTGCGGGATCTATCTTTGATGATGGAAAAAATATCAGACAGGGGAATATGGTTTACGAGGGTAACGGTAGGGTTAGACGCTCCTTGTTTTGCCAAGGAATCAGCAATATCGTTACCCACTATGCCAACATGTCCAGGAATCCAAATCAGAGTGACAGTTTTTCCAGAGCTTTGAATGGAGGTTATCAATACTCGAATAAGACATACAAAGTGATCATCAGGATGAAGAAGAGGACTTGTTTTAAGTTTTTGGAGGGAACTGAGAGAGTCAGAGAGAACAAGAGAATGTTCAAAATTATTTTTTATTATATATTTGAGAGATTCAATAATCGCAATGCACTCGGCAGAAAATATTGAAAATTGGTTTGAAATTGAATAAAATATTCTTTCATTAGAATTATTGTGGTAAACGTTAATACCAATACCACAGTTAGGAGAGTCCGGAGATTTGGAGCCATCAGTAAATAAAAGAGAAGAGTTGGGCCATTTAGAAGAAATAATGTCATTGAACATATTATTGACAGTACGGGCTGGGAGATTGGAATGACTTTTAAGGATGCCGATCCCTTCTAATATCGTTGGGGATAGGGTGACGTGACTATATTTTAATTTGTACAAAGGAAGAAGATCATTTTTGATAATTTGAAGCTCTGAGAGAGAGCGAAAATTTTTACAGATGGCAGGGAGAGGTTTAGTTCGAGCTCTGATTGTAGATGAATGTGTTGAGTCGTTGAACAACGAGACTCTGGGAATAATCTGATGACTTTTAGAATTTAAACATTTAAGAACAAATTTGTCAGCAAATAATTGACGCCTTAAATAAAGAGGAGGATCAGAACATTCTACTTGAAGGGAATTGATGGGCGACGATTGCATCGCGCCAGTTATTATTCGCAATGACTTAGATTGAATTTTGTCTAATTTACTGAGTGCATTTTTGGATGCAGTACTAAAAAGTGGGCAGGCATAGTCGAGATGACTTCGAATAAGTGCATTGTAGAGCAACTTAATGCAGATAGGATGAGCACCCCACCAAACGCCAGTCAATGATCTGATAATATTTAAATTTTTTTCACATTTAGTAACTATATTATTAATGTGGGAAGACCATTTAAGTTTCCTATCAAATGTTACTCCCAAAAAATTTACTTCGGAAGCATTGGGGATTGGAGAGTTTTTAAATAAAATTTGAACAGGGGGGTTATTATGACGATTTGAGAAGGTAACACACTGACTCTTTTGTACTGAAAGTTCAAGACCATTTAAAGTAAGCCATGTGCAAAGGGCATCCATGGCTTCATTAAGATATTTGACGGCGGATGGAATGATTTTGGATGATAAGAAGAAAGCTATGTCATCTGCGAACTCAACAACTTTTACTTGAGGGGGAATGGTGACATGCATATCGTGTGTGTATATATTATACAGTAAGGGGGATAATACATCGCCTTGGGGTAAACCCTTCCAAATTGACCTACTCTGAGGAGTAACATCTGGTAGCTCAATGAAAATTTTCCTATCGAGAAAAAGATTAATAATAGATTGGACAAACATGAGGGGTAAGCCAAGGCCTAAAAGTTTTTTTTTAAGAATTGGGATGGAAACATTGTCAAAGGCGCCTTCTATGTCTATAAAGACTGCAAGACATACTTCTTTGTTAGAAATGGATAAATTAATATCAGTGCTGATGATGGCAAGGTTATCTTGTGTAGATTTCTTTTTCCTAAATCCAAATTGGGATGGAGAGAGAAGATGATTACTCTCGACAAAAAATTCTAACCGGTTTTCAATTAATTTTTCATAAATTTTACTAAGGGTGGATGAAAGAGCAATTGGCCTATAGTTGGATCCAGAATTGGGTGATTTGTTTAATTTTAGAATTGGGATGATTATTTGAGAACTCCAGTCATCAGGTATTATGCCAGTCTGGAAGATTTTATTTAAGATGCTTAAAAAGTGATTTAGAACATTATCATTACTATTTTTGATAATGCTATAAGGTATACCATCTCTGCCTGGAGATGAGTCCTTGACTGTTGATAAACAATTTTTTAATTCAATTAAAGTGAATGGAGAGTCAAGCCAATGATCAGACATAGGAGTGTTGTGGATTGGAGTTATTTCATCTAAGTTAGGTACAGAAGGGGGGGCAATTTTGTCCAAGAACTCGTCTATCCATTTAGAATGAGAAGCTCGAGGAGATGTTGGACTGAAGGAGGATCGAAATCTTCGAATCATAGACCAAACTTCCGAAATTGGAGTGTTCGGAGATACTGAACTGCAGAAGTTGTACCACCCGGATTTTTTTTTTGACCTCAATACCCTTTTGGCATTGCCTTCGGCATTTTTGTATATGAGATAGTTCTCCATAGTCATATTGTGACGATAGGAAAGAGATTTAGCTTTCCGAATTCTCACTACTTTGGAACATTCCTCATCCCACCAGGGAGTTGGAGGGAGTTTTTTGAGAGATTTGGTTTTAGGGGGAGGATTCGATTTATTGATTGCAGTTACGAGCATTGATTTGAAGTTATCGTAGTCATCTTTGACAGATAATGTATCGGTATAGGATAAATTTTGTATAAACTTATCCATATGTGAGTTAAATTCGTCCCATTTGGTGTGTTTTGTTTTAATCTTTGTCGAAATATGGGACTTGTCTGAATGGAAAGAAGTTTGATAAGTGATGGTGATCGGGAAATGATCACTGGAGCAAGGGTCGGGGGACACCACCCACGAGGAGAGAGGTGCCAGATTAATAGAGCATATGGAGAGATCCACTGCACTGGGGTTTGTGTTGGGGCGAGAGATTCTAGTAGGAGATCCGTCATTCAAAAGAAAAAGGTTGGATTCATCTAGGAAATCCATCACACTTCGACCGTCTCGATCACAGAAAGCAGAACCCCAGACGGGGGAATGGGCATTAAAATCACCCAATAAAAAGAAAGGAGGGCTTAGTTGACGGACAATTTGCAACCACGCTTGTTTATTGAAGTGCGATGTTGGGGGAAGATAGATAGAAACAAAGGAAGTGTCCTTTATTTTAGCTGCAACCATTTGAAAGTCAGCATTGGGGGGTTTGATATTATTTATTGGTAAAAACGGAAGGGATTTTTTAATAAAAAGGGCAGCACCACCGCCCGTACCTTCCGGGCGATCATCGCGGAGACAGGAGTACCCTCCCACATTAAAGTGGGTGGATGGAGTAAACCATGTCTCCGAGACAGCAGCCACAGAAACAAGGTTTGAATTTAATAGGTTAAGAAGGTTTGATTTGTTAGAAGTAGCACTGCGGCTATTCCACTGAAGAATTCTGACATCTTGAAGAGCCATTTTGAATAAATGATTTTAAAGTGGAAATAATAGAAGCAGCGTTGGACGGTAGATTAGTTTGAGAAGAAATTAGGTCAATTAGAAGCATAATAAGAGTTTGAATAAATGAAGAATTTTCTTGGGAGAGTTGTTCAGAAAGCTTTTGATAGTTTGTTGAGGATGAATTATAATTGTTTGCGCACCCATTTGTGGCGTGTGAAAGAGGAGAACCATTGGGATTTAAGAGAAGTGAGTTGTGTTGTTGCTGATCGTATCCACGAGCCTGTTTAGAGATAGGGTTTTTGTATGTGAATTTTGTTGAACGGGAAGATGTTGAGGAGGAGGCGAGAGGGTTGGATGAAGAGTTACTGGATAAAACCTCGGAAAATGATTTTTTGACAGGCGGGAATAATTTAGAAGCCTGCAGAAAAGACAAGTTCTCAGAGGCCATAGAAATTTTTATATTTTTTTGGCGAGATTGTTCGGGGCAAGAAGAGTTAATGGCGGAATGAGCGCCTAAGCAGTTAAAACATTTAGGTGAAGAGAGAGAAGAACATTGGTCAGCCGAGTGGTTTTCTCCACATTTGAAACATCTGGGAGGGGATCTGCATGCAGCTTTGGTATGACCAAAACGGCAGCAGTTGTAACATTGAGTGGTGGGATAAGTGTACATTTCAACTGGTAAGGAGTTGAAAAATAAATAAATATGGGAGGGAAGAGATTGTCCTTCGAATGTGATGACGACAGATTGGGAGGGCTTCCAGGAAACGATGCCCTCAGAGGTGTCCTTATAATTTAGCCTCCTGGCTTTTATGGGATTGCCGATATGTTGGGGGGTTGAAAGTGAGGACAGGATTTCTGGAATGGACAGATCGGTCGAGATACCCCTGACCAGGCCCATTCGAGTGACATTGAAAGTTGGGATGTACGCCTTGAATTTAGAATTTGATGAAATAAATATATTTTTGATAAAGTTGTTGGCGGCTGAACCTGACAGGAATTCAACAGAGATTCGGAAGCGACCCTCGGCTTTAACACCTCCAGGTTTAATCGAAAGATTCTTGTTATTTGAAAGAAATTTGCCAAATTCAAGAGGATGGATGGTTTTACCTTGTTCAGTTTTTTGCGCATATACAATGTAGGGGCCACGGGAATGAGTAGAGTAAAAGATTGTTGGAGGAGGTTGAGGAAGAGCTGGAGGGGACTGAGGAGACAAAGGCGAATCATGTTTTTTTGGGGAAAGGGGACTAAATTTTCTTTTTTTAATTGAGGTTAGGATGACAGATTCATTGTCTGAAATGTTTGAATGTTCTGAAAAGTCTATTTTATCTGAAATGTCACCATCTGGAGGGTCAGGAGGTGGATCTGGGGGCTTTGTAAGGGGTACAGGAGGGAAATCCTCCTCCATTGTTCAAAGAATTACAGCTAATATAAAAAGTGACAGAAGTAAAAAAATTATATAAATATCTGAAAATGAGCAGCAAGAAGTGACTCCTGGAAGATCAGGGGGGAGAAGATTCCAACACACTAAACTTTTTACAGCCAAAACACAATAAAAAGATTGGTTTAAGAATATTTTTTGAAAGAGCAAAACAAAAGAACTGATGACAGCGAAATGTTATTGTTGCGAGTCTAAAAATAAAATTAAATAAAATTAAAATTATTTTTTCATTAGAAGTATTTATCATTTTTCAATAATGTCTAAGTTAAATAAGTATGTTAAAAGAATCTGAAATATATTAGTGTGTAAGTGCGCAAATAAATACACAAACGTACCAATTTTCGTCAAGAAACACATGTACGTATATATTTTTTAATGATTTTATTTAAACTAAAATTAAAATTCTAGAACATGCGATACCTACATAATGTATTGATTTATTTTACTGCATGATTATAAGATTTGAAATGGGTGTGGTATAATACAAAATCTTTTTTGAAAATTTAACAAATCTGCCAACGACGTATGGTACAACCTTATTATACAAAAAATAAACATATTTTCTCAAAATTTTAAACATGCGAATGCTAGATTAAAGAACAATCTTTCGAAATCTATTTATATTTTTTTATGGAAAAGAGTCAATACGTCTAAAATCTGATGAAAAATCTCATATTTCTGGTTTTCTCTGGTAATACCCGCTTAAGTAAAAAATAGAAGCTGAAAACTTTCAACTCAATTCCCCACGGATTTGAATTACTTAATGATTACTATAATTTATATCTCCAATACAGTTTTTTTTTAAATTGCCATTTCAGCATTTTGGTTTCATAGTTCAAAAAAATCAGATCTATGCGTGTGTAGAGCTTTAGCCTACCTTTGAGCTTTGTGCTTTGAGCTTTAAGTTTTGAGAGCTTACTAAGAACGGGTTGTTTCACAGAATTAGAAAGTTAATGTTCAAGTTCTGTTATTTCAGCTGTGTGAAGCAACTGGCCCATAATGACATAAAAACAGAACTTGTAGTCAAATAAAATAAAAACTTACACCGTGCTTGAAAATTGACTTTGAAATTGGATGACAACAACATTGGATGGAAACAGCAGTCTCTTAATGTTTCTTAATTAATTTGAACACCATTTACACTCCTAAATTAGTATAAAATATACCAGGAGCATGTAATGCTGGGGATGAAAGGAAAAATCTAAACTGCTAATATCTAAACTGAATATTTTATACACTGCCGAAATACAAAACCACACTATATTTATGAAAAATCTACCGGAAGCATGAAACTAAGTACCTAACCATCAAGCCCTTTCTCCGCAGGGGTAGGCAGAGAGGACTGACCGAAAAACAACTTGGTCTTGTCACTTACTCTTTGCCTCATTCACATTCATACATCGTCTCTTACATACTCTTCTATTATTTTAACTCTTGTCTTGGCTCGACGCGTATGATTTACTTGATAGTGCCAAGTCTTTCTCGGGCGTCCGCAACTTCTTCTACCATTCACATTTGCGTAATATATTCTTCTTACACTCCTTCCTTCGATCATTCGCTCTACATGCCCAAACCATGTGAGGGTCCTTTTCCTAATCGTATTCATTACGACAACAGCCTTGCATTCTTTGCAAGAAGCGTGAAGAGGAGAGATATATTTAAAATTTGCGCCTGGTTTATCTTCTCGTTCAATACTCACGACTCTGGAGTTGTGTAGGTATATTGCAGTATCTGATTTAACATTATATATAGCTCTCAATATATTTGTGTCTGAGCAATTGAAATTAGACCACCTGCTTACCTTTGAGGTAGTGTTGTTTTTGGAAATTTGTCCTGGACTCAAATTCATGTGCCCTCAAAGCATTGTACTATTTGTTATTAATTCATATAAATGGAAAAAAAAATATCATTATACAGAGTAACAAATTTGATAAAACAGCAATACAAAATGTGTACTTCTTCTTTGTGTGCCCTATCAGGTCCCCCGCGACGTTGGCGATCACTCTTGAAAATGTCTCTCTGTCTTGAGCTGCCCGGAATAGCTCCCCCACACTTCCAATGCCAGTCCACTCTCGTACATTTCGCAGCTAAGACATTTGTCTCCTATCAGGCCCTCGTCGACCCTATATCTTGCCTTTCAATATTAAATGGAGCAAGTGATACTTCTCCCCTCGAAGTATATGACCCAGATATGAATTTTTCCTGATTTTTATTAATGTAAGCAGTTCTCTATCTGCTCTAGCCCGCCTGAGAATTTCTGTGTTCGTGATCATGTCGGTCCATGGGACCTTGAGCATTCTCCGTTGAAGCCATATTTCACAAGCCTCTAACCTGTTCATGATATTTACTATAATGTATGCATTTATCAAAAATTCGTTGAATGATGTATCATTTAAAAAAAAAATGGCTATTTATGATTTTTGTTTTATAATATTCATTAAAATGGTAGTTTTTCACAAATTTCCATTTAAAAAACTTAATGTATCTTTGGTAATAACATAATTTATTCGTGCAAAATGTTTTGCGAAGCCCAGTAGAGGCACAGTCTGTCAAATAAGAGTAGAAAACATAGGAGGGCGCCACTGTCGATCAAATGGCAATACTAAAAACACAACACATGGTGGCAATCTAAAGCTGTGTAACCTACATTTTTTGTAAAAAATCAAAAACACGTAAAAGTGGGAAAAATATTTTTTTATTGCAATTTCGATACCTACTCTCAAAATAAGAATTGCGTATAGGTATATTATAACTTTGCAATTTTTGTTAATACAATGAAGAATAACGATATCATAGTAAAATAAAAAGCACAATTAGAAACTTCTCACATTTATTTAATACTAGCTTAAGTACCCAGCATTGCCCGGGTTTTAGATCATGTCTTTAATTTTAGATCTGAATATATTTAACTCATTCTGACCTAAAATTAGTGTAACTAAACTCACCATTAGTGATTCTTCCTTTTTACCTTAAATGTTAAATTCAAATGGGGTAAAGTTCGGTTTATGGGCGAAATTCCTAAAAAATAAAACTAGTTATTTTTATACTAATTTGGGGTCGGGGAATCCGAATCTGAAAGAATTAGGCGGCGGCAAGCAATATTAACTGAATTACAGGACTTTAAAAATTTTTATACACATACAGGAAAATAGCCATTTTGGAAGCATTTTGATTCCTAGAAAATCAAACTAGTTATTTTTATACTAACTATGGGCCGGGGAATCCGAATCTGAAAGAATTAGGCGGCGGCAAGCAATATTAACTGAATTAAACGACGTTAAAATTTTCTATACACACACACATGAAAATAATCATTTCGGAAGTATTTTGACACACGTAGTACAAAGATCATAGAAAAACAAGATAACATAGATGTTTTTACCACTGTTTCATAACGCTGATGGATTTCATTCGTTTTGTGCTCCGATTATCATACGGGATCGGAGGAACCCTGATTTTGGACTTCCGCACAATAAGGGTGCCTACCTACACGGAAAACAAGTGTCAAGCGCTTTATCGTCAGTCCGTTGCTAACCACCGACCGTATCGTGACATTTCGCACCACGCCGAAGTGTTATTCATCATATCGTCACATAAAGTGTAAATCCTACCGTATTCTTTCGTATACTTTGTGTGAACTCGTGACTCAAACTTTACCGAAGTTCTAACAATCAAATAGAACAATCTCGAACGCTTATGGACATCTATGACTGTCACCAAGCCAGAAGACAACAGACGTGAGTACCACTTAATTGTGATATACCTTTCTTGTTTGGTGGTTGGGCATAACTTATCGAAATCCATAAGCGACTTAGCAAGAGTAGCCGCAAGGTTACCCTCATCACCATGCCCCGTGCGTGATCATTTTTGGTGCCGAAACCAGGGAACCTTTAGATAAATTCTCATAATAAATTCTTTCTTTGGCAAAACGAAAGAATGCTATGAAATATTACGTGAATTGAAATGTCATTTCAAAGAACGAATTCAAACAGTGAATCGTAGAATTAGTTTACACAGTTCTTAATTATTAGCGACCTAACGGGTATTTAAATTATATCGAATTCTACTTTTTAATTCATAAAGTTTTCCTGATTATTTCGTTAGTACATTTGTTTATTAAAAAAAAAATGGCTAGTACTTTACAAGGCTTGCGTAGAAGACGGAACGTAGCCATTAGCAGAATAAACAAGGTGTATGAGGTCGGTCAAAGCGTTTTGCAAGATGCAACCAATTACCCATTATTTTTAGCGTATTATACGAGGTTGCAAAACATTGTTAATGATTTTGAAACCGTTCACGCTGACATCTTAGCTTTAGATGAGGCAAACAAGGACATTGAAAATCAAGTTCGCGAAGCTTTTGATAATGTTTATTTCAAAATCGTCGTAATTCACAAGGAATTAACGAATCAATCTTTCGAATCGGAGCCCGCGAACATTATCGTACAAAACTTTTCAACATTTCATAATCAAGCTGTCATAAAACAAACGTCATCACTTACTTGTGACATGAATAAGGCAAAACCTGAAATCAAAGGGTCCTTGACTGCGTTCACTTCAAAGTGCGCATTTTGCAAGGGTATTCACCATATCGCTAAGTGCAAATCATTTGCACTCAAATCGGTTCAGGAACGTGCTCAATTCGCAAAGGCACACCGTTGGTGTCTGAATTGTCTCACGCCTTCTCATTCTCTCACGAATTGCAAATCTGTGTTTGATTGTCAGAAATGTCATCGTAAGCACCACACTCTTCTTCATAGGGAAGACAACATTTCTGCTGAAGAGGAGTACCAACGACCCATCACATTTGCCATTCAAGGAGCTTCTATTTCAGATCCTCCAGTTCTTTTCCTCGCAAACTTCTGTGACAGATCCATGGTACGTTTGCCTACTGCTCATATTATCAATCGTGATCCCTCCGGCAGTTTTCAAACGTTTCGTGGGTTGACCTGTTCAGACAGTCAAGCACACTTCGTATCTAATCGCACTGCCGAGCGTCCAGTCAGCTCTCAGAAAATCCGTGGCTTATACCAATCTTCTACAACCGCGTCAGGCGTCACTAATTTCGATGTCGATGTTAAGGTACAAAGACAAACTACCTTCAACACGAAGTTACTTCCATCGCCAACGATTCAATTCGACCAGTTATCTTATCATCTGTTCCAAGACATACTTCATGCCGACTCTGACTGTCACAAACTGACAACTGACACAGGAGCGACTGACCTACTTCGAGATGTTGAGATCTTGCCATCTTTACCGAGACCCCAATTAACGAGTGATCTTCACCAGCTTTCAGCTATCAATTCACCATTCGGTTGGCTTCCTCTGGATTCGGTTGGTTTTGCTACCGATCGTCAAACAAACTCCTTCATCGAAACCAACCAGTCTCGTCTTCCAGAAGAAGTCAAGAGACTGAGGGAGTTGGACATATTTCCTCAGTCTTCACAGCCCACTAAACAACGTAGTGACCAAGTGTATCGCATTTATCGCTCACGTGACTTTTCTAGTCAATTTATCGAAACCAACCATTACCGTCTTCCTGAAAAGTTCAAGAAACTGAGGGAGTTTGACACATTCCCTCAGTCTTCACATCTCACTCCTGAAGAACAACGTGATGAGCAGGTCCATCACACTAATCACTCACGTGACCCTTCGGGACTATTCATCGTAGCCTTACCTTTTGGCGAAAAGGATAAGGATATCGCTTTCCCAGGTTCGCGCGAAGCCTCTTCGCGCATCATCCTTTCACTCGAACATAAACAGACATTAAAGCTCAGTTTACGTGAACCGTACTTCGCTTTCATGACTGACTACTTGCACAGTGGTCACATGACACGTGTTCCTGGAAAAGATTTACTCAAGGAAATGCATCACATACTTCGTCATTGCATTCTTCGTCCGGGCACCGTTACCACTATGTTGCGAATGGTCTTCGATGCCTCGGTGACGGAGGTGAATGAATCATCGTCAAATGATGCCTTCCTTATCGTTCCCAAGCTCCAAACGAACATTGCTGAACTTCTGCAAAACTTTCGTTCACCATCTGTGGTGTTCATTGCTGAGGTGCGGCAAATGTATCGCCAAATATTTCTTCAAGAGCCAAATCACGCGTTCCAAAGAATATTTTGGCGTCATCAATTATCGGAATCTACCCCGGATTACCCATTACACCCTGTGACTTCTGATATCTCTGCCTTTATTCTGTCCTATCGTATTGTCAGATCGTTGACAGAAAAGAAAGGTTACGGATTATCACTCACACGCCACGCAATCACTTCGGACTCAAATATCGATTCTATCGTCATCGGCTGTTCCAGTCTGGAACAATTTCAACTAACGCAATCCGAAGTCATCGAACATACCAAACGAGGTCAACTTGAACTGCAGAAGTGGGATTGTAGCAAACCGAAACTTCGCGCCTTTCTACCGTCGGACTACTATCTCACTGATGTAATCTTAAAAAATGTTGATCATTCTTTTACTCTCAGAGTATTGGGATGGAAGTGGAGGCCACCGGATGATTCACCCGATGATACTCGTCACGGGAATCGTTACACCGACCAATTATCGCTTTTGACAGTTATCGCATCTAACCATCGGCGTCAAGCATCATCGGTTGATAATTCATCGGATACCGCTTCACGTGGTCATTCTCCGGCCGATCTAAACCGTAACGTGTTATGGTGGGCGGAGCCCTCCGGGTTTGTCCAGCCAAACGACTCTTGGCCCATTTTAGATGGCCATGTTAACAAAACTGAACTCCACTCTGAGGAACGAGTTCAATCGTCATTAGTCCAACATGATGATATTCTGCTGGACTTTTATTAAAAAAAATATATCGTTTTCGGAAACTCCAACGCCTTATGGGTTCTTGTTATCTATTCGTACACAACTTTCATAACAAAGCCTCTCGTCGTTCGGATTTTCTACTTAATCATTTCGAAATTCGTATTCTATCTTTAACCAAACATTGGACATCACTCTCTACGGATGAGGTGATTAGAATCATAATTAAAAATCTCGCTACGTTTCGTACTTTAAATGGATCTTCTCTTACAAGATTCACCATTCACCAAATCGTATCCATTGCCTAGGCAATGTGACTAATCATCATCATTTCGCGGTTCGTTTTATTCTTTTTTACGTCTATGTTAATCGTATCATTTAGTTTCTTATCGTCTAGCTTGTCTATATCTCGTTATCGTTTAAAATGACTTCTGTTGCTTCGTCTTCTTTTCATCTACGTCACGTTTCATGGCATTCTGCGTTTCGCTTAACGTTCAACTTTTCTTTAAAATACAATTAGCTGTATTTTGGTGGGCGGAATGTTTCATAACGCTGATGGATTTCATTCGTTTTGTGCTCCGATTATCATACGGGATCGGAGGAACCCTGATTTTGGACTTCCGCACAATAAGGGTGCCTACCTACACGGAAAACAAGTGTCAAGCGCTTTATCGTCAGTCCGTTGCTAACCACCGACCGTATCGTGACATTTCGCACCACGCCGAAGTGTTATTCATCATATCGTCACATAAAGTGTAAATCCTACCGTATTCTTTCGTATACTTTGTGTGAACTCGTGACTCAAACTTTACCGAAGTTCTAACAATCAAATAGAACAATCTCGAACGCTTATGGACATCTATGACTGTCACCAAGCCAGAAGACAACAGACGTGAGTACCACTTAATTGTGATATACCTTTCTTGTTTGGTGGTTGGGCATAACTTATCGAAATCCATAAGCGACTTAGCAAGAGTAGCCGCAAGGTTACCCTCATCACCATGCCCCGTGCGTGATCAACCACACAAAATTAAGTGTTGCCATTAAGCAGTAATATTAATAAGGTAAAATAACATGTTTATATTTTAAGTACTTATTTTTTATAAATTATAAATTTTACTCACTTTTGTATCACAAACCATGTTACATAAACCCGGCGTAGCTGCTAAACTACTTGAAAACAGGGATGTTTTTTTGCCGTGACGCGAGCAGGCGGTATAAAGGGGCACAAACCATGTTACACAAACCTAGCGTAGCCGTTAAACTACTCGAAAACAGGGATGTTTTTTTGCCGTGACGCGAGCAGGCGGTATAAAGGGGCACAAACCATGTTACACAAACCTAGCGTAGCCGCTAAACTACTCGAAAACAGGGATGTTTTTTTGCCGTGACGCGAGCAGGCGGTACAAAGGGGCACAAACCATGTTACACAAACCTAGCGTAGCCGCTAAACTACTTGAAAACAGGGATGTTTTTTTGCCGTGACGCGAGCAGGCGGTATAAAGGGGCACAAACCATGTTACACAAACCTAGCGTTAGGTTAGGTTAGGTTACGGATTTTTAAGACTACGAATTTTCATACTTTTGGTTTAAGAATACGGCCGTTGAGATTTACTAATTAATTTACAACATAATATACAACAACATTTCAATCACTCTCCTAATAAAGCAGCTGCTTGTGTTTAGGAGAGGACAACTAAAAAAAAAAAAAATTTCATTTGTTTAAATGAAAACAAAAAATATTAGTTATTCAACAAATAACATTAGTGATTTTATGAGAAGATACCTTAGAATCATAGTTCCATGGGAGATACAGATAAAAGTAATAAATTAAAGGTTAGTTAATAAATGATTTGAAGTATTGATAAGGCAAAAAATATTTCTACATATTCAATACATATTTCTAAATACAATATACAATAAGTTAAGTTATGAGGTGGTACTAGAATATTTTAATTTAATTTTTTTATAGTAGATAGTCGTAATTCATCAGGTTAATGTGTTATGTGAGGAATTATCGTGTCGGAAATTATTGATATAGGGATAAATATTTTTGAGAGCTGGTAACACTGCCGGCACATGTTTTTGTATATTCCTTGTTTTTCTATGATCTTTGTACTACGTGTGTCAAAATACTTCCGAAATGATTATTTTCATGTGTGTGTGTATAGAAAGTTTTAACGTCGTTTAATTCAGTTAATATTGCTTGCCGCCGCCTAATTCTTTCAGATTCGGATTCCCCGGCCCATAGTTAGTATAAAAATAACTAGTTTGATTTTCTAGGAATCAAAATGCTTCCAAAATGGCTATTTTCCTGTATGTGAATAAAATTTTTTAAAGTCCTGTAATTCAGTTAATATTGCTTGCCGCCGCCTAATTCTTTCAGATTCGGATTCCCCGACCCCAAATTAGTATAAAAATAACTAGTTTTATTTTTTAGGAATTTCGCCCATAAACCGAACTTTTTCCTTCAAATGTATGTTATATTAATCGAAAGCAAATCACTTTATAAAACACCATTATTAACCAAATTTACGAGGTACCTTAACAACAGTGCTTCTTCGAATTATTTTTTTCTTTAAAAACAAATAACAGTATTTTAAATGTGAGTGTTTTGTACATTCAGTGTCATTGCGATTTGAAAGAATATTTGACAGTTAAATTGGTGTTGCCAACCTACAAATTTAGTAGTTCCATTTTTAATTATTTTCCACTCTTAATCGACAGACTCTAGGTAAGAGCGATAAGTAGGCACCTGCATAAAAAAAATATAATTTCACCATATGGATATACATTTCGCACTCACTTTTAAACGTTCAGATAATAATCCCGCCATCGAGTTTTGAAATGGTACTCTGAATACTTTTTGATACTCTATTAATGCCTTAAATCCCCTTCAGTTATTTACTCTCGTATTAATGTCACTCTTCCCCACACGTGCACCGTGCACCGTGCACCCTGCAGGCTGTCACGTGCTTGAACCAATTCACGCTTCGTAGTAGTAGGTATTCACTCCACAACGGGCTCTTTATTGAAAATCCGGTGACCGGACAACTCTACAATGTAAAACTTCACCACCCCTCTGAGAAGTCAGAAAAAGTGATGAAAAAAATGTGGAAACTTGGTACAGGTTACTTTTTACGTTAGGTACCCAACCTAACGTAAAAAGTAACCTGTACCAAGTTTTCACATTTTTTTCATCACTTTTTCTGACTTCTCAGAGGGGTGGTGAAGTTTTACATTGTAGAGTTGTCCGGTCACCGGATTTTCAATAAAGAGCCCGTTGTGGAGTGAATACCTACTACTACGAAGCGTGAATTGGTTCAACCACGTGACAGCCAGATGGGCAATTTTTAAGGTGAAAATTATTCAGCACCGTTGTGATTTGAAACTCGATGAAACAGAAACGAGCGACACTAAAAAGAGACAAAAATATACATCTACAGGATTTAGCCTGCGAGAGAATGAGACTATGAATGAATGAGAATGGACTAATCGGTGTCTTCTTTGTGCGGTGCTTCGTAGAATAAAATAAAAAATAATTTTTAAATTTGGTAATGATATTATAATGAATAAACCCTACAATTATCCTACTCCCGATCCTCCTCAAATGCAGAGTTATTGTCTAGTCTCATTCTCTCGAAATTTTATCTGAGGCGTATGTGTGGTAAAACCATGTACGATCGTGTGAGAAATGTGGAGATCCGCGAGGAATGCAAGGCTGATGTAAGCTTAATGAGTAAGATTAAGAAAGGGACGCTCAGATAGTTTGGGCATGTAGAGCGAATGAACGAGGAAAGGTGTGTAAGGAGAATATATGACGCAAATGTGAATGGTAGAAGTCGGTGACGCCCGAGGTAGACTTGGCACGATCTGGTGAATCGGATAATTGAGTCAGGCCATGTGAAGAGTTGGAGTAATAGAAGAGCGTGTATGAGACGATGTATGAATGTGAACGAGGCAAGGAGTGTGTGCAAAGATCAAGTTGTTTGGCGGTCCGTCCTCTCTGCCTACCCCTTCGGGAAACGTGACGGTTAGTTAGTTAGTTAGTTATGTATATTGAAAGTTTCACTTCTACTGCGTTTTCAGGTTTTTGCACATAATTATTTTTCAATAAATTTTCATAGGGGTGTTGAAATGCCACCTTGTTGAGTTGTCATGGAACCGATAAAACCTATATTAATAATAATTCTTAAGAAAAACCAAGATCTTTTTGAAAAAAGCTTGAGAATTTTTTTCTTCGGTCATTTAAAAAACCAATTATTTATGAATATATGAGTTTTTCAAAGAAAACCAGACTCAGCAGGTCACTTTATGAATTGGTTTAATTGAACCAATAATCCATTGGGACTTCTTAATTTGGGAGGTGGGTATGGGTACCAATACATCTGCCATAGGTCACCCCAAGTAGTTCGCTACGTTTGGTGTCTTAGTAGGGGTGCCCGGGTTCTTCAGGTGAGAGTTGTCCGGGTCTTGGCGGCGAATGTGTCTGCCCACTAGCTGCATGGCAGGCTGGATCGGGAGAGAATGATTGAGGGAGTCAATTTGACTTCTCCAGCCGTTCTCTCTCGGAACGTCGCCTCGCACCGCTGTGGGAGGGATGGATTCATACGTCCGTCCCTCCTGGACACATTGACCCCCAGATTCCTACCCACCCCTTATACCCTTTTCCTTCCCAGAACTTCCACTCCTTCCTTTCATAAAAAAAACCCTCCACACAGCATCCCCAAAGATGACATAGGCTCTGATGGGAATTATTTTCCTCTGGGCCTCCTGTGTGGAGCTAATGTAAAAAAAAGGATTTTTAAATTTTCCTCTAGGTATTTATAAAACAACAATTATAACAAAAAAATAAATCATTTATTTAATATTCTACACAATTAATAATGTTAATGCAATACATGCAACTTTATACATATCTGGATTTAATCAAATAAAATTTCACATTATTACACTTTATTAAAACTGTACAAAATTGTAAAACCTTTGAAACATTTATACATGCAAGTATATTTTAGTGGTTAGATAAAAGGTTCACTTAAATATTACAAAAAAATTTCATTATTTTGGTCTTATTGATATCGGATCATCATTTTGTGACATTAAATAACAAAATCATGTGTTTTGGAAAGATTCATTAGGCACCAAAAAGTATAACTCAATTTTATTCACATACTTTTGAATTGGCTTCGCCGATAAACACGTTCCTCCAAATGTAGGTACTACAATAATTTTTAAATTGCGCTAAATATTTCATAACATTACATATATATTTACGTGATTATAAATCCATAACTTCCTAAAAAGGCACTCCGATTAAACCGATTTTACAACGAAGTCTGAGAATACACAAGTAGATGTGACAAAACTGTACAATAAGGAACTCCAATGAAAAATATTATCGCTTTAAAAAAATTGTTCATATAGACCAATAAACGCTGTTTCTGAATATATAAGTTTTATTAAATAATACTAAACGGAGAGTTTTTAAAAAATTATTAAAAAGTCCATTTTTAATCGGGTCCTAGATTATTCAAATGTTTAGTGGTGACGTCACTGCTCATCGTGTCGTGACGTCACCGTAAAGTCATTGTATGGGAATGTAGGTATGACACAAGCCACCGTATTAATTTATTCGTTTATTTACATACTATTATACAGATTTAGTTGTTGTGTTTATTGAAACATTATTTAGGCCTAAATACTTCAGTTTAAAAAATAAAGGTATCTTTTATAAGTTTATCTCTATTATTGAAAATATTCAAAAACTACTGCATAAAAAATAGTAATGCTACTCTTGGGAGAATACTTCGAACACCAAATTTCAAAATGGCGGCAGTTGATCAGCTGATTGCCCGATCTTATAATAACTTTTCAGGAGTGATGACGTCACACATTAAAACATTGACAATTATTTTGACTATTAAAACAAAATCTAAAAAAAATATGCATTTATTTAAGTTAGAAGGTCATTATTCATTAAAAAAAAATAATTAAAAATTGGACTGGAGAAAAAAAAAATTTACAAACTGAAAATTTTTCTATTGTACATTAACCACATACTATAATCCTGTTTCAATAAAAATATTTTTCGCTTTCTGAATGTGAAAAAATGCTACGTGGAATGATATTAACTTATTTTTCAACTTTAATAATATAATATTATGAAGTGACTAGTGAGGGTTACAATTCTCACCAAGACTAAACATTTGATTTGTGGTAATAATAAACCAAAGTAACTTCTTAAAATAATTTTAAAAAAATCATATCGAGACTGATCAATTCAAGGTGGCTTTAACAAGCCAAAATCAGTTACGGTCTCAAATAAATTAAGTGGAAATAAGTTTTATCTGTATTTCATTATATTATCACATCGAGACAATGCTGGCAACGCTTTTAATAGACAGTGAGGTAATGTAAATAAATGTTTTTTCTTGGTTTATGGGACTAACAAATTAATCTTCCGGTGTATCCTCGGCCATTCGTAGAAAATCGGTAGCAATTCGTCATCATCGTCATCAAGCTTCATCTAAACATTGCCATAATTATTATTGACTGATTTCATAAGTTTGAATATCTATATAAATAACTATACAGAATTCTACAGTATGTTAAACAATTTAAAAGAAAATGTATATTCAGTGCCTAAACTGTAAGGCTCAGTTATTTCTCAGAAATTCAAATTTAACATTGTCATCAAATAACCATTCAGCGACTTTGTTTTTTTGACGTGAGGAAGGTCCCCGTTAAACGCCGATTCCAGATGCGTTTCACTTTTCTCTCAAATTGTAACAAAGCTGACAAGCTTAACAACGTGATAGTGTCCTCTTCTGCTAATCAAAATTTATTCAAAACGGACTTCAAATCGGCATTTAACGGGGACCTTTCAACTGAAAAAAAGGCGCTGAATGGCCATTCGATGACTTTGTCACACGAAAATTTCTATGATTCAATTGGGACTAAGATGATTATTGAACAAATAATATAAATAGTGTAAACAATTTCCTTTGAACGTTCATAAAGATAACGTTTACAATATATTAATTTTAAAGTGTTCAATGCAAGTTAATTTTTCGAAGAAATACATTATTTTGTATTTTTTTGATTATAAAAATATCTGGTTTTAACATTACATTTATATGAATTTACTTGAAATTTTCACAGTTCATTGGTAAAATATGTAGTTATTGCAATTGTTTCATATTTTATATAAGATTTAAGGCATAAAAACTTCCTATTTTTATCACTGATATTATTATTTCTCGATTTCACCTGAGGCTTGCTCCAAAAACGAATGAATTTGTAAAATCATTTTGTATAAACCATGGTCACTGTTTTAATGGATTAAGCACTTTTTGGTTGGACGGAAATATTTGGAAAGAACGTTTTGATCCATTTACCCTTTAACCCTTCGGGAACGTCAAACATCGGAGGCGTTCCCTGATTGATCACCTGAAAAAGATTGCACGAGTTAGTAAACAAAATAATAATAATCACTTTTCAGATTTATACTTTGTTTACCGCTGTCATTTCATGAACACGCTATTATTACACCGATAAACGACGATTTGGCGAAATAGCTTGTTTTTCAGTTATAAAGTTACTGAAGTCTGACTAAAACTCATGTAAACAACAGTGCCACCCTGCTATGGTTTTATTGAAGCTTCCGGACCCACTTTACGTTCTGCACGAGTTTTTGCAGAAACTGAAGGCATTGACTTCGTTTTTAAAATGACTTTCCTCCGTGTTTCATGGTGGTAGGTACATTAAAGTAACAACGGATGTGTTGTTTTAAAAAACTTTATTAATTCATAAAAATTTTTAAGTTAATTTTCACTATCTGTGTAAGTTCTATTCAAGTTCTATTATTATATTGTTACTAGCTGGTTCCCGGCATGCGTTACTATGCCATTTAATAAAGAAATTGTTTCTCGCTGCGTGTCCTTTCCCATTCGTCCGTTCCTCTTCCGCTTCCCTTTCCCCTCCCGCGTCCCTTTCCCCTCCCGCGTTCCTACTCCGCCTCCTCCACCTTCCCTTCCCCCGTCCCGCGAACCCCCCTCCTGAGTTCCCCTCCCCCTTCCCAGGTTCCCCTAACCACTCCCGGGAACCCCCTTTCCGAGTTCCCCCCCTCCCGCATTCCATACATTCGGTCCCGGTACATTAAGGTTTCAAACAGTTCGCGTGCCACCTATATACAAAATTCGTAATGCCAGAGTTCATCAGTAGTTTTATACAAACCTTATGCTGACAATAACGAACACAAAAAAAATAATTAACTAATTTGGTGCAGTCGTTCGGAAGTTATGCGCGTACATACATTTCGGCGATTCATTTTTATTTATACAAAAAAAAATAGATAGATAAGCCAGTTGCTTCATAAAATTGAAATAATAAAAGAACTTGAATACACGTTCACACAACGTGTGAATTTAATATTCACGTTCACACAACGTGAATATTAAATTTAAAAAATTGATGAATTGTTAAATATTTTTGAAACAACCAATCAGCAAAACTTTAGGATGTAATTATTCACGATATTCTAAAAAAATGTATCCTATTGTGGGTTTTCAAACAGAGCAAATAATTAACTTCTCTTCTTCAATCACAACAAATTAATTTTATGACAGCATTTTAATTAAAAATAATAAGCACTTCCTTTTGCCACTTTTAATTGTTTTCGTAAACAGGTTTCGTGAACTAAGCTCACATCATCAGGGTTAACTTAAAACTATGAAAACCCTGATGAGGTGAGCATAGCTCACGAAGCATGACGAATGTCGAATACATTGTCTAAACAATAAATATATCAATTTAAAATAAAACAATAACTTTGTAAACACCACTTTTATTTTTATACTTTATGCCGACCGGGTTTCGCTACAACCGTAGCTTCATCATGAAGCTAAGGTTGTAGCGAAACCCGGTCGGCATAAAGTATAAAAATAAAAGTGGTGTTTACAAAGTTATTGTTTTATTTTAAATTAATAATGTCACATCACAAAGTATCCGCTTCATATGAACAAATAAATATATCTAAAATAAAGGAATGTGTTTTCTAAATTTCACATTATCTACAAATTTTCGACGTAGGTATTATATTTTTTTCTTAAACATTTTTCATGTTTGAAATTAAAACATGGCAATTTATAAAAATTAAAGTATATTTCAGTTACAAAAGTCTAATATGTGATTTTATCTAGTTTTTTAAATTGTATTTACTTTTAGAAAGAAGAAATATACAGCACATTTAAAATTCTTTAAAATTTTTCCGAAATTCGATGAAAAATTTCAAGTATATAGGTACAACATTTAAACCACCCTCTTTTTTTGTCTAAACCAGTGGTTCCCAACCTTTTTTTGACCAAGGACCATTATTACATTTATCTGTTTTCACAGTGACCACAAGGCACAAAAATGATAAACTTTTAAACGCGTCCTTGCAATTACTATCATTTTGCAATTCGATGTGCTCTACTTCTTTAGCTACCTCTCCATCATTAATACCAAAAGGGTTACGAATCAACTTTTGGATACCTTTCGATTCGGTTTTTGTAGTAATGAATAAATGTTTCGTGGACCACATTTTAGATCTCGCGGACCACCTGTGGTCACGGACCACTGGTTGGGAACCACTGGTCTAAACAATGCGTGTACAGTTTGTCAAATAAGAGTAGAAAAAATAGGAGGGTACCACTGTTGTTCAACTGGCAATAATAAAAAAATAACTCACGGTGGAAATGTAAAGCTGTGTACCCCACATTTTAGTAAAAAATTAAAAAGGCATAAAACTGAAAAAAAAAAGTTTTCATTGCAATACAGATACCCACTGATCTCAAAATTAGAATTGCATATAGGTATATTACCTTTGCAATTTAGTGTTAACATAATGAAGGATAACGATATCGTAATAAAATATAAAACACAGTTTAGAAAAAATTGCTAACATTTATTTATTACTAGCTTAAGTACCTAGCGTTGCCCGGGCTTTAGATTGTGTCTCTAATTTTAGATCTGAATATATTTAACTCATTCAGATCTAAAAGTAGTGTAACTAAACTCACCATTAGTGATTCTTCCTTTCTACCTGCTGTTAAATTCAAATTTGTGTTAAATTAAATGAAAGCAAATAACTTTGTAAGGCAACATTTAATCAAATTTACATCATTAAGTTGGTACCTTAACAACAGTGCTTCTTTGATTTTAATTTTATTTCTTTAAGAACATAAAATTTTTTTTTTAAATTTTACAGTGTTCTTTACATTCAGTGTCATTGCGCTTTAAAATAATATTTGACAGTTAAATTTGTGTTGCCAGCCTACAAATTTTGTAGTTCCATTTTGAATATTTTCTACTCTTGACATACTATATGTCTCCATGAACTATTTTGTGGTTGTTAAATGTCAGTTTCTATTAGTAAGGTTTTACATCCACCGTTGTTTGTCTATTTTATTAAATTTACCCCTTTATTAGTAAGACTACATGCTTGTCCGCGTTGGTTGGTTGTACACTGTACAGTGATGAGGGTAGTAGAGGATATGGTTACCTATGTCGTTGTAGTGATGGTTCGCCTCCTCCTCCTCACTGCTGGCTCTCGTGCTGGTTCTGCCGCTGCTGCTCTGGCCCTCACCCATCGCGCGGAATACTTCCGCCCTGGTCTCCAGCACCTCTCGCACGATATCTGCACACGTACAAAGGTGGAAATTAGTGTGAATTATGCTGAGGGGAACAGGTAGGCCACAGAAAGTGGTTGCTGTATTATTAAGAAAATTAAATGCTCGAAGACACGTTTCCACTGACCGGCACCTGCCAGAAAAATTGGTACGCATGTCTGCGATTTGAGAAATGTTTTTATTAATAGGACCTGGAGATTTTGGCGTTTCTTTTCTTTTTCAAGACAAATATTACGATTCAAACCTTGTTTATGACTAAACATTAAATTATTCTGACTCATAATTCAATCTAGTACATCAGTCCATTCTGCTATCTTGCACTGATCTTTCTATTTTGATACTGATAAAATTCTTGGTGTAATTTCTATATTGAAATACTTTTTTTTATTTCTGACTGTTACCGGTTTCAGCCCATCACGGCTGGTCTGAATGGTCTGAAAATTTGTTTCAATATGTCACCACGCTGATCTCTTGAAAGTATCTCTATATATATATATATATATCTATACTCGTTTATTGTCTTACCAAGGTTTAAACAAATTGCAGAAATTTGGTTTTTTGATTTGTTCTTATTCAAAGTGTGTAGTGTTGTATTTCTATGATACTTCTTTAAAAAATGTTTTTTCTGATAGATAAGTACAGAAGAACTCTACTAAAGAAATTTAAAATAAAAAGTGTCACTCAAAAAGCACCCCATTATTTGCCACATTAATGCCTCTTTAAGAATATATTAGGTAAGTCAGAGGCCAGTCCGGCTGCTGACTCAGCATCTGAACGAACACAAAATGACAACACGTCTGTTCGGCTTGGTTAAAGGTTGTGTGTGCTTATATAGAGGTGTTTAAGTGGGGGGAGTCGCGGTGTCATATAGCCGCATCATCATGTCCCAAAAACTTAATAAAGGTAATGAAATCAAAGGCTCACCTGCTAACACATCGCGACTGGTGATCATGCTCTCAACTTCTTGGGCCACTTCACTCATCAGCCACGGCATGAATCCCTCATCCACACCTGCAATATATTAACATAACATATTCATTTTATCGAAGGAAGCAAATTCTTTGTGGTGTGAAATTATATTAAATGAAAAAATACACTTTGCAATACACCACTTTTTTATTATTAATATTTAACAGCCAACCAGGTTTCGCTTAACTCGAGCTTCGTCGGGGATTATTAAATTAACTAAAGCTAATTACATAATACAGATACATACATGTAAGAAAAAAAAAACAATGAGTGAAAGATATGGAAATAGAAAAGAAGACACCTTATTGGTGACAGAAAGAGATAAAATAGAAAAGAGAGGGACAAAATTATTATAGGATGGGTAGGCAGGGGGGTAGGGTATGGGTAGGTTAAAATATTACATAAATACATTTGGAATTAGATTAAGCCGTTAATAATAAGTCAAACATAATTAATACGCAAATAGATTTAACTGATAGTCCCATATTTAAATTATTCTGTTAATCTCCGCTGAAACTGTTTCCTCTAGTAAAAAACGTAGACCCAGTTGCGATTTTTTTTTCTGTGTCTTGTCTTCTTTCATATTTTTGTTTAGATTATTAGTGTTATCTTTTTCTTCACAAATGTATTTTTTAATTTAATATATAACATATTCAATTTAAACCACTCTACATGTCTGATTCATAATGCCTTGAGAGTTTCTCACAGTACCTCAATGTAGGTATGGTTAAGTTGCATGTTTTGTGCATGTAGGATCACCTAAATAGTTTACAATTCAACAGTCAATAGTCACGAATCACTTAACGTCGATAATGACAGGTTCTGTGCAGTCAATTAATTATATATGACGATTGTCATGTTGGCGGTAAACCGTTATCGAAACGCAACTAAACAAATATTATTACTCGTATTGATTTACGACATAAATATTTGAAAAGATTATTATATGCTCTTACGCAAAACTATATTTTTTATTTAATTTTGTATTTTTAACTTTATGATTAAAACCTCAAATTGTAATATTTAAATTAATGAAGACAATATAAGCGAAACTCAATCGAAAATCTGGAAACAGAAAAATCAGAAAAACATATTGACACCTCTGGGACTCGAACCCAGGACCTCTTGCTTTCCGGGCAAACGCGCTAACCACTGCGCCACGGTGTCGATATGAAATTCGGTCATGTTTAACTGTACCATACTTCGACTAAGAACCACCTACATTATCTTCATTTTCTTTAACGCATATATTATTGGCAACTATCTTTATGTATGATTGCAAGATTCAAACCCGAACTAAATGCTCTCTAGATAGTGTCTGTCCTGGGTTCGAGTCCCAGAGGTGTCAATATGTTTTTCTGATTTTTCTGTTTCCAGATTATCGATTGAGTTTCGCTTATATTGTCTTCATTAATTTAAATATATTTTTTATATTACCATAATAGTATTCAAGCTTATGCAAACTTTTGCCCCAATTCAAGAGTTTAACATTTCCGTAAATACTGGGTGCGGCAGGGAAACTTGCTCATTTGAATTGGACGCCGACGAGCGAGGCGTCGTCAGAAAGGGGTGGTAAGGGTCTCATTGGAAAGAGGGGGTCCTGAAGTTTTCAAAACTTAAATTGGAACTCCCAAGTGGAAAATGTGAGCAACAAATTAAAAAAAACTAACCTATTTTTTCAAAACAATAAGAAACATTTTAGATAAAGAACAACTAATTAAAATCTATTATGCCTTAGCCCAATCTCAACTACAATATGGTCTTCTCGGATGGGGAAGCACATGCGATTCCACTATAAAACCAGTCCTCATAGCACAAAGGGCAATTCTGAAAATTATACTTAGAGTACCCATCAGAACCCCTACAGACTATGTGTTTCATAACGCTGATGGATTTCATTCGTTTTGTGCTCCGATTATCATACGGGATCGGAGGAACCCTGATTTTGGACTTCCGCACAATAAGGGTGCCTACCTACACGGAAAACAAGTGTCAAGCGCTTTATCGTGAGTCCGTTGCTAACCACCGATCGTATCGTGACATTTCGCACCACGCCGAAGTGTTATTCATCATATCGTCACATAAAGTGTAAATCCTACCGTATTCTTTCGTATACTTTGTGTGAACTCGTGACTCAAACTTTACCGAAGTTCTAACAATCAAATAGAACAATCTCGAACGCTTATGGACATCTATGACTGTCACCAAGCCAGAAGACAACAACCGTGAGTACCACTTAATTGTGATATACCTTTCTTGTTTGGTGGTTGGGCATAACTTATCGAAATCCATAAGCGTCTTAGCAAGAGTAGCCGTAAGGTTACCCTCATCATTTTTGGTGCCGGAAACCAGCGAACCTTTAGATAAATTCTCATAATAAATTCTTTCTTTGGCAAAACGAAAGAATGCTATGAAATATTACGTGAATTGAAATGTCATTTCAAAGAACGAATTCAAACAGTGAATCGTAGAATTAGTTTACACAGTTCTTAATTATTAACGACCTAACGGGTATTTAAATTATATCGAATTCTATTTTTTAATTCATAAAGTTTTCCTGATTATTTCGTTAGTACATTTGTTTATTAAAAAAAATGGCTAGTACTTTACAAGGCTTGCGTAGAAGACGGAACGTAGCCATTAGCAGAATAAACAAGGTGTATGAGGTCGGTCAAAGCGTTTTGCAAGATGCAACCAATTACCCATTATTTTTAGCGTATTATACGAGGTTGCAAAACATTGTTAATGATTTTGAAACAGTTCACGCTGACATCTTAGCTTTAGATGAGGCAAACAAGGACATTAAAAATCAAGTTCGCGAAGCTTTTGATAATGTTTATTTCAAAATCGTCGTAATTCACAAGGAATTAACGAATCAATCTTTCGAATCGGAGCCCGCGAACATTATCGTACAAAACTTTTCAACATTTCATAATCAAGCTGTCATAAAACAAACGTCATCGCTTACTTGTGACATGAATAAGGCAAAACCTGAAATCAAAGGGTCCTTGACTGCGTTCACTTCAAAGTGCGCATTTTGCAAGGGTATTCACCATATCGCTAAGTGCAAATCATTTGCACTCAAATCGGTTCAGGAACGTGCTCAATTCGCAAAGGCACACCGTTGGTGTCTGAATTGTCTCACGCCTTCTCATTCTCTCACGAATTGCAAATCTGTTTTTGATTGTCAGAAATGTCATCGTAAGCACCACACTCTTCTTCATAGGGAAGACAACATTTCTGCTGAAGAGGAGTACCAACGACCCACCACATTTGCCATTCAAGGAGCTTCTATTTCAGATCCTCCAGTTCTTTTCCTCGCAAACTTCTGTGACAGATCCATGGTACGTTTGCCTACTGCTCATATTATCAATCGTGATCCCTCCGGCAGTTTTCAAACGTTTCGTGGGTTGACCTGTTCAGACAGTCAAGCACACTTCGTATCTAATCGCACTGCCGAGCGTCCAGTCAGCTCTCAGAAAATCCGTGGCTTAGGCCAATCTTCTATAACCGCGTCAGGCGTCACTAATTTCGATGTCGATGTTAAGGGACAAACTACCTTCAACACGAAGTTACTTCCATCGCCAACGATTCAATTCGACCAGTTATCTTATCATCTGTTCCAAGACATACTTCATGCCGACTCTGACTGTCACAAACTGACAACTGACACAGGAGCGACTGACCTACTTCGAGATGTTGAGATCTTGCCATCTTTACAGAGACCCCAATTAACGGGTGATCTTCACCAGCCTTCAGCTATCAATTCACCATTCGGTTGGCTTCCTCTGGATTCGGTTGGTTTTGCTACCGATCGTCAAACAAACTCCTTCATCGAAACCAACCAGTCTCGTCTTCCAGAAGAAGTCAAGAGACTGAGGGAGTTGGACATATTTCCTCAGTCTTCACAGCCCACTAAACAACGTAGTGACCAAGTGTATCGCATTTATCGCTCACGTGACTTTTCTAGTCAATTTATCGAAACCAACCAGTACCGTCTTCCTGAAAAGGTCAAGAAACTGAGGGAGTTGGACACATTCCCTCAGTCTTCACATCTCACCCCTGAAGAACAACGTGATGAGCAGGTCCATCACACTCATCACTTACGTGACCCTTCGGGACAATTCATCGTAGCCTTACCTTTTAGTGAAAAGGATAAGGATATCGCTTCCCCAGGTTCGCGTGAAGCCTCTTCGCGCATCATCCTTTCACTCGAACATAAACAGACATTAAAGCTCAGTTTACGTGAACCGTACTTCGCTTTCATGACTGACTACTTGCACAGTGGTCACATGACACGTGTTCCTGGAAAAGATTTACTCAAGGAAATGCATCACATACTTCGTCATTGCATTCTTCGTCCGGGCACCGTTACCACTATGTTGCGAATGGTCTTCGATGCCTCGGTGACGGAGGTGAATGAATCATCGTCAAATGATGCCTTCCTTATCGTTCCCAAGCTCCAAACGAACATTGCTGAACTTCTGCAAAACTTTCGTTCACCATCTGTGGTGTTCATTGCTGAGGTGCGGCAAATGTATCGCCAAATATTTCTTCAAGAGCCAAATCACGCGTTCCAAAGAATATTTTGGCGTCATCAATTATCGGAATCTACCCCGGATTACCCATTACACCCTGTGACTTCTGATATCTCTGCCTTTATTCTGTCCTATCGTATTGTCAGATCGTTGACAGAAAAGAAAGGTTACGGATTATCACTCACACGCCACGCGATCACTTCGGACTCAAATATCGATTCTATCGTCATCGGCTGTTCCAGTCTGGAACAAGTTCAACTAACGCAATCCGAAGTCATCGAACATACCAAACGAGGTCAACTTGAACTGCAGAAGTGGGATTGTAGCAAACCGAAACTTCGCGCCTTTCTACCGTCGGACTACTATCTCACTGATGTAATCTTAAAAAATGTTGATCATTCTTTTACTCTCAGAGTATTGGGATGGAAGTGGAGGCCACCGGATGATTCACCCGATGATACTCGTCACGGGAATCGTTACACCGACCAATTATCGCTTTTGACAGTTATCGCATCTAACCATCGGCGTCAAGCATCATCGGTTGATAATTCATCGGATACCGCTTCACGTGGTCATTCTCCGGCCGATCTAAACCGTAACGTGTTATGGTGGGCGGAGCCCTCCGGGTTTGTCCAGCCAAACGACTCTTGGCCCATTTTAGATGGCCATGTTAACAAAACTGAACTCCACTCTGAGGAACGAGTTCAATCGTCATTAGTCCAACTTGATGATATTCTGCTGGACTTTTATTAAAAAAAATATATCGTTTTCGGAAACTCCAACGCCTTATGGGTTCTTGTTATCTATTCGTACACAACTTTCATAACAAAGCCTCTCGTCGTTCGGATTTTCTACTTAATCATTTCGAAATTCGTATTCTATCTTTAACCAAACATTGGACATCACTCTCTACGAATGAGGTGATTAGAATCATAATTAAAAATCTTGTGCTTATCGCTACGTTTCGTACTTTGAATGGATCTTCTCTTACAAGATTCACCATTCACCAAATCGTATCCATTGCCTAGGCAATGTGACTAATCATCATCATTTCGCGGTTCGTTTTATTCTTTTTTACGTCTATGTTAATCGTATCATTTAGTTTCTTATCGTCTAGCTTGTCTATATCTCGTTATCGTTTAAAATGACTTCTTTTGCTTCGTATTCTTTTCATCTACGTCACGTTTCATGGCATTCTGCGTTTCGCTTAACGTTCAACTTTTCTTTAAAATACAATTAGCTGTATTTTGGTGGGCGGAATGTTTCATAACGCTGATGGATTTCATTCGTTTTGTGCTCCGATTATCATACGGGATCGGAGGAACCCTGATTTTGGACTTCCGCACAATAAGGGTGCCTACCTACACGGAAAACAAGTGTCAAGCGCTTTATCGTCAGTCCGTTGCTAACCACCGATCGTATCGTGACATTTCGCACCACGCCGAAGTGTTATTCATCATATCGTCACATAAAGTGTAAATCCTACCGTATTTTTTCGTATACTTTGTGTGAACTCGTGACTCAAACTTTACCGAAGTTCTAACAATCAAATAGAACACTTTCGAACGCTTATGGACATCTATGACTGTCACCAAGCCAGAAGACAACAGACGTGAGTACCACTTAATTGTGATATACCTTTCTTGTTTGGTGGTTGGGCATAACTTATCGAAATCCATAAGCGTCTTAGCAAGAGTAGCCGCAAGGTTACCCTCATCACCATGCCCCGTGCGTGATCACTATGTTTTTAAAGCGCTGAATTTAATGTCAATGAAACAATTATATACAAAAGATATTCTAATGTACGCATTCAAAAATCAGGATAACTTTACACAGACAAACTCGGGCCGATTCACAATATCTACATTACAACATACATTCTACCAACCTACAACTAAACCGACTTTTGGACAAAGAAATATGGAATACTTCTCTATAAAATTATTATTTTTTTTTTTTTTACATTAACTCCACACAGGAGGCCCTGAGGAAAATAATTTCCCTCAGGGCCTATGTCATCTGGGATGCTGTGTGGAGGGTCTTTTTGAGGAGAGGAAGGAATGAACATTGGTCTTGAAGAGACCCATGTTGTAGGAAGAAGGAAACACAGAGGCCGGGCTGTTGAACACAAGAACGAGTCGAAGAAACGACCCGTTCTCATGTGACAAATGTCAACTGTGTACAAATGTTGGGCACGCGTTTGGCGTGTTTCCCGACTATGCACCGGTGCCGAAGGGATCTATGATGCTAGTTCCTCGGAGCATCTTCCATTGTAATACCAGTAGAACAAGGATAGCATTCCCACCCGACGCCTGTGCTCTAAAGATTGCAATCCGTCTGTTAAGATGGGAGAATCTATCAAACGGACCGCCCGTTTCTGCACAGAGTCGAGGGTATTTTTCAGGTATTTTGGAGCTCCAGACCAGAGGTGGCTGCCAAATTCAACCGTGGGGCGCACTTGCGATTTGTACAGGGTTAGTAGTTGTGTACTATTAAAGTATCTGCGGGCCCTGTACAGTACGCCCAGTTTTTTGGGAGGCTAACTTTACTCTGGCTTCGATGGAGCCCCCATACCTGAGCTGGTCACTTAGGGTTACACCAAGCATATCAATGGAGGGCCTGTTCGGAAGATTGCTTCCGTTGAAAGAGACTAGATTTTCATTGCGATCCCTTTTAGACGTAATCAGACAAGATTGGGTCTTTGAAACATTAAATTCAACGAGATTATTTTTTCCCCAAGAGAAAACACTCTCGAGGTAACCGTCCATTCTTTGCTTCAAAATCTTACGAGCTGTTGGAGTTTGTGAGCCCTTTGGGGGCTTGTCAAACAAAAAGCTATCATGAACTGTACTGTCATCCGCGTAACAGTGAATTGGTGCACATGACAAGAGGTCGTTGATGTGCAACAAAAACAGAGTTGGAGACAGAACCGATCCCTGCGGGACGCCAGCATTTATCGAGTGAGAGGAAGAGGTGAAACCATCGACTACCGTCTGAATCGACCTCTCCCTCAAGAAGTCGGCAATCCACGTACACAAGGATGCGGGAAGTCCGTAAGAATGCAGTTTGTTGACAAGTCCTCGGTGCCAAACCCGGTCAAAGGCCTTGGATATGTCCAGTGCAACCGTTTGGGTCTCACCGAAACGTTCCAGGCATCGCCCCAAACATGCGTCACATACGCGAGAAGATCACCGCACGAGCGGTTCCGCCGGAATCCGTATTGACGGTCGTTAATAATTTTGTTCTTCTCGAGGTATGTGAGCAGTTTGTCGTTGATCACACGTTCCATCACCTTAGACAGAACTGATGTGATCGCTATGTGGCGGTAGTTGGCCGGGTTGGAGCGGTCACCCTTCTTTGGAATAGGATGGATAACCGCTTTTTTCCAACCAGAGGGCACAGAGCCAGTCTTCAGGGACAGTTTAAAAAGCTTCGTCAAAATTGGAGCTATTTCTGCAGCGCACCTTTGCAGTACCAGGGCAGGTATTCCGTCAGGCCCACTAGCTTTATTAACATCAAGCCCTCGTAAAACATGGAGTACTTCCCGATGCCGGATCCTCAGCTTTTTCATACGAAAACCGCAGTGAGGAACCGACGTCGGGACAGCACCTTGGTCATCGAGGGTTGAGTTATCCGCAAACATTTTACCTAGTAAGTTAGCCTTTTCGGTGTTTTTTTACTCCCATTTTTATTTATTTATATAATTTACTCCCTCTTGCAATGAAAACCATAAAAAAATAACCGCCTTCAAAAGAAGCATAAAAATATGGATTATGGACATGGGAAGGATGAAAATAGATCCAATTTTGCAACCTAACAAAGAATAATGCTTGTTTTGTTCTTTCTTTTAGATCTAACTTCGTAATTTTTCTTGGTAATATTCTAACATAGGTATTTACTTATAATTCAAATAATAAAACTTGTACAATATGTCCTTAGAACGGGGTACCCCAGTAAGGACACATTTTCTCTAAAAAACTGTAAAAAAAAAAAATTGCATTCACCAATAAACAGTTTAAATTCTATTTCCAAACGTTTTTCTCATCAATCACTAAATCGAAATCCTCCCCTTTATGCAAGTAGTAGATGTCGTGAAAGCATAACTTAGCGTTTTTAGATAAAATATTTTTATTCTGATTTTGCAACGATCCCTATAATAGTGTTGTTATTCAATGCCGCCCTTCCATTAGCCCGAAGCCCATAACCCACAGGCCATAGTCCGTGGCCCACTACCCAGTGATTACAAGAGAGGTACAGCGAGGGCTAATCAGAAATAAATCATATTATTATCTTGCGATGATCAGACCTGGCGGGGGAAAGTCACGCGATGGGCGACAAGCGGCAAGGGACAACCGACAACCAACTTTCCGTGACGATAATACATATATTTCCTTATACCTACTCCCTCATCAGAAAGACCCATTTGTGCGACAATGTGCGAATAGCTGACGGCAAACCGATAGGAAACTGTACATTATTATTGTTCCCGAAATAGCACCGCTGCTGAAACATTCGAATGTTTTGTGAAAGTATATTACTTGTTATCTGCTATCTTTATGTCGTTGCTAGAGCCAACAATGTGCGCTCACCTTGACCTGTCACACTTTGCCAAGTTATTGCATTTTCCTTCTTAATAAATTGCATCGCAACAGCTCGTAGGCGATGGCGATTGGTGACTATTTTTCATGCTTTATAGAGGACTCGATTGTGCTAGGTGTTGAACACAGCAATCAATATTATTGCATTTTTCTTTAACAATTTTACACAAAATACCAGGAAAATCTATCTAGCAATCTCACTCCTGCGTTCAACAAGGATTAACAAATGATGGATGCAATTACAGACCTATTTATATTCTATCTAGTATTCATAAGCCATTTGAAAAAAATATTCTTTACTAAATATTCTCTAATATTAATCATCTTATAACCTATTGCCAAGATGGGTCTCATCTCGATCTACTCTCACAAACCTTACAGTATATGAAAACTATATAAACACAGCATTGAAACAGGTAGACTCCGTCTATACTGATTTTTCCAAGACTTTCGATAAGGTCTGCCACAAAATACTAATCAACTAGCTGACCCGGCCACGCGTTGCTGTGGCTAGTAAAATCCAACCTTTGTAACAACCGCCGTCTTTGAGTTTATCGCGAAGAGACAGACAGATGACGCGGAGGACTTTAATTTATAATACGTAGAGATGGTGTGAAAGATCATAATAATATGAATGAAATGCTTGGGGTAACTAACGTATTTAAGTTAATAAGGATTAATAGTTTATCCGTCTAAATAACTTTCCAATTATCCCATTATACGTGACCATTTTTTAAGAAGATAGAAGGGGTATAGTAAGCTATCCGTAAAAGATATATGTATGCCATTGCGGACTTTTTTGTAGATCTATAAAAGAGGAATATCCCAACATGCATTGTTTTGTTATATCTCAAATCTCAAAGGGATGAGGCAGTGTTTTTGATGAAATCTCCCAGGCGGCTTGACTTTTTCCGACACTTCTAACAATTATCGTTATTTTTCAACCAATTTACACAATTTCTTGACAAATTACATACCTAAACCTTCCTCACAAAACACTCTATCCATTGGTGAAAACCGCATGAAAATCCGTTCAGTATTTTTCGAGTTTATCGCGAACAGACAGACAGGCAGACAGACGGCGCGGGGGACTTTAATTTATAATATGTAGAGAAGATAGAGATAGAGACTAGAGATAGAGATGTAGAGATAAGCTCGGAAAATTAGGGATTAGTGGAAATTTTTTGGCATGGTTGATCAGCTATTTATCTGATACATTACTCTTTGTAAAGATCAATGACTGTCTATTTTTATATAAAATACTAGCTGGGTTACCCGTCTTCCCTCAGGACAACATTCGAGAGTTTCTGGAAGGTTTCACATTGATGTTCCCGATTCCCTATTCCCGAACATTCCACAATTTTCCAGAATGTTACTGGATATTCTGGAACGTTATAGAATGCTCTCAAATACTCTAAATGGGGTGTCCAGCTTCGCTCAGGGAGTTGACGTGAGATTGAATTGACGTTTGAATTCACGACGGAATATACCCTATATGGGTAGCCCCATACAAAAAAAAAATGTGCCAGATCATTCCACAACATTCAGGAGTGTTCTGGAATGTTCCACAATGATTGGGGATGTTCCGGTATGTTTCTGAACGTTCCATCCTATTCCCGAACATTCCACAACATTCCATAATGTTCCGGGATGTTCTGGAATGTGGTGGCATGCTCAAGAATACTCTGGAATGTTTTGAACTGTTCTAGAAATTTTAAGGGGGTGAAACTTCCAGCCCTTATATTTTTAAAAGCACGCCCTTCTTGGAACTTTCTTCGGGGAGGGCTACAACACAATATAACTCCCGTTATCGTACCGGGACTCGTCTTTAGTTTTATTGGCATGCACATTGTACACTTTTTTATTAATGTATATTGAAGATTAAGATTATCCAAACATCCAGAACTTTCCAGAATCTTCCAGACTCACCGAAACTCTCTGCCACTCATTTCTGAAAGCTTATAGGACTTCCTCCTTCCATAACATCCTAGAGCATACAGGGAACCTTCCAGATCTGACTAGAACCTTCTAGACTCACCGACACACTCCATCCCTCCTTCCATAACTTTCTACAGCTTTATCGAATCTTATAGAACTTTCTGGAAGCATCTGTACTCACCGACATACTTTCTTTCTAGAGCTTAATCAATCCTTCTAGAACTTTTTGGAATCTTCTAGACTCGCCGAAATACATCCGCCACTCCCTCCAGAACTTTTTACAGCTTTATCGAACCTTATAGAACTTTCCGGAACCTTCTTGACTCACCTACGTACTCCGCCACTCCTTCCAGAATTTTCTACAACTTTATCAAATCTTCTTAAACTTATCGGAACCTTCCGGACTCACCGACATACTCCGCCACTCCTTCCAGAATTTTCTGCAACTTCATCGAACCTTATAGAACTTTCCGAAACCTTCTAGACTCACCGACATACTCCTCCACTCCTTCAAGAACTTTCTACAGCTTTATCGAACCTTCTAGAACTTTTCGGAATCTTCTAGATTCACCGACATACTCCGCCACACCTTCCAGAATATTCTACAGCTTTATCGAACCTTCTAGAAGTTTCCGGAACCTTATAGACTCACCGACATACTCCGCCGCTCCTTCCAGAACTTTGTACAGCCCTATCGAACCTTCTAGAACTTCCTACAGCTTTATGGAACCTTCTTGAATTTTTCAGGACCTTTTGGACACACTTCTGGACCGACACACTCCTCCAATCCTTTGAGAACTTTCTACAGCTTCATAGAACCTTTTTGAACTTTTCGGAACCTTCTAGACTCGCTGACATACTCCTGCACTTCTTCCAGAACATTCCAGAGTTTTATCTATTTTTCTAGAAGTTTCCGGAATCTTCTAGACTCTTCTTGAAATTTCTAGAGTCTTCTTAGAACTTTCAGCCCTTATATCTTCAAAAGCAAGCCCTTTAGGTAAAAACGAATACCCTTATTCCCTAGGGGGGATAGAGATCTACCATACCATATAACTCTCTTGATCGTACCGGCACTCGTTTCTGAGTTTTTGCATTCCGCACGTTTTTTTGGACTTTCTTTTATAATACATATTGATTAAATAATCAGTTAGATAGCCCTGATATATTAAAGTTGATTCACTTTCATGTACCTACTATTAGATCAAGATTCTCTAGTACTTATGTGTTATTGTCAAAATTATTCTAGGGTCTAAGGGTACAATTCTGTTGTAAATAGATTACACACCATTGGTAACTTTTATTGCAGAGTCGCTGATATTCTTATGTAAATATATGCCCATACTGAAGAGTAAAGCTGAACTAATTAAACATTTTAGCAGTACGTATATTAACAAGTTTTTTTTGTTTTTTTATTACCTTCCTTCTTAACTGTTTTCATTAACTCGTTTTTTTGTTATCTGTATTCATGTAATTTAAAAAAAAATCTTTTCTTTCTTCGCTGTACATGACTGCTCAAAAAAATATTTAAAATAAACACATTTTTGTAAATGGCACTAGTGCCGTAAATTCTTAATAAATAAGCAAAAATGATTGTAGATATTTAGAAAGTTTTCTTTCATTTTGACAATTTGTAAATTTAAATCCACCTTTGCTGGCTACTCGGAACACAATACCAACAGTCATCTACTAAATATTATCGACCCGAGTTCTTACAGAGTCAGGAATATCTAAGTTTCCACGAAATGCTACTGTTACTAACAAATTAATTCTAACAGCTTAATGCGTTCTAATGGACATAATGGTATTCAAAACTCTCTCGGTAAAATAACGAAAATACATTGTATTGCGTTAATAAAAACATGAATAAATATTTTTATACGGTGTTACGTGCTGGAAGAATGAAGGCCGTGAAAAATCTTTGTATTGTTGAATATTAAAAATCACAGTATAAGATATGTTTATTGTCTGGGTATACTTTTAAAGGGATGTGTGTTAGAGAGAACTAATCTCGACCACTCAATGAAATTCATTTTAGGTTTGTTTCTAAAATCTAGGTTTTGGTTTTAAAATCAATGTTGATGACGCGAGAGAATTGTGGACGTAGTCAATCATGAAATGTTGCAATGAAAACTGTCAGTTTAGCAGGAATTACACCAATTTCCAGCAAGTTCATGATTAATTTAAATGATGTCATTCTATAACATGTGTCATTTTTCATTTTACTGAACCTATAATCACACTAGGGGTACTTTACTAAAACACAATGGCATAGCTATAGCATCCACATAAGGGTTCGACCATAAAGTGGAAAGGGTTCGGTCCTGGGGGAAGGAAGAAAGGAGAGGGGGGGAGTTGGAAAATTATATTTAGAAAGTTTATTGGGACTTTTACTGCAAAAATAAAATTACACATAGCCCAATAGGTTAAGTCAAATCGTTAAGTCAAGTCAATTCAATATGCAATGCCTGTACACAACGTACACGGTCATCTTCTTCATTTTCATTCAATCACTAGCTGGTACCTGCCATGCGTTACAACGCCATTCAAAGAAATAAATTATTTCTCCCTGCATGTCCATTCCCATGCGTCCCCGTTGGTCTCCCACGTCCTATACCCCTCCTGCGTTCCCCTTCTCCATCTCCCTCATCACACCTCCCGCGAACCGCACCTCCTTTGTTACCCTCCCCTCCTGCCTTTCTTCCCTGCCGCTAAAATATATGAAATACACACATTTTCAAACTACTCGCGCACCGCACTAATTTTTTTATAAAAATTTCATAACGCCAGAGCTCACCATTATACATAGAAACACTATTCTGCTAAAATGCAATGTTCTGTAAAATTTTTGAGTCAATCCATCGATTACTTTCCGAAATTTGCGGACACAAACATACGGAACGTAAATTTTTATGTACGTAGAAGATTAGCTTGGGCTATATCAGAGGTTCCCAAACTTATTTTTCTCGTAGACCCCTTTCAAAATTTTACTGATTTCAGTGGACCCCCTGCTGCTACATTTCTACCACATTCCCAAAACTCGAAAATGTGAAGATTAGACCTAACGATGGAAATTTGCATCGCGGTTGAGTTCCAACCCTAAATTCGGAGTGGTATAAATAAAAAGAAAAGTTGTATATTTTCTTGCGTTCTATTCATTAAAATTATATGATTACAGACTTAGGGGGGAAAAACATGTAGATGACTCAAAAAATGTTTTAATTTTTTTTTATTGTGGTGTAACTATTTGAATATATTCTAAGGTTTTAAATAAAAATTTCAATTCGTTCCTGTATTACGAGGGTGTTTGTGCCGAACCGCGTGTTAAACTTGAAATGCATTTTTTGGAATTTGTGTGCACTCTAGTTAAGAAAGTTTTTAACCAAACATTTTAAAAATGTGCTGATACCTTATTTATATAATTACGCTATATGTGAACTGAAATTCGTAATAATATCATTCTTAAAAGTATTTTTTAATTGCAAAAAAATGTTTGAAAAAATGTCAAAAATCAAGGTTTCCTGTTTACACACCGGTAAAAAAATTTATTTCCATTTTTTTGTGAAAAGTTGGGTTTACGTAGAAGAGACACATGTTCTTAAATTAAATTCAAAACCCTATCGATTTGAGATGAAAACTGTGGCCTCCAAAACGCACACAAAGGCTACGTCTGATGATGACGTTCGATGCATAGCAGCTGATAATTTTCATATTTTCAGAGGACATGCTTCGAAAAATTCACAATATTTTCTGAAATAAATGTATAAAAATGACCTTCAAATTTTCAATAAATTATACACATTTCTTCCATGCCACAAAAATTCATGAAAATCATTAAAAAAACCTAGTCCTGCATTTCCCATCTTAATAGAATTAAATATCGAATATGCAAGTTTTTACAAGTATCTAACAGTCGCTGACCTTCTTAAAATACACTACTCAAAAAAATTAAGGGAGGTTTGAAAAAAAAGGAAATTATTGCTAAATATTAAGGCACATAAGCCGGCCTACCTGAAAAAAAATTTCAAGCCCGCGTACCAAAAAAATAGCAAAAAATTAGGATTGCATGAGAACCGTAGCTCCTAAAAAAAATTTGCCAAAATTATGAAAATTATAATCTTAAATCCTCAAAATGCTTTTTGAAAGTCTCAATATAACAATATACACGAATGTAATAACTCATCTCTGAACCGGAATTGCAACTGCCCATGCCTTGAACAAGTAAACACTATCAAATATTTAGGATTAACCTTTGATAGACACCTAAATTGGAAGCAACATATACACTACAAATAAAATCCGCAAATCTATATACTTTTTCAAACAAACGCGCGATTTCCTTAACCTACAACTTTTAAAAACAGTATATTACTCACTGTGCCAATCAATTTCAGCATGGGGTAACACTTATTCTAATGCCCTCGATCCCATCATTAAAGCACAAAAACTAATAATAAAAATAATTCTTAAACTTCCTCTCACTACCAGCACTGATACGATCTTCAATACTTTCAACGTTATGGACATTAAACAGCTCTTCGCAAAATCCATCTTAGTTTATTTACATAAAAAACAACAAAATCCTGTACAAACCAACACAAATGATACGCAATACCCGAGCCAAAAATAAATAACTTCTCCAAACTCCCTTTTCTAAAACCACCTTTGGACAAAAACACTTTAAATACATAGCTTGCAAACTACACAATACACTACCAGCTACGATTAGACAAACCGAATCAATGACCAAATTCAAACAAGATATAAAGAAATGGATTATAAGTATTGGACGTCACTACTGCTAACATCTGTAAAATAGATTACAAATAGACTGAATTACCAACTTACGTTATGTCCTTACCCATATTAAAGAATTTAAAATTGTAAATTCCTATATGTATAATATAACTCCCTATATAGATTTGACGGGATTTACTACTTTATTCATCTCTTCCTTCATCTATATAATGCTCTCTTTATGGTATTTACACACACTTTAAAAATCATCGTTCTATTTTAATTGTATAAATCAGTATGTATTTTACCTTCAATATTCTTATGTTATAATTAAATATTCTTAGGTATTGGTTACGCCCATACATATACCTACACATACACATACCTACATAGCACGCATACATACTGTCACTGCTTGAAATTGGTATTAATATTGTTGCAAGTTCCTTTTTCCTACCTATCCCAATTGCCTACCCGTCAAGCTTACCCACAGTCAGTCTGTAATGAACGCCCGCCGCAACATATAGCATTGTGCTTCCGCTATCGGTTAATTGCCATTAAAAATAACTCCGCCGCGTATTATAAAATAAACGAAATTCACGACTATTGCTGTTTTGTGCCTGTTAGACGGGAGAGGAAGTAGACAAGTGCATTGCCACCCTACAAGTTCTTTTACCCTTTTCGGTGAGTCCTTTCCTTTCTATGCCATATGTATTTTATCATTTCAGGCAGTGATAGTAACACAAAATCAAGGTCCTACGCCAGTCATTTTTTACAGAAACATATTAATCCACTCTACACAATCATAATATCATTCATCTTGTGGTCCTTCGAGCCGGTAATCGGCTGCCGTTCTTCAAATGCACTTAGTTGAGAGTATTCAGCGATTGGTTTCAGATTCAATTCCAGTTCAATCCACCTTTTCGTCTAAAATTGTCATAAATTCAGAACGAATTTTTTCAACAGTAGTTGCACCCGATAAAAAAATTGGCGATCGTTAATGCTTTCGGAAGCTTTCCTTGTCATACACCGACTGTAAGCTCGCAAAGCTAGCTAATAGTTTAGCATTTAAACGTTTGAGACGTCTTTCATCCCGAGACGACCCGGATGACGCGCTCGTAGCCATTTTCTTTATTCCGGTTATATTTACAAAATATGAAACGTAAAACAACTAAAAATGCAGTTAAAATAATGTGTCTGTATTATTTATGCGGAATTAATTAATTAATATTTAATTTATTCAATTAATTCACTGTGATCCGCTCACGGGATTAAATTTACTGTTGCGCGGTGTAAATGTTAACGGAATACGCCGTGCAAAGTGCGGGTAAAGAAAGTTATTTATTGCGTTTATTATCATTGACAAATTTTAAATATTGCGATCGTATAATTCTATTTTGTAATGATAAATAGGGTAGGTAATGCGGCATGTAGATAATGTAGGTAATTTATCAGCGGATAGTTATATACGGGTAATTATTTATATGCGATGTTGTAAAAACGTAATCACACTCTGCTGGATTTACTAATATAATGGTTCAAAATATTCGGCTCGCTAGGATCAAGATGGATGATATTATGATTGTGTAGAGTGGATTAATATATTTGTGTAAAAAATTACTGGCGAAGGACCTTGATTTTGTGTTACTATCACTGCCTGAAATGATAAAATACATGTGGCATAGAAAGGAACGGACTCACCGAAAAGGGTTAAAGAACTTGTAGGGTGGCAATGCACTTGTCTGCTTCCTCTCCCATCCAACAGGCACAAAACAGCATTAGTCGTGAATTTTGTTTATTTTATAAAACACGGCGGAGTTGTTTTTAATGGCGATTAACCGATAGCGGAAGCACAACATGCTATATGTTGCGGCGGGCGTTTATTACAGACTGACTGTGGGTAAGCTTGACGGGTAGGCAATTGGGATAGGTAGGAAAAAGGAACTTGCAACAATATTAATACCAATCTCAAGCAGTGACAGTATGTATGCGTGCTATGTAGGTATGTGTATGTGTAGGTATATGTATGGGCATAACCATGTATGATATTTATTTATGTACCTCTATGCCTGTCTCAACACAGGTATACCCTAGTGAGACAGGTATCGAATAATGTAATGTAAACAAACCTTATATAGATAAATAAATAAAAAATTTAAAAACTATTTTTCACCCAACAAAAGCCTGCCAAAAATCACCGAAAAAATTGGATTTTTTTCCTCCCTTAATTTTTTTGAGTAATGTATTAGCTGCCTACATTGACAGGTAAAGCCAAGCCAACATTTTTGTTCTTTACTATCGAAACCGGATAAATTTTCGTGGACCCCCACATACAACTTGTGGACCCCCATTTTTTTATCACGCCAACGTAGACCCCCGTTGAGTCTCCCATGGAACCCTGGGCAATATTATAGATTTATGATTCATATGTCTATGGGCTATATCAATTTTTCTGTGTGTTGTGGAAACATGAACCATTACAAGACACGCTTGACAGACCTAAAGATAAATTAGTCCATCAAGAGAAATTTGGAATCTTGAAGCGTTTCCCGGCAACCTTCGATGAAACGTATAATCTAGTTCTTTAGTTACATTGCCTCTGGTTACCCCAACAGCATCGTAACAAATGGATTGAAGGGATAGAAGACATGGAGATTTCCATGGATCACCATTCTCTGAATATGATAATTTTAGTTTGGTTGTTGAAGGGTTGAAATACTGAAAACAATACCTTCGATTAATGTATACCCCAAACTGCACGAATTCTCCTTAAAATGCTATCCATTTAATGTTATTTGACTGAACATGATTCGAGTGGACAAGACTCGAGTGGTCATGACTCGACTGGACATAACTTGATTGAACAAGACTTGATTGGACAAAACTCCACACGATGGGACATGACTTGACTGGTTACGACTCGATTGGAAGTGATTTGACAGGACATAACTTAACTGGACATCACTATCTTGGTGCGAAGTGAGGTGTAGTGGGATGCCTACCTTCTCCCGCTGATGCTCCTGCTTATACGCTGCAATAGATACTGTCGATTGCTCATTGTTCTATTACATGCACCATCTTACATATCAAAGGGAGAGACTACAAAGGAGCTTTCAGTGGCAGAAATGAAACAATGACAAAATCCTGTTAACAGTAGTCGAGTGAGTAAACAAATAAAAGGTTGCTGTGTTACCGGGATCCTGGTCGGGTTGCAGATAGCCCTGGTCCTGCAGCGCGCGCAGCACGGCAGGCAACAACGCGGGTAGGTGCGCCCTGACCAGAGCTGCGGCCGCCGCGCGTTGAGCCGCACTGCGGGCCGCCTCCACCCCCATGGCGGCCTCTTCCACACGCCGCTCCTGATCATCAAAACCAACAGAGAATCAGAATATAATGTTTATATAATTATTCATATACTTGGTTCATGTAAAAACAACCCTCAGGAGTGAATACATTTCAACCCAAGGTAGCAGGTGTAAGACCGATTACGCAACAAGCCAGTCCAGTCGCGACAAATCGATTGGAATCGGATGCACTTGGATTCTATTGAAATTAATTATCTTAGAATGCAAATATAAGTATCTGTTTTCAAACTGAACACGCCCTGTACAGTTTACTCAAGTCAAACTAGTGCTGACAGAGCTAGTCGAATTTTTCGAATTCGGTATGAAAACTTTTGATTGCATATGTTTAGACTGAACACGACTTGAGTGAACACGACTTGAGTGGACATGACTCGACTGGAGATGACTTGATTGAAAAAAGCTTGATTGGACAAAACTTTACATAACTGGACATGGCTAGAGGGGACATGACTCGACTGGTTACGATTCGATTGGACATGACTCGACTGTCATGACTCGATTGGACATGACTCGATTGGACGTGACTTGATAGGACATGACTTGATTAGATATGACTATCTTGGTGCGAAGTGAAGTGTAGTGGGTGCCTACCTTCTGCCTGTGCATGCGAACCAGGTGTCGCTGGTGGTGGGTAGCACTAGCAGCCGCAGCGTTACGCCGCTCGGCCTGCTCCTCGGCCCTGCGCCGCACAGCCGCCAGCTCTTCCTCCTCCAGGACTTCCACCAGCGACTGCTCCACCGTCTTGCCCACCAGCACCTCCAGCACGGAAGCTACCTCCTCGTCGAAGTCAAAAAGCTGCGAGGAGTTAAATGATTTTAAATAATTTAATTCATAATATTATATAGATTCTGGGTCGGGCACTTAGTTGACTCAAACAACATGTGTGGACGGATACGGGTACAGTCGCCCCAGGAACCATTAAATTTATTGGAAAACCAACATCCCTGCCAAAGGTCACTGCGGGCCTGGCAAGGAAACGCAGGTTGAGGGAGACACTTTGACTTCTCTAGCTGGTCTATCTCGACCCATCGGCTTGCACTCCAGGGAGAGAGATTGATTCATACGTCCATCACTCCTGGACACAAAAAAAACCAGATTCCTACCCACTCTTAATACCATTTCGTTCCCAGAACTCTTTCGTTCAGGAACTTCATCCTTTCCTTAAAAATAACATACAGCATCTCCAAAGATGAAATTAGGCCTGAGGGAAATTACATATTTTACGGTGTGTTTTTTTATTATATTGTGAGTGATATTTTTTCAATTTCATTGAAATTCATTTTTCTGGGGTAGACAAGCAAATTTGATACAAGATGTGTGCAAGCAACGCATCTCTGTGAGTTGTGTGGTTGTGTTAACTGTCATCATGAGACCTACTTGTACCAACGCGTAACATTGATTTTCATAAATTTACTGCTCAGATTTCAGTCAGCGGTATCCACATCTGCCTCCCAAATTATATTTTTTTTTACATGAATACCGCACAAGAGTCCCAACTGCTCCCGTCTGGAGCCAGTGGGACTATGGCATCCCCAATTGGGGTATGTTGTGAGGCTGAAGGTAGTGGGGAGGGGAAGGAGATAGGGAAGAGGAAGGTGGGGAAGTTCCTGGCTATTCAGATCTGGTCACCAAACATGGCAGAAGCCATTTCAAGCAACGTTTCAATTCTGAATGGTGGTCTTACACCAGGGTGATACTGAGAGTATCTTCCACTCTGGAACGTGCCGCAAATATACTTTATATTATTTTAAATGAATAAATTATGAAATACACAAATTAATCAAATAAAATTTATTTGCCACGCCGGGATTCGATCCCGCGACCTTCAGAATGCTAGTCAAGCGCCTTACCGCTGCACTACGCCGGCCGTCAAAATAATGAAGCAATGGACATACAACTACTAGACCGGGAGGCGAGATAGGTAAACCCTACGTCATCGACTACACGGATGAAACTACTTTTAAGTAACAATTATTATAAGCAATAATTATCAGCCTGAAACACTCATCAACATTGAAAAATCTTCCGAGAAAAGATACTTGCCGCCAACGGGACCGAGGACGAGGGATTTAACACTTACAATGTCTCCCCCGCAAAAATAAAGTTGGTTGTTTTCAGGTGGAAAAAACATAATAAGCAGTATTTGTTGAATGAAACACTAGTATATATTGAATTATTTGGCGGGTATTTGATAAGCCCCCATAGCTCAGTGGTCAAGAGCAGCTGACCGGCAATCAGAAGGACACGGGTTCATGTCCCGTTGGCGGCAAGTATCTTTTCTCGGAAGATTTTTCAATGTTGATGAGTGTTTCAGGCTGATAATTATTGCTTATAATAATTGTTACCCTTTGTGCTGTGCATAAAAATCTTGTCTAAACCTTAGTTTATAAATTAAAAATAATAACAACTTTTAAGTGATAATGGGCATTTAGAAAACCTTAAAAAAGCTGGTCTGCCGGTGCGCCTCTTGGCAGGAGCCGCGCAGTCATGGAAATAGTCAGCGATTTTTTTGGTCAAAATTACGTCATCGACTACACGAACGGGAATGGTCTCATACGATAAAGGTCGATTAGAAAATGAGAAGAAAGCAGGTCTGCCAACCGGCAGCCTGGCAAGTTCGGAGGCAGCCGGCGTCAAAGTGGGGAAAAAATTGGTCGATTTTACGTCATCGACTTTTTTTTTTTTTTTTTTACATGAGCTCCACACAGGAGGCCCTGAGGAAAATAATTTCCATCAGGGCCTATGTCATCTTTGGGGATGCTGTGTAGAGGGTTTTTTTAAGGAAAGGAAGGAGAGGAGAGTTCTGGGAAGGAAAAGGGTTTAAGGGGTGGGTAGGAATCTGGGGTTCAGTGTGTCCCGGTCATCCGCCTCCAAGACCTAGACAAACCTCACCCCATGAACCCGGGCACCCCTGCTAAATCACCAAACGTAGCGAACCACTTGGGGTGACCTATGGCAGAGGTGTTGGTTATCCAATAAAGGTTCCCGGGGCGGCGGTACCCATTCCCGCCTCCCAAATTAACTACACGAATAAAACCAATGAATAACTATAGTCCAGATCATTCCATATAAGAATTTCGCGGTCTGCCGACCAGCAGCCTGGCAATTTTTTCCGTCGTTTTTCGGACGAACGCAGCTCTTATGGCGACGGTGCGATAGTTGTTCGAACTTCCAACCACTATGGACTATTAGGTTATCTTAAAAAGACTTATATAATTATAAATTTGTTTAATAATATGAGCACGCGTTGACGGCGAAGGGCTCCGCGGCCAGTTTCCAGTAAGTTGTTTGTTTCACGTCGAAATGCTCTCCCGTCCGATGGGTACACTCAGAACACTAAAAATTTATTTTTTTGTGATTATAACTTATTTCATTTAAAATCTTGCATTCTAAGTTTTTAAAACCATATTCAAATAAAAATAATAATAAAGATATTGAAATTATATTTTTTTTAATTAAAAAAAAATTTACTTTGAAAGATCGTAGACAAAAAACTGCCTGGCTGCTGGTCGGCAGACGAAGGAAGTCATAAATGGGATGATCTAGACTACAGGTTTTCGTTAGTTTCGATCTTGTATTCGATGTAATCGATGCAGCAGGGCAAGCGAAACCGATATGAAACGGACGGGGTTCGGAAATTTCCGTCGTTTTTCGGACGAACGCAGCTCTTACGGCGACGGTGGGTTGGTTGTTCGAACTTCCAACTACTATGGACATTAGACAATCTTAAAAGGACTATTATTATTATAATTTTGTACAAAAATATTAACACGCGACAGCGGTGAGGGGCACCGCGGCAGGTTTCGTAAGTGGTTTGGCGTCTAAAGGCTCGCCTGACGGATGGGTTCACTGAGAACTCTTAAATTATTATTTTTTTTGCTTATTTTTTAAAAATGTGGCATTCAAAGTTTTTAAAAATATAGTGAAATAAAAATAATAATAAAGATAAACGAAAAATTAAAAAAACAAAAAAAAAACTTTAAAAAATCGTACACAAAAATTTGCCAGGCTGCTGGTCGGCGGACCGCGAAATTCTTATATGAAATGATCTGGACTATAGTTATTCATTGGTTTCATTCGTGTAGTCGATGACGTAAAATCGACCAATGTTTTCCCCACTTTGACGCCAGTTGCCTCCGAACTTGCCAGGCTGCCGGTTGGCAGACCTGCTTTTTTCTCATTTTCTAATCGACCTTTATCATATGAGACCATTCCCGTTCGTGTAGTCAATGACGTAACTTTGACCAAAAAAATCGCTGACTATTTCCATGACTGCGCGGCTCCTGCCAAGAGGCGCACCGGCAGACCAGCTTTTTTAAGGTTTTCTTAATGCCCATTATCACTTAAAAGTAGTTTCATCCGTGTAGTCGATGACGTAGGGTTTACCTATCTCGCCTCCCGGTCTATACCGTCAAAGAATAGTTCTTACTGACTTCAATAAATACTGGACAATAATCGTTGCCAAGCATGGCTTATCTATTTCAATGTGTATATATATTGTGAGTGATATTTTTTCAATTTCATTGAAATTCATTTTTCTGGGGTAGAAAAACAACTTTGATACAAGATGTGTGCAAGCAACGCATCTCTGTGAGTTGTGTGGTTGTGTTAACTCTCATTATGAGACCTACTTGTACCAACGCGTAACATTGATTTTCATAAATTTACCGCTCAGATTTGCTTTTAAAATAATAATAGGTCTACCATAAGATTATTTTTCCTTGTTCTTTGGAGCAGAGCAAAATATAAATTAAATATAAGAAATTAGTTGTTTTCTACCACCTGTGGATTTTCAAATTTCCCTACAAATTGCGCTGTAATATTTCAGTCGGGAAAACAAGCATAAAGCTGTACATAAATTACAATGAAAAACTTAGGACGGTTTATTTGAATTGTCAGAATTTGAACGATTCATATAATTACACAAAACAATTATTCAAGTTTTGTGAAATTTAATGAAGTGTTCAAATTCTGTGAAACAAACTCTAATTTCTTTTTTTTTACATTATCTCCACACAGGAGGCCCTGAAGAAAAATGGGAATGCTGTGTGGAGGGTAAGGGAATAGGAAGAAGAGGAAGTTCTTGGAATGAAAACGGTATGAGGATGAGAAGTGGGTGGGAATCTGGGGGTCAATGTGTTTAGTAGGGACGAACGTATAAAACCATCCCTCTTACTGCGGTGCAAGGCGATGGATCGAGAGAGTCCAGCTAGAGATGTCAAAGGGTCTCTCTCAGTCCAACACGCAGTAAGTCATCAAACGTAGCGAACCACTTGGAGTGACCTACGGCAGGGGTGTTGGTTATCCAATAAATGGTTCCCGGGGCGGCGATACCCATACCCTCCTCCTAAATTGTCCCATTACAAATCCTAAGTAATAGCTGTTTTACACCATCTCTTTTTTCAGCCTGATTTCCGTATAGAAACCAGACAAAAATTTTCGCTTTACACGATCGCTATTTTCATCTCTTTTTTTCATATCTACGATTTCAGTTGCCATCACTGCAAACATGGTTCAGGTGCTATTTGCAGTGAAAATACGGATGAAAATAGCGATCATGTAAACCGAAAAAATTTTGCCTTTGGTCTCTACATGGGAATCGGACTGAAAAAAGAGATGGTGTAAAACGGCTATTAAGGTCTTTTTGAGGAGAGGAAGGAGTGAAGAGGTCTTGACCCATGTAGTGGGAGTTAGAATGGGTAGGAAACACAGAGACCGGCAAATCATTCCACGTGACAACCGGTACCGAGGGGATCAATGACGCTACTTCCCCGGAGCATCTTCCATTGTAATAACGGTAGAACAAAGACAGCATTCCTACCTAAGCTCTAAAAATCCGTTTATTAAGATTGGAGAAACTATCAAACGAACCGCCCGTTTCTCCACAGAGTCGGGGATTTTTTCCGGTGTTTTGGGGCTCCACACCGGAGGCTGTTATTCAGTATCTGCGGGCCTTGTACAGTGCGCCCAATTTCTGAGAGGCTAATTTAACTCTGGCTTCGATGGATTCCCATATCTGAGCTGGTCATTGAGAATCCACAAATTCTCTGAAAATTGCATATCAGAATCGAATTCTTTATCTCTCGATTGAAAAGTCAAATGCATTGACCACTTTCCAGTATGGCGTTCCATAGAATAGCCCATCCTTATGGAGAAACGACTCTACGTGACGATTATTATTTAATTTCGGTAATTTACTTAGTTGTTTTACTAGGCATATTATCTGCCGCCTAGCGACAGTACAGCGGACAGTGACAATATTATAAAGTACATGTCCCCTCGTGACCTGCGTTAACCCTGTACTGCGCGCCATGTATTGTATATTGACTGTCCTACATCTCCCAGACAGGTGTGCTCAATCCGTCCCCGCTGATATGTGGGCCACTGATCAATCCCACTTTAGTCATTCATTATTCAATCGTCTGAAACCATCAATACTTTAGTATTCACGGTTCTAGCATGTCCCCACGAGACTTACATAGAGCTTTATATGAATCTTTCTATCCACAGGAAGTTGTCAAGGATAATAAATATATTTTGTAGAATACAGTAAATAAACAATAATGTCTAGATCGTATTGACAAGTTTTTGTTTTCATGGAACTTATAAATAAAATGATACACGTGTGACATTATTAGGGCACAGTCAGTGAAAGTGTTTTGGTGGTGATTATTTAGTTTGGTTGCTTGGTGGACTTTATATTTTTATTTTATTTGTTACATTGACTAGACACAGGCCTCCTGAGGAAAGTATTTTCCCTCGAGGCATATGTCATCTTTGGGGATCCCTGTGGAGAGTCTTTTTAACGAAGGAGGGGTAGTTCTGGGAAGGAAAGGGGTCTTAAGAGTGAGTAGGAATCCAACTACCATTGTGTCCAGGAGTGACAGACGTACGAGTTATTACTCCCACTTCGGTGAACCGCCAAGAACCCGAGAACCCCTTCTTAATGACCAGACGAAGCGAACCACTCAGGGTCACCTCTGGCAGAGGTGTTGGTTATCCAATGATTTTTTCCCGGGACAGCGGTACCCGTACCTGCCTCTCAAATTGTAATGAAGCAATGGTCTTTGAATGTCAAAGAATAGTACCTACTGACTTGAATAAATACTGGCCACTTGGAAATTAATAGTTGCTAAACATGGCTAATCTATTTCCATGTTTAGCAACGTTCCATGTTTTATCATAACCATTTATGAATTGTTCAGCATCTGCCCTGATGATAGACACTGTAACGCTGAGCACCCGTAAGAGTCCCAATTACTTCCAATCGTCTGGAGCAAGTCAGACTGAATTGGGATACGTTAAGAGGCTGAAGGATTTGGGGAGAGCAAGGAGATGAGGTAGAGGAAGGCTGGCTTTTCAAATCTGGTCACCAAATACGGCTAAACCCATTTCAAGCAACGTTTCAATTCTGAATGATGGTCTTTCACCAGGGCGATACTGAGAGTATCTATTATGTTTTTCCTCCCAACACTCAACCTTCCGACATACTCGTATAAATAAATGGCTATTAGAGTTTCTCAGAATCCGAGAAGTGGGGCTGTCTAATAAAGTGCTGTATCTAACTCAAATTGTCTAATAGAAATATTTAAAAAATCGACTTCCACGTTCATTAAAAAGTTTCGAGTAGCGACTGACCATCCCTTCATCGTGATATTAATCAACGAAATATTTTCCAATATTATAATGTCTACCTGGCCTACCTGGCTGCTTTTAAAATCATGTTGACAATTATTTTTAACCTCATTTTATCGCCTATGTTCACCATATTTTATTTATTTAACTACTTGCCTGTAGGTAGGTACTGTAAACATGTAAAAAGCTCTCTCACTGAATAATAAAATTTTCTAGTCGTAAAGAGCGTTATAAAACTTATAAACAGAGTTAAAATAGTAATGTAATAAATATAAATAACTAGCAGGTAAAAACCCGCTCCGCAGTTTTTTACAACTAAGCCCTGCGGGCAGCTTTTGGTTCGGCTTCGCCCAGTTAGTATTGGTGACCATTTTATAAATCCAATAGGAAGTGGTTCCAAAAATAGCCCGTTCCTCGGATCATCTGTCATCCAGTGATAGCTAGTCAACGGGACAAAGTAACCAGGACGGGCAATGGCGTCATATGTAATATATGGCCGCGTGATACAACTACCGCCACTCTTTCAAGGGAAATCATAGTATCGGTCCTAAGCAAATTTTTGATATAAATCATGTTGTTGGACGCAAATGAAAGTGGCGTTATCTATACGCGAGTTTTGTAATTTATCCGTACTAATATAACGTCAGAAAAAAACTTACGGGAACATATTAATATATTACGCATACCTACAGAGATTAGATAATTAATACTGTTTGATGATAGATGGCAGCACTTGTATCTATTTGTGCATAGCGTGTATACGCAGACGCAAGGGTATTAATACTGTTTGATATTACTTATATGATAAGGCAGAACCGTTAATAACCACGGGATATAAAATAAAAAAATGTATATTTTTTAAACAAATTATTTTTTTTTTAATGCCATGGCAGAGAATCGAATCTCGACCAACTGCTTGGAAGGTAATTATTAATTATGCTGACCGTTTATTGCACACGAACTATTGTAAGAACGGCGGCATAAATTCATTATACTTAATATAATATTGTCTCCTGAAAATTAAAAGAATTATGTATTTTAGAATGTTACATTCACTTTCCAACCATTAAACGGTGTTTTATTTACTGTATGAATGTATGTAAATGCCCTTTGCATTTTCTTCTAAAATTTCGTATGTTCTACAATTTTTCGACGTTGGGAGTAAAAATGAGTGTGGTTATTTTTCAACCTTTAAGCTTGTAATTAAAATATTCCAATTTATAAATATTATAGTATATTTCAAATACAAAAATCTAAGAAGTAATTTTATCTGGTTTACACGACATCTTCAAAAAGAAGAAAATTTTAACATAACTAATAACACATTTAAAATACATGCCTTGAAAAAATATTCCGAAATTGGATGAGAAATTTCAAATTTATGCATTGTTTATAATATAACCCCCTTTGGTTGTATAAGCAATGTACCTAAATTATATTTTTTCATGAACTATTTTATGTGAGTTTCTAAATTACGTTTCTATTATAAAGCTTTTCACCTACACGGTTGTTTTATCAATTGTATAAAATTGTTACCACGTTTGTTAGTAAGGCGGTAAAGCAAATAATATTAATTCGACATAGACGAATAAACGAGACATATTTTCAATAATAAAAATATTTGTAGATAAAAGGAAGCAACTTACGTCACCCGGCATGATCTGCGTCGCGACGTCATATCCTATCTTGCTCGGAATAAATTTAGGGGTTGTCGGCCTCTCCACCAGCATATCTGTCTGCACTCCAACATCGAACTCTTCTCCCTTATCAAACAACTGCAACATAAAACATCAAATATCAGAATGATTACTCTAATTTCAGTGGATAATTAAAACTGATTTGTGTTTTTCAAGGCCAAAACTTTCCGGTACACCGAAACTAAACAACGCAAACCACATTAAAAATTTCTTTCAGCGCAACAAAGATAACGCTGTCTGAAACGTTGACTGAATAAGAAGGAAGCGCAACACGTTATAAAACCCATAAATTAATTACGATTATATTTGGGATATTCTGAAATTCCTGCGGAGGGTTTTTTGATCAAGAAGAGGTGGCTTTCCGCATGCATCACGATATATACATTTATATTTCTTCATTACGACCAACCAAAGAAGACTGCGTTTATTAAGGTGTACCGAAATAAACTGTTTTTGCAAATTCAAAATTTCAAATTGATATACCTACCACAAAAGTTTTCAAAAAAATTCAATTCTTTTTGGGATGAAAGATTGGTTTTTTTCCAAGTTAAGACATTTAAAAAGTAGAATGTGAAAATAAAGTATGTTAAAAATTAGTGATAAATTATGCTATATTTTGATATATATTATGTATTTTTGGAATTTCGAAAAAAAGTTAAATTATGTATTTTTAACAAAATTATAAACTTTAGGCCTCTTCATCTAAATGCTTTTCAATTTGGTCAATTTGTTTGTGATCTATGTGTGTTGTGGATCTATAGAGAGATATCTTATATATAAAATTCTCGTATCACGGTGTTTGTGGTCGCACTCCTCCGAAACGGCTTGATCGTTTTTTGTGATTTTTTTTTAATGTTCATTTGGTAGATATGAGAATACTACTAGGTGATTAGGGTATCACTAAAAAAAAATCTATTTTTTTTACTAATATTTTTTTGTTGTATTTTTTTTTTATTTGGAATCAAAAAATACCTATAAACCCAAATTTTAACCCTCCTACACCCACCGTCCCATTTTTTAATCGCGATTTTAGTATTTTTGTATGAACACATTTAACCGTCTTTCATATTTCAAACAGAACGAAAAAACAACCAAATATGTTTGTCTGGTCAGCTAGTATTTTATATCAATTTTATTTTCTTATACATCCTATCATCATAAGAAATGGAAAATATACGCATTCATCTAATTCATAATATTGTTTTTCTTATGAAGTACATCATAAATCTATTTTGTCACCCGTCAAAATGCTGAAAATCCAAACCACAACTTCCAGAAATATATCTTTATCTTCTTGATGTAATATATCTTTACGTCACTCCAAGATTTAGAAATATCTTTTTTTCTAAAACTTCGAGTGACATATTGTCACATAAATAATTATGTGACTAATGCAGTTCTTGCTTAGGTGGTTATTTTGTCTATGGTGTTTTTTTTGGACACTGGTAATTTTTGGAAAAGAGAGAGTTTCCTTTTTGTTTATGGTCACTTCCTTCCGATCAATTTGGGCAGTTGGGTCGGAAATTGGTCACTCACTGGAAAAGTGTTTTATTGGATTTTATCATGAGAATCTAAGTCGATTTTAAACCTAAAAGAACGCGGGGTGTTTTTACGTAACACGCGAGGTTCGTGTACGAGTTATTTATAGTGGATGACGTGAAAGTCCCACTTTTTTCCGATGTGGCTGGTTGGCCGTTTTGTGGAATTATTTCTGGAAAAGGAATCGTGAAGTGAATTGGTCCTGGTGTTGGCTACTATAATATGCCTTCACGACCCCGCGTCGCAAAGTCACGGTCTGCTAACCGTAATACGCCAGACTTGGATACTGTTGGGGGCCACGTGCCTTTTGATTGGAGTTCGTCGAGATGGCCCGTGGCTGAATGCGCTCCTTGGAGGTATAGCGGCCTCCTGCCCAATTTATAAATCGGAAATAACCCCGGTAGACGAACGCGATCTTGCTTCGCAGTGAGAGAGCACGAGACGGGACGGGAACTCCAGTCTTCCCATATGGGAACGGCGCGGAATCCAGAGCACCAAGGTTATTTTATATTTAGAAGGACGACCTTGGTGCTCTGGATTCCGCGCCGTTCCCATATGGGAACGGCGCGGAATCCAGAGCACCAAGGTTATTTTATATTTAGAAGGACGACCTTGGTGCTCTGGATTCCGCGCCGTTCCCATATGGGAAGACTGGAGTTCCCGTCCCGTCTCGTGCTCTCTCACTGCGAAGCAAGATCGCGTTCGTCTACCGGGGTTATTTCCGTATAGTTAGTTTAGCGTGTCCATTAGGAGTCCATCTGGTATGTGTATTTTTTATATTTCCTTTTGTTACCTTGGTATGAAGTTTGTACACTTCCTTGTTGCTTTTTGGTTTGGATTCAATACATTTTTATAAAGTTCCTCTTCTTTTATTTGACTGAAAACCCTACCTACATGACAGATAACTACTTGGCCCACTATCCTGAGCCCTGGTCTCTGCTCTGCCGCAAGGTTACATTTTATACGAACATGATACGTTTCAATATATACTGATAATGACATTATTTGTTTGAATCTAGAAAGGTAAACAAGCATTTACAAGAAAATGGGGTTAATTCGGTGAATGTTTCCATTTAGGATTATCGGCCATTTACCGACCCGTAGAAACTGGGCTTAGCGTAACAGCTTTCTTTTTTATTTCGTCTTAATACTTATACTTGACCTTCGTTTACATAATGAAGCATTTAATTTTTAACCCAACATTTCCCAAATTTTCACGAAGAAAATACTTTGAGGCGTAATCGTTAAGAATACACGTAGGGGTAAGTTAGCTCAATTATTCGTTCAGTAATGGTAGATTGTAGTCCGCATTGCGGGACCTCGGCGGATATAAAAAAAAACTTATATTTTTAGGCGTTCATTTCCATTTTTAGTGTTAGATTCAAGGATGAGGTACAAACAGTCCAACAGTTCAACAGCTGCTTGCTACACGAATTTTAAACACAGTCGCGTGTCGAAATAATAGACAGCCGAGTACAAACACAAACATCACTTTGTTATTCCAGAATTATAATATTTATAGCCTGTATTATCAGCTTTCCCACGACTATTATTTAAAGTTTAACGTTAAAATGGATAAATAAGAAAACTTGTTTTCCTTCAATTTTTCATTGAATGTAAGAAGAATTCTTGTTTTTTGTTTCATTGTAGAAGGTATGCATTCATAAATTCTTGCTAAGTGTTAATAATTCCTAATATATCACCTTGGGTTAATTCAGTACTTTTTAAATTTTTAGTGGTTAATTAATAGGAATGTCTTCCTACTCTCTTAGGACTACAAATATCTAAACACGTAACATTTCATAGCAAACTTACACTAAAAAAATGTCTTTGAGCTGATAACTGAGTTAACAAAATTTTTCATACCGTAAATACTTTTCTTGGTCATTGTTTAGTGATTATGAGCCGGTTTTATAACCATCCGTTCATTGCGCTTGATACCGTTTTTAACAAATAATATTCGGTCTACCGCCAAACGTATATAATTAAAAATGGTAGGTACTCGTATCAGTGTTAAAAATCCGGCCCTTCGATAATAATAATAATAATAATATTTGGCTAATTTATATACCGCCGTTTTTGTGAAAAATCAAGGGCGATATTCACTTTCGACACAATAATGCCATTTACGGTCATGAAATATGTATTATCTCAAACAAACCTGAACATTTGGTTAAAAAAAAAATTAAAAAAAACATTTTTTTCGGTTAAATATAACGATTTTCCAGGTCTACAATCTAATAAAAATAATCAACACGTTTGTGGACATTTTTGTTCATTGCGTTTTTTTCATGTCCCACAATTTTTATAGATTTTATTTTAAAGTTATTATATAGAATATTGTAAAATTATATATTTTTAACAAGAGCAAAAAAAATATATTTTAGGCGAATTTATTGTATTTGAATTTTTTTTAAATTATATTTTAGGCAAATTTATTAATGTATTTTTTTTTGTCAGATAAGTACTCGTACTACTGTCGAACCTGTATGCATTTAAGCAATTATTTAGATCAAAATGTAGTGTGTGTTTTACCAGGTCCCACCTCTACGAGCAATTACAAAGTCTGATTTAAATTGTGGTATCTTAAATAACTTGCATCACATAGGTATTTTAGGAAAATATACAGTTTTTTTGTAAATTTTTTCAATTTCATTGAAAAAAATCACTTTTAACATTTCTGATATGGAGTCCGTTACTTCCATTCTGAAACTATATTGGTGAAAACTTATAAGTGGAAAGTAAAAGTAACGAAACGGAATGCAAAAAAACATGTTCAAAATCCGACGAAAATGCCCGTAAGTTTAAAATTAGGACAGAGGCCGAATACCGAATTGCCAAATTTAATATGGTTATGGTTAACATCCAACATCGTAAATTGTTCGATAATCGTCTTTGGACAATCGATTTCGGACTCAGTAAGCACTGATATTCTGCCGTCATGAGCAAAAGGGAGCAAATTTTATTAATTTACATTTATGTATTATAAGTAAATATGCAGGAAACACTGTTATAAATGGGCAAATGGTAAAAGAAAATTAAATTCACGGTATTTGCGTGATATCTTTAAATTTTTATTTATATTATTATAATTTAATGTAACCATCTTGGGGGGTTTTAGCAAAATTGTTTTTTTTCTTCTAGTTCAAAGACTAACACATTGAAAACACGTGGATTTTTTCTGCTATATTTTTATGAATAAAAATAATTCTATTATGAATAACGCTGAAAGCTGTCAAACCACATGGATGTTTCTAAAATTATTTTTTCATAAATTTATTTCATATGGGTTAGAAAAATATTCTCCAAAAAGGATTGTGTTGATCCTTTGGGTTGGATGTCTTCAGAAAATGAAAATATCACTATTAAAGGAGTAGATTTCATTAAAACGTTAAATTTTTCAAATTGTTGGTTGGATGATTTCTGCATAACACGGTCCCTTATTAAAGTAAAAAGTACATCAGAATATGACTATCGAAAAAATCCAGCTGCCTTTTTGCTTATGACTGCAGTATAAATATATATTTGGTGGATGGTATGATAAGTGTTGAGGGTGAGGTCACCTCTTCCAGGTAGGGCTCTGTCTGCACGGCCTTGTAGGGCATGTTGTCCGGGGGCGCCGTGGAGCGCGGAGCCCTGCGGCGGGCCACCGCGCGGCGCCGGGCCTCCGCCGCCGCGTCGCCGCCCCCTCCGCCCATGCTGCCGAAACTCTAAACAAAACAATACAAAAATCCATTGAGGTCATCCTTATAATTTTATTTTTTTTATTTTGATGGAAATATATTAAAGCCGTCGTCCCATTGGTTCGGTAACGGTACCGAATCGACAAGAACCCGGAGAGCCTGCGCAGAAAAGTCCCACAATGACGGCGCTGCAAACCGTGGTGAACCGTAATTCTCTCTGCAGGGTCTTCGGTTTTTGTCGATATAGTTACCAAGCCTGTGGGACGACTGGATTATTTAACGATTAAAAATTGAGTTTTCCAATAAATATTATTGTATCTGTGACTAAAAAGTATGCCACACAGAAATAGAAAATATTTAATACAGACTGGAATAAGTAGCACTCACGTTAATTTCAAATAAACTAACGTTTAATATTTCTTTTACAAATCAAAAACATAGGTCCAATACAGGAGGATTCATTGGCTATATGGCACTATAATCAGTTTATATGACTCCGTTTCGGAGACGACCTTATTGAAAACATACATTTGTTTCAAATTAGATAGATTTCAAGGGTAAAATAATATTACCGTTTTTTTTCAGTCTGGTTTATTTCAAATTCTCGACACAATATATTGATGAACATCAAATATGTGACAGGAGTTTGAAGCACCCCAGCCTGGGAGGCAGACGTTTCACAGAATTTGAACAACTCATCAAATTTCAAAGTTCATTTTCAGGATCTGTTAATATTCATCAAGTTTCAATGTTGTTTTTCAGATTTTGTGAAATTTCCATTGAAGAGATCTATTTATTTCAGCTTTATGAAACAACTTGTGCATAATGAAATAATAACAGAACTTGAATAGAACTTCCACAGAACTTGAAAATTAACATCGAATTTTGTTGAATTGTTCAAATTCTGGGAAACAACTAGTCCATTATATTTGAAGTATTTTTTATTTATCTCTATAAAGTGTATTTTATTTACATTGGTTTTTCGATGCCTGTCTCACTAGGACATATTTGTGTCGAGACAGGCGTAGTCAAGTCTCCGTGTCGAGTACGTCATTGGCGCACTGTAGTGAAGTGTCTACCTACAAGTATTTTTTTTAATGCAGTTAATGGTAAAAACACATTTTTATGTGATTCATCTTTCTGAGAAAACCCAAAAATCAAATGTGTTTCCGGAATGAGAACGAGACACCCCAACAATGTTTAATTTATTCAGTCCAGGTGTACGGCGCTTTTTATTTTCTTGGAGGGTAAATTTACCAGAACCTTTGACCTTGACGTGATCTATAAATTCACCAACTTGTCAAACAAACCTTTAAGAAGAGTGACACAAAAACAATAATCAATGAGGTGTAACGGAACCTCAATTCTTGGTAATTTCTAATGCTCCAAGAAAGACAGCAGTAATTCCGAACTGATATGAGGTTAGGTTAGGGTAGGTTCATTCGATTTCTGAGTCGTAAATTATTTGGAAATTTGAGCAAAGTTCTGAAGAAGTTAAATTGCTCTCCAGCAAAAATACCTATAGGCTATTTACATTGTCCTCTTTTGTATAGTTTTATTATGGGTCATCTTTACATATGAATTCGGGATGAAAAAAAGGACGTGCTCTACATATTTTGGTTGCGATTATCGTACAATTAAGACGGCGTACATTATTTGACATGGTTCCATGACCGTTGATCCGGCGACAATTGGACCCATGGCATACTTATATTCGATATGCAGTCGGTTTAGGGAAAATACGCTATACCTATTTCACAAAATATAGCTAAGTGACTCCGAAGGGATGTGCAGAGAGGATATACCGCCGAGTAACAAAGCATAAAACATATTTTCATTAAATTCATCAAGGAAAAATCCACTTGCATATATACTGTGTATGGTTCACGGCGAGTTCATCGAAGATCAATTTATCGAAAACAAATTCATCGAAAACGAGTTCATCGAAAACGAGTTCATCGAAAACCAATTCATCGAATGATCAATTTAGCGAATCGCCAATTCATCGAAAAATATATTTTGTAGATATTTGAGAGAAATGCCGAGCGGACCGGGAAGTTAAAAAAGCATTGGCCAATAAAAGTTGACAATCAATTTATATGTAAAAAAATTGATAATAAAACTTTGGACAAGTAGACTAACCTAACCTAACCTAACCTACCTAACCTAACCTACTTAACCTAACCTACCTACCTAACCTATCTAACCTAACCTAACCTACCTAACCTAACCTACCAAACCTAACCTACCTAACCTAACCTACCTAACCTAACCTACCTAACCTAACCTACCTAACCTAACCTACCTAACCTAACCTACCTAACCTAACCTACCTAACCTAACCTACCTAACCTAACCTACCTAACCTAACCTACCTAAACTAACCTACCTAACCTAACCTACCTAACCTAACCTACCTAACCTAACCTACCTAACCTACCTAACCTAACCTACCTAACCTAACCTACCTAACCTAACCTACCTAACCTAACCTAACCTACCTAACCTAACCTACCTAACCTAACCTACCTAACCTAACCTACCTAACCTAACCTACCTAACCTAACCTACCTAACCTAACCTAAACTTTTTTTCGATGAATTGGCGAATCGATGAATTTATCATTCGATGAATTGGTTTTCGATGAATTGGTTTTCGATGAATTCGTTTTCGATGAACTCGGTTTCGATTAACTCGTTTTCGATGAATTGGTTTTCGATGAATTGGTTTTCGATGAATTGGTTTTCGATGAATTGGTTTTCGATGAATTCGTTTTCGATGAACTCGGTTTCGATTAACTCGTTTTCCATGAATTTGCTTTCGATGAATTAATTTTCGATGAACTCGTCGGTTACCCTGTGTATATACCAGCGCATAAAAAAAATCGACACTTTACATAAATTCGTTTGATATTCATACCAACTTATTATTAAGGTTATTTTTGAAGATTTTATATTTGAAATTGGTAAATAATGCACAAAAATTATGATTTTGTAGTAAATATCATTTCGGGGGGCCAATTGTCAGCGGATCAAATATCGGGTCACCATTTGACATGTATCTGTCATATATTGTTTTACTGGTGCCCGGACAACTCAAATCATGCAATTTCAAGGCCTCCGTTGAAAAGTCATTATAAGTGATGAAAAAAATGATTACTTAGGTTAGGTTATGTGCAATTTTTAACGACTTTTCAAAGGGGTGTTGAAATTGCACGATTCTGCTGAGTTGTCATGGAACTGTTTTACTAAGTATATTATGTGGAAACGTTTGATGTTCACATTTCATTGTTTTATATTCAAAATATTTTTTCTTCTTCTTCTTTTGTATGGTGGCAAATATTGATTTAAAAAATACTACAATTTGTGAACGTGTATTGCTTGGTATTATGAATTTCGCTAACAATATCGTTACCCTTATGAAATATGTTTGCTTCAAACGATCATTATTTTCGTACTTACGATTTCATAATAAATATTCTCGTTCTATAATAGCAACCATCTATATACAGGTTGTTAAGGGAAAACTTACTTTAACCAGTGATTCCTGTATTATTCTGAATAAAAAATGTAGATTAAATTTTGGCCTGCGGAGACATTGTTAATTGTTTTTTTTTTCAAAAAGATATTTAAAAAATCAATAGGTATTGGACAGTCGGGTAACCGACGAGTTCATCGAAAATCAATTCATCGAAAATCAATTCATCGAAAATCAATTCATCGAATTCATTCGATTCATCGAATCGCCAATTCATCGAAAAAAAATTTTTTTTGTAGATATTAGAGCTGTCAAAATTAAATACCCAAAAAGGTCTGTTTATCTGAGTTAAACATGTTTAGCAACTGTCTGTTTCGTAGTGACAATGTAAAATTTATAGGTTATATCTTCGATTTCCGATTGTCTGATACTGCAAAAAAGGGATATCTAAGGAACGGTGTTCAGACAATTCATAATGAAACCAACTCATAAACAACTCAGAAAGGTCATTAAGAGTGATGATAAAAAATATTTAAAAATTGGTTAAATAGGTTAAGTTAGGTTAGGTTAGGTTAGGTTAGGTTAGGTTAGTTTAGGTTGACCAATGCTTTTTTAACTTTTCGGTCCGCTCGGCATTTCTCTCAAATATCAACAAAATATATTTTTTCGATGAATTGGCGATTCGATGAATTGATCATTCGATGAATTGGTTTTCGATGAATTGATTTTCGATGAATTGGTTTTCGATGAACTCGTTTTCGAAGAATTTGCTTTCGATGAATTGATTTTCGATGAATTGATTTTCGATGAATTCGTTTTTGATGACCTCGTCGTGAACCCACAGTCGGTATGAGGGGTTTAGCGATTACTCAGCCAGTGACCAGTGACGACATCAAGATTTATTTTTGTTGTTTTGATTAAAAAAAAAACATTAAAGTGGCCGGAGTCCAAAATTTTTTACTCCAAACAATGTCAGGAATCCATTTTTGCAATGGAAATCATTTTTTACTCCAAATAATGTCCCTTAACACTCTTTGGATAGTTGCCATTAGAGAATAAATAATATTGTTAAAAATTGGCAATACCTTGAATATAACCATTAGTGACATGAAAGCCGTTGTCGTCGGAAATCATCAAAAATACACTCGAAATTCACAACGACAATACCGAACAGCAATACACGTTCACAATTCAGTAATAATCACATTATTGTAGTATTTTTTATCAATATTTTAAATATGAAGTGAAATAAACATGCAAAATGTCCACATAATAAAATAATGTGCACGAAAATCGGCAAAATAGAACATTTTCTTTTTTCTTACCGAATCCATGTGAAAATACAACCCACGTGGAAACTGGACGAATAAAAATCATCATGTAAACCGCCCATTAGTTGTGCTCTTTTTGTTGTGTTAGACTTACCATGGTGCTGCCACGCACAACCCTCCTATCTGTCATGGCGTTGCCGTGGGGCATCGCCGGGCAGCCACTGAAAAGAAAAGTAAATAAAATTAATTTTCGCTAACCATATCATTGAAAATAACCATAGTTTTGAAAAAAATACGAGGATAAATATTCTTCATATTAATCATAAAGGAAAACGTTTAGATAACTTAGAAGCCTTGAAAATAAAAAAAACCTCAAAAATAATGAATCTATTATCAACAAACAAAAAAATATTTTCTTATAGCCCAATCATGGATATGGTCCCCTACCCACCCACTCTACATTAATACCTAGCAACGGTTCCACCCCTACCATAATAATACATTGTTCCCATCCATATTTCAAAACTGTCAAATCAGAATACATTTGCCCTGAAGAAGGAACGGTCGTTGTGAAACCGGTCGGATTTACTCAAATATAAAAGTGGTTCAAACAAAGTTAAATTGTTTCATTTATCTATAATGGATAACCACAAAGTTATAGCTACATTCAAAAGTATAAATAAAATTAGCTCAAATACACATCATTTCCGTTGGAATAGATTCTCATTTCAAAATCATCGAATTTCCAATACAAATCTTGATGACTAACCGAAAATGCGGGAAAATAAGATACAAAGAAACGGCTCTTAATTTTTTTTTAAATAACAAAGTAACCGACTCAGATGAATACGCTAAATTCTTTCGGCGTTTTTTGTGTGAATTTTGAAGAGGTGACCATACGGCGGAATTATGTTCTAATTTGCTGCGAACTAAAGAGACAAATAAATTGTTCACAACACTAATTGTTTGTAATATGATTTATGTGAAGGACAAATTCTAATTTATTTTATTTAATATCTTATAGTATGTTGTATATCGCATATTATAACAGTATCGGAGACATGTTTAGAAATTTATCGATGTACTCTTAGGATGATGCACAATTAAAATGGTGCGTTTTTGGTATGAAAATTTAATCGCCAAGAATTTTATTTTTATTTTTTTTATATTGTAATATAAAAATATGAGTTATATATATATATATATATATATATATATATATATATATATATATATATATATATATATATATATATATATATATATACATATTTTACAAAATCACCTTATCAGAAAAGAGGAGCTCTTGTGCCTGATAAGGGAGCCACGATTCTTACTTAGGTTTTAAGTTATAATATGAAATATAAAACATAATATAAAATATAACATAAAATATTTACTTTTTACTGTAATTTTTTTTTGAAAAATTGTTTAATTTTATTTATTTGTTCTGATTCGGTGATGATACAGCGTAATTCATGAGGGAGGTTATTATATAGGTTATTATATTATATGTAGTTTTTTATGGCTTGTAAAATATAATGATGGTGCATTTGAGTTGTTTTAAAATTAGGTGTAATAAATTGGTTTCCATTTCTCATTAGTTTGTAAAATTCTTGATATTCTTTGTTTTTTTTTTCTGTTCACATTTTTATGTTGGAAGCTTGCTTGAATATGTCATCGACATTTGGTACTGGAAACAATTTAAAAGGTGATTCTGTTAAGAAGGTAGTTTTTTTTTAATGTTACTTTAATGATGATTCTTTATGAAACTTTTACTGAGTTTAGATTGTTTTCGTAAGATCCTCCCCACCCGATAATTCCGTAGATAAGTAAAGAATGAACAAGGGCATAGTACAATAGTATACTTAAGAAACTTTAATTAAATAGGTACTGCGAGTTGAACATACAGGTACAGGCTGTCAAATAAGAGTAGAAAATATATGAGGGCGCCACTGTAGTTCAAATGGCAATACTAAACATATAGCTCAAGGTGTTGATGTAAAGCTGTGTAACCTATATTTTTATAAAAAATTATAATGGCGTAAAAGTGAAAAAAAAATTCATTACAATATAGCTACCCACTGATCTCAAAATTAGAATTGCGTATAGTTATATTATTATTATACCTTCGCAATTTTGTGTTAACATAATGAAGAAAAACGATAATGTAATAAAATATGAAGCACAGTTTAGAGATTGCTCACATTTATTTAATACTAGCTTAAGTACCTCGTGTTGCCCGGGCTTTAGATCGTGTCTCTAATTTTAGATCTGAATATATATTTAACTCATCCAGATCTAAAAGTAGTGTAACTAAACTCACCGTTAGTGATTCTTCCTTTCTATCTATTGTTAAATTCAAATTTATGTTAAATTAAATGAAAGCAAATCGCTTTATAAAAAACTTTTTAATCAAATTTATGTCATGAACATTTTTTAAATGTGGTTTACTGTGTTCTATACATTCAGTGACATTGCACTTTAAAAGAATATTTGACATTTTTAAATTGGTGTTGCCAGCCTATAAATTTTGTAGTTCATTTTTTTATATTTTCTACTCTTATTTGTCAGACTCTATTAGGCCAGAAAAAATAAAGTATCAGGCTTATAAAATCTGTTTTGAAGTTCGAAGTTCATAATCTTCTACTTATGAACCCCTTTTCAGTTATAGTTTTATTGATGATATTGATGATTAAATGATCAGAAAAACATTAAAATTTTTGTAACTGAACTTGTACATAATTATCACTTATATGTTATTGTCTATATTAGAACAATACTTGGTCAGTGCATCTGACCAAGGATGATCTCGTTATCTGGTAAGGTGGACACCGAGTGACCGAATTAGAAGCAAAAATAAAGTCAGGTCAGTGGCAGGGTACACAAATGTTTCGGGTTCCCACCCCGGCGTCGTGAGTTCAATTCCTGGCTGGCTTGCGTCATTGCACAAGCAACATCTTCCGCTTATAATTATGGTAGTGGGAGATTTTAAAATATTGCCAGGTTATTCGTAACCCCGTGATGTTTGCCTTTCGTACAAATAATAATAAAAAAATTACAAATTAAAAAAAAATGTGTATAGAGATTCTAGTTAAAAATTTATAGCGATGTATTTAAATTTATGAAGCCATAAAGTCATAACCATTGTCCAGGCTTTAATATAATCCAGTCAGGGGATTCAGAGTTAGGGTACCTAGGGATTATCTGGGTATTATCGTACCACTACCGCAGTGCATGTGTGATAAAACCGTGTGTAGTCCTGTATTGTAATTAAACTACGGTTAAAAAACTAGTATTTTGAAGAACAATTGTCTGGCAAAAAATGTAGGTAGGTATTTTGATACTCAATTAAATGTTATGGAAGTTATAGAGTTTGGTGCAATCCGCTTGACTTCTCTAGACCAGAATATCGAGAATCGTGCACATCGCCCACTTTTCTGGTATACTTTTCTTCAACGCCCCCCCTTCCCCCTCCCTTTACATTAAAAAAGTATCACAGTGTAAACGGCGATTTTCAGCCCACTGGGCAACGCCCCCATGGGGTCCGTACGACCCCTTTTAGGAATCACCGCTGTAAACTCTAAATGAAAAACCTATTTTTTTTATCGCAAGGCTGGAAGTTTTTCTTTAACCAGGAAGAAAGAAATATCTCTCAGGACTTGTGTCATCTTTGGGGACGCTGTGTGTAGATTATTTTTTAGGGAAAGGGAGGAGAGGAAGTTCTGAGAAGGAAAAGGTTATGAGGAGTGGGTAGGAACCTGGAGGTCAATGTGTCTAGGAGTGACGAACTTGTGAATTCATCCCTCGTGGGCCGGGAGAGTTCAGCTTGAGAGGTCTAGGTTAGGTCTTCTCAACGAATCTCTACCGATCTGGCCCACCATACAGCAGGTGAGCAAATGCATTGGCCCCCAAGACTTAGACAAACCTCACCCGGACCCCAGACCTCGGACGCCACACAGCAGGTGGGCAAATGCATTGGCCGCCAAGACTTAGATAAACCTCTCCCCATGTACCTGGACACCCCTGCTAAGTCACCAGACTGAGCGAACCACTTGGGATGACCCATGGCAGGGGTGTTTGTTATCCAATAAATGGTTCCCGTGGTTGGATTTAGCGTAATTTTTAGAGATGCCACGAATATTCCGCTACTATTCGGTATTCGGCCTATTCGGCTACTTTTTTTACTATTCGGTATTCGGCCGAATATTGCGAACTATTCGGCCGAATATCGAATAGCAAATCATGAAAAAACACATAATAAATAACATTTCACTCACAAAAATTTCTATTTTAACAAAAAACCAAAACATTTTATACTTAAAATCTACCAGTGGTAAGTTTTGTCGGATGAAAACGTTTTTTTCGGTATTTGTTGATAGCAAACGATTGCTCTTTTCCTCATAAATTATACCTGCTTCCGAAAACAGCCACTCACCATATACTTCTACCGGGAGATTATAAATAAATCTTAGCCAATTCTGCTGGGCTTGGATACTGTTTTGCGTTTGTCGATCACCACTTGTAAAGGTCTGCTGTCTGATCTACGCGAATAGTTTTCATGTAAAAATCTATTTCAATTGAGAAATGTAATTGATTTTTAATTCATGAAAACGGTGTTTAATTCAGTGTTCAATTCATTTTGATTCATGAAAACTCATTTTAACTCATGAGTTCAATTCATTTTAATTCATGAAAACGATTTTTATTATTTTAAATTCATGAAAACGGTTTGCGATATGTACTAAGTGTCACCTAATATTCGGCTGCCGAATATTCGGTATTCGTGGCATCTCTAGTACTTTTATTGTTAAAAGGCCTTGGAAAAAATTTCGTCAACGTTTTTTCATGTTTTTCATTGGGTATTGGAAAAGTCGAGGATGCCAGGGTTGCCGAGATCTGCTTACTGAATAAACAGGTATTGTAATAAGATAGAACTAAGGTACAAATGTTTTCTTTAGTACCTAAATATATTCATTTTAATCTACATCAATATAAAGAAATGTATTTCCGATATTTTCCATATAGCTCAACAAAACTCGTGCTGTTAGACCATCCCTGTATATGTGTGTGATTGGGGACGGGTGGAATCATTCCAAGCGCAATTGAAGTGTGGTTTCATCGTATATATCTCTACTGCACTGGAATTATAAAATTAAAACTACAATCAAGCACTACGATCAATAATATTATTAATGATTTCATTTTTATGGTCATATTATAGTACTCTGCTTGGTATGATTTCCTGCTAATGCTATAAAAAAATAATTGCCGATAGCTAGAAGTCTGAAAATATTGTTTTGTGATAACGCTAAATTTAAACGAAATTTTTAATCATTGAAGAAGAAGATAACAATAATAATCTTAACAAAAGTATGAAAGAGAACATGACATAGAACAAGACAATGGTCGCAACTGGAACTTGAACCCAGACCTCTCGTCTAACCGGGACGTGCGCGTTAACCAATTTCGTTTTTGCCACCTTCTATTACATATTGATGGGAATAACCTTCAAAAGTTATAAAAAGAGAGAGCATATTCATTTAGACTTTTATAAAAAGTCAATATTTCCGTATTTTTTTTTTTTTTTACAGTGTATACCGCACAAGAATCTCAAAACTGCTCCCGTCTGAAGCCAGTGAGACTATGGCATCCCCAATTGGGGTATGTTGTGAGGCTGAAGGTAGTGGGGAGGGGAAGGAGGTGGGGAAGAGGAAGGTTGGGAAGTACCTGGCTATTCAGATCTGGTCACCAAACACGGCTAAAGCCATTTTCAAGCAACGTTTCAATTCTGAATGGTGGTCTTACACCAGGGCGATACTAATAGTATCTTCCACTCTGGAACATGCCGCAAATATACTATATATTATTTTAAATGAATTAATTGTGAAATAACACAAATTAATCAAATAAAATTTATTTGCGCATGCCGGGTTCGAACCCGCGACCTCCGGATTGTGAGTCAAGAGTCTTACTCACTGGCCTACGGAGGTCGTCAAATAAATTCGGATATATTTATCCGAGACGCTATCCAGGTTACAAACCAATTCTTAGAATGATTGTTTCCAATAAAGAGGGTAGTTGCCCGTAATATGAAAAAAGAATTAGTTGAAGTTTTTTTAAATTTTTTTTTCATAAATTTTTTATTAGTTACAGATATTTGTTTTTTTTTGGCTACCACACTGGGCTCATGCCCGTGTTATGGTAGTCGTATATTTAATATTTATTTAAATTAATACAAATACTTTTTTTATTAAAACAGATGATTAAATATACTAAATAAAAATTATGAAATATTTAAAAGTAAGTGAAAAATAAAGAGAAAAAAGATCATATTTTAAAGAAAAGTAGAAATAAAAATGAAAATTCAAATTTTGAAATACAAAAATTAATAATAAAGATTAAATGTTAAGAACTCAAGTGTTCTATACAAATATATAAGTTAAAACATATAAGTAAATAAATTAAAATTAAAAAATAAATAAAATTTAGTGAAAAAATTAAGAGAAAAAAAATAACAACATTTTAAATAAAAATAGAAATAAAAATGGAAATGGAAATTAAAATGTTGAAATGCAAAAATTAATAATTAAAATATAGTGTTAAGAACTCAGGAATTCTTTAAAGTACGCTCGTCCACTTTCGAAAATCCAATGTTGTACACGTGTTATAAAAAGAGAATTAGAATTACTTGACTTTATATCAGTACTCAAAGCATTATATATTTTAGGAGCGATGAACCAATGATTATATTATTATTTCTAAAATTTGACAATTCGACGGTTTGACAGAAGGTGTAAATAGCGAAAGTGGTTAACCCGCACGTCCCGGTTAGACGAGAGGTCTGGGTTCGAGTCCCAGTTGCGACCATTGTCTTTTTCCGTTTTTCTGTTTCTTGTTCTCTTTCATATTTTTATTTAGATTGTTATTGTTATCTTCTTCTTCAATGATATATTACGTTGATGGGAATAACCTTAAAATGCTATAAAAAGAGAGTTTTTCTTATAAAATTTTTTAATTTTTAATTTTTATGAGAATTCGCGAAATTCGCACGTTTACAAATTTTTGTCGAATTTTCCGCGCAATTTTTTAAATAAAAGAGTAATATTATGCATTTCCAATGTTCCATTATCTATCTATCTATGCTTGTTTGTCATAAAACGGAACACAACTAACTTTACGTCGGAAAAGCCGTGTTCTGTTAATATTTTTTTATTTTTTTATTTATACTAAAAACGTGGATAAGCTTTTTTGCTATTTCAGAAAGTTAACATAACATCATTTATGTTGCAAAATACCAACGCTTGCTGAACAATAGCACAGCTTTTCCCAAAAATTCCACAAAAAATCACACGATATATTTTCAAATCCCTGCCGATGGCTTGTTGGTGTTGGTCATGGTGTGTACACAGTGTTTTTCTTTCAAACCGCCAAACTTGGAAACCGCCAAACAAGGCCTTGGAAATGTCCAGTGCAACCGTTTTGGTGAGACCCAAACGGTTGCACTGGACATTTCCAAGGCCTTTGACCGGGTTTGGCACCGAGGACTTGTCTACAAACTGCCTTCTTTCTTTCCCGCATCCTTGTGTATGTGGATTGCCGACTTTTTGAGGGAGAGGTCGATTCAGACGGTAGTCGATGGTTTCACCCCTTCCTCACACTCGATAAATGCTGGCGTCCCACGGGGATCGGTTCTGTCTCCGAATTTATTTTTGTTGCACATCAACAACCTTTTGTCATGTGCACCAATTCACTGTTACGCGGATGACAGTACAGTCCATGATAGCTTTTTGTTTGACAAGCCCCCCAAAGGGCTCACAAACCCCAACGGCTCGGAGGGCTTTGAAGCAAAGAATGGACGGTTACCTCGAGAGTGTTTTCTCTTGGGGTAAAAATAATCTCGTTGAATTTAATGTTTCAAAGACCCAATCTTGTCTGATTACGTCTAAAAGGGATCGAAATGAATATCTAGTATCCTTCAACGGAAGCAATCTTTCGAAGAGGCCCTCCATTGATATGCTTAGTGTAACCCTACGTGATCAGCTCAGGTATGGGGGCTACATCGAAGCCAGAGTAAAGTTAGCCTCCCAAAAACTGGGCGTACTGTACAGGGCCCGCAGATACTTTAATAGTACACAACTGCTAATCCTGTACAAATGACAAGTGCGCCCCACGGTAGATTCTCCCATCTTAACAGACGGATTGCAATCTTTAGAGCACAGGCGTCGGGTGGGAATGCTATCCTTGTTCTACCGGTATTACAATGGAAGATGCTCCGAGGAACTAGCATCATTGATCCCTTCGGCACCGGTGCATAGTCGGGAAACACGCCAAACGCGTGCCCAACATTTGTACAAGGTTGACATTTGTCACATGAGAACGGGTCGTTTCTTCGACTCGTTCTTGTGTTCAACAGCTCGGCTGTGGAATTATCTGCCGGCCTCTGTGTTTAAAACTAGACGAGTGGACCGATTATGATGCGTTTTTTTTAAAGCTGACGTGATCGAGATGGTTCTTAGCTACGATTCTCGAAAATCTGTTCAGGCTTTTCAAGGTCATCAGCTCTTTTTTGTGTCGGGGTTGCTTAAAATTTTACTTATTTAATATTTTAATGTGAAAGTATTTACACCCGATGTTAGGCAGTTATTATATATTCCCTGCAGCAACGATGGAAAAAATATGTAAAAATTGACTTATTATACGTCAATCTTCTATAGGTATACGGGTACGAGTATATACAAAAAATTAGGCTCCGTATGTTTGTGTGCGCAAATCTCGAATAGTAATCGATGGATTCAATCAAAAATTTTACAAAACATTGAATTTTAACAGAAGAGTGTTTCTATATATTATGGTAAGCTATAGCATTATGAAATGTGTATTTAAAAAATTCTACAGGTGGTACGCGAGTGGTTTGAAAATGTGTCTATTTCGCATATTTTACCGGCTTGAAGGTTAAGCAGGATGGGAAGGGTAACGAAGGAGGTGGAAAACACAAAAGGAGGGAAGGGGACGCGGGAAGGGAACGGGGACGCAGGGAGAAATAATGTATTTCTTTGAATGGCATTGCAACGCATTCTGGGTACGAACTAGTAAATAATACAAAATAAGAGTTTATCTTGAGTGGTTACTGAGGATGCTACTCAATAGAGAACTCCAGTCCAATTTTTTTAATGAATATTGACCTTCTAACTTAAATAACTGAATTTTTCATTTTATTTTTAGAGTTAGTTTTAATAGTTAAAATAATGGTCAAAATTTTAATTTTTCAAGACCCCCCGAAAACCATCGTATGTATGGTGAATTGTGTCACGTCATCACTCCTGAAAAATTACTAAAAGATCGGGCAATCAGCTGATCAATTGCCGCCATTTTGAATTCCGTTATTTGAAGTATTCTCCCTAGAAGTAGCATTACTATTTTTTGTGCAGTAGTTTTTGAAAATGTTCAATAATAGAGATAAACTAATAAGAGATACTTTTATTTTTTAAATATTATTTAGGCCTAAATAATGTTTCAATAAACATAACAACTAAATCTCTATAAACAGTATGTAAATAAACGAATAAATTAATATGATGGCTTGTGTCATATCATACATTCCCATACAATGACTTTACGGTGACGTCACGACACGTCGAACAGTGACATCACCACTAAAATTTCAATAATGCCAAATTGACGGCGTGTTTTTACGACCCGATTAAAAATGGACTTTTAATGTTTTTTTAAAAACTCTGCGTTTAATATTATTAAATAAAACTTTTATGTTCAGAATCAGCGTTTACTTGTCTATATGAACATATTTTTTTAAAGCCTTAATATTTTTCACTGGAGTTCCTTATTGTTAGAATGTTTTTTTATATATTTAACATTGTTGAGGGATTTCAACTACTAGAAGTATCAATCATTTGAAAATTAATAACACGATTTTGACCATCGATAGTTGCGAGTATAGATTCCATATAATAAAAAAAAAAGTTCGCAAAAAAAAAGTTTAGGATGAATATTCCATTAGGTACATAATACTACGGACTAATATTATATCGAAAATTTTGAGTGGTATTATTTGAAGATCATAAATCATCATTTTAATGTAAGTATACGTGTGCATGTCGGCAAGTTAAGCGGAAATTGAAGTGATGTAATGTTATCACGGTATTTTGCGTACGCTTATTGTATTTACGTCAGCTTCGGTTCCTTGATAGTTGATCCCCCATCAGTTGGCCCCAGGCCCTCATTTTTAAACGACTTCAAAAAGGAGGAAGTTCTCAATTCGACTTTTTATTTTTTTATGTTTGTTACCTCAGAACTTTTGGCTGGGTGAACCGATATTGATGGTTCTTTTTTATTTGAAAGCTGGTGCTTCCCGTGTGGTCCCATTTTAATTTGGTCGACAATGGAATCCATGAGAAAATCATACAAGTCTTAAATTTGCATCAAGTATGTGCGCAACAAATGGACGAATAACTCAATATCACGCCAACCGATTTCGATGATTCTTTTTTTATTGGAAATGATGTATTTTAAGGGTAGTTTGATGAGAATTTGGTTAGGTTCTGATTATGAGATCCATGACAAAGTAACGGAACTCTCCAATTCTTAAAAGCAAATTTACGATACTCGGCCGAATCTTAATCGAATTAGTTAGTGTACTTCAGATTCACTAAAAATCAAAAAATAAACAAAAATTTTAACAAAACAAAAAAACGACTTCAAAAAGTGCACTAAAATGAAAAAAAATAATTACGTATTCTTTTACAACTTAATAATCAACTTACTGTTTCTGCTCATCAATATGTAGGTACGATTGTTATTTTTGGTGTCGGTGTCAGCCAAGGTACCTGGCCCGGCGTGTTCACTTGACAGCTCCCCTCCCGCTGCGGCCCGCTCTCGCCTCTCACCTCGTCAAGTCGCGCGTGCGACACAAGCACATCTCACCTATAACTATGTATGTAGTTACAAACCTACCTTGGCTGACACCGACTCCAAAAATAACAATCGTACCTACATATTCATGAGTAGAAAAAGTAAGTTGATTATTAAGTTGTAGAAGAATACGAAATTATTTTTTTACTTTTTAGTACATTTTTTGAAGTTGTTTTTTTGTTTGGTTAAAATTTTTAATATAGTCGGTTTAGGGAAAATACGGTACCTACACCTACTTTCACAAAATATAACTAAGTATCACCGAAGGGGTGTGCAGAGACGACGTCTCGCCGAATAACAAAAGTATAAAACATATTTTAATTGAAATACATCAAGGATAAAACTATACTTGTTTATACACCGTATAAACCACCATATTAGTACACAAATGTTTGTCCCTCATATGTTCTTAAACTATTTAAGCGATTGCGATGAAACTTTGGTGAATTGTTGTACGCTTGCCCGCGATTGTTTCTGATATAATGGTAAGCTCTGGCGTTACGAAATTATTTCGTAATCATCCGATTGTGATGAAACTTTGCTGAGTTGTGAGCACGCCCGCGAAGGTTTCTATGTATACTGGTGAACTTTGGCGTTACAAAATTTGCATACATTTTTTACAATGGGTGGTGCGCGAGTTGTTTTAAAAATGCGTGTATTTTAAATAGTTACGTGCCCGCAACCCGAATTTCTACAGATTTCTTACATATCTCCCTTAAACACGTTAAGTTTTAAATCTCTTAAAAAAATATATGCTATTCTTGAAGATAATATCTAAACATTGCCCGCGCCGAAACGCAAATTATATAAAATTACCTCGATAGAAAAAAATCGCAAAGTATGCTCCAATAATTATTATAAACACGTTTGTTTCAGTTATTTTACAAGTTATATGAGTGCAAAAATTCACAGTGTTTCTTTAAATTCTATTTAAGACAATGCCCGCGAGATGTTTGCTCTATTTTAAACGAGTCGTGTTTTATTAAACATTTTCGCAATTTTCGCATCGATTTTGTCGCTGTAAATGTTAGCGCTCTCCTCTAACATTCGTAATTTCGTATCTCTCCATCTTCTTCTTCTCGAACCTGGTTGCGAAGCCTTCAGCGGCAGAGAGGTAAGGAGGGCAGGGGGGGGAACGAAGGAGGGGGTTCGCGGGAAGCGGGGACGCAGGGTGGAAGACGGGGAAGGTGGATGAGGAACGTGAGAGGAAAAGGGACGCGGTAGGGGAGTGGGAAGCGGGAACGGGGACGCATGGGAAAGGACATAGTGAGAAATAATATTTTTTCTATGTGCAACGCATGCCTCGCAGGCACTCGATAGTTGTAAATAAATTAATTTGATATCCATACAAACTTATTGTTAAAGGTATTTTTTAAATCGATTCATGTTTGAGTTTGTTAAGTAAAGAACTAAAAAGTATAATTTAAAAATAATTATAATTTCGGAGGATCAACTGTCAGGGGATCAACTGTTGGATCACCATCAGCTTCATTATTATCCAAACACGTGTGCATTAGTGGCGGTCCATGAGTTTTCTGTGAGCTAGAGTGCTAAGATTTAAAATACGACGTTATTAATGTTTTTTCAGAATATCGATATTTTGAATGAAGATTTTAAAGATTCTTTCAGTTTGGGGATGCGCCGTATTCACATTTCAGTATAGCTTCATGCAAAGAGTTGATATTTTGAAAAAAATCGTTTTCAGCTATAACAACATCAATAACGTCGTATTTTACAATCTTAGCACTCTAGCTCACTGAAAACTCACGGACCGCCAATGTGACACTGTGCAACAGTATCCAACAGTAACGACTTAATGGAAATAGGAAATAGAAAATTGAAAAGATTTTTCCCGTTTAAGGGGTAGTTTACTGCGAGTTTTGACGTTCAGTCAATAAAGCACCTAGCAGTAGAAGTAACGTCAAAATATGTTTATACTAATCGTCCTTGACCAAACGCGCCCCAATAAATTACCTGTAAAGTAGGTACTTAATTTTCGTTACTCGACAGAATAGCCTTCTATCGCAGACCACTTATCAGGTGATAAGATGTGGCCTCTGAGGAGTTTCTTTGCTAGTCCAGTTAGAGTAGCTGAAGGTCAGATAATTGAAGGGATGCGTGTAAAAACTATGGTAAAAAGTAATAAATAACTATACTAATTAGTTTTAAATAGCGCAGTTTAAACTACGAATGCTAGTATGCTGGTTCAAATCACGTCAACTGTTTTATGCAGGTATGTAGAGGTGCATAACCCAATGCCAATTTCTTAAATATGCGTAAAATGATTATATGACGCCAATTTTTAAGACAAATCTTAGTATACAAAAATGAATGTTTCTTTGTTTGTCCTTTATGCGTTCCTAAACCATTCAAGGTGGTTTGATGTGCGCATGCCCGCGATGGTTTGTATATATAATAGTGAGCTCTGGCGTTACGAAATTATTTCCCATACTATTCATCCGATTGCGATGAAACTTTGGTGACTTATGCGCACCCCCGCAAAGGTTTCAATGTACACTGGTGAATATGAAATTTGTATTAAATATTTGCAATAGGTGGCGCGCGAGTTGTTTGAAAAATGAGTGTATTTCATGTAGAAGATTAGTGGCAAGGTGGGAAGGAAGGAGGGAGAGGAAAATCCTGGAGGGAAAGGGGAACGTTTTGTGGGAGGGGAGGAAGGCGGGGAAGCTGGAAGGGGAACGCGAAAGAGAAAGGGAACGTGGGAGGAAAGCGGGAGCGAGAACTTGGTTGCATGGGAAAGGACAAGTAGGGGAGAGATGGGAGACGAGGAAGGGGCAGAGGGAGGAATTACAATCTATGCTGGTCACACCTCGCAAAATCTTCTAATTTATTCGTGAACGCATCAGACGGAAAAAAACAAAATCAAAAACCAAATAGAAGACAAAATCAAAAACAACATCTAAGGCAAAAACAAAGTAAAAAATGAAATAACATCGAAACTAAATACTCCACCATGCAAGACGGAAAAATGTAATACTCGGAAAACTACAATACATTGGTAAGGTCTCGTAATTCGATGCTGAGCTACGTAGTTTGTTTAGTTAATTAAATTAAATTTGATGTTCTCCTTTTCAATATAAATTGGGTAATGACTTGTTTATATTTGATGAATGGTGTGTTGAATATATCAACAACATCTTTATATTTATTACCCAAATTTTGTACACGGCGAACGGGGGTATAAAATTGTGATTCTGTGTTGGAGTTATCACAATAGAACGGTAGATATTGCCTCGATGTTGGTTTGCGAGGTATATGCAAAGAAATTAAGTAAGGCTGTCAATTATTGAATTTATGATTTTGTATAAACATGTTAGGTCATTAACAATTCTACGTTCAGATAATTTTAATAAATTGAGTTGACATAGTATAGATAATCATAGTTAACCCATTCCCTTGTAATACCCATTCTGAAATTAATAAGAAAATACGATAAAATTAATCAAGATGTTCAAACCAAAAAACCTAAACGGACTTACCAACTACATACTGGAAACAAGCGGACAATTAAGGACGCACCTCATCGAAAGGGAAAAAATCAATATAGGATTCAACAGAGTACGTGTAGTAGATGCAATTCCGATAACGCAGTATTTCCATTGCCTTAAGTTTGGACATACGGCAATCAAATGCTTCAACAAAGAAAAAAGTGCAACGTGCTTACATTGCGCAAAAGACCATGAATGGAAGGAATGCCCAAATAAAAACGAAGAAGAAAAGTGCAGCAATTGTATCCTTCAAAACAAAAACCTCAAGATGAACCTAAATACTAACCATAAAGCAAATAATTCAAACTGTACCTACTTCAAAAAAATGATGCATATTGCCCAAAGTCGTATAGAATATGACTAGGTATGTTAGTAAGTAATAATGTTAATAACTGAAATTTTATATAACTACTTCTTATCACCTTCTCTTAAAAATAACAATATTCATATTTTACTTTTCAAGTACAAACAATTCATATCCATGCAAAAATTACCGCTAAACATATTTTTAAATGTATTGTCCTATTACCAAAGTGTTAACAATAGCATACTGAAATTTATACTGATGCTCCTATATACTTATTTACTCATATATGTAGATAATATTATAGTCACCTTTAACATGTGCCAATTATTAAATTTACCTAGCTTTGAAATAAACCTTGATCAATGCGTACTGGAAAGGCTCACTACTATAATAATATCTACATATATTTTATGTTTAATTAAATCCTTATACATGTTTATAAATTACTGCTGCATTTTAAAATATTTTTTCAATTTTATGGCGATTTAAACGGAGAATTTGACATATCTGAAATCGATTATGAACGCACGCGAAGTTTTGATAACTGGATTATCAAAAAACATGTATCAGGAAATAATAATTTAACTGCAATCAACTTGAATATTCGATCTTTATCTAAATATTGGGAAACTTTTCTTCTCGTTATCTCTAGCTCTCTAAGAAATATTGACATAATTACGATTTGCGAAACGTCGATAAATCAAAATTATGTAAATCTATACACAATATCGGGTTTTAGTTCTCATTACTTTTGTCGAAAAAACAGATCGGGAGGCGGGATTATTATATACGTAAAAGATCACCTTACATTTGAACAAATTAACATAAATCCAACAAATTTTGAATGTGTTTACGGAACTATTTCTGTTAATAAACATAAACGTATACATATACTAGCAATATACAGACCACCAAATTCAAATAAAAAATTATTTCTCGAAGAGTTTGAAGCTATATTGGGAAATATCGAAATTAAAGAATCTGTCATAGTTCTCGGGGATACGAACATAAATTTACTTAATTATCAGGAATCAATTGTAATGCAATACGAAAACATGATGGCTAAATTTGGATTTTTAAAATGTATTAATGATGTTACCCGGGAAGCCATACTGACTAACTACGTAACGGCTACATGTTTAGATCATATCTATGTAAGAGAGAGAGAGACAAATGAAATCAGCTCATGCGTATGCGAAACTATCATAGCGGACCATTACCTTATTGCGACCACGATTCGTTTCTCTACTTATGAGATAGGTACCTCCAATAAATCGCACCGTACGAAATATACAGTAATATCGGAAAAAAAAATGGATCTACTGATTGAAATCACAAATTGGAATGAAATACTAAACATAACGGAACCTAACTTAATATATGAAGAAATTAAATCTAAATTTAAATATATTTACGAAAAAAGTACCATAACGAAATCAAATACAAATAAACATCGTAATAACCAAAAAGATTGGATAAATTATAACCTCATTGAAAATATACAACTACGAGACACACTATGGAGAAAATGGAAAAACACCCCTAACAATAAATTATATGAAATCGAATACAAGAAATACAGAAATAAACTGAATAAAAAAATATTAAACACAAAAAAAATATATTATAATAATAAATTTAATCATTGCTTTAAAGACATTAAAAAAACATGGAATGAAGTAAATCAAATATTGGGAAGGAAAAATAAATCCGATTGTGACGAAATCATATCTAAATATTTCTTAAATTCTCAAGCGGCGGATGTGACGGTAGAAAACTTTGCAAATTTCTTTGACGAGGGCGTAAATCAGTTATTACACGAATGCAACGTTCGAGCGTCCGAGTGGAATCAAGAACATTTGCAACATTCAATGTACCTACCAAGAGCTAATGCGAAACAAACTGAATGCATTATCGGACGAATGAAAAACTCCAAGACACCGGGCGTGGATTTAATTCGCATGTATGATCTAAAAAAACACGTAAAATTACTTAGTCCTATGATTACCCACCTAATAAACAGAATTATTGACACAAGCATCATTCCAGCTGAACTAAAATGCAGCATCATAAGGCCCATTTATAAAAATGGAGATCACACCGTAATAAATAATTATAGGCCTATTTCATTGTTACCGGCATTAGAAAAAATATTAGAAAAATATATATCTATAAATTTGGATAAATATTTAAATAAATTGGGCATTATTGATGAATGTCAGTATGGCTTCCAAAAAAAAAAAAGCTGTGATAAACTTCTCGAAAAATTTTCTAATTATATAAATTCACAGCTTAACTCTAGAAAACATGTACTGGTATTATTCATTGATTTCTCAAAAGCTTTCGATACACTCAGCCACACACAATTAATCAAGGTACTTGAAATCATAGGAATCCGTGGTAAACTGCTATCATTTTTCAAAAACTATTTAACAAATAGAAAAATGTACGTTAAGATTTTGAAAGAAATGAGTAATTTTAGATTTATAAAATCAGGAGTACCGCAAGGGTCAATTTTAGGCCCTAAATTATACATTATATATGTCATTGCCTTGTCTAAACTGTTTAAAATAGCCCGTAGATTCATTTTTGCAGATGATACTGCACTAGTTGTATCAAATGAAAACCCTGAAATAGCAATTAATGAATTGCAAAGAGACTTTAACGAGCTACTCAAATGGTCTCATGATGTAGGACTAATTATTAATGTCAAAAAAACTAAATGTATGTATATAAGATCACCGAGCCTGAAAATGTGGAATTTACCTAAAATAATTGCACACAATTTTGAATGTATACATAAAAAAATTGATAACATTTGCTACTGTGAAAGAATTGATTTTACAAATGAATATACTTACCTTGGCATAATCGTAGATAATAACTTTAAATGGGATAAACAAGTGATTAAAATTTGTAACCAGCTCCGATGTTTGGCGAGTAATTTTTATAAATTAAAATTTGTGTTGCCTCGATGCACTCTCAAACTTATATATCATTCTATGGTCGAATCCATACTTAGATATGGAATTCGAACTTGGGGACACTCGAGCAAAATTAATATTAAGTACATTCAAAATTTACAAACTGCTATAATTAAAAAAATTGTTAAACCTAGCATTTACAATCAAAGAAACAACCTAAAATTATTGTATGGGTCTGAGGGCCTACTTCCAATTAAAGGGCTTCTCTGGTACATTATAATTATGGATAATTCGGGTGAAAGCACGTATAAAAATTTATTGGTGCATAATCACACAACAAGATTTACTGAAAACAAAGGCCTAAAAATACCACGAATATCAAATAAGTATGGTAGCAGAACGCTCGAATATATGATACCCTTGATTTACAACATGTTTAATCAAAACATTAATTTAAAAAATAATGAGGAACCCTGCCATAAACTCACAAAAAAGTGGTTAATAAATGAACAACATATTTATCTATCTTAAATCTTATATTAAGTATTAATATTGTAACCTAGGCTAATCTGTGTTATGTAATAATATTAAATGGTAGAACCTACAGACAAGCTGATCTGTCACAGCTTTGTGGGACTACCCATATCCTATATTGTATCACATGTTATTATATTCAATTAAATAAAAAAAAAAATAAAAATAAAAATAAAAATAAATCATAAGAATTTATTTTGAATTCTTTCTATCAAGACTAGCATAACTAGGTGCCCATACTGTCGAGTTGTACTCAATGTGACTCCTAACCAATGACATGTACAAATTTTTATAGGTTTGAATATTTTTAAATTGACTGCAAATTCTTATTACAGATTATGATGTCAGTTTTAATGGCTCCCATTGGTTATGAAACGGAAATTACGTTGGTCTACGCTCATTGGTCGCTTTGATTATGATTTCACTTTTCATGGATTGGTTGAGATTGTTGTGGTAAAGTTTCGCTTTTACCGCGTGTAAACTGCACTCGATTTTTTTTTTATATCGACATATAAGGGTCGCGAAATGGGCCCGCGGGCCGCGGGTGGTATATCACTGTTCCAAGTGCATTCAACAGTCATTAGTCATTAGTGATATAGTCACAAGTCATAAGGCTAGAACATGTCTTGAATTGACATGGTTGTAATGGTAGGTAATTTGACGAATATCATAATTATTATTTGTTTCCAGGACTTGGGCGCAATAGGGTATGTTTCTTGCGTTGATATCTAATATTATACCTAATATTGTTTCCCAAATGAGGGGGCATGGCTCTTCATAGAGATCGAGTACAATGACACATATCGACGGCAGAAAGGCTTAGTAACGTAACCGACATTTTTTCGATTTGAACTTTTTGATGCAAATTCATTTGTAAAAAAAAAACTGCGTTGATCTATGTACTCCAGGTTTATATCATTTTCATCGTGGTTTACATTTCTTCATACTCGAGGTTTATATACTTTTCATCATAACAAACCACGTGTAAACCACGATGAAAAAAAGATCAAGGCCGCTTTTTTTTACAAATGAGTTTGCATCAGAATTAAAATTGAATAAATTTTGTTTATGTCAATTAGCCTTTCTGCCGTCGATATCGTACAAAATGCGTTCACTGCTCCCAAAAGCAACTGCTCCCAAAAGCCTGGACCCAGTGAGACTATGGCATCTCTAGTCGGGGTATGTTGTGAGTCTGAAGGTAGTGTGGAGGGGAAGGAGATGGGGAATGGGAATGGGAATGTGGGGAAGTTCCTGGTTATTCAGATCTGGCCACCAAACACGGCTAAAGCCATTTCAAGCAACGTTTCAATTCTGAATGGTGGGCTTACATCATAGCGATGCCGAGAGTATATTCTACTCTAAAGCCGCAAATATAAGCAATAGTATTTTAAATGATCGATCAAATTGTGAAATAACTAAAATCATTCAAATAAATTTTACTTGCGCATCCCGGCATTCGATCCGGCGACCTTCAGATTAGTCGAGAGTCTCACCCCTCGACCACGGAGGCCGTCATTTTACATTGTAATATATTTGTATTCTCTCGATTACCATACTAGGCTCATACCCATACACGGATTATATTAGACCAAAAATAAGAATTATTACTAAACTTGTTGTTTTACAGACAATCATATCTTAACTAACTAACCACCACGCCGTTTACCGCAGGGGTAGGCAGAGAGGCTTTGTAGTGAGGTCCTGCCTCATTCACATTCATACAACGTAAAAGATGTAATAATATGCCTTCATTACTTTTTATATTTTATAAATCTAGGTTATTTCAAGTAGAATTGTATTGAATACGGCCTCGCTGAAAGAATTTTCAAATTTTAAAATATCTTACTGAATATAATATCATCGCGTGCTGCGGACCTATTATATCGCCTTCAATATCAAACATAACGTCTTTTATTTCGGATCATGCGGCATTGCACGCAACTTCAACTAGAACGAAGAAGGTAAAAATTAAGAAGGCTATTTCACGGCAGGTAAAAGTGCCCAACTTGATTGCTCACCAAGATGTTTTGATTGTGTTTCTTGGACTGCTTCCTGGACTTATAAATAAGTTGGGGTAGTTCTATGTAGATGTTGAATGTATGACCAATTGTCTTACCTGGATCCTATAGCCGCGGTACTCGCAGCGAGGGAGGCCAGGGCCGCTAGCGCCCGTGCTGCGCCCCCCAGGCCGGGCTTGTGGGGCGCGGGGGCCGGAGCCTGGGCTGCCGGAGCCTGAATGGGGGCCGCCGTCAGCCGGGCAGCCGCCCCCAGGACTTTAGGCCTGCTGGCGTAGGAGTACACTAAGGGAGACAGCCCTCCGGCCATCTTCCCTACTGTACTATCCATATATCCTTCCAGACCCAAGAGAGACGCCATCTCCGGAGGTGGTGGCAAGAATTGTCCCTTTTTAACGGTGGTGATAAACAAAGGCCTGTTGTTGACTATATTCTCGTGTGATTGGGTCGTCTTCCGATTGGATCCGTATTTTAGTAATTCCGGAAATTTCACTTCGTTTTCTCTGCTGGAGGAACGCTCCGATTTGTTGTCGTAATTTTTGCCCGGTTCTTTAATTTCCAAGTTAACGATGTTTGGTTTGACAAGGCTAACGTTTGGATTCGATCTAGTGAATCTTTTTGTATTTGGAGGCACAGATCGTATTTCAATCTTGGGGATGACAACTTTGGAACGCTCTTTAGCGCGTCTCGATATACGTTCGGCGATTATTTCTTTTTCTTTTAACCGTCTCAGTTTCAGATCCAAGTTTCTCGAAAACCTCGCATCTAAAATGGTCTGTGATGGCGCCATGACTTCCATGGTTTTCAGACGCTTCCTTCCTTGATTTACAGGTTCATCCGTATTATTTTCGGTTCTACGATCGTCTGCAGGCTGTTGATTCAGAAGTGCGTGGTCTTCTACTTCATGTTGTGGTTTTCTTTGCACAGGTTTGACGATGTTGACGTTCCTCTGCCTTGCGGCCGCTGCTTCGAGAGATTGGCCGAGAGACATTCGTCCAGCGGCACCCGGTCCATCCGCCAGCGATGGCAGATTATCTCTGTTGATGATCGCGAAGGATTCGAACGGTTCTAGGATATCATCGGAGGGAGCCGTCGATATAGAAGGCATATCGTTACAGTTAGAATGTTTTAGCTCATGTATCGCGAATTTTAAACTGTTTTTTTACATAGCGAACGAGTGGCGTAAATCTCGCACTTAAACAAAAGTCATTGGGGCGCACGTGTAGCCGGCTTCAGTGTTATACTTTGCTGGAGAGCGAGCCGCATGCAATCGAACGCAAGCCAAGGCAATATGATTTCAGGATCGCACCGTCACATCCCTGAAGACGTGGTGGATGGGTGGCGAGGGATGGTCGAACAGCCGGTCGACAGAGCCGGTGGTATTGGAACCGTAAGACCGAGTGGTCGAGTATGTTGAGTAAGAATGCGAGAATCGATAGGTAGCAGGCAGTAGGTAGCAGGTAACTGGTATGAGCGGCAGCGGGCGGCCGCCCCGCACTAGCCACTAGCCACTGACCGGTCGCGGTGGTGACCACCTCACCCCCCGCAGACCTGGCCACTGCGCAGGCGCCCCCAGTTTCCGGACACCGATGACGTCAAGTGAACTACCACTTTACATACCCTCACCGTTTCTTCGCCAACCTTTATGAGCCGCTTAAATCTAAGTAAGTGACCGCTGGTGATGCCTTTGACCTACGAGTTTTCCGTCTTGGTAGACAACTGCGCCGACATGGTTTGATGACCGCGCTCTTCAAAAGAAAGAGGTTCTTTTGAAATTTCGACAAAAGCACGCGAACGTGAAACCCCATCGACTTCGTCTACTGTTGATTTTGTGTCAGTTGTCTTTACATCAAGAAACATTGAATAAACACAAAACAAGGGGTAAATTCATTTTCTCTGTCAGCCCACGTGTCGGCGCGATGCCAACAATAAAACTTCCGAGATAAGTATTTTTTTATAGGTTCATAAGAACGTTTAGTTATTGATTCCTAAACAATCACAGCATCTATAAAATCTCTTTTATTTTTTATAGAAAATATTATAAATTATTTTTCATGCCCGGCGCAGTCATCTTGCGATCTTGAGAATTCATACGTAGGTACATAATATCATAATTAAAGTACTGCCCACTCTTTCTTTTAGGATTTATTATTTAGATTAGGTACTCGTACTGCGAAATATAAAATCACGCCATGTGCCTGACCTTGTCTCGGCACTTCAAGTTCAAATGTCGGGTTCAAAATTGGATTTGAATTTTTAACAATTATTTAATAAAAATGTAACTGATTCTGGCTAGAATCTGAATTATACCGTCATACATTTCTCTTTATACAACTGAAATCAATAAAGAGATTAAATCTAATTCTGAAAATAAGTTTGTGTAATGTTGCCATGAATATTCGTTATCGTATACATATGTATAAGCAAAGTTTAGTTGACAAATAGATCTATTTTTTTACCCAATCAAAATTAACGTAGGTGCCTACTAAAATTACTTATTTGCAGAAATATTTATTCGCATTTGATCGTTTTTTGTTTTTAAATTAAACAAAACTTTTTATGTAACAAAATGTAGGTAGGTAGGTACCTGTCACCTATAAGGTACCCTTAGATTGATGGTACCTGCGTATTTGATAATCGCAGTAGATCTGGTATTGCGGCAAGTTCGGCGACCTGCGTTTGAGTCTTGATACCTTCCGATAACCCTTCGACCCCCGTGAAACTGTTGATAAAGTGAGTATTATACATTAATTTATTCATCAATGGTTTCGATGTAGCTTTTATTACATAATAAGCCTTTTTATTCTGGACTTCTGTTAGGTATGAATACTAGGCATGTTCTTCTTTGTCATAATATATCCCAAAGCTCAGGTTGCCCGTTGGTACAGGCCTCCTTTAACATTTTCCACTGGGACTTGTCATGCGCTACTCTTCTCCAATGATGTCCAGCCGTGAGTTTTAGGTCGTCTTTCGATCTTATTTGTTGAAGTCCTCTACTTCTCTTGCCATCTCTGGGATACCAGTCAGTGATATTTTTGCACCATTTCTCTTGTGGATCGCGGATAGTGTGACCTGTCCATCTCCACTCGTATGTATGTTGGTCTATTTGGGTAACTATATCGGCAACTTTAGTTTTCTCCCTTATTATGCTACATCTCACTCTGTCTTGTTTTCTTATTCCTGTCGAACTTCTCTCCATGGCTCTCTGCTTTTCTCTGTGGCGTTTGGTGAGTGCCCATGTTTCACATCCATCGGTGATGACTGTAAGTATACATGTGTTGAAGACTTTCCTTTTTATTTGCATACTTAGCTCCTTGGATTTCAAGACTTCTTTCAAAGACCAGTATTTCTTCCATCCATTTGGTATTCTTCGCTCGATTTCTTTAGTGGTTTGATCTTTGTGAGATATTATCTGTGCTAAGTACATGTAATCTGATGCATATTCGAGTGGTTGGTTGTCAATTTTTATAGTTACTGGTTCAGAGTTTGTAGGCAAATTTGTTTTGTCTTTGTTCATTATAAGTCGACTTTCACACTACAGTTTTTATAATTATGCATCAATGATTATGTCCACAGATATCAATCATAATGAAAATTTTCACTGAAAGCAAAATTGAAAAACGAACCAGATGAATTGAAGTTATTCGAATTAAGTTTGATAAATAATCTATTGGTTCTGAATTTGTACAAGAATTTACCGGTAAATTTACTTGTAATAATTTACGGTAATCAAGGACCAAATATAATACCTGAGAGGGGAATAAGAAAAATATATATTTTAATTTTAATAATTTTTTTTTTTGTCACGTAGCTGACGAATGGAAAAAAAAATAAATGAACATGGTTGAATTAAATTGTGAATATAAATTTAAACGAAATTGAAAAACGTCGCTGTGCACCTAGTATCTTTGGGCATTTTCGGGTAAGAGAGGATTGCAAGCGGGTGTTCCAAATTTCCAAACTAGTACAAAAAACTTTTTTTTTACATTAACTCCACACAGGAGGCCACGAGGAAAGTAATTTCCCTCAGGGCCTGTGTCATCTTTGGGGGTGCTGTGTGGAGGGTTTTTTAGGAAAGGAAGGACGGGAGGTTCTGTGAAGGAAAAAAGTATGAAGGGTGGGTAGGAATCTGGGGGTCAGTTTGTCCAGGTGTGACGGACGTGCAAATCCATCCCTCCAGTGCAAGGCAATTGGTCGAGAGAGTGTGGCTGCAGAGGTCAAAGGACCTCCCTCAACCAGTTCTCTTGATCCGGCCCGCCAAATAGCAGGTGCATCCGTCACCAAGACCCAGACAAACCTCACCCCACGAACCCATGCACCCTCGCTACGTCACCATACGTAGCGAACAACTACATGAGACCTATGGCAGAGGTGTTAGTTATCCAATAAATGATTCCCTGAGTGGGCAGTACCCATACCCGCCTCCCAAATAAAGGTAACCGACGAGTTCATCGAAAATCAATTCATCGAAAGCAAATTCATCGAAAACGAGTTCATCGAAACCGACGAAAACGAGTTCATCGAAAACCAATTCATCGAAAACCAATTCATCGAAAACCAATTCATCAAAAACCAATTCATCGAAAACCAATTCATCGAATGACTGATCAATTGATCGATTCGCCAATTCATCGAAAAAAAGGTTAGGTTAGGTTAGGTTAGGTGAGTCTCCTTGTCCAAAGTTTTATTATCAATTTTTTTATATATAAATTTATTGTCAACTTTTATTAACCAATGCTTTTTTAACTTCCCGGTCGGCTCGGCATTTCTTTCAAATATCTACAAAATATTTTTTTCGATGAATTGACCATTCGATAAATTGATCATTTGATGAATTGGTTTTCGATGAATTGGTTTTCGATGAACTCGTTTTCGATAAACTCGTTTTCGATGAATTGGCTTTCGATGAATTGATTTTCGATGAACTCGCCGTGAACCCAAATAAAATATTTACGTAAAGATAAAAGGAACCCGATAGGTACAGGAGTCACTAGTAGTGCTTTAAAATATATCAATTTGGAAGGCGGGAATGGGTACTGCCGCCCAGGGAACCATTTATTGGATAACCAACACCTCTGCCATAGGCCACCCCAAATGATTCGCTACGTTTGGTGACTTAGCAGGGGTGCCTGGGTTCATGGGGTGAGGTTTGTCTAGGTGTTGGCGGCGGATGACTTGGACACACTGAACCCCAGATTCCTACCCATCCCTCATATCTTTTTCCTTCCCAGAACTTCCTTCCTTCATTTCCCTAAAAAGACCCTCCACACAATATCCACAACGATGGTGGGAAATAATTTTCCTCAGATGGAGCTAAAGAAGATAGAAAGCGCACTGCTCTCTCTTGTTCCTACAATGTGATACAGACAATAGGCCCGCACTGTGGCTTAGATATACGAAACGTAACTGGCTATGAGAGAGAGAGAGAGAAAGAAAATGTATGCTCGCACCTCTCTCTCTTGCCGCTACAGTAATATACGAAACGTAACTCTCTCTCTCTCTTTCTATCTTCACTAAATTATATCTCCCTCTCAACTACCGTTCGCCGCGCTTTTCGTAACGCTCTCGTCACGCATTCCCCAGCTTACTCCCCAAGTCAAGCGCGCGTAAAGAAGTTTTACTTCAAAAATTGTGGTCGGCAACAGAAAATATAATTTATTTTTTGTATTTCAAGACCATATTTATGGAAATTATTGTACATATCATTTTACACACATTATATACTCCACGGTGACTGGTCGGTGGTATTGAAACTGAAAGGTATCCTTATCAGAAGGTCATCTGGACTCTGGATCGCGGGTAAGGGTGCAAGTCACCGCAAGAAGTCGAGGGGCGGTTGGGAGAGGGGTGGAGTGGGGTTGGGGAGGGGCAGGAACGGGAGCTGCACGTTACTTGAGAAAACTCGCGTGACAAGCGACGCGCGACGCACGTCAAGGGCGCTATACTCCAATAATATTTAATTAGTATTCAACCCTTTGTTTGTTCTGAACACGGCGAGGTGTTTGCTTTGGAGTAAATGACCGTACAGTACACCCGCTTAATATCCCTGCATTTGCAGCCACGACGTGCGAAAAGAGAATAGTTTGAATGCAGTCGCAGGGCAACTTTAGTGGAAAGATAAACAATCACCCCTTCTTGAAATAGCGTGTTTTGTGTGCTTCGTTATTTTATTATTAGCTTCGCTAGTCCAGTCGATGAAGGAAATACATAATCTGATGAAATGCCCCACGATGAAATAATTCGGATATCATTTAATAATTTCGACAACCCTTTCGTAGGTTCATGGGACGGAATTTAACACCTCAGGCTAAATTGTTTTCTTTTGGGAACGCTCTCATATACGTCTCAAAGAAATCCTTGTCTCCTTTACCATCGTGATGAGTACCTACTAAATGGTGCAGGTGTTAGAAAGAGAAAACACCAAGCTTTGTTTTTTTTTTTTTTTTTACATTAACTCCACACAGGAGGCCCTGAGGAAAATAATTTCCCTCAGGGCCTATGTCATCTGGGATGCTGTGTGGAGGGTCTTTTTGAGGAGAGGAAGGAATGAACATTGGTCTTGAAGAGACCCATGTTGTAGGAAGGAGGAAACACAGAGGCCGGCAAATCATTCCACAGCCGAGCTGTTGAACACAAGAACGAGTCGAAGAAACGACCCGTTCTCATGTGACAAATGTCAACTGTGTACAAATGTTGGGCACGCGTTTGGCGTGTTTCCCGACTATGCACCGGTGCCGAAGGGATCAATGATGCTAGTTCCTCGGAGCATCTTCCATTGTAATACCGGTAGAACAAGGATAGCATTCCCACCCGACGCCTGTGCTCTAAAGATTGCAATCCGTCTGTTAAGATGGGAGAATCTATCAAACGGACCGCCCGTTTCTGCACAGAGTGGAAGGTATTTTTCAGGTATTTTGGAGCTCCAGACCAGAGGTGGCTGCCAAATTCAACCGTGGCAAACCTTTGTGTTCAAATCTTAAAGTTAACCACAGAAGAATTAAAATGTTCACATAATTATATGAAACCAAAGATTAAGAATGCAATTTCAGAAAAAAAATTGTGAAGTTTTTATTATTTTTTTTTTTACATGAAACTACAAAAATGTGTGATAACAGTAAAGTTTAGAATTCATTTGTCTAATAACAAATGTGTGTTTTTTAGTTTAAAAAAAAAACAGTTTTAGTTTTTGAATACTTTCAGAAATAACATTCCATTTATTTGTATTTTATTGAAAAGCGGTAATAATTTGACCTTCTTACAAAATATGCTCTATCCTGGGGGGTTAAAAGTGTTATTAAATCATTTTTTTCCGGAATATACTATTTTACGACCGGCGTAGTGCAGCGGTAAGGCGCTCGCATTCCGAAGGTCGCGGAATCGAATCCCGGCGTGGGCAAATAAATTTTATTTGATTAATTTGTGTATTTCACAATTTATTCGTTTAAAATAATATATAGTATATTTGCGGCACGTTCCAGAGTGGAAGATACTCTCAGTATCGCCCTGGTGTAAGACCACCATTCAGAATTGAAACGTTGCTTGAAATGGCTTCTGCCGTGTTTGCTGACTGAATAGCCAGGTACTTCCCCACCGTCCTCTTCCCTATCTCCTTCCCCTCCCCACCGTCTTCAGCCTCACAACATACCCCAATTGGGGATGCCATAGTCCCACTGGCTCCAGACGGGAGCAGTTGGGACTCTTGTGCGTTATTCATGTAAAAAAAACGTGTATCCCCAAATCTCCACAATCCATTATTTATATGTTTATAAAATATACCATAGATATTGATAACAGTTATAAAAATTATTGATAACAGCGTCGGTAACTAACTACCTAGGTACACTAAAATATGTGGTCAAATTTGAAATTGTTGATTATTTTCCTCAACCTTGACAAAAATGAATATATTAAGAGTTGAATCACCTCTCGGTTCGACCACAGGTTAGGTATTATAAAAATAACGCGAAAAGTATGTACCCTCCAGAACTATAGTTGGAAAATGGGAAGTGAGCATAGTGTGAGAGATGGGGGTGCGGGCTGTAGGCCCTACCACCCCTTACACCCTTACCGACCCCTCTCACACCATTACCGCCCCCCGAGTCCGGCAGGTCATCCAAGAGCCGTTCACCTCTCTCAAACTTTTATACACGAACAAGTGTGTTATTAAAGCCTTTGCATTGGCACTGTATAAACTCATATAAAATAATACAGAAATACATTCATAGGAACCCTCTACCATAATTTATCAGATAATAATATGTCTCGTTAAATACATAAGTAACTTCAGCATTTTTCCACATCTACTTACAAAATTAGGCTTTATTACAATTTGTATTTACATTTACGAAAAAATATTTTTTTTTAATTGAATCTCATTTGAACCGACATGAAGATAATATTACAAGATACGTTTTTAAATTTTCACGGCCAAAAGAATTTTCTTTGTTTGTTTTTGGGGTGTTATGCCGTGTTGCGCACACATCTACAGGATCTGCCCTGATGATGTCCGAAACGTTGGCTAAAGAAAGAGGTAGCGCAACACGGCGCATAACACCCCAAAAACAAATAACGATAATATTACAAATTTTGAACGGCTCGGTGAATATACAGAAAATAATAGTGAGAAGTTAGTACTTCCAAAAAAAAGAATATTGCATTTTAATGATTTTTGAAAAAATTATTTCTGGCTTTTACCCTTCAAAGGTGTTTTGGGCCACCATTTGAAATCACAGAGAAAAGTGAATTTTGATGGTTATTTCCTTAAAATTTAAATCGATTGTTCACTTGGCAGCGATTGTTATTGATGTTTAAAATTAGTTAAGAAAAGGCGTCAAATTATTAGTTTTTCAACGAAATAGCTGTTAAAATGCAAAAAATAATTTTCCATGTTCGGTTACTGAAATTTCCTTTTGACAATGTTGTCTAATCTTTACATATAAAATTAATGTTTCTTTGTTGGTCCCATATTCGTTCCTATACTAATCATTCGATTGCGATGAAACTCGGGTGATTTTTCTATATAAAATGGTGAGCTCCGACGCCATCAATTTTTAAAAATAAAAATTTATGTTTCTTTGTTTGTCCCGTATGCGTTCCTATACCAATCAACCGATTTCGATTAAACTTTGTTGATTTGTTGATTTATTCAAATTAAGTTTGGCGGTGCATACAAAGTTATGTTTTTAATAATATTCTTAACACAAAATTAGAAATAGTAAAGATATAGATGATAATAACATATTTATCTAGGACACGTGCCTGTGGAATTTTAGAAAAAACAAAACCTGGAATAGTAAGGGTTCAAGGATTTAATTTAATGTTATTTTTATGAAATTATGTAGGTACTGGACGACTCAGTAGTGCAGAATAATTATGAAGCATGTACATAATGTCGGTGCTGGGTTTTAAAAAGGATTCCGGCCAATTCTTTAGGTTTTTTTTGTTACGAAAAACCTAACATTTATTGTTGATATATTATTGTCATTATAAAAATACGTGGTTCTTATATAAAAATATATTTATCTAAATTTTGTATTTTGTTTAAACGCCCAAAGGGATTTCACATCCAAAGCAATCCATACTTTTTGAAAATTTACAATGAAAATAAAGAACTAACAAAATATAGGTAACATAAAATATGAGAATTAACAAAATATAGATAAACATCAAATATGAACAAGTTGGTAACATACAAATAGGTAATCTGTCAATATACTCTAAGTCAATGAAAAAAAAATTACAATAATTTTACTAATAAATCTCCCAGAAAAATTGGAAAATCGGAAATTGAAAAATTGGAAAATAGGAAATTTTTTAAAAAACTTTTAAACATATTTTTAATTTGTTATTTGTAAACTTTTCGTGTTTTGAAATTTAGATCCGGGAAGTCGTAAAATTATTTAAAAATCTTATTTTTGTATCTTTTCGATATTATTCAATGTTTGGAAATTTTCAAGGTTGGGAAATTTTTATTTGTCTGAAAAAAATCTTACGGGAATATTGGATAATCGGACCAACATCAATTTGAATTTTTTATAAAAACGTTTACCAATTTGATTTTTTCATGCGAAGTTTTTAAATATTTCATGATTTAAATATTTAAAAAAATTCTTCCGGGAAAATTAGAAATTGGGTATAAAATTGCTCGCAAAATGGTTGGGAAATTGTATTAAAGTTTTTGAAACTGAGAAATTCCAAGTTCTGTTTATTTTGCTTTTGAAATTTTCTCATCTCTGTTTGTTTTGTTACTACTTATAGTAAGTACCCGCAGTTTTACATTCACGTACGTTTACGGAGACTTATTTTGTCTTTTGTTCATATATGTAAGTTCCTAATCATAAAATGCTGAATTTTGTAGGTACTTGTGTAAAGTAATAGTTTTACAATCTAATCTCCTATGTGTTATTGCGTTGAGTAAAACGTTTTCGAAGTGACATAAATGGCCTTATCAACCTTCCTATCAAATATCGATAAAAAGTAGCGTTGCTATCACAAAGCGGGCAAACCTATTCCAGATTTACGTGGCAAACTGGCGATACGGCAGATTTCAGTCAAGGTGAAAGATGTAGTTTGGGTTTTCGGTCCGCGGGTTCGGTCCCGATGGCTCAGATCTGAAAAGTGGGTATTGGGAGCGAAACAATTGGGTGCTATTTATCAGTCGAGGCTGAAACGAAAATTAAAGACAGGTTTCCGTTTTCCCAGCCAAGTAACACAGAGGCGTTGCGACAATCCGTGCAGGCAGTCGTTTAGTACCACCATTTTTTTTAAATTTTTTGAAGTGAAAACTTATTTCGTACCGTTGCGATTTGAAACTCGATAAAACGAAAAATAGCGACACTAAAAAGAGACAAACACGTGCATCTGTAGGATTTAGTCTGCGAGAGAATGAGGTAGTATAATCGGTCTCCTCTTTAGTTTTTAGGTACCTGGCTATTCAGATCTGCTCACCAAACACAGCTAAAGCCATTTCAATCATCGTTTCGATTATGAATTATGATCTTACAACAGGGCGATACTGAGAGTATCTTCCACTCTGGAACATGCCACAAATATGCTATTTATTATTTTAAATCAATTAATTGTGAGTTAACACAAATTAATCCTTTTTTTGCTCACGCCGGGATTCGATCCCGCGACCTTCGGACTGCGACTCAAGAGCCTCACCCCTCGACCACGGAGGCCGTCCAAAGAAGGAAATAGAAGAATGTGAGATTCAATAAAAATCTGTCGTTCGTGGGGACGTTATGTATTATGAAATGACTTTATCTAAGAGAGATTACGAGTTTTGAAAAGTAAAATCCTTTTTCACTTTTTAGGTAAAATAATTCACCTAATTAATCTAGGTATGTCTTCTTTGCTGATGCTGTGGGAAGGGCCTTTTTGGGGAGAAGAAGAAGTTAACATGGATCTTAAAGAGGCCTAAGTTATAGGAGGGAAGAAACACAGAGGATGGCAAATAGTGCCACAGCCGAGATTTTGAAATCAACAACAAGTAGAAACAACCCGTTCTCATGTGACAGTTGTCAACCTGGTACAAAAATATTTCCCGATTATACAGCGGTGCCGAAGGGAGCAGTGACGCCAGTTCCTCCAAGTATCTTCCGTTGAAACAAAGTCGGCATACCCATCAGGTGCATTTGCTTTAAAGATTGCAATCCGTTTGTTAAGATTGGAATCTATTAAACGAACCGGTCTTTCAAGTATTTTGGGGCTCCAGACCAGAGGTGGCAATCCTGGCAAGCATTTTTCTCCTTCCTCTCTCTGACGTTCATTCCACCTTTCATCTTACAACTACTATTTCCAATACTGCTGGGGATAGTAGGATGAAATAGCATCACTGCGGTCAAGTAAATTTGTGCGTGAGCAATTATATTTTATTTGATTAATTTGTGTCATTTTACAATGAATTACTTAAAAATAGTATAAAGTTTATTTGTGTATTTACTGAGTGGAAGATACTCTCAGTATCGCCCTGGTGACACCGTTCAGAATTGAAAGTTGCTTGAAATGACTTAATTAGCCAGATACTTCCCCACCTTCCTCTTCCTCGTATCCTCCCCACCACTACCTTCAGCCATACAACATACCCTTTTTGGGGATGCCATAGTCTCACTGGCTCAAGACGGGAGCAACTGGGACTCTTGTGAGGTATTCTTATAAAAAAAGTAAGAGATACCTGACGTTAGCGTTCATTGAAATATAAATAATTATATTTTATTCTTTGATTACCTACATCGTTAGTTATTGTTCATTTCACATTGCTGAGGGATATTTTCGCTGGCCCGGGGCCCGGAAATATCTAGCCACGCCACTGACTGAAGCCGTGGCCGATTTAACTCCGGAAATGCGGAGAAATTGGTAAAGGTAGTAAGTAGGTACTAAAGCAGAATATATTTTTATGTATCTACTTATTCTATACAGCCAATCATTTGCATTTTCCACCGGCCGGCGGGCGTTCATTGGCATGATTGCCAAAATATGAGAATGAACATTGATTGTGGCTGATTTTGCATTCGCTGAAAGTCCTACCTGCCACCAACAACGTACCTACTCAAATGATATTATTTATTTATTTTAATACATATGGCACAACATCCGTACATACATCGGCACCAGTGCATATAGTAGGGAAACACACCAAACACGCGCCCAACATATATACACGGTTGATATTTGTCACATAAGAACGGGTCGTTTCTACGACTCGTTCTTGAGTTCAATAACTCGGCTGGGAACGATTTGCCGGGCTCTGTGTTTCCTCCCTCCTACAACATGGGTCTCTTCAAGACGTCTCCTCAACCCTCCACACAGCATCTTCAAAGATGACATAGGCTCTGAGAGAAATTATTTTCCTCGAGGCCTCGTATGTGGAGTTAATGTAATTATATTTAATGTTTAAAGTACCATTAACATAAGTATAAATTTACAATCATAAAGTGTAATGTATAAAATAGTCAAAAAGGTATAAGTACAAAAGGAATTAAATAATTCATAAAGATAGGTATAAAAAGTAAGAAAAAAAATATTATTAACTATCTGGTCCCGGCATGCGTTGCTATACCACTTAATAAAGAAATTGTTTCTCCCTGCGTGTTCTTTCCCATTCCGTCACCTCCATCTTCCCCCTCCCCACTCTACTCCCCCTCTTCCCCCGTCCCGCGGACCCCCCTCCCGAGTTCCCCTCCCCCCTCCCAGGTCCCCCTCCCCCCTCCCAGGCTCCCCTCCCTCTCCCGGTTCCCCTCCCGCATCTCTCCCTCCCTCCCGCTTTCCATAGCAACAGCCGCTTCCTCGCGTGCCACCAATAGCAATTTTTTTATACAAATTTCATAATGCCAGAGCTCACCGGAAGTGAAAAACCTTGTCCTGACAATAACGAACACACAAAAAAAAAGAATTATCCAATTTGGTGCAGTCGTTCGAAAGTTATGCGCTTAGCAACACATTCGGCGATTCATTTTTATATTATAGATAATACAGTAGGTATTAGTTTGCATTATATGATTTATTTTACAATTTAAAGACATTTTGATTCCTTTTAGTCAGAGTTAATGAAGATTTATATGAATGGAAAGACACAATTTGGAAGGCAGGTATGGGTACCGCCACCCCGGGAACCATTTACTAGATAACCAATACCTCTGCCATAAGTCACCCCAAGCGGTTCGCTACGTTTGGTGATTTAGCCCGGGTTCATGGGGTGTGAGGTTTGTCCAGATCTTGGCGGCTAGTGCGTCTGCCCACCCGCTGATTTGTGTACAGGATCGAGAGAGACTGGTTGAGGGAGGTCTTTTATCATCTCCAGCCAGAATCTTTCTACCTATTGCCTTGCACCGCAGTTGGAGGGATGGATTCATACGTCCGTCACTCCTGGACACACTGACCCCCAGATTCCTGCCTACCCCTCATACCTATTTCCTTCCGAAAACTTCGTCTCCTTTCTTGCCTTAAAAAAACTATCCACACAGCATCCCCTGAGATGACATAAGCCCCGAGGGAAATTATTTATTATCAAATTAACGTGGATACTTGTGAAAATTTATAATGTTTTGTTGCATTAGTAGTTATTTTCCTTAAAAAGAAGGATTATGCAAAAAATTGTTTACCTATAATTTCGCACACCGTGAAACTTTAAGTAATCAAATATAGTTTAAGACACCTTTTTTTATTACGAGAAAAATGTAAGAAATAACGATTTGATTAAAAATACGAACTCCAGCTGACAAACATTTTTTCCTCGACATCGGCAGATCAAATTTATCTTCACATGCTTACAAAAACATTACTTATCTAGTTCAGCGATTCCCAACCCGGGTGACGTGGTTGGTAGCTGGGGGTATGGATTATTGAATAATGGTGAACCAAAAGCATAATGTTGCATTATTTTTAATATGAGAGGTACCTAAGTACGATTTACCGAAATGAGCTATCAATTCAAAAACGGCCTATCAAGGCATGCCGGCGGCGTTTCGTCCCCACAAACGTATTCCCCTATTTCCTCTCTGGATTTTGACGCTAGTGCAAATATGTAGTTTTTTTTTTAAATAATGTATTACAGAGACAATTTTGTAAAATATGTATTATTCAAATATCTCGTCGCCCGTGTTTCTTCTTAATTTCTTGTTTTTTCATTTCTATGAAAAAGCGAGGCGGCCCGCCCCGGGTGCCACCCGACCGAGTCACCACGTTATCCGCCCCTGGTGCCACCCATACTAGCTACGCCACTGTGATTCAGCACTAACGAAAACATAGTAAACCATACTTTACGACCTATTTTGTAAACATGTGTTTTTGAAAAATCTCCACTACGATGAAGATAGTACGGTCCTAGATTGTCCTTCTCATACTTAATTGTTGCTACGTTAGTTTGATATCTCACTTTCTCTAATGGCGCTAAAAATCTTCTGGAATCGAAATGCTTGTATTTTTTATAACAATAAATAATTTGCGTGTATTTACGAATGAAATATTAATCCTTGGCTTTTACTGGCGTTTTCATGAAAACATTTTCTCATCACACACGAGGGCATTTTGGCGCTTTTTAATGCAATTTACTTACTGATAGGATACCACCTTACGCGACGCGTTGCAGTTGAGTACTAAAACTACGAAATCGAAGATATTATAATTGCCTTGACTTTAGCTTATCTCTTTGAGATTTCTACCACGCACCCATATATTAAATTCGTCATTGACTATTACTCAATGTAGTGTGCTATTACACTGAATTGTATATTGTTGGGGTCCTGTTAAGATTATGAAAGGCAAACCCGCGAGCCCTAGGGAGAAAATGGTAGTTTTGCTATCCTTAAAGTTTTTCTTAATAAAATCCTGTTAGTATTATGATTTTTCCTTTTGGTAAATTTTGGGGATCGCTGGCAAAGGTTAATATGCACTTTTTTTTAAAAAAATCTTTTGATTCACCTTAATTACATTAAAAGACAACTATTTGCATTGGGGGAAGTGGAAAATATTTTTGTGTAACATGGTTTCTGATACAAAAGAAAGTGCCCCTTTATAACGCCTACTCGCGTCAAGGCAAGAAAAACATCCCAGTTTTCAAGTAGTTTAGCGGCCACGCTAGGTTTGTGTAACATGGTTTGTGATTCTGGCGTACAATCTCACAAGACGAAAGCTAATTTTAATTTTACGTAATGAATTTTAGAATGAAATATTTTCCACTTCCCCCAATGCAAATAGTTGCCTTTTAATGTAATTAAGGTGAATCAAAAGGTTTTTTTAAAAAAAGTGCATATTAACCGTTGCCAGCGATCCCCAAAAATTAATTTCCTTTTTTATCTACATACTGTAGATTTGACGGAAGTGCTCGTATCTTTTTTACATCAAAAACTATGTAGTTTCCTACCATTATCCAATAAGAGATGAACTTTTAAAACTTACCATGTCATGGGTTTCCGAAAGTGCATTTTCATATTGCTCATGAGCGCCCGGGGGTTGCTATTATAGGTGTAAGCCTCTGGAGGGCCCGTGGGGGGCGCCGGAGGGGGCATCTTGGCGGCGACAGAGCACATCTCCTCCCCCTCCCTGAATGTCGTCACTGGTCACTGCAGGCAGTAGGATTGTCATTTATTACGGTTTTTAATTAGACACACGCACGAACAGAATCTTTTTTCGTTATTATTGATAACACCACCAAAAACTTGAATATAATTCTACGAAACAAAGAGGTATTTGCAAAAACCGTAGCACTATTGTTTACTTCAAGCGTTTACTCTAAATACACTGACTTCCAATAATATTATCAAATACCTTTGTGTAATAAATATTTCCTCTTATAATTTTGCAATTTTCCATATTCCACCAAACACAGCTTTTGTTATTATTGATAGTATGACAGTTACACAATCACATAACATTTATTATAAACCACCGTTGCTTTACGAGTTTCAACAAAAAACGGCAAATATTGTGTAACGAAATAAGCACAGGCTAAATTAAAGTAATTCAAGAATTTTATTTTTGTCGTAAACTCAAATAAACAATGGAAGATTGCAAGATTCGCCCACATGATGCTGTTTTGTTATTTTTAATACCCACATCTCCATAGTTACAAAATTTATTGATGTGATAATTTTAAGCACTAGATAATTATCCCATTATTATAAGGTCATTGATGCATGTGAAAATTAATGAAAAATTTTAACGTATTTTTTTAGTTTGATCCCTCTTTCAATAATACCATTTTTGTATTTTTCGTAGTAACAATTGTTTTTCAACAAAGCAATCAACGTACTTACTTCGTAACATAAATCGACTAATAAAATTGCGTACATATTGCAATATAACATGTCTAATAATTAGAACATTTCAATTAAAAATGTTGTTTTTAGTTCAATAAATTATATTGTAAATAAAATAGATAATTCAGTGTTGCCACCATAAGTTCCTACCTGAACGATGACACATACTATTTTTATTTTCGCCACCCTGCCACCCACCGATAGTCAACATTAGAATGACAGTTAATTCAAAATGGCTTCTTTAAGAGTGTTTAGTCGTAACTTACCGTATTTAAAACAACAGTTCTCGGCTTTATTAGGAAACACATCTACTTCAGTGAAAATAATATGTTTAATAGTCATATTCAGTTACTTTCTGTCGTTTTCGGAAGGAGCCGTGAATGTCCTGAGCGTGACGCCAGGATATCTCATGCCTCCGTCATTCTGGTTATGGTCAGCCTTTACGTTTTGCTTTTTAGAACTTCACTTCTGGGAAGTGATTGTGGATGTCGTTACTGTAGGTTTGTGTGGAAAGTTAATTGAGCCTTTGTGGGGCCAGTTGGAAATGCTAACGTTCTTCGCCATTACGAATTTCGGCGTCGCCGTAATGACGTCTACTTATTATTTATTTTTGTACATGTGTACTCGAAATACAGACTATCTGTTCACCGTCCACATACATGGCCTAGCGGGATACATCGCCGCTGTCAGTGTAGCGGTGAAGCAAGTGATGCCCGACCACCTTCTCATCAAGACATCTCTCGGTATGCCATATCCTATTATATTCATGCATTTTTGTTGACATCTCCATTTTCTTACAGTCGACTCATTCTATAATTTTCTAATTCAACAATTTTGATTACTTGCTATTAAAATTCTTCAGATGAGTTATATCGAAGATTGTAATCATATTGCCCGCACAAAATATGTAAATCGCACTCAGATTTATGCCCGTGTAGCTACAAATCTGTCAATGGGTACAAATTGATCCAATATTTTAGTTCTAACGTCTGAAACTGAGGCTTTAAGTTTCAAGGTTGCTTGCAAACAAAATCATAATTATTGTAATCAATACAGAAATTGTACAATTTAAAATATAGGAGACTCAGTGCTTGTGATTCAAATGGAACTATTCTCTCAATCAACAATAAAATTGACTCGCTGCAGTCACCAAGTAATTTTTATGATTTTATTTCACCCATTTTGCCCCTTCTTTTGCAAAAATAAAGTTTTAGCACCAAATCAAAAGTTTGGATACCAAAACCATTTTGATGACTTAAAGTCTTTGTCTGCATTCATAAACATTCTCCTTTGTACAACTTTAAATGTTAATGAAACTACATACCTATCTGTATTGTACCTGCTTAAATCCTTGATGTTCAATTTATTAAGCATATTTGACTATATGCTTATTATTATACTCCTGAACAACTTATGTATCTATAATAACGTATATATGTAAAAGCCTTCAAGGCGTGAATAAATAAATAAATAACTTAGATTATTTATACTGTGGCAGTAAATTCAACCAATTTCTGCATGGTATCACCAAGCCATCGCTCCCGCGAGTCACTCACTGTTGTGTCCTGTCGCCAATCCGTTCAACATCTTCCATTCGTGTGTATATAATGTCATAGTATCGCATCCTTCTGATATGTACAACTGATTGAGAAAGTGTATTGTATTTAATAAATTCATCTGTAACCTCCCTTCACTATCACTAGTTACTCTCGTTCTTTTGAATCAATTACAGATTTATCCATGGTAGATTCAGCCACAGAATTTACAAATCAGACACGTGTCGAAAAAGCCTGCCGATCGAATTTATTTCTGTTTATGATCGATAGAGAAATTGTATTGTATTTAATATAGACTTGAATTATCACAAATTTGATTATTTATTAAGTGCAATCTCTATCGATTATAAATATCAGGACGCAATACTATGACACTGAATGGAGGATGTTGAACGGAGCAGCAACAGGAAACAAATTTACCGAGCCGGGTCTGCAAACAGTGATCCGGCTGCAGGCATGATGGCTTGGTGATACCAGCGCAGAAGTTGATTGAATTTAGGAACTGGTACGATTCAATTTGGGAGACGGGTATGGGTACCACCGCCCCGAGAACCATTTATTGGATAACCAACACCTCTGCCATAGTTCACCCCAACTACGTTTGGTGACTTAGCAAGAGTGCCTAGGTTTATGGGGTGAGGTTTGTCTGCGATGTGTCTGCCCACCTGCTACGTGGTGGTCAGGATCGGGAGAGACTGATTGAGGGAGGTATTTTATCCTCTCCAGCCAGAATCTCTCGACCCATCGCCTTGCACTGCAGTTGCAGGGATGGATTCATACGTCCATCACTCCTGGACACATTGACCTCCAGATTCCTACCCACCCCTCATACGTATGTCCTTCTCGGAACTTCCTCTCCTTCCTTTCCTTAAGAAAACCCTCCACACAGCTTTTCCTAAGATGACATAAGCCCTGAGGGAAATTATTTTCCTCAGGGCATCCTGTTTGGAGCTAATGTAAAAAAATATATATATTATTTTAGTTTATCTCTATAAAAGAAATGTTCTATTTTTTTCTTTTGATCTTTTCAAATGGACGTGTATTTAATTCCAGGCAAGATGACCAACCGCATAATCCCCCTGCTGGTGCTGTGCGTGGCTCTAGTGCTGTGGGCGGTGGGTGTGCTGGAGGGCAGCTACCCGTGCATGTGGGCCAGTGGCACCGTGGTGTCTTGGCTGTACTTGCGCTTCTGGCAGCGTCACAACAATGGCACCCGCGGCGATACGGCCGACAACTTCAGCTTCGACAACTTCTTCCCGCGCGTTGTGCAGCCGCTGGTGCGGGGTGTGGTGGGCCCCCTGGAGCGCTGCTTTGTGCGTCTGGGCCTGTGCCCCGCCAGTCGGCGCCGCGTGCATCTGGCGCTCAGCCCCCGTGGCCTCACCATCACGCTGCCCGGCGTACAGCCGCAGGATATGGAGAGGCGCAGGTATATAATTGCACCATATTTCTGCTTTATACAAGGCTTATGTCTTAGAGTCTTAACCCACATGCTGATGACCATAAATGCCTTGAAAATTGCGTTTGTAAACATGAACTTGGTAGTTGAAGTTGAAAGTTCTTCGACCAAGTATACCCTAGACAAGCCCTCTCATAGTAAACATCAGAATAAAGTAACAACAGTAATGTCGCAATAAAACTCTCCTGCGAATTCCGCCATCTTGCATACGAGTTCCCAGCAATATACAACTGACCACCAAGTTATCCTATTGTGTAATTTTTCGAACTAATACATCAATAGTTGTTCACGTTTTGGCCGCATGAACAATATCGACAAGCTGTGTGTATACTAGTGGTTTTCCAAGTGGGGGACACGTAGGGTTGCTGTACGTCCGGACAAGTCCGGAAATATAGGTCTTTGCCCGGAATGCGGGGGGAATTCTAAACAGTCCGGAATTTCTACAATTAAGTGGAGATTGATATAAAAAATGAAAAAATCAAAATATTTTTATTGCAAATCAAAGTAAAAACATCACTTCTGCTATTTAATGCTCCCAGAAATATTGTTCAACACTTCCGAATCTTTAAAAATAGTTTTGTAGAAAATTTCGCAGGTCATATTTTTAAAATTATACTGTGTTAAAAGAATCGACTTGACAGACTCTACAGAAAACCTCTTCCATTCAATGACGTTATATAAATAGACTCGCCATCGTCTCACATACTCACAAAATAATGTGGCAAGTAAGCAACACTCTTTTGTTTTCAGCGGTTTTCAGTAATTTCTTAATTCAAAAATTATTCATATATTAAAAAGTTATGCTACATTCACACTGAAGCCAAACTTCCAACTCGAACTTCCAACGCATGAACTACCCTTCTACGCAATCGTCCGAAAGTTTGAAGTTGGAAGTTGACCTCAGTGTGACCGTACCATAAGACAATTAAAGAATGTGTGTTTTTTCTCAAATGACGTACAAAATTGTCGGACGGGGAACATGAAAATTAATTGTATTGCTTATAATAATCGATAATAATAAGTAATTTGTGTGTACATATAAATTAAATGTTATTTCTTCACTTTTACTAATGTTTGCCGTATAATGGAAACATTTTCTCATCACACAGGAGGGCATTTTAGCGCTTTTTAAATGCAATTTTCCTACTGGTAAGACATGACCTTACTTGACTAGTGACAGTTTAGTACTAAAGTACTAGAAATCGAGAACAGTGCAATTGCCTTGCGTTTGGCTTCCCACTTTGAGATTTCTACCCCGCGACTGAAGAATGTAACGTCTTTGGTTCCATTCTTTTGACCATTGGGTACATTTGTTAAGTGGCCTACACACGACACTGCATGTAGTGACTGCGGCAGTGACTGCAGAGAGTGTGGGTTTGAGCGAACTAGCGCTGTCTTGTTCTAGCGGCCCTTTAACAAACGAGACAGCGCTAGTTTGCTCAACTCCCCGCTCTCTGCAGTCACTGCCGCAGTCACTACATGCAGTGTCGTGAGGAGAGCGCTTTAGTTAAATTTAATTTAATTTATTTCGAAATTTAAAATGAAAATTAAGTAACCAACGTACATAGAAAATAAAACTGTTTTAAAACAAAATGTCTAGAAATTTTTACACTTAATGCCCAAAAATTACAAAAAAACTTTATTATATATAATACCACTTTCCAAACATTTATTTCAAAGCCCCCCCCCCCCTGACTCTGAGGATTTTGACATGCCACGATGCATAACGACATTCATATTATATTTACAAGAAAGTCCGGAATTTTTATCAAATGTCAGGAATTTTCTCCGGGATTTTCATTTTTTGATCTGGGAACCCTAGGGACACGTGACATTTATAAATTTAATTGGAATTTTTTTTTTTTACTTTATTATGACAAGCAATTCAATTTCGGAGGCGGGTATGGGTAAAGCCCACGCCGCCTCGGGGACCATTTATTGGATAACCAACGCCTCTGCCATAGGTCACCCCAAGTGGTTCGCTACGTTTGGTGACTAAGCAGGGGTGCCCGGGTTAATAGAGTGATGTTTGTCCAGGTCTTGGCGGCAGATGCGTCGAAAATATTCAAAGGCTTCTGTTCTGTTTTGCAAAAGGTATTAGCCAAAAACTATAATCTTTCTTTAAAGTTTTGAATCAGTTGCCCAAAACATTAAGTTTTTTTTGCATATAATAAATAAAAAATGACAGAAATTCGTGGTTACTTAAGGCCCGGCTCAAAAAGAAGTGGAAGGGGAGATATGTTAATAAGGAAGTTGGAAGGAGCGCGCTTGTATTAAAAACGATAATATTTATTTATTTATAATATTTAAGCGAAAATTGTGAAAATGTTTAATAAAACATGACTCGTTTAACCCCTCTGAATTTTCGCAAATATTCACTTGTGATTAGTCCTGGGTCGGTCGTGAATGACCCGCTCATTGAGACCCGCTCACGGACCACCAAAGAGCGAGCGGGTCATTTTTTCGTCAGCACCCGGGTCTCGCGACCCACTTCTCACAACCGCTCTACTACTGCAACCTGGGTTTCGGGTGCGGATGTGGCCGGGCGAGCGACGATAGATAGATGTATGAGAGAGCGAACGGGTTGTCAACACCCGGGTTTTGCCACCCGCTCTCTCGACTCAGGTAGTAGAAAGTACGTAAAGTGCGAACTACGACACATTCGGTCAACACACACATGCGTGACGTTAATAAATAACAATACATAATATACATATTAAAACAATTTGAAAAATTTCTCCACAATTTATTTTTTACCGTTACCGGTCTATGCTCAGCCTATTATGGTCATCTTTAGACAATTATTCAATATTTACTAGGTTTAAAAATATAAGATTAAACAAATATCTATGTACATACACGGATAAGAATTTTTATATTATTATTAAAATTCTAATAAAAATCGTGCAAACATTGTAAAAATTATTTATTTTGTACACCCCCTCCTCTTATAACTTGTACTCCTAACCTAACCATCCCACTATCAAAAAGTATCATAGCAATCATAATAATTCATGGGCACGTTTATTTTATTTTTTGTCCTATTACACAAAGAAAAATTATAAAATAATAGTTTATAATCAAGCATTACATCTTACAGCCAATTTACTTATTAAATTCTCAATAAAAGCTTCATACAACACGTTTTTTAAATGGTTTTTGGGAAGCATGTCTTTTTAAAAATTTATTTCTGGGGCATGACATTACTAGTTACAGGTGTGAGCTGTGAGCGAACGTTCATACAATTATAACCTGGGTTTCGTGTCGCGTATGACTTGACTGGTCTGGGCGGCGACCGGCGCGAGAAACTCGATTACCGAGTTTCGTATTTTGTGTCGCGAAAAGAGCGGGTCTTCGCGACCCGCTCGTGACGCCAGTGTGTCGTGAGCGACCCGGGTCGTGTAAAACGATCGATCGACCCAGGACTACTTGTGATGTCTCAAACGAAATGACATTTTACCAAAACTTTGTGTTATTACCGCTTCACAATTAAAGCTCTATAAGTGAAACCTTTCTGAATGTAGCCAAATAGTAAAAACTGTTTTAGAAAGGTTACAAAATAAGCTTTCGATTTATTATGGGTCAAATAAATATTAACATTTGTAAATATTAAAATTTAGAATGCAAAAATTAAAAAAATGTAAAAATGACTCACGTGATGTTTTTATGTGAAAACGGTACTAAAATCACAGATTATGTAAACAACAATACTTATTCTATTGTATAAATGTATAATAAACACTTTTGTCACCTCACTTTTTATCATTTCATATAAAAATATTTAATAAAAATTAACAATGTCGAGCGCGGTCGAGTCGCCCGTAGGAAATTTGGCGGGTGACATTATTTGTCAGACTGCACATCTGACAGAATATTCCTTTTATGTATTTCTATGGACAACTTGAATAGAGATGTGCAGCATGATCCACTATCGACCTTTTACTTTTCTACTATGGAGATTTCTATGGAGACACACGCTTTGACGTATAAACACGCTTATTGTACTTGACTGCTATCGTATTTTTAACGCATATATCTGCTTACGTTGCTGACCGGTTAAAATACAACAAAAGTCTTGCGGAAAATATTTAAATAGCGTAGAAACAATGAATTATGTTTTTTTTTTCAATTATCTATGCTAATATTATAAAGAGGAAAGATTTGATTGTTTGTTTGTTTGCATTGAATAGGCTCCGAAACTACTGAACCGATTTTAAAAATTCTTGCACTGTTGGGAAGCTACACTGTCCCCGGGTGACAAGCTATAATTTATAAAGCTAGCTAGGAATGAGACGCGGGAGGGGAACGGGAAAGGTGATTCAGGGAGAAACAATGTATTTGGCATTGCAACGCATGCCGTGGACCAGCTAGTTTATAATAATTATGATAATTTTCGGAGCATATCTTACGATTTTTTCTGTGGGGGGAATTTCATATAATTACCCTTTCGTCGTGGCAAATGTATAGATATTATTGTTAAAAATAACATGTATTTTTTAGAAATTTAAAAACTTAAAGTGTTCAAGAGAAATATGTTATAAAATGGTTTGGTTTGGTAAAATTCGGAATGCCGTGGCTTAAGATTGGTTAACTTTACCTAGTGCATCTATTCTTCGTTGAGATTTGTGTTTAATGTATTTTAAAGGTTTCCATTTTACAAAATAACAAAAATTTTCTTGACGAAATATTGTACTTATAAATATTGTATTTCCGAACGAAAATAAATCAACACCATTTATTGGTTTAACCTTGAACATAGTAAAAATTTTGTCTGGCAATTTTGACTAACTTTTTTGAATTAACTGCCAAAATTGAAAGTACTTTTATAAGTTCTTTAGTATTATTAATTATTACCAAATGAAAAATCGAGAGGATTTATTGTTTTGGCCTTGCAGATATAATATTTTCACCTGCGGCGCTTTATTTTTACCCACTTTGATAGTTTTATTAAACAAATATTGTTTTACAATATATAATAATAATAATGATTTATTGTCTTCATTTCTTAGTAACAGTAGAGATAATGATATATACTGGGATCTCCCGTGCTGAGGATTTCATTTACATATTATAATTTCATTTTAAGAAATTAATATGCATTAGACATAACATATATCATGTAGTATTTTTTTTTAAATAATTGTAAAGTAAATAAGATAGTGGTTTTTTTTATAATTCAGTTTACTAGATTTGGTTTTAGTCTGTATTTGATTTCAGTATATTTTCTATTTCTGATCTCCCTATATTTAGTATCCAGCTTTTTATTTGAAATTTAAATGTTATAATGTTGAGGTTTTTGAGTGAGAGTGGTATTTTATTGTAGAGTTTAATGCCATAATATAAGAAGCTTTTTTGCCCAAATGTTGTGTTAGCAGTTACTTGTTGGATAAGTTTTTGACCATGAGATCTAGTGTAAATAAAGTTTTTTTTTTTTTATTATTATAGCGACTATATAATTTTTTTTTACATACAAAATGCAATGTGAAATTAAGTACAAAATATTGTATTTCTTAGTCCTCCTCACTAGGGAGTCCTGTGCCGAGGCGGACTAAAGTTATTTAAATATAGTTCATTTGTCTTCTATGTCGTTTTTAGCGTCTTCGCTAGGGTTTTCTCATTTTTTTTTTTTTTTTTACAGTAAATACCGCACAAGAATCTCAACTGCTCCCGTCTGGAGCCAGTGAGACTATGACATCCCCAATTGGGGTATGTTGTGAGGCTTAAGGTAGTGGGGAGGCGAAGGAGGTGGGGAAGAGGAAGGTTGGGAAGTACCTGGCTATTCAGATCTGGTCACTAAACACGGCTAAAGCCACTTTCAAGCAACGTTTCAATTCTGAATGGTGGTCTTACACCAGGGCGATACTGATAGTATCTTCCACTCTGGAACATGCCGCAAATATACTATATATTATTTTAAATGAATTAATTGTGAAATAACACAAATTAATCAAATAAAATTTATTTGCACATGCCGGGTTCGAACCCGCGACCTCCGGATTGTGAGTCAAGAGTCTTACCCACTGGACTACGGAGGTCGTCATTGACCTCTTTAAGCCATATTTTTATTCTTGATTTGTAATCAATTGGATTTTTTATTAGTTTTATGTCTTGGGGAAGGATGTTATGGAGTTTTGTTGCAAAGTATGTATAGTTTCTTTGTCCAAATGTGGTTTTATAACTTGGAATATTTTTTATATCATTTTTATTCGATCTAGTGTTATGCATACACGGTCTAGTAGAGGATTCATTATTTTTGAAGAGCTTCAATAATGTATTTTTGGCATATATTTGTTGTACATTTGGTACGTCAAAGGTTATTGAAAATTTCAATTGAAGGCGTTCTAATTGGTACTTTTAATATGGTCTTTATGATTCCTTTTTGAATCGTATTCAGGCTGTGTAGGTACGTATTTGCAGCAGATCCCCATCCTATGATTCCATATTCAATTCGAGAATGACATAACGCATAGTAGACCTTTTTCATATCCTTTTTATTTAGCACGTTTCTTAGATTTTTGAAGAAATATATAAGGCTTGTGAGTAGGTTTGCGACTCCACCGACAACAAAGTTAACCAGGTAATGTTTTACATACCCTTCCACCAAGGTCCGCATACAAATTACTAATGGATACATTAATAACACTTCGACTAAAAAGGTTGATCATTCTTAAAAAACAGCGTGGGGGTGAATTTAAAAGCGGGTCACGCTTTAAAAAAGTTTGAAAACCACTGCCATATTGTGACACAGCCCTCATTGTGTGTATGTAGTCGGTCTGTCTTGACGTCACAAGCATTGTAGTGATTTAATGACGTCAAAAACTTTGCCAGAGAGAAAATTAAAAACTTTCCTTTTTTTCACATTAATGAATGCGGTGCCTAAAAGCTATCTGTAAGGCATATATTTTCTTTTTGACTACATTTCCAAAAATTAAGTCCGCGGCGTGTACCTTGTACAATATTCGGAAGTGTGATATTTTTGTGTTTGAAAAAAATTAACGCGGTCCCGACGGCTAACACAAATTAGTTTCAGTGTAGACCTTGAAGACGGATAAAAGGTACAACACAAAGCACTATGCGATCTAAACGGTGCAAAACAATGCACGCACTTTTTCGTAAATGGGCCTTGAGCCACTTTTATTTGGTTTCTGGCGTCATTGTGCATCTCACAGGACACGTCAAGATATCATACGTCAATGGCTGCCTTAGTTAAACCATTAATCACGTGATGTTTTTTTAGCAATTTTTTTAATCCCCCCCCCCCCCCCCCGGTGATATGTGGTGTGGTTTTAGACTAACCCCCCCCCCCCCTCCCAAAATCACGTGGATTTTTTTTAGTACAAAGTATTTTGAAATTAATTATATATAAATACACGTGATATCTCATTATACCCCCCCCCCCCCCCCCCGTCGTGATTTTTTCCGAACCCCCCCCCCCCCCCCCTTTCGAGCCTCACGTGATTAATGGACGACCCCATAATGAAATGATAAACTTTAAAAATTTCTTTATCAGAAAAAAGACTTTAATTTCATTTATATCTTTAAAATTACTAAATCAAATTAATAATCATTCAATTCACAAGCGCTTGAAATTTGCATATTTGCATGATTGTTATCAGAAATCGTTTATTAATTGAGAAAATGAGGAAATCAATATTCCAATTCTCTTCATAAATCAAATATTATTTACACATTTGTACACATACATCATACACATGCTATAAAATAACACCAGGAAGTATACGGTCCGGTACGTTTATGATATTTTAAAATGTCCTACTAATGACCCAATATTTTGTTTAATTCCCTAAAGTTTTTCCGCATTATGATTGATTTGATGGTGTTTATGAGTAATGAGTAATCTAATTCTACCAGATAGAGCAGCGGTCGCCACACTTTTCCGGTCAAGGGTCACATAGGACAATGTGAGTTATCACCTTATGAATTTGGCGGGAAGGAGAGAGGGGGGGACTGTCATGAAATCAATAATTTGATTAAAAATTATTCGTTATGCTTTTTTGTTTAGTAAGTTAATAAAGCAATTCTTTTGTGTTTTTAAGTACCGGGTTACAACCTCCTTTCTTCTTGTATTCATGATATAGAATCAATTCTTAATAATAATACGCATAAGATGATAATATTATATAATAAAAATGAATAATATTATGAAAATTATCATATCATCCAATTTAATGTACATATCAATGTAATGGAATCTTTCAGTTTAATTGTCATCCTTTTCCGAATTTCCGAAATATGTGAATTTTCGCACACGTGGTAAAAATGATTACAATGTGTACAATAACAAAAATTAACCAATATTAAAGTTTACTTTGCTTTTAGTACGAGATTAGCGAGTTTTTTTTGTCTTTTTTAGACCCTATTTTTTTTACCTGCCCACTCCCTCACTGTGCCATCTCAACGCCCCCTAATTTTCTATGGATCTTTTACTGCCCCCCTGGAAGTCTCAAACGTCCACTAGGGGGTGTTATCGCCCAGTTCAGAACCTATGGCATACACAATGCGCGCATTCAAAATCGACTTAGGATGTGTTCAAAAATCAAATCTGCATTTTAAAATCAAATGTCAATCAATTATAATCAACATTTTAAAATCATAAGGGCATACATATACTAGATATTAAAAAAAAAAGCAGGTTAATATAATTGTATATGAAAAAAAAATATCAAAAAAAAAAAAAAAAAAAGCGGCTGATATTTGTGCGGGCCGCAGTTTGACGACCACGGAGATATAGGGTACAATTTTTCGTATAACTGCATACTAAACTCAAATTTCAGTTTTTTGGAGATGTCTAACTAATCGACTATCAAAATATCAATAATCAAAATATTTTAACCAGCGATTTCTGAGCGTATGATTTTTTTTTTCCATCACACGTCACAACTGAGTAGTCCGGTATAGCCTAGCAGGTCACGTGATAAGCACTCCATCTTGTTCCAGCAGAACGGTAACACAAAACATGTAATTTGCCTAAAATATCATGTAATTTGCCTAAAATAAACATCAATGGGATTTTCGAATACGGTGTCATGATCGCCATGAAAAAACAAACTGAACTGTTGGCATTTTGGTTGTTAGTTTCAATGCAAATGTTTCACTGCCATCTGCTGATTATGTGTGAAAGCAACATCTTAGCTAGGAAGGGAAGGTTCAAATATATTCTAATTAATTTTGAAACTAGTGAAAGTTACTCGTATCTACCCACTTGATGGGCACCTAGCGCAGATGAGCATTTCTGCTTTCAAGCATCGAGTGTTGTTATAATAATAATAAATCTGGACAACTTATATAGCGCTGTTTTTGCGAAAAATCGCCTCAAGAGCGCTGTACAAATTAGCATGGATTTTACATTAGAATTTACTTAACTTAGGAGGCTCGATAACAACTCGTCTTGCAGCTATCAAGCGCATGGATTATTGGAATTCTATCCCCCCGATAAATTAAATAAAATATCTTTTTATACACGTATTTCAATTTACTTAACTATGTAGGGGGCTAGATAACCACTCGTCTTGCAGCTATCAAGCGCATGGATTGTTGGAATTCTAGCCCCCCAATAAATCAAATAAAATATCTTTTTATATGAACATATTTTAATTTACTTAACTGTGTAGGAGGCTAGATAACAACTCGTCTTGCAGCTATCAAGCGCATGGATTATTGGAATTCTTGCCCCGCAATAATACATTTACCTTATGTATTTAGTAATCCACTTAACATCCTAAGTCTAGCTTAATCTAACTTAATCTACTTAATAACCTAACCTAACTTAATCTTACTCACACATACTCAAAACCTATATTTAATAAATCTGCAGTCCATAACAACAATTGCAAAGAAACCATAAAAATAACATGTAATCAACGCTAACGAAAATATACTCGTAATACACTGTAATATTGTCACCCTGAACTGTTTATTATTATTGATTGTTGTTTTAAACACTATCTCTTAGGTATTTTAATTTGTCATTTATCACTTCATACGTACGGCACTGGTAGAAACCGAAGGGCGCGGGATCAGTCCGATGCCTTCCTAGTCCATGTGTTTAGGGGCGGGGGGCAGGCTCGGGCAGTTGGCAGCGGGGGCAGCTAGGGATGTAGAGATAGCAGAGGTCATCAGTTTGTTCTTTTCTCTGGTGCGTTTCTTAGAAGGCCGCTTCGGTGGCCCACACACCGACCGGGTCATATGGTCCACAGTCGTAAATACAGCGACGTAGCGGCGAGCAGCGGGGTTGCAGTAAAGGTGCGTGTTGATGGGGCTTGCAATATAACTTCATAAGCAAATAAAATCACAAAAAAAAAAAAATTTTGCAAAATGGCACGTTTGGTGTACGCCCCTCATTTGTCCTACTTTTTGTCTTTGCTTAATTTATTTATTACTTGCTGCTACTCGGCACGCGTTGCATTACTATTCAAAGAAATAAATTGATTCTCCCTGCATGTCCTTTCCCGTGCGTCCCCGTTCCCTTCCACCTTCCCCCTTCCCTCGTCTCTTCCATATCCGCAAACCCCACCTTCCTCCTGCCTTTCCTCCCTGCCGCTAAAGTATATGAAATACACACATTTCAATTATACAAATTTCATAACGCCAGAGCTTACCATTACATACAGCATATGTTACTCGCTGATGATGTAGCTTTCTATTGGTGAAAGAATTTTTAAAATTGGTTTAGTGGGTTAGGCGTGAAAGCGTGACAAACAAACACACACTTTCGCATTTATAATATTATAGTATGGATATATTTACTGTTATTTTTGTGTAACTCTTTTTTATTTTGTGTTATATGTATTGTATAATTGGACCGTAGTCCATTATTAAATAAATAAGTTGGCCTTGGAGTTGGTTTAATGGTAGTCAGTGTTGGTAATTGGAATTTTAAATCATGTAAAATTTTGACTGAATGTGTTATCTGTGGCCATCCCGATAATGTGTCGTTATATTTTCAGGCAAATTGCACTCAAAGCCCTCAGCGAACGACTATCGAAAACGAGCGAGCAAGCGCGCCAAAAGACCCACCCCAAGATGTCCAACCAGGCAGCGGTAGCGCAGTCGCTGAACCCCAGCGTCAGCATCCACCTGCCTTCGGAGCAGCCAGGAGTGGCCGCCTCCGGAGACAGTGCGCAGATGGCCAGCTTCATGGAGACGCTGGCCCCACAGCCCCCAGAGGCTGTACTGATCGATGTGGACGTCCCATCACCTGGTTCTCTGAACCCACAGACATTCAACAGTTGAAGTTGATTCTTGTTGACTGATTGAAAATGACTCAAAGTGATAAATGTGTTATATTTTGTTACAAGTTTGAAGAAATAATAGTGATGATTGATTGGTGTGCTAATTATTAATAATAAATTATTATCTTAACTTAGATTTTAATATTATGTTATACAATAAGTTTGTAAAAACATATTGTTTCTTTCCTTATTCACTTACCATAAATATAATGTTGAAATATAATCATGTATATATTTAATCTACCAGTTTTCTTTTTCTTATAATATTATTATTTTATCTCTCTATTCAACAGTATATCCTTAAGAGTTATTCTCTATCTTTTGTAGGATTGTTATCGAGATAACGGACGTGATCTCCTGTCAGATTTATTTGCTTTTTCTACGTACAACATACATTAAATGAATAAATAATCATGCGTACTTGCAGGAATTCATGTTTAAAACGATCTAAACTAAAACATGTGGCAGTAAATATGTAAAAATCACACAAATCTGACAGGAGATCATGTCCGTTATCTCGATAACGATCCCACAAAAGATATAGAATAACTCTTCTGTGATGATACTAAATAGAAAATTTTCAATAACAGTAAGTATATTTCGTATATGCATATTATTAATACTGGATATTGAATAATGATGTATGTGCATATAATTAATACTGGGTTGTTTTTGCACAGGCAACTTTCATTTCATCTTATTACAATATTCAACAAAATGTTTTGTACATATCATTTAAGTTCATCAATCTTTTTTTTACATTACTCCACATAGGAAGCCCTGGGGAAAATATTTTCTCTCATGACTTGTCATCTTTTGGGAAGCTGTGTGGAAGGACTTTTTAAAGAAAGGAAAGAGAGGAAGTTGTGGGAAGAATAAGGTATGAGCGGTAGGTAGGAATCTGGGGGTAAGTGTGCCGAGTGATGGATGTATAAATCCATCACTCGCACTGCGATACAAGGTGATGGTTGTGAGAGTCTGCCTTGAGAGGTGGAATGGTCTCTCTCTACTGATCTCTCCCATTTCGGCCCGCCATGCAGTTGGTGAGCAGGAACTTATTAGATCGCTAAGACCAGGACAAACCTCTCCTCATGAGCCCTGGCATTCCTGCCAAGTCACCAAATCTTATGAACTAATTGGGATGACCTTTGACAGATGTTTTGGTATTGAATAGTTCCAATCCAATCCTTTTCCCAATCACGGCAAGAAGAGAGCAGCAACTTTTTCTATCAGAGATTTTAGCACTCAAATGTTCAGAATAAGATAGATTTACTCAAGTTTAGTGTTTCTGTTGCACAGCATTTAGGATGGGCGTACGCTGAAACACAGGCCGCGCAGAATGTGCAGAGCGGAGCAGGACAGATTTTATTATATATAAAACGACACTTCTCTGTTCTGCGTCGAGTTGTGGCCGCCACGCAAATTCTGCACAGCATTTCCCATGAGAATCTCGCATTTTCAGGTATTTGCGCTTTGATAGACTAAAATTAATAGTAAATTATTAAATTCTTTTTGAGAACAACTCTCTTTTTATAACTTTTGGAGGTTATTCCCATCAATGTAATATATCTTTAAGAAGAAGATGGCTGAATTGGTCAAAGCGCACGTCCCGGATAGATGAGAGATTCTGGGTGTGAGTCCCAGTTGCGACCATTATCTTTTTCTATTTTTCTGTGTCTTGTTCTCTTTCATATTTAAGTTTAGATTATTAGTGTTGTCTTCTTCATTAGTAAATCATTAATTTCAAAGTCAGAATCGGGCTCGGAACACAACATTCTCACAAAAGACCAGCATTCAAGCAGGACCAAGCTGAACTATGCTGAGTTGCCTGCTTCGCAGCATATGTTGGTCACCGATTTCTGCATCGACTGTCCTGCATCAACATTTCTGCTGTGCACATTCTGCGCAACCTGCATCTCAGCATATGCCCATCCTTATTATCTTTTCTTAATGCTTCAAATTGTTATCATTATTTTAAAGTCACTTTTAGGAAAATTCTGAGAAGGGTGCATAATTAATATGAAACAAAGTGCAAAAAATAATTTGGTTTTAAAATAGACAAATGCGTAGGTTTTATTTTATATTAATAAGAGAATATATCTTTTGGTTATATAATAAATATTTGACATTGTTTAACTTAACAGTTGATCTATTGGCACTACAGTGAAGGCACTATGTCAATTTTACACTTGATCTCTTCTCAGGGCTGCTTGAATCTTTTGACTTATCATCTGAAAGTTCCGGCGGGGAGATTTTCAAAAATACTTCCATTTCCTGACTCTTATCATCGTTGGCCTGCAACATATAATATTAAAATAAATATTCTTATCTATACATAATAGTAATTGCATTTAGATTAATTTATAAAAACAGTAGTTGTGTACCTCTAACTTGGTTTGTTTGTCAGTTAAATCGTTCCACGATGCCAAGTTAGAATCGGCAAATAATACGTAAGCGATCCCCGTTGTTATAAGCCAGCCGGCTGATATCAAATAAACCTTCTGCCATTGTTCAACTGTTTGCTGGAAAATAAAGTGTTCATGTTGTTATGTAAATTTTCATTGGAAATAATAACTACTCGAGTGAAAGCTAATTAATAGCGACTGCGTAAAGCGAAAAATTTTGACTTTGGACTCTAAGTGGAATCGGGCTGAAAAGAGAGATGGTGTAAAACGGCCATTAATACTCAGTAAGCATTTCATGTTTCCATATTAACCAGTCAGGTCTATTTGTTTGAAATCGTTGTGCCTCTCTTAATATCATGGTTAGGGGGTATAGTGAGCTCAAAAGGGAGGGGGGGGGGTTCCAGCAAAATCTCACGTTACTTGAAAAGAATATACGAAGTAAATTTATCTCACCAAGGGGGGGGAGGGGTCTAGATTGGAAGAAAAACTGCTCACGTAATTAATGTGTGCCTCCTTAGAAATATGATCTAAACGGTGTTAGAAAGAGAAAACACCAAGCTTTATATTCAAATCTAAAGATTAACCGCAAAATAATTAAAATGTACACCTTTATGATGGCCCTCTGGAAGCGGGAGATGGTGAAATAACCCCCGTAAATGGCTATTTGCATTAATTTTAGTGTTCAATATTTCATTTGTCATGCTTATTTGTTTTTATTTCATTTATGTGTTGATGTTAATTATTTTTTACCTCATCTTATTATTTGTCTTTCTTTTGTTATTACAAAATATGGAATGTATTGCATTGCACTTCCCTTGCATACATTCTGAATAAACTTTTATTATTATTATGAATCCAAAATTTAGAAAGTATTTGAAAAAAAAATTTTACTTTGGGAATTTTTCTTTAATTGTTTTTACATGAAACAACAAAAAAATTACGTGAAATGATAATACATTTGCCCATTAAAATATTTATATGTTTTTTGTTATCAGTAATTTTATTTTTAAAAAAAGTAAGGAGAGCCATTTTTAAAACTTTTTTATAATTGCATGAAAAATTTTTATATTTCAAAAATTATATGTTTATTTCGAATCAAAAATTTTTGAAGCGTATTTCATCACCTTTTCAAAACAGTTTTTGGTTTTTCGGATACATTCAGAAATATTCCATTTATTTGCATTTTATTGCGAAACAGAAATATTTTGACCCTCTGACATAATACGGTTGAGGCCTGGGGGGTTAATTTTTGGAGGTATGATATAATTGAATCGAAAACCAAACACCCGGGAATTTCCATACCTCGAGCGTACAAAGCAGTAGATGTTTTTTTTTTTTTTTTTACATGGGCTCCACACAGAAGACCCTGAGGAAAATTATTTCCCCCAGGGCCTATGTCATCTTTAGGGATGCTGTGTGGAGGGTTTTTTTAGGGAAAGAAAGGAGAGGAGAGTTCTGCGAAGGAAAAGGGTTTAAGGGGTGGGTAGGAATCTGGGGTTCAGTGTATCCTGGTCATCCGCCTCCAAGACCTAGACAAACCTCACCCCATGAACCTGGATGAAGATGTCATAATAATATGTTTCCTAATCAAACTATGCTTACATTATTCAGAGTCAGCCACCCTACTATAGCTGGAGATATAAATCCAGGAATACTGGTGATCATTCCGCTGAAACCCATCGCTACACCTGAAAATAATAACAACAAGATAAGTCATTAACTTTTTACCCGTGGCTTACGCACACTTATGTGATTTGAAAAGTCCGCGGCGTGGCTGACGCAAACGTGTGTGATCGTGCGGCACCCAGGATTCAAATCAAAATTATTATTATCAAGTCATCTTACAATCTGACTTATTCTTTATTCCATTGTCATTTGTTGAAATATTCAAAAAGAAATAGCTTTACTTTATACAGAGAGGTGAAAAAACACTGTCCCCAGTTCTCACATTTCCCTCCATTTAGCCTGTAACTACCTATATCTCTGTGACTTCGGCTTTGTTTATTTAATTTTATATATTGTCTGCATCATAAATTATAAGCATAATTTTAGAAAGGGGTGGGTTCGTAGCTTATATATGTAAGTTATTTTAATCAAAAATGCAATGTTTCTAAACAAGATAATGACGCTCACATTATAATACTGCGTATCTCAAAAATAAGATATTATTTTTCGATTTTATTTCAAAACTACGTTTGAATTGAAAAAAAATGTTTTGACCAATCAGCGCTCCTTTTATACAAAATTTTGTTACAAATAATTGGTACTGATCAATGAGGTAAATTTTTATACAAAAATTTTATTTAGTAATAGAATAAAATTAGTATGATTCTGTAATACTTACATACATTTATTTTTGTTTTATTATTTAAAGAAAGTTAAATAAAATATTATATATTTCTCACATAAGAACAATGCATAACTCGGTATTCCTCAGCATTTTTTGTTTACGTGTTACACCATGAATGTTATTTAAAATACCTAACCTTTAATGTCTTTAATGGAAAAAAAATTGCTTCCTCAAATAACTGAATCCTATATATTTGTTAACTCTCGACAGGCCAAGATGCCAAACATAATGTCCGTAACCATGTGGGTCGGCAGACGACCCCATGCATTTTTCTGTTTTACGGGCATATAAACCATAGAAGTCCCTTTTTCTGTTTTTTTCTTTTTTTTTTGTTATATGTCCAGGCAGGGAATATTACCTATATTTGACAAAAAAAAATTCCTGCGATCAACGATTTGTTCACATTTTTTAAACAGCACATTATGTATTTAATCCTTTGCGCACAAATAACTAAAATACTAAAAATATATTTAAGTAGATATAAAAAGAATAGTAATTTTAGGGTCTACCTTCGGCCCCAGTTGGCTGCGGGAGAGTTAACCCTTTTTTTCAAAGGTGTGCTATTTTTATTTAATAAACCAAACGGTTTTTTATTCCTCCTAATAACCTGCGTAAAATGAGATACGCGGTGTTGTAATGTAAGTGACGATAAGTGTTATAAATGATAAATAAAAAATGACAAAATCGAGCCACGCACGATGGTTGTTTGAGTTGATTTGTTGAGCATCGAATGGGTTAATCAAAGTACTAGATGCTCTCAGTATTATTATTACGGTGAAAGACCTCCATCCAAAATTAAAGCATTGCTTGAAATGGCTTCAGCTGGTGTGACCAGATCTGAATAGGCAGGTACCTCTCAAACTTCCTCTTCCTTATCTCCTTCCTCTCCCCATTCCCTTCAGCCTCTCAACATACCCCAATTGAAGTTCAATTGGGACCCTTGTGCAGTGTTTGCATAAAAAAATATCTTAACGTATATAATATTGACTTATCAAAAATTTATTGTTATAATAAATAACGGAAACTTTTTGATACCTGCATACTTCCTGTCCTTACTTATGGTTGCCAAATTTAGGCACTCACAAAAAATTACAATAAGAAGCTCGAAACATGTCAAAACTCCATGGAAAGAAGTAAGAGAGGGAAAAGACTGTCCGATAGATTAAAAATTGCAACCATTAAGAAACAATAAAAAAGCTAAAGTGGAAGTGGTCAGGCCATACAATCAGAGGAAGTGAAAAATGGTCAGAATTGGTCAAATGGTCATGAATTAGTTCACAAATGACAAGAAGACAAAATGAGGTAGACCATTTAGACTCTAAATGGTCTATCTCATTTAGTCTTCTTGTCATTTGTGAACTAATTCATCACCATTTGACCAATTCTGACCATTTTTCACTTCCTCTTAGATGGTGGGTTGACGACATCAAAGACATAGCAGGTGGTACATGGACAAGAGTAGCTAATGATAGAGAGAAATGGCGACAGTTGGAGGAGGCCTTTGTCAACTAGTGACATACAGACAGGGAGTCAATGTAAGATAAGTGTTATGAAAAGTTTATTATAAATAATGTAATTTACTGTCTGAATAAAGGCTATTATTATTATCATAAAATTATATAGTGGTGTTGAGTGCTTACTTGCATAATTAGGAGTAATATCGATGTAGGAAGCCAGTGGACCAGTAGAGACAGCGCCATTGGCTGCCGTGGCCGCCATTATTAGAATAACGGCACTGATTTTGTCGCACCCGACGTACGCTAAAGCTAATGTGCAAAGTCCTTGTCCAATACAACCTAGTAGAAAAAAACAATCCTTTAAAATAATGATCAGCTTACTTTAATCAAAGATATTCAAATACAAAAGATATATGCTATGATGTCCCGCGACTGTCGGCGGACTACTACCTAATCGGAGTACTTTACAATTTACATATGAAAATCATTTGTGCATTTCATTGATTTTTTTAAGGTGTACATTAGTATTGATTAACAATGTAGTTTAAATACGGAAAGAATTCGTTCATTTTGTTTAATGTTCGTTTAGTTTATTCGTTAATTGGTAAACAATATTGGCGACACCCGGAAGCACAGTTCCACCTTGTAAAAACTGCAGATAGCACATTTCTTATATTTCAATATCTTTGACTTTAATCTTATGATGGTAAAGCATTTTAGTCAGTGGTGGTGAAATACCCTTTCAAGTCTATTTGTTCGGTTTTCGATACAACTCATACAAGTTTCATAAAAATCATTGTGACTCCCTTACTATCACGGTTAGAAATATGATATAAACGGTGTTAGAAAGAAAAAATACCACGCTTTATATTCAAATCTAAAAGTTAACCGCAAAATAATTAAAATGTACTCCTTTATGAATTCAAAATTTCTGACCGTAATTCGAAAAAAAAAATTATGAACCTTTGAGAATTTTTTATTAATTATTTTTACATGAAAGGACAAAAAAAGTGAGTTCACAATAAAGTTTATAATACATTTGCCTAATAAATTATGTATGTGTTTTTTTTTTCGTTATCAGTAATTTTAGTTAGAAAAAAACGTAAGGTGAGCCATTTTTAAAACTTTTTTATGTTTACATGCAAAAATTTTGTATTTCAAAAATTACATGTTTAATTTTAATCATTAAATTTTTAGGCATGTTTCATCATCTTTCCAAAACAGTTTTTAGTTTTCATTTATGTGAATCAAGAAATGTTTAATTTATTTGAATTTTATTGAAAAATGGAAATATTTTAACCCTCTGACATAGTACGGTCGAGGCCTGGGGGGTTAAAAAAACAGCAATTTTTAGTAAAACCACTTACAAACAATTGTGGCCATCTTCCGGACATTCGTCCTTGATAGTTTATTGGTGTGCAGTAAGTAATCGCCAAACTGCGAGAATATGGTGGCAAATCCCATACGTAATATGTGCGGTAGCCCTGATAATATTCCAGTCTGAAAGTTTAAATAATTCAGGTTTCAAATATATTATGTTATTATCGCTAAGTAAATATAAAAATCTGTTACCACTTAAAATAGTAATCAAATGATGCAAGTGCACATAAAGTTAATTTAATGTATTGTTATTACGCTGGTAATATCTAAACTAATTCTGTTTGAAAAATTGAAGCAATCATTTGGTAAAACTAAACTCTTGTAATAAATTAAAAAAGTGTCTGTATTAATATAAGTTTTCGTGTTACCAGCGCATCAATGTTATATAATAATTCCGTCATTGTGCCGGCAATATGTGGATTTTTCGTTATTTGTTTTTGGAGTGTTACGCTATGTTGAGCTACCTAGCCAACCTTAAGCTTCTTTAGCCAACATTACGAACAGCGTTGCAGTGTCCATCATCAGGGCAGATGTGGACAACGCAACACGACATAACACCCTAAAAACAAATAACGAAAATAATTTTGGCCGTGAAAATCTAAAAAACGTATCTAAAATCGATGAGGTCATAAAAAAAATATATCTTTAATTTTTAAATTTAAATGCACACTTTTTTTACAATAAAGCACAAAATCAAATAAAGATACATAGCACACATATAATAAATTATTGAACAATGTCAGAATTTTTTTTTAAATTTTTTTTTCAAAAAACACAGTGTCGCTATATTGTTGGCGCAATGACGTTTTAGTCAATATAAATATACTCGCCGATCTGATATCCCACCCGTGAATGACTTTGAGATATGTGGGGGCTTGTGTCATGAGGGTGAAGAGCCCCCAGATGCCCCCCCACTGCGCCAGGGTGGTAATCCATAGCGAGCGGGAGCGTGCTATCCGACCCCACGGAGGGTGCATCTGGAAAATACATTCATATTAGTTCATTACATACATGCAGTTCAATATCGCACCAATGCCATTATGTTACTTAATATTGAATTAAACAAATGGGAATACACAATCCATCCATCTGGTATTCTACCTAAGTGACATTTTTAAGGTTACAAATATCTAACATAATGCATGGAGGGGTCAGAAGAAAATCAGTGAAGTTCAACGAAAACTCAACTTTTGTTGATCTAGTCAACGAATTGACCATTCCTAATTTTTTTTGACCCCTTAATATAATTTCTGCACAATGCGTTTACCTTTGTCTGTGATATGGCGCTACCAATTGATTTAATAATATAATCTCTTTCTTCTATTGATATCCTGGGATGCTCAGCGGGGGAATCGTATACCAGGAGCCACCACAAGATAAACCACAGAGTTCCTAAAGCCCCACTCAAGTAGAACACTAGCGGCCACCCGGCCCAGTGAATGATATAGCCACACAAGGGAAATGTCAGAGCCGCACCAACCGAACTCCCTGAAATGTAAACAACTTGAATTTATACTTTCAAACAGCGTTGATATCCTCGAGGGAATGTTTCGGTTAAGGATTTGTGTTGGTGAATGAAATATTGATGATCTCGATGGTTCCCTAAATGAATCTGAAATTGCTTATTTACTCGAACAATATGAAAGGATTTGTGCATCTATAGATAATATTATATTAATTCAAAAGCCTTACAAGGGGCAATGTTGCGATGGGGACAAGTTGGGGAAATAAGAGAAAGACTTTACTATTCATTTATTATTGGAGCAAGAGTTTAAGAAGGTATTCTATGGGAAGAATAATGCACTTTCTACATGAGATAGATAAGCTACTGTTGTGCAAATGGGATATTGAATATTTGCAAAAATGTATGAATGAAAAAGTATTAATATGGCATATTGATAAAACGAATCACAAGAAAATTTAACAGAAAGATATCTGGTAAATCTATGATAAAAATTATGTACCCAAATAAGCGGTGACAAATTTGCTTCTCTCATTAGGTGGGATCCATCGAGCTGTTAAACTATGCATAGCAGGCCAAGTGAAACCCTAAAGAAACATTAAAATGATGTAGATTAGAAAGGAGGGAGAAGGAAGAAGGTATTGGATGGGGGTAGGTATTCCGGGGTTCTTCAGAAGCACAGAGAGAGCCGAGGCTGCTGTCAGGACCTAGTAGAAGGATATATGCATGGGGATTTTCTAAATTATGTACACTCAAGCTTGCAATATTTAAGTAACAATAAATTATTATAGCAATATTGTAATCAACAAGAACACAAACATTTTTTATATCATTTAAAATAGCGTGAATATCAAAATTTTGTTTTGCGTGAACAGCCAATTAGTAATATGTATTTATTCCTTCATTCTTGTGACATCTTTAAAACCATTTTAATAAGTTTTGTGAAACCTAGACATCACCACACCCAGCACTGACCTTAATGTCATTTATTATAATATATTATTCTACGTCAATATATTTTTTAACATCAGTGGGAATCGAACCCGTTATTTTTTAATGAAAGTCAAATACTGTTAAATCATGGTTTATAGCACAAAAGAATGTAACGAAGAAATTAAAAGGCATCTTATTTATGTGGTGCTACAGAAGTGGTGTTGAAATTTTAAAGTTTAGATATTTAGAACGTCAACTTACGCTGAACATTCCTTGAAGGCACCTGACGAAGATGACGGCCGAGTAGTGGAAGTGAGAGGCCACGGGAATAAAGAAGCAGCAGAGAACAGCGGCGAAGTTGGTAATGCCGAACACGGTCTTGGTGCCGTACTTGTGTGCCAGTAACCCACCGGGTAATTGCATGAGCCAGTTGAGCCAGAAGAAAGCGCCCAGAATGAGATTTTGCTGATTTTCATCCCAATCAAATTTTTCCATCTAAAATTTAAAAAAATATTTATTCTATTAATTATTAAAGTAACATCAATAATTTAATCTCATTGAAACAGAAGAAGACATGGAAAATAAAAATAAAAGATTTGTTGGCAACCGACTCTTCAATTATTTCGTTGATATTATTTTCATTGAGAATTATTGATATTATTGGACTCTCTCGACCCAACGCCTTGCAGTGGGAGAGATGGATTCATACGTCACACACACTACAGATTCGTATTCACCCCTCTCATATCGTTTACCTTCCTCTCCTGCCTTTGCATAAAAATATTAAAAAAGAGTTGATAATTTAATTTTGATTTAATATTTCTCCTTATTACTCGCATTTCACGTGTAATACCATGTGCAATGTGTAATACCATCTACATAAAATCAACTTACGAAAAAAAAAAGACCTAGCTACTAAAGCAGTGATAATCAACCCTTTTGGCCGGAAGGCCAATTTATCCATTTGTGATTAGTTCACGGGCCGCAGGCGATAGGGTATCTTCAGCTTAACAATGTTAAATTTGCAGTTGGTGGTGTCGCAAATCTATCTGTATTTGAAAAATAGTAATTTTTCAATAAAAAAAATCACCGAACGAGAAAAACCAAGTGCGGTAGGTAAATATTTTATATCTCCAAGGCCAAACCAACTGTCGATTTTTATCGTTATGTAATATTATTATTTTTATCTTTATGAATGTAGAACCCTACATTAGTAGGCTGAAAACAGACAAGGCTACAGGACCGGATGGAATTCCTTCCAGTATTATCATTAGCATTGCGCCAATGATAAGTGAAGCCCTTTGTTATATATTTAACTCTAGTATTTTGACTTCTACGTTTCTCCAAATATGGAAACTGACCCAAGTCAGTCCTATTTTCAAGGCTGGAGATAAGACAGATGTCAAAAACTACAGAAAACTTTTTGAAAAATTGATTTGTGACAAATTAAGTCACCAGATTTCACCATTCATTGGTGAAAATCAACACGGGTTCCTTCCAAAGAAATCAACAATCACAAATCTGCTTAATTTTTCGCGGTTGGTAGCCACCAGTTTAGACTCGAGGCACCAAACAGATGTAGTTTACACCGACTTTGCCAAAGCATTTGACCGTGTTAACCATGATATACTTTTGAGGAAAATGTTTAAAACAGGTTTCGATCTACCAACACTGAACTTTTTCTCATCGTATTTAAAATCCAGAAGCCAATTTGTTTCGATAAATGGACCTAATTCAAAAAAATTCAATGCGCAATCTGGAATTCCTCAAGGGTCTAACCTCGGACCTATGTTGTTTCTAATACTTATAGATGACATCCAAAACTGTGTTAGGAACGGCAAATGTCTACTATTTGCTGATGACCTTAAAATTATGATGGAAATAAGCTGCCAACAAGATTGCTTTAAAATGCAAACTGATCTGGATGCACTATCTGAATGGTCGTTGGCAAACAAATTAGATTTTAACACAAAGAAATGTGTCACAATGTCCTTCACTCGTTGTAAAAATATTATAGTTTACGATTATAAAATAAAAGGCGAAACGTTATCACGTGTAAAATCCGTGAAGGATCTCGGTGTCGTATTTGATCCCGAACTGACATTCTCTTGCCGTATATTGCAGCTCACTCAGTCTTGCTACAAACTTCTTGGATTCATCATCAGGACTTGTAAGCAGTTTGATAACCAAGAAGCTATGCTAGCGTTATTCTATGGCATGCTGAGAAGCAAGCTGGAGTACGCGAGCGATGTTTGGGCACCGTACCACCAGAAGTACATTGATATGTTAGAGCAAATCCAGAAGAAATTCCTCAGGTATGTTTATATGCGGAAGCATGGAACCTATCCAAGGTTCATGCACCATATTGACTTACTTGAGGAAACTGATTCTGTGAGTCTAGAAACTCGACGGAAAGCAAGTCTTGCTATTCTGTCTTTCAAAATTTGGAACAATTTCATCGATAGCCCATTTCTCTTGGGATGTACCAGACCACTATAGCCGAAGTCGACATCATGACTTATTTAAAATACCGAACGGCAGAACAGACGTCTTGGCAAAGCATAGCATGACGAGGGGAGTGGTGCTGTTAAATGAAATTGCAAACCATTTGGATGTAAGTGACTGTTCTTTATATGCCTTCAAAATATTATTGAAGAGTCACTTGCCTAAATGCTGATAGGGTATCTAAATTGTACTGTAATTGGAATTATTCTGTTGTACAATAATAATAAAAAATAAATTAAAAAATAGTAGAGATTTTTGTCAATCGGAAAGTTAAATAAAATTTAGATAATAAAACTTTTGCAAAACGGAAACCTCTAAATGCGTCAAACTTAGATCTCAACAAGAAAAGCAAGAAAGTTTAGAAAAAATTCTACACTGGTCGAACACAAAAATAAAAAAAATCTTATTATTTTGAGCGGCAGATTCAAAACTTTAAAAAAAGATTGAAGTTTTCCGCTACACCCTTTTGGAAAACAAGATAAACCATTGAATATTCTTTACTGCAAATTTAAAAAAAAAATTATTTAGCCAAGTGGGAAGTACGGAAAGGCTTGCGGACCGCAAGTTACCCTTGGGGCGCACGTTGCTCATCACTGTACTAAAGCATACAAATAAGTTTCTTTAGCTACTGGCAGCACTGGTAAAAATGCATTGTAATATAATTGTGGCGAAGGAAAACAAAATGTTTTATTAAGACTTAAAAACTTATTTACATAAATAATATTTTTATCTTTGATAAGATAACAAACAATAAGCATATAATTACAATAAGATCTCAGGGACATTTCCGTAGCAACTGGTTCATAACAATTACATGTCCCATATCTTCATGGCAACGTTTCAGAAATAATAAGACTAATTTAAAAATCATCAGTCTTTTTTTTAATTTTTTTTTTTTATTTGATTCACCTGATTTATACATGTGTGTTACATATTTGACTAATGTGGGCCTCACTGGGTGCTTTACCCGTGCTGAGGACCTCATTTTACAGTTTGATATGATTTATTTGTTTTTATTTTTTTATTTAAGATACATATAAAATAAAAACTAAAGAAAAAAGAGACTCAATAATAACATATGAGGATTAAAAGAAAGAAAATAGAGCAAAACAAAATAGAGTAAAGTAACACTAAAATAAAACAATAGAATAAAACTATATAAATAGGATAGATACATATAAACCGATAGTGAAATTAAAAGGTTTTTTTATATTAGTGAGTATTGCAATGGTGTTTATGTCTCTATGTGTTTTTATTTATTTTTTTTTTTTATGTTGTGATTTTTTTGTAAAGTTGCCTTTTTTGGTCTTTAATCCATCTTTTAATTTTGAGCGTGAAAAGTTTTTTGTTTTCTTCTTTTTTTAAATCGAGTGAAAGATGGTTGAATGCTTTTATTGCCTGGTATTTGTGATGTCTTTGTCCAAAGCTTGTGTTTATCGTCGGTGTTTTTAAGTTTTGTATGTATGCTTGTCTAACTGGTCTATTAATGGTTTGTGTTTGTTGGAGTTTGTGTTTTTGGTCAAAGATATAGTTAAGAAGTGTTTTTATGTATAATTGTCGTATATCAAGTCCGTCGAACATGTTGAATATTTGGTCTGTGTCAGTCATTCTGTGTTTTTTTAGTATAATCTTTAAGATGGTTCTCTGTGTGGTTTCCATATGAGCAATAGCTGAGTTTGTTGCTCCTCCCCAAACAATAATTCCATACTCTATTATAGATTGGCAGAGTGCAAAATATATTGTTTTCATTTGTTTTAGTTTGTATATGTTTCTTGTGGTTAGGAAAAGATGTATTGTTTTGAGGAGTTTATTGGTGATATGATTTATATGATGTGCCCATTTGAGATTATGGTCAATTATGATTCCTAGATATTTTATTTGGTCTGTTTTTACTATAGCAGGCCAGTCGCAGTTTTTGGTGTGTAAACAATCGTGTATTTTTATGGTGTTTGTTTTATTTGTTGGCTGTCCATTTAATCATTCTCCTTCTCTCCCTTATTTTCTTCCACATCACGACATTCCCCAACTGGGGTGCCATAGGCTACTGTCTCTTGATAGTCGGACTCTTGTATGGTGTGATCACACCATCACCGTGGAATATATGTAGACCGGGAACAATATTTTCGCAAATATAATGGTAAAGTAAATACTCGTTTGTATTAATTTCAAGTCACTAGTTTAGTTGTGTGTCAATAACTATAAGTCTACAAGTCACTAGGTACTCAAGCTACAAAGCTTAAAGTAAATAGTTATAATTCTAAGTGTTTAGTTAGATTGTTTTCAGAATTTGAACAATTCATTAAATTTCAAGTTAATACAGGGTGTTAAGGGACGTACTTGACTTACTTTAACCAGTAATTCCTGACATTATTTGGAGTAAAAAATGTAAACGAAATTTTGTCTCCGGTAACATATTTGAGGTTTTTTTTGTCTCCAGTAACGTAGAGTAAGTTAGTTAGTTACAGTAAGTTAGGGGCGGAGTAAGAGGTTGGGCAATTACTTGGATGAGTGACCAGTAATGTCATGCGGAAGAATTTTTTTTTGTTTGATTTTGAAGAAAAAAAAAGTCATCGAAAATGTCACTGGAAACCAAAATTTCATTTACATTTTTTACTCCAAATAATGTCCGGAATTATTGGTTAAAGTAAGTCAAGTACGTCCCTTAACACCCTGTATTATTCAACTTCTGAAAGTTTTCTATTCAAGTTCTGCTATCATTTCAACATAGGCCGGTTGTTTCACAGTACTCTGATTCTGATAACACAACTTGAATAGGACCTTCACAGAACTTGAATAATGTATTATAATTGAAATTTGCTGAATTTTAAATTATGTGAAACAACCCGACCAAGAGCTAGAAACTAAATACTAAGACAGTTTTAAAACACTAAAATTATAACACTTAGTTGCACTGTAGTTATTAGTAATAAAACTAAGTCATAAGTTATAGGTTCAATAAATTAATTTGTTATGCGAATTTGGAGTGATTTTCTTACTAAAACTGCGCTGTATTATATAAAAGATTTTTTTTTTTTTTTTTTTTTTTATTTAAAAAAATACATACGTATACAGATTCGTAGTAAAACATTTGGTTCTTAAGGCTAATAACAATATGTAAATTTCTTTTTAATGAAAATTCATAATTCAAAAGAGAAAGTATTTCTCGTGCTTGAATTTTGGAGTGCCATTGTAAAATGCATAGTTACACAGAGTATGTTATTACAAGTACTTATATTAATAAAATATATATTCATGAAGACAATTGGACATAATAACTGACAATATTGTCAGAGTAGGTACATATAATAAAGTTGTAACAATTTGGTGCCTGCAAATAATGCGTATGTACTAGCTTTCAATTTGATATGGTGATGAAATATTTTTAGAGATTATGTCCTAGTTTATTTTTTTTGTTGTTATTATTGTGATGGTGAATTGAAAACTTATAATTAGTGTCGGGTTGGTCTATTAGTGTTTTTATTTGGGATTTAAAAACTTTATAATTTTTTTCAGACTTGATTTTATATGGGAGAGCATTGAAAAATTTTATACCTTGATAAGCATAATGGTGTTGGGAAGCACTCGTTTTAAATTTTGGAATTTCTAAATTGCCCTGTGATCGTGGTCGGTTGTTTATGTTTGTGAATGTTATTGTTGATGAATTGAAATGATCTTTATGAGTTTGCAATAATGAGTTCTTTTTGAAAATTTTATTAAGACTGAGAACCCTAAAAGAGTCAAATAGCTGTGTTGTTGGAAATACAGATGGTTTTCGTAAGATGACTTTCAAAATCAACCTCTGTACCCTAAAAAATTATACAAAATTATTATCACAAATATTGTAAAGGTCATTATCACAGAGGAAAAAAGTGTATTTATCTACTCAAGAGCTCATTTAGCTTATTTTTTTATCTAAAAAAATTTTATATATATTTCTAAAAAAATATTATTTTTCTGGTGGCACTCCTAGCTCCTTGACATAGGCAAATTACATAACATCGGTATGCAAAGTTAATATTATATCTCCTTTTCCGTCAGGTTAGGGCCTTCCCTCATGGAAAAACCGAAAACTGGTTGGCAACTCAATTCACGGCCCAACTTAATTTTACGATTTCAGTAATTATATCAGCTTGTTTAACAAAAATATAATTTATTAACAATTTATCAATTATCAACCTTAATATTATTATCATAATAATTTATCAACCTCCTGAACAAAACCTATATTTTCCTGCTCTGACATATCGCAAATTACTCGAAAACTTGACAGGTCGCGAGGCGCAACCATGGCAACCTGTCAACCTGGCAATTGAAACGCGCCGGCCGCGGTAACAAGTGATTGGTTGCGTCGTCGCCTTGACAACTGGTCTTTGAGAAGTTAGCCGTCCCCAGGTCCGCATCGTATCGGACGGTTCCCTAATGAACGGTTGATTTGAGGGTTGCTTTTGACGGTTCGTCAAAAGGATTCAATGAGCGTAGTGCGTCCATTATTTTCGAATTGCCGACGCAAAGGCCATTTGCAATCGGATTTTCAACATTAGCATTTGGATTTTCGCAGATTACCGGCAAGCATCGGAACAGTTGTCCCTCCGAGAATTTGCGTAGGCATTGTAGACAGTCCGGTGCGGATCAGTGGACTTACTTGTATGACCAACTATACAAAGATTTCTACAATCTGTTTGATGCAATCCATCCGATGCGGACCTGTGGGCGCTTAGGTACCTATGGTCAGCATTAGTAATGTATTTCAAACCGAACCCTAATATTTCGGTAGGAGCTGAATAAAACTTGGTATTTAGATTTAGCCTATGATTGTATCAGGTACAATAACAGTGTAACACGAAAGGGGGCTTAGTAAAATGAGTTTGGAATTTTGTTTGAAACTGTCTATAAGTATAGGTGATCAGTGATCAGCTAATGGTCGGCGATTCTTTACTTTTGAGTTTATCAGATTCTAATAATATGATTGAATAAAAACGATATTATTCGAGTCGAAAAGATATCTTTTTTATGAAATATTTTCCGGATTTTTCGGCGGTGAAATTTTTTTTGTTTGTTAATAAACATTTTGGCTAGAACAATACTGATAGTTACATACCTACTCACTTTCTAGAACACTCGAAAGTCCCGTGCCACTTAATTATATACTTAGGTACCCACTTTCTAGAATACTCAAAAGTCACGTTCCATTGCAATTTCGATAGTTACATACCTACTCACTTTATAGAATACTAAAAAGTCACGTTCCACTGCAATGCCGATAGAACATGCGAAAGTCCCATATCACTGTAATACCGATAGTTACACACCTACCCACTTTCTAGAATATGCTGCAATCGAATTTAACTAATAACTCGCACGAAATGGAAAAGAAGGCCCACCACACGCATTTTACACCACTACGTTAACGTTTCATAACAAAAGTCATTAATTTATCTAACTATTATTTTACAGTCATCTGAGACCAATGAATCAAAAAGTTATCATGCAATCAAATTTGGGCATTTACGTGAAAGAGCTATGTTGCACTCAACCAAGATTTAGGCTGGTTTACATTAACCTCACGCAGGAGGCCCTTAGCAAAACAAATTCCCTCAGGGCATGTCGTCTTATTTTTGAGTAAAGGAAGAAGAGGAGGTTCTGGGAAGGAAAATAAGGTATGAGGGATGGGTAGACATCTGATGGTCAGTGTGTTCAGGAATAACGTATGATCCATCCCTTCCACTGCGGTGTAACGCGTTGAATCGAAAGAGTCCGGTTGGAGAGGTCTCCCTCAACCGCCTAGTGGTTGGCAGGCGCATCCTCCACCAAGACCATGACAAACCTCACCCTATGAATCCGAGCACCCCTGTTAAGTCACCAACGTAGCGAGCCACTATGGCAGAGGCGTTGGTTCCCCAATGAACGGTTCCCGGAGTGGCGGTAGTCATTACCGCCTCCCAAATTTAAAATCATTGGCGTTCCTTTTAAAAATGGTGTTTATGAGGACATATTATACAATTCAAAAACGCGATTCTTGTGATTCACTGTGATGGAAAGTAGGTACGAATTGTGGATTCTGATTTCGAAGAGTTGATAGGTTCTGTTGAGGGTATAATACTTACTTCTGTGGCTTCATCAGCGGCTGCGAGGCTGGGCTGGTCCGAGAGGGAGGAGTTGGTATCGAGGGCGGAGTCGCAGGCCGCCCTGGCGCCCCCGGCCTGCAAGCGCGCCTCTGGGGGTCGCACCATGGCCACGATGGCGATGTTGAGGTTGATGCGGATCATGTAGTTGACGGCAAACCCCCAGAATACCAGGCACCACAGCACGGAGCGCGCTGACAGACACCCCATCTCATCTAAACAACACACAACAAAACGTCATACACGTTGCATGTATAGACAACCCTGACCTGACCTGGTGAGTATGGTTAATTATTGCTTACCCAAAAGATACAACAGTAGACTCCTTGCTACATTTAATCTAGTTGCTTCTCACACTAATTTTATGTAATTATAATTCGTATTCTCATCAGAGATTGCATTTGTGTGGGGAAAGAAACTTGCCCTATCCATATATATATATTTAACTGAACATTGCTTCCTGCAAATATACTTGCGTCAGGTTGTTATTTATTGTGATTAAAAGTTTATTATAACCACTACGTACTAATGATTTTTATTAAAAAATGTATCTATATATGTAAAAGCCCAACGGGCATTTTAAAAAATAAATTATCTACAATAATTATGTTTTCCAGAATTGTAGATAGGTACCTATTCTAGCCTAGAAAGGCCACCATTCGGAATCCAAACGTTGGTTGAAATGGTTTTATCCGTGTTTGATGACCAGATTTTAATGGCCAAGTATTTCCCAACCTTCATCTCCTTTCCTTCCCCTTTCCCTTTATCCTCACTGGCTCCGAACGGTTGGGACTTTTGTGCGGTATTTACATAAAAAGCACGTTGCCAGATGGAGTTTTTTTCATTTACTTTTATGTGTATGCCGCACAAGAGTCCCAACCGTCTGGAATGAGAGCCAGTGAGCCAATGATATCTCCAATTGGGGTATGTTGTGAGCCATTTCAAGTAAAGTTTCAAACTAAATACAGGAGACTTTGAGGAAAATAGTTTCCCTCAGAGCCTACGTCATCTTTGGGGGTCTTGTGCGGGGGATCTTTTTGGGGAGAGAATGAGGTGAAACAGGTCTTGAAGAGACCTATGTTGTAGGAGGGAGTAAACACAGAAGCTGACAGATTCGGTGCATTCGTATAGTTTTCCACAAGCTATTAATGTGAATAAAAATAGACAAGATAGTTAAATATATAAATACACTAGCTGACTTTACAAACGTGGTTCTGACATATAAATTATTTCTAGTGAATATTTTGGTTGTTAAATAAAAAATAACGAATGTATTGTAAGTGTATGGGGATGGGATCTATAACAGAAAGATGATTGGAGCGCTGTAGACGATAACCGCTGATAAAAACAAAAAAAAACATCAACGTAGGAAAATGAAATGAAGAAAATTAATATGAATTTCGGAGAGCAATTGAGTGTACGATATTTAACACAAATAGGCTCGATGGTTTTCCCACGCGAGAACATGATGCCGAATGAAATATCAAAATGACGCGATGCTTCTCGTGAATGTCTCGCATATGTGTGGATGAAAGTTCGAGGAGGTGGATGTAGGGCCATCTGTCATTTAACAACATAAATAATTTCGTTCTGTTTGAAATACGAAAAACGGTTAGATTTATTAATACGAAAATACTTAAATCGCGATTAAAAAATGAGAGGGTGGGGGTAGGAGGGTGAAAATTTGGGGTTATAGGTATTTTGTGCTGCCAAATAAAAAAAAAAATGGCAAAAAATTTAATTTTTTTTTCTGGATAGGGACACTCTAATCACCTAGCGGTACGAAATATGTTACTTTAAAATCTAGGTAAATTTTGGGGATCGCTGGCAACGGTTAATACGCACTTTTTTTTAAAAAAATCTTTTGATTCACCTTAATTACATTAAAAGACAATTATTTGCATTGGGGGAAGTGGAAAATATTTTTGTGTAACATGGTTTGTGATACAAAAGAAAGTGCCCATTTATAACGCCTACTCGCGTCAAGGCAAGAAAAACATCCCAGTTTTCAAGTAGTTTAGCGGCTACGTTAGGTTTGTGTAACATAGTTTGTGATTCTGGCATACAATCTCACAAGACGAAAGCTAATTTTAATTTTACGTAATGAAATTTAGAATGAAATATTTTCCACTTCCCCCAATGTAAATAGTTGCCTTTTAATGTAATTAAGGTGAATCAAAAGGTTTTTTAAAAAAAAAAGTGCATATTAACCGTTGCCAGCGATCCCCAAAAATTAATAAAATCTATTCTCATACCTACCAAATATACATAAAAAATTCTTAAAAACCAGTCAAGCCGTTTCGGAGGGGTGCGACCACAAACATCGTGACACGAGATTTTAATATGTATATAAGATATTACTAAAAGCTAGTTAGTTGTTCGTCATTGAAGACGGGAGACGGGAGACGGGAGACGGGAGACGGGAGACGGGAGACGGGAGACGGGAGACGGGAGACGGGAGACGGGAGACGGGAGACGGGAGACGGGAGACGGGAGACGGGAGACGGGAGACGGGAGACGGGAGACGGGAGACGGGAGACGGGAGACGGGAGACGGGAGACGGGAGACGGGAGACGGGAGACGGGAGACGGGAGACGGGAGACGGGAGACGGGAGACGGGAGACGGGAGACGGGAGACGGGAGACGGGAGACGGGAGACGGGAGACGGGAGACGGGAGACGGGAGACGGGAGACGGGAGACGGGAGACGGGAGACGGGAGACGGGAGACGGGAGACGGGAGACGGGAGACGGGAGACGGGAGACGGGAGACGGGAGACGGGAGACGGGAGATGGGAGATGGGAGATGGGAGATGGGAGATGGGAGATGGGAGATGGGAGATGGGAGATGGGAGATGGGAGATGGGAGATGGGAGATGGGAGATGGGAGATGGGAGATGGGAGATGGGAGATGGGAGATGGGAGATGGGAGATGGGAGATGGGAGATGGGAGATGGGAGATGGGAGATGGGAGATGGGAGATGGGAGATGGGAGATGGGAGATGGGAGATGGGAGATGGGAGATGGGAGATAGGAAATTGATAGATAGATAGATTATAGATTATTTAATTGGCCTAATTTCAAAATAATTTGGAAAACTAGATTCGAGTTAAGACTGAGAAGTGATGGAATGTTGAATGGAGGGGAGGCAATTTTAGATAAGACTTGATATTTTTTAAGTTATGATTTAGAAAACCGTTCAAGTAATAAAACGTACAAGTTATTATGCACAGGTATATTGTATTCGTATGCTCAACCAAACTCAATCAAAACTTAAAAAGGGAAGTTCCGTCGACCCATCGTTCCACTGTCAGAAAATGGTTGTAGGAGAACCGAAGATTTTTTAACACTGCATACATACATAGGTAAACATTCAACAAATTAATATTTTTGTACGAACAAGAATTCAAAATATCTGTATGGAACGTGTCGTAGGAATCCGTGTGCATCTAACGAGTGCGCGAAAGCTTTTGACAACCATGGAAATTCAAGAATGGAATTTACGCTCCCACAGAGTACCATGCCGCCAGCACGACAATCTGAGAGCTGCTATTGGCTAGCGGAATTATGTGCATGTGGTGCCCCTTCCAAATGACTTGTCTACAACGCTATTATGTCCTTTAACTAACTAATCAATTGAAAACATAAATGAAATTGATAATGAATACATGCAGCAGCCTCATTGGACTGGAAAACACATCTGAATAACCACCTAATGCTTCCACAAGGGACTCCAGACAGCAATGATCAACGCCAAGGAAATGGCTGACTATTTACGTCACCCCCACCATGCGACCAGCCGAGCCACTATTGGTCAATTCTGAACAAAGGAAAAATCTGAATCGTAAATATTTACGACAGCGAATTCATCTTCCGAAAAATTTGGAGCTCAATTTCGAGAAATTGGGAATAATTTGGATCAAGAAATAAACATCATCACCTAAAAATGAGTATGTACTACAAAAACAACCCAAAAACTGACGTCTATCAGTGATTGTTGCACTTTAAGAAAAATATTTACTGTTTAAAATTGTACCTTATATCACATATGTATACTTGTACCTTTTCTTGTAAACACAATAAAAATGATGTGAAGCTTTGGGATCCTGAGTTGGTAAAATCTTGGCAAAAACTATCACACATAATTTTAACACAGCTGACTTCCAATCGTAGCGACCAGGGAAATTACCTAAAACAAGTACCTTAGAAAAATTAAGGAGGTTCTGTCCCCCAAAAGTCCGACCTGAGTTTGTCCTATAAAAATAGAAGTCAAACCGGTAGGAAGTCAGTTCAAAACTATCAGCCAAGAAGAAACAATACCTACTCAAGATACCAACAGTCTCCAAGTTCAAACCTCTTTTCAAGTGTTTTAATCAGTCTTAGATTCAGTTTACCTCTCCCAGTATCCCAGTAACCTAAAATCCTAAAAACCCCAGTCTCCCACAGTCTCCAAAGTGAAAAATATTTATTTTAATCCAGTACTCAAATCAGTTTTGCCATTATACCTAGAAGCATTTTTTGTCAAAGTAGTAAATTCATTTAAAAGACCAGTGGCATTCCAAAATCCACTGGCGTACCAAACTCCATTGGCGTGTCATTGTGGCCAGCTCCCTATTATATTTAGTTTATGTACAAACGTCTAGTACATTTGGTCCTTCGAGCCGGATCCACACATAACACGCCTTCAGTCTTACCCAGTGGAAATGCCGTCTCTTCGCAGTGGCCGTAAGACCCCGACATCTTCCGAAACATCGCTGTCTAAACCTAACGCCCCGGGAACAAGCCGAAACATGCCAGTGGCACCCCGTCGGACCCCGGGCCCACGCACCGTAGACATCGATGAGACGCCATCCAGCGGAACCCGCCACGATCTATCTGGTGCGAACCCTGCCAGGAACCCTGACCTCATCACTCTTGACCAACCTGCTCCAGAATGTGTCGCCAAGAGCCTTCACGGATCCAACAGTAAAAGCAGCGAAACAACTTCTGAATCAACTGAAGACTCCCTGCGATTGCTGCGCCGAGAGATGCGCATCCGGGACAGACGTCACGCCAAGCAGACAACCAATCTGCTCGCAGCCCTGAACGCTGCAACACGCCAAGCAGTCAGCCAACCTACCCAGGAGCCCGCACCAACCAGCCCGACCCTGCGAGCCAACCTCGGTCAGGCAGTAATTCAAACCCAGGCACCAACCGGCCCGTCTACGAACGAGTTCGCAACGAGATATGCCACTCGAGTACACACGTCAGACGGCCCGTCTACCGGAGAGTTTGCAACGAGATATGCAACAACTCAAGTGCACGCACCAACCGGCTCTTCTACTAATGAGTTCGCAACGAGATATGCCACTCAAGTACACAAGCCAGCCGAAGAGTTTGCAACGAGATATGCAACTACTCAAGTGCATGCACCAACCGGCCCTTCTACTAATGAGTTTGCAACGAGATATGCCACTCAAGTTCACAAGCCGGCCGAAGAGTTTGCAACGAGATATGCAACTACTCAAATGGACACACCAGCCGGTCAGCCTACCAATGAATTTGCTGTAACCGATCCAACCGGATACGCCGCCGCCGCCACCCAAGAGTACACACTACTGACGGGCCCTGCGAAGAACATCCCTACGGCCGAATACAGCCATATCGGACCCGAGCGCCCACTTTACAACACAGCAGGGTACCAGCATCAGCCAGCCTCCTCCGGCCAGGATTCCCCATTATTTACACCACCGCACACAGCCAATCAGACAGCACGGCACACCCGAGAATGGTTGCAGCATGGCAACGACCCACTGGCCCAGATCGCCTCTGTGATGGCAGAGGCCCTTCGCTCTTCCAGAACGCAAGATAGCCCCCGCACATTAGAAGATGATTCAAGAATGGCTGCCCTCATTGCCAGGCAATCCACAGCAAAAGATTTGCCTACCTTCTCCGGAGACCCCCTGGAGTGGCCCACCTGGAAGGCGCAGTACGCTCAATCCACCGCCACCTGCCAAATGACTCCAAGCGAAAATCTCATTCGGCTGCAGCGCGCCCTCAAAGGCAAGGCACGAGATACCGTGGGTCCCCTACTAATGGATCCTGCGCAAGTCCCAGAGATCATCAGCGTCCTCGAGCAGCGATACGGCAGCGCTAACTCCATAGCAAAATTTATGCTAGACAAGGTTAAAAAACTACCTTACCTCACGACCGAGGTATCACTCGAGGACCTGGCAGATTTCTCCGGAACGGTACAAAACCTGGTGGCATCTCTCCGGATCCTGAAAACCGAAGGTTATCTCACCAATCCTGCATTAATGAATGACGTCACTGACAAAATGCCAAGTTCCCTGCGTCTGGCATGGCTAATCGAGATCCGCAAACAACACGCTCCGGCCACCATAACCCAGCTCGCTGCCTTTCTGAAAGAGGTGTCAAACGCAATTCCAAACAGTGGGATGGTGGACCACATACGATCTCGACCACGCCGTGAACAAATACATGCCGGGTACCAGGAGGAAGAAGAGAGTGATCGCATGCGACTTCTACCGAGCCATGAGCAAATACATGCCGGACATCAAGAAGAAATCAGGGATGGCCCAAAAGAAAAGATTGCCCCCATAAAACGCAAAGTAAACGAGGAACATACTTACCCTGGACCAAGCCGAAAAAGAAAAACTGCTGATGAAAGCTGCGCCCAATGTGGCGGCGATCATAAAACCCGCGAATGCAAAGAATTCGCAGCCAAAGATGTTGAACTCCGATGGGAAACTGTACGCACGGGAAGATTATGCCGCAAGTGCTTAGAAAAACACCACTCACGAAGCTGCAAAATAAACCAATGGTGCAAAGTAGGAGATTGCAGATCCCCACACCACCCCCTGCTACATAATCCCGAGTTCGTACGAAAAAGCGCCGTGGAAAATGTCAATTTGTGACGCCAGGACTCCGGACAGAGAGTACTATTAAAAATTGCGCCAGTCATATTAAGCGCTCCAAACAAAGAAGAAGTGTCAGTGTTCGCTCTCCTGGATGAAGGATCCACAGTAACACTTGTCGACGCTGACACCGCAATACAAGTCGGAGCAAACGGCCCAGTTCACGGACTGCGAATCCACGGCGCGAAAGGAATGTGCACCTCCGACAATCTCTCCCAACGAGTGAGACTAAGAATACGAGGTGCAGGCAACAGTAATACATTCCACATATCTGCCAGCACAATAAGCAACCTCAACCTGCCGGAGCAACAGACCCAAGGAAGGTCGGTCGTCCCGAAGCTGCTAATAGGCCAAGATAACGCTCACCTGATCGTGTCAAGGGAAGTTCGTGAATGCAATGATACTACGCGAATAGCATCACGCACCGCACTAGGATGGATCGCTCATGGGGGAGTCAACCCCAGAGATAATAACACGACCACCACTTTGGCACTACAACCAGAAACGGCCGCAGACATACAGTTGAGGGAGCTAGTAAAAACCAACTTCGCCATCGACTCCCTCGGAGTAACATCAGCCACCAGAGTCAATGCAAGCGAACAACAGGCAATTGCACTTATGAATGCAACTACCCGTCCTCTTCCTGTAGGAAGGTGGGAAACCGGTCTACTATGGCGCAAACCAGAAGCCACGTTACCTGACAATCGGCAGTGTGCGCTGAAACGACTTCTGTCCCTGGAGAAAAAGCTAGAAAAAGACAAAAATCTAGCAGTGGCCTACAACGACAAAATAAATCAACTTATCAACAAAGGCTATGCCAAGAAGTTATCAAGCCATGAAGCTTCCACCACCACACCTCGCAAATGGTACCTGCCCCACTTTGCAGTAATCAACCCAAATAAGCCAGGAAAAATCAGAGTGGTGTTCGATGCCGCAAGCCGATGCCGAGGAACCTCCCTCAACGACCAGCTGCTTACTGGTCCTGACCTGCTGTCCTCCCTCCTGGGGAATATAATACGTTTCCGGGAAGGAAACATCGCTATTGCTGCAGACATCAAAGAAATGTTCCTGCAAATAAAAATAAGGCGAGAAGATCAGTCGTCCCAGCTATTCCTGTGGAGGACATCACCCCATCACGAACCAGACACCTATCAAATGTCATCGATGATGTTCGGAGCCACCTGTTCCCCAAGCAGTGCCCAATTCGTCCGAAATAAAGTGGCTGAAACATACGAGCACGAGTACCCGGCCGCCGCAAAAGCCGTACGCACCAAGTTCTACATGGACGATTACCTAGATGCAGCAGACACACCCAATGAAGCTGCTGCACTCGCCCAAAGTGTAAGTGCCCTGCTCGCGAAAGGAGGGTTCCACTTGACAAATTGGGCGTCCAACAGCCCGGCGGCCCTAGCTAGCGTACCTATAGAAGACCGTGCCAGCTCCACGATACAAATCAGCAGCGGAGGTCCGGAAACAGAGCGAGTGCTTGGTTTAATCTGGGACCCCACCACAGACCGCTTCCTGTACTCATTTCGTGAGGCAATCTCCCACGACACGGCCACACAACCTACCAAGCGGCAACTATTATCTATAGTAATGAAGATCTTCGACCCAGTCGGCTTCGTTGCCTGCCTTACCATCAGATCTAAGATGCTACTGCAAGCAGTGTGGCGCTCAAGCGTCGGCTGGGATGAACCCATTGCCCCTGAACACGCCCAGAGATGGACAGACTGGCTAAATCTGTTGCACACGAACAGCATCTCAATCCCGAGACGTTGCCTCTACAACAAACTAAACAACGTAACACTACACCTTTTCTGCGATGCATCCGAGCAAGCTTGCTGTGCCGTGGCCTACTTCACCGAAAAAATAGATGGATCCTTACGAGTAACATTCCTTGCAAGTAAATGCAAGGTAGCGCCACTGAAGCCTCTCTCCATTCCACGCCTCGAGCTTCAAGCCGCCCTCATAGCAGCGAGACTAGCCCAGACGATCCAAAAAGAAAGCAAAGCCCTGATATCCCGCACCTGCTTCTGGACAGACTCCACAACTGTACTATGCTGGTTACGCACCGACCCACGCGCCTACTCAACCTTTGTGGCAAACCGATTGGGGGAAATAGACGAACTAACCAACATACCCGACTGGAAATGGGTACCCACAAAACTCAATCCCGCTGACATAGGAACACGAGACTTAGAGGTACCAGACTTAACACCAGAAGGAAGATGGTTTACTGGCCCAGCCTTTCTCACTTCCCCGGAGGGTGCGTGGCCAAAAGAACGGGCACCCGCCCACAGGCCTGACGACCTGACACTAGAAGTCAAACCTCACTACGTTGGCCTTGTGTCCACCAGGGGCGAAGCACTCCCATCAGTAGAGCGGTTCTCCTCATGGCACCGGCTGATTCGCTCCACAGCTTGGATCCTCCGATTTATCAGACGATGCAAGATGGGGCCCAATAAACCAGTAGAAGGCCCACTACTAGCCGATGAGATAAAAGCAGCAGAACACAGATGGATCAAAAGGTCCCAGGAAGACGCTTTCACAACTGATCTACACATCATCCGACAAGGTCAAAAACTGCCTGCTGGCAGCCGCCTCAACTCCCTGAACCCATTCTTTGGACCAGATGACCTACTACGAATGGGGACCCGACTACAAGCCTTGGAAAGAACAAAGAGTGTGGCCCGAACTCCCATAATACTGGACGGCGACGAACCCTACACTCGACTTCTTATCAGTCACTACCACAAAGAGGCGGATCATCCTAGTACTGAGAAAACAGTAGCAGAAATACGCAATCATTTCTTCATAATACGACTACGCACAACAAGCAGGAAGATAACGCACGCCTGCCCCACTTGCTTCATACGACGCAGCAAACCGACTCCACCTCTGATGGGCGCATTACCACCACCCCGCCTGATGCATCACGTCCGCCCATTCACACACTGTGGGCTTGACTATTTCGGCCCTATGGCTATCACGGTCGGTAGGCATCGAGGAAAACGATATGGAGTCATCTTCACCTGCCTCTCGACACGCGCCATTCACCTAGAACTAGCCGCTTCACTGACTGCTGACTCGGCCATCATGGCCCTGCAAAGAATGACCGCCCGCAGAGGACAACCAGCAGCCATGTACTCGGACAACGGGACAAACTTTCACGGAGCTGACACCGAGATGAGGGACGCCCTGCTGTCAATAAGTCAAGACGCCAGAATGATTGACGCAATAGCTACCCAGGGCATCGAGTGGCACTTCATACCACCACTAAGTCCGCACATGGGGGGAGCTTGGGAAAGATTAGTACGATCAGTAAAGAAAGCCCTAAGCGCTACACTAAAGGAAAGAGCACCAAAAGAAGAAACGCTACGCACCGCACTTGCAGAAGCTGAGTTTGTGGTAAATAATCGTCCACTCACCCACATTTCAGTTGACCCACGTGATGAAGAACCTCTAACACCCAACCACTTTTTGCTAGGGTCAGCCGGGAAGCGCCCTCAATTATCCTTCTACGACAAAAAAGAAGAGGAAACATGCCTACGCCGCCAGTGGCGCATCGGACAACAACTTGCAGACACCTTCTGGAGGCGATGGCTGCGGGAATACCTACCTACCATGGCTGTCCGGCAAAAATGGCACCATCCAACTACACCAATTAAGAAGGATGACCTAGTGATCATCATGGACCCAGCACTGCCTCGAAACAGTTGGCCACGTGGCCGTATCATCGAAGCAATACCTGCAGCTGATGGACAAGTCAGAACTGCCCGGATCCAAACCAGCACTGGGATATACGTAAGGCCGGCAGTCAAAATCGCCGTCATTCTGCCTGCCACGCCAGCAACTGATGAAACTGTACACTCTGCGAAGACACCCGACTCAAAACTCAGACATCGGAAAAGGACACGCCCGACGAAGTAGCTGAGCACAGTCGAGACTGCACTGAGGGGAGTGTATGGAACGTGTCGTAGGAATCCGTGTGCATCTAACGAGTGCGCGAAAGCTTTTGACAACCATGGAAATTCAAGAATGGAATTTACGCTCCCACAGAGTACCATGCCGCCAGCACGACAATCTGAGAGCTGCTATTGGCTAGCGGAATTATGTGCATGTGGTGCCCCTTCCAAATGACTTGTCTACAACGCTATTATGTCCTTTAACTAACTAATCAATTGAAAACATAAATGAAATTGATAATGAATACATGCAGCAGCCTCATTGGACTGGAAAACACATCTGAATAACCACCTAATGCTTCCACAAGGGACTCCAGACAGCAATGATCAACGCCAAGGAAATGGCTGACTATTTACGTCACCCCCACCATGCGACCAGCCGAGCCACTATTGGTCAATTCTGAACAAAGGAAAAATCTGAATCGTAAATATTTACGACAGCGAATTCATCTTCCGAAAAATTTGGAGCTCAATTTCGAGAAATTGGGAATAATTTGGATCAAGAAATAAACATCATCACCTAAAAATGAGTATGTACTACAAAAACAACCCAAAAACTGACGTCTATCAGTGATTGTTGCACTTTAAGAAAAATATTTACTGTTTAAAATTGTACCTTATATCACATATGTATACTTGTACCTTTTCTTGTAAACACAATAAAAATGATGTGAAGCTTTGGGATCCTGAGTTGGTAAAATCTTGGCAAAAACTATCACACATAATTTTAACACAGCTGACTTCCAATCGTAGCGACCAGGGAAATTACCTAAAACAAGTACCTTAGAAAAATTAAGGAGGTTCTGTCCCCCAAAAGTCCGACCTGAGTTTGTCCTATAAAAATAGAAGTCAAACCGGTAGGAAGTCAGTTCAAAACTATCAGCCAAGAAGAAACAATACCTACTCAAGATACCAACAGTCTCCAAGTTCAAACCTCTTTTCAAGTGTTTTAATCAGTCTTAGATTCAGTTTACCTCTCCCAGTATCCCAGTAACCTAAAATCCTAAAAACCCCAGTCTCCCACAGTCTCCAAAGTGAAAAATATTTATTTTAATCCAGTACTCAAATCAGTTTTGCCATTATACCTAGAAGCATTTTTTGTCAAAGTAGTAAATTCATTTAAAAGACCAGTGGCATTCCAAAATCCACTGGCGTACCAAACTCCATTGGCGTGTCATTGTGGCCAGCTCCCTATTATATTTAGTTTATGTACAAACGTCTAGTACAATATCACTGCTACGAACCATGAATGAACTTGAAAACATATGCTGTTTACGAGATTTACAATTTTTTTTTATAAAAAGAACTGACATTGAAGCATCTCGTTCGTATTGAATTATTTCGATAAGTTAACAACCTACCTGAGCTTAGGTCTCTCACACACTAAATAAGTTCTCCTCCCACACGGGGTAAATGGGAAGTGTCTTGGATATATAAGATGAGTCTGTCTACCTGACTAGGACTACCTCTGCTTCTGGGTTGGTAGCTAGATCTAGATCTGATAGCGGGAGCTGCTTGTCGTACAGCGGCGTGCTGCGCTCCATGGCCGAAGGTAGGCTGTGTAGAATGTTGAAGATTTTTTATCGTAAATGTCGCTATTTTTTATAACTTATGGTTCACTCGAGCGTTCGCGTTAATAATTGAAATACGCGTCCAGCGTCCGGGATTTCTGAGCGTCTGGTTTGGAAATTTCCCGCCCCCATTAAAAAAACATAGCTCCTATGTTTAATATATAGTCATACAAACTGCGTATATTATTAGAGAGCTATTGAATGCAACAATATTTAACCGTTAATCTCATAATTGAAAACGCGTTCAGGTTCCGGGATTTATGAACGTGCGATTTGGAAATTTTCCGCCTTCATTAAAAAAAATTATCATTTTTCTGATTTTTAATATGGAGTCAACTATATTTATCCGTTAATACCATATGTTTAGGATTCATAAAAAAATTATAAAAAACGTTAAATTTATAAATAAACGAATTCTGCGTATTGTAAAATTGGCGTATAACGTATTTGGAGAATATAATTTATTTATTTATTTATTTACATATGCATATATATTAACAATACATTACAATGTGATCATTTGTCTGTCCAACTGGGCAGAATACCCGTTTCAGGACAGCCAAATTGTATATTTAGTTCATAATATTCTTAACAAAGGAATAGTTTCGTTCAAGATATCAAGGGAATTTGCTTCTGTCAAGACAACTTTTGAGAACACTAAGAATTGTATATAATTAAGGGATGGTTTCTTTATGTCTTTAAAAGAATCGCAAAGATGTGATTTTTTCAAGGTCAATTTGGAGAACGTAAATAAATGCATTCAGAGTGAATGCATTTATTAATGTTCTAATTAATAATATATTATAACTTATATAATATGATGTCTATAGCGAAGTTGATAAACGCAGATATAAATTTAAATTCGAACATGCTTTTTTAATATGTAACACTTGATTCGTAAGAATTAATATTTCAGTAATTTCGGTTCACGAAAAGTCAATAACAAATCATTCAGAAAAGATGGAAGATATCTCTTGTTGAATAGTGATAAAATGTACTAAGTTACCTTTTTTAGGGTGCTATGCCGTGTTGCGCTACCTCCTCCTTTAGCCGACGTTTCGGACAGCGTTACAGTGTCCATAATCAGGGCAGATGTGTGACACAAAAATGTTTGATAAAGGGGGAGGTAGCGCAACACGGCATAACACCCCAAAAATAAATAACAAAAATACTTTTGGCCGTGAAAATCTAAAATCACATCTAAGTTACCTTTCTGATTATGAAGTAAGAGTATATAATGAAACTTTTGAAATAATTCCAATAAATGTTTTAAAATATATCTTCGAATTGGCCACATTTTGGCCAGCGAACTCTCGGTTTGCAAATTGGCCAAAATGTGGCTAAAAAAGACTCAAGCGGATATGTTAAAATATTTTTATTTTATGAACATATAAAACAATTTGTCTATTTGTTGTATTTTTTTATCGGTAATGACAAAACAAATCATGTATTGCTCTGTTAACAAAGAAACTACATTTGAAGTTTATTTGTCGATCTTAAAAACATTTATAACACTTCACTTATAAACCTATTTTAATGTTTTGATTACTCCAATGTCTGCTGCATAGCTAGTCAGAAACAATAATGTTTTTTTTTTTTTATGTCTCCATGAAAACACATCTATTAATGACATTTGAAAAGCAAATCATTATTCGAACACAAAGGAATCCTACGCATTTCTAGGTAGGTATTCCTTTAAAAACATATTATACCTAGTTCGAAATACTGTCTTTAATTTCAAAAAGGATAGTTTGTGCAAAAATTATTTTCAGTAATTATTTGGGAATACTTGCTGTTCACAGCTTTTATTGCAGGCGGTATGGGAATGTGTTGCTCTACATTATGTACCAAGTATCGCGCAGAATAACTAGATTGAAAATAATGTTATCTAAAATATTTACAAATAAATAGAAAAAAATGCATTTTAATCAGAGATTTCTGGCACTATTTAAATAATTGCTTTTTTATCTTTTTATGATTTGTTTTTTTTTTTTTTTTTATGGCAGACTGCACGCCACTGCTACCTAGAAAGACAGTTGTGTGCACTCTGATAATAAATAATGCTTCTCGTGTTTGACACTGAATACACAGTACATAACTAGACTCTCAGAGACATATTAACAACATACTTGAGAAATTACAACTAATATAACAATGGATGTGGTAAGTATGCAAAATTAAATCAAATTAATTTATCTGCAGCTCAAAAATATGTAAGTAAAGGCCCGGTAGTAACGCTAAAAAAGTAGCAGAAGGGGCGATATTTCAATACGAAAGTTAGAGGGAGCGCGCCAATATTAACAACGATAATATTGAAGCGAAAATTGTGATAATGTTTAACAAAACACGACTCGTTTAAAATAGAGCAAAACTCTAGTGGGAAATGTCTTAAAATATTATTTTAAAGAAACACTGAATTGTTTCATCCATATAACTTGTAAAATAACAGAAATAACGTGTTTATAATAATTTTCGGAGCCTACCTTGCGATGTTTTTCTATCGAGGGAATTTCATATAATTACCGTTTCGGCGTGGCAAATGTGTAGAACGAGGACGGACCGCCAAACAACTCGGTCTTGGCATACACTCCTTGCCTCGTTCACATTCATACATCGTCTCATACATGCTCTTATATTATTCTGACTCTTGACATGGCCCGACTCAAGTATCTGATTCACTTGGTTGTACCATGTCTTTCTCGGGCGTCCCCGACTTCTTATAAACTAAAAAAATATGTTATAAAACGTTAGAAATTCGGAATGTTGTGGCAGGCAGGCGGCCAAAGGGGAAACTAACGGATCAAAGGGCCATTTTTGTATCCAAAATACTTGCGTTGGCGACGCCCCCATCTGCAATATTTACTCCAGCGATCTGTACCTACCTCTTTGCATATTTTCAAATTCAATTATTCGATTTTTTAACTTTGGATGTAGGAAAACAGATGACAACCGCAAGCCTCTAATAATTAGTTCTAAGCTCTTTTATTGTTTTAAAAACTGATTTTTTTCATGAGCAATGCTTACTTCATCATGATTTACCTAAAACTAAGTAAGTAAACCCTGATGAAGTTAAGCATTGCTTACGAAACTATTTAGTTTTTTTTTAACAATAAAAGTGGTTAAAACTAATATTTTTTTTTAATTTTGAAAATTATTTTTATTAAATTAAATGTTAATTTCGTGCGTAGGTAATTAATTAATTATTGAAGAAGATTCCTAGTGCCCAATTTCCAGAGCCACGTACCAAATGTACCTTGCTATTGCTACTAACTACCAAGTATCAGGCAGGGTCGGCCCTAGTAGTCCGCTTCGGGCGCCGACTTGCCAAGGCGTCAAGGAGCCAAGTAACCACGACGCTGATAGCCTAACCTAACCTAACACACCTCCCTTGGGGGTTTTACTGGCGCCAGGCACCGTTTGACTCAGGACCGGCCCTGGTGCTAGGTGATAAATGCCAAATGATTCAAATGTTTATCTATGTTAGCTAAACAGATGAACATTTGTATGTTTATATGGCTGGTGATATAAGTAAGAGCTGCTACTTGGTTGTATATAAATATAAGTTTATTACTCAACATTAATACGTAATATCTTTCATACATCAATGCGTAATATACTTAAAGATTGGCCTCCGCGGTGGACGGTGACGGTGACGGAGATCGGTGCGCAAGTAGATTTTATTAATTAATTTGTGTTTATTTTTTATGTAGTTTGTATTATAGTCTACGATTTTTTGGAGACCGTGTATATAGTGTAGATACCTGCTTGCGAAATTTTCAACAATGGTGGATACTCTCAGTATCGCCCTGTTAAAAGACCACCTTTCAGAAGTGAAAAGTTGCTAAGGCTTATGAAACATTAAAATAAAATAAAAATAAATAAATAAAATAATATTAAAATAAAATACTAATATTATTCATCTATTGAAAAGACACTGCCAAAATAAGTGAAAAATAAAAGGGTAACATTGCAACTGGAATTGTACCAATATTCTAGCAACTGTGACTCAATTAGTGGAGTATTAAACCTGGTAAAACTAGAGGATCTGGGTTCCCACTTGCAATCGTTACCTATTTATTTATTTTTTCAGTGTTTTTTTCTTTTTCATGTTTCGTTGAGAGATATTAATATTATTATCTTTTTCATTAATTAAGGGGAACGGCTGCGCGGCCCGTTTCATACAAATCTTAATTTTGGATTTGAGACCAAAATACTCAACCAAACTGAATAATATTTTTTTTAATCAAAGGGTAGGTATCTTAAATATCTAGTACGGATATTTGCTACTTTATTTATTTGTGTCTTAAATTGTAAAATATAGACTATTAAATATTTCAATATTTGATGATTTTAGAGGCAACTTAGGCTTGCTAACATAATTTGTGAGTAAATGATAAAACTATATTTATTATAAAAATATGGTGAAATATGAAATAAAAATCATTAAAAGAAAACAAATTTAAATTACAAATGACCTATTTACGTCGGAACACAAATTTGTCATATATATAAATTAAAATTAATACGCAAAAAATGCATTTTTGAGATGTTTTATTTATTTTCCTTGTTTTAACGCCAATACAAAAGGCGAATATAGAAGAATAAAAATTGAAAAAAAAAAATTTGAGAGAAAGGAAACAAAAGCGAAGATCAGATGATTTTTTTTAATAATAGTCTGACTTACCTAAATCTAATAAGCATTTTGTTATTTTTAGACCGAAGTTTTATGTATTTTCGGTCAATAAACTTGGCACAGCCCGTGTTATGGCGTTCGAGGATTGTTAAAAACATAAATCAACTCATAAGATAAAATAATTCACTGGTCAACAAATTTAAAAAAAAAAATTTGGTGCCGAAATACCGTTGATGGATTTGTATTTAGGTGTACATTGGCAACACTATTTTTTTTTTCTTTTCTTTTCTTATGTGCAGTTTTTGATCTACCCTCTGGTGGGTGGTTTGGTACCTATATTTATGACCCTCTGTTTTGAGTATTCGCTGCAATTAGCACTTTCGTGCGTGCGTTTTGCTATCTTATCAGTACATTTATATAAATAAGTGTATTTTCATATAATGTCTTCATCGCGAAAAAGTTGTCTCAATGATCCAAATGTGTTTTGTTATATTTGTGGTGAATATACAGTAAAAAAGTTCAGGAAATCAATAACAGAATTAATAAAAAGTACCTATTTTTCGTATTTTAAGTTGAAAATTGTGGATGAATTCAAGCCGTGTATACCTACCCCAGATAGTTTTTAAAATGCGCTATGAACACTTGAGACAGTGGGTCAGTGGTCAAAAAAATCGTATAAGGTTCGGAGTGAGTATGCAATGAAAAGAACAAAAAAAACACTACAACGACTGTTACTAAAAAAAAAGATGTTGAAAAAAATCACTATTTTTTTTGTTAAAGCGGGTATTTTCGATGACCCACAAATAAGAATATGGTAAATATTCGGAACAAACGTCAACGGTTATGTAACGGGATTGTGTATGTTATCTTTACTTTAAAAAACAGCCTACGTTTTTGAATGGTTTGTTTGGCTACGCAGGGTTTGTGTAGCGGGCTTATGTATATTATCTTAATTTTAAAAGTTTTATAAAAAAAAGTGCGTTGACGTTTGTTCCGAACTGCAAACAGAGTGATTTGACAGTGTGAAAGCAAATTTTCAATTTACGTAAATAAAATTAAAAATGTAACATTTTCAACCTCCCCCAATGCAAATAGTTGTATTTTATGGTAATTAAGAAGAATCTGAAAGTTTTATAAAAAAAAGTGCGTATTAACCGTTGACGTTTGTTCCGAACAATTACCAAGAATATTAATAAATGATACGGACTTCTTAAGTTCAATGAACAACGTGGAACGACCTACTTGGATTTCGTTTGTGAAGTTACAAATTTTTTTCTCGGAAATCACAAGTCAAGTAACTACACTGAAATTGTAAACGACTTGTTAGATAACTTTAAAAACTTAGGATGTAATAAGTCCATTAAAGTGCACTACCTGCACAGTCATCTTGATCAATTTCCGGAGAATCTTGGTTCCTATAGCGAAGAACAAGGGGAGTGATTCTACCAGGACCTAAAAACTATGGAAGAAAGGTACCAAGGCCGATGGGATCAGCATATTATGGCTGATTACTGTTAGTGGGTACAACGTGATTGTCCCACTACACCTTATTCAGGAAAATCGCGATAAAGAAAGTTTTAAGGTCCATAATAATGTAATAAATGCTGTTTTTTATATATATGTACAAGTCAAAATCTAATAAACCACACTTAGGAATCCAAATTTTTTGCTATAGTTGTACTCAGTATAAGGTCCTAAGTTAAAAAAAAAATATAGCTCCTCGGCACCAAAACCACTGTTGACCGGTAATAATCATTTCCTACAAACAAAATCAAACTTAAAAATTTGTTACGTAAAAAATAAAATCCGAAACAATACAAAATAAAGAAAGAAGTGAGAAAAAAACAGTTTTGAGGAACCATGTACATCATGTACCTACTATATATTCAACTCTAACACTAACAGCAAATTGGGGTAAACTACTGGTAACTGGATGACTTGTGTTCAATGCAATTAACATTTTGGAGGCGACGAACCAGAATTATAGACGTTGAGCGAATGAACTTCTTGTCTTGTGGATAAAGCATGGAATGTTCGATGAGTATGCACGTGTGACTTTGGTTCAGTGGAGCTATAAAGAGGTTGTTTGTCCATTAATTTTCTAATACTACTTATTTGGTTTCACATTATTTTCTCTAGAACAAGATAGATTAAATTGAATTGGTAAAATTTATCTACTGAGATAAAGTGCACGCTTACATTTTTTGTTGACATTTTCCCTCAGTATTTGTGAAGACCGCCTCCCGCCCACTCCCATCATCAGATCTTCTTGCTCTTCATACTCCGCCATCTACTGAGATGTTTTCCTGGGAAGCAATAAATAGATTAATATATTATTATCTATATTGTATTTAATTCAATCTGCCCGTGGCTGTTGCAGCAGCTGTGCTTTGCAGCTTTTGATTTGAACCTACAAACTTCTAATGCGTGTTATGAAATACACTCTGAGGTTTATTCAACATTGAAAACTCTGACTGACTTTATTAGCGTCATATCGAAAGTGGGTTTTACAACTGCAAAAAATTCAAAAGATTGCAACCAATAAAAATATAGATGTACATATTATTCACTCCAACGGTTCAATGATTTCATGGACAAATGACTGTAATATCAATTGCGCAATCCGTGCATGTTCTCGTTGTCATTCTCGATCGCTTCAAACGGGAGTTAGAGATTTAGCACTTCACCAAACACGGAAACTACCCACCTTCTCAACCGCTGACATATCGTAAATGATAAATTAGAATTATTTACACAGCCTTCCGACTTGAAAGCGAATGCGGTCTCGTATTACGCGAGCATGGTTACATTTACTGCGCCGCTTCAGAAAGCGAGTAAACTAGGAAAGCATTTGATTTAAAATAATATAATAAAGCACATTCTCGTGACGTGCGCGGTGTGCTGTGTCTTGTGTCTGGCGGTGTCGCTAGTCGCTAGTGGTGCGGTAGTAAGGGTAGGCTGCTGTAGGCTGCTCGCTGCCCGTCGCCTGCAGGGAGCATGCGCGATGGGGCTCTACGCGGCAGGGGGCGCTACACGGCCGCTGTACTTGCTACACTGCATTCCCCATTGATCTACCCTCCTCTGGCGTCTGACAAGGGTGAAATATAATGTACTTATTTCCAATGGAATTTGGTTAAGTACCGAGTCGCCGAGTGTAATAATTCATCCACGATGACTTTACATCGACCAACATTTTTTATGGTTTGTTTTCAGATTCAATTCAACAAGTAAACCATTACTAGAAAATAGAAGTTATACTGTAAGATAACGAAAAATTTTATCTGGTTCATTCTGACAAAATAAAAATACTAATTTTTTTTTGTAAAATCTTCCCATAAGCATAAATTATTTTCTTAGTCTATTCTAATTAGAAGTCAAAACATAGCGTTTTATGATTTATAAAAAAATAATAAGTTCACGTTATAAGGTGGATCTTCTCTAGCAAGTCAACTTGCCGAAGTTGGTCTAGTAGACTGTGAATGTAAACCTTAGAGTAACTATTACTCTGAGATGTAAACCCGCGTAACCTAATTCCAGGGGAAGTTCTGTCGGTACGTCTGCGCGGGGCCAGTGACGTCACAATTACTCATATTATTTCCATATAGTTTAGTAGTGGACGTTTATTGGAACACGTGACGAGTGACGAGTGACGAGCTTGCGCGAATTTTGCGGAAATGACCTCGGAAATGTATGGCCTTTTTCATGCATAACTTCCCTACTCGAAAATCGTTAACTTGTTCCACTTTTTACTAAAACATTTTCACTGTTGTAAATATACTTTTTATCGAGGGATTAAAACTTTCTTTGGCACGAACATTTAAATTTTTAAAATATTTTTACGTTCTCACATACATAATTTGAAGTTTTCTGAACAATATAGAACCTGTTTTCTCGGATAACGGATAATCTACAACCACAATTTATTTTCGTCAGAAAATTATAAACTGTGAATCAAAATAATGTTAGTCCATGAAAAACGAATATCAAGGAAGATAAAAATAATAATATAACAGTAACAGTAGGTATTCAAAGTCATTTCAAAGTAATTAATTAATTTAAAAGAGTGACTCGACAGTTGGCCGCCAGAAATGGTATTTACTATAAAGTTAAAAAATTTTGTTGGGGGGAGTACGGATATTATCGGACGCATAGTGTTGATTATTTTATTTTATTGTTATTGCTTCAATATAAACGATTTATGAATTAATCATAAGTGGAAAGGACAGATCTTCATGATATGCTAATTTTAAAAATCAATAACCATCACTGTTTCCCAAAATTTAGATTTTAAAATTTCGTTTATTATCGGAATTTGACGGGTGGTATCGGACAAATTAGCTCTTTGGTTTAACACCGTAATTTCTTTTGTTTTATAATAAAACGGTTACTAATGATTAAATACAAAATATTTCACATACATCAAGACACTGTCTTTATTTAAAAAAAATAAAAGCAAGAGAAATACAAGAAAAAGGGCAACAAAGAATTTGAAAGAATTGTCTAATATCGGACATCAAAGGTGGTATCGGACACAAAAGTGGACAAAAAATATTCATGTTTTTTTTTTATAAAAAAAAAGGATTTTAAAAAAGTGGTAAAACCGTGTTCAAACTTTACATAACTGAAACTAAAAATTATTTCAGGCACAATTCATATTTGTAAAAATGCTTGCAAGATTCAAGACCCGTACAATTTTTATGAGCCCATCCGTGACAACCTTGACATTGAATCCAGTCTTCTTCGAAGCTTTCTCTACAGATAAAATTCAAACTTCATCTTTGTTATAATGCTTATGTAGTTTTAATTTATCCGCTTTCTTATAATTGATAGTGTTAACATTATTTTTTTTTGTATTTGGGCGGATTCTCTTTTGATTTACTCATTTGAAAATCTTTTTGGCATATACTGTATCGGGGTATCCTGGTAGTTTTTCTTGTTTTATTTTAATTGGTATACCCGGTACTTGTGTTTTGGCTTCATTCTTTACAATTTTTTAACTTTTTAGAAGTGAACCTAATTTCCTCAAAATCCTAAATACTTTCTTCAATTTCAACAACCCTTCACTAAGTGTACTTTTAGGGACATGACAATATAAGACAGCTTCTCAAATTGTCACAAACAAATTCCACTGCTGATTTCATGATGCAATTCTTCCATTCACCCCGAGCCCCTGCTCCCACTTTTTTTTGAACCTCGACATTATCTGGAAAAATGGATGAAAAACATATAGACTTTTTGAAAATAATATTTTTTAATCAACAATAGCAAACCCTTTGTATATTGCTTTCGTAATACAATATATTTCCATGATAAGGTGTATAAAAATACGAAACACTTCATTTGGTGTAGGTATACCTATTAATTTAAATAAATAAAAAATATGCATTTATTCGTGTGTCCGATATCATCCGTAACAGCCATGTCCGATATTAACCAAACGACGTGGAGTTAACAAAATAACCGCCTACCTGGTATGGGACACAAATTTTAAAACATAAGATCGTCATTTGATTGCCACTGAAATGTAGTGTACCGTCTTATATGTAAAAATGTAATTAAATTAATAACTTACCTTTTATTTGTCTTCGAATAAAACTGCGGACACAATATGCGGTGGTCAAAGTTCGTATTTTGGGTACAAACCGGCTTTGGCGAGAGTCACGCAAACACCGGGCATCCAGAATTAGTGCGGCAATATTATAAACTAACTTGCATAGCCCTATCTATACGCCAGTAAGAGAAATAACACTTGTACGATACCATAAGTTGTCCGATAATATACGTACTACCCCTAATCATTTACAAATTTCAAACGTAAAATCGACTTCAAAAACACCCTAAGGTAATTAATAATAAGTTGGTATGACTATCAAACGATTTATTTACAATGTCGTTTTTTTTTAGGTATACCTACTTATGCGCTGGAATATACAGTAGGAAGGTATATAGAGAAAGAAGCAGATTTTTCCTCGATGCAATTGAATGAAAATATGTTGGTAAGTATACTTTTGTTGTTCGGCGGTACATCCCCTCTACACATGTCAATTACTTATATTTTGTGTTATTAGGTATACCCATTTTCCCTAATCCGACTGCACATTATATATAAGTATCTACGCCGGGGGGGGGGGGTAGTTGTCGGCGGATCAAATCAACTTTCACGGAACTATTTAAAAGATACAGATTCACAGCACATTTATTGTAATTTTGTTAGGTAATATCTAATACGAGTACCTATGGTGCTTGTGGTTAAAGGTTTAGAATTACATCAGGTGTTCCTCAAGGTTCCCACTTAGGACTTGTATTACTACTTGCCACTAGTACCTACTAGTGATAGTTAATAAGTAAACCATATCTGGAAGTTATAATTTATTTATTTTTTTTAATTCACGTACTTTATTAAAATGAAATTGATTTTCATCGCGAATGTTGCGTAAAACACAAAAATTAACATCTTTTCGCAGCAAAGCTCTTCGTATAGTGAAAAATTATTTGGGGATCCAAAACTTCGGTTGCTACTCAATGTAAATTTTGATATGCATCAGAAATTTCACTTTAGTATGTAGGCACTAATTACTTGCATGCTTTTATCCCAAATCCGTCAGTCATAAATAACCGGAGAACTGCACAAATAGGTAATGGAACGGAAATGTTGATTAATAATTATTTTGTAGTTATTGACATTATTATTTGGGGGGCCCCGGTCCAAACGCCTCCATGTTCCCTTGATCAAATCCTAAACAAGGCTTTAAGGCGGCACCAGCAAACTGTAAAAAAAAAATCATTTTTTATTTCACCAAATATTTTAAAGAAATTCATTTTCAGCCTGGTTGACAACATATTAAACAAAATGTACATCACCATGCACCAATTTTTAAACTGTTCGAAAATCCAGTGTCTATGGCACCAAGTAGGTGGATTTCCATATCTAAAAAAAAATGACGGACCAGCGAATTTTATTTTCGATTTTTTGTGGAAAATTTTCAACGTTTAGAAATAATTGAAAAAAAAATAGAATGAAAAAAATTATAAGGGGGCCCTTTATAAAAGAATCCCTACGTGGTGTCATAGTCAGGGTCGAATTAAACATGTCGGGGCTCCTAGGCAATGCACGTCTCGGGGCCCCTTTACCCTAGGGGCCTCTAGCCGATGCGGGTTGAAAAACGTGTTTAAAAAGTTTGGAGGAAAAAGCATTCAAAGTTTCTGAAGGATAATTCAACATAAAAACTGTTTAAAACGGTTTCATATAAAATGCCGTATCTCCGTCAATTTTACGAATTTTCTTAAAACATTTGGTGAGAGCATTATTAACAAATGCATCTTTCAGAAAATGAAATGAAAAAATGGAAAAAAAATTACAGTGTCCTGGTGCCTTAAAGCCTTGTTTAGGATTTGATCAAGGGAACATGGTGGCCCCCCAAGGCCAGTGTCCCGTGTGAATTAAATAAAAAGCTTGTAAAATTACACCAACTTCTTAAACTAGGGGGGGGGGGGCTTATTCGGCTTTGCCACCCCGGGCCTCTGAGGGCGCTTGGTTCACCACTGAAGGGAGGTACTTGACTTACGTGTTCACACCAGGGGTGTTGCGGATATTCGCATTCGCATCCGCAAATGCGGATTATTCGCATTCTTTCAGACATCTGCATCCGCATCAATTAATGCGGAATGAATGCGGATGTGGACGGGGCCAGAGTGGGGCGTGCCTCGCGCGTGTTGCTATTTTCGTTTGCTAACTGACCAATAGGAAGACACACATTGGTGACAAGATCCTGCAGGTTTCGTTTGTTTTGGTTTTATTGTCATTTTCATTTTGTTTTTGTTATCATTTTCATTGGTCATCTTATTAGTATTTGTGTTTTCTTCTTCGGAGTCGCTAAATGTCGCTTTCTTTTGCCTGTTCATTTTATAGTGGTTTGAAGATTGGATATTGATTTTACAAAAATAAAGTTTTTTTTTTTGTATTTCGTAGGATTCGATCCTTGACCGGCTAAATGTCTGCAAAGATTCGTCAGGCTCTATATACCACTACACTTGCGTGGGACTGTGGATTTATCATATTATATTGGAACCGAGTACCCATGAAATAAATAAATATTTTATTGCTATCTCATTCTCGCAGGCTAAATCCTATAGATGCATGTGTTTCAGTGGCGGTCTGTGAGTTTCCAATGAGCAAGCTGATTTGTAGCTGAAAAAAAATTTATTTTTTTCTATTAAGATCTTTCAGTATGTGGATGCGGTGCATTCCCAAACTGAAATAATCCTGTAAATATTCAAACAAAATATTGAAATTTAAAAAAAAAAAAAAAAATTCATTTTCAGCTACAATCTTAGCACTCTAGCTGACTGAAAACTCATGGACCACCACTAATGTGTTTGTCTGTTTTTATTGTCGCTCGTTTCTGTTTCATCGAGTTTCAAATCACAACAGTGCTAAAGAAGTTTTCTCTTCAAAAATACGTTCATTAGTTTGTCATACTTTTTATTTTCCCCATATGGTGGAATAAACTAGTTGCCTAGTTGCATGATCACATGGTCAGTGGGCCCAGAGAGGATACAATATAAAGAGAATGGACAGGCACGAGAATGCACCACCCCAACCAAAAGTGACCAGCACACTAGAAGACATTGACATCTTTTTTAATAATAATGATGAATGTTTAACCCAAGATAATTAATCGCTCGTCGAGGCGACGACGCGCTACTCGGCGAAATTCGAAATCACCTACTTCCCCGAGCTTGACTCTTTCATTACCTTCCTAATTTGAGTAAACAGTGCAGCACATGACTCGATTGCGGCCACACGCATACTAGGACGTACCCTATGACAATCTCGTCGTCCGCTGGACGTAAGTTTAGTTATAACAACAATTTTATTGTTAAGGTACGTACATTCATATATTGATATTCTTGGGGAATCTTCTACTGTATATTCTTTGTTTCAAATAATTTAATCAATTTTGTATTTTGTAAGGACTCGTAAGGAACACTATTGGATTAATTTTAAGTTTATTATAATTAAGCGCACTTGAAGTGAAATATCACAAAACTGCGCTATATAAATACTACGTTATTATTATTAATCTTCTACAATAGAAACTCCGGTTCCATCTAAGTTAAACGTGCGTAAAATTTGCTATTAGGATGACCAAACACCGTTGCACCAGATGTAGAAAGGCTATTTGTGGTCCACATAATGTTGACATTTGTGGTCACTATGTAGACTGATATTTTGATATTAATTTGTACTTACTTTGATCATTATAAACCTTACTTTTGTGCCTTGTAACAAGTTCCTATCTTAATTAAATATTTTTGATTTATTTCTAGTGTTTTATTGCGTAGTCCACTCGACGAAAGTGTAGTTACAATGAAACAACGAAAACAGTTTAGTTATCTAGGGTTAAGAGAGATACCTTTTGATTAACCCATGCTGAATACTTTTTTTCTAAGTTTGCGATAATTCACCAGCATGTTTAAAGCACACATTTTGTTACTTAAAAAAAAAGATTTATGCAAAGGGTATTTATCAAATTACAATTCACGTGCTTGACTCCCCAGATTTTACATTCTGTGGTCTAGATGTGGATACTTTAGATCACATATTTTTTGGTTGTCCCTCTCTAAATAAATATCCTCTCCTCTATCAAGCATTATCTAAAATTGCCTCCCCTCCATTCAACATCTCATCTCTTTTAAGTCTGAACTCTACTCCAATCTTCCATATAATTCTGAAATTTGCACATTTAAATAAAATTAACATATAAATTTACCATTCCTTTCTCTGTAATTTTAAATGATGGCCTAGAACACCCTTGAAGGGTGAAAGCCAGAAATAATTGAAAAAAATAAACAAAGGGGGAGGCAGACAAAGGAAAACATAGAATTAAAAGAAAAATTGTGGTATGTTTCAATATATATTTATTTTACATTTATCTATGTATATAAACCAATCAGTTGATTATTTAAGACAAAAATATAATCATCGTATCTATCATCGTATGTGTTTCATAATAATTATCTACTTAAAAATAACCTTTTTAGTTCAATTATACATTAATGTAAGAAAAACTTGAATACTGTTGCCAAATTATTATCTGTACAAAATAAGTTTCTATTCATCTATTTAACACAACATGGTACTTTGTTTAAACTAATAAAATAAACCATACAATACTTTACATCAATAGCTCCATTTTATTTCCAAGGTTAATACATTTATAGATAACTCAAAATATAATATGTATATATTTAATATATTTGTACAATAATCAACAGATTAACCATTATGTAGCAAACGGCTTTGAGTCAATTAACTCAGGGGTATAAAACACACCTCTCCATAGTTCCAAGCTTCCCACACCAGAAGTGTAGTAAACCACACTCTGGTCCGTTGGGATTCATTTTTGGCCACAAACACGGATGACACGTTCTAAAGTAATGTTATTGTTAACAACAAACTTGTTCTACAGCCTAGTGTTAGTTTGTAATAACGCAACCCTCTATTGTACTGGATCACTGTTAATCTTTAGGCCATCCGAATTACACCTAGTAGTTGCTATTTTTCATTTCTTATTTACAAAATATAAAACCTATCTTTCCGTATTACATAATTATTGCAATCAGCCCAAATGATCATTTAGGAGGTTTATTGAATAGTGGCATCGGTCGTTTAACTTGGCTATCACCGCAACAGAAATGCGAGACCATAAACCACTCGACAGACTAGTCCACACGTTCTCAGGACAACGAACATTACATTATTAATACTATTATATTATTCAAAGGAAGGACTCGTTCAATGGAAGAAGATATGTATTTCAATCTAAATATTCAAGTTGCGTAAATATAACAAACAAACAAGGACAACGATTAACACATTTTAATACTTTGTTATGCATCGTTTACTGAATAGGTCTCGTGGGGTTTATTTATAAGAATTTTTGCAGATTCTGTATTTGATATAAATGAAACCTGGATTTAAAAAGTGTCCGAGTTACTCCTTCCTTTTTTCACATTAAATAAACATTTCTTATGTGCTCTACCCTCGCATCTGGAGAGTTATCGAATGCTGTTACGGGATCTGACCATTTATTATGTTGGCATTTATAGAATCAAATAAATTACATTATATAAGACTAGCAGACCCGGCCACACCTTGCTGTGGCTAACGAAACACAACGCTGCACGCTGCCTGAATTGAATATTTTAATTTCTCGGATTTTCTCTACTATAATAAGCATGTATTATACATATAAACCTTCCTCTTGAATCACTCTATCTATTGGTGAAAACCGCATGAAAATCCGTTGGGTAGTTTAAAAGATCTATGCGCACATACATTTTGAGCGACTTCATTTTATACTATGTAATGATTGATATTACCTGTATTCTGTCCATACTTATGTATGGATAGAATAATTTTCCAGTGTCAGGTAATTACTGAAATTTATTAAAAAGCTTACAAAAAAAGAGTTGAATGTAATACATGTTTATAAGGAGAACTTAGGTTGAAATCAAGAGATGATTATTAATGTCATTGAAGATTATTTGTTATGTACCGGTTAATACAGTATTCAAATAAAGTCATTGGTACGCATAATGTTTATGTGCATATGTATATCCTGTTGCCAGATGTAGATTGCCTGTCGCAGCTACTACTGCCTACAGCTGGGGATAAAGCACACAAGTACAGAATAAACCTAAACAAATAATACTACCTCATATAATACTGATGTTAGTAATGATTATTATGAAACAATTAAATTAGGTTGAAAAACAATGGGTTTTCAAACCCCTAACGCTTTTGACCAATAAAAAACAATACAACCAATCTATTTGTATAGGAATATAAAAACATCAAGTGAGAATAATAATATTATCTTTCTAATAGTGCAATGGTCAACCATGTTGGGATTTTTCAATTATTGTATTGTATTATTTCAATAGATGATAAAAAATTATTTAAAAAAAATTGTAAAAAAAATATGATGTAGATACCTACTACAAATCATAGAATACCCTCTTCTCATAAGTTTTGTTGTATTTTTACTATTTACGTATCCAATGTTGCAATTTTTTTTAATTTGTTTTTAACAATGAATGTTGCACCACCATGTTTTTAACAATGAATTTTGCATCCTTTCACTCTGTTTTAACAATGAATGTTGCATCCTTTCACTCTGTTTTAACAATGAATGTCGCATCTTTTCACTAAATTATTAACAATGAATGTTGCACCATTCACTATGTTTTTAACAGTGAATTTAGCATCCTTTCACTCTGTTTTAACAATGAATGTTGGATCCTTTCTCTGTTTTAACAATGAATGTCGCATCTTTTCACTCTGTTATTAACAATGAATGTTGTATCATTTCACTACATTTTTAACAATGAATGTTGAATCCTTTCACCATGTGTTAACAATGAATGTTTCACTACGTTATTAACAATGAATGCTGCATCTTTTTACTATGTTATTAATAATGAATGTTGCATACGTTCACTGTAAAAACAATGAATGATTTTGCATCCTCTCACTGTGTTTTATATTATAGCAACTATTTTCAAACAGGAAAATGTTTGAATTTGTAATAACTTGAATTTAATATTCATAAAAGAAAATTAGGCAATATTAGCTACTTTATAAAATGTATTAATACAAGATGAAATTTGAATTTAATTTATGATAAGGAAAAATTTAATGAGAAAAACACCCTTGTACAACTGGTCACAAAAAAATAACAGCTGCCGTTAGCACAAGATGATCCACATTTGTAATACAATTATGTATTGTCAATAATATTATTGAATCAAACCAATTATTAGACACTTATTCCATTTACTGAACGTTTGTTTATATGTATTTTTATAACACAGAAATAAATTAAACAGCTTCAATATAAACTATTAGAAATGCCGCAGACTAAAACAGGGCTGCCACAAAAAACATATTTCACAATAAATTCTACTCTAATTCAAGATATTCAGAGCAGTTCTATTTCGTAACTTATTCTGGGGCATAGATTAGTATTTTAATTATATAAAACAAAATACATTTTTCCTTTATGTTTTTTGCCTTCTGGAAACAACACCGTGAATTATTGTGAAAAAAAATATTTATCCCTGAAAACTTTGTACCTTTAAATCACCCTAATAATTTCCAGTTCCATCAAAATCCTTGTGGCCACCCTGTATAACAATACACAGATACTTAAAAAACTAATAAATAAAACATTTCCCCAATACGTAATAGCTTCTGGTTAGGACATAATACACATACAAAATAATGTTTTTACTAAGAATAAGCGGTTCATATGACGTGAGTGTTTCATTTTTCATAATAAATATTAGTACAAACAATATAACTTTAAAAATAGTATTCATATTTTTGACTGACATGAATGACAATCATACAGTCTCAATTCTTTAAAAACACAGTACATTTATTTAAAATATAAAACCATAATAAGACTTATTTCTTTCTGTCAAACAGTTGCAACTTGGACTTGACAGCTCCCTCACACACCATCAACCTCTGCTGAGACAGGCACTTGCGGGCACAGGAGGGGATGGGAGGTGCCGAGAGCTCCTCTCGCCGCCCGGGCCCCAGGTCGGGCCCCATGCTGGGCCCCAAGTTAGGCCCCATGTTCAGGCACAGGTTGTTCTGCCCCGTGAGGCGGTGCCGCAGCTCTGCCATTCTGCGGCCCGTTTCACCAAAGTTATACTCCTTCTGCGGCTCGGATATATTTCTGGCGTCATTATCCAGGTGCCTCTTCACATCCAGGAACTCGGGTTGCAGTCCGGCTTTGCGGGGGTTCTTACCGGAGAAGATAATATCTCCGCTGGACATTTTTGGTACAAAACTAGCATTGCCGGCTAATTTGAATCGCGAGTTAGAATAAGCCGCAGATGAAGTGGGAATAGACATATTTGGCTTCAGACTGGATGGCTTAAAACTAGCACCTTTTCTTTCAAAGTATTCCACTATTTTAGAAATCTGCGCCGACCGCGCATTATTAATTCCCGAGTAATTTATACGATCCTCAAAATATAAAGAGTCGGAGCCGGCTAAAGAGGATATATCATCGGAGCTGTCCGTGTAGATACTAGACGTCCGTTTACTAGAGGAGTAGAGTAATTGATTAGTGAAAGTGTTTCGTTGTAGCATCATGTTCCTGATTTCTTCATCCATGGCTAATCTATTGATGAGACCGAGGTCGACACTGCGAGCGTCAATGTCCACGTTCATGTAAGACCTGTGACACGGGCACACGTCGTGTCTTCTATTGTGATAAAACAAACAGCACCTACTCAATAATTGACATTCTTTGGATGGCAGAGGGGCCTGGCCGACCCTAAATAGATTACACTGGCCACAAATAGTTTCTGAATCTTCGGAGACGGACTGGTCCTCACTGTTATTCTTGCAATCTGCCTGATCCGATCCGTCCATCGGATGTTTGGGGCAGGCAAAGGATCCCGGGACAGAACTGTCCATGTTGCCCCGCAAGTATTCTCTGGAGGAGGACGGGTTCAAGCAGTCCAGATCATCCAGACTGCGGAGAGAGCTGACGGTGGTGGTGGAAAGGGCAGAGTCATCATGTAGGAAGAGACTGGAGTTAGCCGAGCTGCCTGAAAGAGTGCCGCAACCTAAGGCATGCTCCACATTGATGTTTTTAAAACAGTATTTATGGTGAAAAATATTACAGTAGTTATCTAAGCAATTATGACATAATGATAAATTTGAATCACAACCAGTTTTAATTTCGCCTTTCAACTGAGTTTTACTAGAAAACAGTCTACAATTGTTACAATCTTCCACATTATCACAACACTGATCCTTTCTCTCTCCGAATGTTTCCCCTTTGCTGGAACTCTTTCTATGTTCACAATGTTCATGTACACTTTCAGGATCCTCACTACTGAAGTTACCTAGCGGATTGTGCACCACATCTTGAGAAAATGTACCACAAGTATCTTTACAATCACACTCACTTTGGAAAAGACTGTCAGGATTTTCCGTGTTGCATTTGGGAGCACTTTTATCTCCGGAAGAGCTGTCGGTCGTGTCGGTGGATTGGGGTAAGTTTTGTGAAAAAAGGCACTTCTCTGTATTAGGACATTTACAGTGACAAAAAAATCTTAGTACACAAGGACATATGGTATTGAAGTTGTAACAGTCTATCATGCAATTTGGTGTTGAAAAGTCTTCATTGACTACAGAAAAAATACCACTTTCGCAGGAGCCTCTCCTTCTGAGGATATTGGCGCCATTCTTTATGTTCATCAAATTGGGGGTGAAAGAATTATCTATAGACAATTCGATACTAGAGCTACTCTTCTGCAGTAAAACTGGGGATGGTTTGTTTGGGAAGGGCGAATAATCTTGCAAATCATAATTCCCCGCAATGTTGTTCTCATGCGGATTGGCAAACTGTCTAACGGAATGGCCGACTTGCTCCGTATCCATTACATTCTTAAATAACGGATGAGTAAATAGTGATTTGGCTTTCCCTTTGTTGGCTGAGCTTTTACTTATAGCTCCAGTGCCGACCATTTCCTTGGAGCAGTTGGAGGAGCTGCCGTCTGATACTCCGTCGGCATTTCCCGAATCGTAGCATAGTTTCCTGGATGCATTACAACAAGACCCGGAATCATTATTACAAGAATCACTGGTATCATCGTTTTTGCCGCAACCTTCCGGACAGTCTTCGCAAAAATTTAAATTAACTAATTTGTTGACACATTCCTGAAGCCTTTCTCCCGTTACGGATGAACTGGACTGCGGAACATTATCAGGATCCGGGCGCACAAAGCTGTCTTGTCTCGATAGCACGGGAGACACGGGCAAGGAGCTCGTTTGTTTGACACTGAGAGTGTTACTCTTTTTTTCCCGTTTGGATTTCTTGCACATGTCAACTTCGTCCACAGTTTTAGGCAATTTGGAGGTCGGCGTGCCCCCGTAGAATGGCGACGGCAATTCGAAGCAGGATGAAAAGAGATCACCGACTCCTGAAGCGTACGAGCTCGGGGATCCGCCGAGGATCTTCTTAACGCCGCGGAACTGCGCGAAAGTGGTGAATGGGTTGGGGGCGGGCGGCACGGCATCTCCCTCCAGCTTGGAGGCAAGGCGGGGCTTGTAGTGCGGATCCTTGAGCAGCATGATCTCGGCGATCTTGTTAAGCGTGGGGCGGTTGGACAGCGGCAGGGCGGGATGGGTGGGGTGGCGCGGAGGGGAGGGGTGACCGCGCTGCAGCAGGTGGCAGCGGGCCTTGTCCGAGGGCGCCGTGTGCGGCCAGAAGATCAAGCCACTCACAGTCTCTGAGAGAGATCTCCGATGTTGCACTGAAAAGAATAAAAACATTCACTATCACCTGTAATAATATGTATACTAAAATGTACACATTGATTCTGACACAATAAACCCATTACATTGAGCCCAGTGTACCCTACTTTATGTCCAACGCTTTCTTTAGAGGCAAATTTAAAGGAAAGTAATGTATTACATTGAAAATGTAATATTTTAGTTTCTAATTAATAAAAAAATTATTTAAATTACATACATATTTTTAAGGAAGCCTTGCATTGAGTATAACGCATAAATATTTGACACAAAACTTACAATTTGACTTCTTTTGAAATATGAAGTAAATACATAATTTTAGTATTAACATAATGTGTAACTTTTGGTTCTCATCAATAATTAACCTCTAATAGGCCGGAGACGCGCGGGCGCGCGCGTATTGTGCGCATGCGCGAGAAAATAATTTGAAAAAATATCAAACAAAAAATGTTTATCTGCGATTTTGGCCCTTCTATGTACAGAATTTGTATGAAGAACAGGGTCAGAATCGCTTGCGCCAACATTACACCATAAGATGGGTCAAAATTTCATTCACCTTGCAACCCCAGAATATTTTTTTAACGATTTTATCTGTGACATAGATGTCATTTTTGCCGCGAATTTTAGCTGTCAAAATTAATGCGTGTTCCTCGACTAAAGCATCGTAAAACCTATTAATTTATGTAAATAATGCAAGTAATGTTGTTTTGGTACATAGTTTATTGTTCTAGGAACGTGTTTCAGTCAATAAAATATACGATAGCTCAAAATTAATCTACAAAACATTCAATTCAAAATTCAAAGTGGTGCTTTTTTAGTGAATTTTCGTGAAATGGCCTGGCCTCTCAGAGGTTAACAATCGATGATAATCAGGATGCAAAATCTCAAAGTGACAGAATCTACTATATTGTTCCCAATTACTATATTATATTACTTGTGTTTTATATATGTCGAAGGCCAATCGTAAAATGAGGCAGATCATGATGCGCCTCGGGCACTTCACGATCTACAATATCTCCAACATTGACGGAGCAGCAGATGAAATTTGACAAGGTTTGAACATTTTCGCCAATATGCACTCACATTTTTGATGATAGCTGAGCTTCTGTTTCTTGACATAGTCCTTGTCGGCCTTGGAGGCGGAGCTGGTGAGGGTGGTGTGGGTGGTGTGCGGGGTGTGCGGGGTGGCCGGAGACAGATCGCTCTCCACGGAGTCGGAGCTGGTGGCGGCGTAGTCCCGGAGCAGAGACACGTCTACAGAGTTGCGCTTCGATACCTCAGTCTTGACGGCCATGTGGCGAACCGGTGAACTGGAATTCAAACAAACATTGAAAGGATTTTATATTTATGAATATTGGATGTCCAGTTTTTAATGTCTCCAGTTTTATCGAATCCTTAAGCGGGAATCAGATGGTTCACGTTTCGTTAATTTCTGACTTTCATTTTGCCTCTTTCACTCGGAGTGAAATGGGCCCATTCATTCCGTCTCGCTTCCTATACTGAAGCAAAATGCAAAAATGGTATTTAAGTGGGACGAGGAAATCACCCTGCTCTTTTTAGAAATATTTAAGTTGGTATGTGCACAACAGTCCATTGTATGTAGATTGTGACAGTAATAAGGGCAGATTGTTGTTATATCTGGTCTTCGTCAGTTGAACAGACATGTTTCATCTTCACAGATAACTATAAGAATAAACAGTTATAATGACTAACCTGTGCAGAGAGTTGTTTTCTGAGCATGACCAAGAAACATTTTGTTTCCTGTCCAAGTCTTCCATCAAAGTTTCCAGTCTCTTGATAATGTCGGAGAAAAGAGGTCGAGACTTGGGATCAAACTGAAAACAAAACATTGATTACTTCGGTGCAGAACTCAAGATGATTTAAGCATGTACTGAAAAACTTTGGAAAGTGCTGCAACGATTCATACTATGAAAATAATATTGTGAATATCAAAAACAAAAGTTTATAAAGAATTAGAAAAAGGTATTATAAAAGTTATTGTCAATTCCCTTTTTTTCTTTTAATATAGAAATATTTATTTAAAAATTTGCAAACCTTGACAAATATTTTTCAAGTGCTAAATGTCGTTTCACAGAATTATTTCAAATTTTTTGGGAGCGTTTATGGTAATTTTTTTAAAGCCAACTGGAATGTGGAATTCTCTCTATCTAACACTGTTAAAAATATATTTATTATATACGTAATATAAAATAAGATATCATAATCAGGTTGGGACGTATATCTCCCAAAAAGACTCTACGATTGTTGTCTGTGTAGAATATCTCCCAAAATTGGCCAGGGGTTAAAATCCATGTAACATTGTAGCAATAATTAAAACTCACAATGCAGCAGTGGAAGGTGAGTCTCAGGAAGTCTGGAAGAGTATCTCCATCACAGAGCTGCGCAAAGGCCTGGTAGTCCAGACCAAAGTTGTCCGTCCGGGGCAAGATGTCGGGATCAGCATCCAACTAAAACAATTATATACTTTATTATGGATCATCTCCAAAAGGATCTCTAGCATGCAAACTCGGCCATCCTGACAAATCAACAATTGCCAAGTACTTAATTGAAACCAGCCATTACTTAGGGTTTGTTTCTGAAATCCTGGGAAGACCCAAAACGCATCGAGCACAATCTAATTACAGAGGCAATTGAAATCCACAAAAGCCATATGAATAGGGAAGACAGGGCTAAGCTTAAGGCCCTCCGTTCATGGAGATACTTACAATCTACGTAATTGTGACGAAACCACAAGTACCCTGCTGATATACCACTTTTTAATGCTAGTCTCCGTACACGGCGCTATCCGAAATGCACTGAACTTGATCATTTTTCACGTGCAGCCGTGGAGTGAACACGCTGTCATGCGATGTCATATGACTTTTTTTCCAACATCAATCCATGCCTTCTCCACTAAATCGTTTCTTATATCGTTTCTTATTCTCCACTAATTCTATATAATAATCGTTTCTTATTTCTCCACTAATTCTGGTAAAGTATAGTTATGTAAACATGCATTTTTTCCACTTCCAGAACAAATCTAACATTACTTTCATGTTCCAACGCCATTTCTGTCAAATGTCAAACGAATAAGTATCAGACACAAATGATGTGAGCGTCGCGTGTGATCAGCACTGTCGGTATCGTTATACTGATTGGAAACCGACAGCCACCGCGTAGCTCCGTGAACGGGCACCAGCAAAATCGTACGGGGGGTAATTACGATCGGCGCGTATGATACGCGCACGAGGATCGAGTATCTTGTGAGTATCTCCGTGAACGGAGGCACTAATACTTCTTGGTATCCGGTTGTTGATGGCTACACCAAAACCATAATAATATAACTAATTATTATACTGAAATACTAGCCCTAAGAGGATTAACGCGCGCAACAAGGTATCACCTCTCATAAATACATACTTCACAACAATCTGCACATCTGCCCCGATGATGGACACTGTAATGCTATGAGAAAAGTTGGCTAAAGAAGGAGGAAGCGTAACACGGTATAATAATTCAAAAGTGAATCATAATATCATCATGGCAAATGTGCAGATTATTGTGAAGTGTATGTTTATGAGAGGTGATACCTTGTTACGGAGTTAATCCTGTTAGGGCTGATGTTTCAGTTTAATAATTAGTTAAATTAATGTGGTTTTTGGCATTTAATTTTGGTGTAGCCATCAAGTATTTTACATATTAATACACATCCGCACCATAATGGACGCTGTAATGCTGTCCGAAACTTTGGCTAAAGAAGGAGGTAGAGCAACACGGCATAATAACCCAAAAATAAATCATGATAATACGAGGGAAGGCTGAAAAGTAATGCACACATGCTTGTACAACGCGAACAAAATGACGTTCAGAAGCGCGCCAGGTGAAATGTGGAAGTGACATTCTGCCTCTATTCGCAAGCGCAGCTTTGAGTTCATCCAGTATATTTTGAAAAGTGGAAATATGGAGACACATTCTGGTGCAATGTCAATGCAAGTTAAACACGGTGCTGTTATTGAATTTTTAATTTCTGGAAAAGTAACTCCTACTGAGATTCGTAGTCGTTTAAGTGGTGTATGGTGACGATGCTGATGATAGGTCTACTGTTAATCGATGGGTAAAAAAATTTCATGATTGCGAGCCTGGAAAGGCCATAATTGTTGATGAAACATGCGCTTCCGATCACTGCCACTGACGATAAACATCGCAAACTTGTCGAAGATTTGATTCAAAATGACTGGCGACGGGAATGTGAAAATCACGATAATAATGTTTACATTATTTCTAATGTACAGTAGGCTGATAGTGTCATTCAGATACCAACTTATCTGTGCCTCTGTTCTGCAGCCAGAATGGGCACTTCATGTAATTCACAACATTTCACAAAATACATTTATACAAAATACTAGCCGAGAAAAGCAATTAACTTAAATTTCAAAATTAAAACATTTCTTTGTTTTAACCGCTTTTAATGTCTATAAAACTGACATGTTTCGAGAGCGATGCTCTCTTCCTCAGGGTTTACTAAAAAACCCTGTTTTTAAAATAAATTTGCTGTATTTGAAGAAGAAATTAACTTAATAATAAATAAATAGTTAAATAGAGGCGGTTACTCTTCACTAGCTCAAAATGTTGAAATTTTAAGTGTAAATAAAAATGATTACCTAGCTGCAATTAAAAAACTGAAACCAAAAAAATCTGTTGGACCGGATTTTATTAACACAATTGTCCTGAAGGGTTATGCCGATCCGTTAATGGTACCGCTTTTACATATTTCACTCTTCCCATAGTTGGAGATATCATATCTTATGCAGACGACACTGTAGTTATCACTAAAGGGAAATCATGGGAGGAAACAATGAGTATAGCAAATATCAATATAAACATACTCAAAACATGGTTTGACCTAAATTGTCTCTCACTTAATACGGAGAAAACTTATTTTATTCCTTTTTCTTTGAAAGAAAAAAATGTCGAGAACAATATAACTATTAAAATCCATTCATCACAGTGTGAAAATAAAAAGGAATGCAACGATGAAAATTGCCTACCAATAACTTGCAAAAATAGTATAAAGTATTTGGGTGTCATAGTAGATAGACACTTAAAATGGAAAGAACAAATCCAAAATACAGTAACCAGAATAAGAAAACTTATATACATATTTATTAGACTGAGAAACATCTTATCATCTAATATGATCAAAACTATCTATTTCTCTCTTGCCCAATCTATACTACAATATGGTATAATCGGGTGGGGTGGGACTTTCAAAACAAACCTCTTACCTGTAGAAAGGGTACAGAGGTTGATTTTGAAAGTCATCTTACGAAAACCATCTGTATTTCCAACAACACAGCTATTTGACTCTTTTAGGGTTCTCAGTCTTAATAAAATTTTCAAAAAGAACTCATTATTGCAAACTCATAAAGATCATTTCAATTCATCAACAATAACATTCACAAACATAAACAACCGACCACGATCACAGGGCAATTTAGAAATTCCAAAATTTAAAACGAGTGCTTCCCAACACCATTATGCTTATCAAGGTATAAAATTTTTCAATGCTCTCCCATATAAAATCAAGTCTGAAAAAAATTATAAAGTTTTTAAATCCCAAATAAAAACACTAATAGACCAACCCGACACTAATTATAAGTTTTAAATTCACCATCACAATAATAACAACAAAAAAAAATAAACTAGGACATAATCTCTAAAAATATTTCATCACCATATTTAATTGAAAGCAAGTACATACGCATTATTTGCAGGCACCAAATTGTTACAACTTTATTATATGTACCTACTCTGACAATATTGTCAGTTATTATGTCCACTTGTCTTCATGAATATATATTTTATTAATATAAGTACTTGTAATAACATACTCTGTGTAACTATGCATTTTACAATGGCACTCCAAAATTCAAGCACGAGAAATATTTTCTCTTTTGAATTGTGAAGTTTCATTAAAAAGAAATTTACATATTGTTATTAGCCTTAAGAACCAAATGTTTTACTATGAATCTGTATACGTATGTATTTTTTTAAATAAAAAAAAAAAAAAAAATATCTTTAATATTTCACTTAACTCCGGTAAATTCCCCGACCGTTGGAAAATCTCAAAGGTCACGCCCTTACACAAAAATGGCGATAAATCATGTGTATCTAATTACAGACCTGTGGCAATTCTTTCGGCACCGGCCAAATTATTTGAACTCGTGTTACAAAAACGTATATACTATAAAGTAGAACCATTTCTCATAAACCAGCAGCATGGGTTTAGAGAGGGCAGGTCTACGACGACCAACTTAATGGTATTTACAGATTACGTCTCAAATATATTGGACAACAACGAACAAGTAGATGTCTCATATAATGATTTTGCGAAAGCTTTTGACAAAGTAGATCACCTCGTATTACTGAATAAACTTGAAAGCTTCGGCTTCTCATACATGCTGCTTTTGTTCTTTCATAATTATTTGTCTAACAGAAAACAATACGTTGTTTACGGGCAGTTCACATCGAAACTCTACGCCACAAATTCTGGGGTCCCTCAAGGGTCTAATTTAGGACCACTTTTATTTTTATTGTTCATTAATGACATAGGGTTGTTTATAAGATTTGTAAAATTTTTGTTATTTGCGGATGACATTAAACTATACACCTGTATAACGACAAATGAAGACTCCATTCGTCTACAAAACGATATCGACGGTATAGTAGAGTGGAGTCATCAAAATAAACTTCTTTTTAACAGTAGTAAGTGTACAATTATGTGCATTACAAGGGCAAAGCGTACTTTATATTTTAACTATAAAATGTCTGGTACCTCTATAAAACATATCTCGATAACGAAGGATTTAGGAATCACTTTTGACACGCGTCTGACTTTTCGAACTCATATCGATTCGGTGTGCAACTCTGCAATGCGAATGCTGGGTTTTGTTATATGTAATTCGAAATCTTTTACGAATACGGCAGTAATAAAAATGCTTTATTTTACTCTGGTTCGCAGCATTCTTGAGAGTGGATCGATAATATGGGGACCCGAAGATACCCTTTACTCAAATGATGTAGAAAAGGTGCAAAAAAAGTTTATGCGATACCTCTACATGCGAGAGTTCGGATATTACCCTTTATTGTATCCCTCTGATTTTCTCGCTGGAATGCTGGGGATAGAACGTCTAGACGTCAGGAGAAATATTGCAATGGTGTTAGTGGCGCACAAGCTACTAAATGGGCACATTTGCAATCCAGATATTCTGGAACGAATTTCTTTTTATGTCCCTGATAATTTCATCAGAGCTAGACAGCACAGATTATTTATTTTTCCAAGGGGCAGGACCAACCTACCAATGATCATGCCTTTGGGGAGAATAACTACTTTGTTAAATCACATTTCTTCTGTGATTGACATTTTCAATTTGAACCAAAGAGAATTTAAGACAGCAATAAGCATACTATTTACCAAATCTGGCTAATCAGATAGTATTGATGTACTTACCCATGCAAATAAATGTGTATACTTACTTATTATAAACTGTAATTTATAAACTGTTATTTGTGAAATGTAAATGGATTGTACTGTTTTTCACAATAAATCAATAAATAAATAAATAAATAAATTTCAGTTGAGTTATAGATAATCTGAAATGAAAGAGTCTTTTTGTAATGGCATAAAGCAGGGTTCACCAAATGGCGGACGGCGGTCCGGATCCGGACCGCCGTCCGACCTATTTTATGCCTACCTTGTGTTAAACACAAAATATTTTACACATGTAACTTGAGTACGTAATTTGATATTTTTTCCCGCGCTTTGTCTTTGCTGCCGTCGATTCGCCAACAGATGGGCAGGTGCGGAGCGCAAGATCGTCAGTCGTCGCGGTGTGTAAGGGGTGCGGAGCTGTGATGAAAATAATAAACTTTCTTAAAGTGCAAAATCAGCACTGAAACATTGGGAAATGAAAATACTTCTTGACGAAGTGGATGCTCAATTTGACAATCTATTGTTGCATAATAATGTGAGATGGTTAAGCAAAGACTGCATTTTACAACGATTCTTCACCATTTTAGAGGACTTGAAGACATTTCTTTTCAACATTGATCAGACGTCAGCAAATGCCTACTTAAGTTTTCTTAGCGATAAAGAAAATGTAACTTCCATTGCTTTTTCATCAGATATTTTTAAACACATCAATGATCTAAAGGCAAAGGAAAGCTTGTATAGGAGCTCCTGACAGAAGTAAAAAGCTTTTTGCGAAAACTCGATCTTTTAAATAATAAAATACCCTCTGTAAACAACTATTTGCATTCATTTCTCATGCTTATTTGTTTATATTTAATTTATGTGTTGTTGCTGTTGTTAATTACTTTTTACCTCATCTTATTATTTGTCTTTCTTTTATTATTACAAAATATGGAATGTATTGCATTGCTCTTCCCCTGCATACATTCTGGAATAAATTATTATTATTTTCAACATCGATCTTGATAATGAACGCCTGCACTTCCCTAATTTTAAAAAGAATCAGCAGTGACACCGAGCTTGACGTCGGCCAATACAAGACGTTCAATAAGGATCTTAAATCTGAATTTGAAAACACATTCACAGATTTTAAGAAAATTGAGAACGGATGGTGATGAATCGAGCAATGAAGCTGCAAATATTTTCGGGGGTAATAAAACCGTTCTCCAGATAGAAATGATCGATTTCCAAGAAAATACAGTATTAAAACACCAAAAACGGGAAGTTTCTTGTCAAGAGTTTTGGATAAAATTTGTTTGTGCTAATAAATACCCGGAATTTAAAAAAAAATTGCCTTGAAACTTCTCACTTTATTTGGGTCAACATATGTTTGTGAAGCAGCATTTTCCAAGATGACCTTCATTAAAAATAAATTCCAGACAGATTTACCGATGAACAACTCCAAGATTTAAGGGGGGGGGGGGGGGGGGGGGTTAGGCTTTTTCCCTTCCGGATCACGACGGACATGTTATTTTAAAAATGAACCCCTAACGAAAGAAATTGGTGACCCCTGGCATAAAGTATTATAAAATTAGAAGTACATTATTTTAATGAATGAGTGACACTTACTCTTGCAATAAGCTGACAAAGAATGATGCCGTAAGAGAAGATGTCGGAGCGGTGGTCATACCAGCGTCCCTTTAGGCACTCGGGGGACATCCACCACGGGGATCCAACACTTGGCAGCCTGTAGCCATTCCTGCAATGCCAGCAAATCAAATTACATTTAGAAGAGCAAACTCTCGACTAGCTGTTAGCCATTCAAGTGATAGCTACCTAAATATAGGTAGGTGATTTAAATTATAGAACCTAAAAATATGAGATAAACAGTGAAATCTAGGTGAATTCATTGGCTCTAACCCCTCCGCAACTTAAGCAGATATATGCGTTAAAAATACGACAGCAGTCAAGTACAATAAGGGTGTTTATACGTCAGCACGTGTGTCTCCATAGAAATCGTTCTAACTCCGTTATTGTTTTAGTTACATCCCTAAAACAAAAAGTAAAAGGTCGATAGTGAATCATGCTGCACATCTCTATTCAAGTTGTCCATAGAAATACATAAAAATAATATTCTGTCAGATTCGCGGTTGTCCGGTGTGGCGGTGTGTAAATTTACTACCGGCGGCTCTACCGCGCTCGACATTGTTAATTTTTATTAAATATTTTTATATGAAATGATAAAAAAGTGAGGTGACAAGTGTTTATTACACATTTATACAATAGAATAAGTATTGTTGTTTACATAATCTATGATTTTAGTACCATTTTCACATAAAAACATCATGTGAGTCATTTTAATTTTTTTTTAATGTTTGCATTTTTAATATTTACAAATGTTAATATTTATTTGTAATTTAATAATTCGAAAGCTTATTTTGTAACCTTTCTAAAACAGTTGCTACGTTCAGAAATGTTTCATTTATGCTTTAATAACACAAAGTTTTCGTAAAATGTAATTTCGTTTGAGACATCATAAGTGCATATTTGCGATAATTTGGAGGGGTTAAGCAGTTCTTATGTTTCCATGTTAATATTTTGAGATATGATATTTATAAAATCGAAAACCGAGCACCCAGAAATCCGGGCATGGCTCGAGTGGTAAGGTCTAGTGATGTAAGTTCTACATAAAAAAGCCAAACACCATCAACTCAACACCTCTTTGAAATGTCATTTAAATCTATGAACAAAAAAAATTCAAAAGTAGCCTAAACCTAACGTAACCTATTTATCCACTTTTTATCACTTTTAATATGTCATACATATGTCTAGTTGTGTTAAATTGTCTTGTAAACAAGCTTATAGATCCGAGTGGTTAATGACTGTTCAAAGGAGGTGTTGAAATTTCATCCTGAGTTGTCGGGTTACCAATTTGTATATTTTCATTAAAAGAACCAGAAAAATCATCAATTCTGTTATACAAGTCCTTAGAATCTTTTCGCTGCCAACCAGCCTTTTGATACAATACAATATAAGAAAGAAAATTAAATTTACTCACACTGGATGTGGAATTTTGGCAGCAAGTCCAAAGTCGGCAACGACAGCAGTCATATCATTGTTGGCTTCATTTATCCTTATCAGGACATTCTGTAATCCAATAATATAATATTATACAGGGTGAGTATAGTAAAAAAAAGTTCTTCCTTTAAGCCTCGATTACATCGAGCGAGTTTACAAGTGGCAAAACTGTCTACTCGCTCAGTAGCAACAGTAGCAGTTAAAATAACACTCCAGCATGAACCCATTCGGTCGACATTTTGTAAAAAAACTTGAGGTCGCCACTAACGCCACACGCTAGCCCAGTAGTGAGAATAACGGCTCCGGCGCGAACTAATTCTGACAATTACGAAATCAGCTGTTGGTAGGCTGCCATTTTGAGCATGTAGCGAGTAAAGTTGACCACCTTTCAACTTTTTTCGTAGATTGTCCACAATCTGCTAGATAATAATAAATAAATAAGTACGATTACACTGGGAGAGTTTACTAACAGATAGTGAATTTCCCAGATAGTAGCTTGTAAACTCGCTCAATGTCATCGAGGCTTTAGACACCACCCCAGAAGACAGGTGGATATTCAAATTGCTTGATTCAGCTTCTATCGAATACCAAAAGATGTCACTAATGTATCTTGGAATTTTCTAAATCAGCGATCGGCAATTGGTGGCCCGCGGGTCAGATCCTGCTCCCAATATATATTTTTTTCATTTCTAGGAGAAAACATAAATGTAAGTTTTTGAGAATCTTTAAAAATAATTTTAAGTGATCATTAAAGGTATTGGGTGCTTTTCGTGTGTGGTATCTTACTTATATATACATGAATAATCTCAGAATATTGAAAAACCACCCACTTCCGTAATTGAAAATTAGTAGAGGATCGAACGCCCATAGGGGAACCAACAACTATCAGGCTAGCAACTGGTTTGTATGTTTTCATATTTCTTAATTTTTTTGGTATTTCAAAACATGTCACTTTATTTTTTTGAGTTCGGTGCTTTTTCCGTCTTGTTCCGTGCTTGTTCTGTCTTACTTTTTTTAACATAGGGAGGGAGGGGGGCACTGGTAGGCACTGCCTTAACAGGCTCGCACGTACACAAGTGACGTCGGCTGTTGCGTGGTCCGCCAAAAAATTTGACATATTGATAATTTGACATATCCATATTCATAAGGCAGTAACAAATTGCCGACCGCTGTTCCAGATAATGCTTTGTGTTGTGAAGTCTGCGTGTAGACACCATTTAAAATTGTTTTTTTTTAATAGACAATTTACCCTAAAAAGAGTGCTTTGTGTCACAAAAAATTAAACATGTTAAAAATTGTACTTTGTGTCATGTAATGACATTTCCAGGAGACCATAGACAACACATAGAAATATTAATAGGTACTCAATATTGAGACAAATAAGTACAAGATAAAGCGATTTTGGTAACTACAATACAGGATTCATGTATTTATATTATAAATTTTACAAATGGGTTAATAGTAAAATGTAGTGGATTTATTGGCTTTAAACCACAGTTAGCAGTTTATGTTTCCGTATTTATATTTGGTGGTATGATTTTTGGAATGAACAAGGATGAATCCAAAACCGAACACCCGGAAATCTCTATCGCTTAAGTAAATTTTTTTTAAATACGATATCGCGCTCGCATGGTTATTAAGAAATGGAGTTCCTCAGAGCAGCTAAGAGATCTTAATATTAATTAAGAAATGATGAGGTTGTCAGGATGATGCTTGTGGCTCTAGACTAGCTAAGGGATGTCGATGAGTTACCTTGCTGGTGAGGTCCCGGTGGAAGACGCCGCAGGAGTGCAGGTAGTGCATGCCGCGCGCCACGTCGCCTGCTAATGCCACGCGGCGCCGCTGCGGTAGCTCCGCATCCCCCTGCAGCACCTGCTCCATGGAGCCCCCGTTCATGAACTCCGTCAGTGCGTGCAGCTGGCACTCGTGCACACACACGCCCATGAATCTGAAAAAATTGCAGGCTTATCATTAATTTCGTTAATAACTATATGTGCTCCAAGAAATTCGGCAGGTTTGACACGCAAAACTTAAGGGAACAAATTTAGGACTTGGTTTTAATGAAAAGAAGGGTAGTAAAAGGCACTCAGAAATCGAGAAAATAAACATCTTAATGATTTCGTACAAACTCTGACCGAACCAGAATAAATATGAATGCATGAATCAAGGGTGAATATTTTTTATTATTGATTGATTTACGATAAACACAAATTCAACGGGTAATTTCAATTTTTTTTTAATCAGGTTCATTTTATTTGTCCTTTTGTCATTTTATTAATTAGTAATCCTGAATTTAATCTATATTACACATCAACACACCAAAAATTAATTCCTACCATCAAACTAATCATTGTGTATTGTATAGCTCCATATTGTGTAATAAAAGAATTACCCTATAGATTACACAAAATTATAGAATATGGGAGAGTACATGCACATCCTCCCATAAACATGACCGTTTAGCTAAATTTTGAAAAACAAACTTTAAAAAATATATAAAACAGCGTCAATTATTTCATTGTAATAATTAAAAAAATACTAATTTCGGTTGTGGGTCTGTCTGCCTGTGTGTAACTCTTGGTTCAATGAACTCGGATTTGTTTTGAATTTAATTGTTATCTTCAAAATTGAAACTGATAATGTTAAAAATTCAGACCATCCCGTGATTTTCACGGGTCTGCGCTAGTGATTAAATAATTGTGTAATAATATTCAGGAATTTCTATGCTATAAATTAAACAAATAAAAATATTAATTAGAGCAATGAAAAAATAACAAATATGCACTAGAAACATAATTCCAAGTAAACATCTGAACTAAGTGATTGGGGTTCATGATAATCACTGCAATAGAAGATATTTAGTTTTCTTGCATAATGTAATGACTAGGACCCGGAAAAGTCAACACACATTTAGGCATTTCACCATCCTCTTCATAGGTTTCTATTTCATATGGCCACTATTCGTAATTCGTAGGTTCGCGTAACGAAATGTAAACTCGGACTATAAATAAATATAGTAAATCGTAAATAAAATCAAAAAAATACTTTATCCTGTGGATAATCTAATGAGAGAATGGTGGAATACCACCTAATTAATTTAGATTAGTTTAACATATATAGTGTTAGAGCTAAAAACTTCTGTTAAAATAAAGTGGTGTAAAACAAATTATGTGATTAAATTATTATTAACTAGCGAGTACCCGGCATGCGTTACAATGCCACTCAAAGATAGAAAGTGTTTGTGTTTTAATTCTTTTTATTAAAGTGCTTTTGGATAAACAATATTTATTGTTTTTCCATCTGGTGCACACATGAATAAATCAGAAGATTTTTCTAAGCGTAAGCAGGTCACATACAGCTTTCCGTGTAGCATGTATTTTTTTCAAATTTACCCCCTGCTATCCCCTACCGCTACTATGTCTCCTTTGCAATCCCTCCCTCTGCCCCTCCCTCGTTCCCCACCCTTCCCCTTCGTATACTTTCCCATGCGTCCCCGTTTCCCTTTCCGCATCCCCCTTCCATCTTCCCCGTCTTCCCCCCTCCCACAAATTCCCCCTCTCCTTCGTTCCTCTCCCCCTTCCCGGACTCCCCTCTCCACCCTCCTACCCTCCCTGCCGCTAAAATATTTAAAATACACACATATTTCAAACAATTCGCGCTCCACCTATTGTAATATTTTATACAAATTTCGTAATGCCAGAGCTCACCAATATATATAGAAACCTTTGCGGGCATGTACACAAAAAATCACCAAAGTTTCGTCACAATCGGATGTCTGTAAAACAAATAATTTCATAGTGCCAGAGCTCACCATTATACACAGAAACCTTCACGGATGTGCGCACAACAAATCACCAAAGTTTCATCGCAATCGGATGAATGATATAGAAACGTGTACAGGACAAACAAAGAAACATTCATTTTTAAACATAAAGGTTAATTAATGAAAAATTATAATTGGCTAATCAAACACATTAATTTCGGTTGTCTGTGATGGTGTGATTTAGTTATTCCTATGTGAAAAAATTTCACATCAATGAACTTAAATTTGCTTTGAATTTAAGTGCCATTTTCAAAATTGGAACCGATTGTGTGAAGAATAATTCAGACAAGCGATAAAAATGTTCCTACCTGTTGTGTTCAGACACACAGTTCTCCAACTCGTCTTGGAAGGAAATTACTTTTTTGGAAAGAAAAGAATTGTTTTATGTTAATCTGGGATTTATTTAATACTTCGCGTGTACAAGTGGTGACCTTGACAATCGACCTAACTGGAAGCTGGCTAAATGAGATCCGGATTGAATGAGCTCCTGAAGTCTGCACCCGGGCTCTTTGCCCCCCTGGTGCCCAAACTCCAAACTAAACTAACTGCCATCTAGCGGACTTTCGGGAGAGCTCTTAGCCCTGCCCTCTATGTGACAAGCTCGGAAGCTTTTATATATACCACACTGCCTTAAATAAATAAAAAATATATTTTTAATTATTTAGGATTCTATATTTGAAACGCGTATTTTGCAAAGATATTGAAATATAAGTAGATGTGCTATCTGCTGTTTTTACTATGTGGGTCTGCACTTCCGGGTGTCGCCGATATTGTTTACCAATTAACAAATAAACTAAAAGAACAAATAATTAACGAATAAACCAAAGAACGTTAAACTAAATGAACGAATTCTTTCCTTATTCAAAATATATTGTTAACCAATATTAATGCACATTTTCAAAAAATCAACGAAATTAACAAATTATTTTTGTATGAAAACTACGCTAATTAGCGCATAGTCCGGCGACAGTTGCGCGGACACCATAGCATATCTCTTCTGTATTTGAATATCTTTGGTATTTTGACAGATTTCGTGATTTTTTGAAGTTTATTAATTTATAATTCTAAAGATAATTTCTGAGCATCTCTCTAATTCTCTCTAAAGAAAATTGACAGTATTTATTTATTAACCCGAGACAAATATTTTATAAATACTTTCAGCATCACAAAACCACAATTTATAATATCCCGTGATTTTGCACGGGTCTGCGCGAAAATACAATCAAGAAATAGTTTGAAATTCTATAAGTGATAATCATCTCAAAATAATCTGTAGAATTGACAATGCAAATTCGTAGCATTCTTGGGTTGTCAACATTTAATATCACAAAATTATAATTTGATGAGAAAGTGATTTGTTAAAGATGCCCTACACTGACTGTAGATGTATAGATACGAAATATGGGTGTAATTAAATTGCCATACGAAATTATTCTAATGAAAACGTATAGTAATTGAAACTTTTAATTTTCTACTCATTTGAATAAGAAGTAATAAAATTATTGGAGGGATTTAATTTCCGAGTTTTTTTTCTACATTAGCTCCACACAGCAGGCCCGAGGAAGATAATTCCTTTATGCTGTGTGGAGGGTCTTTTTAGGGAAGGAAGTTCTGGGAAGGAAAAAAGGTTTTTTACATTAGCTCCACACAGGAGGGCCTGAGGAAAACAATTCCTCTCCGGGCCTGTGTCATCTTAGGGGATGCGGTGTGGAGGATTTTTTTTTAGGAAAGGACGGAGAGTAAGTGTGAGGGGTGAGTAGAAATCTGGGGGTCGGTGTGTCCAAGAGTGACGGACGTAGGAATCAGGCTGGAGAAGTCAAAAGACCTCCCTCAACCAGTGTCTCTCGATCCGGCCCGCCACACAGCATCGGCCGCCAAGACCTGGTAAAACCTCACCCCATGGACCCGGACACCTCTGCTAATTCACCAAACGTTGCGACCATATGGCAGACGTTTTGGTTATCCAATAAATGGTTCCCGGGGCGGAGTAACCCATACCCGCCTCCCAAAATGTTTGTTTGAGGGATGGGTAAGAATCTGGTGGTCAGTGTGTCCAGGAGTGACAGACGTATGAATCTAATCCCACTGCAGTGCAAGCAGTGGCGTAGCTAGCATGGGTGGCACCCGGGGCGGATAACGTGGTGTCACCCCCCCCCATTATAGTAGTTGACAAAACCCGGGGCGGGCCGCTCCCCCCTATCTACGCCATGGGTGCAAGGCAATGTTCCGAGAGAGTCTGGCTGCAGAGAGAGAAATGGCTTTAACCTTGTTTGGTGACCAGGTCTGAATGGCCAGGTACTTCCCCACCTTCCTCTTCCACACCTCCATCCCCTCCCCACTACCTTCAGCCTCATAACATACCCGAATCGGGGATGCCATAGTCTCACTGGCTCCAGACGGGAGCGGCTGGGACTCTTGCGAGGTATTTACATAAAAACTCTCTTCTCTTAACCATTCTCTCCGTCTCCCTTAACCATTCTCTCCCGATCAGCTGGTGATCGAAAGCTATCTATGATTTAATATTTATCTATCTAATCCTATCTCTGATTTATTGAGACAGATACACGTTTTGGAAACTAATATTTCAATTATAAAAATGTTTAGATTATGACCATCACTAATAAAAACCAGTAAAATGATGAACAATGAAATTAGTAATGTATGGTAATTAACAATTAGATATTCCGCCTACAACACAGAAACACGGATCCCAGAAGAGATACTACATATAAAATTTTAATTTCTAAACAGATGTGAAAGTAAGCAGATTAATAGAACATGAATGTCCATCTTGATTACCATTATTATAATCCGTGATCACTTCAAACGATTTTATTTGTGGCATTTATTACAACTGAGAAGTAGATTGTCAACCTTTTCGAAAAAATAACACCTAAAAAGTTATAAAAACATACCCAAAATAGGTTCCATGACAATTCGTCCCCCGGCGAACTTATATACTATGTGCGGCCGCTTTAGGGAAAACAAGTTTTACATAATAGGCCACTTGCATCACATTTTTTAAAAAAAAATCCGGTTCAGGCAAATATTCTAAGACAATCTGTTTTTTTTTTTTTTAATCGTATTTTTGAAACCCTGGGGATTTTTTGAAAATTTTAATCTGAAAAATCAGAGCATTTTTTATAAACCGGAAAGACGGGACATAATTTTATAGGTGTGAAAAAACGATAATTACATAGTCGAAAATCATTTAAAAAAAAGAACGTTTTCCACACGAATGGCACATGAGAATAACGAGGCATACCAAAAATATTACATCTCATAAATTATTTTTTTCCTTGATCCATCTTATTGATCATAAATCATTATAATGTACAGCGTCTATATTACTAAATTCAATGTAATATACTTGTACTTGTAAATTATAATAATAATAAGAATATTATAAAATTTGATCTTGTTAAAATCCGCACCATTATCATTATACCTCTAAAACACGTACAGACAACGTAAATTGTACGGGGTTCTCGTCATAACATCTGTCAAAAAATCAAACCAAATGATACGTTCGCAGAGAACAAACAATAAATCTAGTGAACGTTAAAAATGTCAAATTAAAAAATTCACCTAAAATCAAAGTGATGCCATATAAAAAAAAAATCAGTGTGGAATTTTATAAAAATGATAGGAACATTTTCGGCGACGGGACATTTTCATGTAGTGACGTCACAAGCCCAAATAATGGATTTATTTATTTAAAAATAATAAAAAACTGTGCATTTCTAAAAATTTTTACTAACATTTTCGTAATCTTAGTAAAAAAATCTATCCACACGATTTTTTCCAAGTCGTTATGAGGTCCATGCAAGTGGCCTATTAATTACTTAATGACACAAAATATAACTAAGTGACCCCGTAGGGATGTGCAGAGAGGACGTAGGTACCGCCAAATAACAAAAGTATAAAACATATCTTCATTCAAATGCATCAAGGAAAAATCTGCATCTCTATTTACTGTATGTGCCAGCGCATAAGTACAAAAAAATGTACACTGTGTATAAATTCCTTTGAAATTCATACCAACTTATTAAAAAGGGACTTTTTGAAGTCGAACTAAATATCTTTTACATTTGAAATTGTTAAATAATGCACAAAAAAATATTATTTTATAGTAAACTAGCTGACCCGGCCACGCGTTGCCCTGGCTAATTAAATACAACGCCATATACTGGATGGTTATCCAACCTTTATAACCACCACCATCTTTGAGTTCATCGCGAAGAGACAGATAGACAGACGCCGCGGAGGACTTTAATTTATAATACGTAGAGATGGTGCGAAAGATTATAATAATGCGCATGAAATGCTTGAGGCACCATATTTAAGTTGGTAAGGATTAATACTGTATCAGTCTAAATAACTTTCCAATTACCGCATTGTACGTGACCATTTTGACAGAATGGGTAAGGTAAGCTCTCCGTAAAAGATAGATATCGTGAACAGGCAGACAGACAGACGACGCGGAGGACTTTAATTTATAATATGTAGAGACGTAGAGAAGGGAAGATACTAAGCTATCCGTAAAAGATAGATGTATGCCGTCACGGACTTTTGTGTAGAGGAATATCCCACCAATTATCGTTATTTTTCAACCAATTTACACATAACCTTAACAAATGATGTACCTAAACCTTCCCTACGAATCACTCTATCTATTGGTGAACACCGCATGAAAATCCGTTCATTAGTTTATGAGCTTATCGCGAACAGACAGACAGACGACGCGGAGGACTTTACTTTATAAAATGTAGAGATATCATGTCGAGGGATCAATTGTCGGTGGATCAATTGTCGGGGGGATCAATTGTCGGGATCTCAACTTTCGGGTAACCCCATAACATCTGCAATTGTTGTATTTGGTTTTCTGATTAGCAAATTTTTCAATGTAGGTATAATACCTATGGCTTAATATTTCTCAACACAGCACAAAATAAATTCGTATTTTGAAATGTGCATAGTTTTTTTTCTGTCTCGAATTACTATGTCAACGCAACAAAGTTCAGTTCGCAATGTCATTGAGAATTGTGATTATGAGCTTTGAAATGTGCAATTTATTGTCCAAAAATATGACAAGACCACATGTTGCCTGTTCTTTTTTTTCAATTCAAATCTCAAGGAGGCCGGATAGCAAAACTAGTATTACATATTACGGATTATTACCTATACAACATAATAATATATGCATCAGTCACACACAGGCGTGCGATGATATTTTATCTTTTATAGCTCTGTGTATAACCCGTCTAAATGTATACTATTATGTTCTCTCAATCTGATCTCTATACAGGGTGTTAAGGGACGTACTTGACTTACACTAACCAGTGATTCCTGACAATATTTGAAGTAAAAAATATTGATGAAATTTTGGTCTCCGGGTTTGATTTTTTTTTCTACAAAAACATAAAAAATTGTAGGCGTTGGACATTTGGGGGCGGAATAAGAAGTTGGGCGGTTACTCGGATGAGTGACCAGTGATGACACGCGGAAGAATTTTTCTTTGTTTGATCGTGAAGAAAAAAAAATTGAAAAAAAAGTCATCAAAAGTCACCGGACACCAAAATTATATTGACATTTTAACTCCAACTATTTTTTTTTGTGCATTACAGATTGATTTAATCCTATTACAATACACATAAAATATACATGAGAAAAGAAATTACAAAAATACATATTTTAGAGTCCTTGCCTAAGATTATTCTTGAAACCTTCAAGACTAATGTTGAAAATGTCAAGAGACCTAGAAATATCATTTAGCAGCACCATACCTCTTGTCATGCTATGTTGGGCCACAACGTCTGTTCTGCCATGAGAGATATAGAGCAAGTCATGGTGGCGAATATATTGTTAGGAATCACTAGTTAAAGTAAGTCAAGTACGTCCCTTAACACCCTGTATATGCAATCCTAAGCCCTTTGAACGATCTAAGCCAAATGTTGCGTAGCTACTCTTTAGAAGCCTACGCAAAACCCCTGGCCATCCATCCCCCAAAATAAATGTGTATTTTTTTACATTAGCTCCACACAGGAAGCCCAGATGAAAACAATTTCCGTCAGGGCCTATGTCTTTGGAGATGCTGTGTGGAGGGTATTTTTAGGGAAAGGAAGTTTTAGGGAGGAAAACGCATAAGGAGTAGGTAGGAATCTGGGGGTGAATGTGTCCGGGAGTGACAGACGTATAAATCAATCCCTCCCACTGCTGTACAAAGCAATGATTCGAAAGAGCCCTGATGAAGAGGTAAAAAGGTCTCCCTCAACTAGTCTCTAAGTGATCGGATCAAAAGAATCTGTTCTTCGATGGGGTACTTTTAAACGTAGAAAAAATGCCATAGATCAGGGGTGCTCAAACTTGAACTGCCGGCGATCGACCTCAATATTATTAGACTCCGATCGATGACAGGCTGTAGCGCCGGGGGGGGGGGGGGGTAGAAATCCTTTTTTTAATGCGACCTCATTTAATGCCGATTTTTATACCACATGTGACGAGTATTCTTCCAATAAATTAAAACTACACTCAGAACATTAAAATGATTTTCCTTTGATTCTGGCAATACATAAATAGTCTGTGACTAGAATTTTTTAACTGCACTTCGAATAGGAGAATGTTTTTCTTTCAGTAGATGAATCCACAACTAGAATTTTACATTCTGAATAAAAAAACTGGTTTAAATTAAATCTGTAAGCGGTGAATTAAAACTACACTCAAAACATAAACATGGTTTTTCTTTGATTCTGGTAGCACATACATTGTCTGCAACTTGAATTTTATGACTGCACTTCGAATAAGAGAACGTTTTCCTTCTAAATATGTAAGCAGACGAATCCACAACTCGAATTTTACATTGTGAACATACAACTGGTTTTAAATTAAGAGCGAATTTATTCACAGCACTCATTTTGTATTATTTATTAATAAACTTCGTATCGTCTTCAAGTAACTCGGACTGACTGACTCATATATAAAATATAAACCAAACCACACACTAGAAACTAGATCGGTAACTTCGGGCTTTTGAAGGGGGTAATTTTCGACAATATTTCACCATGAATATGCAATAATTTGACGGTTTTTTTCTACGGAGACTTGTGATGCCACACACCATAGATGAGGATATAGTAAACAACAACAAAAAGGCGCGACCATTGACAATATAAGTTACAAATAAATAATAAACAAAAAGGCAAAAAAAAAAATGGACGGTCTTATTCATTGAGGATCAACTAAAACAAAAACTGTTAAAAGATCTATTTACATCTGCAATTTTTTCTCTAGATCGACTCAAAAAGCACTCGCGATCGACCGTTTGAGCACCCCTGCCATAGATGAACCGATGCGACTGAGTTGATAGCCGATCGATCAACGATGGTTTGTAATTGGCTCAAAATGATCGACCCAGGACTGTAACTGTATTAGTTTACTTTTTTATTTATTTTATTTTATTTGATATAATATCTTACATTTTAAATACAATTCAGCAACGTCGGCCTCACTGGACAGCTCACCTGTGCTGAGGCCTCAATTTTATAAAACAAAAATTTATATATAATACAATAAAAATAATATAAAAATAATGCTGCATAAAAAAATTTAAATAAAAATAGAAATTGAGGTAAAATTATAGGTAAAATGAATTATTTGTGATGTGTTTTATATTGGTTTTGTGTGTTACGTGTATGTGTGTTATTCTTATTTTGTTATGAGATTTTGGTAATATTGTCTTTTTTGTTCGTTAATCCATTTTTTTTTTATTTTGAGTATGAATTTATTTTTGTTTTCTTATTTTTTATTTTCAAGGGTAAGACTGTTGAATGCTTTTATAGCATGATATTTATAGTGCCTTTTGTCCAAAGCTTGTATGCACTGTCGGAGTTTTTATGTTTTTTTGTACTACTGGTCTTACTGATCTGTTAGTGATATTTTGATATTGTTGAAATTTGTTTTCTTGGTCGAAAATGTAGTTGAGTTTTAACGTATAATTGGCATATATCTAGTACGTCAAAACTGTTGAATATTTGGTCTGTATCAGTTTAATCTATGTTTTTAAGTATTACCTTTAAGATCGTTTTCAGCGCGATTTCTAAGTGATCGATAGCTGAGTTTGTTGCTCCTCCCCAGACAATTATTCCATATTCTATTAATTATTGACAAAATAGTAATAGTTAGAATGAGGAGGATGGAGAAGGTGTTGTTGATGATGATGAGGTGTTTGGTTGGTTGGTTGCTCACCCTAAGATGTTGGGATGGTTGAGTTTGTTCATGAGCTGCACCTCCTTGAGCATGTTGGGCCTGTTGGAGCGCTGCTGGTTCAGTTTCAGCACCATCACCTTGCCCGTCGTGCGGTGGGTCACCTAAACAGACAGATAAACAAATATATTAAATCATATGATATACAACCAACAGTTTCACCTTCTCAAACCTACCTAACACGCAACATAATGAAATGTAATATTAATATGTAAAAATGTTAACAATAAGGTGTAAACTGTAATATATAGACATAAATAAATAAATAAATTAGATACATTTTAGAAGCAGAGAAAAATGTCACATTATTAATGGTTACAAAATATCATTTTTTTTAAACAGGCAAAATGAAAACAGGAAGAAACAATACTCATATGTTAATTGGAACATACACAACTAATTAATTAAAAATCTAAATTTTGAAGTCATAGTTTAATAGGGAAAAAACCGAACCAATTTATGTATGTATGTATATTTGCCAAGTGTTTTTAGTTTTTAGTAATTCGCGTATCCAGCGACAACGTTACAACAAACATTGAACCAAATATTTGTGCAAACATGATACAATGGGGCAGGGCCACAATGTTTATGTTTTCCGTGGCCGATGGAAAACAAATATAACGTTGTGGCTCCAACCCGATGTTTTTTGATTTTGTTCGATGTTTTGAAAACGTTTATACAAATTGAACCCGACTATAAGCCAGGTCTCCAGCGACAATGTTACAACAAACATGAAACATTGGGTCAGGGCCACAACGTTTTAGTTTTCCGTGCTCGATGGAAAAACAAAACGTCGTGGCACCGACGCAATATTTTTGTTTTTGACCGATGTTTTTAAAACATTCGGTGGCTGGAGTCCCGACTTTACGCCCTCGATATTCAGAAGTAGGTATTAAAGTTCATTCGAGATGTTTTAGTAACGATTTCAAACATGTGCAATGAAAGCCTTTTTATTCTTGAATTGAATAGGAAAGTACGTCAACCACCTGAGCTGTGCGATGTACAAATTTATGCTGTAATAAAATGAATGTGAACAGATAATTTAGCAGTAAAATATAACTATTTATTTATAATGATCACTTGTCGCCCCCTGGATATAAATACCTGGCGGGCGGCCAACCATTAGTCATAGACCCAGCGCGGCCCTGTGCAAAGACTGCACGCTCCACACCAGTGGCGTAGCTAAGGGGGGCGGGGGGGGGTCACCCGACCATGAAAAAAACTTACGAAGGTAGAATATTGCCACAAAAATATTTTACACATGAACATTGTCTGTTATTTATATTTTCGTAACTCTATGGCTCGGTCGGTCAGGGATTCAATAAAAAAAACTGTTTATTTTCGTTCCTAGCTCTTCCTATTGCTCAGTTGGGGATTCCCCTGAAATATTCCTTGCTTGTCACCTGTGTCATTCTCATTTCTTTAGTACATTGTGATTGACATGAACTCGTGAAGTGAATTGTTACCTATTGATTGACGTGAATTCGGTCGGTAGGGGATTCCTCAGAAATTCTGTCGTTTTTTTGGTTCCTAGCATTAACTATTGCTCGGTTGGGGATTCCCCTGAAATGTTCCTTGATTGTTACCTGTGTCATTGTCATTCCCTTCGTACATTGTGATTTTCTTCAATATTAGGTAGGTAGGACATTGTCCAAAATCTAGATTGAGGTATACTATTTTTTTTATTGTGATTTTCTTCAATATTAGGTAGATAGGGCATTATCCAAAATCTACTTTGAGGTTTACTAATTCTTGGGGTGACACCACGTTATCCGCACCGAGTGCCACCCATGCTAGATACGCCACTGTTCCACACACTATTTACTACCTGGGCACTATGCGTAGCGGGAGTGAATCACCCGCGCAGCTCTCCCAATATAATAACATTCAAAACACGCGGTAGGTATGGCCAAAGGATTCGTCTTTGACTTCAAAGCTAAGGTTGAAAAATACGTGTTTGGAATCAAAACCACGAGACCTTGTTGATAAAAGTCCCGTCAAAAAACTCAAAATAAAGGTAATGTTTGTATTGCGAGTTAACAACATCCGTTTTAAAATAATAGTGTACTATCTGAGGTACGCTTAATGACACAGTTATAATAACAATGGGTAATTAAGTAATTATTTATTATATTATGAGTCAAGGCGCCAGTATCGACAGTGCAGAGTGCAGCGGATAGGAAGCATGTAACGACCATCACGTTTATCCTGACGTTAAATCTTAACGTTTATAGCATCCTAATTCTATTTAAGAAATTCAAAAAATAATATTATGATGCTCCCAACATGACTAGCAAATGTTTTGGCGACTTGGAGGAGACTTTTCTCCTAACAACTTTTACCCGGCCACGAAATGAGCAATGTTATTATCATATTTTCAAAAAAATAAATTTTTGATAATGTTATCACATTTTTTTTGTATTTTGATGAAAAAAATTATATCGTATTTATAGTGTTAATAACGACGTTAAAACAGTTTTTCGATATCTCCAAAAATGACGAAGTTATGAAAAAGTGAACATTGCAAAATATATGCAATCGTGTCTCGTGACGTCAAAGCAGTAGTATAATTCATAATAATAATAATAATTGGCTAATTTATGTAGCGCCATTTTCGTAGAAAATCACTTCAAGGGCCTTCCTTTCCTTAAAAAAAACCCTCCACACAGCATCCTCAAAGATGACATAGGCCCTGAGGGAAATTATTTTCTTCAGGGCCTCCTGTGTGGAGCTCATGTAAAAAAAAGGGCGCTGTACAAATAAATATATAAAATAATTAATATTACTGGCTTATAACTAAGAATTACAATTACAAATTACAACTAGTGACTTATAGCTACTTATATTACTGGCTTACAACTAAGATTTACAATTATAACTAGTGACTTACATCTAAGACTTATAGCTAGTGACTTATGACTAAGACATATAGATTCTGACCTAAAACTGGTGACTTAATAACATACATATTTACAATTAAGATTAGCGCCAGAAGAAGTAGGAAGTTTTTACATAATATTAAAATTCGAGAACACAGGTGCAAAAATGATCTTAATGGGTTAACTGGATTTACGGGAAGGTATAGATATTTTTAATAAATTAATAAACTTAATAGTCAATCCTTACCGCATTAAGGTGATTCATCGCTCAACATTAAACAGATTGAGTTAACTACAAACAAAAGGAAAAGAAGAAAAAAAACTATTAAAAATTGCAAAATTTAAATAGAATGATGAATTTATGAAAATGAGTGTCGGAAAAGGTAAGTTTTCAGTTTGGATCTAAATTCCGCTGAGTTGGTTATGCATCTCAATTCCATAGGAAGTTTATTCCAAGCTTCAGGGCCGGATACTGCGAATACACGATCACCAAACTTAGTGTTCGGATTTCGCTTAGGTTCTTTCAACCTTCCATTTGCAGATGATGTCGCTGATCTAAGAGTTGATTGCCTTAGACCAATATTTTCCGGAATGCATAGTTCAGAGATATATTCTATTGTTCATAATTCTATTGTCCGTTTTGTAGTTGCAATACTACTGCGTAAGTACCGTGATGTGTACTTTTAGGCCGACCGTAAATATTAAAATACTGACGGGTTTATATTTTATATCTTCGGTACTGTTCATTTTTTTACATTAGATCCACACAGGAGGCCCTGAGGAAAATAATTCCCATCAGGGCCTATGTCATCTTTGGGGATTGCAGTGTGGAGGGTCTTTTTATGAAAGAAAGGAGAGTAAGTTCTGGGAAGGAAAAGGGTGTGAGGAGCGTGTAGAAATTTAGGGGTCAGTGTATCCAGGAGTGACGGACGTATGAATCCATCCCCAGTTCAAGGCGATGTTCCGAGAGAGTACGGCGAAGTCAAAGGTACTCCCTCGACCATTCTCTCCCGATCTGGCCTGCCATGCAGCTGGTATCAGCAGACGCATCTACCGTTAAGACCCGGACAAACTTCACCCCTGCTAAGTCACCAAACTTAGCGAACCACTTGGGGTGACCTATGGAAGAAATGTTGGTTATTCAATGAATGGTTCCCGGGGCGATAGCACCCACCCATACCAGCCTCCCAAATTGAAATAGTATTTTTTTTTTAAATCGCAAAGTTCCGTCCTCACACTAATTAATATGATGCATATGTAAAATCATGAAATTTCGTTGTAGGAGACAATCTCATTAAGGTTAACTATAATGCAGCGCTCTAAAAAAACATCTAATTTGATCGAGAAAATCTGTAAACACGAAAGAAGGTGCTTCTGAAATTGCTTTTATTATTTTTTTAACAGCTGATCTTGGCAATCTTGCCCCGGCTCTGCACTGTAATAAACGAATTGTAGTTCTAAGTTAAGGATGAACAGCTAGCGGTAGTAAACATTAGAAGGCAGTACGTTAGAATTACATTTCTATGTTCGTGATGGTTATCGTCACCAAAAGCATAGACTGTTCTATCTCCCAGCTTGCAGGACGCGGTGGAGAGAAAAATCTTACTGTTGGAACAGAATCAATTCGAATATCAAAATATTGAGCGTCAAAGAAGCTGCCTTTATAAGGTAAGTTCTGTTGTTACTAGTAGATATAGTTGATACCCACATTTTTTATATTTAGTTAATTCTCCTTTACCAATTTATTTAAATACGCATTAAAATGTACAATTTTGTAATGTTTTTAAAATAACAAATTGAATTTAATTGCATTTCACGCGATTTGATAAATGGCTCATGTATTTTTTATTTTTTATGAAGACCGTCGATAGCATATAAAACCCACTCAAAGCCTACACATTGCAATAAAATGTTTAATAGTTTTATTACGACAAGAGAAAATCTCGCAATATCGGAAGAATTTAGAAAAATAAAATAAATCTATGAAACCATAAAAAACCCGAACAGCAATCGCAAATTCACGAAAAAACGAGAAACAACAAGCTAAATTGGTACGATTTGTTTCGTTGATTAAACATTCTACGCACAAAATCACATAATATGTATCTACCTGCAGTGGCGGTTCGTGCTACGAAGCAGGGGAGAAGAAACGGGGAAAATGATAAAAGATACACGTATCCATATATCCATCCAAAATATAGTAAAACTTTAATTTAAATGTTACCAATAAATTGTTTTGAACTAAAATTACTTCAGTTTAAATATTATCCATGAATATTTTCGTATTTCACTAAGACAGGTTGTCTTTATATTACGTAACTAGGGATGCAACGATATATCGGAAAACCGATAAATATCGATATATCGACCCCTAACAATATCGATATATCAATATCGAAAAACTCAATATATCGTATCGAAATATCGGTACCATAAATCGTTGGCTCACACTTTGAACAAATTTAAGAAAAAAAACACATTTTATACAGGTACCTATCCGAATTTTGTGATTATTCACTTAGGTAAGTATAAAAAATATATACATACATAATCGATAGACGTTTGATATAACTAAAACTACATTAGAATTCTATAGCTTTTAAAAAAATAAGAAATATCGATATATCGGCCTGCTAGACCGATATATCGATGTATCAATATAGACTTAATTCGATATATATCGATATTTTTAAAAACCTTGCATCCCTAAACGTAACCCATCACACAAGTGCAACACGCCGGCTGCGCGCAGATTTCCGCTCGCCGCGCCGAGCCACCGCTATGATTATAATCAGAAAGAATGCGGGTTTCGGCTTTCCAATTAGTCGGCACACGCCGATAAGATTTTTTGTATGTAAACGTACGAAACCGCGCACAGTGAAGCCAGGTTCAGATATCCACAACTCTGCACGAACTGCCGTCGGCGGATTCGGGCACTAAGCGCCGAAAATCTGAAAGCTGCAACCCGCGTTCTTTCTGTTTGTACACTAACACAGCACAATGATACGCTAGGGAGGCAGATATAGAGCGCGCCTCCGAGATCCGCTGATTTCATGTGGGCGGAGAGTGGGATTCACACGAAATCGAAATGAACGGTAGCGCGGTCGCGAATTGTTCAGTTTGAGGCGCGCCTCAAAAAACGAAACTTCCGTAGAACCGATCATTCACGATCGAACCTAACAATCTAGTGACCCAGTTTTGTGTTTGTTTGGTTTTGTGATTATTTGGGATAGTGCGCGGCAGTACATACGTATCCTACGTATGCTTGGAGACGGTCAAGGGAGGATTAAAAAAAACTAACAAACTAAAAACTAATAAACTAGATCACCCAATGCCAAGACAAATATTATTACACCAGAAATAAAAACACACGGTTCAGATTGCTTACATGTTGGTATCCCAGCATTGTGTACATGCGAAAATATTGAAGTGGTTAAAGAATATGTTTATTTAGGTGTAATTATTGACTGCTTTTTCAAATGGGATTTACAAATAAATAAAGTCTGTGAACGTCTGAGATCTATTGTTAGTAGATTATATAAACTTAAATTCTATGTTCCAATATGCACACTTCGAATAATTTATTTATCATTAGCTGAGTCTATTATAAGGTACGGAATTACAGCTTGGGGACTTTCCTGTAAGACAAATGTTAATCATGTTCAATCTGTCCAAAATTCATTAGTTAAATTATTAGCTCATAAAAGTTTATACGAGCAAAGACACAATGTTCCGTACTTTTACCAGAATCTTAAAATTCTCTCAGTAAGAGCAATTCTGTGGCATAAAATTATTTTTCAGCATATGAATAGCCCTATATACATAAATAGACTGGACCACACTTACAATACTCGATTTACGTTAAATGAAGGACTAATCGTACCTAAGCACTTAAACAAATATGGACAAAGAACGCTGGACTACATGATACCTACATGCTTAAATATGTTACCTGCTAAAATTAAAAAATGTACAAATAATGTAAGAACAAATATTATATTGAAAAATTGGCTCGCCGAAAGAAAAAGTTTGTATTAACATTCTTGTAGTACTCGTAACACAAAAAATGTCTAACTGCATTATAAGTTTTATTTAAAAAAAAAAAAAAAAAAAAAACTTCAAAGTAAAAGCACCCATTGACAAACTACTTAAAAGTAGTTTATTGGGACTTTTCTTTTTTGTAATATCTTATTTTTATTTGATTTCCTGTAATATTTTATAACTTTTTTCTTCTAATAAAAAAAAAAAAAAAAAAAAAAAAAAAAAAAAAAATTGTAAAAACCGTGAAATCGATTCTAAAGACGCTACCGCCTGCAAAGTTAAGTACTCGTAACTACGTCGTCTGTAATCTATTTAAAATCACGATGCTCCTATTCATAAACAAGCATTCCATAGATTTCTCAATAAAGTACGAAATAAAACGCCTGCGCATTAACGTAATGGCTATTATTAATTCAGCGTTACAAGCAGGAAAGCACCATTTACTTCAATAAATAATGATGAAAAAAGCGGATAATTGGCGATGTCTCGCAGAGTGCACTGCGCAGGCTGCACTTCCGTGGAAACAGTTATGAACTTTATCTCTCGCTCTATCGTGCTGAAAAGTGCAGACGGCGACCTAGCGGAAAATTACCATCTTCCTGTGTTTCTTAAGAACCGTATCACTCCCGTATTGTGAATGTAGGCGAATGATGCCGCTGCCAAATTCTGGACAACTTTCATCTACCCTTTTTCTCAAAAACATCGTACGGGCAGGGGGGTTTCATCGAAGCAAGAGCCTTAGCCTCTCAGAAGCTGGACGTAGTGAACGGGGCCCGCAGATACTTTAATAGTTCACAACTGCTGACCCTGTATAAATCCCCACTGTTGAATATGGTCTGGAGCCCCAAAATACTTTCTTTTTTTTTTTTTATTATTAAGTTAAAAGAAACATAGTATTTCGCTTTCTTAACTTAAATACAGAGCATATATATATGGTACAGTAATAAGAATAATATTTTTAATTTTGTTCCAACATTTTGAGTTTAAATAGTTTTTTTTTAAAGGTTTTTATGTTATTTTCCGTTTTTAGGCTATCTGGAAGGAGATTATATATATGAACTCCCTCGTGACCAATACTTCTCTTGCCACTTTCAGTCTTGACAGTATTTGTGTACAATTTATTGTGTTGTCTAGTATAATGTTCGTGTACTTGTGATGTTTTTATAAATGTTGTGTTTGTGTGTATAAGTCCATTTTGTATTTTGTAGATTAAAAGACATATGTTATATTCGTACAATGTTCTTATTTTCAAAAGGTTCATTTCCTGGTATAGTTTTTTTGTGGGAGTGTCTGGGTTATAGTTGAAGAGTTTTTTAATAACTTTGTTCTGTATTATTTGTAAGTCGTTTAAGTACGTAATGTATATGTTTCCCCATATTTCTATTAAATAATTTAGGTGGGACTGGATTAAGCTAAAATATAAGCCCCTCTTTACCTCTGTTGGTAGAAGATGAGCAATTCTACCAAATACACCAATTAATGGGATGATTTTTGTTTTTAGTTTTTCTACGTGTTGTTTAAATGTTAAATGTTTATCAATATATAAGCCCAGGTATTTTTCGCTATCTAGGATATGTAGGTCTCTTTCTTCTATTTGTAATGGTTTATGCGATGGTATTATTCTTTTAGGTGAGCTTAAGATCATGTAACCGGTTTTATTAATATTTATTGTTAATATATTTTGTATTAGCCAATCGTTTAGTACATTAAGATCCGTTTGAGATTGTTCTAATAGACTTTCTAAGTTTTTGCCGAAGTAAAAAATTGCCGTGTCATCTGCGTATAAGAAAATTTCACCATGTAGTTTTAGCTGACAGATGTCATTTATGTATATTTGGAATAAAAGTGGCCCCAGTATTGATCCTTGTGGAACTCCGTAGTTTATACTCTCGAGTTGACTGTTTTTATCTCCTATGTTAACACATTGTTTTCTGTTGGACAGATAGGATTTTATTAGTTTGATAGCTGGACCGGTTACACCTGTTTTTTCTATTTTTTTAATCAGTATTTCATGACTTACGGTGTCAAAGGCTTTTTGAAGGTCTACGAGAATTGCTATGACATAGTTTTTATTATCTATGCTAGTTCTAAGTTTATTTATGAGATCATTAGTTGCAGAGAGAGTATTACATTTTTTTCTGAAACCGTATTGTTTGGCATATAGAAATGATTTTTTTTTCAGAAAGTTGTCTAGCCTATCGTATATTACTCTTTCATATATTTTTGATAGAATCGGTAGGACAGAAATGGGCCTATAGTTAGATGTTTGAGTTTTCAAGCTCCCTTTATATATTGGAATAACCCTTGCAATTTTACAACTGTCTGGAAATTGAAAACCCCTTGACTGCGCTGAAACGGGCGGTCCGTTTGATATATTCTCCTACCTTAACAAACGGATTGCGATCTTTACAGCACGGGCGTCGGTTGGGAATGCTGTCCTTGTTCTGCCAGTATTTCAATGGAAGATGTTCCGAGGAACTACCGTCATTGATTCCATCGGCAACGGTGCATAGTAGAGAAACAAGCCAGTCTTTTCAAGACCCATGTTTACCCTTCCCTTCCCCCAAAAAGACCCTCCACACTGCATCCCTAAAGATGATATAGGCCCTGAGGGAGTTTTCCCTTTTTATATTAACTCCTGTGTGGAGTTAATGTAAAAAATACATAAATACTACAAAGAAGCTCATTGTAGTAAAAAAAAATCAGAGTGTGCAATTCACAAGCCAAACTAGAAAGTCGTTAGATGTCGCTTTCTTTTCTTTTGCCTTTTTATTTTAAAGTGGTTTGAAGATTGGATACCCACCGCTTTTACAAGAATGTTTATTTTTTTTTTATTTGACAGGTTTCGAACCTCCGTTCGCTGGATGTCTCTCTGGGCGCTGAGTCGGGCGCTACATACCGCGACGCTTTTGGAGGCCAGTGCGTAGTCGTGAATTTACCGCATTATATTATTAGAACCGAGGACCATAAAATAATAATTTTTTGTGACGCATTTCCGTTTCGTCCGAATTCCAAATCGCTAACGTGGCTAAAGAAGTTTCACTTCAAAAAGTTTCAGAAAGGAGGCCACGAGGACAACAACCATCCCCCAAACAATGGAAGGGCCAGGGGGCTATAGGTATGCGAGATTAGACCCCTGGTGAAGTAAGCCACCAGGACGACCCAACATGTAACGGTTACTATAGGTACTAAGAAATGTGGCGAGTTCTGGTCTAGACTTTAGCAGAACGAGACCCTGAAATCCGAAGAAAACGACTTCCGAGAGACGATTGTTATTTTACGAACGACTGATTTCGAAATTCTGTAACAAAATCGCTCAATGTCTACATCACTACATATTATAAATTAAAGTCCTCCGCGTCGTCTGTCTGTCTGTTCGCGATAAACTTGAAAACTACTGAACTGATTTTCATGCTGTTTTCACCAATAGATAGAGTGTTTCGTGAGGAAAGTTTAGGTATGTAATTTGTCAAGGATTTGTGTAAATTGGTTGAAACATAACGATAATTGTTAGAAGTGTCGGAAATAGTCAAGCCGCCTGGTAGATTTCATCGAAAACTGCCTAATCCCTTTGAGATATAACAAAACAATGCATGGTGGGATATTCCTCTTTTATAGATCTACAAAAAAGTCAGCGATGGCATATATATCTATATTTTACGGATAGCTTACTATACCTATTCTATCTTCTAAAAAAATGGTCACGTACATTGCGGTAATTGAAAAGTTATTTAGACGGATACAGTATTAATCCTTATTAACTTAAATACGTTAGTTACCTCAAGCATTTCATGCACATTATTGTAATCTTTCGCACCATCTCTGCGTATTATAAATTAAAGTCCTCCGCGGCGTCTGTCTGTCTCTTCGCGATAAACTCAAAGACGGCAGTGGTTATAAAGGTTGGATAACCACCCAGTAGATGGCGTTGTGTTTTGTTAGCCACAGCAACGCGTGGCCGGGTCAGCTAGTATGACATTAAAATAATAATCCACTTTATCCGTTTATCCAATTCCGTTGCAGTTTGCGCGCCACCATAACAAGTAGAAGACTGGAGATATTTTTGCAATTCACGATTGATTAATCTGCGCCGATTGCATTTCTTTCCGATGTGGGACCTACTTTCCTTTCACCCATTGTCTACTAAAAGTAACACTTTTAAATATTACGTAATTAATATTTAAACTAGCGAAAAACATGTCTCGCTTTCTACGTGTAATCATAACAAGTCTGGGAACGGAAGGGTTTATTAACACGCTCTGGAAAATATTTTTTATTTTTTAATGTGAATACTACACGAAAGTCCCAACCAGAAAGTCTGGGGCCAGTGAGATTGTGGACTATTTCATCCCCAATTGGGGTATTTGAGGGAAATGGGGAGTGGGATGTGGTGGGGAAGGAAATGGGGAAAGGGTGGTCGGCAAGTACCCTTTTAAATAAAATTGAGAGTATTGTTTCGGTTTTTTTTAACATTAGCTCGACACAGGAGGACCTGAGGAAAATAATTCCCCTAAACTATATCATCTTTGGGGATGCTGTGTGGAGGGTCTTTTTAGGGAAAGGAAAGAGAGGAAGTCGTGGGAAGGAAAAAGGTTTGATGGGTGGGTAGGAATCTGGGGGTCAGTGTGTCCAGGAGTGACGGACGTATGAATCAATCCCCTCCACTGCGGGTAAGGCGATGTTTCGAGAGTCCGAGAGGTCTACAGGTCTTCCTCAACCAGTCTCTCCTAATCCGGCGCTGTTGGTAGGCAGACGCATTCTCCGCCAAGCTCCGGATAAACCTCACCCCATGAACCCGGGCACCCCTGTTAAGTCACCACGTAGCGAACCACTTGGGGTGACCTGCAGCAGAGGTAATCCAATAAATGGTTCCCGGGGCGGCGGTACCCATACCCGCCTCCCAAAATGAATTGTTTGATTGGAATTTGGATTTTTACATTTTCAATTTACGTTCAAGATCTTACACATATTATTTTGAATTGGCATTCACCGTGACAAGGTCGATTTCGATAAATATATCGATTTAAAATATAAAAAAACTATTATTATGCCTAATTTAATGGCAAGCAGTAAAAATTAAGTCATCCAAAAAATACAGATTAAAAAATGTGGTATTTACTGGGTATAAAACACTTTTCGACAACACGCTCTTGGTAAAAGAGTTTCCTTCAGCGGCGGTCCGTTTTTAATTTCAATTTTTTGAATGAAGATTTTTCAGTATGAGGATGCTGGGCAGCTCCATACTGAAATAAATTGAAATTAAAAACGGAACGCCGCTGAAGGAAACTCTTTTGAATAATTCTGAAAAACTTCATACAAAAAAATTTTAATTTTGAAAAAAAAATCAGAGTGTGCAATTCACACGCGGTAGAAGTGAAACTAGAATGTCGCTAGATGTCGCTTTCTATTCTTTTGCCTGTTTATGTTACAGTGGTTTGAAGACTGGATATTGATTTTACAAAAATAAAAATGTTTATTGATTTGGATTTGGTAGGATTCGAATCTTCGTTCGCTGGACGTCTCTCTGGGCGCTGAGAGTCAGGCGCTTTATACAGCTGCGCTATCAGAGGCCCGCGCGTAGCCTTGAATTTTCCGCATTATATTAGAATCGAAGACCATCAAATAATAAATTTTAGTGACGCACTTCCGTTTCATCCTAGTTTCAAATCGCAAAGAGGCTAAAGAAGTTTCACTTCAAAAACTCATTTTCAGCCATCAATAATGTCTTGTTCTGCAGTCATGATCTCAACCTTGGATTACGAATGCGAATGGTCAGATGCTACGTGTTTTCGATATTATTTTACGGAAAGGAAGCATGGACGCTTACTGAAGAACTTATTAGGCGACTTGAGGCATTCGAGATGTGGATCTACAGAAGAATACTTAAAATAAGCTGGATGGACAGGGTTACAAACGAAGATGTTATGGTTCGGATGAATAAAGAAAAGGAAGTAATTAAAACTATAAAAATCCGAAAACTTCAATATCTTGGACATGTGATGAGACATCCAGAGAAGTATGAGATCCTGCATCTCATAATGCAGGGAAAGATTGCCGGAAGACGGGGCCCTGGAAGAAGGAGAACCTCATGGTTGAAAAACCTGAGACAGTGGTATGGCCAGTCTACCGTGGAGCTCTTCCGGGCTGCAGTAAACAAAGTCCGCATAGCCAACATGATAGCCAACGTCCGTTGAACGGACAGGGCACAAGAAGAAGAAGAAGAATAATGTCGTATTTTTCAATGATGGCATTCTAGCGCACTGAAAAGTTAAGGATGGTTTCCATAGGTTATTAAAAATTTTAATTACGATTTAATGAAAATAAATAACTTTGTGTAGGTACATTATTTTCTAATCAAAATAAACGACATGTTTCTTCGATTGAAGAAACTTCTCTTCTAAAGAAGACTTACTCTTCAAACATGTCGTTTTGAAACAATTCGTGTCGATTATTTTCATAAAATTGTGGTGCATCCAAAGTTGTTCATTTTCATTAAATCAAAATGACGCCACAAAGTGAATTTGCAAATTAAAGAAGTAAAATTATGATATTAATTATGAAACTAAATAAATTTATTGTACACAAGTAGGTACTCCTACATATTAGCGCTTTATTCCAGATCAGAAGATTATTTGAGTTGCGCCCGCCACAGCGAGAGATCACCATTGCCATTGACCATACAGAAAAGAAACGTTGGCGTTGCTCAAAATAGCTTTTCCTATTTCCCTCCGCCTCCTCATCCGCCTCTACACGGATGTCAATTTATTATTATAGTCCCACCATCTCCGGCATAGCAGTGTCCTCAGAGAAAACTTAACCACAAGCTGTGAGGGACTCACTTCTTTCTTATATCGTTTACTGAATCGTCTCTGAACCCATTTACTTTACTGGTAACTAGTAGTCCTGTGAACATTAGATCTCATTTAATAAATCAAAAACAAAATTTCCTCTCCTCCCCGGTATAATCGGATAACCAACACCCCTGCCGTAGATCACCCCAAGTAGAATCGGATAAACAAGACCCCTGCCGTAGATCACCCCAAGTAGTTCGCTACGTTTGGTGATTAGCAGAGGGATGCCCGAGTTTAAGGGTGAGGTTTGTCTAGGTCTCGGCGGCGAATGCGTTTGCCCACCAGTTCGTGTTTGAGAGTTCGTGATCGGTTGGTTGAGACCTTTTGAACTCTCCAGCCGGACTCTTTCGACCCTCGCAACGCAGTGGGAGGAATGGATTCGTAAGTACGTCACTCCTGAATACAATGGCCCCCAGATTCCTACCCACTCCCATACCATATTCCAGCAAGCTGCGTACAAGTGACAAATAAACGATTTTTATAATTTCCAAAGAATAGAAGTCTTTGATTGTTCTGATTATAAATCCCAGTGTTTTCATGCCTTTGTTAATTATTTGTTGTATGTGATTTATAAAATTTAATTGCATGTCAAACATAACTCCAAGATCCCTAATTTCTTTGACTTATACAAATTGTCCAAAGAAATGTCACCTTTTTCTTCAGGCCGGTAGTACTAGGCAATGTTCGTAGAAAATGCGTTTCAAGATTAGCTCATCGAGGGGGTAGAGTGTTGATTGGTTAAAAATTCGTGACGTAGCTTGCAGTCCATGTTCCACTGGAAGATTTGAATTAACCGCGATACAAGTGGCAGTCTTTAACTTCAAGCTACGTCATGTGTTCGAAATTTCGAAAGCGGCCTATCGAGGTCTTTTTTTCGAAAAACTGGCATATGAGCTAACCTTGTTAAACGCATTTTCTACGAACCTAGGCACTATAATATTGATTATTCCGATTTGACAACTCGTAGTAGGAACAACGATCGTGAACTCTTGTGGGATAAAAATGTACTATCCAACGCGAATTTACAGACAGGTGATATGCTAAATGGTCGAGTTAAAGCAGGACATCGCTACGCTTAGTCAATAAAAGATAAAAGCATTTAAACAACATATTAGCAGTTTGACTGATTACCTAGCATGAAAAGAAATCGGCAAGAAGCTAACATGCGAATGGCTCTCTGCTGACACTCTGACGGGCAGCGCCACTACCTCCAGGTGTTACTTTCCAGGGAGAGGCCGCACAACAAAAGGTGGTAACCTGGATATATCTAGTGGGCCCGTCCGTCAAAGTACAATAACGTCAAACTGGACACAAAGGGCGATAACGACAAATTAATTGACAACAATAAAACATTTAGAAGCAATAATTTCGATCCCTATAGGTACTTAGTATAGAGAATATTTTACTGGCTTGTATCAACAAATAAGCTGTTTCGCTGGAGGCCATGGCTTTCACAATTGGAAGTTAGTGCGGTAGAAAAAGAAATAATAGTCAAGGAGCAAACGATAATCTGTGAATCTTCGTGTGAAAGTTTTTAGGTGGTGCCTTATTTAAGTTAGCCTGTAGTTTTCTTTATATGGGAAAACTTTCCATATAGAGTAAACTAACGGTGAAAATGGATTAAATCTCCGCTGAAACGAAAAAAAAATATTACTAAATTGGAAGGGAACTTAATAAGAAAGCGGTAGAAAAGTATTATATACGGGAACCAGTAGCGGTCCGTGAGTTTTCATCGAGCTAGAGTGCTAAGATTGGAAAATACGACGTTATTGATGTTGTTGTAGCTGAAATCTAATTTTATTTTTTTTCCAAATTTCAACTTTTTGTATGAAGCTATACTGAAATTTGGATGCGGCGCATCCCCAAACTGAAAGAATCCTGAAAATCTTCATACAAAATATTGAAATTTTGAAAAAAAAAAAATCATTTTCAGCTACAACATCAATAACAATAATTTTTTTCAATCTTAGCACTCTGTCACTGAAAACTCACGGACCGCCACTAACGGGAACCCCATAATCCCCAAAAGTGTGGTAGACTCAAAATACTTGATAAACCTACTTGAAACTATTGCAAAGGAGGGTGGTCCGTCTGATTGACTGAATCCTTTGTTAACAGACCGATTGCCATCTCTAATGCAGTGTAAGCATGTTGAGTCTGTTTTACAGGTATTTTAATGGAGCCTGCACGTGCGTGAAAATCTGTAAGTCGTATGAGTCATATAATTTCAATACCCGCTATATTCGATTTTTTGACAAAATGATCTGAGGATGTCATTTTGTTCACATTTTTGTGAAGAACAAGATTAATATAAAATTGAGTTTCAAAATCTCTTTTATCACGACTAAAAAACATGTTAAAACTGCGAGTGAGAAACAAAACCCGCTATATCATTCAAGAAGTTACTATCAAAACCCGCTATATCGGAATTCAACCAATCACGAGCAGTTATTTTGCGAAGATGGCGGGTGTAGAAATACGCCCCTCAGGTCAGTTGAGTTTCAAAAGCCTCTATATTCCATATAAATCACGAAGTGAGTATCAAAATCCGCTATATCTATTTTATTTATCCAAATTACTTAAATATTTCTAGACCTACATTGAAAAATTAACACTTTTCGAATGTATATTATTCCAATTCGTTATATAAAAAAATAAAAAGCAATTTTTTTATTTACGCTACAGATGTGACAGTTTTTTGCGGTTTTCTCCAAATCAGTAAAAGTTGATATAGCGGATATAGAAATTGAACAACTCATATGTGTGTGGCTCTAATGCTAATGCGATACGAGCTACCGACATTGAACGGACAGTGGGTGAGTTGGCATCGCGTTTGGGTCCCACGGAGGTGTCGCATGTTCGATTCCTCGGTTGGCCAAGTCCTCCATCACGACACAAGCAACATTTTCCGCTTACTGCGATGGTAGTAGGAGTTTTTCAAATACTGTCAGGTTCTTTGTAACCCAGGAATGTTGTCTTTCTTTTAGCAAATTAAAAAATTAAAAAAAAAAAATTTATTAAAAATTAAATTAATCTGTTTTGCCTCCTTCATATAATTGGGGCCTCTTCAAGACCCGCATTAATAAATCCCTTCCTACAACCCCTACCTTAACCCGGAGCACAACTGGGCCACGCCAGCCACCCGGCTGGACAGCGACATACTCGTAGTTCCCCTGTCTTTACATCTGTATAGATATAACTCTTGTGAGGGGGTCACAAAAAATAATTAAACTGTAGCTCATCTCAAAAAATCATAATGCTTTCCATGCATTGTAATTGAACGGCACTAAATATGACAACTTTAATTACAACTACAAATTTAACAAGCGATTCGCCCTATTTCCACTTTCGACGACAATCTAAGAAAAGTCATATTTTTTAAATAAAAAAATTAATACTTACCTATAAACAACGCTATTTAAACGCCAGACAATTGAAGTCATATCCTTCAAATTCCAAGAGAGATAATCTAAAATCTTATCGTCCGTAATGCTTGGGTTAGATTAGATAACAAAAGGTCGAATATATAGCTAACTAGTTGGAAGTCCCCGGCTATACCCGGGCTTTACACAGAATTTTCGAAATCAAATGTAGACAGTGACCTTCCTCTTGTTTTGAAGGTCACATGAGCAAAATTTCATCAACCTCGGCGTTAAACTGTAGAATCAAATCCACACCGCCCGCTTGCCAACCCGCTTGTCCACCATTTATAGACATTCTCCTTTATATATTATACAGGGTGTTAAGGGACGTACTTGACTTACTTTAACCAGTGATTCCTGACGTTATTTGGAGTAAAAAATGTAAATGAAATTTTGGTCTCCGGTGACTTTTTTCGACGACTTTTTTTTTTTTTTTCAAAATTTTTTTCTTTAAAATCAAACCAAAAAAAATTTCTTCCGCATGTCGTCACTGGTCACTCAGCCGGGTGTCCGATGAACCCCTTACCCCGCCTCCAACTGTTCAACAACTACCATTTTTTAATGTTTTTGTAGAAAAAAAAAAAAAAAAAAACATCAAAATGTCACCGGAGACCAAAATTTCATTTACATTTTTTACTCCAAATAATGTCAGGAATCACTGGTTAAAGTAAGTCAATTACGTCCCTTAACACCCTGTATATTTCAACCAATTTACACAAAACCTTAAATTATATACCTAAACCAAAGATGAAATATAAGAGATGTGCTATCCGCAGTTTTTACCAGGGGGGACTGTGCTTCCGGGTGTCGCCGATATTGTTTACCAATTAACGAATAAACTAATTGAACGAACAATCAACGAATAAACTAAACGAACGTTAAACTAAATGAACGAATTCTTTCCGTATTCAGAATATATTGTTAACCAATACTAATGCACATCTTAAAAAAATCAACCAAACTAACAAATTCTTTTCGTATGCAAACTACTTCGATTAGGTAGTAGTCTACCGACAGTCGCGCAGACATCATAGCATATCTCTTTTGTAATTCAATATATTTGACCTAAACGTTCCTCATTCACTCTATCTAATGGTGAAAACCGCATTAAAATCCGTTCAGTAGTTTTTGAGTTTATCGCGAACAGACAGACGCGGCGGAGGACTTTATTTTATAATATAGATAAGCATTTTAACAAGTTGTTAGCCCAGATACTGATTTCTCACCGTATAGTGAACCTAACTGGAACAACTCACCTAAAAGTCATGTAGGTATGCGATACGTCGGGCTAAAACTATACCGGAACTCTGAAGGCCACGGGAAGAAATGTTGGGCCTGCAGAAAAAATAAATGCCACGCAAAACTGTCTGAAAGGGCGCTGCGGTTAGGAAAATGCGACGCATTTAAAGGTCAACAAACACTTCATAAGGGACGTGGAGGAATCGTTCGACAGAGACGAGTACATTCGACATGTAGAGTGTTTACAAACATGTTAAAATCTTATTTTAATTAATCGGTCTATAATCTACAATTTAGATTTAATTTTTTTTAAGGAATTAATACTAATTTCCGCTGTGATTCTGTCTATTGTCTGTAACACCAGTTCAATGAACTGTTTAACTCGGATTTGATTTGAATTTAAGTGTCACTCTCGTTATTGAAAGTATTTGTAATAAAGTACCTAGCTATTAAAAAGTACCTAAACTAGCTCCACACAGGAGGCCCCGAGGTAAAAAAAAGCTATGGCCTATGTCATCTTTGGGGGTCTTGTGTGGAGGGTCTTTTTATGGAAAGGAAGGGGGAAACAATTTGGGAGGCAGGAATGGGTACCGCCGCCCCGGTAACCTTTATTGGATAACCAACACCTCTGCCATAGATAACCCCAAGTGGTTCGCTACGTTCGGTGATTTAGCAGGGGTGCCCGGGTTCATGGGGTGAGGTTTGTCTAGGAATTGGAGGCGGATGACAAGGACACACTGAACCCCAGATTCCTACCCACCCCTTAAACCCTTTTCCTTTCCAGAACTTTCCCCTCCTTCCTTTCCTTAAAAAAACCCTTCACAAGACGACATAGGCCCTGAGGGAAATTATTTTCTTCAGAGCCTCCTGTGTGGAGCTCATGTAAAAAAAAGGAGAGGAAGATCTGGGAAGGAAAAAGGTATGAGGGTCGGGTAATGTCCAGGAGTGACGGACGTATGAATATATCTCTCCCATTGTGGTGCAAGGCGATGGGTCAAGAGAGAGAGGTCTAGCTTAGGTCTCCCTCTCCCGATCCGGCCCATAACTCGCTAGGTGGGCAAACGCATTCGCCGTCAAGACCTAGGCAAACCTCATTAACCCGGGCACCCCTCCTAAGTCACCAAACGGGGGTGATTCGTGGCAGGGGTGTTGGTTATCTAATAAACGGTTCAAGGGGCGGCGGTACCCATACCCGCCTCCCAAACTACATTTTGAACAGAAAATTATTTGAATTGCCTTTATTTAAAAATTAGAACTGATTTATCGACAAATCAGACTGTTCGTGAATGTAAAACGAAGGTCGTACTAGTTATAGAGGTATATATTGCATATTGTAATGAGCTGATATTTTCTCCACAACAACGCTAAATAGAAAGATCGATGGGTTCAGAAATGGCGTATTAAGTAAGTAACAAAGCATTACGTTAACAGTTTGAAACATTCCTTTACATTTTACAAGACGTTCATTCAACTTGGAAGCGATTCTACAAAACAATGGCATCCGAGGTGAAAAATCTGTGCGAATTTTTAGCGCCTGGCGCCCATTGAAAAGTTCGGAAAAAGAAAGTGAAATAATAATAAAATGTGCTTAAAGTAATCCGGTAACAAAGCGATAGTGAAAGGATTTCCCAATTTTACGTGTTCTGTTAATACGTAACATTTTCCCATACAATAATTGCTTTTCTTTCACGCCATGGTCCGTGACTTCACACGAAATTCTTCGGTCATATGAAAGTGTACGCTTCTGCTCGTAATTAACTTGTAGTTGGTTACCGCCGGCGGATCACAATATACATACATACTTATGTACATTCACATACATACACTCCCCATTTGCATACATGCCACTTGGATGCAAACACCGAAACGGACGAATTTTCCACTGAAATTATTCATCAACCATTTCTAAACACCGATTACTCCAAAATCACATTTTTCTAAACATAAATGTATATTAAGGGAATCTGCTAAAAATCTGAGCAAGGTATTGGGCCCTATTACCATTCCTACGGTTACGGTTAACACAATGTATGATGTTGTACGTACGTCTGCTTCCCCCAGGAAATATACACATTAAATAATAGTGAGACAATGTATGACGATGTAGGTATGTTTGAGATTCCCCCCCATAGGAAAAATACATACTAAATAATAGTGAGGCAATGCATGATGATGTAGGTATGTTTGCTTCTCCCATGGGAATAATACATAGTAAATAATAGTGAGACAATGTACGATGATGTACGTATGTTTGCTTTTCCCATAGGAAAAATACACACTAAATAATAGTGAGACAATGTATGAAGATGTACGTATGTTTGCTTCCCCCATAGGAAAAATATACACTAAATAATAGAGCCAATGTATGATTATGTACATACGTCTGCTTCCCCCGTAGGAAAAATACACACCAAATAATAGTGAGACAAACGATGTAATACGGTTATCAGGCAACTCAGAATAAAATCAACTCAACACGTCTTTTGAAGCCATTAAAAGTTATGAAAAAAATTGGTTAAATAGATTACGTTAGGTTAGGTTATGGCCTATTTTTCAATATTTTTTTTCATAGATTTTAATTACTTTTCAAAGAGGTGTTGAGTTCACTTGATTCTGAGTTGGCATGAAACCGAAAAATACACACTAAATAACAGTGAGACAACGTATGAAGATGTAAATATGGTCTTGGCATTGGCATTGCCGTCGCCGTGCCGTTACCGTAGGAATTATAAAAGCAACCATTCAATATAAAAAGGGCGCTTTAAAATCGCCCAAATATTATATTATTATTTATTATGTACACGTATCACACACAATACATGTCAACTCACAGGTAAACTGCTTGCAAGGACTTCAAATCTTAGAGGCAAGTAGAGACAAACATTGAACTGTTATTAACCTATAACCTCAAAAACCACAATTATTGTTTTCGTGGATTTTTAGGTTAATAACAAATACTTTATCATTATAGGTGTACAGTGTTGTGACCTTGTGACAAGGACGACAGTGGTATTATTTTTATCCGTATCCGGTGTTAGAGTAACGTAACCACAACAATAACATTACAATATTTGATAATCTCAATTCACGATTATTTAGTCTAGACTTCTAGACAGTAATTTGGTCAGTAGGTTGGTTGGGACAGTATTACGGCGGCCGCAAAAACCTAACAAATATCGACTCCGTAAATTGCCCATTGAGAAATTATAAAGTCGCTCGATATTTTCTCTTCGCGCGTTAAAAACCGCAACCAAAATCACATAACCTGAATTACAAAATCCATAATTCGCGCAGTTTACATAATTTAATGAATCCGGCATCGTAATTCAATGAAATGACGTTCGTTGAAAGGTATCAATGAACTCATCGCAGAACAACTGAAATCATCCAGATTCTACTTTGTAGATTATCCAAAGAAATGAGTTCAAAATTTCCCTTAAAAAAATCAGAGTGTGCAATTATTACGCGGTAGAAGTAAAACCTTCAAAAAATTAAGTATTCAAGAGTGAGAAGATTACGAAGCACTTTTTTATCAATGTGAAGGATGATTTTTTCCATATTTTGTCGTCGAATTCCAGTGCAACCTTTCCTGTGGCGCTGGAATTACACATTTGGGCTTCTTAATATTAGTATCTGTGTTTTCTTCCTCAGAGTCGCTAGATGTGGCTTTCTTTTGTGTTTTCTTTGCCTGTTCATTTTGGAGTGGTAGATTGGATATTGATTTTACAAAAATATTTTTTTTTGGGAATTCGTCGGATACGACCCTTGATCCGCTGAATGTCTGACCGCTAAGGTTTGTCAGGCGCTTTATGCCACCACACTAAAGGAGACTTGCGTGGGACCGTAGATTTATCGTATTATATTGGAACCGAGTACCCGGAAAACAAATAAATATTTAATTAAATTAAAACAATATTAGCGAAACTCAATCGAAAATGTGAAGACAGAAAATCAGAAAAAGATATTGGCACCTCTGGGACTCGATGGTTTGCTTACATGGCAAGTGCTCTACCAACTGAGCTAAGGTGTCTATGTCCAATTCGGTCACTTTTAACTGTATCATACTTCGACTAAGAACTCTACCAACTTAGAGTAATTAATTAATTAATTAATCAACTCTTACCTTAGCTTCCGGATTCCACTACGTAATACTAGAAGTCAGGATTTATTTCAGTGCAGTAATTCTGGAACTAACTACCATATGTATTCCTCTTTACCCCGAATACTAATGGAGGGAAACAATTATACCAAGTCAGTGGACATCTTCAATTTATCTTTAAACAAATATAAAATATTGTTACGAAGGCAGTTCAGTTATGTACAATAAATACTGTATATTTCTTACTATTCATATTTAAAAGCCCCGAAAAAGGGCGTTAATAAATTAATAAATTAATAAATTAATAAATTAACTTGTTTCGCTAATATTGTCTTCATTTAATTAAATATTATAATTTGCGGTTTTACTCAAGTATGATACAGTGAAAGGTGACCGAATTGGACATAGACACCTTAGCTCAGTTGGTAGAGCACTTGCCATGTAAGCAAAGGGTCCTGGGTGCAGTGGCGGCTCGTGACTTTTGAGTGTGCTAGGGTGCTAATGTTGTCGTATGCGAAAGATTATTTTTTTATTTTTTTCAAAAATCGATGTTTTGTATGAAGATTTTTCAGGAAATCGGTGCGGCACACCGCCAAACTGAAACTTCCTGAAATTTTTCATACAAAAAACTGATTTTCAAAAAAAAATTTTTTTTTCGGCTACAACAACATCAATAATGCCATTTTTTTAATATCAGCACTCTAGCACACCCAAAAGTCACGAGCCGCCACTGCCTGGGTGTAAGTCCCAGAGGTGCCAATATCTTTTTATGTTTTTTCTATCTTCCATTTTTTTTCTTCGCATTGTTTCGCTAATATTGTCTTTATCTAATTAAATATTATAATTTGAGGTTTTACTCATAAAGTTAAATAAAAAATAAAATAAATATGTTATGGCCATCTATTCTCTTGCAGGCTAAATCCTATAAATGTATGTGTTTGTCTTTTTTTGGCGTCGCTATTTTTCGTTTCATCGAGTTTCAAATCACAACGGTGCTACAGAAGTTTTCACTTCAAAAATGAAAACCAAAGTTATACGAATGTAAAGATAAAACTGCTAGATATCTAAGATTATAAAAAAGAATTTTGTTGAAAATTGTTGACATGCCAAATCTTTGAAAGTGGTGTCGGACACGGCAGCGGTACTTCATTGCACATTGTGTTTTGTGAGGCAATAAAAGTATGATATTATGATATAAGTTTATTAGCTAGATGTGATAACGTAATTTATCGGCGATATGAAAGAAGAAAATTATAAAGCGTGAATAATCTGAGAATAGCTCCGGCGCTGCTAGCGTCATGTGATGCAGGTGACGGTGACGTGTGTTCGGTGCTCAGTGCTCAGTGCTCGGCGCTCACCTCTGGCGGTTAGAATCACAAGAAACGGAATTATCCTGTTTATAAATAATCCGCTCAGGTGAGATGAGAGTCGGTGTCGCTAGCGAGATGTCTCCCGCAAGCCAGAGCCCTCCACTCCCTGAACCCAGTTCCACTAAAAGATAAGGAATTGTCCTTATCCTTAAAATTAGCGACATTTGTCGGCGAAAAAGAAAAAAATGTATAAGCTCACCTCACGGACAATACGGAATTAACTCCTTGTCGAAGTTCGATACACGGATAATACGGAAGATTTCTTTTTGAAGTGAAATTTCTTTACCACCGTTGTGATTTGAAACTCGGATGAAACGGAAATGACGCATTACAGTACCTACCTACGAAGCGTGAAACTGCGCTCATTGGCCGCTTTGATTATGATCTCACATTTCAAGGCTCCTATTGGTTGAGATTGTTTTGGAGAAGTTTCGCTTCTACCGCGTTTGAACTGCACTTGATTTTTAATTATTATTATAAAATAAATTCTCATCAAAATAAAAACAAAAAAGTATCTACTTCGAATTATTCCTAGTACTACTGGGTTGAGGTTCAAGCTGCGAAAGCTGCGTGTCATCCATCAATAAGTTATACATCCCAGGTTTTCAATGATTTGTATGGCAAGCAGGCTTTGTCTAACGGGTATTTGTAATAATTCTAATACCTTTCTTTCCATGTTCTTCTGTTATAAATACAGTTCAAACTTGTCAATAATGCATTCACTAGAAAACATGAATAAATCATTGTTTTATATGGCAATAATATTTTCTCTATGATTGGCAGCATTGATTGTTAATATAAAAATGATAAATATAAAAATGGCGTAGCGAAGTTCGTACACTGCATAAGTTTTAATCAATTTAATCAATTACCCGCCGATATACGAACAGAAAAAAATTACAACAAATTTAAAAAAAAAAAAAATCTTATTTTGGTAGTACCACCACATAATTTTAATTTTCTCCTAGATATATTTTTCACTGATATTCCTAATTTTTTATGTACATCCTATATACATTTCTTGTATAATTACTCCTATGAACTTTTAAAATATGTCTAAATCTCTTCACAAGTTAAACTCTTTAGTTTGTGAAAGGGATTTTTTTTTTAAAATAATTCTTAAGTTATTAACAAGTTGTCCTCTCCTAAACATAAGCATTTGCTTTCTTAGGAGGGTGTATAAAAATATGTAAGCAATATTATGTTATAAAATTATGAAAATGTAAATGAAACAAATATTAATAAAAAATAAAAAAATAAATAAAATAAAGGTTTTTTTTTAAATTTGTTTAATGGTACAAAAATGACATGTTTTAATGCATTCTATAAAGTTTTTTTATTTCAAAAATACATAATTTAATATGTCTTACACCTTTTTTAAGTGAATTAATTTTAACAAAATTAAAATGTAACTTGCATATATTTTGCATATTTTTTCGTCTCCCCGACATAAATATCTACTCACTTTTCGTGAAAATAAAGCTAAATCTGAATGTATGAATAAGAAATATTCCGTATTAACAAAAAAGCGGAGTAAGACATAAATAATAAAAAAGATATAAGAGTTAACAAGAGTAAGCATAAGTAGAACCGGAATCGCTCCCTGAACACTGTGTCAATCAACACACACACCATGTTATTCAAAAACATACCCCGTATTGAGAAATTCTATTTCCAAGTTTGTACGGAAAAATAACCCGAGACATTCATTCATCTCATCCAAAAGCTAAGCTAATTTTAACCAATGTGAAAACATCCCACAACATATTATACATTATATATATTTCAGCAAATTTTCTAAGGAAATATGTTAACATAACCCAATAGACAGCTTATAAAAATAACTTGTTTACGTATTTCTGTACCAATTTTTCAAGAGAAGAAAATACGAAAGCAGGTGCGCACAGCTTCATGTGCATATTTGTTTACGCGACTCATCTGTAGTCTGTACTAGCAGGTACTGAGGAATATTAAATAAACCATAACTCAGTCTACCCGGATCCCTAAAATCCCACACGGCTTTAAAACTGTGGAATAATTTTCTTGAATATAACCAGGTTAGTACCTCCCCCTCAGATCTTAGTGAGGAGTGGGAAGTGGGATAACTACCAACCACCAGTGGTGGTAACTCTAGTGGATATTGGTGTTGGTCGCGACCTGTAAAGTCTACTGGGGTAACTGCGAGTCCACCAGCCAAACACTAACTTAACCTACAAGTTGTGCAATGTGCACCTGGAATACCCACTTAATGGGAAGCATGTGCACCATAACCATCGTTGCGTCCTGTCAAGGTATATTAGGATAACTGCGAGCCCACTAGCTAAACACTAACTTAACCTACAACCTGTGCAATGTGCACCTGGAGTATCCACTTTGGGAAATATGTGCACCACAATCAAAGACAAATTAACACGATATTAGACAGGTACCTGCAATGATTATCGTAATCTTTTCGATGTAATTAATAAGCTTTTATCAGTGTTACATAGTTTGAAGGCGTGAATTCTAAAATCAACCAATTTTTACTCGCTCGCTTCATTACTTCAACATTAACTAGTGCCGAAGTTAACAGATGGTTGGAAAAAATTAAAGCGTCATGCTAACGTTAATCGTATGATAAGAAATTATTCTTTACGTACGCAGATTGTCGAATAAAACCAAATACCAGAGTAAAAGAGTTTGACCCAATGGTTTTTCCGGCGGAATTATAAAATTTGATTTGGAGTCCCTTTCTACGTGGGTTGTGAGCTAACTGTAAAGGTATAGAGGTTTGAGGTGTAAAGGTGTCCGGCCACTGAGAGTTCGGGCTGCGGGCTGCGGGCTGCGGGCTGCGGGCTGTGGAAGTAGATGGGAGATGGTAGGCGGGCCAGGAATGCAGCGAGTCGAGCTAATACGCGTATTCGTCCGGATTCGAAGATCTACGTTCGTTGCAATATCTCAAAGTAATCGCCACATGAAAAGGTAAATACAAAGGAGAGCTAATAAAATGCAGAACGATCATCAATCTCGGGCAGTGCGTTTTATCCGTCACACCTCATTATTAAATCCAACAAATTGCAGAATGATGTTCGAGTGGAGCCAGAAAAATAACACAACTCTTTATTGTTTACGTACTTACTTACTGAAAACGTTTTTTTAATTTCAAATAATGGTCTTATTTTTTAAAGGGTTCAACAAATGAAATAAACACCTTTGTGTTTTTTTTCAATTAGTAATTCCAAAACACAAATGAGGAAACACGGCAAATAGGGCTTTAAACTTGATGGTGCTTTCAAATTTGAACAAAGATGTTTACGTTTTTACGGCGTCGTCGGATTTAAGGACAAGGAAACTCGTTACGGCCAATAATAAATTGTGTTGTTTTGTCAACAAGCATGTCATATTTTATTTTCGCTGCCGGAAAAACATTGAATTTTTTGAACAGCTGCGGGGCTTATGATCAGCTCTAATCATATTAAAAAGAAGACATGTTTCGTTTAGATTTATTAGCATTATCTTCTTCTTCAGTGATATACTGCATTGATGGGTATAGTCATTAAAAAAGTCATTTAAATAGTTATTCCAATAAAATTAAAAACAAGACAAAGTACTGAAAACATGATCAATCGATAAAACAAGTGTAATTCTTTCCTAACGAGCCATACGGCCAGGTAAAGAAAGTATGGGAAAATGCGCCAAAAGTAATGTAATAATAAGAAAATAACGACGATCTTCCCACGCGATGATCTTCGCCATTTTTTTAAATTTTACTTTCGATTTATCTCCTGAACCGACAGAAACAGTAAATGTACTAGAAAGATAGTTTAATCAACCTGACAAGCGGAAAATGTGAATTACGTTAAACATTCGGGAACATGCCCAACACTTCGCGCATTAAGATGAATATATACGTGAAATCCTATTTAGATACTATTTTGATTAATCTTTACGACGAATCGGCTTACAGTATAAACATAAAAAATATGCTTCGGATAAATCGAAGCTTTTACTAGTTTTCTATGTATTGGAATAACAATAAAATTATTGTTTACGTAACAAAAAATATAAGCGGAAACCACCAAAAAAAATGTTTTTTCATGACTTAACTATAAAGTAATACAAGAAACAATTTTTAAAAAAATACCCCTTTATGGCTAAGACTATTTTTGAGGTTTTCCATGTTCTAACTTTCTTCGTTCTTACAAAATTATGCACAAAATAAATAAAAATCACTTTTTTGCTTACTAGCCTCGTGCAAAAAGACGCTCGATTTTAAAATTTTGCAGGCATGAGATTCGAAATATTTTTAGCGTTTATATTCCTCTTAAGTCCGGTTTCCTACGACCTCCGTCTTGAACATTTGCTTGAAAATTACTACAAACTTTGTCAATGGGGGCGTGGCTTTGAACAATTCTTGTTTGAAGACGCAATGTACAGTGGAGGTAATCCGCCTCTTACCCGCCCTGGTATAAGTAACTGATGGTTACTCCATCAAGGCTCTCGCTAGATTCTAATTTTTTGATTAACCGAAGCTACATTTATTTATTTTGAACTAATCTAGACCTCCAGTGTCCATGCATACATTGTTAGTAAGCAGTATGCTTAACAGGAAAAACAAAATGGAAAGACGCAATGTACATGTTTTCCGTGGCCTGTGGAAAACATTCTCCTCGCGGCTGAAATGGGGAAGGCAGGGGTGGGGATTAGTTCATTTTGTTCCAGCAGCCGCGCTTGCGATGGAGAATAAATCGAACGAGTTTTTGAGGTTATGTCAACAGCGCGGGTGTAATAATAATGAGTTTAATAAATACTGTCGTAATGGATGACTATTTCTATCATGAAATCCACCTGTAAATAAAGTCTATTAATTTATATGTAGAGGCCCAATAAACATATGTAACAATTTATGATAAAACTTGTTGTTTTGAAATTCTTAAATGATAAATTTACGTGCCAGTAGCCAGAAATATTAATATAATGCCAATTCGTATTTCTGGTGAGATTTTTCTTGCACATGTAGTATCAAACCCAGGACACGGAAGAAATTGCCTAATCCAAATCGGTATTCTATTCTTAATTCTTGATAAATAAATACCTAATAAAATTTCGAGGTAATACATGAAATCTGTGTTTTCTCCCTGATACTTCCATGTAGCTTTCTGAAGGCGAAACAGCTGTCACGTATAATAATAATTACATAGCAAAACCTGTTTATAAATAAACTGTTTTCATAAATTGAATAATAGTATTATTGAACATATTTTATAAAATAAATTAAAATTAAAATGTAGTTCTACAAATTAAACTTAACTACAATAAATATCTATTAAAATCTCTATGAAATATGTGTTCTCTTCCTGATGTAGCATCTCTTCTTCATCAGAAATCATCTTGACATTTATGTTAACGTCAAAAGTCAAGTATTCAATGCTTAGATACATCATCACCACAGATCACTAGACAAAATTTGTGTGGACACGCACGTTTCAACAAACGGAGAAGACAAGAGATAGTAATGTTCAAGCAAATGTTCATATCGGGGGTCGCAAAAGACCTGGCTTAATGCTAATGAAAACGGGAATGTTCCAGGTCACATCACGCAAGGACGCACTTTAACGAAAATAGCGAGCAAATTTCACATCAACGCCGATTGAAATCTCGAACCCCGCTGTTCACAGTGAGACAGTGTTCTAAAATGTAAATTACAAACTGTTTTGTTTTCGAGAGTATTTCTAAATTAATTAAACTGAGATGACGACGAGGGCACGGGATGTTTCCATATTTCAACGGTACATGTATATTTAAGAACATGTATGAAGAAAAATAATGTATCTGCCTACATAAACCAATTCAAAATATGTAATAGAAGAACAAAGATACAATGTCAATGAATAATAAAAAATAAAAAAACTTCCTCAAATTTTGCAAATTCATTTTGTGGCACCATTTTATCAATGAAATAATTAAAAACACTTAAAAATCATTATAATCATTATTATATAATTAAAATCATTATTTAAAAAATATTTTTTAAATAAAGGAATTTGCTAACCTTCTAATTGAATTTAACCATTCATTTGATATAAATACTGGTTTTAAAATTTTACACACTAACGTTGGTGGTTTTCACTTAGATCTTTTAGAAATATTAGAAATTTAAATATTATTAATAATCAAATTAATTTTGTGAATAACCCTATCTTAAACATATTTCCATTGTAATTTTTTGTCTTTGGGGTCGTCCATTAATCACGTGATGTTTTTTTAGCAACTTTTTAACCCCCCCCCCCCTGGTGATATGTGGTGAGGTTTTAGAATAACCCCCCCCAAAATCACGCGTATTTTTTTTTAGTACAAAGTATTTTGAAATTTTCAGAATATTGTCACGAAAAATAAATACACGTGATATCTCATTATACCCCCCCCCCCCCCCCCCCCGACGTGATATTGTGATTTTTTCCGAACCCCCCCCCCCCTTTCGAGCCTCACGTGATTAATGGACGACCCCTTTGATCTTCTAAGCTCCCCCCCCCTTTCCACCTCTCTCCCCCTGTTGATCTTCTAAGCACCTCCCCTTTCCACCTCTCTCCCCCCTACTACTTCCATTTCTACCCACGCTTGTCTTTCTATACTTGATAATTTAGTTTTTAGTACATATAATGTCCTGATGAAGAGAACATCGTCCTCGAAACATGTTGATTTTTTAAATAAAGATTATCGTGGTAAAAACAAAGTGTCATTAATTATTTCATTATTTAAAAAAGAGTTTTCGTTTAAATGGAATGGTTGAAAGCATCCCGTTAACGAAAATTGATATCATCATCTTTGGTAATTTGCCAATATCGCTGTAATATCTATACCTATACCCACTGCGGAAAATAAACAATTCAGTAAAATTTCAATGGTGCTTAGAAAAGATAATTCTATTTGAAAATCATATTAATATTATTAGGAAATTTTTATTATCGATAAGACTACCATTGCAGAATTGGCAATTCAAAATTTTGGATTTGTGACAGTATTGTTAGAATTTCACGGAAAAGTGTAATTGTAGTAAAAGTAATTATAACTACCAAAAGGTATCTTAAGGGGGTACTCAGGTCTCATTGGGAGCAATTGGATTGGACAAACATAAACAAGAGAAATGATTCGCCCCTAGTTCCTACGCAGACAAATTCAACAAATATAAACTAAATTAAGTAATAAATTAATTGATTCGACCACATGTTCTGAAACAGTATTTTAGTTCAAATTACTATATCACAAACATATGTACAAACATTTTTCCATCCTTAAATTTTTAAGGACGCCAAAAACAGAAAATTTTAAACAGTTCCACTATCCAAAATGCCGAAAATATGCTGGTTTATCATCTCAAAAAAAAAAGATTAATGACAGACAGACAGACAGACCTCACATAATCTTAAAAGCAGAGCAAACCAAATAGACATGCTAAATATGTCAAAGCGTAATACTACTTTTGGACAAAGGCCTGAAATTTAGCTGTAAAATTGTAAAATAAACTCCCACCTAGAATCAAACAAGTTAAATTAATCATTAGCTACAGAGTTCATACCTCTTTTATAAAAGTCTTAATCTTTTTATTTTATTAATCATTATTATTTTAATTCAACTAAAATTTATTAAATTTAGAGTTTAATCATAAAATTATTATGGCAGAAAAATAAATTAAATTTAGAATTTAAGTATATAATTTATTGTCATGTCAACAAATCTTGGTTTAACCCTACAGTAATCATTAAAAAAATTAAAAAAACACATTTTTATTACCTTAGTACTAATTTGCGTTATCTCGGGTGTGAGATTTTTCGCACATACTAGCCGTCTGAGTATACTCGGGGGTAGTCCTTAAGTGATTTTAAGGAAATGTCAGAAAAAGAAATTACATACAAAAGAGACCTCTACATTACCTAATAATTATTAAAAATCAGTTTTTGTCCACTGCCGCATTCATCCAAAACTTTCATAAAAATAAATGAAACGGCATTGGAGAGTTGGAAAACCTTAAAAGGGCTCTGCCTCAATAGGTCTGTAAACAAACCAACATGATTCATCATACTAAGATGACGACAGTTGTTTGACCGACTGTCACATTTGACATCATCACCATAATATACCTATTACGATGATGGTCACAAATCGACAAACAGCGCCATTTGAACGTTCCTCGCTAAAGCGTCAATTACATTGAGCGAGTTTACAAGCGACTATCTACTAAGTTTAAAAGTGGGTAAATCGGCGAGTGAGATTGTCGAGATTGTCATGATGACACACAAAACTGTCCACTCGCTCATTAGCGTAGGAAACCGAGCTTGCAGGTCGCTGCTAGCGCCAGTAGCGAGAATAACGACGCCTGCGTGAACTAATTCTGTCAGATGTTTGACAGTCAAAATCAGCTGTTTATTGGGAGCCATATTGAAAACATAAATAAACCAATCACGAGTACGCGTGTGGCGAGTTTGACGACCTTTCAACTTTTTTCGTAGAGTCAACAATCTGCTAGTTAGCAAGTAACACGATCACACTGAACGAGTTTACTAACAGATGGTGAATTTCCCAGACAGTAGCTTGTAAACTCGCTGAGTGTCATCGACGCTTAAACGCTGATTCTCGGTCCTATTTAGTTTTTGATCAAATTATTCTCAGCGGACAAGCTTAACAATATGACCGTTATTCTTGATATGTTTGATCAAAATATGTTTTAATAACCTTACTATAAATGTAATAAGTTGAGATGGGCTGGGCATGAACAGAGAATGCCGGACACACGTGCCCCAAAAAGAATTAAGAATTATGACTGGACTGGAATTATGACTAAAGGTTTTTTTTTTTATATGAATACCTCACTAGAGTCTCAGCTGCTCCCGTCTGGAGCCAGTGAGTCTATTGCATCCCCAATTGGGGTATGTTGTGAGGTTGAAAGTAATGGGGAAGGGAAGGACATGGGGAAGAGGAAGGTAGGAAGTACCTGGCTATTCAGATCTGGTCACCAAACACAGCTAAAGTCATTTCAAACAACGTTTCAATTCTGAATGGTGGTCTTTCACCAGGGCGATACTAAGAGTATCTTCCACTTTGAAACGTTCCGCAAATATACTACATATTGATTTTAAATGAATTAATCGTGAAAAAAACACAAATTAATCATAAACTATTTGCCACGCCGGGATTCGATCCCGCGACCTTCGGATTGCGAGTCAAAAGCCTTAAGAGAAAAGTGGGAAGACCCAGACTGAGGTGGGAAGATGAGCTGAGAGGGAAGCACAGCTTCTTCAGGTAACAAACTGGAGGTCAGCCGCTGGGGACAGAAGGAGTTGGAGGTAAATGCTGAGGGAGGTCATGGCTCGATATGTGCTGTATCGCCATCGGAGAAGAAATGTTATATAACGTTTTGTCAAATTAAGCGTATCCCTCTGGTCCTGATCATTTGTCATTGGATAAATAATTCATTCAATTAGATGATGTAAACGTTAACAGTGATGTAAGGGCTAGAGAGCAATTTTTATTACAGCATTTTAAATATTACATTTTTTTTAAATATCGAACACCTCAGAGTGCACAAAATGAGAATGAGGGGGTATTTCACAATCCTCCTTATAGCTTATTCATACGATAAACGAATATTAATAAATAAACAAATAAATAATACTCGCAACAGGTAAAAATTCGGCTAACTTATCCCATATACTACTTATACAATTTATAGGTTCCAGTACCGAAATCTCAGACTTTTTAAATAAATAAATCGTGTTTAATAAACCGAAAATGTACGTTATCGTGACGATAATCTATGGGGAGGTTAGTGAAATATTAATAACATTAAATGGTGAGATAGTAATAACATTTTTCTTTGTTTTGTATCCAAGTAATCTATTTATATAAAGAAGATTGTCTGTGTCGGAAACCAGAAAGGCGGCATGGATTTGATTTGTATATGTCGGCGCCGATCGTAAAATCAGACAGATCATGATGCTCCTAGCTACTTCATGAAGTGTCTCAGGCGCATCATGATCGGCCTGATTTTACGATTTGCCTGCGACATATACAAATCTACAGTTTTATTCCGAGACCGATGAAATTTTCCACACTTGACTTTATAAGCAAGAGGAAGGTCACTCTCTACGTTAGATTTTGAAAAACTCTGTATCGCCGGGAACTTCATAGACTTGTGCAGATTTCAGTTACTTAATAGTTTTGAAAAGGGCCCCAGAGGTATACCATCAGCAGTACAAAAATTATGATATAAAAACTAGTTAGATAACGTATTCGGTAAGTACGATTTCTAAAAATATTTTTTCTTGACTAAGGTTGTATGTTGTATTTAAAATGTGTACATTGATCTCCATGGAAACGAAGTGCCCTTGGATGTACATTGTACATACCTATGTGTATATATATAATGCGGCTTAACATTGTATCGCAGACATTCAAGGCCCGATAAGTATTTGTAAATCCCTTCATCATAGTATACATAACATTCGCAGAATAATACCAAATTGATAATCATGCCGAAAATTACAAGTAATACCCTACATGGCACTCGCCATGTAAGCAAAGGGTTCAGGGTTCGAGTCCCAGAGGTGCCAGTATCTACATATTTCTGAATTTTCTGTCTACACATTTTCGATTGAGTTTCGCTAATATTGTCTCCATTTAATTACATAGAATAAGTGTTTTTTACATAATCCGTGATTTTAGTACCGTTTTCACATAAAAACATCACGTGAGTCATTTTTACATTTTTTTTTGTTTGCATTCTAAATTTTAATATTTAAAAACGTTAATACACATTTATTTGTAATAATACAATTTGAAAACTTATTTCATAACTTTTCAAAGATAGTTTTTAGTATTCGGCTACGTTCAGAAATATTTAATTTATTGAGCTTTAATTGTGAAGCGGAAATAACACAAGTTTTTATAAATCTGACAGTTCGTGACAAAAAAATTGCTCAATGGCAAAATACCTTAGTGGTTAAAAAGAAACCATAGGGCCATGTTCTGCAGGAAGTAAAAAAACACCCTTTGTCCTTACGAAAACCCACCTTCCGGTCATACATACTTCTAAAAGCGACATCATATTGTTTGGACCATACTCAAAAGTTAAAATAAAAATATAAATGTTCAGGTAAAAGAATAGAAATTATTCATAACAAACAAGGTAAAATGTTCGCCTTGTCGTGATTCCTGATAATCCATCAATGATAATGAGAATGAGGATCGTGACAAGTGAAGTGACACGGAGTCACTTGACCTCAGGGAGTTGGCGGAGGGTCTAGGAAGGTAGCACGCAACCAGCGAATAGCCTCGTCAATAATAATGGAAATCCATTTTCACAGTTTTATTTAATCAAACCAAGTCATTTAAGTGATTACAATTTTCTAACTTACGTTTACAAGGTCAGACTAAAACAATAAATATTGCGAATTGATTAAATGGGAATAAAACGATAATAAACATAAATCCGTAACAGAATCCTAAAATTGTGATAAGCAGAATAAAGAAACAAGAACACAATTCAAACGTAATTCTCTACAAGGGGATTTATTTACTTCATTTCCTTGTGTCACGAAGAAGTACAATGCGTACATATAGAATAGAGAGGAAATATTTTTATGTGTATTAAATGATTCAATTTTAAATACTCTTATATTAGACTAGCTGGTACCCGGCATGCGTTCCTATGCCATTCAAAGAAATAAATTGATTCTCCCTGCATGTCCTTTCCCATGCATCCCCGTTACCTTCCACCTTCCCCATCTTCCCCCTCTCTCGTGTCTTCCCTCTCCGCAAACCCCACCTTCCCCCTGCCTTTCGTCCCTGCCGCTAAAATATATGAAATACACACATTTTCATTTATACAAATTTCATAACGTTAGAGCTTACCATTATATACAGTCTATGTTACTCGCTGATAATGTAGCTTTCTATTGGTGAAAGATTTTTTTAAATCGGTTCAGTAGTTTCGGAGCCTATTCAATGCAAACAAACAATCAAATCTTTCCTCTTTATATTATGTAGATATTAGATAACGGCAGACGGTCTCTGCGGGGTAGTGGTCTACACATTTGTCAGTGAGTCGTGTGTAGCGGGTACGATACCTATATACCTAATACTCATCGATTTTAATATACGCAGCAATCCGGGTGTCGTAAAGTTCAGTTTTAAGATTGATGAAATGTCTTACAGCTTAGGGTGCGTAATTCTAATATATTTATCCTCTTCTATCCATCTATATTTATGAAGGGTGTTAAGTGACGTACTTGACTTACTTTAACCAGTGATTTCTGGGATTATTTGGAGTAAAAAAAATGTACATGAAATTTTGATCTCCGGTGACTTTTAAAAAAAAAAAATTTCCTCAAATTCAAACAACCAAAAAATACTTCCGCATGTCATCCATCGCTGGTCACTCAGTCGAGTAACCGCCTAAGCTCCCCAACATCTTCTATTTATTTATGTTGTTGTAGAAAAAAAAAAGAGTGTGCTTTAGACCACACGACTGAAGTAAAACATCACTAACTTATATCTCCCTCTCAACTTCCGTTCGTCTCGCCCGATCACACTTTTCATAACGCTCTCGTCACGCATTCACCAGCTTACTCTCAAAGTCAAGCGTGCGCAAAGGCCCGACCGTTCGCCTTGCCCGATCACACTTTTCGTAACGCTCTCATCACGCATTCACCAGCTTACTCTCAAAGTCAAGCGTGCGCAAAGGCCCGACCGTTCGCCTTGCCCGATCACACTTTTCGTAACGCTCTCGTCACGCATTCACCAGCTTACTCTCAAAGTCAAGCGTGCGCAAAGGCCCGACCGTTCGCCTTGCCCGATCACACTTTTCGTAACGCTCTCGTCACGCATTCACCAGCTTACTCCCCAAGTCAAGCGTGCATAAACTAGTTTTACTTAAAAAAAAAACATAAAAATGTAACAGGTGACCAAAATTTAATTCTTTTTTTTTTACTCCAAATAATGTCAGAAATCGCTGGTAAAGTAAGTCAAGTTCGTCCCTTGTGTATAAACTAAAGTAACTGTTAAAAATAAGAGGAAGATCGTTGCTTACTACTAAAAATCACCCATAACCTTTACCACTCCTTAAATCATATTAAAGCCCTGGCAACGCCGGGTTATTAGGTATAATACAATATAGGTATACAATATAGGTATACAAATATTATAATTCAACATTCCTCTTCTCTTGGGATTCTAGTGTGATCCTTATACATATAAAAAGATAATGTGAGCAATTCACACGCGGTAGAAGTGAAACCTTCATAAAACTAAAGTAGAGCGGTGAGGCTACGAAGCACCACACAAATAGGAAACCGATTATACTATCTCATTCTCTCGCAAGAGTGTCGCAATTTTTCGTTTCATCGAGTTTCAAATCACAACGATGCTAAAGAAGTTTTTACTTCAAAAATACGGGGATGGACCCAAATCCAAAAGCAAAGAAATTTCAGTAATAATAGCATATCTATGCTTAATGTTGACAGTTCAATGGAATGTTATCATTCCCAATGTAACGCGTGTCACTTTTTTGCAAAATTCAGATCATTCGAGTGGAAAGTCACGCAACCGTATCGGAGTTTATACCAAAAAAAATGTGTTTTTAATTAGGGTTAATGTCTCGGTGATGTTAATGAACAAAAAACAAAAATCGTAAACAAAAATGCTTTGCAATTAAGATATTGGTAACAATCGGCTAACGATATATTTGGAGTTCGCCTAAATACCAGGCAAAGGAGCATTCTTCTCTACTCATTCATAAAACTATGTGAGACGTAAGTATTTTTTCAAGAAAATATTTGACAACCGTTAATGTTTTAACAGGACAGAGTGAGATGTAGCACAATAAGGGAGAAAACTAAAGTTGCCGATATAGTTACCCGAATAGACCAACAAAAGTGGAGATGGACAGGACACATCATGATACGCGATCCACAAGAGAAATGGTGCAAAAATGTCACTGACTGGTATCCCAGATATGGCAAGAGAAGTAGAGGACGTCAACACATAAGATGGGAAGATGACCGAAAACTCACTGCTGGACATCAATGAGAAGAGTAGCGCGTGACAGGTCCCAATGGAAAATGTTAGAGGAGGCCTATGCCAAGAGGCAAACTGAGCTTCGGGATATACTATAACAAATAAGATCATGTCTAATACATACCTAACAGAAGTCCAGAATAAAAAGGCTTATTATTATTATTAATGTTTTAAACACACCTACAAAGAAGGTAAATTCCAATGACGGTTGGTGTTTTCCTATGCTAATAATTTTGACCGAAAAACGTTTAAAATATAACAAATTAATTAAATTCAAAATAATATCGTACATTTTTTAATACAATTCTGTACATTTCTTAACACGTGGGGAGAATTTACAATTGTGGGCTCTCCACACGACACTGCATGTAGTGACTGCGGCAGTGACTGCAAAGAGGGTGGAGTTGAGCGAACTAGCGCTGTCTCGTTCTAGCGGCTCTTTAACAAACGAGACAGCGCTAGTTTGCTCAACTCCACGCTCTCTGCAGTCGCTGCCGCAGTCACTACATGCAGTGTCGTGTGTAGGCCGCTTTGGATGTATTTTTTGGCTTAAAGAGGAAGATTAATATAAGAAGATTAAGCTAAATCACTATTTTCGATTTATCTTTATTAAGAATTGTTTTACATTATAAGCTCAGTGGAACGTCTCCGGATCCAATATAATGATGCGTGCAGAATCATATTTCGATTCAGAAGGTATAGCAACGCTTCAACAATGTTCACAGAATTAGGACTCCATGGATTCGCCAGCCTGATGAGACACCGGGTCACTGGAGCCAGGATGCGGCTAATGGCCTCCGACAACACGTTGGTGGCCGCAGCCTTCCAGCACCAAGCGCCACTCCTGAGTGAGCGATGGACCCGAGCGCACTCAAGATCACGCTCTGTTATTTTTGTTATTATTATTTTTCATTACTATTATTATTTTCTATTTATGTTCTTATTTTTTACTGTGTAAATATATAAATATGTATAACTATATGGGAGTGTGGGATTGCAATATCCTCCCCACATCCTGGAAGATTATTATTATTATTAAATACAAAAAAAAATATTTGGATAAATTGAAGCTTAAAATATTGACAAAATAAATAAAAACCACTGTTGTGCTTGAAATCGTGACCTCTAGACTCCGCTTGCCAAGCAATTTTTATGCCTAAGACCAATATTCGAGGCGATATAAGGGCAGACGAAGAATACATACATTTTTGGTTAGTGGCTTTTTTTACATTAGCTACACGGGAGGCCCTGAGTAAAATAAGTTCCCTCAAGGCTTGTGTCATCTTTCAGGATGCTTTGTGGAGGGGCTTTTTTAAGGAAGGTAGGAATCTGGGGGTCAGTGTGTCAAGAATGACGGCAGATGAATACATCTCTCTAACTGCGGTGCAAGGCGATGGGTCGAGAGTCCGACTGGAAAGGTCAATAGGCCTCCCTCAACTAATCTCTCTCGATCCGGCCCGCCACGGACAAAACCTCAACCCATGAACCCGGGCACCCCTGTTAAGTCACCAAACGCAGCGAACCACTTGGGATGACCTGTGGCAGAGGTGTTGTTTATCCAATAAATGGTTCCCGGGGCGACGGTACCCTTAACCGCCTCCCAAATTGAAATATTTGAATGAAATGCTTCCTCTGTATGTCAAATATGATAAAATTCAACTGTCACCCCAACCACACTCAAGATTCAGAGGGCCTCAGGATGACGTTGCGAGCATCAAGCAAAAAGGCAGATTTCGTATCGTTAATACCTGAACATCATTTATTATTGTTTGAATGTATGTTTATGTGTGTATGGATGTGTGCACATGTATATGCATGTACGTATAAACGCACACATATAAAAGTACATAAATATAAAATTTTAAATAAGGTAATGTACATCTTAATCTTATCCTAACGCACATCTTTTTCTCCATTTTATTTTCTCTTTTTTATTATAATTTATGTTGATTTCAAAAAGACAAATAAACAAAATAATAATCATAACGCTGGTCAACAGTGGTTTGGTGCAGAGTAGCTGTATTTTTTTTCTATCTTAGGACCTTATACTGACTACAACAATAGCAAAAATTTTGGATTCCTACGTGTAGTTTATTAGATTTTGACTTGTACATATATAAATAAAGTTACTTAGCATTTATTACATTATTATGGACTTAAAAACTTTCTTTATCGCGATTTTCCTGAATGAGGTATAGTGGAACAATCACGTTGCACCCCCTAACAGTAATCAGTCATCATACGCTGATCCCATCGGCCTTGGTACCTTTCTTCCATAGTTTTTAGGTCCTGGTAAAATCGCTCCCCTTGTTATTCGCTATAGGCTCCAAGATTCTCTGGAAATTGATCAAGATGACTGTGCAGGTAGTGCACTTTAATGGACATATTACATCCCAAGTTTTTAAAGTTATTTAACATGTCGTTTACAATTTCAGTGTAGTTACTTAACTTGTGATTTCCGAGAAAAAAAAATTGTAATTTCACAAACGAAATCCACGCAGGTCGTTCCACATTGTTCATTGAACTTAAGAAGTCCGTATCATTTATTAATATTCTTATTTGTGGGCCATCGAAAATACCCGCTTTAACAAAAAAAATTGTGGTTTTTTCAATCATTTTTTTTTTTTAGTAACAGTCGTTGTAGTGATTTTTTTGTTTTTTTCATTGCATAGGCACTCCGAACCTCATACGATTTCTTTAACCACTTACTTACTGTCTCAAGTGTTCATAGCACATTTTACAAACAATCTGGGGTATCCACGGCTTGAATTCAACCACAATTTTCAACTTAAAATACGAAAAATAGGCACTTTTTTATAAATACTGTTATGGATTTTCTGAATTTTTTACTGTTCACCGCAAATATAACAAAACACCTTTGGATCATTGAGACAACTTCTTCGCCAAGAATGAAAATAAATTTATTTATTTATAACTTCTCACCATACATTCTTATTTTTTATTTTTACATGCAAAAAAATTAACCTCACTAGGACTAGGCCTGTTTCTGACTAACCTTATTTTAAATGTATCTACTGATAAGATAGCAAAACGCACACACGAAAGTGCTAATTGCAGCCAATACTCAAAACAGAGGGTAGATCAAAAACTGCACGTAAGAAAAAAAATAAAAAAAATAATTTAGTGTTGCCAATGTACACCTAAATACAAATCCATCAACGGTATTTCGGCACCATTTTTTTTTTTTTTTAATTTGTTGACCAGTGTAATGTAACCTTTCGGGTCTACTACATCCTATGAAAGTCTACAAAGCAGTAAATCAGCCCGCATAAGTTGCACTTTGCCATCACATAATACGGCGCTGCATCTAGTTCTAATAATGCTGTAATTACTTAGTCCGGCCAAATCAAGTCTCGTGCGCCTGTTGGAGCCTTAACACCAGCCGTACTGTACTGTGCCCACAAGTACTGAAACTGGCCGTGAAACAAGTAAGAAAAGACCATTACAGTTAGTTATCCGGTAATGCGCAGCCCCAGCCCCAGCCTTGAATGACATTGACACAAATACGATCATTATCGTGCTCCAAAGCGTGCACTCAACTCACAACATTGCGTACCGAGTGTGTGTACGCATCTTTTAACAACTCGGGTCACGTGGTTCCATATTATCTGACGAGTCTAAAAAGTGAGATGTTCTGATAAAACTCAATCTATCTTCATTTGTATCATGGTCAGAGATATAACTTAAACAGATTTAGAAAGAGAGAACATCAAACCTTCTCTTTGTATTTAAAAGTTTGCCATACAGGTACACAATTTGAAATCACTTTATAAAACAGAACGCCTCCCAACAGTTCACCGATCAAGGTTTGCCAATTATGTTTATATAAATTGAAAAAAAAATAAGCGACAATAACCTTTATTATAAGTAGATATGTCTAATTAAACGCGTTTTTTTAGTTTCCTATAAAATGGTAAATAGAGTTCACAAGAAAAAAACTAAAAGTGTGCAGTTGACACGCGGTAGAAATTATACAAAAACTAAAGTAAACAAGAATGGGGAGGCTATGAAGCACCGCCCAAAGAGGAGACCGGCAGGCAAAATTCTATAGATTTATGTGTTTGTCTTTTTTTAGTGTCGTTTTTCGTTTCATTGAGTTTCAAATAACAACGGTGCTAAAGAAGTTTTCACTTCAAAAACGATCGGTTTGCGATTTTTAAAACTTCAACTACATTTGCGTTCAAAATTTTTTTTAATTCTCTTGCATTTCTCTGTGTTTCTAATTAAAATCTGAAAGAGCTCTGCTTTAAAAAAAGTACCTACTACATTTTCGGATACGTTAAAAAAAGCGAATCTATTTAAAATTGAACGTCAAGTGAGAATATTTGATGAAATGATTGTTTTTCCTCTATACGGACGGACAGCGATTGAATGCCAAGTGAGAATATTTGATGAAATGATTGTTTTTCCTCTATACGGACGGACAGCGATTGAATGCCAAGTGAGAATATTTGATGAAATGATTGTTTTTCCTCTATACGGACGGACAGCGATTGAACGTCAAGTGAGAATATTTGATGAAATGATTGTTTTTCCTCTATACGGACGGACAGCGATTGAACGTCAAGTGAGAATATTTGATGAAATGATTGTTTTTCCTCTATACGGACGGACAGCGATTGAATGCCAAGTGAGAATATTTGATGAAATGATTGTTTTTCCTCTATACGGACGGACAGCGATTGAATGCCAAGTGAGAATATTTGATGAAATGATTGTTTTTCCTCTATACGGACGGACAGCGATTGAACGTCAAGTGAGAATATTTGATGAAATGATTGTTTTTCCTCTATACGGACGGACAGCGATTGAACGTCAAGTGAGAATATTTGATGAAATGATTGTTTTTCCTCTATACGGACGGACAGCGAAATGCAGTGTGTTTAATAAATAACAAGTATGATTTAATAAAATTAAGATAATATATTACAAAAAGTAAAGGTATAATTAGGTAAAGAATACGATAGATTTGTCCCCCTTACTAGCCCACGTGCAAAGGGGATCATTTACTTCCATGAAGATCATTTTGAAAAACAAACAACGAATTTTCAGACCAATCACAATATTTCACTTTAGTAACGTAATAAATATAAATTTATTCCATTAAAATATTTTGAAGGTTTTGAGAAATCCTTTTCCGAGAGGTTTCAAAGAATCCACCGTCTCCGAAAATTACTTTCAGATAACATCGAATGACAAACAGTCTGAGATGGAATGAAATCACGTCAACACGTCTAAATAAACATCAGCTGAAAGAGCTGAAAAAAATAACAAAAATAACTGAAAATTCTCCATTTAATTTACATAACAAAAGCTGGTAAAAAAAACCTCATGCGAAAGGCAAGTTTACTTGCTTCAAAACTTTATACGAAATTTTAATCGAAACTTTTCAAATATTAAGAAACTTAAATTGTTTCATCACCGTCATACCTTTTATTTCCAGTTAATCTGTGAGGTTTATTTGTTCGGTTTTCGGAACAACACAGAAATCGTTTTCTCCCTTTCTGTCATAGTTAAAAATATGATCTAAACGGTGTCAGAAAGAGAAAATATCACGCTTTATATTCAAATCTAAAAGTTAACTGCAAAATAATTAAAACGTACACCTTTAAAAATCCAAAGTTTCCGACCGCAATTTGAAATTATGAAAGTTGAAATTTTTTTATTCATTATTTTTACACGAAACGACAAAAAAGTGAATTGACGATAACATTTATAATACATTTGCCTAATAAATTATGTACTTATTAGTGGCGGTCAGCGAGTTTTCAATGAGCTAGAACGCTAAAATTGAAAATATTTGACGTTATTGACGTTGTGGAGGCTGAAATTTTTTTTGTTTTTAATTTCAACTCGGCAGCATTCTTTTAGTCAATCCGCCGCATCCACATACTGAAAGATCTTCACACAAAAAGTTTGAAAATTAAAAAAAAAAAAAAAAAAAATTCAGCTATAACAACAACAGTAATGTCGTATTTTACAATCTTAGCACTCTGGCTCAATGAAAACTCACGGACCGCCACTGGTATCTACTTACGTGTTTTTATTTTTTACATTATCCGTAATTTTAGTTCGAAAAAACTTAAGGTGAGACATTTAAAAACTTTTTAACGTTTGCATGCAAAATTTGAACATTTCAAAAATTATATGTTTATTTTAAATTATAAAATTTGAAAGTGTATTTCATCACCGTTCGAAAACAGTTTTTAGTTTTTGGATACATTCAAAAATATTCCATTTATTTGAATTTTAGTACATATTTTAGGAAATATTTTTACCCACTGACAAAATATGCTCGAGGTCTGAGGGGTTAAAATTTCACCGTAAACTTATTTCCAAGCAGAAAATTATGTCTGTTGGCATATATATATTATGTTAGTTTCAGAATAAATTTTGAAAATTTTATATTTTTCTCAGTTAATTCAACATTTCAGACGCTTAATTTGACTAAATTCAAAACGTTCGTGTGTGCTGGCTTACTTTCAAATTCAATTATTAAAATGTTTTCCATCAATCAAATGTTCAGATCAACACACTTGGGGGTACTCAAGTTTCCAAATATTGCAATATAGAATATAATTCCACGGTCTGGTCCCCAAATTATGAGGTTCATTCACATGCAATTGAAAGAATCCAAAATAAATTATAAGATATGTAAATTTTAAAATGGGCATTCCTAGCGAATGCCTAAAATACGATAACCTACTTCGTTCATTAAATTTAATAAAATTATCTGATCGTAGAATCATTTTCGATTTAATCTGTTTGTATAAAATCATTAATTCAATGTTTGACACCCCTGATTTATTATATGTAAGCTCCTTTCATACTCCAGGCCAGGTCAGTCACAAGACAATACCTACCACATTATTGTAGCAATTCTAAGTCAACATGCCAATATTATACTCCTATACGACGGATTCAACAGCTTGGAAACAAATACTCCGATGTTGTTGATATGTTTAATACATCAATTTCAATATATAAGCATACCTTATTGAAGTTTTTTTCATCAAGTAGGGGAATGTGTTGATGAAACTGTTTGAATTGACTAGCATATTGGTGGTGTTTTGTCGACTGAAGGAGAGAAGCTATTTTTGTATTTTTTTTGTTTTTATATTTTATGCCTGCATACTGTGTGGATCAAATTCAATAGTATTTTTGCTGTATATTTGTTTATGTGCAAGTGTTGTAAACAGTAAATGTTGTAAAAGCCTAAATGGGCGTAAATAAATAAATATGTCACCTGAACACAAATAAGAAATAACATTAGAGAAAAGCAAGAAGGTATAAGAGGCCGCAGGAAGAAAGAGTCTCATCAACAAGCAGCAGTCGGAGAGGAAATGGCCAATCTTTGGTTTCAGTGCAAAAAGACGAGGTAAAAGCTAACATTATCTAATGGGCACGATGTTTTTTCATAACCGATGTGAAAAATATTTTCTTTACACGACCATTGTTGCAAACTTACGATTTTATACAGATGCATAATTGCCAGAAGATAAGAAATAAAATTCTGGGACGGTGCTAAATCGCCAAAAAATAGCTACAACTGAACATAACATGAAGATTTTTGCGGCCCAATATGACGTTTTCAGCTTTCTATGTTTTGGATTTCGGTATTCATACATTTACATAATATTTTGTGAAATTAGAACTTTATTGTTATTAGACCTCGGACTCTATATGGGGATTTTTATTTTCGCCATCAATTCCAACCAGTATAATTTTTCCGCCACCAGTATATATCATTTCTCGGAAAATCGAATGCAACTGACCTGATTTTAATAAGTGGAGGGTGAGTGCAAAGGACACACGTAGGTGCGTGCATATGGGAGAGCGAGTTGGTTAAGCCAGTGTCATTTTTTATTTATTTATAACGCGCCAGGGGCAAACCACTACGCTCTTGGTTATTAAATTTAACGACAAAAGGAAAAATTCTAAATTTAATGAAATTTTCTTAATTTACTGATATTGTTAACTTTGTTCTGAACTCGTCCAAAATCAGATATTGCTTGCGGTTTCGTAATAATTGCATTTTTGGACATCGAATTACCGGTAAAAATTAATGTAATTATCTGTACTCATGGACGGGTCTATATTTTTTTTGGCCCACCAAACTATTTGGGTTGGGCACCTCTGCCATAGATTATCAAAAACGTCAACAATACACGCAAAATTTACAATATTTTGTAACTGCACTCGTTAAGTATTTATCTTGATTGTTGATATGCGCATCCTGAATTTTATACTATATCCTAAATTTTTATCTTAGGCGTGTAATCCATATGTGGCGTGAATAAATAAATAAATACCGAACAGCAATTAATACACAATCACAATTAGTAATACACACAAAACACAAAAAACGCGGCATTTCTACATAAAACTGTTATTTAAAACAATGACGGAAAACGTGTGTGACAAATAATGTCTGCCATCTAAAACTGTAAGAAAATCGGTACCAAAATAGATAGCTGAGGACAAAAATCTACAATTAATGCGACAAAACATAACATGAATAATAAAATAATAACATTGTACTTAGGCAACCAACCGCAAGAAAATCCCCCACGTGAAGAAAAGTACTCTGGCAAGCCCCTTCGATGGAAACCTATCTATTTCCGGAAGATGACAAAGCAGGCGTGACACCGTGACACTCGTCATAATATAACACAGCATTATCATTACAAAGCAGATGCTTTTATCAAATGCGCCAAATTCCTAAAATAAACCATGAGTTATCTTTTAAACTAAATGTCTACACACAGTATGTATGATTATTTACAAATTAAATTACAGATCTGCTACTCAATTTTATTGACACAGTGCAATACTGTTATTGCTGATTTTATTAAAAAGCTGGTTTGAAAACAAAACACTCGTCCGCCACTTCGTTCTGAAGTATAAAAATTTAAAAATAAATATAGGCAGAAGGAGAAACATAAACTGGAAAAAATGCTACAAGCTAGAAAAACAAAAGAAGAATGAGGTTTGGGAAGATAAAAAAATGATACCCGCAAATCATTAGAAGTTGATAATAAACGAGCTTTTTCAATTCGTTTCGCATAACAACCTTTTCCGTAAAACAAAGGAACATTAAATAATAACATTATTGAATAATTTATAAATGAATACATAATTATAAAACAGTGTTGCAAAATTATACCTCCCGAGTGAGTCACTGATTCATCACTCGAAGGTATCCGATTAGCTGGGCGCAATTATCTATCCATCGATTTATATAAAGAAGAAAGTCCATAAATCTACAGTTTTATTGAGATTGATGAAAATTTTCACACCCGACCTTCAAAACACGAAGGAAGGTCACACCGTCTACATTATATTTCGTAAAAATCTGTAAAACCCGGGTAATGTATGTATAACTTCAGCTAGTTATTTATATATTTACAATGATTTTTTTTAATGTGTTTTGAATGCATTGAAGTGATATTAGTTTGAGGTTTTTGGCCATGTAAGAACATACGTGAATAGATTACGTAAGTGCCTACCAACTATGGGCGAAGAACGAATCTGTGGAATGCTGTAATATCTTAAATACAATAGAGGGCTTTGTAATCGCCTCGGTACAGATAAGCAATTTAAATATTTTCAGTTTGTCGTAGAGTCGCCTGACCAAGAGTAAGTTGTAATCTCCTTTTTGCTATCAGCAGCTGTAGCACTAGTAAATAGTAATAATTGGACAGTGCGCTCAGTGAAAAACCTTGTATTGAAAATGAAAAAAAAATATTGGAACTTTGAACACTGGAAGAAGCTTGAAAGCTCAAAAAGTGTAAAGGGATAACTGAAATAACTGGTATAAATTTTATGGAAAATCACCATAAAAATATATTGTTGTGATATAATAACACTTTACTTGTAGTCAGAAGTACACTGGAATACGCATCGCCTGTCTGGAATCCCAAATACAATCAATAATATAGAGCGCATACAAAAAAAAAATTAAGTATCTAGGTTATAAATACAACAATAATTATATTTGCACTCTCCAATCCCTGAAATTCAGGCGAACGGTAGCTGACATGACATTTCTCCATAAAATAATACACAATGAAATACTGCCCAGAACTTCTATCCCAAATAAATTTAAAAGAACTCGCCACACCAACCTTTTTTACACAACTAGTAATAAAACAAACGCAGCAGCCAATCCCCCATTTCCTGCATCCTTCAAACATTCAACTCAATTCAAACGAGCACAAATACCGATGTATTTTTTGATTCCCTCCCTCTATTTAAGAAAAACTTTTCTAGCACACTGAATTCGCACACAAACACACACACACATACACACATATAAACACTCATACACACCTCTCTCCTTCCATAATAAACTAACTAACTTAACTTATAATATATCACACAAAAACAAATATATATATAACAGCGACATGTCATTGGTACCAATTATTGTATTAACTTCTATAACTTTGTAACATTTTCTTCTATGTAATTATGTGCTGTTTGTTTCTACAATAAAATAAAATAAGTCGGTTCCATGACAAACTAGAACAATTGAAAAGTGATATAGTTAGCTTTTTATTTATTTATTTGAATAAAAATACATATACATTATAAGAAACCTTTGACTGCCCAACTAGGAGATTTTCCGTTTTAGGACAAATTGCCTGGTTTAGTTCACATTAGGTAAGTACATGTTGTTATTTGTAGAACTTAATATTAAATGAATGAGGGCATAAGTGCCGTTTATATTTATAATTGTTAAATAGTTAAATCATGTTTTTGTTAGTTGGTAGATACAATAGAGGCTTTAGTTAAATACCGCGAGTAACACCCAACTTGGCCTTTGCTATGATCGAGCATTTTTGCCAAGTCTTTTTATAATCTTAGAAAAAAGTGTCAGGCCTAAAAAATGCTTTGAAGTGCGAAATAATCCTACTAACTGAGAAATAAGAACCCTTTTCGCAAACGGATGCGGTTTTGTTGTGTAATGTGGTAAAATAAGTTTTTTTTTAAGTGAAAACTTCTTTAGCACCGTTGTGATTTGAAAATCAAAAAAGGAAACGAGCGACACAAAAAGAGACAAACACATCAGTGGCGGTCGCTGAGTTTTCAGTGAGCTAGAGTGCTAAGATTGAAAAATACGACGTTATTGATGTTGTTGTAGCCGAAAATGATTTTTTTTTTCAAAATTTTTATATTTTGTATGAAGGTTTTCAGGATTCTTTTAGTTTGGGGATGCGCCGCATCCACATTTCAGTATAGCTTCATACAAAAAGTTAATTTTTGATTGTAAGAAATCTCAACTTATTGATCAGTTTTGTAAGATTTAAGTGAGATAATAATAATAATAATAATAATAATATCTTTATTTTACAAAAAATTTTAAGATTTATAACAAACAAGAAAAAAGTACATCTTACAATATTTTAAAAGTAACATTAGTACAAAAGTTAATAACAAAAAAAACAATATACATATAAACAGTAGTTACTTAGAGAGTAGAGATTTGTAATTATAAATTTAGATTTCTCGTAACCTGCCTCACTAGGCTAGCCTGTGTTGAGGCAGTTATTTTACATCAATTTATAATGCTGTGAACATACCTACACTTATATTAGAATGTAATCACACAATAGATTGGTTGCATTAATAATAACAATAACATTGGTACAATAATAACAGCATTGGTTCATTACTAATTTCGAATTTGGGTGAGTGCACCGGTAAATGCTCTATCATTATTTTTTATCCAAATTTTTATGTTTTTTTTGAAATTTTTTTGTGAATCACATTTTTTTATACTAATTGGAAGAATGTTGTAAAGTCTTGTTGCAAGGTATCTAAAGCTTCGTTGACCAAAAGTAGTATGAGTTATGGGAATTTGTAGTAAATCTTTGTTATTGTTTCGAGTATAGCGAGAATTTAGTCTTTTTTCATAGTATTTATGTATGTTTGTGTATAAATGAGTGAGGATTGTTTTTGCATATATCTGACGAACGTCAAACACATTCATAATATTAAAGATAAAGTTCGAGTCCGTAATTAGGGGTAATCTAAGAATTATTTTTATAATCGTTTTTTGTGCCTTTATGATTGGATCTAGTGCTGATGCAGTACCGCCTCCCCATGCTATGATACCGTACTCAATAACAGATTGACAAACTGCAAAATAAATCATTTTCAAGTGTTGCAAGTCGAGAAAGTTTCGTATCTTTCTGAAAAAGTGCATGGTTTTTCTTATTTTGTTTGCAATTATTTGAGTGTGAAAATTCCATTTGAGATATGGATCAATTGTGAGGCCGAGATACTTCATCTGTGTAGTGCGCTCAATGTAGGGACACTGACAATATTCATCGCAATTCATACATGTGTGTATTCTAATAGTGGCATCATCATGAGGTTGACCTGTTATATTTATGCTTGATGTGACATATTTAGTTTTCTCGGTGTTCAATGTGAGTGTATTTGTATCTAACCATTTTTTTACAATGTTTATTTCCGTTTCTGCTTTATTGTAGACAGCTAGCCAAGTGTCAGCTTCAAACAATAAAACAGTGTCATCGGCAAAACTAACTATTTTTCCCTGAATGTTAATGTTACATAAGTCGTTGATATATAAAAGGAACAAAGACGGTCCTAATATGCTACCTTGTGGTATACCATAGTTAGTTGAGCGCTGATTGCTAAGTGTGTTCATTATTTTCACTTGTTGCTTGCGTTCATCAAGGTAGCTCTTAAAAAAGTTAAGTTCATTGCCTGTAATACCGATTGTTTGAAGTTTGTTTATTAATTTACTGTGTGATATTGTATCAAAGGCTTTAGACAGATCTAAAAAAATTGAAATACATTTTTTGCTTTTGTCAAGGTTTTTTACAATAAAGTCAGTTACGGCGGCCATAGCATCTGAGGTACTCTTGCTTTCTTGAAACCCGTATTGATTTGCTGAAAGTAGTTTATGGCTGTCTAGAAATTTTACTAACTGAGCATTTATAATTTTTTCAAATACTTTGGATAGACTGGTCAGTAGAGTTATTGGTCTGTAATTGTTTATATCTGTCTTGTTACCTGTTTTATGTATGGGAATAACAATACCTTGTTTCAGGTTTGAGGGGAAGTGTCCTTGACTGATACTAAGGTTAATTAGGTGTTCTAGGGGCAATGTAATTTCCGTAGACAGCGTTTTCAAAATCTTGGTTGTTATTCCATCAACCCCGGCAGAAGAAGTGTTTTTAAGGGAATTGATTATTTTTAGAATCTCTTCCCCTGAAACAGTTTGGAGATTGAATCTTCTATTGGGAAATTGAAGTTCTGTTTCAGCAGGTAGAGCATTTCTACAATTTGGTAGACGAGAAGCAAGATTTGAACCAATATTTATGAAGAAGTTATTGATGTAATCCGCAACGAGCTTGGGGTTTTTTGAGGTGTCAATAATTTTTCCGTCAATACAAAGTTTACTAATGTCCTGTTTGTCTTTGGTGTTTTGTGTATTTGTGGCTTCTCTTAGAATTTGCCATATTTTTTTGGGATCGTTGTTACTTTCTTGGATTTTGTCTCTGTAGTAGATTTCTTTCGCCTTCCTAATGACTTCGCCGCATGTATTTCTATATCTTTTGTAGATGTTTATTGATATTATGTCATAAGGATTTTCTTTCACTTTTTTGTGTAATGCGTTTCTTCTACGAATACAGTTGATAATTGAGTAGTTTATCCATGATTTCAAGGGTTTAATTTTGTTAGGATTTTTTTTTGTTAAAATTGTTGGATTATTAATTAATTCATTTTTCAAAAAGTCAACAAAATAATTCCATGCATCCTCTGAGTTTTTTATTTGTAAAAGCTCTTGCCAAGATTTATTTTTAATTATATTTTTTAAATTCTCAAAATTAATATTATTGTATACGATTGACTGATCTCTTCCGTTTTTTGTGGTGTCGGATTGTAATGTGAAAATTGTTGTGTAATGGTCTGTAATTGTTGATTTGTAAACAATACTTTTGTTTTGTTTATTAGTTTTGACCATTACGTGATCAATGCACGATGTTGATTCATTAGCTATTCTTGTTGGTGTATTGATAGTACTAATTAATCCATGAAACTCTAATATGTTCAGGTAGTCGTGACATTGATGGTGAGGGTTGTTTGGAAGTATGTTGATATTTAAATCTCCCATAATTATCAAGTTTTTAGTGTAGGAAAGACTAGAGAGTATGCTATTTAGACTGTTAAGAAATTGTGTTATATTGCGAATAGATGGAGAGCGGTATATTGCTAGAATACACGTATCATTATTATACATTATTTGCATACAGCTTGCGTCAATAATGTTTATTTCAGTTACAATAGAGTTTAGGTCATTTTTTGTGTATACCACAACTCCATCGTTCTGACTATCGTGTTTTGATGAGTTGTAGGAAGAGTAGTGATTTATGAATTTAGGAGTGTAAATATTTGTCAACCAACATTCTGTGAGAATAATAACATCAAAGTCTATATTTAGGTGGTTCAGCTGTATCTGGAGTTCATTAAAGTTTTTATTAATAGACCTGATATTTTGGTGCATAATAATAGTATTTTTTGAATCAGTTGTTAGGTATTTACATATTTTCGCATCTGATGTTACAAACAAATTATCTTGATCACCTAGTTCTTTGTATGTGTTATTAATGTTAATAGCCATATTATAATTTATATTACAAAAAAAAAAGTTTAATTCCCTTAAATGAGAGCTCCACTAGTCCGAGGCCATTACTGGGGATTTCAACCTTTGATTGAAAGAGGTACAGGTGAATTATTGTTGCAGTTTGAAAATAAATGCAAGCAATATGTCCCACTGAACTGAGGGGAATCGACCCAGTGAATGACCTGTAAAAGTGAGGCTCTCAATAAAAAAAACTAATCAATTTTTTTAAGATCATCAGAGTGTTTGATATAAATTACTCTATCACTTTCATTTTTTTTAACCATCACTTTACATTCCTTGTACCAGACATATTTATATCCCATTTCTTTTGCCTTAGTCTTCGACCTCCACAGAAGATCTTTGAAGTAGGCGCCAAGGGTTTCACTAATAAAAATCTTCTGGTGTCCGTTTCCTTGGGTTGTGGTAGGGTTGAGTAGCTTCCTGTTCAGTAGAATCTGCCGTCTTTTTTGGGGGTTAGTGAATCTGACGTGGAATTTTGGGGGGACTCCTGGTCGTCGGTCCGGAATTTTCTTGATTTCGAGGATGTCATCGCCCTTTATGTCGACACCTGCAGCAGCGGCCACCCGTTTAATTATTTCTGCAGGCTGCTCAACCTCTTTTTCTGGAATCCCTGCAAATTCAAGGGTATCTTCACGCGTTTTTTGTTCCACTTCTGCTAATCTAACTTGAAGGCTCTTTATTATGCCATCTTTTGCCGTTATTTCCTTTCGCATGGTTTCTACTTCCGAGACAATAGATAAATATTGTACAATTAAAAAGAATAATCATATAAAAAAAACAACATCAATAAGGTCGTATTTTTCAATCTTAGCACTCTAGCTCACTGAAAACTCAGCGACCGCCACTGAAGTACATACATTTATAGGATTGAGCCTGCGAGATAGACTAAACGGTGTCCTCTTTGTGTGGTGCTTCGTAGCCTATCGGCCTCCTCTTTGTGCGGTGCTTCGTAGAATAATATGAAATTAAAACTTGGTAATTATATTATAATAAATAAACCCTACAATTATCCTACTCCTGATACTCTACATTCGTCTCATTCTCTCGAAGTTAAATTTTCTGAAGGTTTCACTTCTACCGCGTGTGAATTGCACGCTTGTATTTTTTGAAGTGAAAACTTCTTTAGCACTGCGGTTTGAAACTCGATGAAACGAAAAATAGCGAAACTAAAAAGAGACGAACACATACATCCATAGGATTTAGCCTGCGAGAGAGAGATAGTATAATCGGTCTCCTCTTTGTGCGGTGCTTCGTAGTCTCCCCACTCTTGCCTTCTTAAATTTTTTTAAGGTTTCACTTCTACCGCGTGTGAACTGCACACATGTTTTTTTTTTATATTATGAGGAGTAAAAATGGGACAAAGGGGTATAACGAAACAATTTAAATCGAATTTAAGAGGAATATAAACGCTAGAAATATTTCGAATCTCATGCCTGCAAAATTTTAAAATCGAGCGTCTTTTTGCACGAGGCTAGTAAGCGAAAAAGTGGTTTTTATTTATTTTGTGCATAATTTTATAAGAACGAAAAAAAGTTAGAACATGGAAAACCTCAAAAATAGTCTTGGCCATAAAAGGGTATTTTTTAAAAATTGATTCTTGTATTACTTCATAGTTAAGTCATGAAAAAACATATTTTTGGTGGTATATGCTTATATTTTTTGTTACGTAAATAATAATTTTATTGTAATTCCGGTACATAGAAAAGCTAGTAAAAGCTTCGATTTATCCGTAGAATATTTTTTAATGTTCATACTGTAACCCGATTCGTCGTAAAGATTAATCAAAATAGTATCTAAATAGGATTTCACGTATATATTTATCTTTCGCTGATTTTGTGGAATTATGGCACCATCGCAATTTATTAATTCAATTTGTAGATATATTGTCTGATGTCGTTTCAAACCAGGGCAATTTATTTAAATATTCTGTAGCAATACCTACTTCATACCTGCGTTCCGTTCGTCAGTTTTTAGTGGGACAAACACAACTTACAATATTATATATCGTTATTATTATAGCTGTTAGATTATGAATATTTTTACGTCGAAAGTATTTATTTAAATGTGTGTTAAATAGACTGGCATTCGTCATGATTCGTGATTATAGTATTTAACAAATAATTATTGGAGATATAAAACAACCGACCAAATTAATATTGGTCTAAAATATATTTTTTTAATCGAACGACTTTTGTTTCATTACAGTGAAGTATGTCGATTTCACTTGAAACATAATTGTTAGTAAGTATTGATAAAAGATAGTATCAAGGTTTTGACAACGTTGAAGGAAACATAATATTATAATGTATAAGAAAGGTAAAATAAGAAGTAAAGAATAAGAAACCGTTTTTTTTTAATAATAATTAGTAGAAGTATTGATATTATCTCAATTATCTCCTGCAATTAAAATCTACATGTACCTTCACGAACAACTAGACAAATATTAACACTTTATATACGTATAAACTATAATTTGCATTCTCCAATACAACGTTTACATAGACTTGATAACAAATACTCAAACAATACGGACGTATTTGACAATAATTTGAACTTAGCAAACTTCAAACGCCATAATGTGCCAACTATGTATCTCATAAACTAATGTGAACAATTTTAAACATTCCCTACTTTGTGTCAACTTCGATATTTTTTGCAAGGGAACATACCCATATTACGTGACCCACTTTTTGCAATTTTTAACCCCCCCACCCCCCCCCCCCCCCCCCTCCCCCCTCAGTGACCAAGTGTAGTATATTCCAAGACCCCCCCCTTCCCCATACAGTTTTCACGTAGGTAGTAATTCATAAATATGGTTTTAAATCATTTCTTGCTAACAAAAAGTTTAAAAAAAAATTATTTGGCTTATAAAGGGTTTTCCAATAAGAGGTGTTATTTTGAATAGCCCGCTATTTCGGTAGATGTCACTTTTGAAGCTGTCATTTTTTGACATTAGACAAGTAGAAACTACGCCATTAATAAAAATGGAACGATACACGCTTCAACAACGCATTGAAATTATTAAAATTCACTATAAAAATGGTGAAAATTTGGCAGAGACGGTTCGTAAAACTCGAACATTTTTGGGTCGACGTGAAGCACCTTGTCGGACCGCAATACAGAAATTGGTGTAAAAATTCGAGCTGTTGGGTCAACTTAGTGATGTGAAGAATAAAACCCGTGCACGTCGCTCAAGAACAGCCGAGAATATTGCTGCTGTAGCCGAAAGTGTTGAAGAATACCCAGGTTTGTCCATTCCTCGTCGTTCTTTGGAATTAGGCATTCCACAAACGTCATTTACACCGTATTTTGCATAAAGATTTGGGTCTTAAGGCTTATAAAGTTCAGTTAACACAAGATCTCAAGCCGGCCGATCATCAACAACGTCATGTCTTTGCTGATTGGGTCCTTGAAATGCATGAAAATGATCCGGAATTCCATTGAAAAATCATCTTGAGTGATGAGGCCCATTTCCACCTCGGTGGCTTCGTCAAAAAGCAAAATTGTCGCATCTGGGGCTCGGAAAACCCAAGAGTTATTGCTGAAAAGCCTCTCTATCCTCAACGTGTGACTGTTTGGTGCGGTTTATGGTCCGGCGGAGTCATTGGACCTTACTTTTTCGAAAATGAATCTTGGAGCAACAGGTGAATGAATGGATTGCGCTATCGAGAGATGATTAATGATTTTTTATGGCCGGAATTGGATGGTGTTGATCTGGACAACGTTTACTTTCAACAAGACGGCGCCACGTGCCACAGAAGCAACGTAACCATTGATCTTTTACGGGAAAAGTTTCCGGACCGTGTTATCTCTCGAAGAGGTGATCACAATTGGCCACCGAGATCTTGTGATTTAACACCTTGCGACTTCTTCCTTTGGGGCCACGTGAAAGAGAAGGTCTACGCCAACAGCCCGGCATCGATTCAAGACCTCAAAGATGGAATTCGTGAGGCTATCGAGGACATAGGGCAGCCACTTTGCGATTTGGTTATGGAAAATTTCATGAAAAGGATATGGTCCTGTAAGCGTGGTCGTGGTGGTCATTTGCCTGATGTTATTTTCCACTATTAACGGCATATCTTCCTCTTTATAATGAAATAAACATTCGATCATTTATATTAAAAAATGGCATTTTTCTTTGAATATCAAAATAACACCTCTTATGGGAAAACCCTTTATTTGTCCTTATTAATACGAAAAAGTGCATGTATACCTATAATTATATAATTACGGCAAAAGTGCATGTATACCTATAATTACAAGTGGAAAAAATATTATCAAGATAAAACTTATGGCAAAATTTATATTCCTAGATTGACTACGTGATAAAAACCTAATCCCCCGCCCCTCGTTGTGACCAAGTGTGGTATTTTTAAGATCCCCTCCCCCCCTGAACGGGTCACGTAGTATGGGTACGTTCCCCAACATACATTTTGTTTCTTATATTTTGTTTTTAACATATACATATTATGTTTTCTCTATTTTGTTAACTCATTATTTTCACTGTAATTAAATAAAATGTAATGCATTCTATGTAAAAGCCCTACGAGCGTTTAAATAAATAAATAAAATTTTAAATTTTTTTAATTAGTACAGCAGAAACTAATGGGGTACAATGTGTACGTATTGATAAAAGAAAAGGTTTTTATGTGAATACCGCAATACAAGAGTCCCAATTGTCCGAACCAGTGGGACTATAGCATAATACCTGATGTATGTTATGACGTTATGAAGCTATGGGAGTGACGATGGGAAGGAGATGGAGGAGAGGAGCTGGGGAAGGACCTGGCTTTGATTGGTTTGTTGATCCGATCACCAAACACGATTAAAACCATTTCAAGCAATGTTTCGACGCTCAATGGTGTCCTTTCAGCAGGGCGATACTGAGAGTATCTTGTATACCACTCAGAATAGCGATTCTATATCTATTGTAGGATCGTTATCGAGATAACGGACGTGATCTCCTGTCAGATTTGTGTGGTTTTTACATATTTACTGTCAAGTATTTTAATTTAGATTGCTTTAAATATGAATTCCTGCAAGTATGCACGAATATTTATTCATTTAATGTATGTTGTACATAGAAAAGGCAAATAAATCACAGAGATCTGACAAGAGATCACGTCCGTTATCCCATAACGATCCTACAAAAGATATAGAATCGCTAGGCAGGTATGCTCGGGAATGCATGTAATAAAAATAAGAATTATAGTAGAACTAATGATAATGTTTAAAACTATAGACTGTAGGTAATTAAGTAGAACTACTGATAAATGGAAAATGGTTGTGGCTAGACTGGTGAGAATTGATGGCTTCAAAGCAAGTTTCCTTTTTAATAGCTGGCGTACACAAAGTAATGACATTAATAAATTAAACTACAAAACATTTACACATGGAAGACTAATATGTATGTATTAAAATTAGATTCGGTTAATTCATTTAAAATGGAAATGGAGGTTTTCCTTTCAGCCGGGTATTTTCCAGCGGAGAGCGAGCAGAGACCTTTCTCCGAGAAGATGCGAGTAGAAGACGAAGACGGTCGTCTCAAAAAACACAAACACAAGAATAACTCATACGTATTTATGAGAGAGCTCGCATCGTACGAGAGAAAGTGAGATAAAAAATAATTGGAAAATAATACAATCAGAGCGAAAAACGTCGATTCACGCGAACCCGGTTGGCGAGAAGCGCGGACTACAGAAACTGGTGGACGACGCTTTTAATTTTAAATATTTACATATTAATCCATTTTAATTATATTTCAGTTGGACTTTGCGGGCAGCTCAATGTCCAATCTTCAGATTGGACATTGAGATATTTTACATAATAAGAATACTACCTAGGTAAGCACAGCATAATGTATTTATGATTTTGCCCATGGCTCGCATAGTATTAGGGAGGTTCCCACTCCGCCTCCTCCACCTTCCCTATCCCCACTCCACCCCCCCCCCTCCCCCCATACCCGTTACATACATTTTTCAAACAGCTCGCGTGCCACTTATTACAGCGTAACAATCAAATAAACGCAGTTTAGCTTTTATAATATTAGTGTAGATTGGTATTTTATACAATACATATTTGGATTTTAACTATCAAAGGGATCTCCATAGTTACCTAAACAAATGACAGAGCACGTCATATAACTACTTATATTGCCAAGCAACCCTTTGCTTTTGGTCTGGACAATAAACGTATAGTAAATAATTTCATAACGCCAGAGCTTACCAATGTATACAGCCTATAGTACCTACTCGCAAATAATGCAGTTTTCCATTAGTGAAAGAATTTTTAAAGTCCATTCAGTATTTTTTGCGTGAAAGGGTAACAAACATCTGTACATCCATTGAAAAAAAAATTCAAGTTTACGAATGGAAGTAAGTCAACAGGTATTCTGGTTTTATCCAGAGTGTTATTTCCCCTTTAATATTTTTAACCAACACATTACATCTGTTTAAAAAAAAAGGTTCTTTTTACTACAGTTACGGAATGAAAAATAATGTTTTTTTTTCAAAACTTCCGGACATTTTAGCGGGCTAATAGTGAACAATAATTTCATTTATTTTTACGTTTTCGAATAGCTACAGATCATACGAAACTTTTGAGACCCCGGGCATTTAAATATAAGGCCATTTTTTTCTCTCTATGGAGAGCGACACAAGCTATATTGAACATATATCAAGTCTTTACAGATTTTTAATAATATTCTCAATCCCTTGATCGACGGATCTAGGAGAATCATGTCGTACACGTAGCTTATATGATATAGGCATAAATTATTAATAGGACAGCCTGTAGCATCCAATTAAGCTATTATTTATTAGTTGATTGTCGTGGGATGTTTTTTTTGCTACAAGCGCGAAGCGAATTTGACGATTACATTTTCAACATATTTCACTTTGTAGATCAAATCAATCATTCTACAAACGAAAACCCACTCGGAAAAAATCGCTGCAACTCCCGTGTGAACACTCCAGGCAATAATTGCAGGTCGGAATGAAATCAAATGTCAAAGGAAAAATGCAACACCGCTCCCGCTCAGCGCCGACTCTTAAACGGGCGCCAATAGAAATATATGGAACGTAGCACTCTCGCATTCTTGCTACACCCGGCTTATGTTGATTCTTTGACCCCAGATACTAATATCTACAGCCTGTATGTCGGACGAATATCTAGAGCTCATATGTTGGACTAATATCTACGAACTTCAGAGTGTGGACTAATATCTACAGAGTTAAGGTCGGGCGAATATCTATGACGGTTCCAGTGTTGACTAATATCTACAGACCTAAGGTCGGACGAATATCTATGACGGTCCCAGTGTTGACTAATATCTACAGAGCGTAGGTTGGACTAATATCTACAGAGGGCAGCTGAGCAAGAGGTTGTACGGAAAAGCATAAATTACTTCAATTACGTAATTACTAATTACGTAAAGGCACGTTTAAAGTAGGTACGTACATGAAGTTTTTGCATAATATTACGTATTTTGCTGTTTACGAGGACAATAATTTATTGAACAAACATGGAGGTCATAATACAAAGATATTTATTTATTTCGAAATACACGGCACCACAACCTAACCTAACTGACATAGAAATGGTCATGGTAACAGACTAAATAATTTAGAAGCACTCGAAATAAAGAAAGCTGTTAAAACAAAAACCCAAATCCTTAATAATCAGCTAAATGTGTCCAATAGTCCGATATTAGGGATTTTTACATACATGCATACATAAATAAAGTTTTTTAAACTGCATACGCAATATTACGTTATTTTAATACGTTATACATAATTGCAAATCCAACCTCTACTAGTGCTGTAGATATTCGTAAACACTTTGGTTCTCATAGATATTAGTCAGCAGTTTGAGCTGTAGATATTCGTACACACTTTGGTTCTCATAGATATTAGTCAGCAGTTTGAGCTGTAGATATTCGTACGCACTTTGGTTCTCATAGATATTAATTAGTCAGCAGTTTGAGCTGTAGATATTCGTCCACACTCTGGTTCTCATAGATATTAGTCCGATATTTACAGTTTTTGGAATTCCTGTCGATACTAGTAGACGCCTCCGATTCTTTACCGAACCGTGAGGTGGCGTAGTGGGCTATCCCGCTCTGAACGGACTTTACAAACGGCGCGGCGTTTGATCTTTCTCAGGTAGGCCTCCATGATATTCTCAACTCCTACAGAGCAACGGGAGCCAAGTACTGCGTACAAACTGCATGCAATTAATACTCCGATATTATATGAACCAATGATGAAATATGTATGGAGAACGTGTTGATTAATTATTGACACTAGGAAAACGGTTCATTACTTTCATTGGGCGTGTAAGAGTGATCGATCATTAAAATATAGTATTATGTACATTTTAGTAAGTAAGTAAGTTTATGTAAGTTTAACAACCAAAGGCATCAACACTCCCTTCAGCTGTCCTGTCAAATATCTACATTTCCCGTGACCGCAATGTATTCTGTTGTTTGTTTTAATGGGAGGCGAGAATGGGTACCGCCGCCCCGGGAACCATTTATTGGATAACAATCACCTATGCCATAGGTCATCCAGAGTGATTCGCTACGTTTGGTGACTTAGCAGAGGTTTTGTGTGTGGTGGGGTGAGTTTTGTCTAGGTCTCGGCGGCGGGTGATCTGGACACACTGAACCCCGGATTCCCACCCACCCCTCATAACTTTCCCAGAACCTCCTTTCATTCCTTTCCTTAAAAAACCCTCCAAACAGCACCCCTAAGATGACGTAGGCCCTGAGGAAAATTATTTTCCTCAGAGTGTGTGGAGCCAAAATTAAAAAAAAATGGAAAAACCGTACAAGATTCCCAACTGGGATATGTTGTGAGGTTGAAGGGAGTGAAGACAATATTAACGATTCTCAAACGAAAAATGTGAAACAGAAAAAGATTCAGTCGCATCCAGGACGCCAGGCAAGGGCACGGGTAGTGCTCTGACCACTGAGCTAATTCGACATGAAATATGTTGACATTTTAAATATAACTAAAAATAGAAGCAGACTATTTATTTTTCAATTGAGTTTTTCTTTGAATTTTGGAAGCGTTTAAATAAAATTTATCTATCTATTTACATAAACAAGATTGCCTACGACGGGCGACGTAGATTCGATTTTTGCACAGATCTATAGTTTTATTCCGAGATTGATGGAAATTTGCACTCTTGACCTTCAAAACAAGAGGGAAGCACAGTGTCTACGTCTGATTTCTAAAAAGCTCGGGCAACGCGCGCCGGGGACTTCAGCCAGCATTATACTTATAGAGAAGAGTGTCCGGATGTGGTTTGTTCTTTAAAAAAATCTTCTTTTATTACGAAATTGATAAAATTTGCACGCTTGATTCTTAAGATATATACGTGAAATACTATTTAGATTAATCTTTACGACGAATCGGCTTACAGTATGAACATTAAAAAATATGCTACGGATAAATCGAAGCTTTTACTAGCTTTTCTATGTATTGGAATTGCAATAAAATTATTATTTACGTAACAAAAAATATAAGCGTAAACCACCAAAAAAAAATGTTTTTTCATGACTTAACTATGAAGTAATACAAGAAACAATTTTTAAAAAATACCCCTTTTCTTTTTCTTTTTCCATGTTCTAACTTTTTTTCGTTCTTATAAAATTATGTACAAAATAAATAAAAACCACCTTTTCGCTTACTAGCCTCGTGCAGAAAGACGCTCGATTTTAAAATTTTGCAGGCATGAGATTCGAAATATTTCTAGCGTTTATATTCCTCTTACGGCGGAAGGTCACTGTTTTTAGATTTTCACGGCCAAAAGTATTTTCGTTATTTGTTTTTGGGGTGTTATGCCGTGTTGCGCTACCTCCTCCTTAAGCCAACGTTTCGGACAGCGTTGCAGTGTCTATCATCAGGGCAGATCCGGTAGATGTGTGATGTGTGGTCACAAATCTACCGGATCTGCCCTGATGATGGACACTGCAACGCTGTCCGAAACGTTGGCTAAATAAGGATGTAGCGCAACACTTCATAACACCCCAAAAACAAATAACGGAAAAGAAGGGAGGTCATTGTTTACAAGAGATTTTTAAAAAACACCCCCCACCCGTTTTCCCCACCCCTTAAAAGCAGAAATTTGATACTTATTAACGACATTTTCACATTTTTTTACATTAGCTCCACACAGGAGGGCCTGAAGAAACTAATTCCCCTCAGGGCCCAGGTCATCTTGGAAATGCTGTGTGGAGGGTCTTTTTAGGAAAGGAAGGAGAGGAAGTTCTGGAAAGGAAAAGGATATTAGGGGTGGGTAAGAATCTGGGGGTCATTATGTCCAGGAGTGACAGACGTATGAATCCATCCCTCCCACTGCGGTACAAGGCGATGTTCCGAGAGAGTACGGCTGGAGAAGTCAAATAGACAAACCTCACCACATAAACCCGTGCACCCCTGTTAACCTGTTAAGTCATCAAACGTGGCGAAGCGAATGGGGTGACCTATGGCAGAGGTGTTGGTTATTCAATAAATGGCTTCCGGGGCAAATTTAACTTCAAAATAAGAGAAAACTTAGGTACTGTCACCAGTGGCGGCTCGTGACTTTTGGGTGTGCTAGGGTGCTAATATTAATTTTAAAAAAGGCATTATTGATGTTGTAGTAGCCGAAAATTTTTTTTATTTTTTTTGAAAATCATTTTTTTGTACAAATAATTTTAGGAAGTTTCAGTTTGGCAGTGTGCCACACGGATTTCCTGAAATATCTTTATACAAAATACCGATTAAATTTTTTTTTTTAAATTCGCCTACGACAACGTCCATAATGCCATTTTTTTAATATTAGCACCCTAGCACACCCAAAAACCACAAGCCGCCACTGCTGTCTACATCTGATTTCAAAAAAGTCTTGTAGCACCGGAAACGCCGAGGACTTTAGCTAGTAAAATTATTATTTATTCAACATTTTCATAATCGCTTTATGATGTAATAATTTACATCATAAAATCTATAAAAAGTGAAGCACTCATCACAGTCATCACGCTAACCAAGCGCATTTTGTAAATTAGTCGTGTGCGGTCAGATATATTAATCTTCTATAAAGTCTTAATCTGATAACGAGTTAATAGGTATATTAGACAAGTACAGTGGGTATATTTGTAGTGCAGGGCAGTGGTGACTAGTGACCTTCACTCTCCAAAGCGGGTATCAATGACACTGCGGGTTCGAGGTACCTTTACAAGTACAAAAAAAATCACGTAATGTATCAATTCAAAGAAATAATACAGAAATATCGCGAGCATCATTCATAAACATCTGTTCAACTGCCATTGTTTTTATTGAATGCACATAATATTATCCATTTATATTGTGCTAATGAGAAACACACTCCGATTATCAACAGCAAAACTTAACTTCGTTATATTTTTTGAACAATTTATTGTTTGAATACACAATGAAACAATTCAATTCATAATATGGATGTTCATAATTCAAGTGCCTAACAAGCTTTTTTTACAAATGAGTGTGTTCTAAAAAGGCAGTTTTCTCTAAATTACATTTGTGCAGTGAACTCCGATAACAAAATATAAGGAAATAAGACAAACTTGCATAATAATTTTACCAGCGCGCCATTCAAATCCCGTGCTAAAAATCCACCAGTCTGATACTTATACTGCCCAAGAGCGAGTCCGAAAAAATCCTCAAATCCCATAGTAGCGTTATAAATATCTGCACCTATGGTACTGGTGGCACCTTCCGTCACATTTCTTAGGTTCTTCCAAAAACATACTAGTGACGCCACAGCGGTAGACCTGCAAACTTTGGGAATTTACGAGCTACCTGGGTGCGCAGCACCTATGAGATTTGTGAAAACAAAATTTGTACCTCCGGAAAAGTATTTTGCGAGATTTGATGTCATATTTTAAGTTATTTATAAGTACATGTTACATAATTAATAAATTTACTTGAGAAGACACATTAGGTCACCATACTAGGCAGCTGCCTGTATCATGGTGACCAACGGAGGGTAGTTATTTTGAAAAGAAGTCTAGTAAGTGTAAACGCATTTAAGAGGGCATTACCAGAGAAAGCCTGAAATACGTCATTTTCAAAAAAGTTTTTAGACGTATTGACTCTTTTCCACAAAAAATTATAAATGGATTTCGAAAGATTGTTCTTTTATCTAGCATTCGTATGTAATAAATTTTTAGAATTTTTTTAAATTTTTAGTATAATAAGGTTATTCCATAGGTCGTTGGCAGATTTGTTAAATTTTCAAAAAAGTTTTTGTATTATACCACACCCATTTCAAATAATGTAATCATGCAGTAAAATAAATCAATACATTATCTAGCAAAGTTATGCATTAGAATTTTAATTTTAGTTTCAATAAAATCATTAAAAAATATGTACGTACATGTGTTTCTTGACGAAAATTGGTCCATTTGTGTATTTATTTGCGCACTTACAAACTAATATATTTCAGATTTTTTTAACATTCTTATTAAATTTAGACATTATTGAAAAATGATAAATACTTATAATCAAAAAATAACTACAAAAAGTACACTATTTTAATAGTTTTATCATCGCGCCTTTCAGCATTTTTGGATGAAGGTATAAATTAAAGCTAATTTGGATTGAAATAAATTCGATATTGAGTTATAATTTAAAAAAGCTGGTACGGAGAATAATTAATCTTTCTCATTGTAACCGTCCTGCACGATCGGAAGAACAACTTTCGACGAAATGTGGATTTTCGTCCGCTGGCTGGTTAAACGCTCTTAAGTAAAATTATAAAAAAATAGAATTTTTTTTTTTTTTATTTATTTATCTATAATAAAATATGTTTACAATGGTTTTATTTGTATGCCTGTCTCACTAGGGTATACCTGTGTCGAGACAGGCGTACAGGTATATAAATGAATATAGTAATTACAAGGATATTTCAGGTAAAATACATATTATGAATAGAATTAAAACAGAAGGGTGATTGGAAGGGTAATAAATCTTTTAAAGAGAGTTATTTTATAAATGTTGGAGATGGAGTAATGAAATCAATTCTGCCTAGTCTATTTATAGGTTAAATTTGACCGGATTCCATTATTTTCATTTGTTTTATATGGGTTAGGTTGTATGTGAAAAGTTATTTATGTCTATGTGTGATTTATTTTACAGATATTCGTGATAGTGTGGCGTCCAATACTTATAATCCATTTTTTAATATCTTGTTTGAATTTTGTAAAGGAGTCACTTTGTCTGATCGTAGTTGGTAGTGTATTGTATAGTTTGCAAGCTATGTATTTAGAGTGTCTTTGCCCGAAGGTGGTTTTGAAAAAAGGAGTTTGGAGAAGTTCGTTGTTTTTGGCTTGGGTATTGTGTATTGTTTGTGTAGCTTTGTATGGTGTTTTGTTGTTTTTGTGTAAATTAAGTAATATGGATCTTGAGTAGAGCTGTTTTATGTCCATAACGTTGAAGGAATTGAAGATAATATCAGTGCTGGTAGTAAGCGGCATTTTAAGAATTATTTTTATGATTAGTTTTTGTGCTTTCATGATGGGATCAAGGGCATTGGAATATGCATTACCCCAGGCTAGAATTCCGTATTCGATGTGAGATTGGCACAATGAGTAATATACTGTTTTTAAAAGTTTTAGGTGAAGGAAATTGCGTGTTTGTTTGAAAAAGTATATAGATTTTCGGATTTTGTTTGTAGTATTATGTATATGTTGCTTCCAATTCAGGTGTGTATCGAAGGTTACTCCTAAATATTTGATAATGTTTACTTGCTCTAGGCATGGGCAGTCACAGTTCCGGTTTAGAGATGAATTTTTACATTTGTGTATTTTTAATGGCGGGGCTGGGTTTGACTTTGGGATATTGGTGAGACTAGACAGTAAGTATTTGGTTTTCTGTACATTTAGAGTTAATATGTTCGAGTCAAGCCAATATTTTACCTGTTGAATTCCTTCCTCCGCTTTGGAATATGCGGTAAGCCAATCTTTTGCTTGGAAGAGTAGGACAGTGTCATCGGCGAAACTGACAATAGTGGCATCGATATCTAGGTTGCATAACTCGTTAATATATATTAGGAAGAGCGTTGGACCTATAACACTGCCTTGAGGGACCCCGTAACTAATGGGCAAATTCTGGCTCTTTGTGGTATTGAGTTTAACGCATTGGGATCTGTCAGATAAGAAGCTGGAGAGGAGGCCTAATTCTTTGTTCCTAATACCTATATTAAACATTTTGCGTTTTAGTTTGCTGTGTGAGATTGTATCAAATGCTTTACATAGGTCGAGAAATACCGATAGACATTTCAAGCCCTTATCAAGGTGGCCAGAAATATGGTCAGTGACCGTGGCTATAGCATCATTGGTACTTTTATGTTTTCTGAATCCAAATTGCCGCGGCGATATTAAGTTATTGGTTTCCAGATATTCCATGAGACTATTATTGACGATCTTTTCGAATACTTTTGAGAGGGAATTTAGCAACGTAATAGGACGATAATTACTAATATCAAGTTTGGAGCCAGTTTTAAAAATAGGGATAATGAGACCTTGTTTTAGAATGGTGGGAAATAGCCCTTGGCGGATGCTAATATTAAGTAGATGCGTTAATGGTTGAAGTATACCAGGGGCAATTTTTTTAAGAACATTGTTAGATATTTCATCAATGCCGGTTGATGAAGAGTTTTTGAGCGAGTTTATTACTATAGAAACTTCTTTCTCTGTAATCGTTTTAAGAACAAAGCGGGTTGGGAAATCATCATTGGTCGCGTGGTCACTTGGACCAAGCGTATCGTTATTTATTTGGATTTTTTTTGCTAGTTCCGGACCTATGTTTGTAAAGTACTGGTTTATGTAATTGACAATTGTGTTGGGGTTCGATGTAAAGTCTACAGTGATATCTTTGATATTGAGAAAGTTTAAGGTGTCGGTGGCTTTATTTGAATTGGTAGCTTCCTTGAGGACTTTCCATATTTTTTTAGGGTCATTGTTGCATTCGGAAATTTTTTTGTTGTAATATAGATTTTTGGCTTTCCTAATGACTTGTGTGCAGATATTACGGTATCTTTTGTAGAAATTATGGAGTGTGATATCATATGGATTTGTGGCACATTTTTTGTGTATGGAATTGCGTTTCCGAATGCAGTTGATTATAGTATGGTTTATCCAAGGTTTGAGAGGTTTGATCGCTTTAGGAATGGTGTTTGTGGTGATTTTGGTGTTTTGGACAAGGATATCTTGTAGGTAGGTAGAGAAGTAGTTCCAGGCCTCCTCTATGTTAGTTTTAAATTGGTAGTGATGTTTCCAATAACTCACAAATTGCCAAAGTTGCCGCGAAAATAAACACAAATAAGTAAGGTAGCCGTTATGTACGTACATAAATACACATACATACATACATGCACACATACATACATATATATACTTACATAAACATGTATTTATGCATACCTACACATACACGTATATTCATATATATACACATATACATACATTTATATTTTAAAAAACTAACATTTTCTTGTGTAAATTGTGATTTACGTATTAAAAGCTTTGTTTTTGTAACCTATGACTTTACTTATTATTTTTTATAGACATTTTTATGGATCGCCAAATTGTATATTGTTGCAAGTACGCTAATCTTTGATGATTCCTTTATATCAGGGTTTCCCAACCAGTGGTCCGCGGACCACTAGCGGTCTGCAAGAGGCTAGAAGATGGTCCGCCGGTCAATAAACAAGCCAGCGCGCGGGCGGTTCATGAGATAGACCACGAACCGCCACTGCTAATAACTAATAACCTAGGTTGATAATGATGAGTAAACACGTTTGTAACGTCAACGCGAAGAGAGTGAGGTTGAAGCGCCACACTCCACCTCCACAAGTAGAGACACTTCATCTTCTTATTATCTGCCCTAATTTACATAGAAGGTATGCTGCATACTGTATTATTACGTGCCTATCGCCTTGATACACTCATTACTAATTACCTATGAATATCATTAACTACGACGAATCGATTGTACAGAATCGTTCGAAAATACACTGGTGAAAATTGGATGCTTTACGATTTGTTGGTCCTGAGTACATGTATGATTGATCGTGTGATGATTTAGAGATTCGCAAAGGGTAAAGCTAATGTAAACATAATGAAATAAGTAAGAAAGAAACGTTTAGATTATTAGAAATTTGAGATTAGTATTTTTTTTACGAAATATTTTATATTTTTCTATTACGCCCATCACTAGTTGAAAGAATGTAATGGAAAAGTGAAAAATCATAGAATAGAAAGATTTTCTGGAAATAATTCGCAGAGCCGTGAAACGGGCTATTCTAATCACTCTATGTATGGCGTTGGCGTGTTTGTTCTATGGAATGGTAACAGCTTGGGCTGAACCAGCAACCGCAGCATCAGGGTTACGTATAAAGGCAGAAATAAGAAACTACCGCTGCGCGCACATCAAATTCCCGTCAGTTAGCATTTTTATGGAAATCGCATGTTGCGGGTTACATCGCGGAAGTCCTACCGCATTCGTGAATCGCCTCTGAAGATCAATGGCCCGAGAGAAATAGAAAGTGGAGGCAGCGATACAGTATATACTGGTTGCCTGCTCTGGGTGCTCCACGCACCGAGCGCCCGCCACGCACCACGGGGGTACGGTGGTAATACGGTTACAGCGTACGGTGCTTCTTGCGGTACCGCCTCATCACCGATCAACTGGTGATCAGTAGAAGCCACATGGTGACACCTCGCAGCTCGCAACAGCTTACAAGAATGTGGAAGAAGAAATTAGTTTATCTCGGCCTGCTGGAACTGCTGTTATTGACAGATTCCAGAGTCGTCCACAACCGAAGTCAAGAGACGTGGCTTGCTTAATAACAGAATGCCGTGAACACCAAACATCCGAACTAGAATATACGTGGAACTACAATGATTCATAGAATAAGAAACTTGTACATATTTTTGTACGTTTTACACGTGTCTAAGCCGCTTTTCCCCATCTGGGATTTTCCTATAAAATGCAGCAGTGGATGTTCTTGATGCCGAAAACTCTCGGATGGTGAAGATTCTAACTCGGTCACATGCTTACGGTCGTTATTCCCAAATTTTCAATCGATCAATCTGAGTCTCCGATCAGCTAAGTAATTTCGACGGTCCAGAAGAACAATGTCGGATGTGCGATTTTGTAGTTTTGTAGTAAAGCTGTTTAAAGTTTGGTTTCTGCATTTTTACTGTTTTTGAGATCAAGAAAGAAAGTGTTATTTTGATATTTCGTATTTCAATCGAAATTCCGAAAATATAGACTTTTAAATCAACAAAATAAGCCAATAAATAAATAAGCCGACAGAGCGATTTTGAATTTTTAGAAGATCCGACATTGTTCTACGGGACCGTCGATTTGTTTACCAACGCTCAATTCACCTGTTGGTCGGAGATACGTTGGGAAGAGCGTATTGTGTATATGAGGAGTGTTGATGAGTAGGTTTTGGAATAACGGCCGTTAGTGTAAAACTCTGCAATCTCTTCAAATAAAAAGGTTCACTTATAAAATTTGGCGAAAATCTGGGGTTCTTCAAAGAGTTGCTGGACTGACATTTTGACTGAAGTTTACCGAAGTAACGTAAAAAAGCAAGAAGAGCCTTGCTTTTTTTACTTTGCTTTACTCTATAGTAGTATTGGGATGGAGAATTTTATATTCGACGACATTGGAAGTATTTAAAAGAATTTCGAATAAGAAGATCGTGATTTTAAAGAAATCAAATGGCCAAATAAAATATTTATTCTGCTCAAGTATATCTCTGTCCACCTTACAAAATAAACAATAAATGTTGTTGTGATTAAAAAACTGAAACAATAATAATGCTACGGTGATAAAAAAACATCAATGTTTTATATATCGAAAATATTATGAATGTTAATAAAACAACATTCAAATGAAACAATAGACTGGAAGAGAGAGATGAACAAACAACGTATTTTTACAAAAACAACAAAAAACCTAAATATGAAGGTTTTTTCTGTATTATTTTTTTTTTTAGTGTTATCCCAATTTACAATGCATAAAACACCTTTTTAATATTAAATCCACACAGAGGCTCGGGGGAAATAATTTCCCTCAGGACCTCTATCTCTGGGGATGCTTTGTAATGCAATTCCTCAAATTGCATATCAATGGAATACGCTATGAGGAACCAGCATCGTTCATTCCTTCGGCACCGGTGCACAGTCGGGAAACATGCCAAACGCGTGCCCAATATTTGTAGGTACACGGTTGACATTTGTCACACCAGAACGAGTCGTTTCTACGACTCGTTCTTAAATTCAACAGCTCGGCTGTGGAACGATTTACCGGCCTTCGTGTTTCCTCCCTCCTACAACATGGGTCTCTTCAAGACCTAGGTTCATTCCTTCCTTTTTACAAAAAGACCCTCCACCCAGCATGCGCCAAGATGACATAGGCCCAGAGGGAAATAGTCTCCTGTGTGGAGTAATGTAAAAAAATTAAAATCAGTTAAAACTTACAATGAAAAAATGTTAAATTGTAAATAAGTGAAATGTCTGCATTTATCACTTAGCTGGTGGCTTTTGCATTTTTTTCTATCATTACACTAACAAATTAGCATAAATTAATAACAGAAGACAGGCTTCTGAAAGTGCAGGCTTCACTCTTAAACATTATTATCTAAGAAGGCGAACAATCACACTACGCAACACAAATATACAAAAACAATAATAAAAAACATTCGCATGCGATTGGAGAAAATATATACCTGTTATAATTTTTCATGTAAGTGAATACACTTTCGACTGCAAAAAATCTCACGCAATGAGACAAAGACAGATCGAAACATAAAATAACCTCATAATAAGCGAATAGCGATGTGTAAAATAATAATAATGGAGAATGCAATTCGAAACGACCAATTATTTTAAGAATCTACAAAAAAATCATTGAAATGAATTACTCAATCAGCGATGGAACGACGATTTTTGTATGTACTTTCAAATCGACTTTATAATGTTTATGCGAGAGACGAATTCGAAATATCGATCGATTAATAAAAAGTTTCAGAATAGCATGACATATCGTAAATGGTGGTTTATAATTCGTTCAAATTTTAAAACACGTTTATTTAGTAAGGGGAAAATGTTTTTTCACCAGTCGAGAGAGATTTATTTATAAAATAATTGTAGTTTCTTACGACAGTTTTAAAACTATTGGTGTAAGGTTCATCAAAATAACAGTAAATAATGAACACCCAGTACCCACAACAAAACCGTAATATTTTACTGAGGTGAGCGTAGTCCTGTTCTAACTCGACCGTTTTACATTTCGTCTGTCTGTAAATCTGTTTGTACGCTCCGTGTCTGTGTCAAGATGGTGGCCGTTTTAATTCAAAATTTGGTTCAGTATTTTTTTTCAATATCAAATTGTCGTGTTTATTTGGACTTTCTTATTCGATTTTTTTAAATTCATATTATGGTACCTACCTGCCTGAGGAAAGTTAGAAAAAATAATTCTCTTCAAGAGAGTTACGATTTTCTGAACTAATTGTATAATTATTTATTTGAAATTTTTAAAAAAATGTGACAATAAAAAAATAATATATTATTACAAGTTTTATAATTAGGTAGCATTTAACATTTAACCCGTTTAATCACAGGAGACCATATTTATCCCAGCTCAGGTAGGTCTCATAGAAATCGTTGTCTCCCTTTTTATCATAGTGCAAAATATGATCTATAATCTAAACATTATTGGAAAGCAAAAACAACATGCTATATAAGTTACATAACAAATCTAAAAGTTAACCACAAAATAATTAAAGTATACACCTTTATGAAACCAAAGATTCCGACCGCAAAAAAAAATAAAATTATGAAACAAAGTGAAAATTTTATGAATTATTTTTACATGAAACGACATAAAAGTGAGGTGACAATATTTTAAATATATTTTACAATTCACTAGCTGACCCGACAGACGTTGTCCAGAGTTAGCTATGAATATTCAATTCGAACTGGAATAAAAAGTAATAAAAAAATATTATTTCAAAACATATTGTTTATTGTAATGCTTTTTGATACAATTGTTTCTCCCTGCGTTTCCTTTCCCATTCATCAAGTTCCCTTCCGCATCCCCTTCCCCTATCGCGTTCCACTCAGCCTTCCCTCTCCCCACTCCCCTCGACCGCTTTCCCCGTTCCGCGAACCCCCTATCCGAGTTCCCCTCCCCCTCCCGCATTACATACATTCACTTTTCAAACAGCTCGCGTGCCACCTAGTGCAATTTTTATACAAATTTCATAATGCCAGAGCTCGCCAGTATATATGTATAGAAAGCTTCGCGGGCGTGCTCACAACAACTAACCAAAGTTTCATCGCAATCGGACGAACGGTTAGCAATTCATAATTTCATGATGCCAGAACTCACTATTGTATATCTATATATACATTAATCTCGTATCACGATGTTTGTGGTCGCACTCCTCCGAAACGGCTCGACCGATTTTTATGACTTTTTTAATGTACATTTGGTAGGTATGAGAAAAGGTCGTAAAGTATATTTCATCCCTATCCAGAATTTTTTTCTATTATTTTGATAAAAATTTTTGTTTTCTATTTTTTTATGGGCACCGAAAAATACCTATAACCCCAAATTTTCAACCTCTAGTTTCGGAAGACTAATAATTTAACTCTGGCTTCGATGGAGCCCCCATAGCTGGTCACTTAGTTACACCAAGCATATCAATGAATATTAGAAACATACTTTTACCATACATGGACGCAAAGTCTACTGTTCACAGAACTACTGGTATTAAAACCTCTTAAATATTTAATATTAATTTTTAAAATCCTTGTCAAGTATCAACATCAACACCCGTTAGCGCTGCGACCTAAACAAAGCGGGTTGGATTAAAAATGGAGGGGGTCAAACAAGATCAAAAGTTTGAGAAGAAGTTTATAAGGAGATCAATATGGTAGAAGGAGGGAAAACAAAAAAAATATATATCCACAACTTTAATAAGGTGTCAAAGATCGAGGCAAGAACTTGCTGGGAAAATATTGTACGTTAACAAGTGGGGAGTAGTAACTAGTTCTAGTTACACTTACAAATAGTAAGAAAAGTACTAGTTATTTTAAATAATTTCCTCTTGGTGATACACTATTAAGCAATACAAAATCACGTGATTTTGGTTTAAAAATTAGATCGCTTAGAAATATTTTAGATGCTTTAATTAAATACTGCGAGTACATTTGCCTTTGAAATAATCGAGCATTTTTTTCGTCATTCCTTTTACAAAGCCCAGAAAAAATGTAAAAACTGTTTTAAAGTTCAAAATCTCCTACTTACGAATTCTCTTTCGGTTATAGTTTCATAATGTGGAAAATTAAATTCTTTAGAAAATTATCGTAAAACATTTAAATATTTTTGCCTGCGCTACGCAAAATAAAATACAGTAGGTATTGTGCAAATTAATGGAATAATTGTCAATTATTATTGTAAAAATTGGAGGCCTTCACTCAGGAGAATTTCTTTGGGTAGACTGGTTTTTTATAAATGAAGCACTTTTTGGTTTTAACTTTAAGTTCTTGATTTTTTATTGTTATGATTTGAATATTTACAAACTGACGACAATAACCTTCCCCACCCAACGGACAAGGGTTCAGTAGTATTTTAAATTCTTAGTGCAAGTTTTCGTAAAGAAGTAAGTTAATTTTACCGATGCAAGCCTTTTTATAAAGGTTTCGTACATCTATATTTACCTTGTTTGTTGTGTGAGAAAGGGACAAAAATAAAATGATTCTATCGACATCTAACGAACAAATCAGACAACTCTTGGATCGCAATCCAACCTTTGATGGTAACTCAACTCCATAATTGGTTTGAGTCCTGGGTTTAAATCTAAACAATTATTGTAAAACCATTTATTGCTTTCAATATACAACAATAATACCTCAAAGTGACAGGTGTATGTTTTTGTTTTGCTCCCGTAAAATTAATAAAATAAGTGTTAAAAGTGACAGAAATCTTCAGAAAAGTGCACAAATTGAACCATATTGCTAATATTCTAGTGAAGTCACCGAAAAAAGTGGTATTTATTACAACTAAAAGTGACAGCAGTCTGTTTCTGTTTGTTTTTTTTTTTGGCTCCTGCAAAATTAATAAACAAACCATTAAAAGTAACAAATCATTGGAAAAGTAAACAAGTGCTACCCGAGTCGCTACTAGCTATTGGAATTATATACAAAAATTATGTCTGCAACGAGATCTGCCGCAGAACATCAAAAAATCATGGATTCGCTCACGGACTACCTTGATCGTAAACTGAGTGAGTTAAAAACACAATTGTTTACAAAATTAGAGTCAGAAATAGCCGATCTTAAAAAATCAACCCAATTTGTAAGCGATCGATATGATGAAATAAATGACAAATTAAATAAAATTTTGGATTTACCAAAACAACAACAAAAAATTATAGAGGAGATGGAAATACAAGAAAAAAGAATTGTTGCTCTGGAAACAAAAATAGCTGAATCCGAGCAAAAAGAATTGAAAAACAGTGTAGAGATCAATGGATTTAAAGTATCGCTGAATGAACCGCCCCATGAAATAGCCACCAGAATTAGTTCAGCCTTCGGATTAAATCTGACACCAGAGGACAAATACAAGTTCATAAAATCTAGTGATATAAAACCTTCACGTCTTATATTAACATTCAAAGATGAAACTAAAAAAATTACAATGATGAATTTCAAAAAAAATAATGATGTCTCCCATTTAGCGGATGATAATAAAAAAATGTATGTGAATGAAGCCCTTACGCCGTATTATAAAAATCTTTTATGGAACACGAAAATAAGGGCAAAAGAAAAAAAATTCAAATTCATCTGGTTCAGAAATGGAAAATTGCTAGCAAGAAAATCTGAAGACTCTTTAATAACTGAAATAAAAAATCACAACGACCTTGAAAGTAAAATCATATAGACAAGCTCAGTAATCCATAACTATCTACAATAAAATTACATTTATACCAGAAATGGATCCATTAACTGATATTGAATATGACAACCCTTCTCCGGAAACCATTACAACATTAACAACTCAAGAAATTAATGATTATATAAAAAACAATAAAGCAAAAACATTAAAAATACTCCACCAAAATATACGAAGCATCAATAAAAATTTCGTAGAGCTGACGGTGATGCTACAGCAATTTGATGAGGATATCGACATCATCATACTCACAGAGTGTCGTATAAAAAAAGAAACATACTCACCAAAACACCTAGATAAATATAAGGTATATAACTCCACACAACATAAAAATCAGAATGACGGAGTGATAATTTATATTAAAAATGAGATCCAAGGAATTGTAAAAGAAATTCAACTCAGAGATGCTAACTGTCTACTAATAAACATTAATAATGATATCTCAGTATTAGGGATATACAGATCACCTTCAACAAGAGACATATCTCCATTTCTTCACTCCCTGGATGATGAGCTAACCCAACTACGAGATGTTCGGAACGTGTACTTAATTGGGGACATCAATATTAACATATTAAATACTGGACAGAAACACCCCCAATGTGATGACTACCAATTACTCTTACTGCACCATGGACTGATCAGTGCAGTTAATATACCAACAAGATTAGGATATAACGAAAATGCTCAAAATGTATCTGCCTCCTGTATTGACCACATCATGATAAAAACAAACAAAGCATACGGTACCGCCGTTCACCATTCCAATATTACTGACCACTTTACACTGCTACTTACCATTCAACTTCAAAATACACATACTTACATTAAAAATACAATAGTCAAAAATAGAATTAATATTAACAGGTTAAAGGATTTATTAAAATTGGAAGATTGGGGAGAACTATTTAAAATTAATGATTTTCAGGATTGCTGGCACTCATTTACAAGCATTGTTCAAACAAATATTCATAAATGTTCAGAATCATTCACTATACAAACTCCACACAAATGTAAAATAAAAAAACCTTGGATTACTCAAGGACTTCTAAAAAGTATAAGAGTTAGGGATAAATTACACTTAAAAACTAAAAAAAATCCACTTGATCTTTCGTTTCTAAATCTTTACAAACATTATAGAAACATGTGTTCTAAACTTATAAAATTTGCCAGAGGTAACTATTACAAACGTCAGATTCAAAACTGTAATAATGACCCTAAACTTGTCTGGAAAATTATTAAGGAGATGACATACACTAAAAACAATAAAAGTAGTGATATTACCGAACTTGATACACCAAATCAAAAATTAAATATGAAAGAAAATCCAAAGGAAATAGTTCAATTTGTGAATGAATATTTCTCCAAGGTGGGTTCTAATTTAGCTAAAAAAATAATTAAACCTCCTTATACTGATAATGAAATTAACAACACACTTACAAATAATATCACCTTTAAATTAAATACAGTTACAGCAGATGACATTAAAAGCATTATAGATTCAATGAAACCAACACTAACTTCAGGATCAGATGGCATCTCAATGAGAATAATTAAATCAACTAGAGATGAAATAATTCAACCACTCCTCCACCTTGTGAACAGATGTATCATGGAGGGTATCTTTCCCGAAACGCTTAAAATGGGTTCTGTTATACCAATCTTTAAAACTGGCAATACAGCGGATATAAATAACTATAGACCGATAACAATATTGAATAATCTTTCAAAAGTAGTAGAGAAAGTCATAAAGAAGCAGCTCACTCAATATCTTGAAACAAACTTCATACTATCTGAAAATCAATACGGATTTAGAAAAAATATAGGAACCTCCGATGCCATCGCCTCTATTGTAAAAAGTATAAAACATAGTCTCGATAACGGAAATAAGTGTATCGGAATATTTTTAGATCTAAGTAAAGCCTTCGATACAATTGATCACACATATCTTCTAGAAAAACTCAAAAAGATTGGAATCTCAGGACGTGAACTAAACCTCATTAAAAGCTACATGTCAGAAAGGTTACAGTTAGTCAGGATTCAAAATGAATCAAGTCAACCAATACAAATCCAATATGGAGTCCCGCAAGGCAGTGTCTTAGGCCCGATTTTATTCCTGATATATATAAATGATTTATGTGAACTAAACTGTCACGGCTCAGTCATTAGTTTTGCAGATGACACAGTCCTTCTATTCCATGGAAAGTCATGGGAGACTGTATTTGAAAAAGCTGAAAAAGGGATGAATCGGGTAAAAAAATGGCTTGATTCAAATTCACTAACACTAAATGATACAAAAACTAATTATATTAAATTCAAAATCCACAACAAACAGACGGATAACCTCAATACAAACCTAAACATAAAAATTCATAAAGACTGTATAAACGTGAACCGAGAAACTCCTTGCAACTGTCCAAAATTGAATGAAATACAAACAATAAAATATCTTGGAATAATAATTGATCAAAACTTAAATTGGAACTCCCAAGTGGAAAATGTGAGCAACAAATTAAAAAAACTAACCTATTTTTTCAAAACAATAAGAAACATTTTAGATAAAGAACAGCTAATTAAAATCTATTATGCCTTAGCCCAATCTCAACTACAATATGGTCTTATCGGATGGGGAAGCTCATGCGATTCCACTATAAAACCAGTCCTCATAGCACAAAGGGCAATTCTTAAAATTATACTTAGAGTGCCCATCAGAACCCCTACAGACTATGTTTTTAAAGCGCTGAATTTAATGTCACTGAAACAATTATATACAAAAGATATTCTAATGTACGCATTCAAAAATCAGGATAACTTTACACAGACAAACTCGGGCCGATTCACAAGATCTACATTACAACATACATTCTACCAACCTACAACTAAAACGACTTTTGGACAAAGAAATATGGAATACTTCTCTGTAAAATTATTTAATTTACTCCCTCTTGCAATGAAAACCACAAAAAAAATAACCGCCTTCAAAAGAAGCATAAAAATATGGATTATGGACATGGGAAGGAAGAAAATAGATTCAATTTTGCAACCCAACAAAGAATAATGCTTTGTTTTGTACTTTCTTTTAGATATAACTTAATAATTTCCCTTGGCAATATTCTAACATAGATTAGGTATTTACTTATAATTAAAATAATAAAACTTGTACAATGTGTCCTTAGAACGGGGTACCCCAGTTAGGACACATTTTCTCTAAAAAAACTGTAAAAAAAAATGTATATAAATATAAATAAATAAATAAATATACTTAATAGTTTTACATAATTGTACAACAACCATTATGCAAATTAATAGGAAATATCTCCCCTTATGACTTCAATAACTGCTTTCACTCGTTTTGGCATGAACTCCGTTAGTTTTGACCATTTTCAGAGATCCTCTCATCCCGAAATCAAACCTGAAAGAGCGTTTCTGCCATCTTTTTTCTAGTAGTGCAGTCGATTTTGCATACTCTAGCTTTGCAAATGGCCCATAAATTCTCAATAGGATTCATATGTGATGTATTCCTGGGCCAATCTAAAACACTTATCTCCTTATCCTGAAAATATTTCATAATTTCCTTGTGTTGTAAAACAATACTGTAAAACATTGGCGATGTTTCTATCAGATGCCAAAACTCGACAAACCAATGAAGTATCTCACAATCACGGTTAATCGCGGTACCTACGGCCTACAGTTAAAATACGGCAGCCGATCCAGTTGCAATGAACGGTAAACAAAACTACCTTCTATTGACAAGTCGATATTATTCATTTGTGGTTCATATAAAATAGACCAATATGTGAGAGAATTATTGCCACTAATGTAGGTTAAGGTAACTAAAACCACCAATTAGAAGTTCCACTTAAATATACCGCGTTTATGAAAATTAATAACTTGAAAGTGTCTACCTATGTTTTGCATTATTAAAGAAAAGCCCAGCTTTGTTCATAAACATTAAGGGCCTTTAACCAGCCAGCGGCCGAAAATCCACATTTCGTCGAAAGCTGTTCTTACGATCGTACAGGGCGGTTCCAATGAGAAAGATAAATTATTTTCCGTACCAGGTTTTTAAAATTATAACACAATATCGATTTTATTTAATTCCAAATTTGCTTCAATTTATACCTACAATTTGTACATCCAAAAATGCTGAAAGGCGTGATGATAAAACTATTAAAATTATGTACTTTTTGCAATTATTTTTTTATCATAAGTATTTATAATTATTCAATAATGTCTGAGCAATATAAAAATGCAAAAAAAATCTGAAATATATTTATTTGTAAGACCGTAAAAAGATAGACAAAATAGAGAAATTTTTGTCTTAAATAAGTGTTCGGATATGTTTTTTAATGATTTTATTTAAACTAAAATTAAAATTTTGAAACATGCGTTTACTAGATAACGTGTTGATTTACAATAATGTATGATTGCATGATATGAAATTTGTCTAAAATAAGATTTTTCGTTTGAAAATTTAACATATCTGCCAACGACCTATGGTGTAAACTTATTACACTAAAAATAAACACTTTTTCTCAAAATTTAAAACATGCTTTTACTAGATAAAATAACAACCTTTCGAAATCAATTTATATTTTTTTGTGGAAAAGAGTCAATATGTCTAAAATTTGATTTTAAAATGATATATTTCCGGTTTTCTCTGGTTATACCCTCTTAATTAATTTTAAAATTATTAAAATTGAAATCATTCGGTGTACACTGCAGTGAAATGATAATTTCCTACGAGATAATATTAAGTAAGTAAAAATATTACGTAAATATTTGCATTTGACTTATGACGGGCTAACCTCTTGTTAAACAAATTTAATATGGTTAGGAATAAAGACGTGTAATGTTTTGGAATGCAACGTTGGTAATTCGATAATTGCAGTCATGGAATCTGGGAAAAACTGAGAATTTACATATTCTAACACGGAGAAATCGGATATTTCAAATGACTCGGCAGATAAAGGTAGAAGCACACGATGGGAATACATTCTAAGCGCCCATAGAATGAATGTACATATTATTAGATTAGACAAGTGAAATTGTACATTTCCTCAGACGCGAGCTGTGCCTTGTAGAGCGTGACTGCAACCAGCTGACAAGAGTGGCTGCCGAAAGGTTCATCACATCTTTACCACACATCAACAGCAGAACCCTCGTCAAGCATCCTGGATGCTGGCTGCTGGCTGTAAAGTACTAGTTCTTTGGGCGGAGAATAGTCTAGGGCGGAAACTAACTCAGCAGCAGATAGCTTTGGTGACAGGTTATAAGGAGTACGGAAGTATGTTAAAAATGCACAACAGCTGGGAAAATGCCAACACGCAGATGGGCGGCTCCGCGGAGACACTCATCTCACGGCGGTCTTTTCATTCAGGCGATTCGGGCATTCGACCGATCAACTCATTCATACAGATATACATACATTACATTCTAGATAATTATTCAGTATTCGAAACATATTCAATTCCTCCGGGACTGTAAACTAATAGCGAGCGCTACCGTAATGTAATTCTATTTACTAACATCTGATAACTTTTGTATAAGCGTTATGGCTTATTGTTAAAATGAATTGAGCAATAATGATCTCGGGACAATGTAAGATTTTAGAGAATTGATGAAAGGAGATTTAGCAAATCCCGTCTGCACCACACAAAATCAGTATCACTGACCTTGGGAGGAAAACTCTACAAGTATCTAAAGGGGTCCGAGACAGTAAAAAGTGTTAATTAAAGGGAACTTCTCTAAAATATTAATAAATTAAATTACCATCTCAACTTATTGCGAAGGGAAAGATTAAGACATCGGAAGACAATAATTGTAGTGTCTGAAGAACTAGGGAAACTGGCCTGGATGGATAGTCATTCTCGCCTTCATACTTAAAAAAAACGCAATTCTACCGAAATTGCTGACACAAGCTGCTGCACAAGAACAACATAGAAGAATTTGAGGTAAAAGGGGAAGGCATTAAGATTAACACAATAATACGAGAGATAGGTGTAATGAAGTGAAATAAAGTAGGCGAGTGTCCATTGCCCGAGTTGTACGGAATATTCCCCAGCACCTGCCCACCTGCAAGATCAGTATAAGGTGTACCGAGTACCTCGTATCGTACAGTGTGGTACTACTAAACCAAACAATCTACTTAACCTGCGTAACTTGCACTGTGCGTACTTCATAGCATACTTGCGCCTCAGAGCCTGTGCATGTTTGTCCTGCCTGCTGACTGCTCCCTGAACAATCGACAAGAGCACCCAGAGTTCTGCATAACATAAATTGCCTGAAGCTTTTTTAACCTGCTAATTGATTTTTAACAAACCAATAATGTCGTCCAAAATGTAAAGAATAACATTGATGGTACTCCTACTACGTACACTTATCTTAATTTTAATCCTAAAAATTAAATATGTATGTACATGTACAGTGAACTATGAGAATCAGTTTCTTTCAGAATATCCAAATCATTAAAATCAACCAAAGTAAAATCATAAAATATAACGATGTAACTCAGTTTGTTGGTTGTCGATCAGGGACGAGCGAAGGGCTCATTCCAAGGAAATGATAATTATAATATTTTCAATGTGTAAATATGTACCAATTAATTTGTACGCCATCTTATTGTCTAATGGGAAACTGTCTCAAGGTTCATTGTACTTATTAAACAATTTCTAATGTTTATCGGTACAATTTCAACGACATGATACTACTCGTACTTCGTGATAAATTAACTTAATAAGGTCGCTTTTTGTACAATTTATCGTACAAAATTCTATTCAGTATACTTAACTTTATAATTCAGTATACCCTGATCTTCAGTGGAATCAGAATTGTTATTAGAATATATTCTATAATCTTTAGGATTAAATATTATTTTTTAATTGATAAACTTAAGACAAGATTTTCATGCATAGCACAATTTAATAAGACATTTCATGGTAACAATTATCATAAGCAATAATTATCAGCCTGAAACACTGATCTACATTGAAAAAATCTTCCGAGAAAAGATATTGCGCCAACGGGACTTGAACCCGTGTCCTTCTGATTACCGGTCAGGTGTTCTCACCACTGAGCTATTGCTTAATAATTTTTAGGGTTAAAATTAATAATTATGATTAAATTAATGATTAAAGCTATAATAATTTTTAGGATTAAAATTAAGTGGTTCGAGTACTATCAATGTTAATCTTTAGACTTTAACGACATTTTGCATTTTGGGAGGGGGGTAAACAATACTTCTGCCATAGGTCACCCCAACAAGTGGTTCGCTACGTTTGGTGACTCAGCAGGGTTCATGGGATGAGGTTTGTCAGGGTGTTGGCGGCCGATGTGCCTGCCCACCTGCTGCGTCCGGGAGGTCTTTTGATCCAACCATAATCCCTCCACCCATCGCCTTGCACCGCAGTTGAAGGGATGGATTTATCCGTCCATCACTCCTGGGCACACTGACTATTTCTCAGAACTTCCTCTTCTTCCTTTCCTTAAAAACTCAGGCAGGTCGGATCGGGAGACTGGTTGAGGGGGATCTTTTGACCTCTTCGGCAGGACTCTCAGCGGGATTTGGATCGCAGTGGAATGGATGAATTCATTCTTCCGTCACTCCTGGACACACTGACCCCCAGATTCCTACCCACCCCTCATACCTATTTCCTTCCCAGAACTTACTCTTCTTCCTTTCCTTAAAAAACCCTCCACACAGCATCCCCTAACATGACAGAGGCCCTGACGGAATTTAATTTCTTCAGGGACTCCTGTGTGGAGTTACTGTAAAATATATATACATATTTGCAGTTATAGGAAATGCATTGTAACATCGTTATGTATTTTACATGAAAAAAAACTAACCGGATTACGATATTCATAGAACTTTCTAACACGAAATAATAACGAAAATAGTCAAATATGAATACTTTTGATGGCGTTGTAGGCCGTAGTCGTACTGAAGCGAATCTATTAGTCTTTTAACCACCCCGAACCATTTGAACCAGTCTAATGATAGGCTTTTAACCACCCCGATCATGGCAGAAGGCAGGAGACATGATACCAGCAGCAGCTCGGAGCTGTGCAGCCAGTTCTCGTAAGCAGTTTCTGGTACCCAATACAACAGTTCTCCTTTTTTCTCATAAACAATGCGTTCGACAGAGGTTACAGCGGAACTCAGCGGCGGGTCCATAGCAATTATAAGAACCACACACATAGCCAACAACCAACAACATGGTCAGCAGTTCACTAGATCGCAAGAATATAATCAACTCCAATTATCGAAACTAACCATTCAAATTAGAGTGGTTCGTTTGCGAGCGAAACCCGTGTAGTGGATCTTATAGGAAAAAAACTAGTGAAAAAAACCACATTATTTTACAACGTTTACCATCTACAGTTCTACAGCAAGTAATGCATGGTACGTTGAGAAATATTGGAAAACGCAACAGAGGAGACATTATATTAAATACACAAGTAAAATAAATTAATGCGAAAATATCAACTTTAAGCCACTCTCTTCAGTCCACTTGCTCTCGCTAGAAGAAATCGAGAATCTGTGACATTCATTCGGATCGTGGTCGTCCGGATTATTGGCGTCCGGATAATCGGTGATCAATTTATTTCACTTGCATCGACAGCATGCGGGCAGCAAGGGTTGCCAATTCGTCGGAAATTCCCCAAATTGAGGGGAATTTCTAAGAATTTACACCGATTGGGTATTTTGTGGTAAGAACCTTGATGTGCGGAAAATGCGGGATTCTGCAATATATTATGAGAACTGACGTAACTAATTCCGATTAAAAGAGCATTTCCTGATTATCCAACCATAATGAAAGCGAATATTTACAATTAAATATATACAACTAGGTGAGAATGTCATATAATTTATTTTTTTTGCAGTAAATTTTCAAACAAATTTTTATTTAAGTCTGAACGAAAGAATAAATCTGAAAATGACTAAATAATCAATATATTATTATAAGTGTACAACGTGCGTGCCGCTAAAACTCAGAAACGAGTCCCGGTACGATCAAGAGAGTTATATGGTGTTCTTATCTCGAAACATTCTGGAATGTTGTGAAATGTTCGAGAATATTCTGGAAAAACACTTTTTCGATTAGATACATTTCATTACATAGGTAATTCAATTTCGCTACTGCCTACCTACTTACTACAACTGTTAAATAGTATATCTACCCACTGATGGTATTATTGATAATGATTAGTGCGTAGATATTCAACAATTGTGTTATTGTAAATCAAATCGCGACATCACTTCGGTTAAGTGTTCATAATACGTCATACGACGAAAATAAATTGGATGAAAGCAGGAAGGACATCCCTGCTCTATTGACGGAATGCTATTTGATAAATACACAGTCATTTACTATCCTATCCTTCACCTCTCTTCTAGAAGTTCCATGGAGCTACTTATTACTTAACCACTGGTGCGATTTTTGCCATATATTGGCGCCATTTTAAATGTCTCCGATTGCTTTTCGGTAAAAAAAAAAGCCTATTATCTCTTGATTCGGCAATTTTTTTTAAAATATTTATAGCTCCCACGTTTGTAATTTTGGACTTAAAACGAAGCTATTGAAATGCTTTATCTATTATGACCATAGATGTCGCAAATCCGAACTTCGTAGACTATTTTAGAACGATGTTTAAAATAAAATTTAAAAATATGTTTTTTCACGCCGAATTTTTGATAAGCTGTTTACAGTTAAAATAAAATCCTTTTTTAATAGATATCCATCTTTCATTATCAAGTATACCGTAAGACAACATACAGAAATCGAAAATATTCTATGTTGACTCGAATAAGTAACTCTCACGGGAGTTTCAAAGTAACAAACACGCAATGTTCGCGCAGTTATAAACTTTACTTTATTTGTATATATTTTTATAATTCCTACAAATATGAGATAAATGGTAAAATACAGGTTAATTCATTGGCTATATAGCATTATTATAAGTTTTTATGTCTCTATATGGACCTCTCCTAGGTGATAAAAGCGTATTATTTCCCCCTCCCCATACCGGTTCCATGGAGCCGGTTGGGCTTTCGAGAGCCTCGCTTGAATCTAAAAAATGTGACGTCATCATTCTTGTCCTGACCAGCGTCGAGCTCACATCGTACATTTTACGAAATAACACGGCAAAAATGATAGCTTGTGCTATACATTATACCCTAAAATATGTGGACATAACGAATGTGGGCGGTTCTCCAGTGAGCTCGTCGCTGGTTACAGGGGTAAGTAAATTATGAAAAATTTGGTAAAGTGTCTTAACTAAATACGGCAACAAAATATTCGTGTGTGAAAAGTGGCGAACTTTACTTTGCCGCATTTGGACTTCGCAAATATGTTAATAACGTGGCGAGCAATTCGCGCTCCCATGTAAAAAGGTCTATTCATTCAAAAGCAGATTTTTCTTTTAAGAACTAAATGGTGATATTATAATGCGAGATGCCTATATACTGTCAGATTGATTTTTTAACGAATCACAGTCATCTTTCCCCTCTTCGCCCCCCCATAGTTTGGTTTTACCCCTCATCTGTATCTTCTCGTCTATTAAATTTGGATGGCTATGGTCTCCATGTTAAAATGCGAAGATATGATTTTTTAACGTTGGCGAAAATTTTTAAAAATTATCTCTGGAAATCTCGAGCAATCGAGGCAAATTTATTTATTTAGCGTGGTCGTTCCAGTGTTAAATAGTATTAGAATGCACTGACAATAATTATTTTTTGATGATTCACTTCATAACAACAACAAATATCTTATTTGTGCTATGCTGAGGATATCATTGTTGTGGTGGAGGCATTTTCATGGACAAGTACTAAGAATGTAAAAACATACACAAGTAATAAGAAAAATAACGTAACGCAGGCACATAGCAGATTTGGATTAGTTAGTTTCTAAATAGTTTTGTTACTGACAAATTTCAAACATACATAAAAAGTTACAAATAAATTTAATAAGGAAAATTTCAGTGACAACAAGCAACAATAATAGCAGTGTGAGATAGGTAAATAAATATAAGTCAACTAGGGATATCTAAGATGTCTGACAAAACAGATCGCATTTCAAGTGTGTACACATTTGTTATTTTATTTATTCACGCCTTCAAGGCTTTCACATGTATACTTTATTATCGGTGATTTGTACAAAAAGGATAATGATAAATTTATAGTACATAACATAATAAACTGAGTATGAAAGATATAAACTCAACGTGGGCGTTTCAGACCTTCAGGGGGGCGGTAGAAGGGAAAAAGAAAATTGGGGAGCGTTTCAGACTTTCAGGGGGGCGGTAGGAGGCATCCCACCCCATCCCATTACATTCATCCCATTAGATTCACGAGTTAGGAGGCGCTAGAAAAAGTGTATATTCTCAATGTGGCCGGTGGGCAAAAAAGGTTGATATGTTAATCGATGATATAAATAGATACAATACAAGTATCTTCCTCTAATCAAAAATACCCTCCACACAGCATCTCAGACAACAATTTGTTTCGATAAATGGACATAATTCAAAAAAATTCCAAGCGCAATCTGGAATTCCTCAAGGGTCTAACCTAGGACCTATGTTGTTTCTAATACTTATAGATGACATCCAAAACTGTGTTAGGAACGGCAAATGTCTACTATTTGCTGACGACCTTAAAATTATGATGGAAATAGCTGCCAACAAGATTGCTTTAAAATGCAAACTGATCTGGATGCACTATCTGAATGGTCGTTGGCAAACAAATTAGATTTTAACACAAAGAAATGTGTCACTATGTCCTTCACTCGTTGTAAAAACATTATAGTATATGATTATAAAATAAAAGGCGAAACGTTATCACGTGTAAAATCCGTGAAGAATCTCGGTGTTATCTTTGATCCCGAACTGACATTCTCTTGCCATATATCGCAGCTCACTCAGTCTTACTACAAACTTCTTGGGTTCATCATCAGGACTTGTAAGCAGTTTGATAACCAAGAAGCTGTGCTAGCGTTATTCGATGGCATACTGAGAAATAAGCTGGAGTACGCGAGCGATGTTTGGGCACCGTACCACCAGAAGTACATTGATATGTTAGAGCAAATCCAGAAGAAATTCCTCAGGTATGTTTATATGCGGAAGCATGGAACCTATCCAAGATTCATGCACCATATTGACTTACTTGAGGAAACTGATTCTTTGAGTCTAGAAACTCGACGGAAAGCAAGTCTTGCTATTCTGTCTTTCAAAATTTGGAACAATTTCTTCGAAAGCCCATTTCTCTTGGGATGCTATGATTTATATGTACCAGACCACTACAGCCGAAGTCGACATCATGACTTATTTAAAGTACCGAACGGCAAAACAGACGTCTTGGCAAAGCATTTAATGACGAGGGGAGTGGTGCTGTTAAATGAAATTGCAAACCATTTGGATGTAAGTGACTGTTCTTTATATGCCTTAAAAATATTATTGAAGAGTCACTTGCCTAAATGCTGAAAGGGTAACTAAATTGTACTGTAATTGGAAGTATTCTGTTTTACAATAATAAAAAAGTTAAAAAAAAATAAAAACATAGGCCCTGAGGGAAATTATTTTCCTCCTGTGTGGAGTTAATGTAAAAAAAAATCGAGTGCAGTTAACCAAAACCTCCTAGATAACACGCGGTAGAAGCGCAACTTTACCAAAACCTTCAAAAGTGGGGTCTCAACCAATGTAGAACCAAAGGAGCCTTCAAAAGTGGGGTCATAATCAAAGCAGCCAATGAGCGCAGACCTAGCGTCATTTCCGTTTTATATTTCAACCAATATGAGCCTTGATAGAAGTTTGATGTTTCGCAGGTACTGTATGCGTCATTTCCGTTTCATCCTAATTCCAAATCACAACGGGTCTATAGAAGTATCACTTCAAAAAGTAGGTAGTTTCGTTAGCACAGAAAGTTGTACAAAGAAGTTCAATAAGTGTGTATAATAGAAGTGTACAAAAGAAGAAAGAAGTATATTATATTCCCTTTTTAAACCCCTTATTAGCAGAATTTTGTTACTTGGTGAAATTTTGCACACTTGACTTTCAAAATATGTAAGAGGAAAATAAATTGCTGTCCAGATACATATTCTAATCCGAGACTTGTAGCTAGTGAATTACAAAAATTACATAAAATCCAATGTAAATTGTGAAAAGCTTCATTAATTTAAATTTAAAAAAATCAAATAAAATCAGACATCAAAGGTTGGTTGCACCTGCATTGGGTGGGAGGAAGATAAGAGTGGGTTGGTTAGACTGAGTTGGGTTGAAAGGCTGTTTGGTGGTAATATTGTGTGGGTGAACTACTAAGGGAATGTGGAGGAAAAAAGAAAGCATCACTAACAACATTGTGCATAAACAGAGTAAAGCATCCAAAATAATGAGATTTATATCAAACAAAATGCAAAAAAGATTAGAAAATACAATGCAAACGAAAGGATATGTTACATATTATTATATATTTTATGATATATTACACAGTACAAGCTGTAAACTGAAGAAAATTACAATTCCAATTTAGCGGCACGGAAAAGAAAATATGGAACTAATTTTCAAATTAGAACTAATTCTTTCAATCTTCAAGTACGTTTGGTAAAATCATGTGTGATTGAATCACAAGTGGAGGTTGATGCAATTATAATAAATTAGTAAAATTATGAAAAGGGACGCTTAAACGCACGCACGTATACAAGCGGAAATCTCAAGAAAATGTATAACGTCCAAGTAAATGACTCCTTCTCCTTTTAAACAACTCCTAAGTATATACCTAAACGTGTCTAAGAAGAATAAATAAGAAAATTCTAAATAAACTGAGAAATAAGCAATAATCAAGACAAGTTCCAAAAGATATTGTTTTATGCTGAAGTAGTCTTCCTTAGCATACAATTCAAAATTCAAGTAGATAGAACGTAGGATGCTGAGATGCTTAGATACAGGGAGACTGACTAACTAACTAACACGCTGTTTCCCCGCAGGGGTAGTCAGACAGGACGGACCGCCAAACACTCACATTCATCGTCTCATACATACTCCTCTATTATTCTGACTTTTGACATGGCCCGTCTCTAGTATCTGATTCACTTGAGCATACCAGGGAGACAGATCCAGATTAATCTGATTACTAAAAAACCGACTTACTACCCTTCCAAAACCCTTTCAAATATATGCTCAGCTAGCACTTTTGTACTATAAATCTTAGGGTTTATGGTCTTTTGAATTCAACAAATAATCAATAATGCTTGATTAAACTAAAAACATTCACTTTCACGCATAAAAAGGAATACAAAGTAGTAAATTCTTTAAAAATATATATACCTCTATTAAAAACAGTTATGTGCAGGTTACATAATTATCTCAAGAACAAACGGCTTTGTTAACGGTTTATGAAATTTGAGCCATTTATATATATTTTTTATAAAGAATTAGGTGGACCTAGGTAGGTACATATTTGCACATTTTTAAGCAAAATTTAATTCATAACTTTGGAAAAATGTATATTTTAGGGAATCATTTTACCGTAATCATCAATATCAACATAATTATAACTAAATCATTATGTGAAAACCATAAACAAATACTTACTTATGAATTATGTAGACAATTTAAAAAAAAAAGTATTGAATTATAAATATGAAGACAAATACTGTGTTGATAAAAGTTCTACTTAACTTATCCGTATTGGGAATGCCAATACTAAATACCTACCTGTGTAAGTAATGTACATTTTGTAAATAAAGAGAAGCCATAAGCAATTAGTGATATAATTACCTTAAACACTTCAGAAAAGAACCCCGATCCAATCTTCTCGGGTATGAAGTCATCGAAGGGGTAGAGAGCTGCCACGGCGGTGCGCAGCGCCTTGCAGGAGGAGCCCGTGACCCGCCGGTCGCTGGAGGGGCCCGGGCCTCCGCTGGCCGGGGATCCAGCGCCTGGGGCCCCCTTGCCCCCGTCATTCACTGAACCACACTGTCTCTTGCTATTGACACTAACTAAGGAACTGCTACTACTGTTTGCAGAGTCTGAATCGAATGATTGCAATTTGGGGTCGCTGTCACTTTGGCTCGGATCAGTCAGTCTTGTAATGCTGGCGACGGTGCCCAGGTCTCGGGTGAACTTGGTCAGCTTCCGATGCTTGTGGGGACCTCCTTCCTTCTCCACGCCCTTCGCCGATCCAGAGTCCAACCTCGACCCTTCCGCCCCACTCCGTGCACCCTCATTATGATCTTCATTGATAGGATCTCTGTTTCTTTTGAATTTTGACAGTTCATGATCTTTATTTGTGAAACTTTCCGCTATCTTCAAAACTTTAGATGATCTCAATCTCACGTTGTTTTCTTCCATCGGGGGAGACTTTTTAATATTCCTGTAGCCCCCATCGCTCGTTTCATTCAGTTGCATTATAGATAGGAATCTTTAATTGAAATACTGTAATTATGTCTCAAAATCATACCTGATTGACTAGCCGATCTCGTACATGTTGAATTACTTCTCTTTGCGATGGTAAGATGTACAATCAGGCGAGATAACACTTATTATCATACCGCTTAGGCTGTCTTATTTTGAGCAAACTTATTGTCTTCTCACGGTGTTTTATTAGAAAATCGTATACGCTTTAATAACGAGTAAATCTTTGAAACACCAACCACTGGAAATGTCATCTTTATTCGGAAAATCCTCGACACTTCTATCTGATGATAAATAACACAAATGTCAGATAAAATTTGATCTGGATATTTTTGATAGTAATACCAAAACACAAGAACACGCACTGACACAATTAGCTGCCAAAAATATCCGTTTACTGCAATTTGATCGAGTGCAATTATAAGTCAGCAGCTTCAGCGATTAATCCAATCCAAATCAAATTACGAAGAGAACAAAATACACAATTGACGCTTTCACCAAACGAACGAAACGAACTATCAACTTCTGTAGCTGCCATTTTAGACCATCTCTAGTTCAAGTAATTTTATGCGTGACGCATGTTTTGTCCTTTTCTCGCACGTGATTTTAAGAATAGCTGAAAAGAGATAACGAGTTCGTATGTTGACAGCACATGAAGAAATGTATTTATATATATCTATCTCAACTAGCAGAGAAGACAATTGAGAAGGATATAATTTTAACTTTTTCTGTATTTATGGCTGTCATTCGGAATTTTATCTCATCAACAATAAATAAATTAGGTACTTCCAAAATTACTTGCCATGCATAACAACTTAAAAAATATTATATATATTATCAACAGTTTTCAAGTTTTTTATGGGCTGGTATATTAATATTTTTTGTAATGATATCACTAAGCTTTCCTAATAAATTGTACAGCGCCCTTGAGGTGATTTTTCACAAAAACGGCGCTTTATAAATTATCCATTTATTATTATTAAGCTAATCTTGCTAGGCACCTACTAGCAAACTTACGGACGTAAATCGCCCTCATGGCGAGCATAAAAAGCAAATGATTTACCGGCCCTATGGCCCAAATCGTCAGTTACTTTCAATGCTCGCTAAAAGATATTTATGCCTGCCGAGATGCATTTTCTGCACTGGAAAGATAAGCCGACAGATATCCACTATCCATAACTAAAAATTACTGATATACCGGGAGCAAGGGCTTAGCTAAGATTTTGTTAAGGGGGGGGGGGCACGCGTAGACAAACCGAAAATATGTCAGGTAAATGCTGCACGAGCAAAGGGACAGGTTACGTTAAAAATGAAAAACAAAATAACACCTCATTTTATATCCGTATTTGGTTGTAAATTCTCTCCGTTTCGGGACATTCCACGGGGAGCCATAGAGCTACGAAAATATAAATAACACCGTATTCAATATTTTTGTGACAATATCCTTAGTAGTGTCACCTCCACCTCGGGTGGCACCCCGGGCTCCCCCTCGGGTGGCACCCCGGGCTCCCCCTCCCCCCCCTCCCACTCTCGCTAAGCTTAACACGACGCAGTCTAGAAAAGGACCTCTCTATGTTACTTGTAGTGCAAGGTCGTGCCAAGGAAATAAGTTTTGCTTTTTTTTGTTGCGGGAAAGAAAATGTTCGCCTCCTTTAACACTTCAGTAACATCTAGTTTTTCGAGATCTTCTATAGTCATTCCCTTGTTCTGCCATTTTTATACCATAGCTCGGCTTCTTGATTAAAATAAGTAAATCGTAGTATAGACAAAAATTTTGTGCTTTTTCTTTGAAATCAATTAACGACATATTCAACATTGTACTGGGATGTGGCGAAATTAATCCAAAGAATGAAAATTTTGGTCACCAAAACACTGCTCCAATGCAGATATTAGGGAATCTAAATAAAGAAAGATAATCGATCGCTTCCAAAAATTGCACGGAATCTCAGCAAGATAATTGGACCGATGTTGTTGGCAAGATACAATGCGTGGAACTTGTATATCAGTTCCAAAGGCAGCTGCAGTTCTAATTGAAATATCTAAAATATTTTGGCTCTCTATGTCTACGTTGCTTCGATGATCATTTATAACAGAAACTATACCTTTAATATGACTTATACATGCCTACATATCGATAGTTTCCAATTGTAAAGCATTCACAATAGGTTCCAATATGCCTGAGTACTTGGCTATCAGTTGAACACATATAATGAAAACTGATTTAATAACAGCGCAATGTAACTGATAGGCACGTTTTCTTGATACTTCATTAATCATGATCAACTAAAAAGGTAATAATAAAAATTAAATTGATTCTCACCAACAACAGGCTACCGACGTAATATTAATTTACGGTTTGTGAGCATTCCTGCATCTTCTAGGGGGGGGGGGGCGCTGCCCCCCCTCCCTGCCCGTACCTCGCTACGCCCTTGCCTGGGAGGTTATCAATCTCTCAATTAGCCTCAGCACGTTCAAAGCACCCAGGTGAGCCCACATTATCAAATAACGTATGAATACGGATAATGTTAACGGTATCAATAAAATAAAAAATGCTGATCCACAAATAAATTTCATGTAGGTATATCTTGTCGTTTTCAAAGTAATTCTAATTCGCTCTTTTTTATTTTTTAATAAGAGGGCATCCATTAATTATGTGGGCTGATTTTTTTTTCCATTCAGACTCCTCCGCCCAGCACCATTTCAGGCCGTAAGGTTTACAGCGCAGTTCACTGTGAGATTTTCTGCGCGGCGCGGCGGCCTGAGGTGACACGCTCGCTCCAAACTCTACGTGTGGGGGGTACTTATTTCCCATATTTCCTCCACAGACAACGAGATAACCTCTCTAAATACTTAAATTGTGTCCATGATTTTACAACATAACCTAAGAAGTGTATATTTATTTGACAGTTCTTTCATTTTTTGTTGCAAAAATGTTTAAGAATATTTTAAATTCTTTTCGTTACACGAAAATTACTCTCCCTGTCCGTTCATTAAGCGCTAATACTTCAGCTATTACAAAAATTCACAGAAGTATTTATGCGAGAACCTATCCTACATTGGTCGTCCTTTCAGATGGATCAACCATTAATATTCGCTATCACGAACCAAGGAAAATTATAAAGGTAAGGTATTTTGAATTTCTTAAGAAAACAGTTGACTTACTACTGTCATCTTTAACTTGCTGTGTTCCTTCACATCTCCTGGTAGAGCTATCACATCTGCATTATATTAATTCAGCCTACCCAAACTTATCTACAAATTCCTGGTTCAACCCATCTCTAATGTAGTTAACTTAAAGTGGACTATGTGCCCTAATATCTTACATCGCAGACCATATATCTAGCTTACCATTTCTCTGTTAGAAGCCTCTGCCTACAGCTGCAGAAATGTTGAACAACTTACGTGCTGAATAAAGTTGAATGATGATGCTTGAATTTCCTTACGTTAAATAGCCTCTGTTCTTGTAATTTCAGATGCCGCTGGATCTCACCCAGCTCACTGAGCAAGAACGCAAGGCGCGAATCGAGAAGAGGAAACCCAAGGTCAAAATAGTCATGGAGGACGATATTGAAGATAATTTCAATGCTAGAAAATATTTAGTAAATATGAAAAATAAAAAAAAGTGAAATGTTTTTAGCAATCAAAATTATGCAAGTAGTACTCTAGTCTGATAATTATAATTAGCACACCTTTCTGTTATAACAACTTTTTTTACGTGAATCTAAGTAAAAAATGGAAAGTCCAGTATTTACACACTGCTGCATTTTTTTATCGACCAATTATATTGTTCTGTCCATAGGCATCCAAATTGATAGATTTGCCCTAACTTTTTTTAAAAATTATAATCCTAATTTTTTTATGTTACATAGGTGATTGTGCTGTGCCTGTCTCACTAGGAGTTCCTGTGTTGAGAGCAGGCGCATTTTAACATAAATAGTTTAAAAATAGTGTATAAAGGATAACAACAACAATGTTATTTAAATTTAGAGTAAAAGTACAAGGACAATCAGCATCGTATCAATGGGTTAGCATGCATTAGGAGGTTCTAAAAATATTGTTGATATATGATCTGTCTTTGGTAGTGATCCAAAACTTGGTATCTGTTTTGTATTTTATGTGATTAGTGTGCTGTCTAATGGTCAGTGGAAGTGTATTATAAAGTTTTGTTGCATACTTGAACACTTGAAATCTGGGTATAATTTTGACGAGCTGAAGGCAAACCACGGGACCATATTTTTGGCACCAGGAAGGTTCACCAATGCTTTGAATAAACTATGTTGACTGCCGAAGAGTGCTCATTGAAGTAACCAGACCTTGCGCATAAAAGTAAAGTTCGCTAAAGTAAGGGTAGGTTCACATGACAAGCGCTTAACGCGCGCAAAATTTTTGTATAGTGTTCACATGGTGCTCGATTGTCTGGCCCTGAACGGGCGTTGCGGCGCTTGCCCTGGTAATACATAATAACCGCCTGCTACATAATAATTTCTTCTTTTCTTCACTGTCATCTCCCTCACAGAATATGAGAACGAGTTCTTCCCAAGCTCTTCTCCTTAAGTTCTTATCTGAAAAAATGCTACTTGTCATGTTCCATATCGCAGGACATTTCTCTATTTCATCTATAAATAATTCGGTATTAAAAGCTTCCGTTTCCATTTCGGACAATTTCTGGATGAACTGAGCGAACCCTAAAATACGTCTATCTGCGTCAAAAGCGCGCGCTCAACTGAGTGGTAACATAGAAAACCAATGATCTCAAAGCGCGCATTGACGCGCGCTGACACCTGTCGAGCGCTAGCGCAGCGTTCAATGCGCGCTTTATTATAACGCCCGTTAGCATGCGTACGGCCTGAATAAAATGTATGTAGTTGTAAACGCGCATTATCAAAATGCGCGTTAAGCGCCTGTCATGTGAACCTGCCCTAAGGCAATGGTTTGCAGCACAGTCCATTGTGGGACTTTCCTGTGCAGTATCTGAATGTTCGTTTGTAACCAAACCGCCTAGCGTAGTAAGTACCGCCATTCGTAAAATTGTCTAAACTATATTTTCAATTTTGAAAACAATCCTGAATTTTTGTTTACCCGATTTGGGATTTGTAGTTAAGTTTTTTACGCAGCCAGAAATTTGCATGCCATTGTAAATAGGATTAGTAATTCGTAACCAGATTTTATTTTCAAGGACTTAATAGTGATATTACAATGCGAGTCAACTTTATACTGTCAGATTTATTTATCGACAAATCACAGAAAGTTAGACAGACAACTCGGTTTGTTCCCCTTTTCCTGATAGGCTTGTCTATCAATTTGGATGTCTATAGTTTTGTCTCCATTTCAGTATTTGATTTCCCCTTAGCATTCTCGATAGCATTCAATCTTCCGAACAGGTTCTCCATTGATATGCTTGGTGTGACCAGCTCAGATATGGGGGCTCCATCGAAGCCAGAGTTAAGTTAGCCTCCCAAAAACTGGGCGTACTGTATAGGGCCCGCAGATACTTTAATAGTACACAACTGCTAACCCTGTACAAATCACAAGTGCGTTCCACGGTTGAATTTGGCAGCCACCTCTGGTCTGGGCCCCAAAATACCTGAAAAAACCCTTTGACTCTGCAGAAACAGGCGGTCCGTCTGATAGATTCTCCTAATTTAACAGACAGATTGCAATCTTTAGAGCACAGGCGTTGGGTGGAAATGCTATCCTTGTTCTACTGGTATTTCGATGGAAGATGCTCCGAGGAACTAGCATCATTGATCCCTTCAGCACCGGTGCATAGTCGGGAAACACGCCAAATGCGTGCCCAACATATGTACACAGTTGACATTGATCACATGAGAACGGGTCGCTTCTTTGACTTGTTCTTGTGTTCAACGGCTCGGCTGCGGAACAATTTGCTGGCCTTTGTGTTTCCTCCTTCCTACAACAAGGGTCTCTTCAAGACCAATGTTCATTCCTTCCTCTCCTCAAAAAGACCCTCCACACAGCATCTCAGATGACATAGGCCCTGAAGGAAATTATTTTCCTCAGGGCCTCCTGTGTGGAGTTAATGTAAAAAAAAAACTCCTCATTTGAACTAGCATAATTGAAATAGATGCGCAGTAAGGCAAAGGAAGAAAGAAGATCTGCGAGTTGTAAATAAATTAATAATGTACAGAGTTATATCATGATTAATATATTTACTGAGAAAACATTGAGCTCATTATACAAACTTACTTAACTCTAAAATCTTATTCAATTCATAATTTTGATAGGAATGCCATTATTTACTAATAGAAAATAAATATAACAATTAGCGGTCCCTGGAAAAAAAAAGATAGCATTTGGGTTTTTTCTATAAAAGCATACTTTGTGCTCTGCTCTTGGATTAATTGAACAAAATGTTGTAAATGTTTTTATTTATTTGTCTACCAATGCATCAATTTAAGACAATATTTATTTTACATGATAATTAAGTCAGCTATCAGATACACATCAACAAATTTTCAAAGAGACCTATGAATTATGGCAAAATAAACAACTTTACTGATATTATGAAAACATTAATTACAACACCAATAAATACATTATTGTAGAAAGCAATCACTTTGTGGTTTGACATATTTAATAAAATAAAATACTTTTTTGTTTAAAACCACGAAATTTATTAATGGTTACGGTTTACTTGCATCCCTGAAGATGTAAAGTGAAACCGGTCGGTTCATAAATTAAAAAATTTCGTGGTTTTAAACAAAAAAGTATTTTATTTTATTTACCAATAAATATCCCCGCTATTGTGATGGGCGCAGACAAAAATTTACCTTCTTACATTCACCAAAATTCAAAAGTAAATTTTATTTTTCTCGACATTCTGTATTACATATTTATTTCAGTATTGTAATAACATTCATTTACCGGTACTTAGATATTGAATGGCATTTTACTGGGCATAATATTATGTTCTATAGTGCATAGTTTAATTTATCCCACAAACAAAGTAAACAAAGTCCTTTACTGAAATAAAATATTTATGAAATTTGTATAATATTATCATATTGGGTTTGGCGAAACCTACTAACTACACGCATTCAAAGATAAATACGTTGAAACAGAAGATTTAGCACTGGCATAAAGTAATGTCCTCCAATGTCACCCTTTCCAAACAATACGGGCTATAGTTCTATCATTCAATAAATCTATTAATTAATACAGACGCATTATCCATCTTTTCTTTGCCATTTACTTTTGAAGCTAAAATAAATATAAACTCATTCTGTGCTTTACTTGCTATATAATAATTTCATACAACATGTTGGAGTTAATATATTATTTAAAGTTAATGCGTGAGGAATTTAATAAAAAGTAGACTAATCCTAAGCTCGATTAAAACTTCATTCTCTTATACAAATAATCAAAACAGCATTTCTAATATTAATTAATAATAAATGTACAATATAATACGTAGTATGCTTATAGGTACAAAATAACTGTGACAAGTTCGTGCATTATCAAACAAGGCCCTTTTATGATATTCATTCCTCTTTCTTTGAAATCTTAATACAGAGAGTTGATAATTGAAAACTAAACCTGGTAAAACAATATAAAAAATTAGGAAATTTAATGCCAGTTGGTAAATAAAACCGAGATTTAGTAAATCAATACAAGATATGTATTCATTTGGGATTTATATTTTTTTAAAAGAAAAACAAACATTTCCAGGTTACGAATAACCTGACAATATTTGAAAATCTACTTCCTCCACAATAAGTTGAAAATGTTGCATTTGTCATGATGGAGGACCTAGCCAGCCGAGGAATTGAACTTGTGACACCTGGGTGGGACTCAAACACGGTGCCAACTCAGCCACTGACCAGTCAATTAGTTTATGAAGGTGTATTTGTGGATGCTAATGTAATAAATGATAAAAAAACAGATAAAACAAACATTGTGAATCTATTGTAAATCGGGAAGAAAAGGCTGTAACCATCAAATATGGAGGCAAAAGTTACAAATTTATTGTCATTTATAATACTCCTTGAAGCGGAAATACTCAAACCTTCATATTGTTTACTTTATGTGTTATCTTCTGGTAAGCCTCATTCACAAAAAAAAAAGAGTTTTTAGTGCAACACAATTTTCGGCCTCCTGAATATTCATGTAAACAGCACACAAAAGTTACAGACCAGCCTTTTAGCCTCTGCGGCTACTAAAAATTCTAGAAGCTGAAGATAGCGACAGAGAGAAATCTTTGATCATCTTGGCACTCCCAACTTTCTTCTCTCAAATTCATGGGAAAAACCTGAGTGTAATTTGTACTGTACAATGTATGCTAGCATAAATGTTAAACTGACAAGTGTCTAACTCTTGGTATGAATGGCCGAGTATCAAATCTCGGTGATAAACATACTACTCCCATGCAAATGAGCCCATACACTTAATATATTACTATTCATGGGTACATCAAAACATTTCTTCTCTATTAGAGATCATTGTAATTAAATTTTATAAACACACATCATCCAGAATCGCAAGTTGTTCCCCATCAAGTATTTTACTAGGCCTCTTAATATAATATGTAAGAAGTAAAGTAAAAATACACAAAAATAAATTTTTTAAGTGGATGATTACAATTTAGTTACGCCACAATTTTTATTCTGAGGAATAAAGTTTGTTGTTTATAGAAAAGTGCTTATACATAATAATAAAATAAAACAACAGCAGAAAACATAAAAAAAATCTTGAATACGTACTTCACATAGAGTATGTTGATAAAATCATTTTGTGATATCAATAAATTTTCAAACTGTAGACTGGCATAATGTATTACTGAATGAATTTCTGTAAATGTAAAATAGTTAGACATTTTGTAAATCCATGGTTCAAGAGAGCCGAGAATATCTCGGCGCTTGATTATCTGAATAAGGTTGGCCGTCCCTGACCTGTTCCGACCAGTGGCGGCTCGTGACTTTTGGGTGTGCTAGGGTGCTAATATTAAAAAAATGGCGAATTTTTTTTTTTTTTTTTTCAAAAATCGGTGTTTTGTATGAATATTTTTCAGGAAATCGGTGCGGCACACCGCCAAACTGAAACTTTCTGAAATTTTTCATACAAAAAACTGATTTTCAAAAAAAAAAAATTTTTTTTTTTCGGCAATCTCAGAACAATCTCAATAATGCCATTTTTTAAATATCAGCACTCTAGCACGCCCAAAAGTCACGAGCCGCCACTGGTTCCGACCTACACTCAGTAAAATATGTAGCTGCTTTTTTCTTTCAAAAACAAAAAAGCTGACTTCAAATGTAAAGCTGCATATACAGCAGAGTCGCGAACCGAGCCACGAATTGTGGGAAAGGAACTGAAAGGAACATGCAAAACACCGCTTGCGGTTGCTTCGTTCCTTTCCCATAATTCTTGGTTCAGTTGGCGGTAATACCTACATGTTTGTACATAGCCAAATAGGTTTCATTAACAGCTCATTTGGTAAGGAATATTAGTTTGATAAATCCTGCCGAGCGATTCTATATCTTTTGTTGGATCGTTATTAAATAACGGACGTTATCTCCTGTCTGATTTGTGTGATTTTTACATATTTACTGTCACATATTTTAATTTAGATCATTTTAAACATGAATTCCTGCAAGTTGCATGATTCTTTATTCATTTAATGTACGTTATAGATAGAAAAAGCATAACAGCCATAAAAATCAAACAAATATGACAGTAGATTACATTCGTTATCTCATAATGATCCCACAAAAGATATAGAATCGCTCGGCTGTTTAGATGATAGTTCAATTTGTGGATAAAGAGTTATAAAATGTTACAAATTTATGAAACCATTGAAAGGAATAATATAATCTTGTAAAGGTTAATTTAACAAAATTACATTCATCTCAATGGTAGTCATGACTAGAAAACGATAAATATTAAATTAACAATATACTTGCAGAATATTTATTCCCATTGCGAGAATGATGCAAATAAAAATATGTCCTAAAAAATTATTCAATTTTGTTTGACTCTCAATGAATCATTACTTTACTTTAATGAAAGAATTAAAATTACAAAATGAACAATCCATGCATGAACTGTCAATGTCACATGACCAAAAAGCTTGAAATTCAATTTTAATTAATTAAAATGTCAAAACAATAAGAAAATCCAAAGTATTGTTTGCAAATCAGGAATTAGTTTGTCGATGAAACGTGTCACTGCTTCCCGATGGAAATGGTATTTGAAAGGCGATTGGCAATATTCAATGGCTCGGAGATATAACATGTTAGAATTCTCTATTTCAATAGTGTGGTGTGATCTATTACACAGTGCGTAAACACAAAATCTAGACAGAACTAAATGGATATAATGACAATTCTCCGACACAGCAATCCTTACAGATTTGAGATATAAGCTTAAATAATTGTATTATAATAAGTATTCAACTCTTTCTATATATTCATTAAGAATAGTATTACCAGCTAAATTCTTCCATTAACGTGTGTTATTTACATTAACGTGTGGCTCCGGACTTACTGTGTGCAATCAGCCATTGCAATGTGATGTCAATATTATCTTTTTCCTTACACGAGATAGAATAGCAGCATATTTCACGATCTTGAATAGCCGACAAATTCCTGCAAACAAACAAACAAAGCTAACATTGATAAGGTCATTCGTAGTTCAAAAATTTGAAGATATTTGGTTTTATCACAACACGCTGATAACCAAAATAAAGCCAACCATAGTTTCTGTGCACACTATCTTCAGGTTGTCTTTGTTAAATAAATTATTCATTATCTTTTTGGGACATTCAACATTTTAAATCAATAAATTGATGTCGTTTGGCGTAGATGCTTTATATTTTTAAATGCACACATTTGAAATTCGTTTAATGAATGTGTGAATCAAGTGGAATCTTGGAAGAGGAAGTCAACCCACTTCCTGACATCTGATCGAGCTGAAACTCAGCAGATAGACTCGTTGTCGATGACAATGCATTCCAACAACTTTTGGTGGCAAACACATGCATTTCACCGAAATTCGGTGACATTACAGCAATAAATGTAAGTAGAGTTGTCGACTGCAGTTGCAGGGTGGGAAGTTCAATCCTCAGTCAAAACATATATTTTTTTAAAGTTTTAAAAGACATTTGAAAAAGGAAGTATGATAGTAAAAAAAAACCTTGCTTTTTACGGGTTGATTTTTTTTAATTTGAAAGGTGCTATAGTAATCTGCCGTCATAAGAAAGAGTCACGTTTATATAACTTTAGTTTACGGTCCTTGGCTATAAATCTGAAGGTCGCGGGTTCAAACCCCTAAGTAAAAATCAAGTAAATTATAATTGATTAATTTGTGTTATTTCAAAAATTATTGATTCAATATAATACAATATAGTATAAAAGGGGCACATTCCAGAGGGGTATCGTCCTGGTTAATGACCACCATTCATAATCGAAACTCTGCTTTTTTAAAAATTTTTATGTGAATAACAGTCCCAGCTGCTCCAGTTTGGAGCCAGTGAGACTATGATATCCCCAATTGGGGTATGTTGTTAGGCTGAAGATAAGGGTAGGGAAAGAGGAAGATGAGGAAGTACCTGGCTATTCAGATCTGGTCACCAAACACGGCTAAAGCCATTTCAAACAACATTTCAATTCTGAAAGGTGGTCTTATACCAAGGTTATACTGAGAGTATCTTCCGCAAATATACTATATATTATTTTTAATTAATTAATTGTGAAGTATATATATTTATTTTTTAATATGAATACCGCACAAGAGTCCCAACTGCTCCCGTCTGAAGCCAGTGAGACTATGGGGTATGTTGTGAGGCTGAAGGTAGTAGGGTGGGGAAGGAGATAGGGAGGAGGAAGGTGGGGAAGTACCTGGCTATTCAAATCTGGTCACCAAACACGGCTAATGCCATTTCAAGCAACGTTTCAATTCTGAATGGTGGTCTTACACCCGAGTGATACTGAGAGTATCTTCCACTCTGGAACGTGCCGCAAATATACTATATATTATTTTTAAATGAATAATTTGTGAAATAACACAAATAATCAAGTAAAATTTATTTGCCACACCGGGATTCGATCCCCCGACCTTCGGTGTGCAAGTCAAGAGCCTTACCGCTGGACCACGTCGGCCGTCGATATCACAAATTGATCAAATAAACCTTATTTGTGCACGCCAGGATTCGATCCGGCAAACTTTGGTAGCGAGTCAAGAGCCTTACACCTCGACCATGGAGACCGTCTTGAAATGTTTGATAACGAGTTCTAAATAGCCAGATACTTCCCCACCTTCCTCTCCCCCATCTCCTTCCTATATCCTTCAGCCTCACGAAATACCCCAATTGGGGATGCCACAGGCTCCAACAGTTGGAACTCAGTTGCCTGCGAGGTGCACTCAATTATTTGCTTTCTCAACCAAGAGGGGGTCCGCCCTGTTGAAGTTTGTAAGCTCGCAATTTTGATCCCAGACGTCAGTAAGTCTATCACACAAACGATTTTGAGGGAAAAATGGCATAAGCAAATTGCGTACTTGTTGGGTTCCCAAAATGCTGAAGAGCAAAATCGTATGGGAAGCGCTCGGGTCTCTTCGAACCGTTTTTCCAACCAAGGCGAGGCTAATTTGAGTTGAAACGTGGGTTCACCACCTAACCCCAGAATCAAAAAGGCAATCAATGACATGATTTGCATCTTTTTCTTCACCTGAAGCACCATTTCGCCGGAAAACCTTTGGAGACCGACTAAGGCGCAGAGGGAGAGGAGATAGTATTTTGGCGGTGGAGTTCTATGATAAGGGAAAGGGAATCAAGGACCTTGTGCCACGGCTCACCAAGTACATCGATTGTAACGGGGACTACGTCGAAAAATATTGGGGATATATACATAAATCGTCACAATTTTTTTATAAAAATAAATTTTTCCTGACTTTTAAAATTAGAACGGTCTTTGATTCTTGGCCAACTCTCGTACATGAGAATCTGTACTTACATTCGCTCTATCAGACCATTTTCATCGAGGGCATGTGGCAGGTCCCTCTTGTTACCGAGCACCAGCACGGGGATGCCGGCCAGTTGCTGCTTGTCCAGGAGGCTGTGCAGCTCATTCCGCGAGGCCTCAATCTTGTCTGCGTCAGCTGCATCCACCATGTAACTGTAGGATTAAATATTTCTTACTAGAGATACTCTGATTCCACAAGTCTCTTCATCCATACCGCAATAAATCTGCACGCATGTTCGCTCACTTTAACCCCTCAGGCCTCTGGTATATTCTGTCAGAAGGTCAGAGTATTTTCGCTTTGCAAATAAATGGAATATTTCTGAATTTGTCCATAATGGAAAAAAAAGACACAAATATGGCATATTCTGTCAGAAGGTCGGAGTATTTTCGCTTTGCAAATAAATGGAATATTTCTGAATTTGTCCATAATGGAAAAAAAAGACACAAATATGGCATATTCTGTCAGAAGGTCGGAGTATTTTCGCTTTGCAAATAAATGGAATATTTCTGAATTTGTCCTTAATGGAAAAAAAAGACACAAATATGGCATATTCTGTCAGAAGGTCGGAGTATTTTCGCTTTGCAAATAAATGGAATATTTCTGAATGTGTCCATAATGGAAAAAAAAGACACAAATATGGCATATTCTGTCAGAAGGTCGGAGTATTTTCGCTTTGCAAATAAATGGAATATTTCTGAATTTGTCCATAATGGAAAAAAAAGACACAAATATGGCATATTCTGTCAGAAGGTCGGAGTATTTTCGCTTTGCAAATAAATGGAATATTTCTGAATTTGTCCATAATGGAAAAAAAGACACAAATATGGCATATTCTGTCAGAAGGTCGGAGTATTTTCGCTTTGCAAATAAATGGAATATTTCTGAATTTGTCCATAATGGAAAAAAAAGACACAAATATGGCATATTCTGTCAGAAGGTCGGAGTATTTTCGCTTTGCAAATAAATGGAATATTTCTGAATTTGTCCATAATGGAAAAAAAAGACACAAATATGGCATATTCTGTCAGAAGGTCGGAGTATTTTCGCTTTGCAAATAAATGGAATATTTCTGAATTTGTCCATAATGGAAAAAAAAGACACAAATATGGCATATTCTGTCAGAAGGTCGGAGTATTTTCGCTTTGCAAATAAATGGAATATTTCTGAATTTGTCCATAATGGAAAAAAAGACACAAATATGGCATATTCTGTCAGAAGGTCGGAGTATTTTCGCTTTGCAAATAAATGGAATATTTCTGAATTTGTCCATAATGGAAAAAAAAGACACAAATATGGCATATTCTGTCAGAAGGTCGGAGTATTTTCGCTTTGCAAATAAATGGAATATTTCTGAATTTATCCATAATGGAAAAAAAACAAAGACACAAATTTCATTAGACAAATATATCATAAACGTTATTGTCACTTCAGTCTTTTATCGCAATGTAAAATAAAAAATTCACAAATTTTTCTCAAATGGCAGTAGGAATCTTTGGTTTTTATAGAGGTGTACATTTTAATTCTTCTGTCCTTAACTTTTACATTTGAATGTGATGGTGTTATCTCTTTCTAACACCGTTAAGATCGGTGAAGAGCAACTTGCGGTCCGCGAGCCCATTTTATGTGGCTCGCAAGACTTTTTGTATTTTCCACTTGGCTAAATAAAATATCAAAAAAATGTAAGGAATATTCAACGGTTTTTGTTGTTTTGCAAAAGGGTTTAGCAGAAAAGTTCTGTCTTTCTTCAATGTTTTGAATCAGCATGGAAAACTACTCTTTCGCAGCGCTCTTATTGTTGATATCTATATGTTTGATGCATTTTGAAGATTTCCATTTTACTTTCTGAATGACAAAAATCAACAGATGCCCAAAATATATGTCCTTTAAAATTTTAGAATGATAAAAATCGGCAGCATTTATCGGTTTATCCTCGGATAATAAAATTTTCGTCAGGTTTTTTACATTCTATAACTGTCTATAAAAAAAATTTGCATTTTAGGAAATATAAATAGGTTTGTGACTTCACTGACTGTAAATTTAACAACATAAAGCTGTAGGTACCCTACACCCTGTGAACAAATTGATATATTGGCTCTACGGCTAAAAAGATTGTTCATCACTGGTTTAAATCTTATTTTGATCAATATGGAAGACATAATGATGTCTGAGACCTATATGAGCTGTTCCCAAAAGTTAACAAATTAGCCTGAGCGGTTAAACACGGGGTCAGTTGTGTCAGACATTTTGGATAAAATGTGTGCTTTAGATCAATGCTAGGAACAAAACAGTCTAGAATGACAGATATAAAAATGATGGTTCCATGGCAGTTGATCCGCCGACATACATAAAGCATGAAGTCAGTTTAGGAAAAATATGCTATACCTAATTACACAAAATATAATTAAGTGAACCCGACGGGATGTACTGTCAAATAACAAGAGTATAAAACATATTTTCATTGAAATGCATCAAGGATAAAACTATGTCTGTATACATACTGAAGATACCAGCCTATAAGTCCAAAAAATCGACACTGTATGTATGTAAATTCGTTCGATATTCATACCAACTTATTATAAACCCATCATGCCTCGGGCCTATTTTGTCGGAAGGTCAAAATATTTCCGCTTTTAAATAAAATCCAAATAAATGGAATATTTCTGAACACATCCGAAAGCTAAAAACTGTTTTTGAAAAGTGATGAAATATGCTTACAATTTTTATAATTCGAAATGTACATATAATTTTTGAAAACAAAATTTTTTGAATGCAATGCATAAAAAAGTTTTAAAATGGCCCACCTTATGTTTTTTCTAACTAAAATTACTGATACTGAAAAAAAATCCTAGTTTCATAATTTTTTTTTGATATGGGTTGGAAACTTTGGATTCATAAAGGTGTACATTTGAATTATTTTGTGGTTAACTTTTAGATTTCAACATAAAGCGTGGTGTTGTCTCTCTCTAATACTGTTCTGCCAAGCGATTCTCTATCTTATGTGAGATCGAGATAGATCTCGGGCGAGATCTCCTGTCAGATTTGTGTGATTTTCTTTGGCTGTTATTTGCTTTTTCTATGGGCCAATGTCAGAATGTCAGCTGTGAGCTGTCATGTATTTTAGTTTAGGTCGTTTTAAACACTAATTCATGCAAGTATGCATGATTTTTTATTCATTTAACAGCCAAAGAAAATCACACAAATCTGACAGGAGATCTATCTCGATCTCACAAAACATAGAGAATTGCTCGGCAGATCATGTTTCTAACCTTGATAGGAAGGGAGTCACAATCATTTCTATGTGCCCTGTATGAGTTGTTCCAAAAAGGCAATTGAAATCCACAAAAACCCAATTAATATTAATAGAGACGACGGAGCTAACCTCAATAGTACTTGGTATCCGGTAATTGACAGCTACACCAAAGCTAAATGCAAAAAACCATTGTGAAGTATACTGTAATACCAGCTTGTAGTGGAGTGGAGCTGGTGATACGGTATCGCTTCTAAGAACATAAGCACACATTTCACCAATAACAATTACACATCTGCCCTGATGACGGACACTGTAACGCTCTCCGAAACGTTGACTTAAGGAGGAGGTAGCGCAACATGGCAACACCCCAAAAACGAATAACAAAAATAGCTATAAATTGATAAATATCAATGAATGAGTGGCGGCTACTGTCAAAATTGTGGATCGATAGATAAGATTTATAATATTATTCAAATATAATAACTTCATTATGACACATGGGTGACTCAATGGCACGACTTAATGTTATCTGTGAGTTTATAATAATAATTTATACTTACACTATAGCGTTCACTCCTCTACAATATCTCTCCCACATAGATCGGAACCTAGGTTGACCACCGATATCCCAAACCTGGGGAGAAAGTACGCTAAATGAGTCATCAACTTATATTGCAATAAATCCATACCATCAAAATAATTAAGGAAATTTTAAAAGTTATTTTTCAATAATAATAACTCCTTGAGATGTAAACATATCACTTTTAGAAGCATTGGTGGTTAAACAGCTGTAATGACTTTCTGTCAAGTAGAGGAAAAATTCAAGAATAAAACTCACCTTTATTGTGACATTTCCTTTGGTTATTTTCCGCATGTTAAATCCAACTGTAGGAATCATGTCCTCGTTGAATTGACCAGACTGAAATAAAATATTATTATTAAATCAATCGAGCTACAAAAAGCATTCGTATCAAAATGGAATCCAAGGAATAGCACTACGCAGTAAAAACTTATTATACTAATAAAAATTAAACTTAACTAAAGCAAATAATGATAAATGGAAACAATGAGTGAGCAATTATTATTACAAAGGCAATATTCACTTACAGCTATGACATTAACAAACGTTGTTTTTCCGGAGTATTGCAAACCTACTAGGGTTAATTCCATTTCCTCCTTCCAAAAAAGACTTTTAAACCAATCCAAAATTCGATTAATTAAAGCCAACATCTTTGCGGTTTCGTCTGACGAACCCTGTAAAGAAAGACCTGTATTTATTCACGAAAAATGACACTATTGACAACATGCACTTCGCCACAGCCCGATTGTCAAATTTAGTGTGGCCATAAAAAAAATGGCACAGGGATGTAATAACAATAATTTTATTCCATGGTATTTACTTATCATTACATAGCAATAAGCGTAGTTATTACTCTCAAATTCTGTTCGAACCAATATTTTTCGTAGGTAAATCTAGTAAATACACAAATTATAATAGGTATAGTGTCCAATCTACTAAATTTCCCTTACAAAAGGGTTAATTGAGTTGTTAAGTTCAAATATGTTTTTTTGGTAAATTGCCCTAAGCGTACCAATTGTTATAACTCTCCAACAAAACACAACATAGAAGAATATTCCATTCATGAGTTTCCCGGAGGCACGTCTATGCTGAACCAAATGACTCCCGACTCCCGATGCCGTCGTCTGGCTAAATAACTTTAGCATCCCACTTTGTCCTCCCCTAACTATCCCCTCCCCCCATATGAATAAAAAACAAGACCTTTACCTCTACCAGAGGTTGCCTGCAGTGATTAACTTAATATTATCTTATTTAAAAAATGCACGTGGGGTGCAAAAGTTTGGCCCACTGAGTTCAGGAGTAAGAAAGGGCTCAAACAGGCTGCTCAATCAAACAGTGAACAAACCTTGCCTCTAGTACTGTCCCAGTTAATGACTGAAGTGGACAGTAGTCAAGAGGACCCAGCAATCAAATCTTGAGTTCCAATGGGTCAGTGGGTGCCCTTTACACAATTATATGACATTAGTCACAAACCCATACAATTTGACCAATTTATTTAAATATACCATACAATTATGACCAATTTATCAGTCGACTACCAGGTAAATTGTTATTAAAAAAATTATTATCCCAACAAATCAGTTTTCTTTGCCGGCAACCTATTGTTTATTATTTCAATTTTATTTAATCAATTATTAACACTCATTTGGCTTTCACATAGGAATAGTAAAAACTAAACAGATTTTTTTTTCTTTCTTTTTTTTTTCAAAACCGAGTTATTAATTTAATTCTGGGTGGGCCAGTCCTGAGCGAAACACGTAAAAACCTCAAAGGTGTTATGTTCGGTTAGGTATTATCAGCGCCTTGTTTCTTGGTTCCTTAGCGCCTTGGCAAGTTGACGCCCGGAGCTGACTGCTCCAATTGCGCCTGCACAGGAACGGCCCTGGTTCTAGGCAATGAGGAGTACATTATGGTAGTTAGTTTCAGAATTTCTTCACTGAAATAAATCCCGACTTCTAGTATCCCGTAATGGAATCTGAAAGCTTATCAATGCATGCAATCCTGGACTATCAGAAGCATCATTAAGAATTTTATATAGAAATACCAAGTCGGTGGAAATCGTTCTGCCTAATAATTTAAGCATATTCATATCAGATACATTAATAAACTTCAGGAAAATTTCATATCTGGGTCATATACTTCGAGGCGAGAAGTATCACTTGCTCCATTAATATTGAAAGGCAAGATAGAGGGTCGCCGAGGGCCTGGTAGGAGACAAATGTCTTGGCTGCGTAATATACGAGAGTGGAACGGCATTAGAAGTGTGGAGGAGCTATTCCGGGCAGCGCAAGACAGAGAGACATTTTCAAGACTGATCGCCAATGTTGGGGGGACCTGATACGGCACACAAAGAAGAAGATATTCAGATCTAAAGTTAAGTTCAAAAGAGTGTTGTAGTTCAACAAAATTGCTAGAATTAGAAAGTAAGAATTTATCTTGCATTCTTTCAATGGCTTTTACATGAATACCGAAATGTGAATTCCAGACGGGAGAATTATACTAAAGTTAACTTCTAACAAAGGCAAAATATAAAAGTTAATACACCTAATATTGTACTTATAAATCCCAACATTTTTAAACTCTTTTATCTTATATAATATTTATGATAACCGCAGTGGCGTATCAAGGGGGGGGGCTGCCCGCACCGGGTGCCACCCGATGGGAGGGGTGACACCACGTTATCCGCCCCGAGTGCCACCCATGCTAGCTACGCCACTCGATACCCGCTTCAATTCTTAAAATTTCAATCATTTCAACATGGACGGTTCTATTCGCCAGCTCATCACCCGCTATCATTGGGGATATGACCCCAGGCATTCGATTAAATTAATAAAATTCATTATGTTTTGTAACGTTTATTATCAACATCAACACATTGTATAAATTTTAACATTCAGTATAAGAATTAGATAGAAAATAGAAAACCTATCTGTAACAGACGTATCAGCGTCTTCACAAGACTGTAAAAAAGTACCGGGTCTCGTGCACGCCTTCCAGAGGTTCACGCTGATGATGACAATTTAGAGTTGGCTGGCCTCCCTACATCCAGTGGTAATGGTCCTGGATGCGCCTAGTTTCTGCCTGAGCGATGCCTTGGCAGTGCCCAGAGTTAGGGCCGACTGCGGCGGTAGGCACCAGGTGCTCGTTCAGGCAGAACTTCAGCAGGAGGCAGCAGGTGGTAGACTTCCAAAGGTAGGTGTTTGGAGGAAACTTCCGAAGAATAAAGACAAGTTTTGTTGTAGAGATGTGAACAGGAACATAATTTATTTTTAAAATTCGTGGTATTTATTGGATGCGTTGAACCCGACGGCGATCGAGCATTGTTTTGTGTAAAATGTGGAGGGGATTCTGGCCCCGCTCCTCATTGTATAAATAGGGCGACATTTATGTGGCGCCCTCATTTTGGCGGTGTCGCCCATAAATGTGGTTGATTAAAATTGTAAGTTTTAAATAATTATACATTTTAAATAGGAATGCGGAAAAGGAGGCAAGGGGTCTTCTTGCCTAGCGAAAAGGAGGCAGGCAGTCTCCTTGCCTAGCGGTAAAGGGGTCTTCTTGCCTCGCGAAAAGGAGGCAGGCAGTCTCCTTGCCTAGCGGTAAAGGGGTCTTCTTGCCTCGCGAAAAGGAGGCAGGCAGTCAGGTACAGGTCCAACGGGCGTCTCACGTACGGCGACACGATGCCTCTGGTCCACCAGAGGTACGGGCGGTACGGGGCCGGAAGGTCCAGGCTGCATCCATCCTTGACCCTCATTGTGCTGAGGAGGCGGCGGCAGAGGGCCTCCAGGCCCTGGCTGCGCCGGCGATGCGTACCTCTGGTCCACCAGAGGTACAGGTCCAACGGGCGTCTCACGTACGGCGACACGATGCCTCTGGTCCACCAGAGGTACGGGCGGTACGGGGCCGGAAGGTCCAGGCTGCATCCATCCTTGACCCTCATTGTGCTGAGGGGGCGGCGGCGGAGGGCCTCCAGGCCCTGGCTGCGCCGGCGATGCGTACCTCTGGTCCACCAGAGGTACAGGTCCAACGGGCATCTCACGTACGGCGACACGTTGCCTCTGGTTGTCAAGAGGTACGGGCGGTACCGGGCCGGAAGGTCCAGGCGGCATCCATCTTGGACTGCCATTGTAGTGAGGGGGCGGCGGCGGAGGGCCTTCAGGCCCTGGCTGCGCCGGTGATGCGTACCTCTGGTCCACCAGAGGTACAGGTCCAACGGGCGTCTCACGTACGGCGACACGATGCCTCTGGTCCACCAGAGGTACGGGCGGTACCGGGCCGGAAGGTCCAGGCAGCATCCATTTGGGACTGCCTTTGTAGTGAGGGGGCGGCGGCAGAGGGCCTTCAGGTCCTGGCTGCGCCGGCGATGCGTACCTCTGGTCCACCAGAGGTACAGGTCCAACGGGCGTCTCACGTACGGCGACACGATGCCTCTGGTCCACCAGAGGTACGGGCGGTACCGGGCCGGAAGGTCCAGGCAGCATCCATTTTGGACTGCCATTATAGTGAGGGGGCGGCGGCAGAGGGCCTTCAGGTCCTGGCTGCGCCGGCGATGCGTACCTCTGGTCCACCAGAGGTACAGGTCCAACGGGCGTCTCACGTACGGCGACACGATGCCTCTGGTCCACCAGAGGTACGGGCGGTACCGGGCCGGAAGGTCCAGGCAGCATCCATGGGGGTTGTCCATGGCTGCTTGGCTGCGGGGCTTGGCTATCATGTGCCAGCCCTGAAGCATCACCGGGTTGTGCCAACCCTGAAGCAGCATGCGGTGGAGCGGGCCCTGTCGCACTTTTTTGTGCCGGCCCTTTTGCTCCACGCGGTGTCAGTCCTGCAGGCTGAGGTAGAGCGGACCCTGTCGCACCATTTTGTGCCGGCCCTTTTGCTCCATGATGTGTCAGTCCTGTAGGATGAGGTAGAGCGGGCCCTGTCGCACCATTTCGTGCCGGCCCTTTTGCTCCATGCTGTTGTGGTTGCAGGGTTTCCGTCAGCATGTCAATAAGCTTCTGCTGACGGCGCAGCTCTCGTCGTAGTTGTCGCACCATGTCCTCAATACATGTAGAGGGCAGTGCTTGCTCGTTGTGGCTCTCTTCTGTTGAGCGCGCCATCTCAGTTGTAGAGCTAGGCGTGTCACGAGCGTGGGTATGCATGGCATCAGGCGTGACGTGGCGTCAGGCGTGATGTGGCATCGGGTGTGGCATCAGGCGTGGCGTCAGCCCTGACATGGGGCGTGGCGTCAGTCCTGGCATGAAGCGTGGCGTCAGTCCTGGCATGAGGCGTGGCGTCAGTCCTGGCATGAGGCATGGCATCAGGCGAGGCGTCAGGCGTAGCTTCAGGCATGGCGTGTCAGGCGTGGAATGTCAGGCGTGACGTAGCATCAGGCGTGGCGTCTGGCGTAGCGTCAGGCGTATCGTCCAGCGTAGCATCAGGCAAGGTATGTCAGGCGTGACGTAGCATCAGGCGTGGCGTCAGGCGTGGAGTCTGGCGTAGCGTCAGGCGTGGCGTAGCATCAGGCGTGGCGTTTAGGCATGGTGTCTGGCGTAGCGTCAGGCGTAGAGTCCAGCGTGGCGTCAGGCAAGGTATCTCAGACGTGACGTGGCATCAGGCGTGCAGCTGATCCGGCTCGAAGGACCACTTGTAACAGACGTATCAGCGTCTTCACAAGACTGTAAAAAAGTACCGGGTCTCGTGCACGCCTTCCAGAGGTTCACGCTGATGATGACAATTTAGAGTTGGCTGGCCTCCCTACATCCAGTGGTAATGGTCCTGGATGCGCCTAGTTTCTGCCTGAGCGATGCCTTGGCAGTGCCCAGAGTTAGGGCCGACTGCGGCGGTAGGCACCAGGTGCTCGTTCAGGCAGAACTTCAGCAGGAGGCAGCAGGTGGTAGACTTCCAAAGGTAGGTGTTTGGAGGAAACTTCCGAAGAATAAAGACAAGTTTTGTTGTAGAGATGTGAACAGGAACATAATTTATTTTTAAAATTCGTGGTATTTATTGGATGCGTTGAACCCGACGGCGATCGAGCATTGTTTTGTGTAAAATGTGGAGGGGATTCTGGCCCCGCTCCTCATTGTATAAATAGGGCGACATTTATGTGGCGCCCTCATTTTGGCGGTGTCGCCCATAAATGTGGTTGATTAAAATTGTAAGTTTTAAATAATTATACATTTTAAATAGGAATGCGGAAAAGGAGGCAAGGGGTCTTCTTGCCTAGCGAAAAGGAGGCAGGCAGTCTCCTTGCCTAGCGGTAAAGGGGTCTTCTTGCCTCGCGAAAAGGAGGCAGGCAGTCTCCTTGCCTAGCGGTAAAGGGGTCTTCTTGCCTCGCGAAAAGGAGGCAGGCAGTCTCCTTGCCTAGTGGTAAAGGGGTCTTCTTGCCTAGCGAAAGGGAAGCAGGCCGTCCTCCTGCCTAGCGGTAAAGGAGTCTTCTTGCCCAGCGGAAAGGAGTCTTCTTGGTTGCTCTTCCCTGAGGAGTCTTCTTGCCTAGCGGAAAGGAGTCTTCTTGGTTGCTTTTCCCTGGTAAAGTAGTTTGCTTTTCCCTGGGGGCTTTGCCCAGTGGGAAAGGCATCCGCCTCCTGGGGCGGGGGCTTTAAACAATAGAATTTGTAACAAATATAAATTTTACATGAAATTATAAAATGTCCCCGGTGGCAACCTGTGACAGGTAGCGTTTATTTGTCGCACCGGGAACATGCACATTGTTGGGAAAACATTATTTTACATAATTTTAATAAAATAAGAATTAGGCAATTTTATACCTAAAGAAACAATATCTTTTCACCAAATTTAGTCGCTGGTGGCATGGTACATTAGCATTTCGAGGCCAGAAATTTCAGCAAAATTTCCAAGAAATGACCTCAAAATGTAAAGGATGCCACCAGCGATGAACTTTGATGAAAGATGTTTTGAGGGTGCGAACACGTCCGTTACACTATCTAAAACGAAAAACATTGTTTTATAAAATTTATCACATAATTTCATAACAGTTTTCTACACTATAAATACATCATATCAAACACATATGTATTTATAAATCAATAACAAAAATAAAATATCATATTTTTTATCATTGAAGAAATGCTTCATTGTTTCAATGGTCAATTTTGAAGTTGGTCAAATCACACAGAATGGTGAACGCCATTTCAAAACATAAGACCGCCTTTCTCAAATACATTGGAGAGGACCGGAGTTCAGATTGCTTGCCAACTTCAACATGAAGATGGTACTTTATAGCGACTAGCGGCAATGGTACGCCGAGATCTACATTTTTCATAAATTAAAGTTTTTGATATACATTTTCAGACCATAGACAAAAATAGAATAAGCACCCCCAATTGAATAGTGTCTAAATAGTAATGTTGTTCAACATAAAGCTAATGCAATTGAATGAGATTTTCATACTAAAGATCGAAGTGAAGCAACATGTAGCAATCGGTGGTGCGGGATGTTAAATTTTAAGGAATTATTAAAAAAATTACATAGTTTCATTAATTTTTTTATCACCTTGATTAGAAGAATTACAGATGTATGTAAAACGCACAGTTTAGTAAAAACAGCAATTTCACTAAATAGTTTTATTCTAATGCCAGGTTCCCGCCTCCCCTATTCTAAAGTTGAATTCGATTCAACTTATATTTCTACTGGGCATTCTATCACATAGAAAGCCTGTTTTGATCTATTTCATAGGTTCTACGATATACCTATCGAATCGATGAGGTGGGAACCAAGCTTATTATTTACAATGAAGCAGCTCTGCCGAGCGATTCTATATCTTTGGTGGGATTGAGATCTCGTGACGGATTTGTGATTTTCTATGGTTGTTATTTGCTTTTTCTATGGGTATCAGGCCAGCTTCGCCGATTAAAACGATCTAAACTAAAATATGTGACAGCTCACAGTTGAAATCTGATATCGGCCCATAGAAAAAGCAAATAACAGCCATAGAAAATCACACAAATCTGACAGGAGATCTCGTCCCTCACGAGATCTCGATCCCACAAAAGATATAAAATCGTTCGGCTGATGGAAGTAAGCATATTATGAGTTAAGTACTCATAGTTCACCATTACAAAAGAGTTTTAGAAACTCACTAGCTATACACATAATATTTTCATTAGGAATATCAAATTACTAGCACTATTTATTATCAAGATGACAAGCAGAACAAAGAATTCAACATTTTGGTTAGGTAAAATTATACTTACTTTACATAAATTCGAATGTACATAATAATTAAATATTTGTATCATTCAGTCTAGTAATTTAACGTCAAACCAAAAAGAATTGCATTATTATATATCTAATACAATATAAACCACTCACAGCCATACTCTTCCAAAAAGAAAATGAAAAATCTATCTACGCATCAAAAATAGTAAAACTGTTGATAACAAGTATTACATATTACATATATACATAGTTAATTTACACTTCAATGACAAAAGTGTAAATTTTATAGAGAGGACTTGCTTACACTACACTGCTTACAGCAGTTGCAGGTTCTGGTAACACCTTTTCATATGAATGTGTGGCATTACAATTTTTTCCTTTGGCCATAAATAGATATTTTAAAAAGATTCTCAGCAAAAATAAAAAAAATAATATTTTTAATATTTGGTAAATATTTTTATCTACAACTTAACATCTGAAAATAAACATTTCATATAAAATCTAATAAATGCAACATATTTTAACTGAAAAGAACTCTTCGTCGTGTGTGAAGGTTTTTACAAAATGTTTTTGCATTCTTTTGAAATACTTTTCCCTTTTGTCCAAACATCCCTAACCCCACTTAGAGGTTTAATATTCCATAATATATTTTCCCTTTTGTTAACGAAATAATAAACCAGTATATATTTGGCGGCAATAATCATTTAACAAACTACAATTTTACCCTTTCTTTTGTGTATAAGTAAATGGCTTTAGTTTCAATGTTGGTGAACTAACAAAACTTTAAAATAATTTCCAAATAACATAGAAGGAGCAAATCTGTTTTGATTAAAAGCAAAAAAAAAAATGTAAAAAATAAAGTAACTTATTTTTCTCAAATTTATAGTAAGCATTAACAATAGGCACCTTTGCCTCTCACACAAAACATAGAATAAGTGGTTTAAACCCTATACAAGAATAGTAACAATGTCCCTGTTTGATTAAGGATTTATAAATTTATCATAATGTTAGCCATCGACTAATAATAGATAACACAAGACACAAGGGAAGGTTTCAGAACTTAAATCTATTAATGTACATTCCTAATTAAAATAAATATTTACAACTTAATAATTACAATCTTCGATAAAAACACAAAGACTTCAGTAATGGAATAATATTGACTTGACAGGTGACTTTCTTTCTGTTAAATAATTAGCAGTGATTCCAAAGCTACGCTACCATTCGTTTCACAATAGGATGAATCCCTGACGAATCCATTCAAGCGGGTAATAAACTCTTACGTCCTACATTAAGTTTATAAAACAGATTTTAAATCAGAAGCTATAATTATTCGGATTTTTGTTACAACCTTCGAGAGGACAAACATTAATTCTAACGGCCGTTGTTTCCAATCCTACTGATCAACTGTTGAGCTGAAATTTTGGTTCGACAAAATACTCTCTTCCCAACGCAACTCTCCGACCAACAGGCGAATCGAGCATTACTAAACAAATCATTTAGCTGATCGGAGACTCAGATTGATCAATCGAAAAATTGGGAACAACAGCCGTTACTCTTTTCTTTCTTCGTCCAAGAGTTTGCTTTGTTTTTTATGTACATATTATTATCGGGATCCCAAAATTACAAGCAATTCTCTGTCAGATTATAGAGAAAGCTGTGTAAACAAAACAAGCAATAATTGAAATGTTCCCTATCTATACTGAAGATTGATGAAACATTATGGTATAAAGGGGGCAGCAGCCCAAAAAGTTTTGGTAACACTGTCTATAAAATGCTTGTGCTATTTCATGTGCAACCTGGTAACCGTATTTACACACATCTGACATTGCGCAAACCACCTACCTAGTAAAATAATTAACCTTTCTAGTTATGTAAACACTCTGATCAATGGGCCAGATCAATAAGTTAAACACTGAAGTCTATGGCACTGTTACTTTGAGTAACCAATCATCCATTTGCACAGTGATTTAGAGCTGTCCACTTAGGTTGGTTGAAAATTAACACTGATGGTGACCGGATGCAGAGATATATTGGGATGAAGCCCCGCAGCCTCGAGGAGATTATATGGGCCGAGGAAAGGTATCAAGCATTCATAGTCTATGTTCAATGGCACATAAAATGATCCCTTTGCATGTAAAGCAAACACTGGTACGCCAGTAGAGGGAAACGCATCATTGGTAAAGTTTTCACAAAACTTGTGATCTTCCACTTTCTGTGCGTATTTCTTTTCAACTGGTACGAGACCTTGTTTGTTTTCAGGTTTGGTATCTTCTTTCACTTCAATTTGTTGTGTTGTATTATTGGACCTGTATAATGAATTTTTCATTTTGGTGGGCATGCTGGAGTTGGTTCCGGTTGATGACGTTTGGTAATAGTGAGCCTTGGTGTGCCTGTTGTGGTGATCGCTGACTTTCCTTCTCTTGTGCATGAATTTGGCATTATTGAGGAACTGTTCTCTTCTGACGGGAGATGGATTATCCGGACTCAGGGAGCCCATATTCATAACGCCATCACTCGGACTAGAAGAACTGTAATCGGTAGATTGAGATTGGGAAAATCGTTGCTTAATTGTGTTTTTAAATTTATACAAATGAATATTGTCTCCGTCGGCAGCTTCGTGGATGCTCAATCCACTGTCACTGGGCTGCGAAGAATCCACCTTCCTAACACTACGCAGGGAGGGCTCGTGCATCTGCTGGATGGAGTAGGGCTGTCGATACTCGGGAGACATGACGGGATAGTTGGCGTTCAAGATCATGTCCTGGGGTAATCTGTACACATTCCCGTTCTCTAAACTCAGGATGTTTCTCATGTACTTGGACCTCGTAGTCTCTCCGCCCTCCTCTTTGTTCATTGTAAAGTTATTAGACATCAAAGACACAGTTTGTTGGAGTAATTTCTTCTGCAGTGGTTCCATTGTATTTCCTTCAGAATTTTCATCTTGTTGGGAACGTTCAATGTCTGTCATAGAACTGTAAGGAGCTTCACTGTGTCCTGTAAATATATTGTAATGGCTATGCTGCCTGTCTTTAGTGTCCGAATCGTGATATATGGACTGCTGGGCATTACTGGTGGTGTGCGGCGCATAGTTACCGGAGCTGCCACAGGAACTACTGTTGCTCCCTGGATTTGGGTGGAGTTTCATTGAATAATCACCTGAAAGAAAACCACACTTTATTAATATTTTATACTGGAAACCTTTTATGATTAGAAGGGTCATGTTTCAATATTATAAGCCTTAAAGATAAGGGTTTTAAGATTAGAAGGGTCATGTTTTAATATTATAAGACTTAAAGATGAGGGTTGTGAAAACTTGGTTATTTTTATACCTGAGACTAAATAAACGTAGATCAAAAATACTAAATTCGGTTGTGCGCGAGACCTGGGTAACTCTGGTTTAATGAAATTAAATTTGGTTTGAATCTAAATGTCATTTTAAAAATTGCAACTGATTATATGAAGAATTCAGAGAAGCGATAAAGTATACCTACATAATATAATATTTTTAACAGAAAATTATTTTAATTATCATTTTCAAGATTAGAACTGATTTGTCAAAAATTCAGACTGTCTACAGATTTACAGAAAGGGGTTAGAATGATAAAATGATATTTCATTAATTAAATGCAGGACCAGGCAGGTATTCCGTTAGGTTTGAGAACCTGACTTTGAGATGATTGGCTGCTTTACAAATGATCCCTTGGCTAGTGTTGTAATGTTTCTATACCGGCAGTCAATATAGATAACAGTCAGAGTTGCTTTATAGAGGTGATTTCTATATAATATAAGTAAATTATCTAGTAAATTCAATTACCTGATAATTTATCAGAACGGTGCTCCAGATGGTTGACAAGTTGGACACAGAGAGAGTCGGTGGGGTAGTGAACCTGACTTTCTGTCAAGAATTTCATCACCTCGGACAAGCACTCCTTGTAGCCAAGTCTGAAGTGATTTTTCAATTTCATTTCTTGTGTTTCTGTATCTGAAGGAAAAAAAAAATTGTTAATAAATAGGTAGACATACTAAAAAAAAACAATGTCCCATTATAATTTGTGGTAGGAGAGAGCAATAATATTCTGTTGATGACGCGGTTAGAGAGGTAGAGTCCGTCCAGACCCCGAGAGGTATATAGGTATGAGCTAGTCATGTAGTGTAACCAACTAACAATAAATTGTTATAGTCACAACCTGTTTCATAAATTTATTTTGCCCTTTTGACGGCAAAAAAATTATTTTTGATCAGGAAATGCCTCAAATGCCAGTCGCATTTAATTTAACCACTCGGACCCATAAGCTTGTTTTCACGATAATATAACATGTGTGTACCTGACTCATTAATAAACGTTAGTACAGTAACTACATTTTTTTAGTATTATTATATCCGCCATGTCGAATGGGCTTGTCTTTGACAGGGTTAAGTTTAAAATAGATAGAATTTATTTATAATATGATAAGTATTCATCAGAAAGTGAATTAAATAGGTAATTTGAGACATCTATGAAGGGTGTTTGAGTGGTTAGAATGTGTGGTTAGTATGATAGAAATGCAGATGTAGGTTCTTTAGCGTTTTGTGTGTTTTGAAAGTATGGGTTTGGGAGTTGGGTTTCGGTTTTTAAGTTATCTGGCAGAAGACTGTAGATTTCAGGATCTAGGTAGATGCTACGTAGTACGTAGTTTAGGTACCTACTTTGTAATGTCGGTTGGTTATAGTTTTTTTGTTGTTGTATTTGTGTAAGAAAAGTTTTAGATGGAATTGACATATATTTAAGACTTTGAGTAGTTGAATGGAGTTATGATGTCGGTCACTTTTTAATAAACACGCACTTATTACAATTTTTGGGAATTTCTTAGAGTATCCGTAAAAGTAATTGATGAGATATAAAATAATGTTCATACTTTTATCTTGAAGAGTCTTGATGTATCTGGTGGCCATCTCAATGATCTCCGTCTTCTCGATGCGCCCCCGGCCCTTCTTCAGGTAATCCGGAGGGATGAGACGGGACAGATCCGCCAGGCAGTTATTCATGCGGTCGCGCCTCCTTTTCTCTATGATTCGATGAGAAGTAGGATTCTGCTGCAAATAACAAAAGCATAATTTATTATTACTAAATCGTCAATAAAATAATTATATTTATAAAATTAGCACCTAATAAAGTGTGATAAACTTATTTAAAAAAAAATAATATATCTCCTTGAATTGAGGTCCAAAACATTTTATTGAAATTGAAATTAATCAAATATGATAAGCGAATTTTTCAACCTTCGACGGCCACTTTCAGATAATGCTAAAAAATAATTCACTATACCTACATAATAAGTATCTTTTCGGTTCGGTAAACAATGTAAAAGATTGTTAACACGAAACACCTTTAGATATATATATATAAGTAATTGTAGGAATAGATAATAATAACTCATAGAACATGATAAAGAAAGTTGACCAAAGTAAACATAATGGTTATCTATTTAACACGACTGTGACGGTTTGAATAGATAGGCATTTGATTAGGTAGGTATTGTACCTAACTTACAGGGTAATAAATTATTTAAAACAAATGCTGCTAAAAAGGGGAGAGTACGATTTCCATGGCGCCGCGATTTGACGATGTATTCGGGTAGAACAGCCCAAAATAAGATCATAATGAAGAATATTTTTTTTTGATATCTCGCTTAGTTTTCGAGATATCGATACTTAAAATTTTTAATTATACATATTTATTTTATTTATTTATTCTTTCAGGTTCTCCACTCAACAGTTATACACCAAATTATTACGGAGAAGATTACAAAATTTAAGAGAAAAAAAAGTTCAAGGGGGCAGTTTCACTATGTATGTCAAAAGATACTCTCTATAGGTAGGTAACATTGAAGATGTCGATGCTCAATGCAGAATCGTTAAGCAGTTGAATTGCTCTGTTTAATGGCGCATTCTGAAAGGAAGAAGTTCTCGCTTTCGGAGCATAAAAAAGTGCGTGGGATCTCCCACGAGTATACGCGTTAGGCACATACAGGTTAATCTCCTTCAACATGGGTGGATTCCGTACAGTACCGGAGATCAGATTAAAAAAATGTTTCCCCAAAAATATTTTTCTGCGGGCTTCTAAGGTATTAAGATCGAGCATTCCTGAGAGCAACGATGGATACAGGAATGGGTAGTATGTATATTCCTTCATATACAGGTAACGCATAAAACTTTTTGTACTCTTTCTATTTCTAGGATATGGTTTTGTTCAGAGGGGGCCCAAATAATGGAGCTGTATTCCAGGATGCTGCGGACAAGTGCTTCATATGTTCTTTATATTGCAATTCCATTAGTAGGTAAAGATCTCGCATTACGAGGAACAAATCCGAACACATGTAGTCTAATACCATAGATTGCGTTAAATGCCACGTCTCTAATACAGGTTAGGTTAACTTAGGTTGGGTTAGGTTAGATCAGGGTAAAAACAAACTTTTTAACTTTAAAAAAAATTAATCTATTTGAATCTGAAACTTTAAGTATCGATATTTCGAAAACTAAGAAAGATATAGAAAAATTGTATTCTTCATTTTAGTGTTATTCTGGGCTGTTCTACCTGAATATTTCCTCAAATTTCTGAAATCACACTCGTCCTCTAAAAAGTTTAAGTACCTACATATTTAAAGAAAACAACAATTGAACATTTCCCAAACAACGTGACCCGGTCTGGCCGTAAACCTCCGAGACGAGTTTAAATAAAACACTGAAATTATTTTCCTCGTTGAATTGGTTAATTAATTTTCATCTAACAATACCTTATACAACCATTATTACAACGATTGTTTCAAAAGCAAACCGAGGGTGCCATTTAATTACCGGTCACTGAGGCTATTTCAGGCCATTGTTTTATTCCGCCTATTTTTACAAACATCATGTTACGGTATTTAATTAAAATAAGAGTTTGTATAGATTATTTTTAACTTAACTTAATTACAAATAAAAGAATCTTTATATTTTTATTGGTCATGTAATGCTTTGAATGTTCTTGTTGTTTTTTTTTTCTTTTTGCATAACGTTTCGTGTTATTTTAGGGTCTTTTATTTTAATTGGAAACGCGTTTAAAATAAAAGAATAATTACTTATATTTAACTTAGGTATAAACATTTATATATTTTTAAATAAACCCGTGGAATACACATTTACCTGGTCACGCAATATTTTAAATGCTCTTTGATTTTATCAAATTGTGAGATTTCTTTACTGCTTTTTTCATAAACGGATAAGAGTTTAAAGCAATGTTTCCCGACCTTCTTTGACCAGGGACCACCATGATATTTATTTGTTTTCACAGGGACCACAAGGTACAAGAATGACCTCTTCTTGGACTTCTTCAGCTACCTCTCCAACACTAATACCAAAAGGGTTACGAATCAGCTTTTGGATACCTTTCGATTCGGTTTTGTAGTAAAATTAACGAATGTTTCGCTGACCACATTTTAGATCTCGCGGACCACCGGTTGGGAATCACTGGTTTAAAGTAATGTAAAATAAAACAAAAACGTCAGTAATAGATCTATACCTACATGGTGACCGGAAACCAGCACAATCGGGTAACTGGTGAAAACACATTATATTTGAAGTCGATTTCGTGGTATAACTTTTTTGATTAAAGTGTCTGTGGTGTATTTTTGTGTATATCTGTGTCTATTTTCTGTCTAAAACTATAGTTTCATAGACTAATGATTTGAGATTTTGCACAATTGACTTTCAAAACAAGAGGAAAGTAACAGTGTGATTTAAAAAAAAACCATCCCAATCCTTTTAAAACCCGAGCAATGCCAGTTACTTCAGTTAGCTAGATACCGCTGATAACTCCGTTGTACCTAATATTTTATCGTAAATGTTACAACGTTACCAAATAAAATTACGAATGAAATTTAGTTTATTTAAAGACAAGTGATAGTCTTGGTTTCATAAGTGAGGTGAGGCGAGAGCGAGTCGCGTGTTCCCCATGCGGCGATGCGGCGGCTTGCACGTGGCACGTGGCAAGTCCGCCCCGCACCGCGCACCGTGCACGTGACGGCCACTGGACTAAACTGGTACCGCACGTTGTCGCTGAATATGGAAAACTTCGATCCAGATTACGCTCTCTCTGCGCTGCCGTAACGACCCAACCGCCCAACAAGTGTGAACAAATCGATCATTATGAATTTGAGTGTAGCCTCGTCTCGTGTCACGAAGCGACGTTTATAATTTTCGTTACACAACCTCAAACCATCGTAACTGTACATGTACACTGTACTAGGTAACTGGTAACCAGGTGAGTATGGTGTATTATTTATACCTAGCGCACGGCACGCAGCACACGTTTATGCAGGGTGTTAAGGGACGTACTTGACTTACATTTGATTTGATTTTATACTCGTAACTCTTTTAAATTAAATTATTTCATACTATTTTGTATTCTATTATATTATTTTATGCATATGTATATTTTCTTAATACTCTCACACATTCTTTATATTGCATATGATAATTTACTGTATAAAAAATCGACCACCACAACACGGGCATGTGCCTAGCATGGTGGTCGAAAAATCCCCAACTTTTGTAAAAAAAGATTTTTTCAATGAATAAAGAAACTATAAAACTTAAAAAAAAAAATTATTAACCAGTGATTCCTGACATTATATAGAGTAAAAATGTTGTAAATGAAATTTTTGTCTCCGGTGACATTTTTGATTTTTTTTTCGCACAAAAACCTAAAAAAATTGTAGGTGTTGAACAGTTGGAGGCGGGGTGAGGGATTGGTCGGTTATTCGGCTGAGTGACCAGTGACGACATGCCAAAGATTTTTTTTGTTTGATTTTGAAGAAAAAAAACATTGAAAAAAAGTCACCGGAGACCAAAATTTCATTTTGATTTTTTACTCCAAATAATGTCAGGAATCACTGGTTAAAGTAAGTCAAGTACGACCCTTAACAACCTGTACAGTTCACACTCGCCAATAGATTGTTATTTTATATACCTAATTATATGTTATTTATAGCAACTACTCACAACGGCATGTTCTGCTGACTGGAGTCAGAGAGACTATGGCACATCCGATTGGGGATGTTGTAGGGCTAATATTTGGATGACTTGTATAGCGCCGTTTTTGTGAAGAATCACCTAAAGGTAGTGCGGAGTAAGGAGATGGGGAAGAAGAAGGCGGAGAGTACCTGGCTATTCAGATCTGGGTACAAAACACAGCTAAAATTATTTCTAACAACGTTTCCCAAGCATCTGGAGCCAGTGAGACTATGGCATCTCCGATTGGGGATGTTGTGAGACTGGAGGTAGTGGGGAGTAAGGATGTGGGGAAGATGAAGGTGGGGAGTACCGGGCTATTCAGATCTGGTCACAAAACACGGCTAAAGCCATTTCAAGCAACCTTTCAATTCTGAATGGTGGTCTTACAACAGGGTGATACTGAGAGATACGTAATCTTCCACTCTGGAACGTGCCGCAAATATACCTTATTTTATTTTAAATGATTAAATTGTGAAATAACACACATCAATCAAATAAAAATTTCTTTCGCACGCCGGGATTTGAACCCACGACCTTCGGATTGCTAAGGGTAAGTTATCCCTCGACCACGGAGGCCGTCAGTTGCAGCCTTTCGTTGATAAAATGAAAGTAGTTTACCTACCCCTTTTAATTTAATATCAAAAATATGTTTATTCAACCAAGTATTAATATCCTCAGTAATAAGTACTAATCAGTAAGGTAAACCCAGGGATCATAACTATAAACCACATAATATTGTATGAGTACCGCCGCCCTGGGAACCATTCGTAGGATAACCAACAACTCTGCCATAGGTTGATGAAAACCCTCCGGCCTTTCTAGCCGGACTCTCGACCCAACGCCTTGCACCGCAATGGGAGGGATGAATTTATACTACTCATATTATTTTCCTTCCAAAACTTCATCTCCTTCATTTATTTTAAAACAACCCCACGCAGCATCTCCAAAGATAACATAGGCCCAGAGGAAAATTATTTCCTGTAAAAAAAGTTATCCTACGGGCCTTGAGTAGAATTGCAAAATAAAAACAAAATGTATCAATTTCACGCATTGGTACAATAAAGTAAGCTATCTTTAGTTTTATCCAAAATAAATAAACTATCCGAACGCTGACATAAAAATGAATAGATAGATACCCAAGTCGAAATTAGGTGTAGGTACATAAGTAAATTTACTTACCTAAGTTCAGAAATCTCCTTCGGGTGCTTTCCCAGTTGTTTTTGGTCACCTATCAATCGAATTTCGGGAATTCTTTACTATGAATACCTTTTGCACTGCATTACAATGATTACAAGAAGGTACAATGCAAGTGGGGGGAAGGAAATAGTTAATGTTTAGTGTTTGCAGATTATTTGGTGCTTAGATACTGTATGGTATTGATGGACCAAGTTCGCATAAACTAAAATTATTGGCTCATTGCGTGACTATCATTCGAATACTATGTGAAGCACTGAAATCTCTTCCCTACAATAAACCAATCTGAATATCTATAAACAAAAATGTCATAAAAGCGTGCGAATGTTAAAATAATCAAATATTAGGTCTCCAGTGGCGTAGCTTATCATGGGTGAACCTGTGCGGATAACGTGGTGTCACTCCAAGAATTAATAATCCTCAAACTAGATTTTGGATAATGTCTTACCTAATATTAAAGAAAATAAATGAGGTATTATGATTGGCGGCGCTACTAATGCGAGGGTGGCCTCTTATCCAAAGAATCGACAACTGGACGAAATCTGAGAGCGCTTTTACATTTGGTCGAAGAATTACCTTCACTTTCCCGGCAAAGGCGGGAAACTACCCCAGTGTAAGCAACTAGTCGTTCGACGACTACATTCAGCAGTCGAAGTCGACCAGCCGAGCGATTCTTTTGTGGGATATTTTTTGTGCGATCTCCTGTCAGATTGTGTGATTTTCTATGGCTGTTATTTGCTTTTTCTATGGGCCGATGTCAGATTTCAACCGTGAGCTATCACAAATCGGCGAAGCTGGCCTGATACCCATAGAAAAAGAAATTGACAGCCGTAGAAAATCACACACATCTGACAGGAGATCACAAAAGATTTAGAATTGCTCGGCAGGTGTAAATAATGTCAGCAGTTGACTCGGCAATCGGTGTAAATAGCGCTTCGTCTGTCGCCTGCGGTAAGCGACCAGTCGCTCATCGAAGGTGACAGACGACAACGTAAGACTATTAAAGTAACTTTGAGAAATTCAAAATGCAAATTTCGACTTCATAAAAATTAAAAACATTACTAGCTAGTCAAATGTGTAAAAACGTTTTTCAAAATCCTATAAATTACTTTTCATTATTATTCCTTAATTATCTTTTTAAGTACACATAACAATGAAATACAGACAAAAACAGACAGATGATTAATCATTTTTTCAGTCCGTTATCGATCGATTCTGCTTTAATTGTATTCAGGTTTTGCGTGTATTAGTTACCATTTTTAACAAAAAAAACGAACTATCCAATCCACTTACCTTGTTTTATGAAATGCTTCTTTCAACACTTTTAAAAACACAGAATAACAACCTTTTCACTAATTCACGTCTATCAGTAAGTAAAAATTCACTTCACGAGTTCACGTCGATCACAATGTACGAAAGAATTGAGAACGATACATGTGACAAGCATGGAATATTTCCCAACCGAGCCATAGTTAGATCTAGGAACGAAAATAAAACAACAGATTTTTTTGGGAATCCCCGACCGACCGCGACCGAGCCATAGAGCTACGAAAATATAAATAACAGTCAGTATTTACGTGTAAAATATTTTTGTGGCAATATTCATTGGCATTGGGTGGCACCCGGTGCGGGCGCCCCCCCCCCCCCCCCTTCCACTTAGCTACGCCAATGGGGGTTTCCAACCATTTTGAAGTTGGGAGCTACTTTGATACCATTAATATGATACTTAAAATAATTCGTAATCTGCTTTTTCATGTATAGCAATAGTTTAATTATTTTAGGAAAAAAACACTCTTTTGCAAGATATTCTGAAACTAAGGTGAATAATTGTTTGCACCCGTTCATATACAATATGAATGTGAATAAATAGTTTTGTCCATAAACAAAATCTTCAATCACCCACGCACCAACAACCGAAATTGGTCGGTTTAATAATTTCTCATAAGTGAAATAATAAAATAGGTAATAAGTGGTTTATACAAAAATAAACACATAATATTATGTAAACCACCCTACTGATCTTTAAATAAATATAAAAAAAATAAAACATTTAAAAAAAATACAATGGTCATATTTTTTAAAGAAAATACACGTACATAAAAAATGTACCGGGCGACCACGGGACCAAGTAAATTCGGGTGAAAAAAATTGTACCATTTTGCGTTTTTACGCAAATGCGCACAATATCCGCTAAGGATTTAATCAATGACATAAAATAAATAGATTTCTTAAATATTAAATATTTCTTAAATAAAAAACACAACATGTGCAAAACAAACACACATTTAAGAAGGTTAAATTAAATTAATAAAAAATAATAATGAAAAGTGACCCTATGAATATGTGACTAAATTATGATGTTAATAAAAAATAGTAAAGAAAAGTGTTCCGTAGGTACTTTGTTGAAAAATTTATAAGGGTGTAAAAATGACAACCACCAAAACGATGTTCCAAAGACAATTCGTAGACCTGAATAGGCGGGTATCTCACTGTTGTACGTTCGCAAACGGTTGTTAAGATACTCACAAGTACAATATTTTAGTAAAAATGTAAGGAAAACTTACATCTTTGTGAATAAAACGGGTGTGTTTATTGGCGAACTCCATCATTAGATGCGCAGGTTTGATTCCGCACTCGTTGGAATGAATTGTTTGTTGTAAACTGAGTGTTGTTGTTCTGTCGCTGCACTGACACTTTACTTGTACGGCTGAATGATAGCACTGATAGCAGTGAGCGGCGCCGGCGGTGGCGAAGTGTGCGCCTCTGAACCGCGAAATCGTCACTTCCTCAGTTCATCTGTTCGCCAGTGTACTAAACACGTGATAACGCACGTGAATTCTCTTTCAGAAACGGACTATTTTATCGTGATTCTATTTTGGGAGCGTGCGCCGCGCATTAGGGGTGGTATGTAACCCGGGGTGAGTCTTGTAAGGGTTATTATTCACCCCAGAAGTGAATTGAAGTTTGATACAGATTGAGTACTGAAGTAGAGAATGTTAATATTCAAATATCGCCTTTGATCAATGATCGATATAATTTAAAGAATATTTTAGTTCAAGTTCTGATTATAATTTTATGAAACTTCGTCATGTTGGCACTTTATCTCCGTTTGTTTCAGGGTTAAAGCGTAAGCCTCGGTGCTGAAAACTGAAATATCCTGTCGCCGAATAAATGGTGTTTTCCTCCCCGTCTGAATGCTGAGTAACTTGTTGCAGGAGGAGTGACTTATCGAAGCGACGACTCCCTATCGGCAATGGTTATAAAATTAATGTTCAAACCGCACACTGCATGCGTCACTTTTATTATGTTAATATTTATTATCACTCGAAGATAATAAAAAATGTTATCGACACAAGGCCAGTTAAAATTTCAAATGATTTTCAAATTAAATGAAGATATATAAGAAATATATATGTATATATGTTAGAATAATTTAATTTGCATCGTCATTCAATGATGTCGAATTGAGCGAACGCCTTGGCTATCGTGTCGACAGTGAAGCGAGATGCAGTCCACCGCGCCTTATAAGGGCGGAATTCCCCCGTCTTCTGTGGGGGTGGTGGGGGTGGTGGGGGTGCGTGGGGAGGGACTGGGTCTTCCTTCGCTGGTCACCTTCGCCGGTTCCAGAAGGACGGGAACCACAAAGGAATAAAAATAACTCCAATGTTCACCATTCAGTGCTCGACTTCGAAAGTTGAAGAAAAGGCGTTATTATAAGGTTGTTTTTAATACAATATAAATACGGTCGAGTCGACAGAAGCGATGCGAAGTTGAAAGAGTAAAGGCTTTTAATTATTTTATATCGCGAGTTGATCATTTATTTTAAAAGTTAATCACGATTTTATTTATACGCGAGTGGAACGGTACCTGCTGTTACTTTCTCGATTCTCGAGGGGATGATATTGTTATTATTAGATATTGTTATTACACTTGTAATAAAAGTTTATTATCGTATCAAAGCAGATTTTTTTATACCTATATAAAACGTTCCAGCTTATTTTTAAGTCTAAAAATTCCTAATATTATAAAATATTCTGCCTCCAAGCTTTTAAATAATGTGGACGCGTAAAGAAATACATATGCATTATACCTACATGACTACTTACCAATACATATGCAGTATACCTACATGACTACTTACTAATACACACGCAGTATACCTACATGACTCCTTACTAATACGTACGCAGTATACCTACATGACTACTAACTAACACATGCCTTCTAAAAAGATAATTCATCTCAAGTAGATAATACTAATGTATCTAAACGAATAAATTAGACAATTATAGACCAATATCTCTTGTTTCAAACCTCTCGAAAACATTCGAAAAATGCATCAAGTTTAGAGTCATTGAACACTTAGAAAAATATAAAATTCTATCGAAAAACCAATACGGCTTTCGTAAAGACCTAAGCACCGAGGATGCGATATATGAATTGACAAAAAAGATATACTCATCTATCGATAAAAAAAAAAAGAAATGTCTTGCCATATTCCTAGATTTAAATCAACTAGGTTTCAAAAAAGACACACCAAAACTTCTCTCTAACTATCTTACAGACAGAACACAAAAAACAAAAGTTGGGAATAATTACAGTTCAGAGTCAAAGATAAAAAATGGAGTTCCACAGGGAAGTGTGCTTGGCCCGATTTTATTCTTAATGTATATTAATGATGACAATACAATAATAATACGTCATCTTGTAAACAACCTCAAATAATTGCTCTTGACAAAATTTCTGAATTCTAAGTTTTAAAAGTAACGGAAAACATTAAAAAAGTGCACAAACTAACAGATCATTGTGCTACTACATAGTACTCTAATTTATACCAGTGATCTAACACATCTAAAGTTTTAATACCTGAAACAAAAACAAAAAACAGTGCTCTGACTAATTTAATGAATTCTAAGTATTAAAAGTAACTGAAAACATTAGAAAAGTGCATAAACTAACACAGATTGTTAGTACTAGTGTTACTTCTTTATACCTGTGATTTAACACATCTAAAGTTTAAATACCTGAAACAGTGTTGTGACTCCACATATAAACTTTGTAAATTATACTCTAAAAATGAACTGCGAAGGCTGCCTCAACTTGATCTCGAATAATGACTTTGCACTCACCTGTGCCATCTGCAATACCGTTTTTCATAATACCTGTGTCAACATCACCGATACAAATTTCAAAAGAATGGCGGTTAAAAATAAATCAACTTGGAACTGTCCGAAATGCAAAAGCCGATCAAGCTCACCGTCCTCGAAGTCCGGTTCAGAAACTGATGTCTTATTCGAACGAATCACTAAACATTTTGACAGCAAAATTACTGAAATGAAAAAAATGTTTGAAGAAGAAATAAGAGACTTAAAGAAAAGCAGCGAATTCATCTGTAACCAGTATGAAGACCTTGTGTCGAGCTTCAAACAAATGCAGGATCTGCATAAAGAAACCAAGTTTTTACGTGAGGTGAATGATAAAAATAACATTAGAATTTCTAGCCTTGAGTGTAGACTTGCAGAACTGGAGCAAGAGAAGTTATCTGACAGTGTGGAGATGGCGGGAGTGGAGCTGCAGCAGGGCGAACAACCTACGGAAGCTGTACTACGGGTAGCCAGCTCGCTGGGCTTGCCCCTGCTACAACAGGACATTCGTATGGTGACCAGGACCCAAGACCGCAGACGCAACACCCCGGACAAACTACATATCTCTTTTCACAACCCTAAAACTAGGGATTCGATTCTCTCAGTAAAAAGTGCGGCCAAAACACTTAACTTGAGTTCGCAGATTTACATCAGTGAAGTGCTTTCACCTTACTTTAAGGAACTATTGTGGAAAACCAAACAAACTGCCAAAGAAACTCTTTTCCAATTCGTGTGGTTTAAAGCGAGCAGACTACTTGTACGTAAAGGACCCGGGGAAAAAACCATCCAGATAAAACACGAAAGTGATCTTAAAAAAATGGGGACTCATCCATAAATCATTAACCATCAAATTTACATTTTCTAATTTACTTAATATTATCATGGCTGATCTACTGAAAATGAATCTTAATAACTTGCACCGCCATTACAATACTGCAGATCAGAAATTATGAGATACAATCCTCACTAGCCTACCTTCACTAACTATACTAAATCAAAACATACGTTCTCTCAACAAAAATTACGATGAACTCGACATCCTAACCAACACTTTTACTACAGATTTTAATATCATTATTCTTACAAAATGTTGGATTACAAACGCCTTCACCCAGAAACACAAACAAAATTACACCCAGTACCACACATCAAATAATAAAAAACAAAACGACGGTGTTGTGGTCTATCTTCATAACAACCTTAGTAGTTTAGTTTCTGAAATTTTCATTGATAACTCAAACTGTTTACAAATAATCGTCAACCAAGAAACATGTATACTTGCACTATACAGATCACCATCCACCCATGATATCGCACCATTCATATCTTCCCTTAATAGTCATCTTAATAAGCTAAATTCCTTTAAAAATATCATATTAGCCGGTGACCTTAATATTAATCTACTGCCTAATGGTCACCCACAAAACCACGATTACCTTTTGATGCTGATGCAACATGGTATCTTCAGTATTATTAATACCCCCACTAGGGTAACCAATAACACTGAGTCTTGTATAGACCACATTATGGTAAAATCAAAACATTATATTAAAAGTATAGTCTACGAATCCTCCATTACGGACCACTACACAACTTTACTAGGCTTGACTACACCAACTCCAAATTTGCCTACTCAACGCTATTTCACAATTAAGAATATTGCCTATGACAACATAAAATCATGTTTAGATAAACAATCGTGGAAGCATTTGGAGTATAACGTCAACCGATAAGGCTTGGCACTACTTCATTACATACTTACAAACCATCATCACACAAAATACTAAGACATCAACAAAAATTATTCCCCACCGCAAAAAAAAACTAAAAACTTGGATAACCCAAAGCATCTTAAACTGTATTAAAAAAACAGATAAGTTACACAAACTAGTCAAACTCAACCCTTCTGATACTATTCTCTACTCATTCTACAAAAGATATAGAAATCTATGCACCCAAATTATACGAAAAGCTAAAGAGCTACATTTCAAAAATAAACTGATAGAATCCAATTACGATCCCAAAAGTGTATGGTCAATACTAAAAGAAAGTACTTGCACTCATAATTTCGATGATGATAATATCAAAAATATTGTCATTAACAATGAAGAAATCCTCTTCCACAACAATCCTACACTAGTTTTAAATTACATTAACAATCATTACACAAATATTGGAGGCATTCTGGCAGAAAACATTACAAGTGCTGTGGCAGAGAATCTACATTCATCTAACCATCAAGATACTCCTAACTCCAATAAAGATATACAATTTAAACTCCAAACCATCTCATGTGATAAGACGATTAAAATAATACAATCATTAAAGAATAGCTCAGCTGCAGGTACTGACAACATAGATGCTAAAACCATTAAAACTCTAAGTGACCAACTCCTCAATCCACTTACATACCTGATAAATCGTAGCCTAAAAGAAGGTATTTTTCCTAGCTGCTTAAAAAATGGACTAGTAATTCCTATCTATAAGTCAGGACCTAAAAATGACATCAACAACTACAGACCTATCACTCTTCTAAATACTATGTCTAAAATTCTGGAAAAAGCCATCAAAGAACAGCTCTACCACTACCTAGAAACAAACCATATACTCTCGAAGAACCAGCATGGCTTTAGAAAGAACAGAAGTACACAACACGCTTCCTCAGTAACAGACTTTATTAACTCTAACCTTGACTCAAAGAAAAAAGTAATTTCAATATATCTAGACTTATGTAAAGCATTCGATACAATATCTCACAATATACTTTTTAAGAAACTTAATAAACTCGGCATAACTGGAAATGAACTTAACTTACTGAAAAGTTTTATGTCAGAGAGAACTCAACAAGTCATTATCAACAAAGTGAAAAGTGAACCCCTTCCGATCAGTTACGGAGTGCCCCAGGGTAGTGTTCTAGGTCCCATAATGTTTCTTATCTACATCAATGATATCTGTGAACTAATTACAGAAGGCAACATTGTGACATTCGCTGATGACACCGTAATACTTTGTCAAGCTGACTCATGGATCAAGGCATTCCTTAAAGCTGAGAAAAGTCTTGCTGTCATCAAACAATGGCTCAATGAAAACAAACTTACTCTAAATACAAAAAAACTAAATTCATAACACATAGTATAACTCAAAGAGGTCAACCTCCTCCAACCTTCGCTCTGAAAATACACGACTGCTCCCAACCCTTCTCATCGGGCAATTGCGAAATCATAAAAAATGTCAAACAAATAAAATATCTAGGCGTGATAATTGACGAAAACCTACGCTGGAATGACCACATTAACTTAATTACATCCAAGCTTAAAAAAATCATGTATCTTTTAAATAATATAAAAAATATCTTCCCACGCACAATACTAAGATCTATCTACTTTGCTCTTTCCCAATCTTTAATCATGTATGGTCTTCTGTCTTGGGGAAGTGCAAGTAATATTTCTCTAGATTCACTAGAAAAGGCACAAAAGGCAACAATCAAACTAATACTTCAAGTACGGCCTCCGTAGTCCAGTGGGTAAGACTCTTGACTCACAATCCGGAGGTCGCGGGTTCGAACCCGGCATGCGCAAATAAATTTTATTTGATTAATTTGTGTTATTTCACAATTAATTCATTTAAAATAATATATAGTATATTAGCGGCATGTTCCAGAGTGGAAGATACTATCAGTATCGCCCTGGTGTAAGACCACCATTCAGAATTGAAACGTTGCTTGAAAATGGCTTTAGCCGTGTTTAGTGACCAGATCTGAATAGCCAGGTACTTCCCAACCTTCCTCTGCTTCACCTCCTTCCCCTCCCCACTACCTTCAGCCTCACAACATACCCCAATCGGGGATGCCATAGTTTCACTGGCTCCAGACGGGAGCAGTTGAGATTCTAGTGCGGTATTCAGTGTAAAAAGTAGCATATGATACAGACTCTGAAAAAAATTACAAGATGCTCGACGTTTTGTCAATCAGACAACTCTACGCTAAATCGTCTATTCTTCACCTCTTCAAATTCAAACTTCGTATCCCTTTACTTTCTCAGTCCTCATTAATAAGCCGGTCTTCAACAAACCTAACACTCAACATCCCGCTAAAGCACACGACCCACGGACAAAGATCCTTAAACTACTATTCTATCAAACTATATAACAGCATGCCACCTTCTTCGAAACAATCTGCTGATTATTCACAAACAAATAAACTAAAAAAACAAATCACAGTCTGGATAAAAGCTAAAGGAACACTATTTTTCCAAAACCTATTTACTCCAAACCAAACATAAAAATTAACTTCTTAATAACCAATGTACAATAACCATTAAATAAAATAAATATAAAACTTTCTACTACAACACATTAATACTTGTCACACATAATCATAAATAAACACGTAAACACCTCAGCACAGGTTCTCCTAGTGAGGTGTTCACGAAACATACAATACCTATCCACAGTTTCACCTTCGCAAACCTACCATACACCCAACATAATAAAATTGTAAAATATATTATGTAAAAATGTTTTCAAAATTTATCTATTATGTAAAAATGTTAATTAATAGGTAAATACTGTAATACATAGAAATAAATAAATAAAATAAATAAATAAATAGATTTATGTAATTTTGTAATCCCTGGTAAAATTGTTTCTTACGCAGACGACACGGCAATAATAATGGATGGTAATCATTGGAAAGAAACTTTTTAGAAAGCAACTGATTGTATTTCATTGGTTTCAACATGGCTAAAATACAACAAACTCGTTTTAAACTATAGCAAAACATTTTACTTACCTTTTTATAAAACCATTAAAAATAAACCTAAAGACAACCTTAAAATTAGAATCCATAATACTAGTTGCAATCAAGAAATGTGCTTCATGTGCAACGAACTCACTGATGTCGAAAATATAAAATATTTAGGAGTATCAATAGATATAAATCTTAATTCGAAATCACATATTAATCAAATCACTTCTAAATTAAGATATCTGACCTACATATTTTATAGACTTAAGGAAGTACTAAACATTGAAAAATTGAAAATGATCTACTTTTCCCTGGTGCAATCATCAATCACTTATGGCATTATAGGATGGGGTGGTGCACTTGATACATTTATGAAGCCTCTACAAATAATTCAAAAACACATAATTAAAGTCATATATAACAAAAACAAAACATTCTCGACCAACTTATTATACAAAGAAACTAAAATATTTAATATACGTAAATTATTTATATTACAAACTTTGAAATATGTGTTTAAAAAAAATAATTATTTCGAAATAAATGAAAACAGAACGAGCAAAAGAATAAATAATATATTTTATACCCCACAAACCAATACTAAATTATTGCAGACACATAGCAGTTTCATTGGTCCTCGTACATTTAACCTTCTACCACTACAAACTCAAATGATAAATAAAATGATAAAATATGTAAAAGAGGTAAAATTATGGTTGAATAATGTAGATATTGAAACGCTTTTTCTATAAATTTATCCATCCTTCTACAACTCATTTGCTGCAACTTTCTAAACTGTAGTACAATATGTTTTCTGTTTATTTTTTTTTATAATAACTAAAAAAAAAAAAAAAAAAAAATAGTATGTTTTTCTCCATATTTTTATTTTATTTTTATAATAGCTGAAAAAACCTTTTTCACTTATTCTACCTATATAATACTAACTTTTTATACTATCTTTATATTTTATATGTTTTTTTAAGTCTAATTTATACTTTGGGTACTTGGAAATATAGTATTTTGTTTTAATATTACCCACACTCGGGCAGTGCCTTAGTGGGTTTTCATTTCTTGTTCATAATTGTTATTATATATTATGTTATTATATAATATTTGCTATTATACATTATATGTACAAAGAAATGGGAATAAATAAAGTTAAAAAAAAAAAAAAAAAAAACGAAAATATGAAAAGAACAAGAGGCGAAAAATAAAAAGGTAAGGGTCGTAACTGGGACTCGAACCCAGGACCAAGAACATCGGGACAAGCGTCTCAAGAAACTCGGCCATTGAGACATCTTATTTTTAAGTCATTTTAGTCAATCTGACTTTTCAAATTCAGAATTATCAATATTATATTAAAATATATTTTTTTTAGTTTTCTTATATTTTGGAAGCTACATTTTTAGATGATCACGTAGTTTATAACCTGGATATTGTAAAAAGGTTAAAAATATCGGATTTTATGTATATATATGGGATACCGTCTGTTGACCATTTTTCAAAAAATGAATATACAATTTTTATTATATACTGAGAACTATGGGTGTAAAATATTTACCCTGGACTGCTTGCTGGTCGTGAGGAAGTCTGCATCCGTGGAGAAGTCCACACTACCGTCCCCCACCGTGTAGTTCACCTCGCCCTCATCACTGAAACAGGACAACAGACATTCAATACTGGATTACAGTGTGTCACGAGAACCCCATCACTGTTAAATACTGAATTATTATCTAGATCACGAGATCCTCATCACAGCAAAGGGACAACAAACATTAAATACTGAATTACTATGTATCACGAGAACCTTATCACTGAAACAAGACAACAGATATTAAATATTGGATTACTGTGTTGTCATGAGAACCTCATCACTGCAGCAGGACAACATACATTAAATGATGTGTGTCACCGAGTTGTACACCTCGCTCTCATCACTGAAACAGGACAACAGACATTAAGTACTGAATTACTGTGTGTCACGAGAACCTCATCACTGCAACAGGACAACAGACATTAAATTATGTGTCACGAGATCCTCATCACTGTTAAATACTGAATTACTGTGGGTCACGAGATCCTCATTACAGCAAAAGGACAACAAACACTAAATACTGATTACTGTGTATCACCCGTGAGAACCTCATCACTGCAACAAGACAACAAACATTAAATACTGGATTAGTGCGTGTCATGAGAACCTCATCATTGCAACATGACAACAGACATTAAATACTGGATTACTTTGTGTCATGATAACCTATCACTGAAACAGGACAACAGACATTAAATATTGGATTACTGTGTGTCTAGAGAACCTCATCACTGCAACAGGACAACAAACATTAAATGAAGTATGTCACCGTACAGTACACCTCGCTCTCACCACTGAAACAAGACAACAGACACATACGGTGTGTCACGAGAACCTCGTCACTGCAACAGGACAACCAACGATATGTGAAGGATTTTTTTGTTTGCTTTTGAAGAAAAAAGACATAAAAAAGTCATTCGTATTTTTTTACTCCAAATCAGAAGTCAGAAATTACAGGTTAAAGTGAGTCCAGTACATCTCTCAACACCCTGTAGTAAACCTACATCTCCGGTACCCTACCCGTGTTATAAACAAAATCTAAAATAAGTCCTTTGTTAAAAAAACGAAAGTAGGAAAATTTTATTTTATAAAAATAACAGTGGTGTAATTATTGTTATAAAAACGAACACCTGCATGTGCACCTGTAAGGAACGTGAAACAATTCAGAGGAAAAGTCGAAAATAGCCTCATTGTCCCAAAATATGTTTATTAAAAAAACTCCAGTTGCTTGAGTCAGAAAAACAAGTCTTCAATTAGTCCGTAAATAAAATGTAATCAACTGCTGGGAATAAAAATATTACGTCAGTTTTTTTCCATGTTTCTGGCTTTCACCCTTCAAGGGTGTTCTAGGCCATCATCATCAATTGTGAGAGTAGTAAGACGAATCTATATATAGTATATTAATATTAATTTAATATATATATTTTAGTATATTAATTTGATTTAAATGGGAAAATTTCATAAGTTTATGTGAAATTTCTGTCGAGTTCCAAATTAGAAGATATGAGATGTTGAAGGGAGGGGAGGCAATTTTAGGCTTGATTAGAATAGAGGATATGAGAGGGACAACCAAAAAATATGTGATCAAAGGTTCCCACTTCTAGTTCTAGACCATAGAAAGTAGAATCTAGCAAAGTAAAGTAAAATCTAAAAGCGCGTGAATTTTAAAAGGGTGAGTGGGAACGGAGCAATCATTCGAATTAGTGAGGGGAATTTTTTTTGGAAAAATGGGGGATTTGTTGAAACAACGGTTTTGTTGGGATAGCCCTTTGTATCGTATATATCACCAAGTTGCCAGCCTAACCTAACCCAAACGAATTACAATAGCACTCCCCATACTCCGCATACTTCGGGGCGACCGAGACCCGCGCCACTTCAGGCCGCCAGGCAGAAAAGTATCACAGTGAACTGCGCTGTAAACCTATTGGTCTTTAGTGTCTTTACTGTGTCTACTGGAAGTGACCTGTCAGGTAAGTATGTACTCTGTATCTATTTGTAAATATGTAATGCAATTAGATACAGCGTAGGAACATTAGGTGATTTTCAAATTATCCCATTAAGAGAGTATAACCAGAGAAAACCAGAAATATGTCTTTTTTAAATCAGATTTTAAACGTATTGACTCTTTTCCACAAAAAATTGTACTTAAATGGATTTTGAAAGATTGTTCTTTTATCTAGCGTTCGCATGTTTAATTAGGATATCCCATAGGTCGTTGGCAGATTTGTTAAATTTTCAAAAAAGATTTTGCATTATACCACACCCATTTCAAATCATATTATCATGCAGTAAAATAAATCAATACATTATCTGGGTATCGCATGTTTTAGAATTTTAATTTTAGTTTAAATAAAATCATTAAAAAATACATACATGTGTTTCTTAACGAGTATTTGTCCGTTTGTGTATTTATTTGCGCACTTGAAGTGAAACATCACAAAACTGCGCTATATAAATACTACGTTATTATTATTATTTGGGCACTTACAAACTTATATATTTCAGATTTTTGTAACATTCTTATTTAACTTAGACATTATTGAAAAATTATAAATAATTATGATCAAAAAATAATTACAAAAGGTACATTATTTTAATAGTTTTATCATAACGCCTTTCAGCATTTTTGGATGTAGGTATACATAAATTAAAGCAAATTTGGAATGAAATAAAATCGATATTGAGTTATAATTTTAAAAAGCTGGTACGGAGAATAATTATTTTTTCTCATTGTAACCGCCCTGCACGATCGTAAGAACAACTTTCGACGAAATGTGGATTTTCGGCCGCTGGCTGGTTAAACGCTCTTAATAGAAGGGTTAATAAAGAATGTCTTGGAGGGGTTTTTCAGAAAGATATTGACAGAGATGAACCATTGGGATAAGAGTACCTAGTGTGTTGCGTTGTTAATACCTAAAAAATATTGTAAATAATAATAATAAATGAACAAAAATTTAAAGATTTATAGCTACCAAAAAAAGTATACAATAGTTTAAAAGTTGCATAAGTACAAAAGTTAATAATGGAAAACAATATACATATAAACAGTAGGTACTTAAAGAATGCAGATAAATGCTTAACAAATTTATTGCAGCATTAAAATGTATTGACCCCCCCCCCTCGACTACTGAGCGAAGGGGACAACTCCATCTTAGGCTGACAATACCTAAATAAAATCGTGTTGTGTTTTTATTTTATAATTATAATGTCTAATAGTTTGCATACTGAGCGTCTGTTGGTGGCGATTTTAAACGATTTTTGTTGAAGTTTATATTGCATTAAAAAAAATTGCACTGGTGTCAAAATCATGAGAGGAAATTGGGGAATATTTTTGTATGGACAGTAAAACTGTCCCAAGAAAAAAAAAGTTTTTGTAGATATTTCTCTTTGTAAAACCCGGGCGACACCGGGGACTTTGGCTAGTTAGAAATATGTATGTTTTAAAGATTTAATGTTATTTTATATTGATATAATATATAAGTACCTACCCAAGCAGTTAGTTAAAGTAAAATTAAGTTAAAAACTTAAAATAACATTTTTTTAGAAAAAAGCATGTAAGTAAACTTTTTTTTTTTTTTTACGTTAACTCCACGCAGGAGGCCCTGAGGAAAATAATTTCCCTCAGGGCCTATGTCATCTGGGATGCTGTGTGGAGGGTCTTTTTGAGGAGAGGAAGGAATGAACATTGGTCTTGAAGAGACCCATGTTGTAGGAAGGAGGAAACACAGAGGCCGGCAAATCATTCCACAGCCGAGCTGTTGAACACAAGAACGAGTCGAAGGAACGACCCGTTCTCATGTGGAAAATGTCAACGGTGTACAAATGTTGGGCACGCGTTTGGCGTGTTTCCCGACTATGCACCGGTACTGAAGGGATCAATGATGCTAGTTCCTCGGAGCATCTTCCATTGTAATACCGGTAGAACAAGGATAGCATTCCCACCCGACGCCTGTGCTCTAAAGATTGCAATCCGTCTGTTAAGATGGGAGAATCTATCAAACGGACCGCCCGTTTCTGCACAGAGTCGAGGGTATTTTTCAGGTATTTTGGAGCTCCAGACCAGAGGTGGCTGCCAAATTCAACCGTGGGGCGCACTTGTGATTTGTACAGGGTTAGCAGTTGTGTACTATTATAATAATAATAATAATAATAATTTTTATTTTAGTAATTTGTACAAATTTACAAATTTCTAATAAAAATTTCTACAAAAGTTTACAAATTTCTAATTGATAATAATATTTCATATTCACTATATTTTTTCAAGTTTTATGTAGCTCCTACAATACATCTTGAACTTTCCAATTGGTGTGGACTTTAAAGTTTCTGGTAGTGTGTTATACAACTTCATTCCCTTGTACAGTAGACTGTTCTGCGTATTCGCTTTGTCCTTTTTTGTAGCCTAATTTCCTTGCACGTCCTTGGGTTATATCTGTGAATGTCTTTATTGTATAAAATTTTATTTGAGAAGTATTTTGGTAACGTGTTGTTCAATATTTTGTGGATAAATACCATCGTGTTCAAGGTCAGCATCTGTTTCACGGTCAACCAATTTAGTTCCGTTAAAGTATCTGCAGTTAAAGTATCTGCGGGCCCTGTACAGTACGCCCAGTTTCTGTGAGGCTAACTTTACTCTGGCTTCGATGGAGCCCCCATACCTGAGCTGGTCACTTAGGGTTACACCAAGCATTTCAATGGAGGGCCTGTTCGGAAGATTGCTTCCGTTGAAAGAGACTAGATGTTCATTTCGATCCCTTTTAGACGTAATCAGACAACATTGGGTCTTTGAAACATTAAATTCAACGAGATTATTTTTACCCCAAGAGAAAACACTCTCGAGGTAACCGTCCATTCTTTGCTTCAAAGCCCTACGAGCTGTTGGAGTTTGTGAGCCCTTTGGGGGCTTGTCAAACAAAAAGCTATCATGAACTGTACTGTCATCCGCGTAACAGTGAATTGGTGCACATGACAAAAGGTCGTTGATGTGCAACAAAAACAAAGTCGGAGACAGAACCGATCCCTGCAGGACGCCAGTACACAAGGATGCGGGAAGTCCGTAAGAAGAAAGTTTGTTGACAAGTCCTCAGTGCCAAACCCGTTCAAAGGCCTTGGAGATGTCCAGTGCAACCGTTTGGGTCTCACCGAAACGTTCCAGGCATCGCCCCCAAACATGCGTCACATACGCGAGAAGATCACCGCACGAGCGGTTCCGCCGGAATCCGTATTGACGATCGTTAATAATTTTGTTCTTCTCGAGGTATGTGAGCAGTTTGTCGTTGATCACACGTTCCATCACCTTAGACAGAACTGATATGATCGCTATGGGGCGGTAGTTGGCCGGGTTGGAGCGGTCACCCTTCAGCCAGCTTTCTGCTGATCTGCTGGTCGTGCTCGAATTTTGACCTATTTATGATTCTCTTGGTTTCCTTTGCCATTTTGTTGTAAGCTGTCTGTCTTCGGATGTTCTAGAAGTGTTGTAGGCTCGGTAAGCCGCGTTTTTTCGTCGCACTGCTTCAGCGCATTGTCGACTGAACCACGGCTTTGAGCCTACAGCAGTTTCCTTAACAGTAGATTTGATGAAGCCATCCATCGCGGATGTGATGACTTCACCAATTTCCTGGGCACATCTTGAGGGATCCGAAGTCCGAAAACAGACAGCTGACCACGGGAAAGCATTAAAATGTGCCCGCAGACTGAACCAATCTGCTGACCTATAGTGCCACACTTTTCTCTTCAGCCTCTCGTTTGGTGGTCTGAAGTTTACAAGGATTGATATCGTCACCAGGCAGTGGTCGGACGATCCTAAAGGCGCTGTAACTTCAATCTTGTAACCGTGTGGCACAGTAGTTAAAAATAGGTCTAACAGATTGAAACGGTGAGTCTGGACATCAGGAACCCTTGTAGGCTCCTGAACCATTTGCTCCAATCCGTAGCAAAGGGCAAAGGATTCCGCTTGGCGTCCAGCCGAGTCTGTTGATCCTGAGAACTTCAACCAAGGTTCGTTATGAACATTGAAGTCCCCCAGGACCACAAATTCTGCCGTAGGGTAGCGGGGCAAGAGGTCATCAATAGTATCGGTTAAATGTTTGAAGAGCTCGGACGTGTCTGATTCGCTAAGGTTCGCTGAGCGGTATAAACACGCGTAGAATCTTACCGTACTGGCAAGATTGACGCGTACCCACATTACATCGAATCTGGAGTTCTCCAGATTCGACAGTCGCACACAGTTGACATCAGCTCGACTATAGAGACAGACACCTCCTTTAGGTCTGAACTTGCCTGCGAGGGTGAAGCCCGGGCAGTCCAGATAGGAAGCGTCTACAGGCTCGAAACTCAAACTACTAAAAAAAATAGTTTAACGGGACTATTATTTTTGTCATGGTCGGAAAACGACGTGAAAATGGGCCATTTCTACAATTCGTTCTTGAGTTCAACAGCTCGGCTGTGGATCGATTTGCAGCCTTTTTTAAATTAGCTTCACACAGGAGGCAGTGAGGTAAATAATTTCCCTAAGGGCCTATTTCATCTTAGAGGATGCTGCGTATAGGATTTTTTTAAGGAAAGGAAGAAGAGGAAGTTCTGGGAAGGAAATAGGTATGAGAGGTGGGTAGGAATCGGGCGTATGAATCTATCCCTTCAACTGCGGTGCAGGGCGATGGGTCGAAGTTTTCTGGTTGGAGAGGTCAAGTCAAAAGACCTCCTCAACCAGTCTCCAAATCCGGACGCCCGCACAGTATGTGAGCAGACGCATCCGCCGCCAAGACCTAGACAAAACTCACCCCATTAACCCGGACTTCCCTTCTAAGTCACCAAACGTAGCGAACCACTTGGGGTGACTTATGGCACAGGTGTTGGCTATTCAATAAATGGTTCCCAGGGCGGCGGTACCAATACCCGCCTCCCAAATCGGTCTCTGTGTCTTTTCAAGACCCTTCCCGTAGCATCCCCAAAGATGACAGGCCCTGACGGAAATTATTTTCAGCAGGGCCTCCTGTGTGAAGTTAATGTAAAAAAAAACACACAATTTTAGGCCTCGTTGAATGACGTCGTGGTGGCGTGTGGCGTGGCGTGGTGTGTGGGCCAAGGGTGCACGGATTGCACGCGTGCCAATGCCGGAGCGGAAACGTGCTAATAATTATTACTTTGCAAACAATGCGTATCACGTTAAATTCGTGAACCAGATTGCGAAAGAGATTCTCCCTAACCATCCTACTGAAAGAAAATAGTATGACGTCGAAAGTTTCGGATATATTTATTATTAACTGGTTCCCGGCATGCGTTGCAATACCATTCAGAGAAATAAATGGATTCTTCCTGGATGTCCTTTCCCGTGCGTCCCCGTTCCCTTCCCCCTCCCTCGTCTCTTCCCTCTCCGCGAACCCCACCTGTACTCCCTGTACTCCTTCCTCCTGCCTTTCCTTCCTGCCGCAAAATATATGAAATACACACATTTTCATTTATACAAATTCATGCGTCACATGCATTCACAACGCCAGAGCTTACCATTATTTATTTTATTATTTTTATTTATTTGTATTTCATAATTTTTTATTTGTTAGAGATTGTTTTTTTTTGGATACCACACTAGGCTAATGCCCGTGTTGTGGTAGTCATACATTTAATATTTTAAATAGGAATTAAAAATACTATTCTAATGAAACAGATAATAAACACACTAAATAAAAATTAAGAAATACATAAAGGTAAGCGAAAAATAAAGAAGAAAAAAAATCATATTTTGAAGAAAAATAGAAATAAAAATAAAAATTAAATATATATAACCTATATGTTATTCTGATGTATGAGCTATATTATTGTAAGGTTTCATTCAAATCCATTCAGTAGTTTTAGCGTGAAAGAGTAATAAACACACATACATCCGTACAAACTTTCGCGTTTATAATATTAATAAGAATTTATAGAAATACTGGGTGAAGTCCCTGGCGTTGTTCAGAATAAAACTTTACATTCGTATAAAAATCAAATCCACACCACCCGCCTGCCGTCCTTCACGCTTCACGCTTCACGCTTCACGCTACTTCCCGCCACAGAAATTCTTATGTATGTAGAGTGTCTGTGTGTTTGTGGAGGACAGGCGGGCGGCCGTGTGGCGGACAGGCGGGCGGCCGTGTGGCGCGGACACCGGGCGGGCGGCATGAATTTGATTTTTATGCAAATCTACAGTTTTATTCCGAGACGGGATTCCCACTCCGCGGGGATTCACCTTCCCTCTCCTCACTCCACTCCCCCCCCCCCCTTTCCCTCTACCCCATCCCCCCCCCCCCCGCCCCCCCCCCGCTCCACCATCCCACCACCCTCCTACACCCCTCCCCCCCCTTCCTTCCCTCCCCCCTCTCCCTCCAACAACCCCTTCCACCCCACCCTCCTCCCCCTCCCCCCTACCCACACCCTCCCCCCTCCCATCTCTCGCATTCCACACATTCTTTCCCGATACATTCAGTTTTCAAACTGCTCGCGTGCCACCTATTATATTTTTTTTACAAATTTCATAATGGCAGAGCTCAACGGTAGTTTTATACAAAATAACGCATAATGAATTGAACGTAAATTGCCTAATTAAAAAAAAAACTTCGTTTCCAAGGCAACAATTAGTTTGCTTTTCTTCTGACGTTTGCAATAACTCGATTTTGCTAGGGACAGAAAACGTATGATAAATAATTTCATAACGCCAGAGCTTACCAATATATATAGTCTATAGTAGGTACTCGCAAATAATGTAGCTTTCTATTAGTGAAAGAATTTTTAAAATCCATTCAGCAGTTTTGTGTGAAAGAGTAACAAACATACATCCATACAAACTTTCGCCTTTATAATATTAATAGGATAGGATAGGATAATAGGATAGGATGTGTATTAAATTAGAGATTTGAATTAAGACACCAGACCACTGTAAGAAAAAAAAAAACATTTTTTTAATTCGATTTCTAAAAGATGCGGGTTTTAAAGAAATTCTTTAAATAAACGGAGATAAGGGAACGTACCCATACTACGTGACACACTTTTTGCAATTTTTTACCCCCCTCCCCCCCGGTGACCACGTGTAGTATATTCCAAGACCCCCCCCCCCTACAGTTTTCACGTAGTATTTCATAAATATGTTTTCGAATCATATTTTGCTAACAAAAAATAAAAAAATGCATTATTTGGCTTATTGCTGCGTGGCAGCAAGAGTGCATGCATTACAAGTGGAAAAAATATTATCAAGATAAAACTTATGTCAAAATATATTGAAACCGGAACGTAATTTATGGAAACGAAAGTCTTGTTATTTTTATAAACATTTTTCATCTCAATCATCTTCAACAAACACGTTCCCTGAACTTTTTCAATTATTTGAACGTACAAGGGTGGGTTTTTAAGTTTGCGGATTGGGTAAGGAGTGGAAATAAAAACCAAAATTATTTTTCCTTTTCAACATATTCACCTACTACCCTAATACATTTTTCCGATCTTTAAATTAACTTAAAGGAACTTTATAACAGCGCGGAACTCAATTTTCTCCACATTTCACAATTTCTTCCCGATTGAAGTGTTTGGTCGACGATAGCTCAAAGACTAATGACCTAATTACGATAAAAACCCGGTGTTTATCCTAAAAATGTGTTGTTCAATTAGTACCTAATTCAGCGGTACCCCCATTAATCACTTACCTTCCCATTCCGCGAACTTAAAAACCTCCCCTCGTAGCTCGAAAAAAAACGCGAGATTTCTAGATTGACTACGTGATAAAAACCTAACCCCCCCCCCCGCCGTTGTGACCAAACGTGGTATTTTGATGACCCCCCCCCTGAACAGATCACGTAGTATGGGTACGTTCCCTAACTAGCTGATCCCGGCATGCGTCGCTATGCCACTTCATAAAGAAATTGTTTCTCCCTGAGTGTCCTTTCCCATCGTCCCGTTCCCCTTCCGCCTCCCCTTCTTCTCCTGCGTCCTCTTCCCCTCTCGCGTTCCCACTCCGTCACCTCCACCTTCCCTCTCCCTACTCTACTCCCCCCCCCCCTTCACTGTCCCGCGAACCCCCCTCCCGAGTTCCCCTCCCCCTCCCAGGTCTCCCTTCCCGCGTTCCCCTTCCACCTTCCCCGCCTTCCCTCTTCCCTTTACCGCTCCCTCGTCCCGCCAACCCTCCTCCCGCGTTCCATATATTCAATCCCAGTACATTCAGTGAGGGAGATTTATTATAATTATTGTATTTTTCCTTTGGAGGGGTGCAGATATACGTTCACTGTTTGTCCCATTTTCGAATGTTGACATTTAGTGTGTAAGAAAGAGGGGCAGCATTAAATGTTTAAAGAACAAAGACAAAACAATCAGCGCATTGACATTTGACGTTTTTGAATTTTTAGAATTCACTCACTACTCAATATTATACTTACTACAATGTTCCTGCAGCTCTTTCAAAAGATGAGAATTCGTTCCATACAAAATGTATGAGGAAAAGAATTTTCCTCATAATTATTTTTTTCGTGAATTTTTCCGATAGCTATTCAGCTATTTGGGGCGGAGACAAATCCAACAAATCAAAGATCATAAAAATCGGTCCAGCCGTTCTCGAGTTATAAATGGTGTAACTAACCCGACTTTGTTAAGATGTATTTTCCACGATTTTAGAGGCAACTTTGGTAATTATTTGTGAGTCAATTGTAATTGTTTAAAAAACATAATGTTGCCCTAACTACTATGTAAATCTTCTATCTATCTATATAAATAATCTATCTATCTGTATGTATGTATAAATAAAAATGAATCGCCGAAATGTATGTACGCGCATAACTTCCGAACGGGCTGCACCAAATTGGATAATTCTTTTTTTTGTGTTCGTTATTGTCAGGACAAGGTTTGTATAAAAGAAGCGGTGAGCTCTGGCATAATGAATTTTGTATAAAAAATTACAACAGGTGGCACACGAGCTGTATGCAAACTGAATGTACCGGTACTGAATGTCTGGAATGCGGGAGGGGGGAGGGGAACTCGGGAGGGGGGAGGTGAACTCGAGAGGGGGGTTCGCGGGGTGGAGGTAGTGGGAGGGGGAGTGGGGAGAGGGAAGACGGAGAGGATGCGGGAGAGAAAGGGGAGGCGGAAGGCGAACGGGACGAATGGGAAAGGACACGCAGGGAGAAACAATTTCTTTATTAAATGGCATAGCAACGCATGCCGGGAACTCGCTAATATAAAAAAATGTTTTGTCATTTTGATAGGCTTAAATTCAAAATTAAAAACGACCGATTTCCGTTGGAACACAAATTTATCGCCTATAAATTTAAAATTTCAGCCTAGTAAACGCGTTTTTTTTAAATTTTATTATTTTTGAGGTGAAAACGTCTTTAGCACCGTTGTGATTTGAAACGCGATGAAACGAAAAAGCGACACTAAAAAGAGACAAACAGGATCAGGAGACAAACACATCTACAGGATTTAGCCTGCGAGGGAATACGATAGAATAATCGGTATCCTCTTTGTGCGGTGCTTCGTAATATCCCCAAACTTGTCTACTTTAGTTTTATGAAGGTTTCACTTCAAGAGACAACTTCTTTATCACCGTTGTGATTTGAAACTCGATGAAAAGAAAAACAGCGACTCTAAAAAGAGATAAACACATACGTAGGTACATCTATAGGACAGCCTGCAAGAGAATGAGAAAGTATAATAATCGGTCTCTTCTTTGTGCGATGCTTCGTAGCCTATCGGTCTCCTCTTTGTGCGGTGCTTCGTAGCCTCCCACACTTGTCTACTTTAGTTTTCTGAAGGTTTCACTTCTATTGTGTAACTAAATTACACAGAGTATAAAATGATTAGTCAAAAAAAATGAAATGTAAAAAGTGGTTATTTTGACAGGTTAAAAAAAGTTGGCTATAATGAAATACGAAGGCATGAATATATTGCATAGTGCGTCCATTTCCGGCTGAATTGTGACTTTTCCGAAATAATAATATGTCTAACATGTAAACCGATTATAGAACCATTCAACAATGCTAATGGACTATTTTCGGAGTTGGGTGGCACGAGGCGAAACTGGGAGGAAAACCCCCTAACGAGCATAGTTTATCCAAACGTTCGGCCTCGTCCCTTGTGAGCAGGTGTCTCGCTTTCCCTCTCGCGTGTTTCGGTTTCTGTCGGTACGGAGCGCGGCGTGACGTCACGCCGCCAACATTGCCCGGCTTCACATTGTGCCAAACGTGACCACGCGCGTGGCGCCCTCCCCCCACCCCCTCACCTTCCTCTTTCCCCTCCCCGCACCGCTCCCACGCATTCCGAAATGGATTGTGATCAGATTGGCGCTCCATGGCGGGCGTTGAACGGGAGGTGCGAAGTGCAATAAAAATACACACCTAAAAATATGTTTCCGAGAATTTTGCATTTCTAATTGATATTCATAATTTTATCGTAAATTTTAGTAGCTCTGTGAACAGTTAGTAGAACTCGAGTCGAAAAAATATGTTTCTTTTTTTTCTTACTTTAAATCAAAATCAAAATTTCTTCTGAAATCATAAGGTGTGTAAGTATTACATATTACAGTAGTACTGCAATATGTAATACCTACCTACTTAATTAATAAACACGACGATTTCACATTTGAAAAAATAATCATTACTGAACAATTAAAATGGCCACCATCTTGAAACCGGAACCGGTAAGTAACAAACAATTCTACATATGTCCTTTAGGATTAATGTGACTGTACTATTATTATGTAATATGCCTAGGTATGACCTGACAGGTTCCAAGACAAAAAATAAAAGAAGGCGTGAAACATGAAATTCATTTTACATATAGTTTTGTATTATTTTTTGTTCGATGTACCGGTGGATGCAATCTGTTAGCTATAAGTTGTTATAATAGATTTGTTTAGTCTGTAGTTAGTAATAAAACGAAGCATTAAAAAAGTTTTTGTATAGCGCCCTTGAAGTATTTTTTCACATAAACGGCGCTATACAAATCATCCATGTTTTATTGTTATGCAGGCATGGCACATTTTCGGCACGTTTCAGAATTGTACATATTTTTAGTATGGTCCAGGTGAACGACCAGGAAAAAGATTGCTCGAAGAAGTATTTTCCTGACAATGTCTGAATAGCCAGGTACTTCCAAACCTCATTCTTCCTCCCCATCCCTGCAGCCTCACAAAATTTCCTTAAATTTGGGACACCGTAGTCCCAATGACCTCGAGCACTGTAAAATTGTATAACCCTTCAAAACTAAACTAATATTTATCATAAAACGTATAAAATCCGTTTAAATTCTGAATAGTACTATGGTTACTTGACCAACACGTATTAAATCAAATAAGTTGTTATTTGATACGAATTATTATTTAATTTAATTGGACGTTATTGAGCAAAGAGACATGGTGAACTTAGCAAAATATGAGTTACTGCTGTATTTAATGTGGTTTCCATAAAAGTCAATTTGTTAGAAAAAATGCCTAAGTGAACGTTTTTGCCATCTATCGTTGTAAGAACCAACAAAAACAACATTCATCTACGTATGACTTTAGTTGAAGAAGTGTTTTCTTTAAATTTATTATTATATCAAGAATTAATCAATATTTAAGTTAAAAACGCGGCAAGTTCCTCAGCTAAAGCCAAATTCGAGTTTAAAAAAAAATATACCTTAAATATTTTTGTACTCCCAAAAGATATGAATAGGTACCATGTCACGTTTTACCTAAAAATAAAACTCAAAGGCATTTATTTATCTCAGGAGTAGATTTTAGTGAATTCATTCCGTGGCATACAGCTTTCAAGCATAAAACTTGCTCTATAGCTTATTGTTTACTTTAACAATTTAGTGTTATTTGGTGTAAAAAATGCAATGGAACACTAATCTAAAGATGTATACCTAAAATTGCTTAATGTACGTGACTCTTATACTATGGCAGTATTTTGTTACGATATCGTGAATATATTCTCTGGTAGACTACGTACCAAAAAAACTTGACCTAAGGCAATATCATATTAATAATGCAAACAATAAATGACACCAGAACGAAAATAAAACTGGGTTCAATTAAAAACGTATATTTGTAATGGGGATTATTTTATACTATTATTTGCAATGTATTTGCATTTGCGTGTATTTGTAGAAAATGTGTACAATACACGGGGCGCTCTTTCGTAACGAAATCAACGCCGCGCTGCAGGTGCTCATCCGGGTGAAGTCACGTTTTCTGGATAGTGGTCGGTTGTGTTGACGCTGCTCGAAAATACTAAAAATAAGCGCATAGCGCGTTTCCACCGCCGAGTGATCTGGTGATTTGTCACTTGACTTGTACTTACTTCTCGCACTTGATGGTGGGCTGAGGAGTACAGCTGGAACTGCCTTCCCTCTCCCGCTCCGAGCTGGCCGCCCTGTCTGCAGAGCCTGCTAGTCCTAGTGTTGGCGCAGTTTCCAACATTGTCACCTCTCTATGGCTCCGGCGAGGCACTGATAATAATATTCACTGGCAGTTGGACACGTGCTCGCTAGTCGCTTTGCGGCTAAACATAGTCGCTCCGTCAGGTTTCGCTTTCGAAAAGGCCGTGTCCTTGTCGCAAATAGATTACGACAATTGTCATTTCGCCCGGGAAAACTGTAACGAATCAATTTTCGGTGATAGCGGAAAGTGTGCAATGAAACGGGAATTGTTTTCAGGATTTAATGGCGATGGAATGGAATATGGAACCGACGGCGACGACAGAATGCGGAGGCCCGTCACAACACACTACAACTACGCTGTCACACTTCACTATACACTATTGTCACAGCCTGAGTTACTATAATAGTACAAGTTATAGTCACTACACACTGTCAGTGTCCGTGTCCCACTGTGCTGTGAGTGCGGGCACGCTCGGAGACACGTGAGCCCCCCCACATCACCCTCTCGCGTCACGTTTTGGAGATATCACTACTTTTCATCCCATCGGTGCTAAATATCAGCTATTGTGCGACTGGCGACTGACAACACGTTACACAGACTACACACTCTACACAGTGCACAGACTGTGAACTAGGTACAGTAGACTGTAGACTTATGTTATTATTAGTTGCGTGTTGCTCCATAGCTTCGTACACGTACGAAGCGAACAACCGCTGTCTTCTTTTATTGAACTTTGCAATTCAATTGATTGTTCTGCTTAGTGGCTGTTCTTATAATGTTGATTGCTTATGTGTAAAAAGTAAGGGGTAGGTAAATATCCAAAGACGCACCTCATCATTTAATCACAAAAAACAACATTTTTAACAAAACAAAAAACGACTTAAAAAAAGCACTAAAAAGTAAAAAAAATTATTTACAACTTCATAATCAACTTACTTTTTCTACTCATCAGTATGTAGGTACGATTGTTATTTTTGGAGTCGGTGTCAGTCAAGGTAGGTTTGTAACTACATACATAGTTATAGGTGAGATGTGCTTGTGTCGCACAAGCACATCTCACCTATAGCATGTCAAGTGAACACGCCGGGCCGCTTTTCTGACACCGACTCCAAAAATAATAATCGTACCTACATACTGATGAGTAGAAAAAGTAAGTTGATTATGAAGTTGTAGAAGAATACGAAATTATTTTTTTACTTTTTAGTGCATTTTTTTAATTCGTTTTTTGTTTTGTTAAAATTTTTGTTTATTTTTTGATTTTTTGTTAATCTGAAGTACAAAAACTAATTTGTCTGAATATGGGTAGGCCAACTAATCGTGCTGCTCATATGAGACAGACATAATTTGACCATAACGACGTTAGGGTCAAATTAAGAGATTCGGCCGAGTTTCGTTAATTTGCTCCTAAGAATTGAAGAGTTCCGTTACTTTGTCATGGATCCCATAATCAGAACCTAACCAAACTATCATCAAACTACCCTTGAAGTACATCCTTTCCAATAAAAAAAGAATCATCGAAATCGGTTGGCGTGATATTGGGTTATTCGTCCATTTGTCGCGCATATACTCGATGCAAATTTAAGACTTATATGGTTTTCTCATGGATGCCATTGTCGGAACTAGACCAAATTAAAATGGGACCACACGGGAAGCATTAGCTTTCAAATAAAAAAAGAATCATCATATCGGTTCACCCAGTCGAAAGTTCTGAGGTAAAAACCTTCGAACTGAGAACCTCCTCCTTTTTGAAGTCGTTTAAAAACACTTCATATCAGTTTATTTATGGTGAGGAACCATTTTAGTCAACGGAAAAAAAAATAAAACAAAATATGAAAGTAATGCATTTTAATTAATATTTCGTAAAAAAATAAATTTGACAATTCGTCGTATGTACTCACTTTGCGGCAATCTTGAATGATCACAAAATAATTTAACTATCTAAGTATTATAATAATACATAACAAAAAAATTAAATAGTTGTTCCTAATCACGTTTTTTAAAAATAATTTGTGCGTAAGGATAAGGCACGCCTCTGGATATTTACCAAAGTAGGTACTGGTCAGTGTTGCCAGATGCATGGTTTTTACCACGCATTCATCACAATTTGGGAGGCGGGAATGGGTACCGTCGTCCCGGGAACCTTTATTGGATAACCAACACCTCTGCCATAGGTCACCCCAAGTGGTGCGCTACGTTTGGTGATTTAGCAGAGGTGCCCGGGTTCATGGGATGAGGTTTGTCTAGGTCTTGGAGGCGGATGACCAGGACACACTGAACCCCAGATTCCTACCAACTCTTAAACCCTCTTCCTTCCCTGAACTCTCCTCTCCTTCCTTTCCTTTAAAAAAAATCCTCCACACAGCATCCACAAAGATGACATAGGCCCTGATGGAAATAATTTTCCTGTGTGTAGCTCATGTAAAAAAAAAAATCATGGTTCTTGGGTCATTTATACTTCCATGGATTTTTTCAAAAACCATGTCGAACAAGATGCATTTTTTTACCGGTCACCAACAATATGTACTAGGGTTTGTAAAAAAGTAATGCCTCCTCCTTTTTCTCCTTAAATTGTCAAGAAATAAAAAATGCTATTACATACATAGGTCGAAAATCACACTATTGACAATTATTTTGTTACTTTTCAATATAATCTCCTTCCGTAACCACAGCGGCAGCGTTGGTCCATCTTTTAACAAGGGCGTGTATCAGAGTGTTTTAAAAAGCACGGTCATGTCCAGAACACCATCGCCATAACTTTCCCCGCCGATCACACAGTTTTGTTTTTTTTATGTCATTGATTAGTTTGTGTGATTCCATTCCATTAACTGCCTCTTTGATTCAGGTTCAAAAAAATGAACCAATATTTCGTCTCCAGTCACAATTTTTTCCAGGAACTAAGCGCTGCTAGTGTTAAGATGCTATTTTTTCTTGTTTCTTTATTCTCGCCGATTAACTTTCTTGGTACCCACCTTGCACAAACTCTTGATGAATAATCAGTTGTCGAATAATCGTCATAACACTGCCTTTACTTGGAGAGAATGCGACATCTGTAGTTATATGGGGTCACTACGAATGATGTCATCTCAATGTTGCGTGCCAATGTCTCTTTGTCAAATAATAATATTTTATTTATTTATTTTATTTATAACATTACATTTGATACATTTGTATGCCAAAAATAACATAATAATAACATTGAAAAATAACGAGGGAGTCCGGCTGGAAAGGTCAAAAGGCGTTCCTCAATCAGTCTCCCTCGATCCGCCCCCACACAGCAGGTGGGCAGACGCATCCGTCGCCAAGACCTGGACAAACTTCACCCCGTGAACCCGGCACCCCTGCTAAATCACCAAACTAGAGATGACCTATGGCAGAAGTGATGGTCATCCAATAAATAGTTCGGAGGGCGGCGGTACCATACCCAGTGGCGTAACCAGCATGTGTGGCATCCGGGGCGGATACCACAACGATACGGGATAGGGCGGGATGGGTTCTAACGTCTGTGAGGTACATTGGGATGGGGTGGGGCGAAATGGGATACCATCATGGACTAGTTGATGCAGGTATGTACTCTACTGCGTTCCTGTATATGGCCTGACTCACCACGAGCCTGTTAGTACTTGGTATTTCTTTATCCACGGTCGGGTGTCACCCCTCATGCCCCCCCCCCCCCCGCCAGCTACGCCACTGACCATACCCGACTCCCGAATTGATCTTTAGAGCACCGTAGGCGTCGGGTGAGAATGTTGTCCTTGTTCTATCGTATTTCAATGGATTTTGTGGATGTATATATTGTATTTCAAGTATTTCAATGGAAGATGCTCCGAGGGAATAGCGTCATTGATCCCCTCGGCACCGGTGCTTAACCGGGAAACACGCGCAATATATATATATAATATACGGAGGGGGAAGACCGCCCCGGGTGGCGTATTTACAATCCCTACCGCGATTCAGTCACGCTAGCGACTGAAACGCGGTAGGGTTTGTAATGCGTTTGTCGCCTACGCGCTTCGTTGCTCTATCTGTTTCGGTGAGGGTGACGACCGTAATTATAGAGAGGTTAGCAGAGAAGATGGACAGCGTTTTTTTAGTTAGTGTCACGATAGTGTTTGTAAGGTGATTTATGCATAACAATCCCTACCGCATTTCAGTCACTAGCGGGACTGAAACGCGGTAGTGTTTGTTGGTGATTTACGTATTACAAACTCTACCGCGTTTCAGTCGCTAGCGTGACTGAATCGCGGTAGGGATTGTAAATACGCCCCCGGGTACCACCCGAAAGGGGGGTGACACTCGACCGTGGGAAAAAAAATACTATGGATATTGTCACCAAAGTATTGTATACATGAACACGGTCTGTTATTTTCTTTCATATGTTCCCCGTGGAGTGCCCCGAATTTTGTATTTAGGTATTTTTATAGGTGAACATAGCCTATATTTGTGGAGAAATCTGTCACATGAGAACGCGTCGCTTCTACGGTTCGTTCTTTAGTTCAACAGCTCAGCTGTGGAACGATTTGCCGGTATCTGTGTTTCCTCTTTCCTACAACATCCTACTCTTCGAGGCACGTGCTCACTCCTTCCTCTCCTCAAAAAGACCATCAAAGGGTCAAAGAAAAGTTACAGTAAAAAAGGTGGGTAAACAGTTAATTCGTGGTAGAATTCCATTGTTGTGATATAAATACTATAATGAAATAATGTTTAGGTACCTACTTTTCTACAAAAATACATTTCTTTTGAACAGAATGGTCCAAGTTGAAATGAAACAGTTGAAAAGGTTAATAATAAAATTATGGTTACGCCGATTCAGTACTAAGCAAACCAGCTTCTTAATAATACTAATTATTCAGAACTTTTCTGTTTTAAAATTCATTTAGGGGAAGAGTGTCTACGACGGCATACTTAAAAAAAAGTACTGTGAAAATGAGGTTATCTTAATATATAAAACAAAGTTGGGTTAGTTACACCATTTATAACTCAAGAACGGCTGGACCGATTTTTATGATCTTTGATTTATTGGATTTGTCTCCGCCCGAATAGCAGAATAACTACTAAAACATCAGGAAACTTCACAAAAAATGAAGAAAATTCTTTTTTTCATACATTTTGTATGGAACGAGTTCTCAATCTTTTGAAAGAGCTGCAGCAATATTATGATAAGTATAATATTGATTTTAATGAAAAGACAAATCACTTTTTTTACATCACTTTTATAAATAAAAGTGATGTAAACAATGTTATTTATCCTTTCATTAAAATAAATAATGCCATCACAAAGTGAAAACCTTTCCGACGAAGTTTTCTTCGAAAAATTTATAATATTGAAATTATTTATTTATTTGTTATAAAAGTACATTCACAGTTTAAGGAAGCTTTGATTGTCCAACTAGGATGGTCTCCAGTTCTAGGACAGTCAAATTGACAGGTTTCGTTTACATGAGGTATTTAATGTACGTGATCTTTCATATTTTTACTGTTTATATTGTTGATTTATTTGATAAAGATGTAAACTTGTTGCTTTTTGCAGATCATTTGAAATTTTTTTAAATAATTAAAACGGTCGAAGATTGTATCTGTTTACAACATAATTTAAACAAGTTAATAAATTGGTGTTCTCCTTTTCCTGAACATAAATAAGTGTCATTCAATAAGATTTTACAGAATAAGTCAACTAATAATTCATCCGTACGTACTGTTACGATCCACCCTAACATAGCATCACGTCGCTTACCCCTTGCAAGGATTACCTCCTCTTTCCGCCGCCCCGCGGTAGGCAAGCTGCCGCTACAAGCATCGGCGCTTCCCCTTGTAAGGATTACCTCCCCTTTCCGCACGGCGCCGCGGGAGCGAGCCGCGGCCCGCAGAAACCCACGAGCCGTCGTCCCGACTGGCTGCGCTACTCAATAAATTCCCGCGGAATTGCCGATTTTAATGGCATTCAAATGAGAGTCGATCTTAACGGAAATAAACCAGCCCTCGTTCAAACAGGTCGCGCGTCTCGACGTGCGCTCGGCAGTTCCCGTAGTGTCCATCGCCATGGGCCACTCGACTTGCAGACTACCGCCGCCAGGTAGATAATTGGAACTACCTGCGCTGAGCTGACCTTGGACTCCCACTGCATCCTGCCGCGGACAACAGCTGTGAGTAACCACGATTCCTCCTTTTAAATGTGTGCCCTAGTCATACACGCCTGATACGATCACACCCCAGAGAGAATTGAGAGATCCCTTCATAGGAAACTCCTAGCTAGGCCTTGTTGTTGATTTATGACTACTAATTATGTTGTTGTTAAATGTTGTAATTGTATACACCAGACAATACAGTTTTGTTTCCACCTAGCTACCTCTTTCATTTGACGGATCACGTGGGCGAGTTTTTGACAATTACCTATGTAACATTTTCACCCCCCCCTCCCCCCCTTAGCTACCTACGACCTTGATGAGGAGAGTTTTCCCGCCTGCTGAGAGCATGAACTAGTCGAGAGCAGAAGGTAGGTGGTTCCCCCCTCCACGGGACCATTCACAGTACTTAACAACTCCACCCTTACCTATGTCGAAGAAATTAATGACCTGGGAATAATTTTCGACTCTAAATTAAACTTTACATCCCATATAAACACAATCACTAAAAAGGAATAAAAATGCTTGGCTTCATTCTTCGAAATACCAGAGGTTTTAGGAATATTTCAACTGTAAAATTTTTGTATACATCCTTAGTACGTAGTCAAGTCGAATATAACTCCTTGATCTGGTCCCCCCATTTTAAATTACATTCAGATACAATCGAAAAAATTCAACACAAATTCCTAAGACATATAAATTTTGAACTCGGTATTCCCATTGAAAACATAAATTATAATTACTTGATGAAAGAATTAAATTTATTAAAACTCTCAGATCGAAGAATTATATCCGACTTACGAGGGCATTACCAGAGAAAGCCTGAAATACGTCATTTTCAAAAAAGTTTTTAGACGTATTGACTCTTTTCCACAAAAAATTATAAATGGATTTCCAAAGATTGTTCTTTTATCTAGCATTCGTATGTAATAAATTTTTAGAATTTTTTTTAATTTTTAGTATAATAAGGTTATTCCATAGGTCGTTGGCAGATTTGTTAAATTTTCAAAAAAGTTTTTGTATTATACCACACCCATTTCATGTAATCATGCAGTAAAATAAATCAATACATTATCTAGCAAAGTTATGTATTAGAATTTTAATTTTAGTTTCAATAAAATCATTAAAAAATATGTACGTACATGTGTTTCTTGACGAAAATTGGTCCATTTGTGTATTTATTTGCGCACTTACAAACTAATATATTTCAGATTTTTTTAACATTCTTATTAAATTTAGACATTATTGAAAAATGATAAATACTTATAATCAAAAATAACTACAAAAAGTACACTATTTTAATAGTTTTATCATCACGCCTTTCAGCATTTTTGGATGAAGGTATAAATTAAAGCTAATTTGGATTGAAATAAATTCGATATTGAGTTATAATTTAAAAAAGCTGGTACGGAGAATAATTAATCTTTCTCATTGTAACCGTCCTGCACGATCGGAAGAACAACTTTCGACGAAATGTGGATTTTCGTCCGCTGGCTGGTTAAACGCTCTTAATATTTACGTTCAAAATTGTAAATGGTAGAATAGACAGTCCTGATTTAACTAAGCTCATCGAATTTCATATACCCACTAGAGCAACTCGCTCCAAAATCTTGTTTCAATGTAACAACAACAGGACTGAGTACACGAAACACTCGCTTTTACCTAGATTACATGACGTTAGTAATAGATACGCAGATGTGGCGGATCTATTTAACTGCACGGAAACTAGGTACAAGAAGGCTATTCTATCATTATTAATATTAATATTAATCAATATTACTTTTATTTTTACTATAGTATTGAATGTAATTGTAGCCCTTTGTGTCATTTCTTAATCAAATGCCACAATTAACTTACCTCTTTTTTAAAATTATTTCCTATGTACCTACAACTAATATTTTGTGAAATGTAATATGTATTTATGGTATATTTATACCGTTAATAAATAAATAAATAATATATGTAGTATTAAGTAAAGGTAACATTCACAAAATTATAATACATATATTAGGTCCTTACATATGAAATTGGGGTTTTGTATGGGAGGAACAAAAAGTCGATTTTTTTTAAATATAATATATTTATTTAATCAAAGTATGTACCATTGCTATCTATGCACTTTTGCCATCTCGTAGGTAGTCCATCGATCCCTTTACTAAAAAAACCATTCGGACGGAAATCAATAAAATCTTTGAAGGCGGTTTGGACTGCCCCATTGGTGTTGAATTTTTTCCCTTGCAAGAAGTTATTCAAATTTCGAAAAAAATGGTAATCTGTTGGGGCAAGGTCCGGAGAGTACGGTGGATGTATTAGACATTCCAATTGAAGCTCCTCTAATTTGGTATCCGTCTGTTGTGCAGTGTGTGGTCTAGCGTTCTAACGGGCGTTTGTTGATTTGCTTCACTCAATTCGTGAGGTACCCACCTTTCAAGCTTTTTCACCTTCCCAATTTGCTTCAAGTAGATTAAAACAGTTTTATCACTAACACCGCAGCCTGCAGCTAACTGGGACATGGTTTGCGATGGATTCGCTTCCACAATAACCTTCAATTCTTCATTATCAACTTTGGTCTCCGGCCGTCCACGGGGCTTGTTCTGTAGGTCAAAATTTCCAGAACGAAAACGTTGGAACCAAAAACGCACTGTGTTTTCTTTTGCGGCACCGTCGCTATACACATCATTAATCCTTCGATCCGTTTCTGTAGCACTGGTGCCACGGTGGAACTCGTACTCGTAAATAACGCGATATTTCAAGTTTTCCATTTTGTAAACTAAGTGACGCAAAGAATAAAAACAATTAATGAAAAAACAAATGAATTATAATTTTCGAAACACAAATACATGAGTAAATAGCTGTATAAATTTGAATTTAGAATTCCTAACCAAAGAGAAGATATTTGAGATCAAAGTTGCCAGTACGGCAAAACGCCAATTTCATATGTAAGGACCTAATATGATACAGTAGGATAGTAGTAGTAGACTATGTTCTAAAATCAAGCATCGAAAATACAAGACACCGTGTTTTAGAAGTGAGTATGCAAGAAAAACAGTAAAAATTTGAAAATTTGCCTGAAAATTTCAGCCGTAGTCGTCGACACGACTTGTTCAAAATACCATACGGCAGAACAGATGTTCTAGCACAGCATAGCATGACAAGAGGAATGGTGCTGTTGAACGAAATATCGGAAACACTAGATATATATAACTCTTCTTTAGATAGCCTTAAGATTTTTTTGTATATTAATCATCTTCCTAGGTGTTAAGACTGTTAAAATGAGAAAATTGTACAGTAATTGGATAAAAATCTGTTGTACAATTAAAAAAAAAAAAAAAAAAAATTTCGAAATAAAAGAGATATATAAGGAGCTCGTATATAATTATCAGATAACATTTTAATAGTGAGTGAATTAATTTTGTTTTAATAAAAAATAATTTTATTTTTTTAATAGTGAGCGAATTCCAAAAATTCAAAAACGTCAAATATCATTGCGCTAATTCTTTGCCTTGATCTTAAATATATAATGCTGCCCCTCTTTCTTACACACTTCAAAAAAGGAGTCATCATCAATCATTCGAGATAGTTTGTTTTTTGCGACCAGTCTGGATTTTCTGGCGGCCTGGCAAGTTTGGTTCCACGGCGGATTGGGACACTGTCAGCACAGAGAATAGACTGATCATAAAGGAAGACTTGAATGGTGGTAGACCGACGCTATCCGGTGCCGCAAGGCGCCTGAGGCAATCGGCCGCCCGACATTCAGGTCGGCCCAAAAACCCGACTTGCGATTTTTCTGAATTCTGAGACCTCTGAGAAGCATTTGCGATTAGCCTGATTCTCTGGCGGCTTGGCAAGTTTGGTTCCACGGCGGATTGGGACACTGCCAACACAGAGAATAGGCAAATCTTAAAGGAAGACCTGAATGGTGGCAGACCGACGCTAACTGGTGCCGAAAGGCGCTAGGGGCAATCGGTCCACCCGCCGACATTCAGATCGGCCCAAAAGCATCAATACTAATCATATTTATTTGACAGCAACCACGTCTTCCCCCCCTCCCACCGGCAAGACCCCCCCAGCAAGACAATGGACACGCGACGAATCAGGGCTGTAAATAAAGGATACCTGCATAAGACGGCAGAACGAAAAACCAGGAAATATGACGTTCCGATGATATTCCCAGAAGGGGCCACCGGATATAAGATCAACCAGATTACAAAAAAGCCGGAATTCGTATTTTCCGCAACGACACAAAAACCCGGCCCAAGCGCCGAAGTAAAGGAGCCCATACCACACGGCAGCTCACAACAACCTATGGACTTTGGCTGGACCTGGGTGGGAGCTCCAAAGCACCCGTACTCCCCACCAAAATCAGACACACATTTTAACGTGAAAAAAACAAACAGGTTTGAAACCCTAGGAGAAGTTGGCGACGCGCACATAAGCACAGCGCAGCCACTCAAGAAAAAATCAACCGGCCCAGTGGCACACGCCAGACAACAGGCGGAGGCGGCGATGCCGGCAAGGCAAGAACCGGCGGCGGCGGGAGCGCCCAGAAAGGGCAACAGAGTGCCGCCCGTCATAATGACAATAAAAAATACAAGTCATGAACAAATTACAGAGGAAGTCAAGAAGCACATTGGAAGTGCTAACTTCAGTTTCCGCTACATTAGGGGCGGAAAAATTAGCGTTATGGTGAGCTCGGTAGAAGCCCATAAAATGCTGACAGCGGCGCTTCGTGGTGAGGAAAAACCATTCCACACATACACCACTGAGAGTGACAAGACTAAGAAGACCGTCATCAGAGGGCTTCCGAAGATGTCCACAGACGACATCATGACAGACCTGGCTAACCAAGGTTTCCCAGCCAGAACAGTGGTCGAGATGACCACCCCGGGACAAGAATACCCGCTCTACCTGGCCCACTTCGGCCAGGAAACAAACACGGGACAGATGAGAGCCACAGTAGCTTACCTGTGCTACTGCCGCATTACCATGAGAAAATACAGGAGCAATCACCTGCAGCACGGCACACAGTGCCATAGGTGCCAAAATTTCGGACATGGGTCCAGAAACTGTGCCCACGCAGCCCGCTGTGTGAAGTGTGACGGAGCACACGCAACACCGGAGTGCCCCAAAACAAACAGGGAAGAACCGGCCGTCTGCTGTAACTGCGGCGGCCACCCTGCAAATTACAGAGAGTGCCCCAACAGGGTGGCATATGTAGCTGCTCTCCAGCGCAAACAGGAGGCCATAAACACCCAGAGGCGTAGGGCAGAAGAGCCCCGAGGGAACAGGAACACGAACCATGTAGACGGCCGCTCATGGGCAGACGTAACTGGTGGAAATAGGACAAACCAGCAGCAGCAACAGCAACAGCGAGAATATGAACAGCCCAGACAGGAACAGCGCCAAGCGTCAAACGCCGGAAACGCCTCTGACGACGAGGACATAATGACTTTACTGCACGGCCTCATCAGAGTCCGCGAAAGACTGGCCACGTGCACAACCAAGGCACAAAAGCTGGCCGTTCTCATGGAACTACTACAATTCATCAATGGATAAGGAGGCAGCAGAGGTAAATTGCTTAATTTGGAATGCACGCAGCATCCGGGCGAAAACAGAGGAATTACTAGAGCTTACCAACAGCCTACAGATTGACATCATTCTACTCAGTGAGACTCATCTTCATGAAGGTATTCGACTTCGAGTGCCAGGATTCGAGGTACACAGAAATGATAGAGCCAACCCTGCCAACGCCAGGGGACATCGTAGCGCAGGCGGTACTGCAATACTCACTCGACAGGGCCTTCAAACAACCAGGGTTCCCACACCGGTACTAGAGAACATGGAAGCCACCGTAATCAGGGTGGAGTTAAATAATCAGACGCACACCATTGTCTCGGCGTATTGCCCATCAAGCAGAGCTAAAAACATAACGAGAGGCGACCTCAACAAACTACTGGCGCTAGGTACAAGAGTACTCGTAGGAGGTGATTTAAACTCCAAACATAGAAACTGGAATAATTTCAGAGCCAACAAGAACGGCAATATTCTATTCAAACACATGGAAAATCACGAATACAGCGTACTCGCACCAGACAGGCCGACTCACTGTGCCCCGGGATCGAAATACCCAAGCACACTCGACATTGCACTGGCAAAAAACATAACATCAGTGTCACCCCTGATTACGCAAGATAAACTTTCTTCCGACCACCTACCGGTGAGCTTCTCAATAGGCGGTAGACACGACAGAATAATAAAGACTCAACTCGACTACAAAAACGCCGATTGGAAGGGTTTCAAGAAATTTATTAATGAAAAAATTTATCTAACATCTGAGACCCTCACAACTAGGGAGGAAATAGAGGAAGCAGTGTTGATACTTACTGAAAGCATACAACAAGCCAGAGATAAATTCATCAAACATAAAAAAATTAAACCCTTCCAAGTGGAGCTCACACCACACATCAAATTCTTAATCACAGAGAAAAACAGACTTCGCAGAATTCACCATAACACCGGAGAGAGATGCTTCAAGATAGCGGTAAATTCTCTCGGTAGAGAAATAAAAGAAGAAATTGCGAAGTTAAAAAATACTCTATGGTCAAAGAAAGTGGAGTCTCTAAGTACCAAAGATAACTCAATTTGGAGAATGACAAAAGCCCTTCGATATCAAGACAATAGCATACCGCCGCTCAAATGGCCAGAATCTACAATCCTGGCACTTACAAACGAAGAAAAAGCGAACACATTGGCAGACGGATTCGAAAAAGCATTTGCGACCACAGACGGAATGGAGGACGTGGAAACAAATAATCTGGTGGCGGAAACGATTGAAGAATTAAACCAAAGAACGCAAACAGATACGGAGGACATAAATCTATGTACCCCAAAGGAAGTGGCCCTTATCATAAAGTGCCTAAAATCAAACAAGGCCCCAGGCGAAGATCAAATAAACAACATTCTGCTAAAACACCTTCCGCAGAGAGCGATAATATTCATCGTTAAAATATACAATGCCTGCTTACTAAATGGCCACTTCCCAGCATCTTGGAAAAATGCGATAGTTCTGCCGTTTCACAAGCCTAATAAAGATCGAACGAATCCGATAAACTACCGACCAATAAGCTTATTGCCCACGCTCAGCAAAGTCCTCGAACAAGTGATCCTAAACAGATATCTACCACATCATGAATTACATAAGACCCTACCAGATGAACAGTTCGGTTTTCGGAAAAAACATTCCACGATTCACCAACTCACACGTGTAACAGAACACATAATCAGAGGCTTCAACATTAATCGCTACACAGTAATGTCGTTGTTGGACCTTGAAAAAGCATTTGATACGGTTTGGATGGAAGGTCTCATTTACAAATTGTACATAACCAACACGCCAATCTACATCATCAGGATTGCGCAGTCGTACTTGGAAAACCGAACATTCACTGTCAAAGTGGGCGATGCATTATCTACAAAAAGGAACATACCTAAAGGAGTCCCGCAGGGAAGCTTACTCGGACCACACTTTTTCAACCTGTATACCCATGACATCCCACCTCTAAATGGGAATTGCAAAAGCGCATTCTACGCAGACGATGCGGCGGTATATGCCACCTCAAGAAACCCCAACCTAGCAGCGAAATACGTACAACAAGGACTCGATGCGCTCGCTAAATATTACAAAATGTGGAGGTTAAAACTCAATGAAGCCAAAACGGAGGCAATAACATTTACGCGCCGACGCCAACGAAAAAATCCGCAAATAAAAATTCTCATGGGTGGGAAAGAACTCGAATGGAAATCCGATGTAAAGTACCTGGGACTCACCATGGACCAAGGACTAAACTGGAAAAAACATCTCGACATTGCGAAGTCAAAAACGCAAAAAGCTATTGGCGCGGTAAGCCCAATCTTCAACAGAAAGACCTCACTAGCTACAAGAAGGAAAAGACATCTGTACCTCAGCCTAATTCGCCCATCCTCACATATGCAATCCATGTGTGGTCTAACATCTCACACACGACATACAATAAACTACAAGTAACGCAGAACAAATGTATAAAAATCGCCTACGATACACCAATGTATACAAACCTAAGACGACTACACGAACAGGAAGAAATTCCTACCCTTCAGGAACATGCTTTCGACTTGACGACCAAATTTTACAACACACCAAATCAAGAAAATCCGCTTATTAGAGGGCTGGGTGATTACAACAAAAAAGCTGACTTAAATTTCAAATACAAGCATCGAATGCCTAAGCACCTTATCATGCAGTTTCCATGAGTACTGTTGTATCCTTTTTCCTTAAAACCCTTATTCATTCCTTACATAACCAGTGGCGTAGAGTAAATCCGCCTATGAAATGAACCCCATATTTTATGTTTTTCATGCCCGCAGGTAGAAGACGAAATAACACCAGACCGCAGCAGAGGACACGGACAAGCAATGAAATATTTACATTCAGTAAATTAAAAAGTAAAAATTGAGTAAAAAGTTCAGAACTTAATGTTTTTCCTTTTCTTTGAATTTGTATGAGGTTTTTTATCCAGTTAAGAATTTTTCCTCATAAAGCACAATAATGTAACGTAAACTCAGTCAATTAAATACAACCATCAGATGGTAATAGTAATAAGGCCAAATGAGCCGCAGTACTAGTCAGCTAGAAACATGAAGGGTATTGCAAAGCCCTAGCTAGTTAGAGGATTACGAAAGAATCCATAAAATCAAAAAAAAAAAAATCTTACACACTAAATGTCAATAGCCGAAAATAAGATAAACGGTGAACGTGTGTCTGCACCAGAGGAGGTCGGTGACTTTTTGTATAAGGGATGCTGAAGTACCTATATTCCTACCTAATATCAAATATAAATACCTGCAGACTAGCCCACGAACAAGATACGATTACTGACAAAAATAGTATGTTAAATTGGCTCTATAAATCCTTTATGCTTCACATCAATTATTACAGTTCTTAAATTAAATTAATTAAATATGTATTCGAAAAATATTAAACGTATCAATCGGCATCCCTTATTTAAGGCGATCCACTAGTTCAGGAAAAAATCGAAATCGGAATTCACGCCCTTTATGGGAGGATTTTAAAAATACTTGAGAAAAAGCTTTTGGAAAGGCTGGAAAAGGTATTTGAGAGTTTTGTTTTACAGGTTGATTTCGTGAAGGCCTGTAAAAAATATTATTTCCTGTTTTACGCATTGTTTATTGTAATAAAACGGAAATTTAAAATTGATTTCACGAAATACACGCCGGAATATTTAAATCACACAATGTATCTACCACGAGCAAATACAAAGCAAATCGAATTAATTATCGGTGGTATGAAAAATTCCAAGACACCAGGCATAGATTTAATTCGTATGTATGATTTGAAAAAACATGTTAAATTACTTAGTCCTATAATCGCCCACTTAATTAACAGAATAATTGATACGGGCCATATTCCCGATGAACTAAAATATAGTATTGTAAGGCCTATCTTTAAAAATGGAAATCACTCTTTAATAAACAATTACAGGCCGATTTCCTTACTTCCTGCATTAGAAAAAATATTAGAAAAATATATATCAATAAATTTAGATAAATACTTAAATAATCTGAGTATTATTGATGAATGCCAGTATGGCTTTCAAAAAAATAAAAGTTGCGATAAATTGCTCGAAAAATTTTCTAATCATATAAATTCACAACTAAACTGTAAACAACATGTATTGGTTCTATTTATTGATTTCTCAAAAGCTTTCGACACACTTAGCCATATACAAATAATTAAAGTACTTGAATTTATAGGTATCCGGGGTAAACTCCTCTTATTCTTTAAAAACTATTTGACAAATAGAAAAATGAGTGTGAAGATTTTAAATATAATTAGTAAATCAAGATACATCAAATCGGGAGTACCGCAAGGGTCAATTCTAGGTCCAAAATTATATATTATATATGTAATTGCTATGTGTAAGATTTTCAAAAAAGCTCGTCGATTCATTTTTGCTGATGATACTGCTCTTGTTGTATCAAATGAAAATCCTGAAATAGCTATACAAGAATTACAAAGAGATTTTAACGAGCTTCTCAAATGGGCTCATGATGTAGGATTAGTTATTAATGTAAAAAAAATCAAATGCATGTACATAAAATCACCAAGTTTGAAAATGTGGAATGTTCCTAAAATAACCGCTCATAGCTTTGACTGTATACATAGAGGAATTATTAATGTTTGTGACTGTGAAAAAATAGATTTCACAAATGAATATACTTATCTGGGTATAATTGTAGATAATAATTTTAAGTGGGATAAACAAGTGGCTAAAATTTGTAACCAGCTCAGATCCTTAGCTAGTAACTTTTACAAATTAAAATTTATTTTGCCTCATTGTACTCTTAAACTCATATATTTTTCTATGGTAGAATCCATCCTTAGATATGGTATTCGAACTTGGGGACATGCAAGCACTACTTACATTAAATATATTGAAAATTTACAAACTGCCATAATAAAAAAAATTGTCACAACAAATATTTACAAACAGAGACATAACTTAAAACTACTGTATGGCTCAGAGAGCTTACTTACAATAAAAGGTCTCCACTGGTTCACTACTATTATGGATAATATGGGGGAAAGCCCTTACAAACACCTACTTGTACACAAACATACCACAAGATTTAGAGAAGGAAAGGGCCTAAAAACTCCTCGAATATCTAATAAATATGGAAGCCGTACTCTTGAATATCTAATACCAGTGATATTCAATAAAATCAATAAAAACATAAAACTTGAAAAAAATGAGAGACTATGTCCTAAAATGATAAAACTATGGTTAATGAGTGAAAACTCCATGTATCTTTGAATATCTTAATATAGCTGCCTACATATATTGTTATTAGGCAGGTATATTGAAATATCTTATATATTTATGATTGTAAGTTAAATTATCTAATATTACTATGTGATCTATTCTAATGTTTCCTTAAAACTATAAATGTATTTACAAATATTTTTTTAGATATAATATTAAGAATGTTTAAATTGTTAGAACCTGCAGACAAGCTGTCATATGACAGCTTTGTGGGTCTACTCAAATTTTCTGTACAAAATGTATTCTGTAATTAAATAAATAAAAAAAAAAAAAAATAAAAATAAAAAAAAAAAAAAAAAAAAAAAAAAAAAAAAAAAAAAAAAAAAAAATCAAGCGACGCGTCCATCTCCCGCTCAGTTCGGGGCGTGACTGAGGTTTAGCGACTGTGGCGTGAACAGTAGTTCTTCGGTGGATACCGTAGGGTTCACTTTGAAAAACCGAATTCGTCGACTAGCGGCCGTATTGTAAAATAACAACGCGAAAATGCATATATTATTTTATTTTGGAAAGATTGGATGTAAATATCAACTTTTTTTGCCATCATTATAAAATAAACTGAATTTGCCACATTATACAATAAAACCATAACCGAAAAGGGGTTTATAAATAGGAGAGTTTAGACCTTATACTTTATTTTTTTATAGGCTTATTAAAAGATTTATAAAAAAATGACCGATATTTTTAAGGGCCAAGGCATGTTCTACACGCAGTATTTAATTGAAGCATCTACAATACTTCTAAGCGATCAAATTTTCAAAACAAAAACATATGATTTTGTATGATTTTGCATTATTTACTACGGCTTCATCTTAAGCCAAATTGTCAAAATGGTCGCGCGAACAAATTCTCTAAAACGTACCGAAGTAATCCACGCGCTTTGTTATGCTATTCTGTGCACTATGCCTACGCGCATTAAAGTCGATTTCTGCGCGTTGGAAGCTCCCATCGAATGCGTATACTGCTTCAGGCAGAACTTGGCAGGCAGAACTAAACGCGCATGCACAAATATCAAACTTTTTCTAACACCGTGGAGGCGGAATGGAGCAGAGAATCCACTGTTGCTGGTATTGGTGGGTTTACGCGACATTCGACACACCATCGAGAACGGTGTTGTTATGTATTTCCGTCGGGTCCGCGTTGTTGTTGTTTTTGGCCGCTGAGGTTGGGACGGTGTCGTTAAATTGCAGTATTTATTGCTGTTTGCGGCTAAAAAAAATAAGCTCAAAGCTTTTTTTAAAGCTGAATAAATAAATAACAATTATTATACGCCTCAAAAACTCAATAGGAAGGAAAGCGCCGCATCCACAGTATGTGGACGCCATCTCTGATACTGTCAAAAACGAAACACGGACAGTTGCGGAGCGATAATTGCTTCACTTCAATGTGTAATTTTTGACTTAAAAAAAAACTGAATTTAATTTTTATTTTTTTATTATATAATCAATAATATTATTATTAAATTAATAAAAACCGTTTATTTTCAAACAAGTTCTGCTGTGTAATTATTATTATGCGTGACATAAACGAACAAAAAAAATATAATTCAATCTCCGCTTCTAAATATATTCAAACCAATTTAAAATAATTAATTATGCTTGAAAAGAAAACCATGAGTCAGCATTTGCAAATGACTCACAATATAATTAGATGCATAGCGACCTTCAGTTGGAGTGGGAAATTACAGTAATTGGGAAAATATTAACCAATAGTAGTCTCAGTCATTTTTAATCAGAAATTAGAAATGAGTCATAATAAATACCTCTCTAGAAATAGTATAAATATATCGTGTGTATGTGGCATGTCCACAGTTTGATAATGCCTTCAGAAGGCGAAACAGCTGTCACGCATAATAATAATTACACAGCAGAACTTGTTTGAAAATAAACTGTTTTTATTAATTTAAAAATAATATTATTGATTATATAATAAAAAAATAAAAATAAAAATGGAGTTCTACAAATTAAACTTGATAACAATAAATAAAAAATAAAAAACTGAATTTAATTCAGCTAACAAGTTAACACAATAGTTATTGATACCTACTGAGGCGGTATGAAGTTCGCTGGGTCAGCTAGTTAGTAATAGAATTTTTTTCTATAACCAGCTATCATTAATGTTAATAAAAAAATATGAAATGTTTGGTTTTCATTTAAAAAAATATTAAAACAAAACACTCCTTAAATATGCCATCTCATCAATACCCATTGAAGAGATGGCAAATTTAAGACTAAATCTAGGTTACAAAATTTTCAAAAATACTAACTAAATTTTAGAAGAGTTGGAACATACGTTACAAATAACATGTTTTACTGTTCTGGGATGGTCATTGCATTTAGCATGGCACCTGTAATGTTCACTATGACTCAGGTTAATTATCAAGAAAGAACAAGTAACACTCAACTTAAGAGCCCGCGAGGGATTTTTCAATATTTAATGTTTTTTTCGTATTTTTGCGTATTTTCGAAGTCATCTGTGTCGATAACAGCACCTCAAAAAAAAATTTGTTATTATTTTTTTTAGATACATGCGTTTTCGATGCCCCAAGTTAATATTAAATATTAAAAAAAAAATATTTTTTCTTACTTTATAACTTTTTATAAAAGATCAGTTTTCAAAAAATCGTTAATGTACCACTGATTGTTTTCCATCTGTCGTCGTATACGAAAAGAAAAAAAATATTGAAAAATATTTTGTTATAGGAAACATATCAACCTGTACCCCTACATTTATATTTTTTTATAAAATGCGCAAATAATGATGTAAAATTATTTTTAAAAACTACGTAAGTCGATGTACTTTGAAATCGATTTTATGTATTAAAAAACAATTATTTGAAAAAGATAAAAATAATGTGTATGAAAACAACATTTAAACTATAAAAACTGATAAATAAATAAAATTAATTTTGTGATTTATTGTGTAATATTCCATTTTTATCTGTACCCAAAAGAGATAAATGCGATCCCATTTTAAACTTCTATTCATTACGCGAAAGTCAGTCGCCACGAGAGGTCGTCTCGTAACGCTCTGTTCTGTAAAGTAGTATGAAGAATATTTGCATGTGTTGGTTTTGTACGGGGAAAGTGAATGAAGTGTGTCAAAAAGATATATTTTAAAACGATTGTGGCAAGGATTGACTGTCATATACTTGTACCTTCTTACATATTGCCTTGTTTGTAGACCCAAATATGAATACAGTGATCACTCGGTTTTACGAATCAATTTTTAACTGCTTTTATGTTTATTTTTATACGTGGGCTTTCGAAAAATATTTTTAATGGTATTATTGAAATCAATTACTGTTTATTAAGTTCTGCTAGATATTTTTAATGATTTTAATTATATGCGTACCGGCAACAATTGTTGATTTGGCGATGACTTTGGTAGGCAAAACTGCCATTAGGTACTTGTAAACAGTAATAAATGAAATTTGAATTATTTTCAATTAGCTTTTATTATTCGGAAGTTTTATTCGTTTTGACCATTTTTACTTAGTTTATTTAATTACGAATGCATTACAGAGCAGATGAATGAAGAAAAATGAGGTGAATGTGTAGGTATGGTAGAAGAAGTCGGGGGGAGAATGGCACGATCAAGTGAAACTGCGCCCTAGGGGTGATTTTTCACTAATACGGCATTATACAAATCGTCCAATTATTATTATTAAATAGTTGAGATTCAGAACTGTACCTAACTGTATAATATTTTTCGATATCTCTGTATCTGGCAGTAAAACCATGTAAATATTAAACATTTTGTAAAAGCCCATCAGTGCTTTTACAAGAAATAAATTTCCGTGTTGTCTTACTTTTTCGAAGAAGGCATGTATATCATCCGTCATAATATTATTTTATTTTTCAAAAGCGAGTGTCAAGTTACACACGAAATAGGGCTGTCCAAATAAATGGTTAATTATTATTATTCATAATTTAACTAACAAACCATCACGCCGTTTCTCCGCAGGGGTAGGCAGAGAGGACGGACCGCCAAACAACTCGGTCTTGGCACACACTCCTTGCCTCGTTCACATTCATACATCGTCTCATACATGCTTTTCTATTATTCTGACTCTTGATATGGTCCGACTAAAGTATCTGATTCATTTAGTCGTGCCAAAAAAGAAAAAAAGAAAAAATGGCGGACCAGCGAATTTTATTTTCGATTTTTTATGGAAAATTTTCATTGTTCATAAAAAAAATAGAAGGGGGCCCTTTATAAAAAAAATCCCTAAGTGATGCCATAGTGACTGGTTTTCTAACAGTTTAAGGCCCGGCGCATACGTCAGATTTTTCCATCCGATTGTCGGGTCAGACAAAATTCGATTGGACGGTGGGCGCGGAAAGGCGTGGCCTATTTTCATTACTCATCGCGGCCGTCCAATCCAGTCCGACAATGGGCGTGGCCCCGGTACCTATTATAACCAATCGGGTTCGAATCGTTTCGTGTCTGATCCGGCTCTTGTCTGACATATAGGCCCGGCGCATACGTCAGATTTTTCCATCCGATTGTAGGGTCAGACAAAATTCGATTAGACGGCGGGCGCGGAAAGGCGTGGCCTATTTTCATTACTCCGCGCGGCCGTCCAATCCAGTCCGACAATGGGCGTGGCCCCGGTATTATAACCAATCGGGTTCGAATCGTTTTGTGTCTGATCCGGCTCTTGTCTGAAGTGTGCGGCCTGCCTAAGAGTCCATGCAAATCGGATGTACAGTTTTTCTAGTACATTGCCAAGCAGGTTGAAAAACGTAGTTTCGAGAAAAACACATTCAAAGTTTTGCTGAGGGATAATTCAACATACAAACCCTACTTCAATTTTACGAATTTCCTTAAAAAATTTGGCGAGAGCATTGCAAATGCGTCTTTTAGAAAATTAATTTTTAAAAATGACAAAAAAAAAATTACAGCGTCGTGGGGCCTTAAAGCCCTTTTATGATTTGATCAAGGGAACATGGAGGCGTTTGGAGGCCAACAAAACAAAAAGCTTATAAAATTACATCAACTTCTTAACTAGAGGGGGGCTCATTCAGCTTTGTCGCCTCGGACTAAGCCTCTGTATTTTCTCGCATGATTTCGGTTCTTCGGTTCTGGGTTCCTCTTAATTCTTCGTGCTTCCTCTCGACTATTCTTGACTCTCCTGGTCCCTTCTTGTCACTTCTTGTATCTTCTTGACACGTCGTATCTTTTCTTGTTTCTCCTGGCTCCCACTCACTTTTTCTAATACTTCTTGGTATATTCTCGCGTCATCTTATTGCCTATTTTTACTACGTCCTGTCCCTTCTTGCTTTTTCTAGAATTTTCCTTGCCTCTTCTTGTATCTTTTTGACTCTTCCTGCCTCTATGACTCTTCTCTTGCATCATGCCAACCCTTGGCTCTTTTGGGCTTTTCTTTCCCTTTATAGCTCCGCCTTTACTCTTTTTGTCTCCTCTTGCTTCTGCTAGCCTCGCCTAGCTTCTTATTATTTCTTCTTGTTTCTTCTCGTCCTTTCTTGACCTTTATTATCTCTTCTTGGCTCTTCTTGCCTCCTCTTGTGTCTTCTAGCTTCCTACCGATTTTTCGTGACTCTTTCCGACTTTTGTTGGCTCTCCTTGCTTCTTTATATTTCATTGCATCTTCTTTTTGTTTCGTCTTGTATTTTTTTGCTTTTTTATGGCTCTTTTTACCACCTTAAGTGTCTTTTCTTACCTCTTCTTGACTCTTCTTGTCTCTTCCTACCTCTCTTCTTAGATCCTTCTTCTTTTTTCCGTTTATTTTTGTCACCTCTTGCTTCTTCATACCTCCTCCTACTTCTCTTTTTGTTTCGTTCTTGCTCTTCTTGCTTCTTCTTGAATATTCAAATCAAATATTTGAGTAAATAAATCTGTGTACGAATAAAGGACTGTCCAGGACTTTCTTATGAAAAACACTAAAAGTACCGATTCTAAAACTAAATAGAGAAAATTATAAAGACAATAAAAACCGATTAAAAATAAACATGAACAATTAAGATAAATAATATTTAATAAAATAAAATTAACAAGACCCTTTCTCAGACCTGTTTTCCCCATGCACGTCAGTGAGGCGAGGGCATTTTGTACAGTGGCGGCTCGTGGCCTCTGCACCGGAGTGCCAAAACTAAAAAACGGCGCTGTTGCAGCCCAGTCCTTTTTTTTAAATTTCGGCTTCTTGCATACCAAACAGAAATTTCCTGAAAAATCTTCATTCGAAAAACCGATTTTCGAAAAAAAACGTTTTAATGCATTCACAAATCCACCAGTAAACAAATAGGTAATTGGGTGGCGCCATCCGTCTGCTGAACATAGCTTTGTTATTTTTTGTTACCTACCTATTAGTGATATGAACGTATTTATCCCAATGTCAATTCCCACGAAGTTTAATGATTTATTACCGGTTTACTGGGAAAATAATTGTGACAATTGTTCTCCATTCTGTGGGGTACTTTGAAATCTGTTTTTCCCTCATCAAATGATAATGTTTTCTTATTTCTTTCGAAATTCGGTTTTTGTATGAAAAAGTTGAGGAAATTTCAGTTCGGCCGTGCGCCGCGCGGATTTCTTGAAAATCTTCATACAAAAAACCGATTTGTCGCCAACAACAACATCAATAGAGCAGTTTTTTTAATATTGATATTCTAAGACACCCAAAAATTAAGAGCCGCCACTGTATGTTATATTATTTAGGTCTTGTAAACATACTGAGTCGCAGGGAATAAATAATTTTCCTTACTTTATTAATTAACTAGCTGACCCGGCCACGCGTTGCTGTGGCTAACTAAACACAACGCCATCTACTGGATGGTTACCCAACCTTTTAACTCACACCGCCATCTGTTAATTTGAATACAAATCAAATCCACATCGCCCGCTTGCCAGCCCGCTCGTCCACCACATACAGACATTCTACTTTAATTATATATTTCAACCAATTTACACAAAACCTCGATCAATTATACATATACCTAAACCCTCCTCATGAATCACTCTATTGTGAAAACCGCATGAAAATCCGTTCAGTAGTTTTTGAGCTTATCGCGAACAGACAGACAGACGCGGCTGAGGACTTTAATTTATAACATGTAGAGATGTTATATTATTATATTAATTTTAGTGTCCGACTGAAACTAGTTCTAACGGCCGAAACCGAAACTGAAACTGTGTTTCGGCTTCGGTCTCAGGTTCGGCCGAAACTGAAACCGAATCCGAAACTTTCATATAAGGTCATGTTTTCGTCGAAAAAAAATAGTCAAACTTAATCAATCAGCCTTTATTTTGAAATCATATATTAATCATTCAGTCTCTGATATTTGAACTAAAAATAAACATTACATAATTATCACTCCTTATGTGAAATAAATTTTTGAAATCGTATTCGTAAATCGCTTCGTAAATAATATTTAAAAAAAGAAATAGTAGGTAGGTATTACCTATTTGAACATTATTAACAAATAACAAAATAAAAGGTAGAAATCAACTCTTTCACCTTAATAACAAAATAATTTGGGAGGCGGGAATGGGTACCGCCGTCCCGGGAAACTTTATTGGATAACCAACACCTCTGCCATAGGTCACTACAAGTGGTTCACTAAATTTGGTGATTTAGCAGGGGAGCCCGGGTTCATGGGATTAGGTTTGTGACATGATTTTACTTTTTGTTGTTTTTTCTAGATATGTAAATAACAACAAAAAGTATTCCTGATACGGAAGAAGAACCCCTTTCTATAGCAATTCTCCCATTCATCAAAGGCTCGACAGATAAAATCAGTCGAATCCTCAAAAGCAATAAAATCAAAACTATTTATAAATCAGAAAATAAAATCTCGTCTCTATTAAGAAGTCCGAAGGACCACATTCCACTTGAGTCACATGGTATTTATAAAATACCTTGTGGGGCATGTGAAAAGGTGTTTATTGGATGTTGCAATAGAAAAATATCATGTAGAATTGCAGAACATAAAGTAGATGTCACTAATAAAGGCGTAACTTCATCCATAGTACAACACGTCCTTAATGAAGGTCATAAAATAGACTTTAATAATACAAAAACAATAGCTAGCATATACAATGAACCAAAAAGAATTAACCGCCAAGCAATAGAAATTTATAAACATAAAAATAATATGAATACTAGAAATGACTCAATCAGAATTCCCAACACCTGGAAAGTCTTAATCGATGAAAATCCCCCAAGAACGGCATTTCCAAAATTACCAGTAGTGTCTCCAATTAGCTTAACCAATCAGGTATCTACTGCCAGCCCCGCCCCCCACCCCCTCCACCATCAATCACCTGCAACCCGGGTACTTCGTTCTAGATATAAGAAGTGACTTGCACTCACTTAAGTTTTAGCTTTTGGACCGAACAGACATGCGAAAGCTATCAGTTTGAGACAAAAACTCAAGACATAAGGCCTCTGAAGATGGACAGTGTGATATGTCCGAAACGTCAGGAGTTAAAAAGTCCTGTTAAGGACTACGTTACGCGGGTAAACCGAGAAAATTGTTCTACATCTTACACCCGTGAAAACCTTAATCATAACATATATATATATATATAATCATAACATATATATATATATATATATATGTTATGATTATATATATATATTTGTTACCAACCCTTCTGTACAAAAATGTAAACATTATGCCAAATGTAAAAGCCCTATGGGCGTAAAAAATAGTAAATAAATAAAAAACACGATTTTTTTTAGTTCTCTACGTAGCTGTATATTCACAAGTTTCCCGAGTTTTCCTTGAGTTTCCGAACACTGTGTTATGTAATTAAAAAGCTTATTATTATATTCGAGTTCTATTAATCACGGCCGGTTGAAACGAGGGCAGTAGGTATTTAAGGGGGTATTCTAGATTTATATTTTTATTCTAGATTTTTTTTTCGTAATCCGATAGTTTAGATCAGAGGTTGCCAAAATTATTTTTCTCGTAGACCCCTTTCAAAATTTTTTTTTTTTCGGTGGACCTCCTGCTGCTACAATTCTACCACATTCCCAAAACTCGTCAAAAAATGTGAAGATTAGATCTAACGATGGAAATTTGCGTCGCGGCTGAGTTCCAACCCTAAATTCGGAGTGGTATAAATAAAAAGAAAAATAGTGTATTTTCTTGTGTTCTGTTTATTAAAATAATATGAATACAGACTTAGGGTGGAAATACATGTAGAAGACTCAAAAAAATGTTTTTAAAACCGTACATATGACGACTATACTATTTTAATTTTTTTTATTTCATAAATTGTTAACATAACTATTGAATATGTTCCTAAAGTTTTAAATAAAAATTTCAATTCGTTCCGGTGTTATGAGGGTGTTTGTGCCGAACCGCGTGTTAAACTTGAAAAGCATTTTTCTCGAAACGACTTTTTTTGAATTTGTGTGCATTCTAGTTCAGTAAGTTTTTAACCAAACATTTTTAAAATTTGCAAATACCTTATTAATATAATTACGCTCTATCTATGTCAGGGTTTCCCAACCAGTGGTCCGCAAGAGGCTAGAAGATGGTCCGCCGGTCAATAAGGTCGGGCGGTCCCTGGTTGAGAAGTCTGAATAAAAAAAATCGGGACAATATTCAGTTTATCATTATTGTACCTTGTGGTCAGTGGCCATTATGGTATTCCGTTTCGACCCATCCATCCTACCCCGTTCTACCCCCTCCGTTGTGGTAAATATTCTGCTAGAACCCGTCCCATTCTATCCCATTCCGCCCCCTCTGTTGTGGTAAATATTCTGCTAGAACCCGGACCTTATCCCATTACGTCCCTCCCGTTGTGCTATCCCTCCCGGGTGCCACCCATGCTAGCCTACGCCACTGACCACAAGCAATGGCTTAGGCTAGCATGGGTGGCACCTGGGGGACGGATAGGACGGACAACTTGGTGTAACACAAATTTCGACTTGGCTAGAGAGATGTGGTCTTGGGGGTGAAACTCGCCGCCCCCCTCGCTACCACACTGCTTGTGGTCCCTGTTGAAAAAATAAAATAAACGTACAAGTCGTCGAGGGTCAGAAAAAGTTGGGAACCACTGAACTATGTGAACCGAAATTCGTAGTAATAGCATTGTCCAAAATATTTTTAATTGCAAAAAAATGTAAAAATGGCAAAAAATCAAGGATTCCTGTTTACACACATGTAAAAAAATTATTTTCCATTTTTTTGGGAAAAGTAAGGTATACATAGAAGAGAGACATCTTCTTAAATTAAATTTAAAACCCTATTGATTTGTGCTGAAAACTATGGCCTCCAAAATGAACACAAAAGCTACATCTGATGGTGACGTTCGATGCGTAGCTGCAGTGGCGGACTAAGGGGGGGGGGGTGGCGGTCCGCCCAGGGGCCCCAGTCTTGGGGAGGCCCCAAACGCCTCCATGTTCCCTTGATCAAACCCGAAACAAGGCTTTAACGTTCGCAGGGCAAGTAAGGACACAACAAAATGGGGAAAGTGGCGTTACTCACTGGTACCAGGTGGCGGCAGGGCGGGCATTCACGGCGAGTATGGCCGGCTACGCCCAACAGGGAATTCATTGCAATCAGGTAGCGTGGCAGGGGGGCCGGTCGACTCGGGCCTCACGGAACATGGCGGACGGGCACGTCTCACGTTTGGCTCCGTGAATTCTGTGGAATGTTCCGGAACCGTGGTGCTGTCGCAGCGGCGGGCACGGGTTGCGGCTAGCGGGGTCTCGGCGTGAGTGAGGCGCGTTGCCGGGTCGCGAGAGCGTGGGGCGTTTTGGGCGAGGTGAGAAGGGGTACGAGTGCCCGGGGGGGACGGGCGGTGTGCCACTCACTGGCGTAGGGTGGTGCCTGGGCGCTACGTAACACCTCCCCCCGCGCTCGGAAAAAAGGCGACGTGGCAATGGAGCAATAGGGCAAAAACCCTCTACGTTACCCACGGGAGTTGAAAGAGAGATTTGTTGACCAGAGAGAGATAGCTGACTAACATCTTAAGGCTAGCTTATGCCAAGGGCTAGGTACAATGTTTGTCAGGGTAGGGAGGGGGTACATAACATATGAGGAACAGGCAATTAGCACATGGAGGGGTGAAACAACATAGGTATTTATGCAGTTGAAAGAACAAAGACAAGGTTATGAAAATGTGAAAACAAGGACAAAATTATGACAATTGAGACTCTAGGTTTCATTGGTCTGGAAGCTAAGTTTTTGGTGCGTAGATTTGTTTATGGTTTCGACGAGGTGCGAAGAGTTTCGAAGAATTACGAAGAGACGTGATTTCATAGACTCTAGAAGGATTACATTATCACTGTAATCTGACCCATTTGAGATGACACTCAAGAGTACACTAGGGCCTTGGAGAAAACACTTTGTTTCGTCGTAGACGTCAAAGGTTACGAAGTGGAGACTGTGGTTGCAGTGCGGAGGCTATGGTTACGGGGGTCGATGGAGAGGAGAATCCAGGATCTGCAGACATGCCAGTACGAATCCTAATGTGCCATTATGGTGGGCACGGATCGTGTATAATGGTTATCGGAGCATAATGTAGCCCGGAATAACTTGTGAGGGTACGCATTCAGCGAATACTGGAGAGTCAGAGTAATGATGGTTTACACATGACTTGGTGTGCGTCGCTGCATGACAGAGCAAAAGACGGCAAAGCTGGCTTGGTAGCGAGAGCATGAACAAAACCCAGGGGCTAGCGTGCCCAAAAGGTAGTCCAGAGTGTCATTATGTATAGCGGGACAACTCGGCTCGCAGTGGCGCAACAAGACAACATACATAAGTGCGGTATGGTCCGTGCTTTCAGGAACAAATGTGTAGAAAAATGGCGGCGGGGGAACCTCCGTAACCACAGCGGGGGCTGCCAGGAAGTGAAGCTCAGCTTGGCTGCCGATGAAGACATCCTTCCGGGCTTCTTTTTAAATCCGGGAGAGATTATTATTAAAGCAAAATTCTTGAAGTTTACCTGCCTAGAGACCAATGAAGAAAAGTTTTGAGAGAAACAAAATGTGTCCAGAGAATAAACAAACGAGGTTTTAACCAACGACCCAGAGAGAACAACGGGAGAGAGAGATTCCTGGCTAGCATACAATTGTATTTTGAAAAAAAAAGAAAATATCCTTTTTTAGGATAACCTGGCTTTTGCCGGGTGACAAAATGCCTTGGTTGAAAAGCAACCGGCCTTCCATGGCCTATGTTAACATAAAATGGTAGCATTTTCGAAGAATTTCAAAGAACAAGACAAAAGGTTGTGAACGAGTCACGGCGGGGCAGCGAAACTGATTCGTGGATAAAGGTTGTCGAGAAGAGACAGATGGTACGCTGAGTGCATAACATACGTGTCCAATGTTCATGAATCTGCTTCATTGAAACCAGGGTGAAGAAAAGATGAAACATATGACGAGAGTGAAATAGAAGGCCCGTTGTGCCTGTTTAGGTACCGATTCGAACTCAAGTGAGGGCGAAATGTGGACAACAACGGATTTTCCACTTCATAGCATGATGAGAATATGAGTGAGGGAAGGGGAAAAGGGATGGAGGGGAGTTGAGTGACGAAACTTGCTGGGAACTGGACTAATTTCCAATTCAAACTCTATGTGAGGATGAAACGTAATCCACCAGCACGTTTCCTGACTCTTTACATTAGAAAAAAAAACAATGAGATGAGAAAGAATGCACATTATACCAAAAGGCCAATCTTTCGCGTGTATTTGATGAAAGGTTAGGGGCCACTTAAAAACTTCTCCTTGATTGTGAGAAAGGATAGACCCTTGCTCCAATTTCACAATCCCGGGATTTCTTTTATTCGCTTCCCAGACGACGAGTTTGGTGGTTTTGTGCCCATTCGATTAACTTCCACGGCACTATGCCCCATAGCTGACAGTGAAGCTGACAAGCTAGTCCTTTTGAGATAGTAGATATTCCTGGGCTTCTTTCCTTTTGGGAGAGAAGTAGAAAAACAGGAAGTCCACGGGCATTGTCGTTGAATAATTTGAAAAAGGTTGTGGACTACTTTGTGTAGTACGCACAAAAAGGGTTTGATATTATTTCGTTCGCACGATTCATGGTGAGTATTGTAACGTCTTCACGTGTGGTGTACAGATTATATAGGTACACAAGATACAACTCAATTATAGACAGAAGTCAAAGAGTGTTATACAATGCATCTTAAAGAAGATAACAAGGCCGATATTATGTCGTTCACACGATTCATGGTGAGTATTATTACGTCTTCACGTCTCGTGTACAGATTATACAAGTACATAATTATAAACAAGGCGGTTCTCATGACAAATTAAATGACAGGCGACCAAAAAGGGGCGGTTCTCATGGCAAATTAATGACACACGACCAACTCATTAACATTTAGTTAAGAGTCTAAAGTAGTTATAACGAACTTCTCGTATCATGGCGGATGTTTTAAGGATCTCTCCTATGATGGTGGATGTTGTAAGGATCTCTCCTATTGCGTACAGGTTATGCTTAAGTACAGCAAAATGAATGCTGACAACATTTGTTTTAATGTTGTTTATAAAGATTCGTTAGATTAACTAACCCCGTAGCCCGGGGGCGTACGATAGAATGGCAAAGAAGATAGACAATTTAATGTTGCTTCATATGTCACGAGTTATAAAGTGATGGCAGAGTGTATTCTGCTTACACCGAGCAATAAAAGGAAGACAGACCTGGAGGGTTTTACATACTGTCCTTGTAGAAAACAAGGGGTGATAATTGCAAAACGATGATCGAACAAATCAATGCTGATTTACGTTAAAAGTTACAACTATTTGGGTTCGAGAGTCAGGATGACCGTTAGGTTTTATTAACCTGTCTCGTGTTGAAACGTGTTATACAAAACATACGTGACGTAGCATTAGAAAAGAAATAATTCATTGGTTTCGTTGTAGCGACCAAAGACCGGATGATTCGGTTTTACATACTTTAGTCGAACGAGCCAAAGGATTTGTGCATGACTTATAAGGGCCAACTTTAGGGTTTTTTTTATACAATATCCAAAATGGACGTGTCAATATCCGATTTTGGGGAAAACCAGAGCACGGGTGAAAAAAGGACGCCATCATTTTTTGATTTTTTTTTTTTAGGAAAAAATTGAAAAAGACTTGTGTGTACAAGAAAAGGTAAAGTAACCATTTCTGACTTTCGTGCTTGAGACCACTATTGGGTTTTACGTACTCAAGGTGAGCTGAGAATCGAGGGGTAAGAAAAGGGTTTTACCATGGTAGGTAAAATGTGGTGGTTGTGAGGATGAGAGAAAAGGTACAAGGGCGGCCGAAGCTGAGGTCATAGATAAAACGAGGCAAAAACAAACAAAACAATAAAACAAGTGACGTGACATGTCAAGACCAAGCAAGACAGACATGAGCATTGCGTAGTGTAAGGGTTGAGAGGCGACGATTGGGTTCATGACTTCCCAAACATCGTGACTCGAGGGGTGTCTCTGCTCCGAAGTGATCAGCCTCAGAACAGGTGAGAAAAAAAACAATAGGTAAAAAGAAAATGCTGGCAATTTGCCGTGATGGGGAAAAGAGAAATTGGTACAACCGTGACATTTGGGTGTACCTATTATGAATGTACAATTATTTACAAACAGGTATAAATAAAGAGCTTGCTTTATTTAAGGGGGTCTGGACATGTAATTGACACTTTACACGCAAGTTAAATGCATGTTTATTTATTTACAAAACATTGTCAAGGGTTCGCCCGAAAGCTCACCCGAGACCTGCCTCACGCTTGAGTACTTATGCCGCATCTCCTTATTTCGGGGTGTAACTCTTGTGTAGTGTACACGCTGCGAGGGAGTAGGTATTACAGAAATGATCCTGTGGAGTACAATCCTTTGTGTAAACGTCGCCAATGTTTCGTTTACGATGTATTTTTCACATAATAATTTTCGTATGTGTCTCCATGGGGTTAACAGTCGCAAACGATGCCGTGACATTTGGATGTGGCCGGCGTGTACAATTGGGGATGACGTAAGCAAATTCTTGTTGCTAGGCAAGTTTTGTAATGTCCGGCAGTGGTTGATTCTGCCGGGAGAGGCATCACCGTCGGCCTTTGTTTTCCTGGGTGGCACGCTCTGTGCGGTATTAGCATTCTTGGTGTACATATTTTCGTGCAATGTACTTGTTGATCGCTTCCATGTTGACAGTGCATCGGGTATGATGTTACCGATGCCTTTGTAGGTTGAAGGTGTCCGTGATTATGTCCGAAGACTTTGATAATCACTCTTTGTGACTCATTTTGGTGCAGGTGATGGGCGGCGTAACAACTTAAATTTTGCTGGGCGAAGAGCGGGAAAGAAAAAACATTTTTTTTTTTTTTTTTTAATTTTGAATTTTTTTCTAAGTCCGAAATTAAAAAAATTTCACCGTATTTTTGTTTTGAAGTGTTTTTTGGGGCTGGAAAAAAATCGGCCAGGGGGAGTCCTTACAAAATTGCCTTTTTATATTTCAAATAAGCATTTTTGAAAATTGTCGGAAATTTTTTCAGAGTGTTTTAATTTCTTGAAAATTTGGCCAGCGGTCACCTTCTCGGGGTGCATATTTTAGTTTTCACAAAGCACTTTTGTAAAAATGACACTTTTTAGAAGCACAAACACTGAGATGAAAGAAAACACTAGGCAAAGGAAAAATTGGCCATAAATTTCCCTGTAAGGGCAGCTAGTTTAATTTTCACAGAGCACTTTTGTAAAAATGACACTTTTGTAAGGTAATAAACACTTGGCCGAGGGAAGTCTTTAGAAAAACACTGTTTTGATTTCACTGTCTAATATTTGGAGAACTTCACTTTTTTAAATAAGAGCTCACACTTCTTGAGAGAGAACAACACAGGGTCCGGGTGTATTTGATTTTCATTTCACGGGCGAGTACGCATGCCAGCATTTGAATTAGTTACTGTAGCTATTATTTGCGAGGAAGGGAAAGAGAAGAAACAATATTGCATCATTCATAAAAAAATACTGCATAATAACGGGTGCCTGTTTTTAGAGGGAAGAAAAATGTTAATATTTTGTCGCTCCATTGTGGTAGGTATAAGCTTACGTAACCCAACGAAAATTCTCGGGCCATGCCACCATTTCGCGCGGTTTTTTAGACCGTACTGGGATGCGCGGGAACGGTAATTGTTTTGGCGGTATATACGGCATATAATTGACTTCGCAGCATAACCGTGAAAGTAGAGAAGAGAAGAGAAAAGCAATTGACTCAGTGTTGGCTTCAGAACATTGAAAAAGAAAAAGAAATGACCTCATGTCGTGGCCAGTGTTGGACGTGGGGGAAAAGGTGGGTTCGCAATGTTGAGGAAAAGGGAAAAAAATGCCCCACGTTGTACAGCCAGTGTTGCGTGCCTCGGGCGAAGCACCCACGTTCTGCCTCCAAAGCTAGCTCAGATAGGTCGGCAGAACTGGCGGGGCTCTCAGCATCAAGGGTCGTAGGTAGCTAAAAGGGGGGGGGGTACATAGTATATGCCAACACTCGTCACGCCTTGTCAAATAAAAGATCGTCTGGGTAAACATTTCTTGTATTGTCGGGATCACACACAAATATAGCAGGGCAGTACATTTACAATCAATTATTAGGCACAGGTACACAAATCGACTACCTACACATGGGGAAGCCTATCAAATCTCTCTCAAATCGCGTCCTCCCTGAGGGTCGGTCGCTGTTCGCGGGGCAAGTAAGGACACAACAAAATGGGGAAAGTGGCGTTACTCACTGGTACCAGGTGGCGGCAGGGCGAGTTCATTGCAATCAGGTAGCGTGGCAGGGGGGCCGGTCGACTCGGGCCTCACGGAACATGGCGGACGGGCACGTCTCACGTTTGGCTCCGTGAATTCTGTGGAATGTTCCGGAACCGTGGTGCTGTCGCAGCGGCGGGCACGGGTTGCGGCTAGCGGGGTCTCGGCGTGAGTGAGGCGCGTTGCCGGGTCGCGAGAGCGTGGGGCGTTTTGGGCGAGGTGAGAAGGGGTACGAGTGCCCGGGGGGGACGGGTGGTGTGCCACTCACTGGCGTAGGGTGGTGCCTGGGCGCCACGTAACAATGTTTATAAAATGAAATAAGTAGCCAGGTTCCAAGTTAGCAGGGGGAAGATGTGATGTATCATAAAAGCTTCCGACTTGTAGCGACAGATGGCGGTGACATCAGCTATCGGTATAATCCGCTAGATGGCAGGCAGCGTAGTGCCTAAGCTCTCCGGCAGGGGATCGGGGAAGCGGAGAAGGTGTGTTTGAATTATCACTCGCCAGAACCAATTTAGCCAGCTCCTAGTTAGGTTGATAACCGAATTCCTTGTATACGCGAAGTATAAATAAACGCAGATAACGAACCAGATTCTATTTATTCCTAAAGTTATCTCCATCCAAAGAGTCTTGGAGAATCTGCTAGTGTCTATCAAATAACAGAACACTACACATATTAATTAACATATAAAAGGATTAGTGTTACACAATCAGGTGGCTACGTAGGTAATTGCGTAAATGTGAAATTGTAGGGAAATTTCACTTCGAAATCTAGGGAAATAATTTTTTTGGGCAGAACATCCCTGTTTGAATGAAGAATGAAGAATCTAGAAGAATCAATGGCGGAATTCTTTGGGATGACTTTTAGGTGTGAGGTGTGTTTTTTATTCAAGATTAACTGCTTTTAATATAGAAAAACATTGGTAAAATGTCCACATTTCACCGGTACTGTTATTGTATTTTAACAAAGTGCAATATAAAAACAATAAATCATCTTTTTCATTGCAAATACAAGTGACATCGTAAGCCTCGAATTTTGTGTTCAGGCGTGACTGTACATTGTTTTATGTATAACACATACAGAAACACTGGTATTTATAATATACTGATCATGACGATTGTGTAATAACTTGTATAAAAATCCCTTTTAGTAAAAAACAATTCGAAAATACGACCGATGTATCGTAAACCAAATGTCAAATATGACATATGACCTATTTATGACTATGCTTAACCTCAAATATAGCCCCGTTACGTCATAATTTTAATTGTTGAGAGCCTAAATATTGTTTCCAATAAACACAATAACTATTATTTATCTAAATCTCTTTAACAGTATGAAAATAACCAAAAAACACGAAATGTTGAATAGCGTGCGTGTCTTTCGTGGCGTAAGGCGTAAGATTTCAAATGTCAATACATGTTGATACACTTCGGTGAATTGGTTAGCAGGTTAACAGTGACGTCGCCGTTAACCATTTCAGTAATGCCAACTTGACGCTGTGTTTTGAGGAGAGGTTTAAAAATGCACTTTTTAATAATTTTTTAAAAACTCTGCGTTTAATATTATGAAATAAAACTTATATATTCAGAATCAGCGTTTATTGGTCTACATGGACATATTTTTTTAAAGCCATAATATTTTTCACTGGAGTTCCTTATTTGACCGGTTAAGACGGAATCTAACTAGAATCTAAATAGAAAAGGCGGTAAATTAATAAATAGGCGGTTAACAGGCTCCGACTACCTGAAAATGAATGCCCCTCTCTACGAAGAAATGTAAGTTATACATATGTACTGTTCTATCAGTTAGACTGCCTGAAACTGAACTTAAAACTTCATACGCGTTTTTCTCGAAACCACTATTTCGAAACGTTTGTCACAAAATCTCATGTTCTAATTGACCGATTTTCTTGAAATTAGGCATGAATTTTCTTTATATGAGGGATATACGTAGGATCCAATAATTTTTTTTTAATTTTTACTATTTTTAAAAATTCGGAAAAGTTTAAAAAAATCTGAAAAATATCCTTTTTTTGACTAGCCATCATTTTGCGCGATTTTTTTTTTAATTTTCCTGGTTCCTACCATAATGACATGTGCACTAATAAAATATCTACCTTTTTTATTTTTCAGGTGACCAGAAGGGTGAAAATCATGACAAGATGGACACGCTCTTTTTTTCCCCTCTACTTCAACAGCGTGTAACTTCGTGAAATGTATATATTTTTTGTGAATTCTTAAAATATAAATAAATAAATTATAAAAAAATGTATAGTTAAAATATTTTTTTTTTCGACTTCTAGACCAGAATACCGCCTTAAGTGGGAACAGAATTTTTAATTTTACTAAGTGACTGGTCGCGTATAAACAGTAATGTGTTTAGTAGTAGTTATCGCTTGTGGCGATTTAGTTGACTGCAATAGAATATTATCTATTTATAGTTCTTTCCAGTTATACATATTAGCATGGCACATCATTCCACCCCGGCGCGGTCGGGGTAACAGGAAACACAAACTAATGTTTGACATATTCAATTCAATTCAATTCAATATTGAAGTCTGCATTATTATTTAAGTTGTTAATTGATCAAGTACACAAGCATCAATGGAGGCTGCTAATATATAGGCACATGCCACTTATTTAGGTTAGTCGTTTATTACCACTTATCACTGTCCTCGTGTAAACCGGACATTTTATTTTTATTTTTTATTGTTGATACATTATTTTACAAAATTTCATAGTACAATCGAGTAAAGTTGGCCTCACTGGGTTGTTTACCCGTACTGAGGCCCCCATTTTATAATATAATAATTTATACATAATCCAGTTTGAAAAAAAAAATATATACAATGTTGGTGACGAAACAAAAAAAAACATTTAAAATGTAGCAATCAGACGTGCTACGTAAAGGCGTAAAGAAAACACTGGAATTAACTGTTGGTCGTTTATTAATAAGAATTAATAATTCAAAATATTACACGGAGCGTGACAGTAGAAAATAACGGTACAAGTTGTTTGGCTTGCTATTCTATCGACTGACTGGGTCAAACCATTACTCCGGCTTTTATAATGCCGTGGCGGAGGTAACGGTTCAATAATTCGGCTGGTAATATCGAGAGAATACGATACGTTTCTCAAATATTTCAGCGCAGGTAGGTAAGTATTCTTCGTGTTCCGTTCCCAGTTGTACCATGCGGCGATATCACCATTCTGCACATACCTTAAGCAGGTACGTACCTGAGTGTTGGCTTGGATAAAAAGAGAGTCGTTTAGACATTAAGGTAGTCGGGAAAACGAGCACGCCTTCCTGAACGAGTAGTCGTATGAGTCCGATCCTGTTTGATGGCTGGTTTTGGAAGGGTTAATTCTTTTCCTTTGCATAGGATGACGTAGGTCCTACCATTCCGGCGGACGACTTGGTGAGGGCCGCTGTATGGTTGCTGAAGCGGGCTCTTAATGGTGTCATCCCTCAAGAAGACGTGAGTCGCTGTGGGTAAGTCTTTGAAGATGAAATGACGTCCTTCACTATGGCGGGTACCTTCAACCGATCGAAGTTCGTTGAAGTGCTGTCGAAGTTCCTTGAGGAAGTTGCTCGTATTGTCACAGGTTGCTGGTCGTGCAACGAGGAATTCTCCTGGTAAACGGAGCGCCTCGCCGTATACCAGCTCGGCCGAGGTGGTAGCGAGGTCGTCTCTCCAGGCTGCTCTAATTCCCATTAAAACAATGGGAAGCATTTCGGTCCAGCGGTCCTTCTGGTGGCATTTGATCGCTGCCTTGAGCTAGCGGTGTAACCTTTCCACCATGCCGTTTGCTGCAGGGTGGTATGCAGTGGTATGAATCTGAGTCGTACCTGCCAAGCAGTTCAATTGCCTGAACAGCCTAGACTCGAATTGTCTTCCTTGGTCAGTGGTGATTCGAAGCGGGGTTCCGAACCTGGTGATCCAACCCTGGTAGAATGCGCGCGCCACTGTTTCTGCTTCTTGGTCCTTGATAGGGAACGCTTCTGGCCATCTCGTGAACTGGTCTACGCATGTAAGGCAGTACCGGCATTCTTCTGACATGGGCATGATGATGATATCGATATGGACATGTTCAAATCTGGATGAAGTTCTAGGAAAGGTTCCAAGGCGTGCTGACACGTGTCGTGACACATTACTTAGTTGGCACTGGAGGCAGTTGCGTGCGGGTTTTCTTGTGTCAGCTTTGATGGCCGGCCAGACATATCGTTCAGTTATGAGTTTGACCGTTGCCTTGATGCCTGGGTGAGCCAGCTGATGGACCGCATTGAAAGCTGCAGAACGGAATTTCTTTGTGATGAAAGGTCTTTGTCTATATTTGTCGATAAATCGCAGTAGAGTTGCGTGTCGATGCCGGGAATGCGCACCTTTCTTAGCTGGAGGTTAGAACCTCCCTGTAGGCACTTTTCCAGTTCCGTGTCGTTCACTTGGTCAGCTGCTAGCGCTACGCAATCCAAGGGAGCCTGAACTGTCTCGACCCTGGAGAGGGCATCTGCGACGATGTTGTCTTTACCTGCCACGTGGCGAATGTCGGTGGTGAACTGGCTGATATAGTCTAGGTGACGGAATTGTCTCGGTGAGCACTTGTCAGCCTTTTGCTGAAAGGCGAAGGTGATGGGCTTATGGTCGGTGAAGATGGTGAACGTCCTGCCCTCTACCATATGTCTAAAGTGTTTTACAGCGAGGTAGATGCCCAGGAGCTCCCTGTCATAAGCGCCCTATTTTCGCGCCGCTGGACTGAATTTCTTGGAGAAAAACCCCAACGGCTCCCAGTGACCTTCGATGAGCTGCTGGAGCGCGGCACCAGCTGCGGTGTCAGACGCGTCGCTGACTATGGAGAGTGGAGCTTCGCACTTGGGGTGAGCGAGCAGGGTTGCCTGAGCAAGTGCTTCCTTGCACTTGTCAAAGGCTTCCATGGTCTCTTTGGTCCAATGTATTGGTTGCTTGCCTTTCTGATTTCCTTGGAGGAAATCATTGAGTGGGGTTCGAGTATCTGCAGCTTTGGGCAGGAAGCTCCTATAAAAGTTGGGGGCTCCGAGGAACCGGCGAAGATCCTTTACAGTTTCTGGCCGATTGTAACTTCTAATAGGATCGACTTTTTTTGGCAGGGGTGTAGTGCCTGCGCCAGACACCGGGTATCCCAGGAATTTAACCTCAGGCAAACCAAACCATTTTCCAGGGTTAATGACCACACCATATTCCTGAAGACGCTGGAACAAGATTTTGAGGTGGGTCATGTGCTCCTCTTCTGTTGACGAGGCGATGAGTATGTCATCGATGTAGGCGTAACAAAATCCAGCCCTCTGGTGATCTCATCGATGAAGTGTTGGAAGGTCTGAGCTGCATTACGGAGGCCGAAAGACATCACTGGAAATTCGAAGAGTCCGAACGGAGTAGATATGGCCGTCTTTGGAATGTCGTCAGGAGCCACCGGAATCTGATTATAAGCCCGTACAAGGTCTATGGTTGAGAAAATCTTGGTGCCTCTCAGTGCCTGAGTGAAACGAGCTGCCTGGCATAATTGGGTTAATGAAGTGGGTAACGCCAATCCGTGGGAAATCCACAGCGTCGTTGGAAAAACGGGAAAAGGATCTGAAAGTTACTTGTCGAGCGTGGTGCTCGGGAACGTTGAGAGTGTCGATGTTACCTCCACTCTTGAGACACTTCTGGGCAAGTTAGTTCCATTAGACTCAGTAATAGGGGAAAGTGTTCACCATAAACAGATTAGAAATCTGTCACGGCTACCACCTAGTGAGCCCGCCCAGGGGAACGGCGTGCCACCGTTAAGTCGAATCGAAGTGGAGATAATAATTAAGGGTTTGGGTCCAAAAAAGGCACCGGGATTTGATAGATTGAATGGAATAATTGAGAAGAATGTCTGGATCCACGCCAAAGAGGAGTTCTACCAGGTGTTGGAGACGTGCTTGCGTAGGGGAAAATTCCCTACGGAATGGAAGAACGGCGTGCTCCGGATTATACCAAAGGGCAACGGTAAGCCGAAGACGGACATAGGAGCTTATAGGCCTATAACATTATTGCCGATTCTAGGTAAAATATTGGAAAACATCATCAAGCACCGTCTACACCTCACCCTAACGCCGCCTAGCGATCTTCAATTCGGCTTTGTCCCCGGCAAATCCACGGAGCACGCCATTAAATATGCGCTTGAATGGGTGAGGGTATGCCAAAAGAGGTACGTCATAGGCATCTTCTTGGATATCTCGGGTGCCTTTGATCACGCGTGGTGGCCGATGATACTTACCAAGCTGAAAAGCAGGAATTGCCCGCGTAAACTGTTTGAGATTATTAGTGACTACCTAAGTGGTAGGACAGTTATCATAGGGCACGGGGACGTTTTAATCACTCGAACAGTCGACATGGGATGTCCGCAGGGGTCGGTCCTCGGACCCGACCTGTGGAAAATCTTGTTCGACGACTCCTCCAGGTTGCCCTTGCCTGAAGGTTGTATATCGGTCGACTACGTAGATGACAAATTGTTTTTGGTCTCTGGGAACAGTAGAAGAGAAGTGGAATCTAAGGCTGAAGAAGGTTTACAAGTGATCCTTGAATGGGGACAGAGAAATAGACTGAACTTCGTTCCCCACAAGACCGCGGGCCTCCTTATGAAAGGCATGCTCAGCCGAGGCAGGAACCCCTTCATAAGAATGGGAGGCACACCCATCCGATTTGCAGAAAACACCAGGTATTTAGGCGTAATTTTGGACAGATCTTCCTCGTTCCTAGCCCACGTCAAGAACGCCTCCGACAGGGCCCAGGCCCTGTTTCAGAAACTGAGAAGACTCTCAACTGCCGAGTGGGGATTGCATTCTCCGGCGATTCGCCTGCTGTACAGAGGGGTATATGTGTCGCAAGTCTCATATGCTGCCTCTGTGTGGGAGCATCGCTTGGATAACGTCTTGATAAACTCGGCTCTTAAACGGGGTCAGCGGACTCCTCTGTTGGCGCTCTTGGGCGCTTATAGGACTGTGGCCTCAGATGCATTACCGGTTCTGGCCGGCGTTCTGCCGATTGACCTTGAAATTAGGGAAATATTGACCAAAAAGGAACTTATTAGAGGCAGGGCTGCTGTCCACCTCGGAGTCGAGCTGACACCGGGAGGAGTAGTGGCCTTCCCTGGCTTGCTCAAAGCGATGCGTGAGAGGACGCTGAGTGTATGGCAAGAGCGATGGGATAGGTCGACGAAGGGCAGATGGACTTTCTCCTTCTTTCCTTCAGTTAAATTCAGAATGGAAGGGGCATACACTAAACTAGATCACTACATGACGCAGATGCTTTCTGGGCATGGGGAGTTCAGGGGTCGGCTTCATAGCTTGACCCTCTCTCCTCACCCAAACTGCGCATGTGGTGATACTAACCAAGACGCCAAGCACATTCTGTGGCACTGCGAGTTGATGAAGGAAGCACGAGAGGAAATGTTTGATGGTTTGCGCGGAATAACAAGACCAGCGTGGAATGCTGACCTTGTGTCGAACAAAGAGAATTTTGAATGCTTGAAAAAGTTTGTCAAGTCCTGGGTAGAGAGATGGCCTGTACTTAGAGTCGCCGACCTAGACTAAATTCATCTTTGTTTCAGGTGCTACACGTATTGCTCCCGTCTTCTTCGGTCCTCCTCTATTACTCTTTATTTAGTGAATATGCTTTGAACTATCTATAATATAACTTATGTGACCTATAAATTACTGATTACGTTTGACTATTTTTTTTTCTTCTCTGGTCTCTGCTAACAATGGTTTATGTTTTTACCTCGATAGGTCATCTTGGTAAGCGATGGTAGTGATGACAGTATCGCTTGATACATTATCACTCTGTACTGATTCTGTAATTATGTTTTACATATATAAATGCTCTTATTATTTTCTATTTTTCTTGATTAGTTTTGGTTTCCATTCTTTGGTGGCGCAACTGAACTGTGCATGTTATGTATCGTCGTTCCCCCATAGAAAGGGGGTGGGATAGACCCTGTCCATGCACATTGCCAGGCGAACACACACCAGAGCGGTCTTCCCGCGATCCGCCCGCGCCTCCCCCATCGACATGCGTTGGCCTGAGGCTCAACCGTGCGGTCTCGATGTCCTTCCATCCCCCCTCCGGTAACCCGACGCTCATCTTTCCTCAAGGTCTTCAAAAACTTCCCCTTCTCTCCCAAGTACATTTCTTCGAGGCAAAATCGGGGAACCGGCTAAAGGACGCGGACTTCGAGCATCGTCTGCGGTTGGGCCGATAGCTATACGCATTCTCATTGGGACTGCCCGGTGGTCTATGGAATACTTTCTCTGGCTTTTTTTAAATATATTTTATTTTATTTCCGCTACTATAGTAATTACTTACATTATAACATAATCATATAACTGTTTTTTCCTCATTGGTCATAGCCGTTATTTTTATTTTTCTTTTACTAACACTATTATCTCTTTTTGATGTTACCTATTTCAGAAGAATTATTCCACGGGCTGTTACTTCTATTTATCTTTTGTATAATGTTAATGTAAGTACTTGCATACTGCTTACTAACCCCGTATGCTTGGACATTGGAGGGTCTAGAGTCATTCAAATAAATGTAGCTTCGTTCAAAAAAAGTAGAGTCTTGACGTGTGCGGTGAAGGAGGAAACCATATGTTTCCTTATAACGCCGTTGGGAAAGTGGTGGGTCCCCTCCAAAGTGCCTGAGTGAAGTCCTGAATGTGGCGTACAGGATATCGGTCAGGAATGGTTCTGGCGTTCAGCCCACGATAATCACCGCATGGTCGCGATTGGTCATCCTTCTTGGGGACCATGTGTAGTGGCGATGCCCAGCAGCTCTCGCAAGGCAGGGCGATTCCTAAACGGACCATGGTCTCAAACTCCTTCTTGGCCTGTTTGAGTTTATCAGGAGCGAGGCGGCGGGGTCGTTCGGCAACTGGAGGGCCTGGAGTAGTTCGGATGTGATGAAGGGTAGCATGGCGAACTTCCTTCATGGCGCCATCAGGGCGCGTGATATCAGGGTACTGTTGTAAAATTTTGTGGAAAGGGGACGTTCCTGTGACAGTCTTGATAGAAGCAATATTGTTGCTGCTTCGCTTGCCTGTGGTTGTCAGGTTAGTCACTTGGTCCAGCAGTCGTCGGTTGCGGATATCTACCAGCAACTCAAATTTTGCCAGGAAGTCCGCTCCAATGATGGGCTTGGAGACGTCAGCAATGACGAAGCTCCAAGTGAAGTCGCGTCGTAGACCTAAGTCAAGGTTGAGCGTCAGGCTGCCGTAAGTTGCGATGGTGCTGCCATTTGCGGCCGCCAGTTCGTAAGCTTGCTTGGCTGGACGACCTTGAACCAAAAGCCGCGGAAAAACACAGAGGTCCGCGCCAGTATCCACGAGAAACTGAGTACGTGTTTTCCGGTCAGTGACGAACAGGCGACTTATTTGAGTATGGCTCCCGGTGCTGGTCGCCATCAGTGTGAGCCCGGGGCGTTTCCCTGCACAAAGTTGCAAGGTTGATTGCATGCACGCGCCCTAGCCCCGAACCTGCTGTGATACCAGCACATGCCTTCGGATTGGCGATCCCTCGAACGGGAGCGGGAGGAATTTCAATGAGGACTGATACTCCGTGATTGACGGTCTTTTGAGCGCAGCGTTGCTATCTCTCGTCTTTGGGTGGTCAGCTCCTCTTGGAGTGGCAGCATCATTCGTTCGAACCTGCTGATCAGGCTATTATCAAGAGTCGGCTCTGAAACTGCATTGATTGCTGGCCTGCCGGCGTAGTCGTCAATAGCGTCTGCAAGGTTCGCCAATTCGTCCAACGAGGTTTGTTGTTGTGTGGCCAAAACAACCTGCATGCTCCGGGGAAGTCTACCCATCCAGAGAGTTCTTAACACCTCATCAGGCACGGCGCTGCCCGTGAGGGTGCGCAGATGTCGGAGGAACTGGGATGGTTTACGGTCTCCCAGTTCTTCGTGCTCCAAAAGTATCCTTGTCTTTTGTTCCTGTGTGGAGCTGAGGCGTCTGGTCAGCTCACTTCTCAAGAGGGCGTAGGCTCCGGTATTAGGGGGCTTGACAATAATGTCCCGGACTTCTTCTGCATAAGTAGGGTCCAAGGCTCCAAGGACGAATCCGAATTTGGTGGCGTCGGCCGTGACTCCTGAAGCCTCAAAACTCCTTTCAATCATCGCAAACCATAATTCGGGATCGTTCAGACAAAAGGGCGGTATTCTTACCGCTACCCGGTTAACTTCTGGCGGCGTATTTGTCGATGTCGATGATCCGATTGGAAGAGACATTGGGAGATAAATTATTATAATTAATTTAAATCGTAATAGGTTGAAAAAAAAACTTTATAAATTCGTATGTCGGAGGTCACCACTGTAGCAATCAGACGTGCTACGTAAAGGCGTAAAGAAAACACTGGAATTAACTGTTGATCGTTTATAAATAAGAATTAATAATTCAAAATATTACACGGAGCGTGACAGCAGAACATAACGGTACAAGTTGTTTGGCTTGCTATTCTATCGACTGACTGGGTCAAACCATTACTCCGGCTTTTATAATGCCGTGGCGGAGGTAACGGCTTAATAATTCGGCTGGTAATATCGAGAGAATACGATACGTTTCTCGATGGTTCTGACGCCTAATGTGCAGGGAATGTCAATGCTCCGGTACTTTCCATAAAGTGCGACGAGATTCCAAATATTTCAGCGCAGGTAGGTAAGTATTCTTCGTGTTCCTTTCCCAGTTGTACCATGCGGCGAAATCACCATTCTGCACAGGTACATACCTTAAGTAGGTACGTACCTGAGTGTTGGCTTCACCACAAAAATAAAGATAAATTTAAACTAAAAATAGAGATCAAAAATTAAGATTAAATAAAATTAACAAACTAAAAAAAAAATTTAAAAAAAATTAAATGAAAATCGGCGTATAGTATGTTTTATGTGTTTGTGAGTGTTGCGTGTTTTATATTGGTTTTGTGTGTTGCGTGTATATGTTTTATTCTTTTATGTTATAAAATTTTGGTAAAATTGTCTTTTTTGTTCTTTAATCCATTTTTTTTATTTTGTGTCTGAAATTATTTTTGTTTTCCTCAATTTTTGTTTCAAGTGAAAGACTGTTGAATGCTTTTATAGCATGGTATTTATGGTGTCTTTGTCCAAAGGTAGTGTTTACCGTCGGAGTTTTTATGTTTTCTTTGTTCGCTTGTCTAACCGGTCAGTGATATTTGGTGTTTGTTGGAGTGTGTTTTTTTTGTCAAAAATGTAGTTTAGTAGTGTTTTAACATATAATAGAGAACTCCAGTCCAATTTTTTTATTTTTTTTAATGAATAAAGACCTTCAAACTTAAATAACTGCATTTTTATTTTTATAGTTAGTTTTAATAGTTAAAGTAATTGTCAAAGTTTTAATTTTTAAAGACTCCCAGAAACGCACCGTATCTATGGTGGTCTTCACTTACCGTTAGTTTTTTACTTTTTAAGTTGTCATTTTGAATCAGTGATGTCATGTCGAGGGAAATTTCCCTAGATCTAGGTAAATCAGGACAAAATCTAGGGAAATTTCGAACTCTGGCAAAATTTTTATTACATATGACAATATTACTGGTATTATTTATATATATATACGTATATATATTTTTTGGAATTCCTATGAATCTTAATTATTGTTCATGTACTTACATGCAATGTTATTTTTAACACTGACAACTAAAAATGATATTAGGGAACGTACCCATACTACGTGACCCGTTCGGAGGGGGGTGGGTCTTCAAAATACCACGCTTGATACAAATGAGCGGCGGGTTGCGTATGATTTTTATTTTGCAAAGTGTTTTTTTTTATTCGGAATTCAGTGGTGAGTGTATTCGTACTTTTAAATTATTACTTCACGTAGCAAAAAGTGTTTTATTTGGAAAATCACGGTATTATTAGTATATTTACCAAGTTCCGATATCTTTCCAATTAATTATCATATTAATTAACATATAACAGGATTAGTGTTACACAATCGGGTGGCTACGTAGGTAATTGCGTAAATGTGAAATTCTAGGGAAATTTCACTTCGAAATCTAGGGAAATAATTTTTTTGGGCAGAACATCCCTGTTTGAATGAAGAATCATGGCCAGCGTTGCCAGAAGGTTACTTTTGTAACCTTTTAGGTGATTTTTTACTCTGAAAGGTTTCTTTCAGGTTACACTACTCAAAAGGTTACTTTTAGGTGATTTTTCAGAACCAACGTCAAACGGAATGCTCTTTTGTTTTTTTTCGTGTTGGCTAACGGCTTGCTAAATCATGGACTATACACTTATTGCAAAACTTTACTTCTTTCTCTTTCACACTATTGTGAAAGAGGAACACGTTTCGCTCAATATTAGAATTAGGATCAGTCATATGGAATCCCCAATACAAAGTAAATATTGAAAGGTTAGAAAGAATTCAAAAAAGATATTGAAACACCTAGACTTTAAATCCTTTCGAACATCAGAAAACCTAAAAGACTCATTAACATTCCATAATTTATCAACTTTAGAAGATAGAAGAAATATATCCGACCAAAAATTTTTATTCAAAATCATTAACAACGTTGTTGACAACAACTGTCTTCTAGAAAACATTAATTTCCACTGTCCAATAAGAAACACAAGATCAAACCAACTATTCCACATCCCACACTCAAAAACAAATTACACACAACATTCATTTCTCTGAAGGACGTGCACAAAATTCAATGATATCTTTTACGACTCTGATATTTTTCATTTGTCCTCAGGCCAATTTATTAAATCAGTAATAGAAAAAATTTAAACAAATTGTTAATTACGAACTCTTCACCCCTGCTGCATGTTATTATTATTTTTTTTCATTCTCATTATGTTTGTTTTCCTTCTTTTTATTATAATAATAATATTTGGATTATTTATATATCCTATAATATGCTTTATAATTTGTATGTTTTTTTTTCATTTCTGTTGTATATATATTTTTTTTTTCTACCACTTTATGTTTTCTTTAATGTTTTAATCTATGTTTTTATATATATATTATAAATTTTACCGGAAACTTCGCTGGTTAATGCAACCATGTAATATGTTACTTTATTATTAAAATATGTATTACTGTTTGTTACCTCAATAAACTAAAAAAAAAAAAAATGTGTAAATTACAAATTAACCATAGCTTCTCGCTCACTCGACAAATCTGATTGATCGCTCAATCTGACTTTTTGCATTTTGAGTACCCGCTATTTACGCCGGCAAGGTTATGCAGGTAGAAAAAATATCAGATTTTTCATACCGGTATATACAAAACAAAAAACTCGCTCTACTCAAAAATAATCCAAATCGCTTATGTCCCACTTTAATACTGAGCTCCTCATGATGATTGGTTTATTTATATCCTCATGTATTCTATCAACTTTTTACCATTCCACTGGAAAAAATACGAAAGGTTATTTTTCACACAAAAAGGTTTCTTTTTTTATATATTTTAGGTGACTTTTTACAAGACACGGCTGGCAACACTGATCATGGCGGTCATGGCAGAATGCTTTGTAATGACTTTTAGGTGTGAGGTGTGTTTTTTATTCAAGATTAACTGCTTTTAATATAGAAAAACATTGGTAAAATGTCCACATTTCACCGCTACTGTTATTGTATTTAATCAAAGTGCAATATAAAAACAATAAATCATCTCTTTCATTGCAAATACATGTGACATCGTGTTTTGTGTCAGGCGTTACTTTGTAGGTACATTGTTTTATGTATAATACATACAGAAACACTGGTATTTATAATACACTGATCATGACGAGTGTGTAACAACTTGTATAAAAAGCCCTATACTAAAAACAATTTGAAAATACATAAGCAAATGTCAAAATATGACCCGACTGTAACCTCAAATAGACAAAATTTATTGCAGATTGTCCGCAAATATAGCCCTTTTTGTAAATTGTTGAGGGCCTAAATTATGTTTCAATAAACACAATAACTATTATTTATCTAAATCTCTATAAACAGTATGAAAATAAACCAAAAACACGAAATGTTGAATTGCATAGGTACGTGTGCACTTCAAGTCATTTCAAATGTCAATACAATACACACTATCACCAGGTGACAGGTTAAGAGTGACGTCACAGTTAACCATTTCAGTAATGCCAACTTAACGCTGTGTTTTGAGAAGAGGTTTAAAAATGCACTTTTTAATATTTTTTTAAAAACTCTGCGTTTAATATTATGAAATAAAACTTATATATTCAGAATCAGCGTTTCTTGGTCTATATGAACATATTTTTTTAAAGCCATAATATTTTTCACTGGAGTTCCTTATTGGCATATATCTAGTACGTCACAACTTTTATATATTTGATCTGTATCGGTAAGTCTATGTTTTTTAAGTATTACCTTTAAGATCGTTTTCTGTGCGATTTCTATTTGAGCGATAGCTGCGTTTGTTGCTCCTCCCCAAGCAATTAATCCATATTCTATTATTGATTGACAAAGTGCAAAATATATTGTTTTCATTTGTTTTATTTTATAAATGTTTCTTATGTTTAGGAAAATGTGTATTGTTCTGAGGAGTTTATTTGTGATTTGTTTAATATGATGTGTCCATCTAAGGTTATGGTCAATTACGATTCCTAGATACTTTATTTGTTCCGTTTTTTCTAGAGGAAGGCAATCGCAGATGTTTGTGTTTATGCATTCGTGTATTTTTATGTTATTTGTATCGTTTTTTGGCTGTCCCGAGTTAGTTATACTATACGTTGAGAATTTTGTTTTAGATATGTTAAGTGTAAGTGTGTTAGAGTCCAGCCATGTTTTCACTTGCGTGATTCCTAGATTCGCTATGTTATATACATTATTCCAATCCTTAGATTTAAAGAGTAAAACTGTTTCGTCTGCATAACTACTTATTTCACCGTCTATTTCCATGCTGCAAAGTTCATTTATATAAATGGTGAAAATAATGGGCCCTAGTATGCTTCCTTGTGGAACTCCGTGTGTAATCGGCAGTGGTTTGCTAGTATGGTTGTAACCGACGTGTTACGTACCCTCGTTTGTTTTTTCAGCAAAAGTCATCGCTGGCGGCATCCTCTACATTTAGTGGTCATTTCTTTGAATTTTCTTCCGCCAGCGACGATCTTTTCGCCGAAACATTTATGTAAAATTTTATCATATATTACCCTTTTTATTATGTACAATGCCCCGGTGCAACAAATAAATACTTGCGTGCTAAGGTTGCCACCGGGAGACATTTTAACTTTATCATTTACAAATGTATAATTGTTATTCTATTATGTTAAAACCCTGCGAGCCAGACCTCCAGGGAAAAGAGCAAATCTGAGTCACTCCCTTTGCCTGCTTCGCCGCAGCCAAGTAAACCTGCAGAAGGCCAACCTTTAAAATGTATATTTTTTCACTTAATTTAACTCACACAACCCGCAGGACAATGAAATAAACATATTTCATTCCAGAGTCCTGCCGGGCATTCAGGGAAAGAGAATTCGAGTCTCTGACCCTTAAGAGGAACGCATGCGTGGTCTGTTTCATACAAAATTTTGTTTTGGATTTACGGCTAAAATATCAAATTAATTGTTTTTTTCTTTTTTTTAAATGATAAGTTAGGCATGTATACAGTTAGGATGTTAATCCGATTTTCGATTTTTGCTTTAAATTATAAAATATAGGCCCCAAAAGATGACGATTTATCCATGAATTTAGGAGGCAACTTTGGAATTTTTTTCTGGGCATATGGACGCAATTTAAAAAAAAACTCCTCACATCCTGAGTCAGGAATATGATGAAGTATACGATAAAATTTTATTCTGCACTGAAAACAGTTTTATTCGTGTAAAAAACCGAATTTAGATACGGGCAGATTTGTAGTAAAATTACTTAGGTTTTTTGTTGTTGTCTCATCCACTCATTTGCCAGCCGGACGGGGCAGCTTATACGGGGTAGCTTGCGCGGGTCGGGGGGAGGAGTAAAATCGGGCCAGACAAACTAATACATACATAACTCAATCGCCATACATTAACAATGGGTGTATCTATGTCTTTGTTTGTTGACAATATGCAGGTGTTCGTAGTTTTAGAATCGTTTTCGAATCGATTCTAAAAATCGAGAACCATATTCATCGTATTTGTGTTTACTTGGTAGGTAGTAAGATTATCATTTTTTGCAGTTCAGCTTTTATTTTTTAAATATTTTCTACGATATCGGGGTACCTACCTACCTAGGTATTTATGGCAGTGAGGCATGGGAACTGGCAGAGGAGAATGAAAGTAGGTACCTAGACTGAATGCGAGGCGGGTATGCGTACCACTGCCCCGGAAACCATTTATTGGATAACCAACACTTCTGCCATAGGTCATCCCAAATGGTTCGCTACGTTTGGTGACTTAGCAGGGTTGCCCGGGTTCATGGGGTGAGGTTTGTCCGAGTCTTGGTGGCGGATGCGTCTGCCCACCAGCTGCATGGCAGGCCGGATCGGGAGAGAATGGTTGAGGGAAACCCTTTGACGTCTCCAGCCGTAGGTACTCTCTCTGAACATCGCCTTGCATCGCAGTGGGAGGGATGGATTCTTGCATCCGTCACTCCTAGATGCACTGACCCACAGATTCCTAATCATCCGCAATACTTAACCTTTTATTTTTCAGAACTTCCTTTCCTAAAAAGACCCCTTATTTTCCTCAGGGCCTCCTGTGTGGAGCTAATGTTAAAAAAGCTGTAAAAAGAGATCCCTGAGGCGTATGTATAGAAAACAAATATATATATATACATAGTAAATTCCGAGACGCCGATTTTGGAACTTTACAGAATAATTGAATGTGAAGTTACACATATTATTTGACTTTCAAATCTGACATATTAACAAAGGACAAGATTATGTTTTTATACAATAGCTCCACACATGCCCAGAAGAAAATAATTCTCCCCTATAAGGGCCTATGTCATCTTCGGGGATGCTGAGTGGAGGGTATTTTTAGGAAAGGAAGGAGAGGATGTTCTGGGAAATAAAAAGGTAGAAGGGGTGGGTTGGAATCTGGGTTCAGTGTGTCCAGGAGTGACGGACGAATGATTCTATCCCTCCCCGTGCGGTGAAAGGCGATGTTCCGAGAGAGCCCTACTGGAGAAATCAAAAGGTATCCCTCAACCAGTCTCTCCCAATCTGGCCTGCCATGAAATTGGTGTGAGCTGTAGCAGAGGTGTTTCTTATCCAATAAATGGTTCCCTGGGCTGCGGCACCCATACCTCTCTCCCAAAATGAGTATTAACACTCAAATTTTTATAGGCGTTTTTATTGCTGTTTTTTTTTTTATTCCAAAAATATTCTACGTCTTCTACGACATTATATTGATAAACTTTTCCTTGGAATTAACTCGCTGAGAATTGAAATTGTTATTATTTTGAATTTAAGTTTTCTAAAGGTACAATATTTTATTTCTTACTGGCGAGTTCCCGGCATGCGTTGCAAAGTCACTTAATAAAGACATTTTTTCTCCCTGCGTGTCCTTTCCCATTCGTCCCGTTCCCTTTCCTCTCTCTCGTACCCTTCTCCTCACGTTTTCCCACTCTGTCTTCCCTCTCTCCACTCCCATCTTCCGCTTCTCCCGTCCTGCTAACTCCCCTCCCTCCTCCCGCATTCCATAAATTCAGTTCCGATACATTCAGTTTTCAAACAGCTCGCGTGCCACTTAAAGCATATATACCTAGTATATTTGCGGCACGTTCCAGAGTGGAAGATACTCTCAGTATCGCCCTGATGTAAGACCACCATTCAGAATTGAAACGTTGCTTGAAATGGCATTAGCCGTGTTTGGTGACCAGATCTGAATAGCCAGGTACTTCCCCACCTTCTCTTTCTTCTCTTTCCCCTCCCCACTACCTTCAGCCTCACAGCATACCCCAATTGGGGATGCCGTGAGGCATCTCACTGGCTTCAGATGGGAGCAGTTGGGACTCTTAAAATTCTAATAATATTTCTAAAATTCTAAAATTCTCTTAATATTCATAAAAAAAAAAATCTCACCATGCGCACATCAAATCCCCAGAATTGCATCGCAATAGGATGATTGGTTTAGCAACGCGTATGGAACAAACATACATACAAGCAAACATACATTGATTTTTATACATAGATGTTTCGTAGAGTTCCTTGCAGAATTGTATAATATTATCATTATTTTTTCCGGAGCTCTTCTAACAATACATGTCTCAGCTAATATTAAATGAACTAAGCAAAAGGGTGATTTCTCGTCTTGACGAAAATATATTGACATATAAAATTAAAATTTTGTTTCGGTGGTTTCTCGCGTTTTTACTGTGTACACGTCGAAACGCGGGACACCGGACACACTAACACCATTACGAAATATATCGGGAGTCTCCCATATTATAGGACGTGTCGCTATAGATATTATCAACAAAAGGGGCATTGCACCGTCTTCGTGGAAGTATTCGGGCATGGAAATAAATGCCATATTTTGTTTAACGCTCAATTTTACTTATTTACAATTTTACGTCATGCATTCGATTCCCGTATCTCCTATAACAATATAATATCTCCGTTAATTTCAAGGCACTACACAAAAAGATCATTCCTCGTATTCTCCGATAAAATGATGTTACATAATAATTACGCGCCCTTTTCTTTAAAACTCTATAACACCATATTTTGCTCGCTAGCGCTGCAACTAAATACCACTACATAGAAATCTTCCCTTCCCGCCTCCCCGCTACACACCGCAAATACAATATTTCGTTAGAAAGGGACAAACGAAAGACATGAGATTATTGAAGATCTACTTCGGTCGCCGGCAAACAATGGTCTTAAACTCGCAATGCTAGAGCGTTTTTAGCGCAGAAAAAAGACTTAGAAAAATTCCTTGCAAAAATCCGTTTTTTCCCATTTCAAAAATCCAGGGACCTCGCAAGACGATGAAACAAACAGGTTTCAGTAGCTAGTCTTGCGAGGGACCTGGGAAAAGTACTAGATTCTTTATTTAACTTCCCACAATTAGCCAAACATTAAAAACCTAGCACAAAATTGTAAACTTGCCTAAAAATTGCCACAAACTCACCAAAACAAAAATCTAGGGATAAATAATGCCCATATAAATATGTTAGAATTAAGATATGTACATGTATATACCAATTTTACCCTGTAGAATTATTTCTAATTCGCAATTTTAAGCGACCACTTTCATGGGCGACACCAACAAAATAAGGTGTGACGGAAAAGCCGCCCTATTTATACTTACGGGCAAGGTCAAACCTCCCACCACAAATTTGTACCACGTGGTCACATTTTACCCCAAATTTGGGTATAAAAGGACCCACATTTGTGACAATAAATCAGTTCATCTCTACTTGACAACTCGTGTTTTATTCTTCGGAAGTTTTTCATCAACCAGCTGCCTCCCGCCGACTTCTGCCTGTCTTCAGTCCTGGTGCCTACCTCCTCCAGACAAGCCGGCCCTACTTAAGGCAACCGCCAGGCGCCAGGCTCAGGCAGAAGAATCGGCACATCCAGTGTCCTTCACCCACCAGGCACTGGGTGCTAGGGAGGTCAGCCCTTTTATTATTTTTCATCATCCCATCATTCTGAACGTGCACTAAGACCGGTCCCTTTTTTACAGTTCTTGTAAAGACGCTGATACGTCTGTTACAATGGTTATTAATTTTGACTTGTTGTGTTCTGTCGCTCATATAACTTTTCAATAGTTGGAGTTCTTTATCTTTGATACCCATATTTTCTAATTTTTTAAAAAGTGTTTTGTGGCAGATTGAATCAAACGCTTTAGCTAAATCTAGATATATCGCTATGCATTTATACCCTTGATCTAAGTTTCTATGTATATAATCTATTGTACTTGCCAAAGCTTCTTTTGTGCTTCTTTTTTCTCTAAATCCATATTGTTTATCCGAGATTAATTTGTTTTCTTCCAGGTATTTTACAATTTGGTTTTTGTAATACTCTTTCGTAAATCTTTGATAGCGAGTTTAACAATGTGATTGGTCTATAGTTAGTTATTTCCATTTTGTCTCCGGATTTATAAATAGGTATCATCAGTCCCTTTTTAAGAGTACTAGGAAAGTAGGCGTGTGTTATGCTAAGGTTGATTAAGTGTGTTATAGGTTTTAATATTTCTTTTTTTTTAAATTTTTTATTAGAGGTCAAGTCTTTTCAAATGTTTTATATTGGGTGAAAATGTTTATTCCATAAATCTTAGGATTTATTTTTGTTTTGAAAAGTTTTAATTTTCCATGTACATTTGTTACTTTAATTTTAATTTTTGCGACCGGTTTCGATACGTCTGTATCATTAACGAGCAAACTTAAAACATGAAAAATTAAAACTTTTCAAAACAAAAATGTCTAGAAATTGTTACATAGTTAATGCCGAAGAAATACAAAAAACTTAGGATTTATATCAGGGGTTTCAAATTATAAGCAGTCGATTATCATCTATTCTTCACAGCTTGATATACTTAATTTTGCAGGTGGTTTAAGATGAAACTAACTAGGTATATTATTTAAAAATAACTAACTCACCCTCCTTGTTCATTGTATTCGTACATCCTCTTCTATTCGATACTCATACTCTTCTTCGGGATCGAGAGAGACTGGTTGAGGGAGGTCTTTGAGGAGGTTCTTGAGCAGGAATCTCTCGACCCATCATTGGGTATTGAGATGGATGTATTCATTCGTCCTTTAAGCCTGTACACTCTGACCCTCAGATTCCTTCCCACCCCTTATTTTATGTTCTCCAGCAGGAATCTCTCGACCCATCGCCTTGCACCGCGGTTGGAGGGCTGTATCCATTCGTCCTTTACGCCTGGACACACTGACCCTCAGATTTCTACCCACCCCTTATACCTACTTCCTTCCCAGAACTTCCTCTCCTTCCTTTCCTTAAAAAACCATCCGCACAGCATCCCCTAAGATGACATAGGCCTTGAGGGAAAATATTTTCATCTTGTGTGGAGCTAATGTAAAAAGAAAAAAGGGAACGTACAGCGCGCAATCTTTTATAGCTAAGTCAGTCACAAGTCTTAGGAAGAAATTACGGTGCAATGAATGCAATGAATTTTCCCAAGCCCTCAACTATCCCTATGCATAAAATCACGCCCACCAGTCGCTCCATTGCAACGTGAAAGAAGGATAAACAAACACAATTTCGAATTTAAAATACACTAGCTGACCCGGCCACGTGCTGCTATGGCTAACGAAACACAATGCCACCTACTGGATGGTTTCACAACCTTTTAACTCACACCGCCATCTGTTAATTTGCACACAAATCAAATCACATACAGACATTCTCCTTTATATATTTCAACCAATTTACACAAAAACCTTGACAAATTATATACCTAAACCTTCCTCATGAATTGGTGAAAACTGCATGAAAATCCGTTCTTGAGTTTATTGCGAACAGACGGACGCGGCAGAGGACTTTAATTTATAATATGTAGAGATATTACTTGAGATTGTACGTTTGCAGCATGCATCAGGATTCCTGAGCTCATTTGGAGTAAAAAACGAAGATGTCATTTTGCTGTCTGTTGACATTTTATTCAATTAAAAACAAAAAATTCCGTCACACTTCGTCACTGGATACAACCTAATAGATCACACGGTATGACCTGCCTCATCTTTACGGTGCTGCTGGAATGAGTCAAAGCGCAAAGCTTGGGAATCGCTGATTGTCAGTATATTTCTGCATTGCAATAAAATCTACATAGGTACATGAAATATTTGTGAACGTCCGAAAACTAAAACTATTTTTGAAAGGTGATGAAATACACATTCAATTTGTATTTTTAGAAATGCAAATATCATGATTTTTTTAAATATTAATTTTTTAATGCAAACTTAAAAAAGTTTTCAAAATGGCTCACCTAAAGGGCTTCTTGGGTTGTTCTTCTTTTTCTACATAAAGTTGTCTCCACCAGGTAGTGGAGAAAAATTCAACAGAATTACCAATATTATTATTTTATAATTACTTTAAATCTACTATAACGATTGTGTGCGCTTTAAAAAAATGTGTTTAAATTTTTGAAGTAGGTAAAAATACGTTACAGAGTTGTAACTCCTCGTGATAGAAGTGTATTTCATACAAAGCACAGTTGCCTCCTGCCACCTCGACTTGCGTATATTCTATAAAGTTCTCCGACCAAGTATATCGAGACAGGGCGTGTAGGTCTTAAAAATGACACCAGAACCAAAAATGTTGGTTTACGACAACATTTATAAAAAAGAAAGTCCTTTATCTCGCAGTCAAAAGATCGCAAGAAGCATTGGCTTGTACCTTTAGTTAGTCTGCGTGGAGATAATTTGTTTTCCAGCAAGTTCGGGGTAATGGAATTACCGCGAACTTGCTGGAAAAACACAAATTATCAGGCAGTTAGAAATATTTTAGGTATGGGCTATCGAGAAAAGATGGCAGCGTATCGAGAAAAGTAACATTTGATAAAAAAAAAGTTTAATTCTAGTAAAACAACTACTTCACGCAAGAGATGCAACGGAATTCGATGGGTAGTTGTATTATGAAATTTCTCGTAGGTGGTGTCACTTTGGGATTGGAATTGGGTATGGGAGGGCTAATCTATAGTTAATATATCGATGATAATGTTACAAAAAAATTATATGACGACATAAAATATAAAACTGTTTTTAAACTCCAAAAGGTATAACCTACCGACTAACGGCGATTATTATTTTTTATGATGTTTAATAAAATATTTTTAAAAACTCAAAAACTTGTCTCCTATAAATTTTGTCAAATTTAACTATTCTGTCACGTGGGTTATCATTCGAAATAGGTATACACGCAGCCAAGGGCGGATTTAGGGGGGGGGGGGGGCCACGGTATTTTTATGTACTGAGGAGATTCCATCACAGTACATACTTAGAAGCAAAAACTGTCTTTATTAAACATTTAATTTTTCGATTGTTTTGACACTTATACTTATTTCTAACAGTAATTGTTGATTTTTTTGTCCGTCTGCCCCTTGTGCCCGCCCAGAAAAAAATCCTAACAGTAATTGTTGATTTTTTTGCGCGTCCGCCCTTTGTGCCTCCCCCTCCCCATAAAAAGATCTAAACAGTAATCATTGATTTTTTGCCCGTCCGCCCCATGTGCCCCCCCCCCCCAGAAAAAATCCTAACAGTAATTGTTGATTTTTTTGCTCGTCCGCCCCTTGTGCCCCCCCCCCCCCCCCCCCCCCCCCCCCCCAGAAAACAATCCTAACAGTAATAAAAAATCCTAACACTAATTGTTGATTTTTTTTGCCCGTCCGCCCCTTGTGCCCCCCCCAGAAAAAAATCCTGGATCCGCCCATGCACGCAGCCCGTGTTTGTCACCCCCGATAGGCACTTCAGGCATCCTTCCTCCCTGGCTACAATCTCCCCTCTGAAATCCAGAGAGAATACATTTATAGTAAAAACCAATTCCTCACTTTACGTGGAAATGTGACAGAGTGTTAAAAGTTATGTAGGTTAAAAAGAACGACCCCCTTACGTTTTTCCTAACTAAAATTACTGGTAATGAAAAAAAACACTAGTATTTTATTAGACAAATATATTACAAATTATGTATCACCTTACTTTTTTGTCGTTTCATGTAAAAATAATTATGAAAAGTTCACGAAGTTTCATTATTTTTATTCAAATTGCGGTAGGAAACTTTGGTTTCTTAAATGTGTACATTTTAAACAGTGGAGTAGCGTGCCTTGGAGGGGCCCTGTATCAAAATTAGTTAGGGGACCCAAATGAAGGATAAAGATTTCTCACAAAAGAAACAAAAGGCCTCTGTAGCCAGTGGCGTAACTATACCATCTGCGCCCCCCCCCCCCCCCCCCCCCCCCCCTCGCCCCCCAGTAAAAATCGTCATGTTGTAATTGAATTTTAATCAGCAAGTTCTCTAATACACGAAGCCTTTTCTATTTCGTCTTGGAAGGTGGAACTGAAAACTGAGAAATTCCCTGATTCATAAACATATGTCTTTTTTATATTTATATCAAACATGGGTTATTTCCACGTGTTTTTTTTATTGCTTAAAAAAATTAAGCAAAAAATTGCGATGATTACAGCATTTTTATTTTATTTTTATGTTGACGAATAAATTTTCTACAGCGAGTTAAAGTTTCCCATTTTGGAATTACCGCTAAAACGATATTTTGGGGCGTGGCTATCGTGTGACGTCATGAGTGAGGACGCTCACTGACAGTGTTTATTTATGTTAGTTCAGCTTAGCGACACTTGTGACGTCACAAACCCATTCCCCAACCATGGGCCGTTTTGATTTGGTCAGTTTTAGATCGTTTTTAAAATCAATAATATTGAATGAAAACAAAAAAAAATCAAACATTTTTAGTACGATTATTAAAATCAGAAAAATAATCTTTAAATATTCCGTACATTTTCCACAGAATTCCTCGTTTGTGGAAATACCCCATTCTAGAGCTTTTTTAAGAGATCAGTGTCATTTAAATTTAGCAAAGTGGTAGGTTACAAAATACTGAAATCGGAAATAATTTCATTAATTGGAAGGAAACGCATTTCAGTTGATTGATATGATGTCCAATACTGGAAAAAATATGTTCACTTTAAACAAAACTTTGCGGAATTTTGAGTAGCTCATCTTCGCAAAGTTCGTCAAAATGGCAATTCACCTTCCTCTGACGAGTTTAAGAAAATTTAGGGTTGATGGACCATTTTTCAGCTATAGTATTTGCTTCCTTTTTTAAATGTTCAAATTCATGTCGATACCTTTCCAATTCTTCCAGACAAATTTTCAAAAATTCTTGCTGTCTTAGAGGCTAACTTATGTGACCTATAAATTACTGATTATGTTTGACTATTTTTTTTTTCTTCTCTGGTCTCTGTTAACAATGATTTATGTTTTTACCTCGATAGGTCATCTTGGTGAGCGATGGTAGTGATGACAGTATCGCTTGATACATTATCACTCTGTACTGATTCTGAAATTATGTTTTACATGTATAAATGCTCTTATTATTTTCTATTTTTCTTGATTAGTTTTGGTTTCCATTCTTTGGTGGCGCAACTGAACTGTGCATGTTATGTATCGTCATTCCCCCATAGAAAGGGGGTGGGATAGACCCTGTCCATGCACATTGCCAGGCGAACATACAACAGAGCGGTCTTCCCGCGATCCGCCCGCGCCTCCCCCATCGACATGCGTTGGCCTGAGGCGTAACCGTGCGGTCTCGATGTCCTTCCGTCCCCCCTCCGGTAACCCGACGCTCATCTTTCCCCAAGGTCTTCAAAAACTTCCCCTTCTCTCCCAAGTACATTTCTTCGAGGCAAAATCGGGGAACCGGCTAAAGGACGCGGACTTCGAGCATCGTCTGCGGTTGGGCCGATAGCTATACGCATTCTCATTGGGACTGCCCGGTGGTCTATGGAATACTTTCTCTGGCTTTTTTTTTTTTTTTTAAATATATTTTATTTTATTTCCGCTATTATAGTAATTACTTACATTATAACATAATCATATAACTGTTTTTTCCTCATTACTTATTTTATTCACAGAAGGTTTCTTCGACTGGTCATAGCCGTTATTTTTATTTTTATTTTTCTTTTACTAACACTATTATCTCTTTTTGATGTTACCTATTTCAGAAGAATTATTCCACGGGCTGCTACTTCTATTTATCTTTTGTATAATGTTAATGTAAGTACTTGCATACTGCTTACTAACCCCGTATGCATGGACATTGGAGGGTCTAGAGTCGTTCAAATAAATGTAGCTTCGTTCAAAAAAAAGTAGAGTCTTGAGGTGTGCGGTGAAGGAGGAAACCATATGTTTCCTTATAACGCCGTTGGGAAAGTGGTGGGTCCCCTCCAATGTCTTAGAGGCTACATCGATAGTTTGTAAAATTTTGCAATGGAACACCAATAAAATTGTGTAAAAACCGCTTCTTGGGTGAAAAGGCTTAATTTCTTTCATCCGATTTGCAATTTAGCAGAATTGTTTTCGTTAGCGCTTTTTGGACTTCAACAAACTGAATTTTTAAAACAAAAATAGCATCGTAACGTCCTGCCCATCTAGAAGGGTTCGATGGTTTTAAGAAGTTGAAGGCTCCCTTTCTTTATCAGATATAAAACTTGATAAGATATTCCATCTTTTGATACTATGCCCATAAAATTATGAATTTGTTGAACTGTTTAAAAAAATGTTGCATATCAATAACCTCTCTTACTGCATCATTAAGTACTAGATTTAAGTTATGAGCAGCACAGTGAACATATACCGCATTTGGCTCAATATCTTTTATGAGGTTTTGAATTCCACCAGAAGTGCCTTTCACTGTGTTATCACCATCATTATTATCCTTGTCCTCGACACCGCGATAAAAAATTGTGCAACCAATGGATGCGTTTTAAAATTGATCGAATTGAATGCGTTTAAATCTTAATAATTTATTTGAATTTGAATATGGTCTTTAGTTGTGTCTAACTTTAATTGCTTTTATGGACTTATATAAAATTTAAAATTTTTACAAAATTTTGTTAAAAATGTTAGGTTACTTCCGAGCTCGCGGCCACTCGGGTCGGGGCCCCGCGACACAGCAAGCAATTTTAATAGACAATGAAATTCAAAATAATTCTATTCTTACAGCAAAGTGGTAAAAAGTATCTCCTAGTAAGTAACTTCAAAGATGAATGGTGGCCCTGACTGCTTTTTTGGCCGATATTATTATGAAGTTCAATAATCTGAATTAGTTGCAAGGACATTAACAATAGGCCACTCGCATCACATTTAAAAAAAAAAAATTCCCGCTAAGGAAAATATTCTAAGATATTCTGTGTTTTTTTTTTTTTTTATCGTATTTTTGAAACCCTGGCGATTTTTTGAAAATTTCAATCCGATAAATCAGACCATTTTTTATAAACCGGAAAGACAGGACAAAATTTTATGGGTGCGAAAAAACGATAATTAAATAGCCGAAAATCATTTAAAAAAAAAAAACGTTTTCCACACGAATGGCACAGGAGAATGACGAGGCATTTCAAAAATATTACATCTCATAAATATTTTTTTCCTTGATCCATCTTATTGATCATAAATCATTATAATGTTCAACGTCTATATTACTAAATCAAATGTAATATACTTGTACTTGTAAATTATAATAATAATATTATAAAATTTGATTTTGTTAAAATCAACACCACTACCATTATACCTCTAAAACACATGTAGACAACATACATGTACGGGGTTCTCTTCACAACATCTGTCAAAAAGTCGAACCAAATGATAAGTTCGCAGAGAACAAACAATAAATCTAGTGAATGTTAAATGTCAAATTCAAAAATTTGTATGAAATCAAAGTGCTGCCATATAAAAAAATAAATCAGTGTGAAATTTTACAAAATTAATAGGAACATTTTCGGAGACGGGACATTTTAATGTAGTGACATCACGAGCCCAAATAATGGACTTATTTATTTAAAAAGAAAAAACTGTACATTTCTAAAAAAATTTACCAACATTTTCGTACTCTTAGTAAAAAAATCTATCCACACGATATTTTCAAAGTAGTTATGAAGTCCATGCAAGTGGCCTATTGATGAATAAAATATTTGCATTTGAAGCTAAGGGAACGTACCCATTCTACGTGACACGTTTAGGGGGGGGGGGTCTTCAAAATGTCACGCTCCATACAAATGAGCGGCGGGTTGCTTAGGTTTTTGGTCACCGGGTGGGGGGGTTAAAAATTGCACTATATATAAATGAGCTCGAAGCTGGAGACTTTTCTAATTTTCCAACTGTTGCTGCTCTGCGATCCAACTTATCTATTGCCGATAGTATCTTGATAGCAACAGCAAATAGCGCGAAACGCCACTTGCAGCTACTTCGTTCCTTTCCCATAATTCGTGGTTCGTTTCATGTTTTGTTACATGCATGTGTACGCAGCCTTAGAAACCATTACTCCTGCACTACTTAAGGCGATCCACTAGTTCAGGAAAAAATCGAAATCGGAATTCACGCCCTTTATGAGAGGATTTTAAAAATACTTGAGAAAAAGCTTTTGGAAAGGTTGGAAAAGGTATTTGAGAGTTTTGTTTTACAGGTTGATTTCGTGAAGGCCTGTAAAAAATAAAACGGAAATTTAAAATTGATTTCACGAAATCAAGCGACGCGGAGTGACGTGTCCATCTCCCACTCAGTTCGGGGGGTGTGACTGAGGTTTGGCGACTGTGGCGTGAACAGTAGTTCTTCGGTGGACGCCATAGGGTTCACTTTGAAAAACCGAATTCGTCGACTAGCGGCAGTATTGTAAAATAACAACGCGAAAATGCATATTTTATTTTATTTTGGAAAGATTGGATGTAAATATCAACTTTTTTTGCGATCATTATAAAATAAACTGAATTTGCCACATTATACAATAAAACCATAACCGAAAAGGGGTTTATAAATAGGAGAGTTTGGACTTGAAAGTGTGTTTTTTAGACCTTATACTTTATTTTTTTATAGGCTTATTAAAAGACTTATAAAAAAAATGACCGATATTTTTAAGGGCCAAAGTATGTTCTACACACAGTATTTAATTGAAGCATCTACAATACTTCTAAGCGATCAAATTTTCAAAACAAAAACATATGATTTTGTATGATTTTGCATTATTTACTATGGCTTCATCTTAAAAAATAGTTTTAAGTAAAGTGCCCACTGCTTGGTGACGGATGGCGGTAAAAACTTGTCAGTATTATACGTATGTTACTTGTTGGTTTAGTTGATGATAGTCATGTAGGCATGAAGGGAATTGGTGAATTTGGCATTTAGGAAAAGAACAGATTTGAACTAATGTTTTTATTAATTAGAATAAAATATATTTAAACACTTATTTCTGACATAATTCGTCCCTGTTCTGGCAGAAAACGTTAACTCTAATAAGTTAACGTGATGCTTTTATTTTATACACAATAACATCTACTTTTCTTTAAAATTATTTCACATATTTATAAATTTTATTTCGGCTTTTAGATATAAACTATAAATGTATAATACAAGAGGATTATGTTAAATGTACATTGTTTTGTCATAGCTGCAGATTCAGGTTTGTTTACCAACATGATCGTGATAGGCCTTCCATAAATTAAATAATGAATTATTATGTCCCGATGGCTTGATGGCGTCCACAACCAAAGATTGTTTCCATGAAATCCCAATGAGGTTAGCTTAGTGCTTAGTCTTAGTGAGCACAATCTACAGATTTGTGTGAAATATTATTTCCACTTAATCTTTACTCTAATCTTGACAATAAAAAACTTTGTAATTAAATTAACCACATTGAATAGCTGGTAATATTTCTTTTATCTACATAACTTTTATACCAAAAATATTCATATTGCTAAATGTAACTTACAATCTTCTTGTATATTATTACTCTTGTTATTATTTACTGGTTTATCTCTATTATTTCATAATATCTATTAAAATTTCCAAATAACTTTACAAGTAGTGTCATAACACCGCCCAAAATATACAATAAACATTGGCAAGAAAGTACAACAGCATTCAACTAAATATACACACATGGCACTTACTTTAGAAAAGCCAAGTAGCAATGCGATTGTAATGCGACTAACACACTTGACCTGATTACAAGCAAGTAGAGTTACAAGTCAATCACAATCCTTTTTCCTAAAGTATAAGTTCTGGAAGCGCTTCCCACATCTCCATCTTCGTCTCCATATACCCATTGCCTGAAAAGTTGGGGTGATGATGGACGAGTATAAACTGCACATGAACCAACCGGCCTGTCTATAAGGGGATATTATCTAATTACATTACTTCGGCACATTGTCCATCCTGTTCAGAAAGAAGCCCCAGAGGCTACTCTGATAGACAAGCGCAATCCTTGTTTCTGCCAAAATTCTATTTTGTTTTCAAGGCAGTGTCAAATGTTAGCCAACTTGCATCAAGGAAAAGAAAAATGAAGGAAATGCCTTGAAAACTATTGGGTATTGAAAAGCCAGGCCATATTTAACACTAAGACAAGAACAAATGAACTTTCTAAATAACAAGGCCCAGAAGATATCCTTTAATAATAACCTAATTCAGATCCAACACAAGATCAAGGTTAGCAAAAGTTACCCACATGGAACGGAAGTTTGCCTCTTAAAATTGTTGTACAAATGAAGTAGAGCCGAGTTGTTCATTGTATTCATTTTGTGACACAAAGCAGAATGCTTGTACCAACTCGTACCAAAATCAAGATGCTTCTGCCGTTCGGTCACAACCTTGTTGAAAATGGATGATGCCGTACAGCGTTGGGTACAAATTGGCAGTTGGGTTAGGTTTTCAGACTAGGTTTTTTTCATAAATTTTCCTGATTTGTCACTGTTCTATTATTTAGTCATGGAGCCTTGGATTCGCATAAAAAGTTTACAAATAGTCGTAATATTATAATATTGGGCCAATTATTATAACGAGTAAAGAAAACCCACAGATAATCAAACAGAATAATATCTCTAGATGATCCTAAGGGAACGTACCCATACTACGTGACCTACTTTTTGCAATTTTTAACCCCCCCCCCCCCCCCGGGACTAAAAACCTAAGCCCCCCACCGCTCTTTATGACCAAGCGTGGTATTTTGAAGACCCCCCCCCCCTGAACAGGTCACGTAGTATGGGTACATTCCCTAAGGTACTGTCATAACTTTTCAACACAAAAGGCGCTCCGGATTTTATAAATGTTATGAAAAAATTATGATTCCAAAAAGAGTTTCAAATAATTTATTTGAAGCATAAAATAAATCAAGAATTGAGTTTCAATTTATTCTAACATAAAGCACCTATTGTGAAATAAATAACAAAAAAAAAACAAATAATTCATTATCCTATTGCATTAAAATACTAACAGAACTGCCAAGAGTCCAAATGTGTCTTTATCCGAAATGTGTTGTTTTTAATCCAAAATTTACACTGCAACAGATCATATTATTATACTCTAAATGATATCACATTAATCTCTATTGTTATTTGTACATCTCCATTTATACAACACCAGTAATTTCTATTATTCTATAAATGTTTGTAGTACGGGTCGCATATTGCAACTTATCTTATTGCTAACTAAAAGTTTACTATTTGCCAGTGAATATACGATAATGAGAATACGCAAGTAATACACGTTTTGTATTATGTATCGCATGCACCCAACTAATAGATATTGGCGCTCTAATAGAAATAACTCCATGAAATAAAACTATTCCCATAAACAGGGTTACAAGAATACTCCGTGTTATTAATTAGGATAATTTAACTGTGCAGATATTAACCATTATAACTTTTACGAGGGCCTGATGTTGACCTCTTGTTCGTGGATCTGATGTAAAGATCACATGTTTAAATGTGCACTCGCGCTCTGTTACGTCAGCAAATTGTGAATTACATTGGTAGTTTATTAGCACACTAATATACATATGTATTTAGTTATTTCATTGTTAACATGTTTTCAAACAATTTCCTTATTGCTGCAAGAGTCGGATATTAAAAAATCTGTCTACTGCTTTGAAAATAATTGATTTTCGCAAATGAAAAAAAACCGTACTTCATCTTAATGTATACATATTTAGTAATGAGGGAGAGTTAAATGGGTTAGTTTTACACATAATGGTGTCCCTTACGTCACTATAAAACCTTGAAAATTTTGTTTGTAACTCTTTTACATGAATACAAAAATTGACCACCACAAAATCTATAATATTTTATGCAGAACAAAAGTACATACCAATACGTTTTGTTAATGCACTTTTGGAAATGAACAGAACTTGCACATTTGGAGATCAGACAAATAATGAAGATTGAAGGATTTTTTTTTCAATTTGCTGAGCTGTGTATTTCTTTAAATACTGATTTATAAATCCAATTACTTTGTATTGTGGCATTTCATTGCTTATGTGTGTGATCATTTCACAAGTCTTAACTAAAAACTATGTATTAAATTCAAAGTTAAATTTAAATTGCAAGTCTGGCCTACAGCAATATGTATAGGAAGCAGTCGCAAAGATGTCTTGGTTTGTGAATGTATAAAAATCCACTGAGATTTTTTCTAAAACAGCAATTGGTGAAATTTCATCAATAAGTATTGAACGGAATTTTTGTTTAATAAATATATAATAATTAGTAGACATTGGATGAAAAATGTGCACTTTCACACATAAATAAAATTAAACCATAAAAACAGGAATATGTTTCTTATGACCAAAAAGGCTAAAATATTCAGTGTGCATAATACAATTTCTAATAACGAGTATCAAAAAAAGTGAAGGTCAGGGAATATTAGGAAAACAGTCACTTAGTAAATAAAATTAACATTTTATAAATACCCAAGATAAACTGCATCTTTTTATGAACCGAAAAAAGTCAGAATCTGAATGGGGCTTTATTCACAATGTGCAGTGAACAAGTTTGCACATTCTGGACTATTTGTTGGCCTCCGAGTTGAAGATAAAGGCTGGTCAATGCTATCGATAAACCTATTTATAAATGTGAGTTTTTAACACTAGCTTATGCTAAATCTCATAGTAGAAATGTTCACCCAAATAGTAGAGCGAGTTCCCAATGGCAACCATAATTCTGGAGGCGCTCGTCGTATGTAATGTTTTTAAAGAAAATCGCTGAAATTTTGAAGATGGGAAGGAAAACTAAAATACAACATTGAAAGCAATGTTTATCACAACAGAAGCATCTCAGATCACAGGCGAACTCAAGTCCAACTGGCAATGGTCTCTCAGTAGTCAGTTGGCAGTGCAGATGGCAATGCAGATGTGGGACTACCTTAGAACATTCACATTACTTCAGTATAATATTTACGTGTTCGTTGCTAATAATCATAAAAGGCACCTTCTACATTTTATCTTTCCTAGTGGATTTCATTGTAGAAATATAACATACCGTACCGTTATCGTTATTTTACTCAGATTGTAACTGTTTTCTAAAGCTAGTCAACTAATCAACCAACACGCAGAAGATGTCCACATTTAAACCAAACTACCAATCATATCATTATTTTGTGATGTGGGTTTCGGTGAGCGTATTTATTAAATTACTATACATAAATTTGTACCTTTTGATTTTATAATAATTATTAAAAACTGCCAAAAGTATATTTGTTTATTACTAAATATAATATTATTATTATTAGCCAGTGTCACTTTGCTGATCATTTCAAATTTGAGAATAGAAAATGATAAGTGATTTTTGTGCTGCACACAATTGCCGCTATTCTTAATGATTCTTTAAATCTTTTACATGGAATGACACAATATCTAATTTGACAACATGTATATTCTAAAAGAGCACTACCCGAACAAATCCATCTACTATAATGGTACTAAATTCTTCTTCAAATTAAATGAATAACCTTTAAATAATAAGAGCACAATACTTTCTTTACAAGTACGGAAAACTGTTTCATAGGTCATATTTATTTATCCCCTTACTAATAAACATATTTTAAATTTACGCATTTACCATACAGTAATGGTTGTTTATTAGTTTTGTAAAATTTATAACATGTTTATTGGTAAGGCCCATAGTCACTAAAGTTCAAGATGAAAAAAAAATATATTTTAGGTTTAATAAACTACATAAACATAAACACAAACCTTTTCACATAAATAAATCTGTTTTACAATCACTTGGCAAAATGATATCATAATTATCTATAAGAAAAACAAAATGGAAAACTGTCTCAATGAAGTAGTTAACGCACTGAAATACATGTATTATGTAAAAGGATTTCAAGAGGCTAAAGCATGCTCAGGATTTTATAAAATACAAGCTCTTTGATGAAGGCAATAATGAAAAATAATAAAGGATGGAGTTTTCCTCGTGAAATAAAAATTACTAATATGTATTTGTTTCAAGTTAAATTAAAAGGTATGCAACATAATAAATTAATTTAAGTTATAATAAATCAAAAAAATGGCAAAATATACAATTAATGCGTAGTTAGAAACATTACCAGCCAAAATTTCAAGTACAATATTGATACATTCCAAACGAATATGATAATTGCATTAATCAAAGTTACATATCAGCAGTTTAACACAAAACTTTAACCAACTTAACATACAATGGAGTCACATAACTAATAATATATTTATACAAACACTATATACAATATGTACAAAATTATAAAACTTACAGTTTGTACTTGCAGAAATATAAAAAAGCTGATTTATATAGAATACACTAATTTACATAGAGATATAAAATTACACTTAAATTTAAAAATAAACAATATGTAGGTATATGCAATAAAGTAGTATGCTTTAGCATGAAAATCACACGTGATATCTTCTATGGGTAGCGGTGCACCTGATGCAACCCATCACTCACAACAACCAACTCGCTCACTTTGGTGAACAAAGGGGGAAGTCGACAATGTTGTACCACACTAGTCTTGTTCTCCACTATCGATCCAACACCAGCGGGGACATGCTTGCGCTGGAGATGAAGGAAGCGTGGGGGTGCAGGGGGCTGCGGGGAGCGGCAGACTCCGCTTGCTCGGGGGACCTCCGTACCTCTTCCAGCAGCGTCTCTTCACCCACTTCTCCGTCACCTGCAAATCTCCTCTCTGTTAACAGCCTGTTCATAATCATAGCACGCACTCCCCTCTGTTATAGAACCCAACAACCGACTGTAATATATGTGGGGCTTAACCTCTCATTGGCCGGGTGTGCGCCGGCATATGCGGGAATTTTTTTTAGATTTTTTTTTTAAATGCGATTTTAACCCTTATGTATAAAAAAACTGTTTGAAGGACAAAGTCAGAATTGCTCGCGTCAATATCATTCTTGACGTAGCCAATGGGTTCAATCATGTAGCAACACTAGAATATTTTAAAATGCATTAAGTATGATTTGGCGTGTCGATTTTTGCAACCGTCAAAAGCGAAAAATCGAATTTTAACGTTTTCAAATGCATATAAAGGTTAATTAAATGAAGACAATATTAGTGAAACTCAATCGAAAATCTGGAGACAGAACAATCAGAAAAGATATTGGCTCCGCTGGGACTCGAACCCAGGACCCTTTGTTTACATGACAAGAACTCTACCGATTGAGCTACGGAACTCATATCAATTCGGTCACTTTTAACTGTATCATACTTCGACTAAGAACTACCAACATTATCTTCATTTTCTTAACGCACATATTATTGGTTATCTTTATATAGCAGCCAATAATATGTCCCAGCGGAGCCAATATCTTTTCTGATTTTTCTGTCTCCAGATTTTCGATTGAGTTTCACTAATATTGTCTTCATTTAATTAAATATTATAATTTGAGATTTTACTCATAAAGTTTAAAAAATTAAAAATAAAATGCATATAAAGGTATTTATTTATTAGCAAACTCCTTTGAATTATGTTTTTTCATGTTGATAAGTATTCAGATTTGGGTAGAAATAATAAAACCAGTTTATATTTTGACAATTATTTCCAAAATGAGATTTTTTAATCTTTTTTTTTATTTACAATATTATTACGGAATATACATACATGAATAATAATATATATTATCTGGAAAAAAGAAAATAATCGCGAAAAAACCAATTCCTTTGTTTTTATATGGATATTTGACAAGAAAGCAACCAGGTAAAATCCGTGCGGTTTTTCGAAATACACCAGACCAATAAGAGGTTGATACTAGAAAGGCCTGTGCCAAATTCTAAATTACACGGAATTGAAGACTGTTTATCAATTTCTTAGCGTAAAGAACTCTGAAACAATAATTTGACTTAAAAATTAGATACGTCATAATTTTATCAATATTTTGACTTAAAAATTAGATACGTCATAATTTTATCAATATCAGTAATTTTGAAACTTTTTAAAGGAGCGATCCCCTTACGGTAATAAAAAAAAATATCACCACCTCCAGTCTTTTTTATGTGTTAAATCAGTGATGAATGATGATAAACTAAACTTGGAAGATGACCCCACACTCGAACACAAAGCCAACGTTCGACAAATCGGTTGAAAAGCTATTGGTGGAACTTGGGTACAATTTTTATTTCTTGTAGTGACCTACTTCTGTAAAATTATACCCATTGTTTGCTTGTTGTGATAAAGTTTAAAAAATATTTGTTTTTAATTTATCTATGTCTCGCAACCCCCACTTTGAAAACCACTAATATAGAACACCTGGTGTAATCAAAGCATTCAAGTAAGGATCGTTTTAGAGAACTTTCTGTTCGTGGTACCTAAATCAAATAACCAAAAATTGACATAGGCAATTCTAACATTAACTGCAAGAAATATACATGTACGGGGAACCCAAAAGTAGAGACTCTGCCGCTAGAGGGCAGAAGTGGAAGGGAAACAGGTTTTCAGTGGTCGGCTGTTGTACGGAAACTCTTTCTCAGTCAGTGTGCAAAGCTAGATTTCTTCTTTCGGCGAAAATGCGAAATTGCCAATGCCCGTGGATGAAAGGGAACTTGATAGGGAAACGTTTTCATAATGTAGAAGTGAAATAAAAATAGCTGGAGGCCATAAAAGACATTCCAATCATTTGAACAATGGAAAAAAGGTTGGACAAGTGCAAGCCACTCTAATGGTGAATACTTTGAAGGCAACCAAATTTTGGGGTAAAAATATTAAAAAATAGATAAGTTATAAAGAAAGTCTCCTTACTTTTGGGTCTCCCCTTGTATGTATGAGGGTAATATTCTAAAAAAAGCATTTGAAAGGGCAAAACAATACTAAATTCCTTGACAACACAACAAATCTATAAATGGTATAAAATATGTATGTGGTATAAATTCATGAAAATGAATAATTGGCATAATCTCTTCTTCACTGTGGTAATAATAAAATTAATATTTTCACAACTGTTCAGTTTTGGTGTAACACCATTGCAATTAATGTATTATATATTTTTGTAAATTGAATTGTATTCCATTTTTTAATTTTTTTAGATTAGACCAGTTTCAACCCATTAGTCATCTTCAGACTGGTGGCAAAAGCTATGGTATTTATATATTATTTCCGGTCAAAATCATGTCAATAACACATGATTTATGTACATTTTGTAGCAGTGATGATATAGGAGTACAGTGTGGTACAAAATGAATGCGGGTAGCGAAGGGGAGGGCAATAGAAATACCAAGCTAAGGTGTGAGCTACCGTGCTCAGTCTGAATGACCTGGGGAACAGTGTCACCAACAGTACCTCACCTACCCCCAGTGGCGTAGCTAGCATGGGTGGCACCCGGGGCGGATGTCACCCCCCCTATCAGATTTCTCCACAATTATACGCTATATTCGCCTATAAAAAGACCTAGACTCAAAATTCTACAATACTTTGGTGACAATATCCTTCGTAAACGGTTGAGTGTCACCCCCCTATCAAGTGGCACCCGGGGCGGTCCGCCCCCACCCCCCCCCCCCTCGCTACTCCACTGCCTACCCCAGCACTCGGGGCTCTGGTGGAGTGGACATTCTATTTCCCTAGATACCAGCATTCAACAGCTAGGGGCCTTTGGGGAACCTAGGAGAGCTAGGGCTACCTCAATGGACTCTTCCTTCGTGGGGCCTGCAAGGAGGAACCAAGAGGAGGAACCATGGAGAAGTGCTCAGGTCACCCCTGTGAACTCTTCCCTTGTGGGGCCTTAACCTGTTAAATGCCAGGCCTTTTCACGAAAATTCACTAAAAAAGCACCACTTTGAATTTTGAATTGAACGTTTTGTGGATTAATTTTGAGCTATCGTATATTTTATTGACCGAAACACATTCCTAGAACAATAAACTATGTACCAAAACAACATTACTTGCGTTAATTACGTTAATTGATAGGTTTTACGATGTTTTCATCATGCATCAACTTTGACAGATAAAATTCACGGCAAATTTGACATTTTGATGCCACAGATAAAATGATTTTAAAATATTCTGGGGTTGCAAGGTGAATGAAATTTTTACCCATCTTATGGGGAAATGTTGGCGCAAGCGATTCAGACCTTGTTCTTCATACAAATTCTGTACATAGAAGGGTCAAAATCACAGATAAACATATTTTTTTCAAAATATTTTTTTCACGCATGCGCACAATACGCGCGCATCCACGCGTCTCTGGCAAATAAGAGGTTAGAGGAACCAAGGGGAAGATGAGACCTGGGAAGACATAGCCTCATATCTTTATAAAAGGGATCGGGTAACTGTTAAAGAAATTAAGTAAAATAGGAGATAGTACGTTGGACCTATGGCTTAAGTGCTCACAGAAACTGTACATAAACCGTCTCCGCTCTAAAAAGGTTTTTTTTTACAAAATGGACGCAGGTTGTTTTATAGGTACCTATATATCTCATAAATATAAAATAATAAATCTATAATATAAAAAATGAGAAACATATATTAATTATACCTACGAATAAAATGTACATAAAATCATGTGCTGTTCACCCCGACACAACAATGTTAAGAAACCGTATCATTAGTCATACATGTACCAGTCTGAAGACAACCGAAACATTTAGTCTAAAAAGTGGAAAAAATTTTAACCCCTAGAGCCTCTAGATATTGCAATGTATTTATTTCTCTAGCAAACTGTCAAAATGCAGATTGCATCTGAAATATTTTCAAATCACATTCGATTCCAAATAAATTTGCAGTTTTTTAAATGTATTTCAAAATAATGTAGTGTTTTTGAAGACAGATGTAAGACTCTTTCAGATTTTAGCATTACAAATTGATAATTAAAAATATTGAAATTTTGAACGCAAATGTTTTTATCACGTAACCTGTGTTACCACTTTACACCAAACTCCTATTTAATTAGACAAAGGAACCATTATAAAAGTTATTCTCACTTCACTTTGTTTTCATTTTATAAATCTTAACAAATATTTTTCAAACGTTAAGTATTATTTCAAACTTTACAGGAGCGTCATTCATAAACACTTGAAAAGCGTGGTGGTGGTCTCTCTTTTAAAGACTGTTTAAATCATATATATCTCACTGTAATACAAAATGAGAGCGTATGACTTAAATGAGTCTATTCAGGATGTAGAATGTTCAGGAATAGCTCCCAAAAAGACTCTATGGGTATTTCACGTACTGGAGAAATATCTCCCAAAAATGCTTTAGGGGTTAAGTTTTCTTTTTTATTAAATTAGTAGCAATAATAATTGTGTCCAATAAATAGAGAGATATATCACTGGAATCACATGTTACAGAATGTACGCACAGCATGTGAATGAGCAGTTTAGCAAAATAGAAACCCACAAGCAAACAGGTGACACAGTTGACAAGACACGGCACAGACAGAAGCCACCAACTTTCCACCCTCTAGTGCTAGTGTATAATGGTCTGGTGACATAAAGGTTACCTGTGGGAACGCAGACAGAGGCTCCCGCTCCCGCTCCCTCCTCATCTTGACAAGACAGACCAAACTCCCTTCGAAGTCTCTCACTAAGCTTTACTCGATGTCTCCCTAGCTTTAGCTTTAGCTTTGATGGTTGACCATTAAACACACCTACAACATTTCACTTGATTTTACCCTTCATTATAATTATAACCTAACCTAACTTTATTCAAACAATAATAAACTTATATACACGGTGTCGGGAAACTGGAATCTACGTTACATTTGGAGTCAATTTTGTAGAATAACTTTTTTCTATTGGAGTTTTCGTTTTCGAGTAAATCGAGCCCGAAGTTAAATGTGAAAAAATCGGTTGATAGGGGGTTAATATCGGTAGTTGTAATAAAGTCTTTTTAAATTAAAAGACCCGACTCCAAAAGTTATTTTTAACCCTTTATTTAAAAAGACGAAAAAAAGGATAAAAAAATCATTTATAGTTTCAGTTTAAAATAGTTTCCAGACACCATGTATATAAATATTATATAAAAACAAAAAATCAATAGGTCTTGAACATGTAGATTCGGGGTGCGAGGTTGGTTACTCGGCTGAGTGACCAGTGATGACATGTGAAAGAACTTTTTTGTTGTTTGGTTTTGAAGGAAAAAAAACATTAAAGTCACCGGAGACCAAAATTTAATTTTTTACTCCAAATGTCAAGAATCACTGGCAAGTAAAATCAAGTGCACTGAAAAGTAATCAAGTAACTAAATGCATGTATTGTGCTTGTGGCAAAAAAGTGAACTTGCATCTTTTTAATACATAATATATGTAAAATCAATACTAAAAGGTTGCAGTCTAGGCGGTGATGTTATAAAATATGTAAAGTTTTATTTATGAACTAACCAATGTTGATGGTAGACAGAGCATCCAGACTATTGATGGAGTCCTCGAGGTTCTTCTCCAAGCGGGACATGTCTTGATCGTCCACTTCTCCTGGAGTGGAAGGGGGGGAGGAGCCGTCGGTAGGGTTGGCCATACTGTGGCGCCTGCGGTACTCACTTATAGACAGCTGAAACAGAAGGGCGTTGTCAACATTTTACACAACTATGCATAAGCACTATAATACATAATGCCTAAAGAAGAGAATCCGCGTACTAACCTTTCTTCTCACGGGTTTGGGTATTTCAACTGGCGGGGGATTGAGCCGAGGATCGTTGGACCGGCCCAGGAACATTTTAGTCGGAGTGGTAACCTCATTACTGACCGAGTGGTTGGTATCCTTCAACACCCCTGATAGCAGAACACTGTTCCTGGAATCCATCTGATTGACACGGTCCAGAATTTCTTGAACATTCTTATATTCATCATCAGAGTTTAAAACTGTTCCATCCTTAAAAACGCTAGTCTCTAGGTTTGTGGTTATGTCAATGGCATTTTTAATTACGTTTATATCGGGAATGGAAGCTGATGCTTCGGAGGACTTCTGCGATTCCTCTGTAAATGGTTTCATCCTGAAACTATCTGAAAACAAATTTGTGGATGGAAAATTATTGTTGGTAATTTCCGTGAAATCGGGATCTTCCTTTTCCGATTGACCAGTTGTCTCGTTGGATTGCTGTTCCGGCTTGACTTGGGGGAGAATTGCTCTTTCTATCTCTGGAGAAGGTAGGCGAACTGAATACTGACTTATGCTCTCCTCGTCAGCTTCTACCAGCATTCCTGTGTTGCTGTTTTCCGGAGTTACGGTGATGGAGACACATTGCGAGGTTTCAGCGGAGGAATCCACAGAATGCGCTACTTTGTCAGATTCGAAGACTTCTGCAGATTCTTTGTCAGTTTTCAATTTGACTTCAACTGTTTGGTTGTCAGCACTCACACTGAGATCAAAATTCAGGTTAACCTTCTTACGCTTCTCCTTGGGCTGTTTTTTATTCCTGATTTTGAGAATCTGAATGTTCTCTGTGTGGAATGAGTGTATTTTCTTTTGGATATCATCCATTTCATCTAATACAGGGGAAGAGTTTCCACTGGTTTCTGTAGAATTAATGATACTAACACATTCACTCTTAGTTTCTCCCACAACAGAATCAATGTAAACTTTATCATTAGTATTACTTGACTCCTCTGGTATTATTTCAGCTTTAGACTCTAAAATCTCAGTGGGTGTAGTAAGGACAGGTTGGAAAACAGAAAAGGCCAGAGTTTCAGTATTGCTTTGAGCTACAACAATTGTATCATTAGATAAAGGCATCGGGGCATCTTCTTTTACCTCTGCTTTTTCACTATCCTTGGAGGGGTGAAACACCTCATTATTATTAACTTTTTCTTCTAACTTCATTTCGTGGGGGATTGATGAAACCGTCACTGGAGATAGTTCTGAACATAATTCTGCGGCGGGTACCACAATTTCAAGGTTTTGAGGATGTTTGTCCTCTTCTTGGCAGGTGGCTGTGTTGGAAACGGCAAAGAAGTTAGTCTTTTCAGGGTTAAAATGACTTTCCACAATTTCTGGTGGAGGCGGTTTCTCTAATGAGATGGCAGAATGTTGTCGAAATGCAATTTCATTACTAAAATCTTTAGTTGGAGTAGTTCCCAGCATGGGGGCACACTGGGCATCATCACTCTGAAAGGAAAATAGACATTAATTAATGCATACTCCACTCCCACAATGGCAAATGGCATAAATTCTATTAATTATATTATTCATTAAGATACTTACATGACCAAAAGTAGAAGGTTCTATTGATAAAGATTCCCGAGCCAATCTTCTTTTCTTTAGGGGAGTCACCATTTCATTGGGTGGGGATTCTGTCAAAGAATTAACATTAATTAATATTTCTATTTTTTATACTGACAATTCACGGTGGAATTCCATTATCTTATTGTATAAAAATGAATGTTTCTTAGTTTGTCTCTTACGCGTTCCTATAACATTCATCAGATTGCGATGAAACTTTGGTGAGTTGATGTACGCATGCACGCCTGCGAAGGTTTCTATACGCATTGGTGAACTCTGGCATTATGAAATTTGTATTAAAAAAAACTTCAAAAGGTGACACATGAGTTGTTCGAAAAATGTTTGAAGAAATGCCTTAACCTCTGATTTGCCGGAGACGCGCCGGCGTGCGCGTCGTATGCGCGTGGGTGAGAAAATAATTCGAAAATTTGAATAAAATTTTCGACCAAAACTTTTTGTCTGCGATTTTGGCCCTTCTATGTACAGAATTTGTATGAAGAACACGGTCAGAATCGCTTGAAAAAAAAAAATTAAAAAAATTAAATCTTGCTCAAAGAATAGCGAGATAACTCGCTATTTTTCTATGGCCGGCCTGCTGGGCGCGGCCAAGAATGCAAGAAATCTCGCTCTTGGCACAGAAGCGGTTAAAGAACTTGTATGAAGGACAAGGTCAGAAATGCTTGCGCCAACATCATTGATGAAATAGCCACAAGTTTCATTCACCTGGCGACACCAGAATATTTTTAACCGCTTCTGTGCCAAGAGCGAGATTTCTCGCATTCTTGGCCGCGCCCAGCAGGCCGGCCATAGAAAAATAGCGAGTTATCTCGCTATTCTTTGAGCAAGATTTAATTTTTTTAATTTTTTTTTTTCAAGATTTTTGCTAAGTCATTTAAATATCCTTTCAAGGTGTAATATGTTTTTAATTTATAAAAATAAGATTTAAAAATGATTTATTTTGATTAAAAATTCATGGCCTGCTGTTCACAGCTACACTCCTACATACTGGCATTCAAAAGGTTAACCCGTTTAATCACAGGAGACCAGATTTGTCCCAACGCACATAGGTCTCACATAAGACGCCGTAACTCCCTTACTATCATAGTTAGAAATATGTTCTAATCGGTGTTAGAAAGGAAAAACATCATGCTTTATATTCCAATCTAAAAAATAGCCACCAAAAAAATAAAATGTACACTTTTATGTACACAAAGTTTTGAATCGCAAATTGAAAAAAGAATTTGAAACTTCGGGAATTTTTAAAAAAAAATTTTCATAGAGCGACAAAAAATTGAGGTTACAATAATGTGTTTGTTATACATTTGTCTAATAAAATGTGCATCTGTTTTTATTTTTTTTTATTATCAGTAACTTTAGTTAGAAAAAACATAAGGTGACCCATTTTGAAAACTTTTTTATGTTTGTATGCAAAAATTTTATAATTTAAAAAAAATATATATTTTTCGAATTCTATAATTTGAAAGCGTATTTCATCACCATTCTAAAACAGTTTTTGGTTTTTGAATGTGTTCAGAAATATTCCAAATATTTGCATTTTATTGTAAAGCGAAAATATTTTGACCATCCGAAAAAAAAGCCAAATTTTTGAAGAAATGATTTATCTGTGAAATCGAAATGCCAAATTTGCCGCAATTCAAACTGTCATTCGATGAGTGTGGTACTTAGACAAAAACATCATAAAACCCCTCAATTTAGCAAATTAATGCAAGTAATGTTGTTTTGATACATAGTTTATTGTCCTAGAAATGTGTTTCGGTAAATAAAATACACGATAGCTCAAAATTAATCCACAAAACATTCAATTCAAAATTCAAAATGATGCTTTGCATAATTTCCTTGCTTCAGGACAAGGCCCGTCACAGGTTAACCTCTAATTGGCCGGAGACGCGAATCCACACGCAGTTTGTGCGCTTGCGAGCGGAAAAAATTTCGAAAAAAATATGTTTGTCTGCAATTTTGACCCTTCTATATATAGAATTTGTATGAAGGACAAAGTCGGAATCGCTTGCACCAACATTTACCCATAAGATGGGCATAAAATTCATTCACCTGGCAACCTCAGAATATTTTTAAATGATTTTATCTGTAGCATCAAAATGTCAAATTTGCCGTGATTCTATCTGTCAAAGACGATGCGTTTTACTTAACAAAAACATCGTAAAACCTTTTTTGTTATTATTTTTTGGGATATTATGCCATGTTGCGCTACCTCCTTCTGTAGCCAACGTTTTGGACAACGTTACAGTGTCCATCATCAGGGCAGATGTGATGATGGACACTGTAACTTTGTCCGAAACTTTGGCTAAAGAAGGAGGTAGCGCAACACGGCATAATATCCCAAAAAATAATAACAAAAATACTTTTGGCCGTGAAAATCTAAAATCGTATCGTAAAACCTATCAATTTACATAATTAACGCAAGTAATGTTGTTTTGGTACATAGTTTATTGTTCTAGGAATGTGTTTCGGTCAATAAAATATACAATATCTCAAAATTAAGCCACAAAACATTCAATTCAAAATTCAAAGTGGTGGTTTGTTAGGAAATTTCCGTGTTTTTTCTGGCCTTTGACGGGTTAAAGCGCGAAAAATGAATGTATTTAACCTGTGATATGCCTTGCCATATTTTGTAAATAATTTGCAGAAATTCCGCAAACCATTACTTTGATATAATATTTTATGGGTTTATTTTGAGCTATCGTATATTATATTTACCGAAACACATTCCCTAAACAATAAACTGTGTATCAAAATACGTTTGTTTAATAAATTGATACGTTTTTTGATGCTTTTTGTTTCCTACCGTGCTCGGAGTTTGACAGTTCAAATCACGGTAAAAAATGACGCTCTGATACCATGGATAATTTATTAAAAAAAATTCCGAGTGGCTAGAAGTAATTCGAGAAGAACCTGTTACGTCAAGAACGAGAATGGCCCAAGCGATTCTGACCTTGTCCTTCATACAGTTTATACATAAGGGTTAAAATCGCATTCAAAATATTTTGTTCAATTATTTTTTCAAAAATTTGTTCCGACTGCGCCGGCGCACGCATGGCACAGGACCGGTTAAAAAGAAATGTTATGTTTACTGTAAAAATATTTAAATTTATAATATTATGAAATGTTACCTTGTGCATATATAAACTAACTTAATAAAATAAATAAATAAAAGAATGAAAGCACGTTAATAACTAATAGAGTAGTACATATAGTATAATAGGAGGCACTGCTGAAAACCAGCTGCATTTTAGGAGAAATCCCGAATTGTAGCTGAGCAGTGACCTTTTCATCAATAGAATCAATGAATTTAATATTGTAAAAAAATCTATTGATGAATAAAACTTTTATTATTACTATTATATTTATATAATGTAGTGTTTGTTACCGGCTGTTGGAGAGTCGCTCTCTTCACTAATGGCCTGCCTGAGCCAGCGCTTCTTGGCACTGTGCTGCGGGGGCATGAGGTGAGGGTGGGGGGCCAAGGAAGCATGAGGTGGGGGTGGAGGGGGGCTGAGCCCTCCCGGGGGCACCATACTCATGGGGCAGGGCTCCGGCTCCTCCTCTTCCTCAGCCTCTTGAGAGATGCCGGTGCTGCTGATGACCGCACTGCTCCTGAGGGAACGCTTCAAGGGACTGGGATCTGATGACACCCGCAGGAATTTGCGCATTTTCTTGGGTGTCCTATTTCTTTCTGGGGAGAAACCGACAGGGTCTCTGGACAGGTCACGCGCCACCGCCACCTTCTTGGCTGCTTTTTGTGAGGTCAGAGGAGAGTCAATTGGAGAAGGGGAACAAGAGGAGTCTGCTGTTTCAGGTTCTGACTGTTGGCCTCCACAACTCTTCTCGGGTGTAGAATCTGCACTGATCACTCCGCCACTTAAGCTGCCTATCATGGTGTTGGCCACCCTGACGAGATTTTCAATTGACTTTCCACCGAGGAAGGTGTGCTTCTCAGCAAAAGGATGTGAACTATTGTTGTTATCTGTGGCGTTGTTAAACTCCAATGGACTGCCAAACTCGTAAGAGAGGTTTGGTTCAGGCGATTTGTTGAGCCATTCATTCATAATGGTCTTCTTTGTTTTGGGAAACTTGAAAGTTGTTTCTAAGGGTCCAACAGCAGCTTCCACCAGAAGGCAAGCAGAACTTAAGCCCACCTTCATTCTCTGGAAGTAAAAGATAAAACATTAAGTATAATAAAATGTTGTAGAGTACCAGATAAGGTTAAAACAATCACTTGTTAGTATAAAGTGACCTACATTAATAGACTCTCCCAAGGCGATGTTGGTTTCGGCCAGCTCCTGGTAGGAGTGGGCCTCCTCCGTGGTGAGGGGAGTGAGGGGAATGAGGGGGGTTATGTCAGTGAAGTGCTCCGCCACAGACATGCTGTTGCTGCGCGGAGGGGACATCAGGGAGCAGTGCTCGTCCTCCGAGGTCACCATGTCGCTGTCCACTGAGTTCAGCCGGTTCCGACTTGTCTGACTTGTAGTCCGAGCTCTGCCCTTTCTGCTCACAAACAAACCCACCATTATATTATGTACACAATATTTATAACAACATACCTACTTCATAAATACAGATTGAATTTAAAGAATGCTCTGATAACTAAACTCAAAATTTGTTTAACCCCTCCGAATTTTCGAGAATATTAGCTTTTGGTGTCTTAACCGGTCACATGCCGTGACATTTAGCGGAAATTCGCGGAACTTCGCAAAAAAACACTAAAAAACCACCACTTTGAATTTTGAATTGAATGTTTTGTTGATAAATTTTGAGCTATTGTATATTTTATTAACTGAAACACGTTCACAACACAATAAGCTATCTACTAAAACCACATTACTTGCATTTATTACGTAAATTAATAGGTTTTATGATCGTTTTATTCGCGATACACCCATTAATTGCGACCGTTAAATTCGCGACAAATTCTGACAGCCGATTGTCATAGAAGAAATCGTTTTTAAAATATTCCAGGGTGACTAGGTGAATGAAACTTGTAGCGTCTCCGAGAGTAATGACAGCGCAAGCGATTCTGACACTGTTCTCCATACAAATTGTGTACATAGAAGGGCCAAAATCGTGGACCAAAAGTTTTTTGTCGGATGTATTATTCAAATATTTGAATTATTTTCTCGCGCATGCGCATATGACGCGCGCGCCGGCGCGTCTCCGGCGTCCCAGCGGTTAAACGAAATGACATTTTACGAAAACTTTGTATTATTACAGCTTCACAATTAAAGCTCTATAAATGAAACATTTCTGAACGTAGCCGAATAGTAAAAACTGTTTTAGACAAGTTACAAAATAAGCTTTCGAATTATTATATTACAAATAAATATTAACATTTGTAAATATTAAAATTTAGAATGCAAACATTATAAAAATATGAAAATGACTCATGTGAGCGCCCTTGAGGTGATTTTCCACGAAAACGGCGCTATATAAATTAGCCAATTATTATGTGATGTTTTTATGTGAAAACGGTACTAAAATCACAGATTATGTAAACAACAATACTTATTCTATTGTATAAATGTGTAATAAACACTTTTGTCACCTCACTTTTTTATCATTTCATATAAAAATATTTAATAGAAATTAACAATGTCGGACGCCCGTAGAAAATTTGGCGGGATAAATTATGTGTCAGACTGCGCGTCTGACAGAATGTTCTTTTTATGCATTTCTATGGACAACTTGAATAGAGATGTGCAGCATGATTCACTATCGACCTTTCACTTTTTATTTTACGGATGTAACTAAAACAATAACGGAATTATAACGGTTTCTATGGAGACACACGCGCTGACGTGTAAACACGCTTATTGTACTTGACTGCTGTCGTATTTTTAACGCATATATCTGCTTACGTTGCGGAGGGGTTAAGAGAGTTTAACCAGCCAGCGGCCGAAAATCCACATTTCGTCGAAAGTTGTTCTTACGATAGTACAGAGCGGTTCCAATGAGAAAGATTAATTATTCTCCATACCAGTTTTTAAAATTATAACTCAATATCGATTTTATTTCATTCCAAATTTACTTTAATTTATACATACATCCAAAAATGCTGAAAGGCGTGATGATAAAACTATTAAAATTATGTACTTTTCGCAATAAGGAACTCCAGTGAAAAATATTATGGCTTTAAAAAATATGTTCATATAGACCAAGAAACGCTGATTCTGAATATATAAGTTTTATTTCATAATATTAAACGCAGAGTTTTTAAAAAAATATTAAAAAGTGCATTTTTAAACCTCTTCTCAAAACACAGCGTTAAGTTGGCATTACTGAAATGGTTAACGGTGACGTCACTCTTAACCTGTCACCTGGTGATAGTGTGTATTGTATTGACATTTGAAATGACTTGAAGTGCACACGTACCTATGCAATTCAACATTTCGTGTTTTTGGTTTATTTTCATACTGTTTATAGAGATTTAGATAAATAATAGTTATTGTATTTATTGAAACATAATTTAGGCCCTCAACAATTTACGAAAAGGGCTATATTTGCGGACAATCTGCAATAAATTTTGTCTATTTGAGGTTAAAGTCGTGTCATATTTTGACATTTGCTTATGTATTTTCAAATTGTTTTTAGTATAGGGCTTTTTATACAAGTTGTTACACACTCGTCATGATCAGTGTATTATAAATACCAGTGTTTCTGTACGTATTATACATAAAACAATGTACCTACAAAGTAACGCCTGACACAAAACACGATGTCACATGTATTTGCAATGAAAGAGATGATTTATTGTTTTTATATTGCACTTTGATTAAATACAATAACAGTAGCGGTAAAATGTGGACATTTTACCAATGTTTTTCTATATTAACCTGTAAACGGCCGGAGACGCTCATTTGCGCGCAGCTTATGCGCATGCGCGAAAAAAATATTTCGAAATAAAAAAGTTTGACCGCGATTTTGACCCTTCTATGTACAGAATTTGTATGAAAACAAGGTCAGAATCGCTTGCGCCAACATCATTGATGATATAGCCACTAGTTTCATTCATCTGACAACACCAGATTATTTTTAAATGATTTTTATCTGTGGAATCGAAATGTCATTTTTGGCGCAAATTGAAACTGTCAGTTTTGACGAGTGTTCCTCGACTAAAACATCATAAAACCTATTAATTTACGTAATTAACGCAAGTAATGTTGTTTTGGTGCATAGTTTATTGTTCTAGGAACGTATTTCAGTCAATGAAATATACGATAGCTCAAAATTAATCAACAAAACATTTAATTCAAAATTCAAAATCGTGTTTTGTTACGAAATTTCCGTATTTTTCCTGGAATTTGCGGGCCTTTGACAGGTTAAAAGCAGTTAATCTCGAATAAAAAACACACCTCACACCTAAAAGTCATTACAAAGCATTCCGCCATGACCGCCATGATTCTTCATTCAAACAGGGATGTTCTGCCCAAAAAAATTATTTCCCTAGATTTCGAAGTGAAATTTCCCTAGAATTTCACATTTACGCAATTACCTTCGTAGCCACCTGATTGTGTAACACTAATCCTGTTATATGTTAATTAATATGATAATTAATTGGAAAGATATCGGAACTTGGTAAATATACTAATAATACCGTGATTTTCCAAATAAAACACTTTTTGCTACGTGAAGTAATAATTTAAAAGTACGAATACACTCACCACTGAATTAGAAACTAAATTCCAAATTTAAAAAAAAAACTTTGCAAAATAAAAATCATAAGCAACCCGCCGCTCATTTGTACCAAGCGTGGTATTTTGAAGACCCCCCCCCCCCCCCCCCGAACGTGTCACGTAGTATGGGTACGTTCCCTAATATCATTTTGAGTTGTCAGTGTTAAAAATAACATGGCATGTAAGTAAATGAACAATAATTAAGATTCATAGGAATTCCAAAAAATATATATATAAATAATACCAGTAATATTGTCATTTGTAATAAAATTTTTGCCAGAGTTCGAAATTTCCCTAGATTTTGTCTTGATTTCCCTTATCCCTAAAAAATATTTTTCTCCCCTAGATCTAGGGAAATTTCCCTCGACATGACATCACTGATTCAAAATGACAACTTAAAAAGTAAAAAAAACTAACGGTGGGTGAAGACCACCATAGATACGGTGCGTTTCTGCAGTTTCTGGGAGTCTTTAAAAATTAAAACTTTGACAATTATTTTAACTATTAAAACTAACTATAAAAATAAAAATGCAGTTATTTAAGTTTGAAGGTCTTTATTCGTTAAAAAAAAAAAAATAAATTGGACTGGAGTTCTCTATTATTTTTTGATTTATTTACCATTTTTACCATTTTTCAATAATGTCTAAGTTAAGTAAGAATGTAAAAAAAATCTGAAATATATTAGTTTGTAAGTGCGCAAATAAATACACAAACGGACCAATTTTCATCAAGAAACACATGTAGGTATATATATTTTTAATGATTTTATTTAAAATAAAATTTAAATTCTAAAACATGCGTTTGCCAGATGATGTATTGATTTATTTCACTGCATGATTATATGATTTGAAATGGGTGTGGTATAATACAAAATCTTTTTTGAAAATTCAACAAATCTGCCAACAACCTATGGTATAACCTTATTATATTAAAAATAAACACTTTTTCTCAAAATTTAAAACATGTGAATGCTAGATAAAGGAACAATCTTTCGAAATCCATTTATAATTTTTGTGGAAAAAAGTCAATATGTCTAAAATCTGATTTTAAAATGACATATATTCTGATTTTCTCTGGTAATACCCCCTTAACCCCTCAGAAAACCGCCAATATGCACTTTCAATGTCTTTAACGAAATGACATTTTACGAAAACTTTGTGTTATTACCGCTTCACAATTAAAGCTCTATAAATGTAACATTTCTGAACGTAGCCGAATAGTAAAAACTGTTTTAGACAGGTTGCAAAATAAGCTTTCGAATTATTATATTACAAATAAATATTAAAATTTAGAATGCAAACATTAAAAAAATGTGAAAATGACTCACGTGATGTTTTTATGTGAAAACGGTACTAAAATCACAGATTATGTAAACAACAATACTTATTCTATTGTATAAATGTGTAATAAACACTTTTGTCACCTCACTTTTTTATCATTTCATATAAAAATATTTAATAAAAATTAACAATGTCGGGCGCGGTCGACCCGCCCGTAGGAAATTTGGCGGGATAAATTATGTGTCAGACTGCGCGTCTGACAGAATGTTCTTTTTATGTATTTCTATGGACAACTTGAACAGAGATGTGCAGCATGATTCACTATCGACCTTTCACTTTTTATCTTAGGGATGTAACTAAAACAATAACGGAGTTATAAAGGTTTCTATGGAGACACACGCGCTGACATATAAACACGCTTATTGTACTTGACTGCTGTCGTATTTTTAACGCATATATCTGCTTACGTTACGGAGGGGTTAAACTCCATATTATTTTTCATTATTTAACCTAAAATAAATAAAAGATACATCTGCAATAATTTAAATTAAAAAAAAAATTTACATTATTAATATTTTTGTTTAGAGGTGGGGACAAATAGAAATAAAGTAAACTGACCTCCGCCTTCCTTTGAGCATTGACTGCTGAAAGTGTTCTTCGCCATGGTCCAGGGAGAGGTCCTTGGATTCGCTGGTGGAGGTGACAGAGCAGGACTGCTGCGGATCCGACTCCCGCCTTTTGCTCTGCTTGTCACGGTTCTCCAGTTTTCTTTGCTCAGCTTTCTCCATCCGCTCAAACGCTTTCATTATGGCTTCCATTTTCCTTTCTTCCCGCGTCTGTAACAACATTATTTACATCATAAATAGTAATCTTCAAATTTTACAGATTTGTGTTTCTAATCCTAGAGAGGACAGCAGTATTGAAAACAAATTTGTACATACTGAAGATTATTACTTCCAGCAAGGAGCAAGAACGTAAGAGTAAGCATATTGAAAATAAGAAAGCAAAGTCACTCACCATTTTCTTTTTATCTTTAGCCGATTGCACTTTAGATTCCTGGGAGTCACTCTTCTCATCAGCAGACTCGCTGGCAGGTGCGGGCACGGTAGCAGAGGTGGCGCGGGTGGTGCGAGTGGAGTGGACCGAGTGGGTGGATGTCCTTCGAGGAGACTCTGCACATTCATGGTCAGTCAGCTTTTCTCTATCTGATGGGGCACTCACGCTTCTCTGGATGGGAGAGGTCACTACTGAATCTACTAGAGGTTCAGCCACCAGTTTTTCCTCCTTGATTTTGACAGGCTCACTTTCCTCAAGTGGTTCGGGTTCGGGCATAGGCTCTGGCTCGGGCTCAGGTACGGGCTCGGGTTCCAGCTCAGGCTCAGACTCAGGCTCGGGCTCCACCTTTTCTATTTTCAAAATACTTTCTACTATTTCAAGAGCTATTTCCATCTTCACTGGTGACAATTTTGGTACGGGAACCTTTTCTACTTCTGGTTCTTCTTTTATGATTTCTGGAATAACTACATCAGGTACCATCAGGATTTCTTCTTTAATCAAAACTGGTAATTCGGGTTCCACCACTACCGGCTTAACATCTGGGAGAAATTCTATTTTAGGTTCTATAACGGGGTCTTCTTTTTTAATCAGAAGGGGGGAAGTCAATTTTTCTTCCTTTTCTTGTTTAACTACAATGTTCAATATAGATTCGGGTTCACTTTTTCGCCTTCTATCCACCTTGGGGCTGGGGTTATTGTGAGGCGGTTGTTGTTTGGGTGAAATATTCTCTTTAGGCGTAACGGACGTAGTGGAGGAGGGCTGGGAAGAGAAGTGAGAGGAAGAGCTTGCGTGTCGAGTACGAGATCGCCTCTCCCGCACCGACCTGTCGGAAGCCCCGTTGTTCCTGTGAGTCAAGGCGGTCCCAGTCCCAGAGCCGGTCCCCGGGGCGGACTGTTTGCAATGCTTGGGATTACCGCAAGCACACGGCTGCCAACTTCCCGAGGACTCATGCCGAATGCTTATCTCCGTGTTGGATTGTACAGCATTAATGGTAACTAAGTAAACATGAAGAGCACCTTTGATGATACAGTGCTGAAGTTCCGCATTGGGTTTACAAGAGCGCCGAACAAAGCGGGCTTCGTTACCGTATGTCCTAGTATCTATGCAGACCTGAGTAGGGTCTTTAGGGAATCTGTAGAAGAATAGATAAGGGCCAGGCCTTTGACTGCCGGCTCGCCCCATGGGGTGTGGCTGGGGTCTGTGCTGCGCAGAAAGCATGTACTTCCCACGAAGCTCTATAATGGGAGTGTTCTCCTTCATGTCCTTGGTGGCTATGAGTATCTTACCCCCCGCATGAGGCACGGTGGTGCAATGGTGTGCAGTCAGCACTATGGACATGGTGGAAGCGTTGGTTGCACTTTTGCTGGAATAATTCCTGGCTATTTTAGCCCTCAGTTCGGGACTGTAATGGTTTGTCATGGCTAATTCGTAGCTTTCGTTCCATTGATTGAGCTGTTGAGATGAATTTGGAGGGGAGAAGTATTTACTTCGGTACTTGACCACATCACCCTTCCTCTTCAAACGCTTGTCAGGTAATTTTCTTTTGGGACCTTTACGTCCATTGTCGACACGTCGGGGCCTCTTGGGTCCGCGCTTGTTGTTGTTGCTGGGGATGGCAGCTGGTGCAGGTGCCGGGGGTAAGGTGTACAGAGCAGACTGTAAGTTAGGAGGCTGTGGAGTAAGCGTGGGAAGAGTACGACTCACCCCGCCAATCGTATTGCTGTAAGTCGTCACTGTCAGCGTGAGAGAGCGCTTCTTATGTGATCTTAAAGGTCCGCCAGGTGGTCTGCACCCAGCGCTCCTCTTGCGTTTTACAGACCCCGAAGCTGACTCGCTTCCCGAAGATCCCAGTCCGAGTAAGTTAAGTTCCTCTAGTTTCCGCATCTGAATAGAGCGAGCTCGTTGACGATTCACAGGTCTCGGCTGGCATTTCCCACACATGTATTCTTCAGGTATGTTCTTGCGATCCATAAACATACAATCTACATGCTGCCATACAAGGCACCTATCGCAACAGATCATGTAGCCATCATCGTGAGTGAAATCACAGACACAGAGAGTAATTTCTTCATCTTCACCTTCTGGAGCAGTCTCCGTGTCACTACCGTTCCTGTCTTGTCTCGGCTCGTCTCCATCAATGGAGGATATCACAGAAGCTGTATCGTCATCATCCGGGTGGAGTATACTACTGAATTGGTAGGCGCCAGACGTTCCAGGAGCATTGGCACTGAGCATCGAGACCCCTACAGAATGCACCGGAGACTGTTGGATGGGGATTGCACAGTTCACTGGAGATGATAAGCTCGTGGGAGTAGCTTTGGGAGGGCTGTTCACTGGAGAGGGGATGAGAGAAGTATTGTTTAAGGGGGAAGTGCTTATCACTTGGGTGGGGACACTACTAGTAGCACTGGCAATGGCAATGGCTTGAGGAGTTCCTGCGTAGGTGTGGTCCAGCATTACAAGCTGTAGAGTGTAGTAATGGAATGACAAAGAATCATCCGATAAATTAGGGCGCTCTTCTGTTCCCAGGATATCGTCAGAAATTAACAGAGTTGTTGGATCCCCACTGAAACACAAAATCACTTATTAAGTCTAAATGTAACAAGACAAGTTTAGTCTGTAAATGTATATGTATTATTACATATCTAAATAAAAAGATGTCCACTTACTGAATTTGTCGCCATTGTTCGTACGAGTCACCGATGCGATGATAGCCATCTCTACTTGACTGCTGAACATTGCAGGTGACCACCTGGGGAACTTGTTTTGTATGCAAACTTTTAGGCTGCGATAGCGATTGCAAGATTTGCGCCGTGAGATTCTGATTTGAAGAAACATGTTGATTAGGGTCTGAATTATAACTAATATACCTCACAGTCCCATCCGTGTCACTGGGTTGCTGCACAAAAGGTGCGTTTGTTCTATTGTTGGATGTGATCATCTGAGTGGGAGATTGTTGTAATACCAATCTTTGTGGAGTGCTTTTACCGTTAGCTTTTTGAATACCAACCACGCCGGTAATATTCTTAGTGTATGTGCCTTGCTTTTGATTGGCCACTTGATTCATATTGCCGCCACCAGACCATGACTTTCCTTGTGAGGAATTGACCGATCCCTTTGTTCCAATTCCAGTCCTGGAAGGAGGCATCGTTTTCAATCCACCTTTATTATTGGTATGGATATTCTGCTGCTGGATAATTTTCACAGGCATGGCCGACTGGAGGTTCTGAGATTGAACCATATTTGGAAAGGGTCCAGATCTACCTGAAACTTTTTGATTGAATTGAAAAGAATTGTTCGTTTTTAGACCTCTTCCCACAGACTGTAAGGACATTTTTGGCCCAGGAACAACTCTGGATAGCACGTGACTCTGTTGGTTGGGTTGGTTAGATATTGGATTGGCGCTCACCTTGGCACTGGCGGCATTATTTAATTTATGAATAGGTCTATTATTTACACTGGACATGCTCTTTAGTTGTAAACCAGCCGAAGTCATGACAGACCC